>CM066598.1:600000-2025000 GCA_033816785.1 Picus viridis | reverse complement strand
AAAATATTGAAATAAAATTAAAAAAATTAAATCAAAATTTAAATATTAAAATAAAATAAAACCGAATAAAATAGAATAAAAAAGAATAAACTTGAATTTAAAAATAAAATAAAATAAAATAAAATAAAATAAAATAAAATAAAATAAAATAAAATAAAATAAAATAGAATCAAATAAAATTAAGAAATAATAAAATAAAATTAAAGAAGAATAAAATAACCCCCACATTCCAAATGCTGTAGAAATAAGGGGAACAGAACCACAGGAGCCACGAGAAGTGTTGGAAAGCCTGTGGCACTGAAAGGAGCACAGGCCTTCAGCTCTGTGTGACCACGGAAAGCAGGGCTGCAAGCAAAAGGCTTTCAATTAAATTCCACCAGTGGAGGGCATTGCTATTGTCTGCAAGTCCCAGCGTCCTTTTGAAGACATGCTTCCCTCTGAAAGACTTCCAAAGCCCTGATAAAAATCTACAAAGCTTCCTATGATCTGCGCCAGAAAAGAAAAGGGATTCAAAGGAGACCCAAAAGCCACCCCGGGGACTCGTCCTCCTGCCCAGCTGCTGGCTTGCTGAGCTGCCCCTCTCCTCTCCCCCCTCGCTTTCTTTTCAGGCCAAGGGACTTTGCTGCAGCTTTCAAAACCTAAACCAGGCTTTTGTAAGCTGCTCAGGGAGAAGAGCTTCCTTCAAGTCCTTGGCAGCAGCCTCTGATCTCACCTGCTCCTGTATAAACACCACTGAGCTTGCCAGAATTGCTCTGTTTTGTGCATCACTGTGACTGCAGCCAGGACTTGGCCCAAATATTCTTTCCAAGCAGCAATACAATTTTCCTTCCTGCCTAAGGGAGAAATGTCCCTGCCAGAGCAAATCAAAGCCCCAAAGCCACCATGGAGCTCACTGCCCCGGGTGGGGCTGTGCACTGGCATCATGTGCAGCTGGACTAGGGGTGGTGGCAAAGAGAGGAACCTCATGTGGCTGATTAGGCAAGGACAAAGTCTGTGTGTTGTAGGATGCTTCTGAGGACTTTGTGGGCTCTAGGAGAGTGGAAAGTGCCTTCACTTCATCCCTCTATACTCTCTGCTGTGACAGGATTTGCTGAGCATGACCAGCAGGGAGGAAGGTGGATTGGGGAATGAAGTTGGGTCTTCTGAGCGCTGGTCCACAGCCACTGGCTACCTTAAACCCCTCACCAGAACTGCTGTGGGAAATATGTTGGATGACAGCAGAGAAGAGGAGCAGTCTGGAAGGGAAAATTTGGTTCTGCATATATTTTCTGGCAGAAAGGCCCAGATTCTCCACTGGGAGCCAACACCAATCCAAGGAGGAGCAGCTCATGGTGCCCAGGGAGCCAGACTGGGAAGGGAGAGGTGAGGGATGGAGAGGGAAACTGGCAGACCCATGGCTGGGAAGGATCAAATGGAGATGCCACTGGATCTGCTCTGGGAAGGATCAAATGGAGATGCCACTGGACCTGCTCTGGGAAGGTTCAAGTGGAGATGCCACTGGATCTGCTCTGGGAAGGATCAAATGGAGATGCCACTGGATCTGCTCTGGGAAGGTTTTAATGGAGATGCCACTGGATCTGCTCTGCACAAGCAGAAGCCTTAGTGAGCTCTGCTCTCTGTACTGCACACAGTAAGTCAAGGATGCTGCTGCAAGTCCAGAGTTACTTTCCAACACTCTTGTTCATCGTGATTAATGCTTCTGTTGGTCCCTCAGACAGCTTGTGTCAGTGGGATTCTTCAAACAGTCAAAAATCAGGTATTACAAAGAGCAAACAAAACACAAATCTAGCTCCAGGCTAGATTAATTTGATGACTAATTCATTAATACTTGAGAAGAAAGGGGGAAAAAAAAAGAAGTGGTGCAGCCTTTTCCTGTGCAATATGGATATAGATTTTATGCTGAAGACTTAAACAGTGATGCATGTCTTGGGAAACCTGCCAACGTGCCTGTCAGCCTGACACTAGCAATTTAGGTCTGTGTACCTTTGATATATAATTTATATGTGGGTAGGTGGATTTTTGTACAAACCTTGACTTGTCTTTAAGAAGAAATGAAGTACCATCAATACTGGCACAGCCTAAGGTCTTGGTGCTGCTTCTCAGCAAATAACATCTGTAAGGTCTGGTGAGCCTGCCAAAAGTAAAGGCTGCTCAGCTGCTTAGATATTTTATGTGCTTTGTGTTGGCCCAAAGCTTTATCTCCCATGGTAGCTAATTGAAGGACAAGCAGAAGAAGTGTTGTCATCCACAGATGAAAGAAAAATCCCAGCTGTCACCAGGAGTCCTTGGAAGAGCAGAACTCTGTAGTGCAACTTCCCTCACTTAGAGCAGAGTTTGCTGTGCCCCTCTCTCTGGCCTCTACTCGCTCTCCTGCTGCAGTCGCATAGAACTGGCTCTGGTTAGGGTCATTCCCAAGCCCAGGCTGGCGTTTATACAAGGGCTTCTCTGCCCTCCCACTGTGAGGCACCCACTTTCAGGGCTGTTTCTTGAACGCAGGCAGTTTTGTCCCTCTGCAGTGGAAGCAGAAGGGAGTAGGCTTGCAGATGAATTTGTGCTGCTGTTGCAGACACCGCGCTGTGTTTTGTTTCCTCCCCGGCGACACGTGGCAGCCCCAAGGCAGTGCTGCTATTTCAGGGAGGGAGCCGGGGACCCGACCAGCAGCGAACGGACACTGTGCCCCACGGGCACCTTTGTCCTTTGCTGTTTCCAGCTGCGGTGACAAAGGGAGGGGGCGAGCCGCGCGGCCAGCCCGCACCGCCACGGCACCTCCCCACGGGGCGACCCCGGGGAAAGCGGCAGCCTCTTTCCGGCCGCCTCCCGTCCGCCGCCCCGCTCCGGCCGCGCTCCCACTTACGTCTCCTGGTTGCTGCCCGCAGCTCCTCCACCCTGTAGACCGAGAGCCGGTTGACCCCTCCGCAGACGGAGCCCTTCTCGCCCTTGCATTCGCTGTTGCACTCCTCCGGCTTGGCGGCGCTGGCCGGCAGCTGGTTCCCGCAGTAGCATTCGGCTCCGTACGCCAGCCCCGCCAAGGCGTACGCCCTGCGGGAGCAAAGCCGGGCACCATTGGCATGGCTGCACTCTCTGTCCCCCAGTTTACACCAAACAAAGGCAGGAGCCTGTCCCTGTGTGTGGCTCCAGACACAGCCAGCCCTGGGGACCAGCGTGGCCTCCTCCAGGTCAGGCTTGTGCCCTTCCTGCCTTTGCCCACCCGGTGCCACAGCCACGATGGCCCTGTGTGAAGTGACCCGAGAGCTACCCCTTTGGGTCTGGAAACTGTCTAGGCTGGTTTAGAGCGACAGAGAAGGAAAATCCCCTCCCAGAGGTTCTGTTAATTGGGCGTTTGGGATCCAGACAGGCCATTGCCAAATGCCCCAAGCCAAGGCAAAGCCACTGCTGGAACGGCAGACACAGGGCACTCTGCCCCCACTCGTGGCTGGCTCCCTGCCTCTATGCCAGCTCCAGGAGCAGGCACCACAGGCTGCCAGTGCCTCCTGTGACTAAAGACTTGGGCTAGAGGGCAACAGCTGACAAATATCTAACAAAACAGTAATGTTTGCTTGGTGCAACAGGTCGTGGATCAGAGCAGCACTGCAACAGTGCCGTTAAGCCAGGCATCAGAGCTGAAGGCATCAGACAATCCCTGCTCTCGCAGCTGCTCTGTGTTTAACCTGTGCATGCTTTTGCCAGTCCTAATTCAGTTCCACTGATTGTCAGAGAAGAGAAAACACGGAGTGGAAGGCATGGCACTCACCTCTCAGCACAGGCTTCCTGGCAGTGGGACACTGTCATTTTCCGTAAGTCGTAGAACACAGCTCCCTTCAGCGTCCTCTCCCTCGAGTCGTCACTGAAGCATCCCACATAGGTGCCTGTGTACATGCCAGACCAGAGATGGGGAAAGGACAAGCCACCCAGCAGCCACCCAGCACCATATGTCTCAAGCAGGGCTCTGCTAGGTCTGCCAGAACCTGCCAGGACCCCAGGGTCCTGCTGCTCTGCAGACCTGTCTGTGGGACCACACCTCTGCAGGTGCAGCAAGCTCAAAGATCCACTGCATGTGAGCAGAAGGAATATCAGACTCAGCTCTTTGCCTTGGGTTATTGGGGGCACTCCTGCCTTTGCAGAGCCTGCAGCCACCCTGGAGCCCCCATTGCAGCTCCATCTCTTTGGTGGCAAAGTGTGGAGGATTTCTGGGGTGGGGGAGGAGGGAACCTTCCACAGGTGAAGGAGGAGGGAGCCTTCCACAGGTGAAGGAAGAGGGAGCTTTCTACAGGTGAAGGAGGAGGGAACCTTCCACAGGTGAAGGAGGAGAGAGCCTTCCACAGGTGAAGGAAGAGGGAGCTTTCTACAGGTGAAGGAGGAGGGAACCTTCCACAGGTGAAGGAGGAGGGAGCTTTCTACAGGTGAAGGAGGAGGGAGCCTTCCACAAGTGAAGGAGGAGGGAGCCTTCCACAGGTGAAGGAAGAGGGAGCCTTCCACAGGTGAAGGAAGAGGGAGCTTTCTACAGGTGAAGGAGGAGGGAGCTTTCTACAGGTGAAGGAGGAGGAAGCCTTCCACAAGTGAAGGAGGAGGGAGCCTTCCACAGGTGAAGGAGGAGGGAGCTTTCTACAGGTGAAGGAGGAGGGAGCTTTCTACAGGTGAAGGAGGAGGAAGCCTTCCACAAGTGAAGGAGGAGGGAGCCTTCCACAGGTGAAGGAGGAGGGAGCTTTCTACAGGTGAAGGAGGAGGAAGCCTTCCACAAGTGAAGGAGGAGGGAGCCTTCCACAGGTGAAGGAGGAGGGAGCCTTCCACAAGTGAAGGAAGAGGGAGCTTTCTACAGGTGAAGGAGGAGGGAACCTTCCACAGGTGAAGGAGGAGGGAGCTTTCTACAGGTGAAGGAGGAGGGAGCCTTCCACAGGTGAAGGAGGAGGGAGCCTTCCACAGGTGAAGGAGGAGGGAGCCTTCCACAGGTGAAGGAGGAGGGAGCCTTCCACAGGTGAAGGAGGAGGGAGCCTTCCACAGGTGAAGGAGGAGGGAGCCTTCCACAAGTGAAGGAGGAGGGAGCCTTCCACAAGTGAAGGAGGAAAGAGCCTTTCACAGGTGAAGGAGGAGGGAGCCTTCCACACAGAATAAACTTGGAGAAATCTCCTGGGATTTCTCCCAAGTTTTCCTGACCCCCCCGGTTGATAATGAGCTGATGGAAGAGGAAATATTTTACACAATCAATTTTCTGTGGGTATGAGGAGTTCTATTAAAGCTATAATGGAAAGATAACTTCAGTCTTAAGTAGGCAGCACTCTGCAGCTATCACATTGATCTCTCTCTCTCCAGTGCAAATGACTCTCTTAAAATATGTTTTGCTTTACTTGGCATATGAAAGGTAAATATTTTCCTTAGCCTGCATCCTGGGCTAGGCCTCTTTTTCTGTTGGTTTTTTTTTTCCCCTTGTTTTGTTGTTGTTGTCATGAGCAAAATACTCTAAAAACCCCAGTCCCCATGTTGTGTTTTTTGCTAATATGTTTGGAAGGATGGAGTCCCCACCCCACCCCCTGCTGCTATACAGCAGTGGAGTGTATGTGAGTACATTTTGTCATTAAAATAAGAAGGAAGAAAGGAAATTTGATTCTGGAGGAGCAGTACTGAGATGCTAACAGAAGGAAATTAAATAACGAGCTGTGGACAGGAAGAGAATATCATGAAAAATGAAAACATAAAGCATTGTGTTAACAGTAAAATAATCCACAAGGGAAAGGGGGGGGGGGGAAGAGACTTCAGGCTATTCCAGGAGAGATTTTTTTGGAGGCAGGTTAATAAATCAGACACTTCAGTGCTACGAACACAGCAGCGGATCTCCAGGCCTGCTGGCTGGTAATTTGCAAACATGCAATTAGGAGATTCCCAAGCTGTGAATGCACACCCACAGCACACTGCTGAGGAGATGGGAGTCCCACACCTGCAGATCCTACTGCAGGCTTTCCGTGGGGAGGCTTGGGTTCAAAGCAGTGGCAGCAGAACGCTCCAGGTGTGGGGCGCAGAGGGTGTGAGCTGGGCAGCTGGGGCGGCCCGGTCGGCACGCCGGCGTCACCCTGCTCCCGGCGTCCCTCCCGCGCCGCTGCCGGCCCCGCAGCAACCTCTCACAGGTGTCCTCTTGTGAGGACTCACCCAAACTGCCACTCCTCTGCAGTGTGGAGGTGCAACTCTCAGGGCATCCCATCCTGTGCCCTGCTTTACCACCTGGAGAAGAGCAGCCTGAGAGGGGGTCTTATAAATGCACATAGGGTGGAGGTCATGCGGATGAGGCCAGACTCTTCTCAGTGATGCCCGGTGACAGCACAAGGGACAACAGGGACAAACAAGAACCTGGGAGGTTCCACCTGAACAGGAGAAGAAAATTCTTTGCTGTGAAGGTGCTGAAGCCCTGGGGCGAGCTGCCCAGGAGTCTCCTTCTCTGGAGAGATTCCAAATCCCCCTGGCCATTGTGATCCTGGGCAAGCTGCTGTGGGTGCCCTGCTTTAGCAGGAGGGCTTGGACTGGGTGATCTTCAGAGGTCCCTTCCAACCCTGTTCCATGATTCTGTGATTCTATTCTGTGATCACACTGCTCTCCCTTGTAGCCCCCTTGCATCTCCCCAGGCAGCACCTCACCTGGGCCCCTCCTTGCCACATCATCAGCCCCCACCGGGCAGCTGAGACCAGGCTGTCTGCTGAGTGAAACAGCAGTGCTGCCAGAGAGCTGGCACTGTCTGTGTCCAGCCCTTCCCAGTGGGGACAGGGATGGGAATGGTGACAGAACCCTTCCCCAAGGCTTTCTGCTCCCCTACACCAGACAGTCACTGGTGTGCAGGATGCAGTAGCTGTTTCATGCTTGTGCAGGGGCTGTTCTTTGGCTCTGAGCACCCAGGCTGTGTGCTAGGGGCATGTCATGAAAGGCAGTGGGGTTCCCTGGGAGACATCTGTGCTTTGCAGCCTGTCTCCTCAGCTACCAAAACCTGCTATTGCTGGGATGTTTAGAAGTGCCAGTGGAGCACTCTTGGGAAGCTCCAGCTTGGTGCTTCAGGTAACTCCAGCAGTTAGCCTGACTCACGCTGAGTGACTCATCTTCCACACACCATCCATCACCCTCCTGTTCCCCTTTCTGACAATTCCCTCAGTAGGAGGCAAGAGCTGGCACCCATTTTGTGGGATTTTTGCAGAAGGTGCCCCTTTGTTTGGGTAAATTTATTCAACAAACTAAAGAGCAGCTTAGCAATGTGGTGTCTAGTCATCCAGATCCCATTCCTTTCTCACTGTCAGTGCAACTTCTCAAAGAACAACTCTTCTAAGAGGCTGTGGATCAAAGATTGCAAGCTGTGGTTTGATGCTGCAGCCCTGAGAGCACAGTCAGTCACCTAGCTTGAATCCTCATGCTGTGTTGGGCTCCTCAAGGGGGCTTGTCGGTGGTAGAAGCCTCATACCTGGAGGTTTTTAAGGCCAGGCTGGATGTGGCTCTGAGTGACCTGATCCAGAATCATAGAGAATTGTCAGGGTTGGAAGGGACCCCAAGGATCATCCAGTTCCAACCCCTGCCGTGGACAGGGACACCTCACACTACAGCAGGCTGCTCACAGCCACATCCAGCCTGGCCTCTGGTGTGAGATGTCCCTGCCCACGGCAGGAGGGTTGGAACTGGATGATCCTTGGGGTCCCTTCCGATCCTAACAATTCAGTGATTCTATGACTGTGTGGCCCACACCTTGTCTCCCTAAGGACAGTGGTCACAGAGGGCAGGGCAGGGACAGCAAGTGTGTTTGCAATAGCAGTATTTAGTATAGGAAGCTTTAGCAGCAGAGAGGCACTTCTGGACTTCAGATAGGCTGTGGTTTTGGATGGTTCATTTAATAAACCCCACTTTGAAAGTGTTCCCTGTTCTGAGAAAGGAAATCAATTAACCAGTGTGCATCTCTGCCTGCTTGAAGAGAAGATAATTCAAATTAGGGAAATGTATTTCACTGTCTGGGCTTCCACTGAATCAATAACACTTCTGTGGAGCAGGTTACAGCTCAGGGAGGTCAGGACTGGGCTTGAGGGCCGTGCAGACATCAGAAGAGGTTTGAAATGGGGCAGGGGTCTGTGCCTTACCTTTGTGCTCAGCAGTGTGCTTCATTGCTTTAAAGCCCACTGTCTGCATGGGCTCCTGGTCGCTGATGAACCTGTGAAACCACCTGCTCCGCAGCTGCCTGAGCTCCAGGTTGCGGGACACGAGCCACCGCGGGCTGTGCCACTGCTCCAGGGCTGGCTCCTGCAGCGTGTCCATGCCCACCAGCAGCCTGGCTCCGTGCCGGGGGCTCTGCAGCGTCCTGGGGTCCACCATCCCGACCCCGGCCGTCCCGTCCAGCACCGGCAGGGCCTGATTAGCAGAGGTCCCACGTGAACCTTGCTGGATCACCAGGCGGGTGCGCTGCAGCAGCAGCAGGCTGCCAGCCATCAGGTAAGCGGCCGTGAGGAAGAAGAGCAGGAACTGGGTCCGACGGAGAAACTTCTGTAGCCTGAAGAAAGCTTTGGCCATGCCCTTGCTGAACCCGGGCCCTTCACGCTTCCCGACAGGCCCCGGATCTCCTCCCCTAAGTTCAGCCCATCCCTTTGGTGCCTTCTTCCCGGCTGGTGGTGGCAGAGCGAGGAGCTGGTGTGGCGCTGCCGCTGGGCTCAGGCGCCCGGCTGGCCGCAGGGCTCCAGGCGCTCCCACGGCGATGCCATCCTCGTGCTCTGCCCGGCGGCGGTGCCGACACCTGCAAGGCCAAGGGGGGAGGTTGGCTCACACCCAAAGGGAACAATACCCCTCAGCAGGGTGACCTTCCCACCCCACCCCCAGCTTCTGCTGCTGAGCGTTTCTCCATCTGTTGTTTCTAGTGATGCCCTTTAGAAGCTGTAATCCAATGGGAATGATTGATGAAGCAAAAGCTTCTTTCACATCTTTAGTCTTACTTTCCCCTCCCCCTTTTTAATGTTTTTCCTCTCTTTTAACTTGGAACACACAAGCAAAGCCTTTATGGTGAGGTTATTTCTCTGGAGATGCTCAGGAGGAAAGTTGTTTCTGCTGTCAGCAGTCAACATCTCCATCCTTTGCCAGCGGCTGGAACAGGCAGCCACGGTGCAGGCATCTTTTGGGGAAGGTCTTATCAAATTCCTTCCTTTCAGCTGAACAGTAGCTAAGCTACCAATGCAGATCAGAAGGAAACAGCAGAGTGAGCGTGTGGGGAAGAAAGGAACTGCATCAGCTCACAATAGCTAATAATTGTTAATCTCTTTGCAGCACAATCAAGGCAGGCTTTGTGCTGGGAGGGGATTTGGGGCTCCTGCACTGACTGAGGGGCTGTCCCTGTTGCCTTAAAGCACACCACAGCCCCTTGCTGTTTGGCTTAGATTTCTGTTTCCAAGTATTGAGGTGAGGCTGTGCAGGGACAAAACCCAGCCAAGGGTGTGACAAAAGTGTATTTCAAGTTTTCTCAGCCACCTCTTGACCGCTTCCGAGCTTGGCAGAGCTCAGTTGTGCTGTTGTATGCCATGATGGGATTGTCTGGGCAAGAAAAGCTCCTTTGTGCTCGAGGGAACCTTTAACCTCCTGCAGCAAACAAAAGCTGGCATCTCCCCATAAGTTCCTGGTTTCCCAGTCAATCACTTCTCTGTGGAGCCAGACCAGTGTGGAGAAAAGATGCAGAACTTTCCAGAAAAGAAAATATTATGGCTCTTGCTTAGCTTTGCAGCTGGGGCACGCTCTTGAAATCCCCAGTCCTGGCAAAGAGGCATCCGTGCCCTGCTCTCCTGGCTGAAGCATCTGATGTAGTTCTGTGGATAGTCACCAATGCCTCCCTCTTAAAGAGGTGCTGCCAACCAAGTCCCCTTTTCCTTCAGTTGTGCAGCTTCTTTCTACCTCAAGCAAGAATCAACACCAAAGCTCAAAGAACTTCTAGGCTAGCAATCTACTGAAGTTCAGCTGGGTCTTCGTCAGCTGAGCCCCAGCTCCTTCTGGGCGACCTTGCAGCTTCAGTGGCCGCAGGGGGCTGGCATGAGGCTGGGCGGTCTTGAGGACCTGATTTGGGTGCTTTTAAAGTACTTTTTTGCTAAAGCTCATGCATGCTGCTCCCAGTTGTACAGGGCTGAGTAGCATTCCAAAGCTATTCTGTGCGTCCATCTCCCCATCCCCCCAGAACTTGGGGGAGCAAGCAGGCGCCAGGGGTACGAGGCTTTGGCACGCTGCAGGAAAGGAAGGAGACTTCCTCCGCTGCAGAAGACAACACAGCTGCCTTCTGCTCGGCTCCCAAGCCAAAGCAAATGCATTGATTTACACCAGCTGGAGAGCTGACCCTCAAAAAGTTAAATTATTGAAAAATCTCTGATCAATGTTGTGAGCACTCAGGAATTACAGTGAAAGGGTCAGAAGTAGCTCGGCAGATGAACAGTGAATTAGTCATAATTAGATAGAGCAGGTTGTTACTGCGCTGATTTATCTGGAGAAGTCCTGTCTGTCACACAGGTACTGTCTGACTCACCAGCTGTTCCCACCACGGGGCTGCTGGCAGTCTCAGCCACTCCCACAAGAGTCCAGCCTGGAAGAAAGATGGGAGGGAGAGGGCAGCCGGTCAAGGTGCTGACCGGGCAGTGACGGAGGCGAGGAGGCAGCCACATGCCTTGGTGGCTGATGCCCAAGCATGCTGCTTGAGTTGTCCCCTGTGATGCAGAGGGATGCCCCCTCTAAAATGCTGCTGCAGTGCCTGGTGGATGAGATGATAATGGCTGCAGTCCCACAGGCACTCCAAAGTTTATGGCTCTTCTCCGTTGCACCCTGGGATAGGCCAAGGGGCAATGGATATAAACTCCAGCACCCGAGGTTCCACCTCAACATGAGGAGGAATTTCTTCACTCTGAGGGTCACAGAGCACTGGAGCAGCCTGACCAGAGAGGTTGTGGAGTCTCCTCTGGAGACTTTCAAGACCCATCTGGATGCATCCTGTGCAACCTGTGCTGGATTCTATGGTCCTGCTCTGGCAGGGGGTTGGACTGGATGATCTTCAAAGGTCCCTTCCAACCCCTAATATCCTCTGATCCTCTGATTTTTCCCCCTACCAGCAAGATGAGGCTAGGCAACTTGGTCAGACTTGCAGTCATCTTTGCCCAGCTGTAGCTCAGGGTCTCACAGCTCTTTGGGTGTGCTCACAAAGGGATTAAGTCACAACATTAAGAGGTGCTTTGAGCCAAAGCTCTCTGGTGTGTCCAGGTCACCTGCCTGGGAAAAGCCACAGTGCTGCAGCAAGCAGGACCCTTCCAGTGTCACTCCCCAGCAATGCTGAGAGCCACAGCCTGGCTGGAGAAGGCCATCCAAGCTGTGTAGCTGAGCTTGGGAGTTATGCCTGAAACTACCTCAGTGACCCTCCCAGTGCCACTGTGTGCTCAAGCAGCTCTCAGCTGGTTTCTCTGTGATTTGCAGTGATGCAAAGTGCAGCAGCTTTAAGCTGCATCACCTCCATCAGGAGGTCTGCCTGGGCAGTGTGTGGTGATCCCCCCGGGGCCAGCTCTGCCCACTGCCTGCCCAGAAAACACCTGTGCAGGGTGCAAGGTGCTGCCTCCTGTGCTGGCAGGATGAAAACCCTGCTGTGCACAGGGGAGCTGCCCAAGATGCCTGACCCCGTTTAAGTGTGCAGCAGGCTCTGCATCCAAACACCCAGAACCGTTTGGGATCTGCCTTTCCCTCTTTCCCAGGGAGAAGCTGCCTCGGGGTCTTTAAAGGGCTAACTCTGCCTTTGGCCAGTGGCTGGAAAAGTTTGAGGAGCAGCAGCAGCAGCAGCAAGGCAGTTTTACTGCAGTCAATATGACAGATATAAATTACCTCCAGATGCATTCACCCTCAGTGCAGTTGCCATGACAGTACATTGTAGTAAAACCCAACCAAATAAATAAGCAGCCTCTCCGCCCACAGCAACTGCTGCAAATCAGCAACTCAGGAATTAAATGTTGCTTCTTAGTAGGGGAGAAACAGCAGAGTGCTGCTGCCAGAAAAGAAAAATAATAGCAACAAAAAGGAATTTGGTGGGTTTGGGTTCCCCCTCCCCCCCCCCCCTAAACTGCTTCTTGCAGTATAATCAAAGTATGCCTAAGAGAATCGAAGCGCATCACTTAGAATCAGGGAATCAATAAGGTTGGAAAAGACCTCAAAGATCATCAAGTCCAACCTGTCACCCAACATCTCCTGACTAACTAACCCATGGCTCCAAGTGCCACATCCAATCCCCTCTTGAATACCTCCAGGGATGAGGACTCCACCACCTCCCTGGGCAGCACATTCCAGTGGCTAACAACTCTCTCTGGGAAGAACTTTCTCCTCACCTCCAGCCTAAACTTCCCCTGGCACAGCTTGAGACTGTGTCCTCTTGTTCTGGTGCTGGGTGCCTGGGAGAAGAGACCAACCCCCAGCTGGCTACAACCTCCCTTCAGGGAGTTGGAGAGAGCAAGAAGGTCTCCCTGAGCCTCCTCTTCTCCAGGCTCCCTCAGCCTCTCCTCACAGGGCTGTGCTCCAGACCCCTCCCCAGCTTTCTTGCCCTTCTCTGGACACCTTCCAGCACCTCAACATCTTTCCTAAACTGAGGAGCCCAGAACTGGACACAGGACTCAAGGTGTGGCCTAACCAGTGCTGAGCACAGGGCAGAATGACTTCCCTGCTCCTGCTGGCCACACTGTTCCTGATGCAGGCCAGGATGCCATTGGCCTTCTGGGCACACTATTGCCTCATGTTCAGCCTACTATCAACCAGCACCCCCAGGTCCCTCTCTGCCTGGCCGCTCTCCAGCCACTCTGACCCCAGCCTGTAGCACTGCCTGGGGTTGTTGTGGCCAATGTGTAGAAGCTGGCACTTAGACGTGTTAAATCCCATGCCCTTGGACTCTGCCTGTCTGTCCAGCCTGTCAGGGTCCCTCTGCAGAGTTCTCCTTCTGAGGATGTTAAAAAGGAAAGTGTAAGGAGGATATGAACTAGTATCTGGTGATGGCAAATGTTGCATTCATCCTTTTCACACATTTCACTTGAAATGAATGCAGTGAAATGGAAAGCAAAGCAAAGTCTTCTGTTCCTGTTTATCAGTTCTCACAGCCAAAGGGGTTTTTAGCACTGTATTAATTGAGAGTTGAGTTAGTGCAAGTGATCATTGAAAGGAGTTTGAGGAGGGCAATGTTCAACAGCAGAAAAGATCTCCAGGTGAAGAGAATGAGGAAAAGGTTAACACTGTGAGCAAAGAAAAAGGAAATCATTGGCACTGGGGAGCTCCGCTTCACTTCTTCAGGTTGCCCAGGGAGGTGGCTGAGGCCACCTCCTTCCCTGGAGATATTCAAGGGGAGGCTGGACAGGGCTCTGGGCAGCCTGATCTAGTTGGGGATGTCCCTGCTGACTGTGGGGAGATTGGACTGGATGACCTTTGGAGGTCCCTTCTGGCCTGGACCATTTGTGGTTTAGTTGATTAGATGGTGTTGGATGATAGGTTGGACTCGATGATCTCAAAGGTCTTTTCCAACCTGGTTATTCTATTCTATTCTATTCTATTCTATTCTATTCTATTCTATTCTATTCTATTCTATTCTATTCTATTCTATTCTATTCTATTCTATTCTACCCTACCCTACCCTACCCTACCCTATCCTACCCTATCCTATCCTATCCTATCCTATCCTATCCTATCCTATCCTATCCTATCCTACCCTATCCTATCCTATCCTATCCTATCCTATCCTATCCCTATCCTACCCTATCCTACCCTATCCTATCCTATCCTATCCTATCCTATCCTATCCTATCCTATCCTATCCTATCCTATCCTATCCTATCCTACCGTACCCTACCCTACCCTATCCTATGATTCTGTGATTTTCACTGTCTCTGCAAAGGCAACACCTTAAAAGAAAGACCCCTCTGACTCCGGCATCACTTGACCACCAGTGGATTTGCTGGCTGTAGCCAAGTTTCCAGACCACTGTCCCAGGGGAATCCTCCTGAGCACTGCTGCAGGGAGCTATTTGTTGATTCAGGGTCTGTCAGGATTCACTGAGAAGTTGCTGTAAGGAAGAGCAAACCAGTACCTTGCTCCCAAGAGGGTCTCACAAAGTGGGACAGATGTCAGACCAGGCAGCTGCCTCAAGAGAGGTGTAAAGAGAAACAGGAGGAGGATAGTAAAGTTCTTGGGAATTCACTCTTCCAGCTACAGAGTTTCAAGGGAAGACTGAACACTTTCAGTGATGTTATGAAAGCTGGGAAAGACTGAAGACAGCAAAGATCAGCCCCTGACTTGCAGGTGAAGAGTTGCTCAGTTGAGGGCTGTCCCTTCCCCAGTGCAGAACCTCGGGGCAGCGATGGCTGCAGCCCATCACCAGCTGCTCTTGTCAAGGACCAGCAGGATTGTGCAAATTCAGAGCTCTTGGCACAGAGGAAGGATTGTTGTCTATGATGAACTGAAGGGAAATGGATTCACAAACACTATTTTTAGGGGGAAAAAACCACCCATCCCTCTTCCATGTTTCTCCTCTCTTTTGTCAGCTCTCTTTGAGGACAAATGTCAGTTAGGACCTAGCTGAAGGACTTGGCTCGCAGCCTTCCTTTTGGATACAAGCTGCCATTTTCTTCAGGCTGTGTTTGGAAACTCCAAGCCAGCATCATGCTGCATGAAGGAACACAGTAAAAGTCTTGAGAAGCTGCACATTTCGTGTTGGGATCCTGTCAAATATTTGCAGTTCCCTTCAGTGGGATGCCTAAGAGCATCCTGAGTAACCCAGAGTAGCTGCAAAGGTCTGTCCTGGGATGGCCAAGAGCAAGATCTGGCCTTACTGAGACAGAGAGTGTTGGGGCTGCTCAGTCTGCGGAAGAGAAGGCTCTGAGGAGACCTTATTGTGGCTTTCCAGTATCTGAAGGAGACCTACAAGAAAGCTGGGGAGGGACTTTTGAGAGTGTCAGGGAGTGATAGGACTGGGGGAATGGAGCAAAACTAGAAGTGGGTAGATTCAGGTTAGATGTCAGGAAGTTCTTCCCCACAAGGGTGGTGAGAGACTGGCACAGGCTGCCCAGGGAGGTGTGGGAAGCCAAAGCCCTGCAAGTTTTTTAAGGCCGGGCTGGATGTGGCTGTGAGCAACCTGCTGTAGTGTGAGGTGTCCCTGCCCATGGCAGGGGGGTTGGAACTGGCTGAGCCTTGAGGTCCCTTCCAACCCTGACAGTTCTGTGTCTCTATGATTCTTGCTGTCTGGGCTTTCAGAAGCTCTTCTTCCCACTTGCGAAGTTTTCCTTGCTGGGGGATGGCTCTGTGCCGGCTCTTTGCACCTGCCTCCTCACGAGCAGCTCCTCCCTGACACAGCACTGCTCTGCGTGTCACTGCAAGCACAACACAAGCTCTGCCAACACACCAGAGCCCAGGCAGAAGCACCACAGTTCCTCCACATATTGCAGCATGAGAGCTCTCCAGCGAGGTTACCATTGCTTGGTACAAAGGTGCTTGCTGCGAGATGTGATCAGGCTGCAGAGTTCTCTTTGATGCTGATACTGGGTTAAAGCTGTTAAATAATGGTGAACTGTGACAAATGTAGCGGGGGGGGGAAGCCTTCATGGATAGCAGAAAGAGGGAGAAGAACTCCGTAGTCCATGAACTAGTCAGATCAAGTTGCAAATACCCAAGTTAGAAATCCAGGTGATCGCCACTGTGTGGAGTCTGAGGGGGCTGACAGCTGACAGGTAACTCAGCTTGGGAAGTGAAAGAAATTGGCAGAGAACAGAGCTGCAGCCTGAGGCTGGAGAGTCAGTGCCAGCTTGTGCCAATTTGGTCACAGCAGCTCTTTTCACTAGACATCTTTTTTTTTTTTTTTTTTTTTTTTTTTTTTTTTTTTTTTTTTGGAGGCCAATTTTGCAGCACAGGTAGGTGTAGAACTCGGCAATAATTCTGGAGGTGAAGGCAGCAGCCTGTGGTGAGGGATGCAGAGGAGTCTGCAGGAGGCAGCTGGCCCAGGAAGGTTTCGTGAGACCGAGTGCTGACTTGGAAAGTGTTCAGGGATGGTGCTTAAGGAAGCACAGCACGGTGACAGGGCATCTCTCCCATTAACTGCACCCTTTGTACCTAGCTCGGTGACAAGGTAATGGTCAGGAGGACTGACTAAGCCACTCTGGATGGAGACATGCCCATATCTGTATTTTCTATACATGTAGATGCATTCTGTACAGGCAGGGATGGGTGCTCAAAAGGTAACCTGCAGTCTGCTGTCACCATCCCCTGACACGCTGAGCCCTGTCAGCAAACTGCACCCTTGAGCCTAGAAAGTGTTTTGATCAATAGCAACACCATTTGTGCATAATGTAGAGCCCTTTGATATTAAGAACTCAACCACCCAGCAAATGATGCCTTATCTGCAATTCCTAAAAAGCCCAGCATGGTTCTGTGGCCAGAGGCTGAAGTTTTGCAAGAGACTGTTGTAGAAAATGTACCAGGGATTGATTTCTGCCTCAGCCCACGGTAGCCAGGGATCCCTTCCTGCGTGCTAGGAGACCTACTGGGATTAAAATGCCACGCAGATCTGCATCTAAACCGCAGGTATTTTAAACACGTCTGTCACGAACCCCTCAGCATCCCCATTTCTGCAGCACCCAGCTGTGTTTATCCAGCAGGATGCACCTCGGGGGCTGCGCAGGGCAGCGGGCACCCTGCCTGCCCAGCTTGTTCCACACATTCCCGCCTCGTCCCTGCGACTCCCCGAATGAGGTGCTCGGGGCCTCGCCGAGGGGGCACCTCCCGAGCAGACCCCAGCAGCCACCCAGCAGCGCGGCCGAGCTGCCGAGGGTGCGCGCAACGGATCCGGCCCCGCTCGGGCTGCGGCGGGAGGCGATGCCCAGCCCCAGCCGCCGACTAAAAGTTGTCTGGCGATGGTGTCAGAGCCGGCTGCCAAACAGCCTGCAGCGGCGGATCGTGCGGGGAAAAAGAGGAGGAAAGAGGAGCAAACTCACCGTTCCGTCACGGCCGAGGAGCTCCCGCTGCAGCCAGGCACAGCCCCAGCCAGTCCAGCGCGGCGCGGCAGCGGCTGCAGCGCATCTCCGGCGCCGGTAAATCCGCTCCCTGCCCTTCCCGCTGATCCTCCTGCTGCCTCCCGGCTCCAGCGCACAGCCCCAGTCCTGCCGGGATCGTCCCCGCCGCCGCTGTCGACAGACCTGCCCGGCCCCGCTCACGCTCCCGGCTCCCCGGTGCCCGCGGCTCAGCGCGGCGGGGCGCGGGGGTCCTGCGCCGTGCGGGGGCTGCCGGGGGGCCTCGCTCCATGGCCTCCAGCTGCCCCGGCGCTGCCGAATGCCCGGGCCGGGCGCGCGCTCGCGTTCCGTGAGGCTCCGGTTGGTGCAGCGGAGCAGGTCCGCTACCGACTGCCGGGCGGCAGGGCTCCGCCGCCGCTTCCCGAGCGCTGCGCTCGCCCCGGCGCACGGCGCGGCCCCGGCTGGGGGCGGAGCGGCGGCGGGAGGCCCCGGTGCGATCAGCAGAGCGGCTGCTCCCGGGGCGCTATCGCCGAGTCGCTTCCCACTGGGGGCAGAGCTCTCGGGAGCCGCTCCTCGGGATGCGCGAACCCTTCCCAAGGGCCAGGGGGCCCGGGAGAGCGAGGCTCCCGCAGCCTCCCGCCACCAGCTCGGAGATTTCGGGCAGCAAATTGTTATTCCGGGCACAGGTGGAGAGAAGTAAATTATTTATAAATGCCAGAGCTGAAAGGCGCTTCGCTGGGTGTCCTCAGCCTGTGCTGCGCTGCTCTGTCTGTGCTGCTCTGCTCTCCTTTCCTCTGCTCTCCTCTGCGCTGCTTTGCTGCTTCGCTGCTTCGCTGCAGCCACGGACTCCTCTCTGCTGCTGCTTCCTGCGGAGATTGACCTGTTTGTAATGATTCTTTATTATGCTTTGGCATCTGCATTTAAATGGCAGTAGGCTGCCCACCGGGCGCTCCGTGGGGTTTTGAGGCTCCCCATTGCCTTTCCCTCTTTATACGATGCCTGAGGACGTTGGTCTCTTGGAGACAAAATCGGATGCAGTTGTGGGGACCCTGGTTTGCCTCCTGCACTGAGGAGGGGAGGTCAGCAGCGTCAGAGCCAGCCCCTGCGTGGCTGTCAGGAAGCAGCACTCGGGGGTTTTCTTGGGTCTGAGATGGAAGAAGGAATTCGGATGCCAGGTGGGCACTGACCGTGTTTCCCTCGGCTGCTCCAGGACTCTGGCTCTGGCCAGCTCCCCGCGGGGCTCGGTGGTGCTGCGTGCCTGGGGCTCTCCATACAGAGGAACCTGCCCCGCACTGCTAACCAGGGCCTGAGTTACACGTGGCCTTCCCTTCTCCACCTAGTTTAAAAGAAGACCTGTTGGTTCATTTCAGACCTCTGCAGACGTGCTGGTGAATTTCACAGTCCCCTAGTCACGAAGCAGACCTGTATTAGAGATGTACCCCCAGATGAGCTGGAGACCACCAGGACAGGTGCCACAGACTCATCTGACTTGTCACCACCTTGCAAAGAAACAGCACAGGGGTGCTGGAAGTGTTCAATCTTTAGCTGGTGCCAGCATTAAGGAATGAATTTCACCACCATAATGACAACTGCAAACCCATTCAGCCACAAGACATGCCTGTCTTTGTCTAGGAGAAAGGAAATTGCAGTTGCTGGCAGAAGATCCTTCTATCAACAGTTTTGCAGTGGCTGCAAAGAGTTTTCCTGTGCAGGGATCCAGGAAGGAAATTTAAAGGGTTGCAGCACTGACATAATCCTGAAGATCCTTAGTGAGAGGTGAAAATGAGCAGCTAAAATATTTTTGCTCTTAACAGATGCTTTCCTGGGACATAATGTATTGGCAGGAGTGTAATTACACAGCAATCCCATGACTTTTGGTGAAGAGAGAACCCTGAGCCTTAGCAATGTAACATTCAGACTGTAAAGCTCTGATCCCAGGGCTGTGTTTGCATCCTGAGAAGTTGTGTCCCCCCTTTAGGTTGCAGCCCACCCAACCCTTATGAGTGCACACAGCTGCAAAACCCAGAAAGTAATTTAATCTGACCGAAATGAAATTAATCAAGTGTTTAATGTAATGACATCTTTAAATGTTGTGCTGGGCTGGGGCCTAAACCAATAGAATTACAGCAATGGGCCCAGGTGAAGCAGGGGCAGAAATGAGCAGCATGATCGGGGGAAAGCGATGCTGAGAATGCCCCAAAATGCCCCAAACTCTACTCCACTGGGAGCTGGGGCAGTGCCATAGGGCAGCTGGGCTGGGAGGGTACCCACAAGCTCAGCTCTGCAGCCTCTGGGCAGCTTCTGAAGGCACTGGCAGACCTGCATGGCACAGCAAGTGCACCCCGGGGAGGTGCTGGCACCTTCATGCATGATCTGCTTTCATGGGTTTGACCTGAAAACAGCCACTGCCCTGCAGGGTCTTGGAGGAGCTCTGCCTTGGTTTCTGTGTTCAGGCAGAGCCCAGGCTGCCAGGTTTTACCCAGCACCAGCCCCGCTGTGCTGAGCTCCCTTTGATGCCAGCTGTGCTCAGGGTGTTGTGGCCAAGCTGCACTGGGAACTTGCAGGGCTCGCTGCAGCCATGGGCAAGACCCCTGCTGCCACGGGGTGACATGACCCAGGGGGTTATGGGCTGTGGTGGCCATCATCTCTCCACTCCCTAATTTCCCATCTGGTTAATAATTCAATTTGTCTCCCACTCCCTGGGGAATGTTTCTGTCCCTCACAGGGAGCAGAGGTTGACCTTGTGGCATGCACTCTGCCGCTGAGGTGATGACCGATGACCTCTGTTCAATCCAGCCTGACTGGAGGGGAGGTTTGCCTTTCTGTTTTGTTCCCAGTTGCAGTTTAAAGTCCTTAAAGAGAGATATCTGCTCCGTGTTTGAAGTGCTGGCACAGGCTTGAGTATGGCAAAGCTGAGCCATCGCTCTGGGAGGTGAGCTCTGGAAGGCTGGAAGGTGGTTGTGAGTAATGAGCCTTCAGCATCCGTCTGCATTAGCCCCTGTGCCACCCCCTTGGACAGGGCTGCTGGGGGAGGAGGAGGAAATACGATGTGCTGCATGGAGAGAGACAGGAGTGGTGTGGATTGTGAAGGATGATGTGTGAGAGCATTTCTCATGTTTTCAGACTCGGTCCTACAGGACATTACTCTTGTTTTACCCACACTATTTTCTCATCTGGGCCACCCCGTTGCCCACGGAGTTGTCCCTTGACAAGCCTCCTGTCACTGCCTGTTGCAGCTCCTGCTGAAATAAGAGGGAGATGGTTCAGATTGTGGATTCAAGGGATGAGCTGGGGCTTTACACGGCAAAAGTAGTGTAGGAATAAACAGGGGGAAGGAGAATAGGTACAGAGCCGAGCAAGATGCAAACATGGCAAAATGACATCTAACAGCACCGAGAGAACAGAGGCACAGCTAGGAAAACAGCAGGTAGGCATCGTGGTTGTGTTAAAGCAGGGCCTGGTGGAGTGAGTGGCGGCTGGAGGCATTCTGCACCTGAGAAAAACCCTAAGCACTTTCTTTCTCTGCTTGATGGTTCTCGGTTGTTGCCCAGAGATGGTGAAATGAGTGCCATTGCTTTTAGAATCCTGGTGTGGGGCGCAGTTCTTGTGCTAAACGACTCGAACTTTCAGTCACTTCAGACAGCAGGCTCAGCTGGAAAGGGAAGGGCAGCTCAGGAAAGCTTTACGCCGGCAAACCCCCGACAGCCTGGGCGGTTTGACGAAGGAATGCAATACAGCAAATAGCTTGCTTGTCCTTTTTTATTTAATAATCCTAAATCCTCCGGGATTAGTCATCCCGTGCAATGCTACCTCCCCTTTCGCAGTGCTTGCATGAAATGACAGAGCCGAGCAGCTGCTGGCTGCAGCGCCTGACAACATTCTTCCCCCACAGCGCCTGGTTTCATACCACCCCCAACACGTGGGAAACTCTCAGCTCTAATACAACTGTTGGCAAGAGTCCAGCTGATTTCAGAATGCCCAACGCGTCCAACACCGTGCACGGAGCCTTTGGGGCAGGCTGCAGGTCAGTGAGGCAGCTCAGGTTCCCGAGGCATCTCTCAGTTTGCTTTAGCATCGTTTCACAACAGCCAGGCCAAATGCTGCCCTCAGTTCGGTGGCTTTTGCATGAGGTTGCAAGCACAGAGAGCAGCAGGGAGCAGCAAAATATTCTTGCTGCAAAACTAACAATAAATTAGAATGGAATGGAATGGAATGGAATGGAATGGAATGGAATGGAATGGAATGAATGGAAAGAATTGAATTGAATTGAATTGAATTGAATTGAATTGAATTGAATTGAATTGAATTGAATTGAATTGAATTGACCAGGTTGGAAAAGACCTTTGAGATCACCAAGTCCAACCTATCACCCAGCACCATCTAATCAAGCTCTCCCCTGAGCCTCCTCTTTAATCATAGAATGGTTTGGGCTGGAAGGGACCTTAAAGATTGTCTAGTTCCAATCCCCCTACCATGGGCAGGGACACCTTCCACTAGCCCAGGTTGCTCAAGGCCTCATCCAACCTGGCTTTGAATACCTCCAGGGCAGGGGCAGAGAAACAACACCCAGCTCTGGGAATCCTGGAGATGAAAGCGGCTGCAAGGTTAGGAGATTATTTAAGGGAAACAAAAGTGGCTGTTTGTCCTCTTGGTCTTCTCTCTGATTTAAGGGCCCAGGGGAAAGCACAAATGCAATCCCCTCAGCATCAGAAAACGCATTTCCCATGTTTCCCCAAATTTGGGCCAAGAAACACAATCCCACTGCAGCCAGAGTGAGTCCCATGCTTGAGAAAGCACCTTCCTGGTGGCAGCAGCTCCACTTGGAAGCAGCACTCCGAGGCAGATGTGAGCAGCGCAAAGACAAGCCAAGGCTGAGAGCTCATTTTGGTACACATTCTGGTGCTCTGGGAGAGAAAGGCGAGGCGCCGACATGCCTGAGGACTGGCCGGGTCAGAAGGGCAGGTTTTGTCCCAGCCCTGATGGAGAGGGGTGGGAGGTGCTGGGGAAAGGTATGAGTGTGTTTGACGTCCATACAAGTTCAACTGGTGTCGTTATGGTGCCTCTAGCAAACCTGCTCTGCGCCCAGCGCTGTGCTGCCTTTATTTTATGACACACTGCTGGTATTTAAAATGTAGCAGTGAGTTCGTTTCTCACACCAGGGAGGTACTTGAGGCCACATCCCTGGAGATACTCAAGATCAGGCTCAACAGGGCTCTGGGCAACCTGATCTAATGGAGGATGTCTCCGGACTAGATGACCTTTGGAGGTCCCTACTGACCCAAACCATTCTGTGAAGGTGCAGCGCAAATCAGCCCACCTGGGTCTGGAACCTCCAGCTCCTTTCCCACCATCACTGCTGCTGAAGTGGGTTGTAGTTTTGGAAGCAGCTGTTTGGAAGTCCCCTTGGGACTTTTTGAGGTCTGAAAGGCCAGGTGCTGTTGCCAGTAATAAGGGTTTGAAAAAGCAGCCACTTAAAAGATGGGTGAGCAAAAAGGGCAGCACAGATGAGAGGCTCGAACACGTTCCTAGAGTCCAAGCAGAGGTGAAATCACATTCAGCAATATAAGAGATGTAATAAAGGAAAGCCAAGTTCATTTCCAAACTCAGGAGGGATTTGAAAGGTGCATCAGGGAGGATTGCTGTGACCACAGCTGCTCCTGCTCTCAGCTCCCAGTTATTAAAGGCTGAAGTAAGCTGTGGTAAAGGAGCAGGAAAATATGATGAGTTTTGCTAGCCTAAAGGTCAGGTTTTGTGAAGATTTTGTTTCTTTCTTTAAGATGGCATCAGGGAAAGTGGTGAGAGGAAGCTTCCAAGTGATATAAAGTGGGGGCTGTTCTTTGCACTGCCTGTAATTGGGCTGTGCAGTTCCTTGCTGCTTCAGTAACCATCACCTGGCACTGGCACAGAAACGTGGAGCCGGTTGGATTCAACTCCACATGGGAAAGGCTTGTGGAAAGCAGCTCCCCTGAGCACAGAGCTGGCTCTGAAGCGGGCATGGAGGGAATCCTGGCAAAGCAGCAGGAGAGGAGCAGCCTTGCAGCACTTGTGCAGGGATTTCCCCCCCCAGCCCAGCCCTTTCAAACCCGGTGAGCTGCTTGATGTTGCCTTACTGCAGGCGCACATTCTGTTGTGCTATGGTTTTTGTCATGTTTCATTTACACTCTCAGGAGTTCCACAGATAGTTCAATATTTTTTGAAGGAGTGCCAACTGCACAGATGGCAACTGCACATTCTGCTCCACGGGAAGGTACTGGCACTGTGGCTAGCAGCCCTGGGAAAAAGAAATGCAACTGGTGGGACAAAAATCAGATGGTGAGATGACTTCTCTGGGATGTTGATGAGGAAGAAGGCAGCTAGGAGAGGATGGAAGGGAACTGGCTGCAGGCACTGGCCAGAGCAGGCAGAGGAGCAGAAGTTCTGGGGGAGAAGTTGCTGTCTACAACTACCTGAAGGGAGGCTGCAGCCAGGTGGGGGTTGGTCTCTTCTCCCAGGCAAGCAGCACCAGAACAAGAGGACACAGTCTCAAGCTGTGCCAGGGGAGGTTTAGGCTGGAGGTGAGGAGAAAGTTCTTCCCAGGAAGAGAGATTGGCCATTGGAATGTGCTGCCCAGGGGGTGGTGGAGTCACCATCCCTGGAGGTGTTTAAGAAGAGCCTGGATGAGGCACTTGGTGCCAGGGTTTAGTTGATCAGATGGTGCTGGGTGATAGGTTGGACTTGATGATCTCTGAGGTCTTTTCCAACCTGGTTGATTCTATCCTATCCTATCCTATCCTATCCTATCCTATCCTATCCTATCCTATCCTATCCTATCCTATCCTATCCTATCCCTATCCCTATTCCTATTCTATTCTATTCTATTCTATTCTATTCTATTCTATTCTATTCTATTCTATTCTATTCTATTCTATTCTATTCTATAATTTATTGTTAGTTTTGCAGCAAGAATATTTTGCTGCTCTCTGCTGCTCTCTGTGCTTGCAACCTCATGCAAAAGCCACTGAATTGAGGGGAGCATTTGGCCTGACCGTTACGAGGTGATGGTGATGCAAAGGAATTGTTTCTAAATGTCTGCTAAAGGGAAATCTTCTGAAAGCCCCACTCAGAAATTCAGCCCCAGATGAAGAGCAGCACTTCTGGGTGGGGATGTGCTGAGCTTGTTGCAGTGTGTGTCCAGAAGCAGGTGGGGTACCTGGAACCTCTGAGGTGACTTGGTTGTGATTTGAGGAGTACTGGCCTCAGCCAGAGGAGCTGGTGTCTGGAGCAGCACCGCCACAGGACACAGCTGTGCTGCGTGTCACTGGGTGTTCAAGGGTCTGTGCTCTACGGGGAGCTGCAATAAGTGGGCTGCATTCTTTTGGGCCCCAAAATCTCCTGTAGTCCTCTCTGCTCTGCCCACATGTTTCTGTTGGCCCATGGTGTCCACCTGCCTTTGCCTCAGTAGAACTTTGAGCTCCTGGGGTGGGCACATGCCAGGGGGTGCACTGCCCCTTTGCTCTGTGGGGTGTCTCCATCAGGGTGTGGTAGGGTGAGAAAGTTCCCACACACACACAAAAGAATCCACAGCTAACTCAGCCAGAGAAGCAGATGACAGCTATATTTACAAGCAGATATGGAATGCAATGAATATGTACAAAAACATACACTATTTACAATATATACAGAAATATACAGCGATGTAAGTCATACAGGAGACCTTTCCCCAACCCCCCTGCAGCCAGGGGGGTTCGGCCTGTCCCCCCTTCTCCCTCCCTACCTCCCCTTTTTCCCAAAAGGGTTAGAGAGAGAGAGAGAGAAAGGAAGGTAATTAAAGGGGAAAATAAATTCTGTTAAGCTCAAAGTGAATGCAAGAGTTAGTTTTCTTCTCTGGTTAGCAAGGTCGTGCCTGCGTAGCAAGCTGTTGCTTCAGAGAGAGAAACAGGCCAGCTCACAGGACAGAGAGAAGAAAAACAGACTCTGAACGGACTGACAGACTGAGCTAAAACTTACAGTTGGATTCTACCAATGAAATCAGTTTAGCATATCTCTGTTTTCATTCAAATATCAAAAACATTCAGCCAGAGTGTTCAGAAAGTGTCCATTTCTTAAAGGCACAGCCTAAACCGGTCACACAGGGCCATGCCTGAGCCTGGCAGGACCCACCACAGCCCCTGGGTGCTGGCCCTGCCCTGGCCCGAGGAATGGAGCCAGGTAGCGATGGCAGAGCGTGGGCTGGGCTCGTTGGGCAGCCTGGGCATGAGTGGGCACACACACAGAGGCGTGTGAGGGCAGAGGAGCAGGGGGAGCGGCGTGTCTGCAGCCACGCTGCGTGGCGCCAGCGCTTCCTGCCTCTGAGTGCCTTCAGCTGCACCTCGGCTGCGTGTGTTCCTTCCTGCCTTTGTGTGCCCGCCTGTGGGATCCCTTTGTGCCCAGCTCAAGGGAGATGGACGGTCCCTGGCCAAATCAGCTTCCTATCTTTGTCCTTCCTGTTTGAGTGGCGTTCAGCTTCAGCAAACACATTTAGCTTAAAGTGCTGGTGTTTTTCTGAGTGCTGCCTTTTGATGTTCTTGACTGGTATTATCTTTTAAATGCAGCTGTTTGCTGAATAGAAGAAAGGGCAATGCACCTGCAGCTTCACCAGCGTCTTGCTGTCATACCCACTGCCGTCTTAGTTTGGTATGCTGTGGGTTGTGCACCACACCAAGCTCCTGAGATGTGGCCTCCCCCCACACTCAGCCCCAGAGCTGGATTTCAAGGGGTGTTGCCCTGGGGGCTGCCTGGCCAGGCTGCGTGAAAAAATAATGGGGAAGGCAAAGCCTTGCAGTGCATTAATGCCAAAGCCACACCAGCTAATGTCTTCAGCCAGGTAAGTCTGTTTTTGTTTGCTGCTCAAAGGCTTGGCCTTTTGATGGGTCCTTTAGTTTTAGTGGACCATAATAAACCTGAGGGGATGGAAAGTCACCTGAGCCATAAACATTGAAGGTCTTCAGTGTCTGCCTGCTTCATAAAGCAGCAGCAGCAGCACCTCTCAAACCCCTGCAGCCTCCCTTGCAGACTGCATGGAGGAAAGTGAGTTTGTCCGAGCATTAGGCTGGGAGGGTCGTGTCCCATGCTGGCTCAACCATCCTTTACCCTGGATGACAGTCAGTGAGCTGAGGACAGGCAGCACAACCTGATGAGAGTCAGACAAGCTGGGATCCCCTGCAGAGCTCTTCTCTCACTGGCCTGGCAGTTAGCTCTCACCCACCACCTTCCCCAGCTTTGAAAGGAGAAGTAGTTGAGTCATGGCAAGTTAGCCAGTTCAGTTTTCCATGGCAAAAGCTTCCCCCTTCCAAGTGCATCACGAACAACAAGCATGGCAAACCCTCAGAAGTGAATCCAGAGGATTCAGGTGAGGAATGAAGGACAAGAGCAAGAGCCCAGAGCAACTCAGGGAGATGAGCGAGAGAGAAATGGAGAGCTGGAGGTGCTCAGTTCATTTCTCATGCAGCACCTGAACAAGCAGCTGCTCAGCGATGCTCAGAAGTGAGTTTCAAGACTCTAAAAGCTGTTTGCACAGTTGCTGGTGGCATGCAAAGAGGGTGAGAGAGATTTGTGTGAGAAATAACAGCAGCCCCATTAGTGACAGCGAACGGCACGAGGAGGAGCAGCACAGCCAAACCTTTCTGTTCTCCTGCCCACGGATCACTTTGCTCTGTGTGAGTGGTGGGCACCAGTGACAGGATGCTGGGCTCTGTGGACAACTGCTTTATGTCCCCAGTCCTCATTTCCTACGTGATGAGCAGATGGAGATTGGCATTTTTGGTCTTGGCATCCTCAGCTGTCTTGCACCACATTTAATCTCTGTCCTTTGCTAATGCTTCAAGCGGAGATGTTTGAAGCCAGAGCTCAGCTCCAGACAGCTCAGGGCATTTGGGGGACACAACAAGGGAGGATGTCTGGAGCAGTGCAAGGCTGTGAAGGTTTGGGGCCAGCTCTCTTTCACCAAATGAGTGGAAATGAAACCCCTCAGCTCCTTTGTACAGCTTGGATATGAGCTCAGATTTCTGCCAGCTCAACTCATAGCCTAAATTAAGCACATGTTGTGCCTAATTCTCATTTAGAACGGTAATGGAGGTAACAAAACAGCTTGTGGATTAGGTAAGTGCAATGATATCCTTGTCTGGAGTTACCAGGACAAAATGCTGAGGAGCTCTGGACCCAGCCAGGGCTGTGGGCTCTGAGCTGCTCCCAGGACCAGCCTTGCAATGGTAGGTCCAGGGAGGATTGATTTTCGTCTTCCATTGTTAGATCCCTGAGCTGTACAAAAGCCTGCAAAACACTTTAGTGTGTGTGCAAACTGTTCACTTTGGAGTTTTGCTTCCCTTAGTTTTAGTAACAGACCTTAAAGAATGCTCAAGGTTACACCCACATAAAACCGGAGCTGTTCTGCGGCACTCATTTGGTTTATGGCAGCTTTTCCTCTCTCCCTGTTCCTCAGCAGACTCTCTCAGCGAAGTGCATCCTTCGCTTTTCCATCCTCATCGCTCAGGGCTGTGTCTGGAGCAGGGGCTGAGAAGTGGCTGCTTCCTGCGCAGCATCCTCGGCTCCGCACCCCGCAGCCCGAGCCTGCTCCGCCCGGGGCCCTCCCAGCGCTGCGGGAGGGCCGCAGGCTTTGCCCCCTCCCCGAGCTGGAGGTGCTGCTGGCAGCAGAGCAGGGGCTCAGCTGTTGCTTGGTAACTGCAGCCACGTTTCAAAAATGTCCCCTTTTGCAGCCAGCTTCCCAAACTAACAAGGCACAGTTGTTCTTTCAGGATCGTTTTCATTTTGTTCTTTCTTTGGGAATAAAAAGGGAAAGGGGGAGAAGAAAAAAAGAAAAGAAGAGGCTCTTTGAGCCCCAGCCTTGCTTTCCCTCGCTGCTCTCTGTCCTCGCAGCTGGTCCCACAAAGCCGATCAGTGTCCCGTGCCCGGGAGCGAAGCTCTTTCATCCTCCTCTCCTTGGGCTCCAGCCGCTCTCCTGTCTGAATTCCAGCCCGAGCGGAAGGAAACTGCGAAGAGCTTCCCGCAGCCCCTGTGCTTGTCGTGCCTCTGCTCCTCGGCGAGTTTTCCCCTTCTAAGGCTTATGCATCGTCTCTCTTGAGGGAGGACGAGTCTGTGGGAGGTGGGACTGGTGCCGTGGGAGTGTTCAGGGTCTGCTCTCAGCTCTCGCCGGGGTTTGCTGGCTGCCCCTCTGGGACACGAACTGAACTGTTGCCATCTGCTCCTCTTCATCGTAATGGGCACCTCTGTGTAAGCCACTGCATCACTGCCCCAGGCGAACCTCCGTGAGCAGGATCAGTGGGCTTGGCTTTAATCCTCCTGCTCCTGCCCGTGGAGCACCTCGCTGACGGGGGCTGCAAGTGCTTTGATCTCGGTGGGAGCAGAGCAGCCACCGTATGCCACTCACATTGCAGCTATTCCCAAAGACACAGAGCAGAAATGTTGTCAGTAATTAATTGCCATCCAGTCTTAAGTTTTTATATGGCATCAGTATCAGGACATCTTCCACATAATTGCATTTACAGCGCTGGTAATAAATAGCAGAAGATGATCACTCAATCCTGCTCCCTTGATTAGCAATTAGGAACCTTCAAAACTCTACCCACAAGGGTGCAAACTCTCACACCCATGAAATTGCTGGGGCTGGAGAAGTGGCTCTGCAAAATAATCAGAGTTCAGTGGTGTGATGAAATAGAAACCTCCATCAGCAGAGCAGCGAGGAGGTCTGCTTGGTGTGCTCATGCAAGGCAGGCTTTGCAGGGTTTAATGATGGTTCCACAAGCTGTAATGTTCCTTGGCTCTTCCTACCTCTGAAAACATCAAATGCTGCTGCTGCTGCTGCTGGTTTGAATTTCAGCCCAGCCTTTAGAACAGGATGTCACAGGGCAGCAGATGAGAAGGAGCCACGTTACCAGCAGAAGGGAGTAGCAGCGAGGTACCTTGCCTGTGCTGCTGGCAGGAGAGTGTCTCATTGTCTTGGCCAAATCCAAAGAGAGCCAAAGCAGGCTGTGAGCATCCTGATGGCCTGCAGGCTGCTGCAGCGCTTGCTCGGGAGGTGTAGCCATGCATTTGCAGTGTGTGGGACACCCAGGCAGTTCTGCCTTGCTCCCTCTTGCAAACATCAGGGCTGAGCCCGTGCAGAGGTGGGGATGGGGCAGGCTCTTGGTGCAGATTCCACGCTGGCTGACTGGTGGTCTGAAGAGGCTGGGGGAAGGGCCCAAGGTCATTACCTGTGCACAGAACCACGCACCTTGCCAGCCTGTACAAGGTGCAGCAGTTCCAGTGTCAGTGCTGTGCTTCTCTAGAGACTTTCAAGACCTGTCTGGATGTGTTCATGCGTGACCTGCTCCAGGTGATCCCGCTTTGGAGGTCCCTTCCAGCCCCTAACATTCTGTGGTTCTGTGATTCTGTGCTGTGAGAAGGCTCCTGAGCACAGGGGCACAGCCCCTTCCCAGCAGTGCCCAGATCGCTGACTGGCAGCAGCTCTGGTAGGAAACGTTGGGTCCTCTCCTGTGTTTTAAACTGCCTACATCTTGGGCTCAGAGGTCAGCTCCAGCAATCGTGCTACAGCCATCTGAATGGCGCTAAAGTGCATCTGAAGAGCCGCATTCAATTTGTGCCAACTCCGTCTGCTTAAAACTTGAGCAGGCAGTGCCTTAACGACCCTTGATGTGCACTGTCACTTTCTGTTGCCCCACCGCCCTCCTGGCGGCTAGAAACACACCGCAGCTGCAGGAGGAGTGGCTAGCGGCGCGGGGGACACGGCTCTGAGCCACGTCCCCAGCCTGAAATGTCAAAGCAAGCACTGAGCACCAAGCTCAGGGCGGTGCTGGAGCCAGGGATGCCCGTGCTGGGCCCCGAGGTGAGGCTGATTTCAGATGGCTTTGTCCCTTTTGAATGTGAGCACCAAGGCAGGTGCTGAAGGATGGCTTAGGACTACCGGTGAGCTGTTCCAAGTGCCTGGAGCTGTCTTGGCTCTTTGGAGGCCGTCTCAGGGATGAGATGTGTGAAGACAGCTGTCCTGCAGGGTGGTGGCCTCCCTTTGGTGGTGGTGGTGGATGAGGTTTCTGTAGTGTTAGTGGCAAAAGTCTATTGGCTGTTTCTTGCCTCTCCTTGACCTGTTTGTTCCCCTCTTAGGAGACACTCTGCTAATGTGTTTGCTTGTGGAACCTGCCAGAAGCTCTCAAAGAGGTGAAGTGGGCTGAGGGAAGAGATTGTTCTAGAATATATTGCAGGAGAAGAATCTTTCCCTTGGTACTTTCCTTGGATTCTTCTTCTATTTCCTTCCTTCCTTTTTTCCCCCTCTTTTTCCCCTGGACTTCATGGTGAAGAACAAATCCATACAGACTCTCCATGCATCAAAAAGATGCCAATACACGAACCAAGAGTGCTGCTCCATAACACAATTAAAAGCAGGTATAATTCCAGCAGCATCAATACTCTCTGCTGCCTTACAGATGCAGGCACCACCAGCACATTTATAAACAGCTGTCAGAGCCCTTCCCTGAGGCAGAGGGAAGTGACATCCAGCACAGCCTCCTCGCTGAATTTATCCTGATTTTCACAGCTGTGTATGCGAAGCACCCAGCACAGCTCCTTCCAGCGAACACCATCTTGTGCTTTAATGCTTTGGTGGGCACTGGGCTGGAGGAGGGACTGCCCACATGGTCTTCAGCCACGCCAGGAGCTGTGATTAACACCCTGGAGACCACCTGCCATAGTGTAGCTTTCTTCATCCACATGTGTTTTCTTGTGTCCCCTTCAGCTCGAGCCCCTGACCCTCTGTGCTCTCCATCAGACCTGGCTGGGCTCTGACTCTTGAGGCAAAAGTGCTCTCTGTGTATCCCCATGTGGCCCCCATGCCCATCCCTAAGATTATTATGCTTTACAACAATCATTAGGATCATTGAGATCTCCTCACTTGTTTTTCTGTTGCAGGATGGGACAGAAGGAGCCCTCTGAAGCTCTCTGTCCCCTTGGCACCGTTACCCAGTCACATTTCCACACCGATGCACAGCTCTCCCAGAGCAGCGTTCAGGACATCTGCTCCTACTCCACGCTTTGTAGCTACCTTTTGTTCACATCAATATTAACCATGGTCAGTTGGGTGTGGAAAGAAAAACCTCAGCCTGTATTAGTCATGTTTTTTGCTGATGGCCTCAGCCAAGCCAGCTAGATACACAGAATGCTGAAGAAGAACGAGGCAGGAAAATTGCAGCCTGGCGGTGAAAAGCAGGCAGAGAAACTGGCTGCTTGCAGGGGGACACAGAGAGGCCCATGGGAGAGAGCTGGCACATCGAGCTGGGCATCGTGGGCACTGGGGCAGCTGGGCACAGACACGCAAAAGCTGGGGTGATGAAGCTGGTGTGAAAACAGAGCTGGTGGCGATCACCGGGAGGGGAAGCCGTGCTGATAAATATCGCCCTGATAACAAAGCCAGCCCAGGCTGAAGGTGTGCTCACCTCCTCCTTCAGCAGCAAGGTCAGAGCCTGCTGTTTGCTGCTGGGTTTTGTTCTGCCTGTTTGCCTTAAATTCCTGCTCCTCCGTTCTGGATGGCTGCAGCCACCTGAACCTTTGGTTGCCTTCGCGTTTCAGTGAGCTGGGCACCAGGAGACCGTGAAACGTCTGTCGCCTCTGACAAGCAAAAAGGGGCTGGAAGTAGATGATGGGCAGGTGGTCGTCTTAATTCAGCACTGCACCAGCGGAGAGAACAACACCTACTCCCTCTGCCTCCTCCCCCTCCCACACACCCTCAGCTGAAAGAGAAATCAAAGCCATTTACATTTGCAAAGGCTTCCCTCCCCTTCCCCAAATTCCGGATGGATGACAACAACTTTCCTCTTGCTTCTCAGGCGGACAAGGCTCTTCAAAACTTAAGCACCGCCGCAATAAACCAGAAAGCAAACCAAGAAGTTCAGACTCCGGGGCCGGGAGGGCGGCAGGCAGGCAGAAACGGAGTCCCACGGCAGGCAGCTCCGAGCCGACGCCGCCTGCGGAGCGCTGGAGTCAGACCTTCCAAGCCCCCACTTAGCGTCCTTTTAGGGGCTGCTCATTCCTCAGAGTCTTTCATGTGACGCGACAGGAAATTATATTTACGATGCTTTTAGCTCCATTTGGGACTTCTCTTTTTTAATACCGCTTCTGGGATGTAAATTATTTAAAACTCATCAATTTGGCTCTTTCTGGGCGAGAGATGAAAAAGCTTAACCCAACAACGACAAAAAGCCCTTTCCTCCTCGTGGCAGCCTTAAATCCTGCACCACATCCATGTGGGGGCTTATTATTTAATTCTGGGGGGGGGCTTAATTGAACACCTAAGGAAAAGAAAAAGCTTGGCCTCATCACATTTGCAGTGGAAGTAAATGTTAGATTTATTTAGCCCCATTGACTTTTGAAACACAGCCGCTAATAGCATCTGCTTAAACGTTGTCCTCCGGAATGGATGGATGGAACCCTTTAATGGCTGGGCATTAAATCCACCAAGGGAGCGTTTATATGCCCCTTCCTCCTCCCCTGCACAGCTTTCCTGGCAGCTCCAGCTGTGAATTCCCAAGCTGTGAGCGTGGAGGAGCACCCACAGGTGAGGTGTGTGGGATGCAGCTGCCCAGCTCCAGAGGGTGCTCCCCAGAGAGATTGTGGAGTCTCCTTCTCTGGGAAGACTTTCAAGACCCATCTGGATGTGTTCCTCTGTGATCTGTGCTGGATTCTATGGCCCTGCTGTGGCAGGGGGTTTGGACTTGATGATCTTTGGAGGTCCCTTCCAAGCCCTAACATCCTGTGAGCCTGTGAGTGGGGAATGGAATGAAGCTGGAGGTGGGGAGATTCAGGCTGGAGGTGAGGAGGAAGTTCTTCACCATGAGAGTGGTGAAGCCCTGGAATGGGTTTTCCAGGGAGGTGGTTGAGGCCCCATCCCTGGAGGTGTTTAAGCCTAGGCTGGATGAGGCTCTGGCCAGCCTGATCTAGTGTGGGGTGTCCCTGCCCATGGCAGGGGGTTGGAACTGGATGATCCTTGTGGTCCCTTCCAACCCTGACTGATACTATGATAGTATGAGTGGGTGAGGGGAGCAAGCACCCTACTCCCGGGGAGCTTTGGCTGCCCAGAGCACAGTTGCTGCCCTGGGTGCATTTCTTCCCTGGATGCCAGCAGGGTGTAAGCTGCTGGGCACAGCAAGGACTGTTCTTCCCTGAGTGGTGGTACTTTGGGTTGCTGTGATTCTTTTGTCCTGGTGAGTCTTTGAAGGAGATACCTGGAGCAGTGTTTAAGAGACCCTGGAACGGGTGGCAGGTACACAGCAGATGTCAACAAGCTCAGAGACCAAAGGGAAAGGTGGTTGAAGAGTCTGCAAATGGCAGATGTCTGTGTGGGCACCGCTTCCCCCTCTGAGCAGCAAGGACCCCACGCTAAGCCACGGGAAGCAGGTAGGGGATGGAGGCACAGAGCTGGCTGCTGCTAGGCAGGGGCTGCTCCTGCTGCACGGGAGAGTTGCAAGGAACGGTTTTGACATTCTTTGAAATCCCAAACCTGTCACGGAGGAGAGCCTGAGAGCTTGCTAAATATTCATGAGCCTGGATTCTCCGTTGTTGCAGGGATGCACGGGCAGGGTGGGATGTGTCTCCCCTTCCAGCTGCGCCAGTGCAGATCCGGGGGCAGCAGGACACATTTCACACCAGGGTGCTGTGCTGGATGCTAACCTTAAAATCGATACAGGAAAGAGCCGGCGGCTGCAGGTGAGCGTCAGGAGGGATGCAGCGCAGACACGGGGCTTGCCCGTGGCAATTAGCATTGATCCCACTTCCAGCTGGGGGCTTTGTTGTCCGTGAACTCATTAAGCTGGGGACCTGCAAGTAAGACTCACATTTATGCTCTGGAGCAGTCAGCACATTTGCTGTGGGTTATTGTGCTCCTGAGGCTGGAGTTGTTTAAATGCATGTGAGGAGAGGGCTGTTTAGAAATATTTCAAGTAAGAACTATAAAAGCAGGTTCCAAGGGTACTTTTTTTACAGCCAGAATCTGTTCTCTCGCCTAAATGTGACATACTAAAAAGGCAGCACTCTGTTCATAAAACCAGCCTGGAATCTCAATGCCTGCACTCATTGTTCCTGATGAATAGGGGGTGGCAACAGCGCTGATGGAGCTTGCTTGGAGCTTGATTTGCCTCAGTTATTGCTTTCTTTAGGAGAACTTGACTCTTTTTCTTTCTTTCCCCCCGCCCTGCATTGACTTCCAAATGATGCTGGAAAACTCAGCTCCAGCACGAGGGGCAGTGCATCCGGCAGGGCTCTGCTGAATCCCACTGGAGCCTCTGAGTGAGTGCAGCCATGAGGACTTCTTGGCGTGGGCTCTCCTCAGACTAAGCTCCTGGAGGGAGGGGGAAGAGACTTTCAAAACCCATCTGGATGTGTTCCTGTGTGACCTGTCCCAGATTCTATGGTCCAGTTCTGGCAGGGGGTTGGACTCAATGATCTTTGGAGGTCCCTTCCGACTCCTAACATCCTGTGATCCTGTGAAGAAGCAGTGCTTGAATCTGGCTGGAAGTAAAGAGAGGTCTTTGTCCAAAAGGAGTGAGGAAAGAAAGGTAATTTTCATCCAAGAGTGGAGGCAAATAAACTGAGTTCTAAGACGAGAACCAGCACACAGGCTGGGCCTGACTGGGCCAAGCCAGGGTGTGAGGGGGAAGTGCTGAGCGCCGCAGCGCAGGCATTACCCCAACCCCCTGCAGAGCAGCGCTGGGTGGAACGGAGCTGTCCTGGGCTGTTCCCCGAGCCTGAATCATTTCAGAATTCAGGGGATTTTGTGCCCTGTGCTTTGAGGAGCACAGAGAATAAAGAATTAGAATGGGGTAAAGCCAGAAAGCACCACAGGATGATCTTAGAGCAGCATGAGGGTGCTGAGGCAGCTGGGAAGTGTCCCCCTGAAGATTAGTGTGATGTGGAAGTGCAAATAGCTTCCGCTGAAGCACTGCCTAAGCCAAAGGGAAGGGAAGCTCTTAGGAAGAAGTGAACCTTGTTGTTCTTACACATGTTGGGCTCTGGGATCTGACTGTCCTGTGTCTTCATCTCCCTCCTGAGCATCCTTGTGTATGTTCTTTACCAACAGATGCAGCTCCACGGGGACCACAATTGCTCTGTGCTGTGTTGTCCTATCCCATTCTCCTTTATCCTCTTTCCCCCTCTCCTCACTTTTAATCCTGGGCATTGTGTCGTGCTGAGAAGGTTCTTCTTTACTTTAGAAGCCCTTCAATTTGTTTCAGTTGATGAACCAAGGACTCAAGCTTCTTTTTTTAAGCACTAATTGGGGGTGTGCTTGTCCTTAACAAAGCAAAACGTGCTGAGCAGCCTGGTGCTGAGGACATTTATGTGACTCGTGGTCCTTTGTGTAGCTGCAGCACAAGTTCTGACCCCGCTGTCAGGTGGGAAGAGCAGCAGCTGTTACCCAGCCCGGTGCAACTCTCGAATGAGCCAAGCCACGATCAGGTTTTGTCTGCAATTCTGGAGCCCTTGTAACTGCTAATGAGGAGCTGCCCTAGGGGCAGGGATGGTTGGAGCAGCAGTCGAGTCACTGCTGCCTGGCTCTGCAGGCTGGGTCATCAGCACAGGGTTTGGTGTGGGTCACACACTGGTGATGTTCAGTCCCACTGCTCCCTCAAACTCCTGAGCTCAGCTTTGGGTGAGCAGTGCTGGAGCACCGTGGCAGCTGAGCAGAGATCGATCAGCAGCTCTGCAGAGCACAGCAGGGAAGGAAATAACTCAGCAGCATTCCTTTCCCTACAGCTTTCCCACTCCAGCAGCAATTAGCTGAGGTTCTGCTGGGAGTTCTCTGTTTATGTCCTGCCTGGGAGCTGTGATCTAGATAAATTCCAGTCTTTGGTGGCAATTTCTTCTCAAGTGCAGTTTGTTGGGTGAGCAAAGCGCTGAGTGCCGGATGCAGCCCTCCCTAAGGCTGGGTGCTGGAGCTGTGATCAAACTGGACCCCCAAGGAGAGTGCAGTCAGAAATGAGGCTCAGCCACCTGCCTCCTGCAGCTCTTCCTTCCAAACGCCTTCATTTCACTGCCTGAGCTCCGAGGGCTTGCCTAACTTCAGCCTCGTGTGGCTGGCAGGTGGCTGAGGGGGTCCCGACCTGGTGCTGTCAGCTCTCCCATGTCCTGTGGGAGGATGCCCTGCCCTTTGGTGGGGTTCCTGGGTTTGGGAAGCTTTTTGAACCAGAGCTTTCCCATGGTGGGGCAGTCGTCCCCAGCATTCATCAGGGAGCCAATTAAAGCACCGCACTGCTTGTTAAGAACAACTCAAAGCAACTTTTCTGCTCAGTTTTGGTTTGGTTAGTGATGCACACAGGGACAGGCCCAGCATGGCTTCAAAGGACCAAGTGCATGGCATGGACCAGACAGAGCTCAGCTGCTCTGCCCTTCCAACCATGACTCCTCAGGGCAGCTGCAGAGCAATTTACTGGTTCTCAGGGGAAATATTGGTAAAGTCCAGAAGAAACTAGGACAAGGTTTATCTGTTGTTCCTGTCACACGTCGCTCCTGGGCACTGAAGTGGGACTTCAGTGAGAAGGCTCTTCTGGTTCTTTACAGCTCTGGGGGACAGACTCTCTACATGGTTAGTTAGCCATGAGGTGTTGGGTGATAGGCTGGACTTGATGATCTCTGGGGTCTTTTCCAACCCTATTGATTCTATGGCTCTATGATGCTCTTTCAGGTGGTCTGTGTTTGCCAGAGGTCTTGGTGATCTCTGTAGCCTGACCTCCCCTCAGTGATGGGACCCAGCCCCCTGGGACCTGTGTTGGCAGGGCCCACACTGCACTTTCTCTGTGAGCTTGGCTTTGGTCACCTCCATCAGGACAGGGAGGTCATTGTGCCCCTGTACACTGCACTGCTTAGGCCACACCTCGAGTCCTGTGTCCAGCTCTGGGCTCCTCAGTTCAGGAAAGATGTTGAGATGCTGGTAGGTGTCCAGAGAAGGGCAACAAAGCTGGGGGGGTTTTGGGGCACAGCCCTGTGAGGAGAGGCTGAGGGAGCTGGGGTTGCTTAGCCTGGAGAAGAGGAGGCTCAGGGGAGACCTTCTTGCTCTCTCCAGCTCCCTGAAGGGAGGTTGTAGCCAGGTGGGGGTTGGTCTCTTCTCCCAGGCAAGCAGCACCAGAACAAGAGGACACAGTCTCAAGCTGTGCCAGGGGAGGTTTAGGCTGGATGTTAGGAAGAAATTCTTCATAGAAAGAGAGATTGGCCACTGGAATGTGCTGCCCAGGGAGGTGGTGGAGTCACCATCACTGGAGGTGTTTAGGAGAAGACTGGATGGGGTGCTTGGTGCCGTGGTTGAGTTGATTAGGTGGTGTTGGATGATAGGTTGGACTTGATGATCTCAAAGGTCTCTTCCAACCTGCTCTATTCTATTCTATTCTATTCTATTCTATTCTATTCTATTCTATTCTATTCTATTCTATTCTATTCTATTCTATTCTATTCTATTCCATTCCATTCCATTCCATTCCATTCCATTCCATTCCATTCCATTCCATTCCATTCCATTCCAGAAGCTGTAACGTTTTGCTCTGATGATAGTTTGCTTTCAAAAGTGGTTGGGAGTGTGAATGTAGCCTACTTATTTTTGATGTCCAGCAAGGCTTTAGGCAGCAATTTAATCATTATTATTGCTATTGTGCAGCTGCTCCTGGAGGAGCTTAAACCATGTCAAAAAGGGAAGCAAGGTAATGAGTCTGACAGAGCTTCCGAGGGAGTGATTAAATTTAGGATAATGAGTCCTGCTGAATTTTTAATGTTATTGTAACAGTTCACACCACTGCAGCCTCTTCATCCCTGGGCTCGAAACCGAACTGTGCAGGTGGGAATGGGGCTGTGCAAAGAGCTCCTTCTGCTGCTCAGCAGAGAGGGAAAGAAGCAGCGGGACGCGAGGGGCGCAGCGAGCGCTTGGGCGCTCTCAGATCTCCTGCCTCCACCACCCCCGAGCTTGCTGCAGGCAGACTCCCAGCCCAGAGGAGGGTGTGGGTACCTCTGGGTGAGAGAATTCTGAGGGTGTCAGGGAGGGATAGGACTGGGGGGAATGGAATAAAACTAAAAGTGGGTAGATGCAGATTGGATGTGAGGAAGAAGTTGTTCCCCAGGAGGGTGGTGAGAGCCTGGCACAGGTTGCCCAGGGAGGTGGTGGAAGCCTCATCCCTGGAGGTTTTGAAGGCCAGGCTGGATGTGGCTGTGAGCCTAGTGTGAGGTGTCCCTGCCCATGGCAGGGGGTTGGAACTGGCTGATCCTTGAGGTCCCTTCCAGCCCTAACAATTCTGATTCCTGTTGCTCTGGAGAAGATCCCAGAGTGCTTTGCAGTTGTGCGGATCGTCCTGCCTCGGGAAAGCTGCTGGAGCTCTGCACCCCTGCAGCTCCAGCTCACTCTGATGGGACCAGTGTCCCTCCAGGGTGTGCATGTGGCAGTGGGAGGGTGCTGAGGGCTGGGACCCTCTGGGTGGTGCAGACAGATGTCCAGCCTCACCCCCAGCCCCCACAGCAGCTGCTGCCTCAGAGGGCTGCAGGCATCTCCTGCTCTGCCAGGCCTGCTGTGGGTCCTTCCTGCTCCTTGGACACTGAGTTGTTTATTGAGCTCTCTCAGCAGCCTCTGAACAAAGCTTTTATCTCTTCCTAGTTGGCTTTCAATGAGCTCTCCCTGCCTCTGAGCTGCAGCAGCCCCTTCTTGCTTTGCTGGGTCAGACACCAGCACACAGATTCACTTTGTGAGCTCCTGTCTGTGGAGTTTTCAGCCTCCATGGTGACTCCAGAGATGGGAAGCAGTGCTCCAGTGGCAAGTGTGTATGTGTGCACTGCAGCTGGGGGGTGGCAGGGCAGGAGCAGTGCCCAGGGAGGTGGCTCACAGCCCCTGGCAGGGCTGTAGGCAGAGTTCAGAGCTCAGAAGTGCTGACAAAAGGCATCTTGCAGGGGTGAAGCACAACTTCTGAGCTGGGTTACCCATGTCTCTCAGCCTCTCTCTCCTGACAGGCATGGCAGCTCTGTTTGGTGTTGAGAACACTGATTCCCTTATCTTGGGTGTTGAACAATGTGATATAATTAATAGAAGTGATGACAATTTGTTCACTGCATGCCAATTAGTGTGCAGCTTTCTCGGGGAGTGGAGATTGGGAAGGGAAAACAGACCAGGTGGTGCCACATAAAGAAATGATTTCTCTGATGGAGAAGACATTAAGAGAGTGTTTCATCCAGGAGAGGATGAAAAATGAAGCAAGCTTTATGGAAACCATAAACATTTTCATCTGTCAGTGGCTCATCCTCTAATGGAGACCTGAGGGAGCAGAGTTCAGCATCATCCCCCCCCAGCTCATGGCCTGAAATGTCAGCACCTCACTCACCAGGAAGCTCTGCTCTGGAGAGGCAGTTGCTGGGTTTCTTCCCTCTGAGGAGAGGGAGGCACTGGTGACAGACAGGAGAAAGCACAAAGCAGCTCAGACTTAGGGCACTCGGGCAGAAGCAGCAGCCCCAGCCGCTGTGGTTTCTCTGGTTTCAATCAGCCCACCCTGCTGCTCCTGCCTGCACAGAGCAACAACTGCTGAGCCCATCTGTGAAGTGTGGCTCTGGGGGTTGCCTGGGCTGGGGAGAGCAGTGTGTCTCCTGGCTGCTTCAGCTGCTCTCTGTGGGCTTGTCTTTCTGTGCTGAAATGCCAGGGTGGGATCCGAAGTGCCTCATTTATTAGCTCACTGGTAGGAAGGATAAGGATGCAATTAGGATGTGGAAAAATGAGGTTAAATACCCATTTCCTGATGCCAGAGATATTAAGGCTCCTCCTGTTTCACATTAAGATCCAAACTGGAGGGCAGCCTGGCCAGCAGCCCTGGAAGTGGTGCAAATGCCCCAGGACACGCTTGGAAGCACCTTGGGGTTTGAGCTTCAGCTAATCTGACTCGCCAAGCACTGCAGGAGGCTCTTGGATCCTGGCTGCAAGGTGAATCTCCTTTGTCCTTGGGAGGCTCTTGGATCCTGGCTGCAAGGTGAATCTCCTTTGTCCTTGGTTTCCTTTTCAGCCAAGTCCCGTTTCCAGCTCAGATCTCACCAGCTTCTTGATAGATTGGAAGCTCTCCATCGCTGCCTGTCCTGCCTCACTCCTGATTCCTCTCCATCCCCTTTCTCAGTCTCTCACTCATCCCTCAGAAGCATCTCTATGCTCTGCTGTCCTGGCACCAGAGGAGACCTGGACTCTGTTGTGAGAGGTGGCAAAGTGCTGCCAGGTGAGGGTCAGCCAAGCACTCCCTTCTCCAGCTGCTTTCTGTGTGCTTCTCTTAACTCCCCTGAAGCACCTGATCTGTTTGGAGATACAATACAATACAATACAATAGAATACAATACAATACAATATCCTTAAGGTTGGAAGAGACCTCGAAGATCATCGCATCCAACCCACCAACCAATCCAACCCACCCAACAACTAACCCATGGCGCCCAGCACCCCACCCAGTCTCCCCCTGAACACCTCCAATGAAGGTGACTCCACCACCTCCCTGGGCAGCCCATTCCAATGGGCAATCACTCTCTCTGTGCAGAACTCCTTCCTAACATCCAGCCTAAACCTGCCCTGGCGCAGCCTGAGACTGTGTCCTCTTGTTCTGGTGCTGGCTGCCTGGGAGAAGAGACCAACCTCTGCCATAACCTGCCTGAGCAAAGAGTGGCAGTGCTGGGCTCTGAGCCTTTGAGCCAGGCTGGGGACTCCTGGGGTAAGCAGAGATGTACAGGGCAGAAGCTCTTCAGCTGGTACCACTGATTGTACATTGGGTATTTCCGAGGAGGCAAGCCCTCCCAAACCCAACCATGTTCCTGTCCCCTGCAGACTCATGAGGTGACTTTGGAGGTGGAGGCAGGAGCCACAGGTCTGCAGCTGAGCACCATCCTCTGTTAGTGCAGCCACGGCTTTTCCGTTGGCAAACGATGCACTGGCCCAGCGCTGGGGAAGTTCAGCAGCTCACTGGTCCCCAGAAGAATGTTCTTCCCAGTAAGGCAAGGCCTCTGTCCTAGGCAGCCCTCTTGGAAACCCAATTTTTCCTTAAGAAAGGGCTTTCAAGAGCTGGGGGCTTCCCACTGCACATCCCCCTGGCACGGGGAGCCCGGTGCTCTTCAAACGCTCTGCGGAAAGCATCGTTGGGAGGGGAGCCTCAGGTATCAAAATGGTTTCTTGACAGAGGCAGCTTTCCTTGGGAAGCCTTTGCCTGGTGGTAGATTGGGAGTAATTAAGTGCAGTGTAATTTAATGACTCAAAACAACAAACAAGCCTTGGTGCAGCTCTTTACGAGCTCGCGGCTCTCCCGGGGAGCCTCCGGCGGCGGCGCCGGCGCAGAAGGCAGCTTTCCAGGGGCTGCCTCTGCCCTGGCAGATGGGCAGGAGGAGCATTGCTGAGCTGCTGGTGCCATGCAGAGCTGGTCCTGTCCTGCAGGACACCGGCCCCGTGGTGCTGTGCTGGCAGCTCGTGGTGTGACAGCCTTGCTTGTCCCGACGCGCTCGGTCTCCTCCTGACTGTATGGTCCCTGGGCTGCAGGCTACTATGGACAGCGGCCTTCAGGTGGCTCTGCTTTTGCTCTGGGATTGTTGGTCTGGGTTGTTAATCTGAGCTCCTGTTGTCACTAAGGTTGGCACAGATCCTCTCTATGCACCTCCCAATCCTTTGTGTGCCGCCAAATCGGAGTGGTGGGAATCCTGCACCTAAACCAAACGCAGATAACAAGTGTTCTTTCCAGGGGGTTCCAGGACGCTGCCTGAGAGTCCAGCACAGAGCCACAGAGCTGCTGCAGGCAGGGGAACATCTCCCTGCGAGGCCAGGCTGAGGGAGCTGGGGCTCTTGAGCTGGGAGCAAAGGAGCCTGAGGGCTGCCCTCATTGCTGGGGATAAAGATGTGCAGGGCTGGAGCCAGGCTCTGCTCAGGGATGGCCAAGGACAGCACAAGGGGCACTGGGGGCCAGCTGGAGCAGAGGAGGCTCTGTGGGAACAGAAGAGGAAGCTTTGTCACCATGAGGATGAGAGAGCCCTGGAGCAGGCTCCAGAGAGGTTGTGGAGCCTCCTTCCCTGGAGACATTCAGAGCCTGCCTGGATGTGCTCCTGTGTGACTGCCCTGGGTGCTCCTGCTCTGGCAGGGGGTTGGACTGGATGATCTTTGGAGGTCCCTTCCAACCCCTAACATCCTGTGATAGGGAAGGAGAATCTCCACTCCTCCAGCTGAGGGACACAGAGCAGAGCCCTGGAGGTCCTTTGCTCCTGTGGTGCTTCTCAGTAGCTCTGAGCTCAGCAGTTCATTCCCATTCCTCTTCTGTAGCCACTTTGTAATTAATTCCTCTGAACCAGTTTGGGGCTTTTTTTTTTTGGTGCCAAACACTTCAACACTCACATGTAAATCATCAGCACCTGAAGCCTTCTTTCTCTGAGAGGAACAGGGGGCAGACATCAGATAAAAGTCATTCCAGATTCAGAGCTATTCTGCTCCACTGGCAGTAAAACATTCTTAGGGCAAGGTGACCTTTTTACTATGGGCTTGTTAATGTCAGGGCTTCAGAGCTGTCTTTCCTCATTACAAGTCCTACCAAAGGCAAAAGAAGCCCCAAACACAACCCCCCACATTAAAGAGAGTGAAGTTTATGATCTTAAGGATGTGTCAAACCACCACCACGAAAGACATCTTCACAGAGTGCTGTTTAGATAACCCAGTTTATGCTGGGGGGGTGTGTTTGATGTGGCAAGCGTTCTGAGCCCTGCTCAGAGCTCCACCTTTGTGGCTCCTTGCTGTTTCTGACCTGTTCTGGGAATTCCAGCTCCCCTGCCTGCAGGCCTCCAGGGGAGCTGGCCTCACCCAAAGGGCTGTGCTGCTGTGAGGAGCAACTGGGGGACAGTTTGTCTTTCTGAGGTGAGGAAGCAGGGAGTTGCTCTGCCAAGGTTAAAAAAGGAAGTCTCCTGCGGGGTTTTAATGTGAGCTTAACAGAAGAGCTGCTGGTGCTGTGAGGAAAGGCTGAGAGAGCTGGGGGGGGTGGTCTGGAGAAGAGAAGGCCAAGAGGGGACCTTAGTCATGTCTGTAAGTACCTGAGGGGTGGGTGTCAAGGTCAAGGTGCCAGGCTCTTGGTGGTGGTGCCCAGTGAATAGAATAGAATAGAATAGAATAGAATAGAATAGAATAGAATAGAATAGAATAGAATAGAATAGAATAGAATAGAAGTAGGATAGGATAGGATAGAATAGAAGTAGGATAGGATAGGATAGGATAGGATAGGATAGGAATAGGATAGAATAGAATAGAATAGAATAGAATAGAATAGAATAGAATAGAATAGAATAGAATAGAATAGAATAGAATTAACCAGGTTGGAAAAGACCTCAGAGATCATCAAGTCCAGCCTCTCACCCAACACCATCTGATCAACTCAGCCATGGCACCAAGTGCTTCATCCAGGCTCTGCCTAAACACCTCCAGGGATGGTGACTCCACCACCCCCTGGGCAGCACATTCCCGTGGCCAATCTCTCTGTCTGGGAAGAATTTCTTCCTGACATCCAGCCTAAACCTCCCCTGGCACAGCTTGAGGCTGTGTCCTCTTGTGCAGGTACGAGCTGGAACCCAGAAGGCTCCACCTCAACACAAGGAGACTTCTTTTTGGTGAGGGGGACAGAGCCCTGGAGCAGGCTGCCCAGAGAGGTTGTGGAGACTCCTTCTGTGGAGACATTCAGACCCCACCTGGATGCATTCCTGTGTGACCTGCCCTGGGTGCTCCTGCTCTGGCAGGAGGGTTGGACTGGATGATCTCTGAAGGTCCCTTCCAACCCCTAACACTCTGTGGCTCTGTGGCCTGGCATGGGCTCACTGCAGCCCATCAGCCTGGGCTGAAGCTCTGCAGTACCACAGCAATCACACTGTCGTTGCCTGGTAAGTGCTGGGAGCTTGTGTCTCCAGAAGTGGTCTCAGTGACACCCAGAAAGCTCCAAGAAAGAGCTTGGGCAGCACTCAGCAGCGATGGAAAGCTGGGACCAGATGAGTTCAGGCTCAAGGTTGAGGCTTGCATTTTATTCTTTGTAGTTAAATGAACTGATTCATGAAACTGTTGGAAGAGTGGAGAAGATGATCTGAACCATTTTAACTGAAGTGTGTGACAGCAAAGGAACAGGAAGGTGGAGAAAGAGCAAACTGGGACTTCATTTGCTAAATTTATCTTTGGAAGCATTGCTGAGACTGGAAGGTGAACCAGTCCCCCCTGTGAGCTGCAGTGATGCACACAGGTGACAGCTTGACAGGTCTCTGTCAGCAAATCTGCTGCTGCACCAGGAGAGCCTCAGCTCCTTCAGGTGTGAAAACCTTTCTGAGCTGTTGGGAATTTGTGCATGGAGCTGAGGGTGGCTCTGCTAAGGCTCCAGCCCAGGACTAACCTTTGCAGGCTGGACAGATGAGCAGAGACCAACAGGATGGCATTGAACAAGTGCTGGGGGCTGCACTTTGGCCACACCAACCCCAGGCAGTGCTACAGGCTGGGGGCAGAGTGGCTGAGAGCAGCCAGGCAGAGAGGGACCTGGGGGTACTGGTGGACAGCAGCTGAACAGGAGCCAGCAGTGTGCCCAGGGGGCCAAGAAGGCCAATGGCATCCTGTCCTGCAGCAGGAGCAGTGTGGCCAGCAGGGGCAGGGAGGTCATTGTGCCCTGTGCTCAGCACTGCTTAGGCCACACCTTGAGTCCTGTGTCCAGCTCTGGGCTCCTCAGTTTAAGAAGGACATTGAGAGACTTGAAGGTGTCCGGAGAAGGGCAACAAAGCTGGGGAGGGGTCTGGAGCACAGCCCTGGGAGGAGAGGCTGAGGGAGCTGGGGTTGCTTAGCCTGCAGAAGAGGAGGCTCAGGGGAGACCTTCTTGCTCTCTCCAGCTCCCTGAAGGGAGGTTGTAGCCAGGTGGGGGTTGGTCTCTTCTCCCAGGCAAGCAGCACCAGAACAAGAGGACACAGCCTCAAGCTGTGCCAGGGGAGGTTTAGGCTGGAGGTGAGGAGAAAGTTCTTCCCAGAAAGAGGAATTGGCCACTGGAATGTGCTGCCCAGGGAGGTGGTGGAGTCACCCTCCCTGGAGGTGTTCAAGAGGGGCTTGGATGTGGCACTTGGAGCCAGGGTTTAGTTGTCAGGAGGTGTTGGGTGACAGGTTGGACTTGGTGATCTCTGAGGCCTTTCCCAGCCTTACTGATTCTGTGGTTCTGGCTCCCATCTTGCCCTTCCTGGAGCTGCTGTGACAGCAGGAGCCCAGCCCCACCTGATGGTGCTTGGGCACCTTTCCAAAGTCAACATTTTAAAGCAAGTGGAATTATTCCTCCCTCTGGCCCCCTGATTCCTGCCATGGCAGCCTCAGTGTTAATACAATCATTGAGCTTTAATTCCAGTTGCTCGGGAAGCCATTGTCTGCCCACACAGAGCAAACTGGGCTGCAACCAGGACAGCTGAGCATGGAGACAGCTCCATGTGAAAAGTGAGCACTTAAGGACGAGAGAGAGGGAAATTGCTTATTCCAGTAGCTCTGTAAGATAAAAACCAAAGCAAAGCACAACCTGAGGGCATTGAAAAGAGGGAAGCCCATGCCAAATGTTTCCATTGTACTGTTTATCCCTCTAAGCACTATCCTGAGAAGCCCAAAGCAGTGTGTTTGCCTAGGAAGTGAGAATCCCTTTGGGTAGGGGATGCAAGTGGAGGCTGGGGAAGGGGACTGGAGCCAGCTGCTGCAGAAGGAAAGCGGAAAAGAGGTCGCTCATTGTCAGTTTGCCCCAAGCTTGCCAGCAAAGCAGAGGAAGGAACATGGCTCCTGGCATTCCCCAGCTGGCAAAAGCATCCTCACAGGCTGCTTCCCAAACACACCAGCAAACAGAGGGGGAGGGCAAGGAAACAGTCCCCAGAGCCCTGCACCTTGGTGGATGTTAGCAGTGTGTCGGTTTGTGCTCTGGCTGCTCTCATCTGGAATGGAATGGAATGGAATGGAATGGAATGGAATAATGGAATGGAATGGAATGGAATGGAATGGAATGGAATGGATAGGATAGGATAGGATAGGATAGGATAGGATAGGATAGGATAGGATAGGATAGGATATGGGATGGGATGGGATAGGGATGGGATAGGGATGGGATAGGGATGGGATAGGGATGGGATAGGGATGGGATAGGATAGGATGGGATAGGATAGGATAGGATAGGATAGGATAGGATAGGATAGGATAGGATAGGATAGGATAGGATAGGATAGGATAGGATCTGGAGGTGCTGGAAGGTGTCCAGAGCAGGGCCAGGAGGATGAGCAGAGGGTTGGAGCTGCTCTGCTGTGAGGAGAGACTGAGGGAGTTGGGGTTGTGCAGTCTGGAGAAGAGAAGGCTCTGAGGAGACCTAGTTGTGACCTTCCAGGATCTGAAGGGGACTCCAAGAAAGCTGGGGAGGGACTTTTCAGGGTGTCAGGGAGGGATAGGACTGGGGGAAATGGGGGGAAAAAAAAACCCAAACCTAGAAAGGGGAGATTCAGATTGGATGTGAGGAAGAAGTTGTTCCCCATGAGGGTGGTGAGAGCCTGGCACAGGCTGCCCAGGGAGGTGGTGGAAGCCTCCTGCCTGGAGGTGTTTGCAGCCAGGCTGGATGTGGCTGTGAGCAACCTGCTGCAGTGTGAGGTGTCCCTGCCCATGGCAGGGGGTTGGCACTGGCTGAGCCTTGAGGTCCCTTCCAACCCTACAATTCTGTGATTCCATGACCCTGCATCTTTCTGGAGCAGAAGTTGCCTAGGGGCAAGAACTGCCTCTACCAAAGGCAGCTCAGGCAGGTCTCCTTCACTCCTCCAAGGCTTCTGCTGCTCCTGGTCACATCTGAGTCATTTCCTGGGAGCCTTGACCCCTGCTGGCTGCAGAAACCAGGAGCTGTTGGTGGCTTTCACTGATTTACTGCCACTGCAGGCAGATGAAGTCGTGTCAGGCTCTTCTCTCTCTCTTGGACCATCTCTAGGTGATCAGCTTGGTGGGCAGCTATTGACTCAAGGCAGAATGCTTTGTCCAGACCTCGCAGGCCATTTTCTGGGTGTTGCTCACACCATGCACTCACATGGTGGCAGAGGTGCCCAGTGTCATCTCCTAAGTCAAACAGGAGGTCCCACAGCACAGGCAAACCCACCACAGGGTGAGAACCTGGAGGCCTTTTCCCCACAGAGCCACCTCTGAGCAGCCCTCATTAAGCTCTGCTTAATTACCTCTTCCCTCCCCGGAGGTTTCCCTGTTTGCTGTGATTTAGTGGCTCCATGGCTCTGCACCTGGAGCTCACAGGTCTCAGTTGCTGGCTCTGCTCCATGTTTTTCCTCAGGGATCTGTGTTTGATCACTGCAGGCACAAGGTCTTGGGCACTCACTTCAAGCCCACTGTCCCCCTCAGGTGGTTGCTTGCTGTGGTACCTGCTCTGGCTGAGTGCTGCTGCTCAGTTCCAAACCCTGCTCCTGTTTGTTAGCTCTGGCCTGGGGAAGGCAGAAAGCTTTACAGCAACTTGTTGACTTTTTAAAGCCCTTTCATTGTCACATCTCAAAGTCATGGAATTCACACTGAAGCAAGAAGGGGAATGAGATCCATTTCCTCTGGGAGGGATCCTTTTGTCTGTGGGGTTTGCCTTTTGCTTTCTGCAGCTCACAGCAAGTGGAGAAGTGCCAGCTTGCACAGGCATGGCAGCACCAGTCTGCTCCGGTCACCTCCACTCCTGCTCAGGCTGCGGCTTGCGGGGCACAGCGCCCTCAGCCAAGCCAGCACCACGCTCCCAGCCCGGGTGACCTGCAGCTCAGGAGGATGCCAGCCCCTCCTCAGCACTGAGAGGGCCGGGGGCTCCCCCCAGGGCTCTCACCCTTGTGAGCACCGGCAGCTGGGGGTCCTGTGAGCGCTGCTGCGGCACCAGCTGCTGCCTCAGCGCTGCGCAGCTCAGCTGCTGGAGCCGCGGGAGGGAGCTGGGTCCGAAGGCAGCCCCTGCTCCTAAAGACGCAAATCCTGCTGCCTTCCCACGGGGCTCAGGCCCTGCAGGGCCTCTTGTGCTTCCAGAAAACGAAGGACCTTGATTAAAGCAATCACCCCAGGGCACACCAGGGCTTTGTAATCGCAGGGAGCCTTGACATTGTCTCCTGGGTGAGGGGAGGGCACATGATCCACGGCAAGCTCAGTGCCTGGGGGTGGCCTTCATCCTCACGGGATACTTTAGCCTAGGCAATAACATTCTCCCACAGCAAACAAACTCTTCCTTTTCCCTCCCTTCTTCCCCTTCCCCTGCAGGCTTTGGTCGTTCTCACTGAGGTGATCTCTTGGAGGGAGGTGCTTGTTGCTTTCCTCCTCCTGTGCATATTTCGTGGTCCCTTTTTTCCCCCCTCTTTTTTTTGTCTGCAGCTATTGATTTCTCCTCTGAAGGGAAGCAGAAATCAGCCTGAACCACTCTGCTTGGTTTTCCTCTGAGGCAGCTGTGCTGGGACAGAACCCCTGGCTCAGGTCTGTTACCTTTTGCACAGCAGCAGTGAATTCATCCCAGGGCTCTCCCCTGGCGTCCTGACTCTTCGCCTGCAAGCACTCACAGAGACGATGAATGACAATGAGGTTCCTGTTCCAGCTTTGATGAATTAGCCTTTGCCACTTCACTTCCAGCAGAGTCTACCTCGTGGTCAGCAGCCTTCTTTAGGTTTCTTCCCGTTTTCTTCCCCTCTTTGAATTCAAAGAGGTCTGCAGCACCTCCCCTATGGGGACAGGCTGCGAGAGTCGGGGTTGTTCAGCCTGGAGGAGAAAAGGCTCTGGGGAGACCTTAGAGCAGCCTTCCAGTGCCTGAAGAGGGCTACAGGAAAGCTGGGGAGGGATTTTTTTCCCCAGGGCTTGTAGTGATTGGGTGAGAGGAAATGGCTTTAAGCTTGAGGAGGGCAGATTTAGACTGGAGATGAGGAAGAAATTCTTTCCAGTGAGGGTGGGGAGAGACTGGAGCAGGTTGGCCAGGAGGGAGGCTGTGGATGTCCCCTCCCTGGAGGTGTTCAAGACCAGGCTGGATGAGGCCTTGGGCAACCTGATCTGTTGAGAGGTGGAAAGCTTGCAGGTGAGCCTGAGCGGAGCCAAGAGTTCTGGAGTCCTGCTGCTTCCAGTGCTGGGCATCTCTCTCACCTTCCAGCTGCGTTTGGGAGGTGGCCATGGAGGTGCCTGTTGGCTCTTTCCCACCAGTGAAAGCTGAGCTGGAGGCAGGAGGGGGAAGTGCAGGGGCTTGGCTGGGAGCTGCACCAGCCTCTGTGCTCTTCCTGCGGCAAGGGTGGGATGGCTGGGGAGGCAGCCCCCACGCCCCCACACCCCCTGTGGGACAGACCAGCCCTGAGCAGGCTGCAGCACAGGCATGCTGTGCTCCAAGGGCACGAGTGCCACTCTGCCAACCCACCCTGTGGTGAGAGCTGAGTGGCTTTGCTGGGTGACTGGGAAAGGGGATTGCCTGCACCACCCCTGCCAGCTGCTGCTTTGCAGAGGCAGAACATTGTGTTTCTTGCTCCTGGCTCTCAGCACTTGATCATGTTTGTTTGCTTCTACCTTCAAGTGTCGACACCTTGATCAATTGTATTGCACCTGCCCATGGTCAGAATGCTACTGATGGTTGCTCTGATTGGTGGTGAGGGACAGGAATAAGTCAGTGATAATGACTCCTAAGTGCAAACATCAAAGCACCAGCAGAGACAGAGCAGCCAGAGCACCAGGCTGTCCTTATTTATGTGCCAGTGGTCACCTCTGCATCTTTTCCCTCTGTCCTAACCCTTCCCAGGCCAGGCTTGCTTTGCTGCCTCCTCTTGGGCTGGAGAGCTTTGTGTGTTTTGGAGCTGCTCTCAGGACAAGAAGCCAAGGCAGGGTGATGGTGGTGATGAGCTGGAGATGCTGCAGCAGCAGCCTGCCCCGGCCCTGGGCTTGCCACTTCCCTCTAGGGCAGCCCAGGAGGAGAGGGCAGTGCCAGTCTGAACCTCCCCCACACCTCCCTGCATCCATGGGGATGCTTTCCAGAGCTTTCCAGGCCCCTTGGCTGTCTGCTCAGCAGCTCCTTTCTGCTGAGGGCAATAATGTGAAACAATTCTTGTTCTGTATAGCCAGGGAGGGAGGGCTGGGGGGTGAGGTACCAAACTGGGGGGCGTGGAGCACATCTGGGGCCCAGCTGTAGCTTTGAGGGTTTCAGCACTTGTTCAGGATCTCCCGAGAGCCTTGGGGGGTCAGCACAACTGGCCTTTGGCTCATCAGCCACTAAAGCCTGGCTGGAGGTGCTGTGGTGGGAGCTGGGCTGGGCGGGCAGGGGGCTGCTCAGCCGTGTTTGGTGGCTGCCCGTGCAGGGAATGCTGTCCTCAGCTCTCATTCCAGGGCAAGTCTCCCCTCCTGCTACTCCAGCACTTCTCCTAGGAGCTGTCCTCACACTCCTGGGCAGTAGCTCTGTGTCCTGGCACATCAGTGCTGCTCCAGAGTGCTCTCATCCCCGAGAGCCCCTGAGGGACTCTTCTCCCCGCAGTGAGCTGCCAGGACGGGAGAGTCCCTTGGGAACTTTGTCTGCTCTGCCTGCCAGCTCTTCAAAGGAATCTCTGCTCTCTCCAACCATGAAATAAAAGGCAGCAGAGCCCCAGTGAGCCATCTGGCCAGCGAGCAGCCTGCTGTGGAGGCCTCCCTGCTGTCTCTGGTGCCGATTATCAACGCAGCTTAGAGCAAAGCTGAGCCTCCTAATGCCCAGGGCACGATGCACTCCTCTGACCTTGGGCGTTCCTGCTGCCGTGGCTGGCTGGCTGCAGGTTGCTGGCTGCAAGCTGATGTAACAGAAGTGGTGGAGAGAGCTAATTCCAGAGGCACACAGAGCTCTCCTCCAGCACATGGGAGATGTTAACGTCCTGAGGTCCCATTCTTGTGCCGTGGGGGAAGCTTTGATGCTGCAACTGGTGCCGCAGCAATTCCTTCAGCCACTGCTTCTGACAGAGCTTGCAGACGTGCCTGGTGCACTTGGCTCTGTGGAACCTGTGTCCCTGCTGCCTGGGCTCCTCTCTGAGGATTCTCCCAGCAGCTGGGGGGAAAGGACCCAGGGTAGAAGAGAGGAGATTTAGATGAGACCTTAGGAAGAAGTTGTTGCCCATGAGGGTGGTGAGAGCCTGGCACAGGCTGCCCAGGGAGGTGGTGGAAGCCTCATCCCTGGAGGTGTTTGCAGCCAGGCTGGAGGTGGCTGTGAGCAGCCTGCTGCAGTGTGAGGTGTCCCTGCCCATGGCAGGGGGGCTTGGAACTGGCTGAGCCTTGAGGGCCCTTCCAGCCCTGACAGTTCTGTGATGGAGGAGAGCAGCCAGCTCTGCCAGATGGGCACAGCACAGGGTGCTCAGCCTGGAGCAGCCCCCTGCCTGGCCTCAGAAGCCAGCCTTGGCTTTACTGAAGGTCACTGAGCCCCCAGGCTCTTGCATGCCTTTATTTCCTCTGAAATGGATGTTTCCCCCTAAGAGAATCCTTTTTAGAGCAGCCCTAGCAGGTTTCCAATTACTTTTCATCACATTAGTCTTCTGTTCTAAAAATTCCTCTCTGAACATTGAGTCCATTTGGAGAACTTGGGGGAAAAAAAAAAAGGTTGGTGGTTGGTTGAGTTTTTTTCTCTCCCCTTTTTGTTCTATTTCTGGCAGGTGCTTGTGCTCACCAGAGAGCTTCCCAAAGCCTCTCCTCTCTCCACTTAAGCAAACCCTGGTGAGTTGGGCAAAAATAGGACCAGCTGCTTCACCAGGGAGGTGCTTTCACCTGCTCCCAGCCTGTGCTCTGATGGCCCTTGTGTGGCAGATGTGAACGTTCTGGCTTAGCAAGATGTCTAAATAGACACTGCAGCCTGAATCTGGAGGTGCTTGGGGTTTGAGAAGCTGAGAGCAAAGACCAAGGGGAAGGAAAACTGAATTCCTTGAAGGCAAGCCCCCAGGCATTTCCTCTTTCCTCCCAAAGATCCCGTGGTGGGGTTGGTGCCCTCCTGCAGCCCAGCTGGCAGCTGAGTGCTGGGCTGCAGCCAGAGGGGTGTGGGCAGCAGGGCAGCAGAGGGGATTCTGACTCTGCTCTGCTGGGACCTCACCTCCAATCCTGCCTCCAGGTCTGCTGTCCCCAGCAGAAGGAGGACACAGAGCTGCTGGAGAGAGTCCAGAGGTAGCCACAAAGATGATCCAAGGGCTGGAGCAGCTCTGCTGGGAGCACAGGCTGAGGGAGCTGGGGGTGTGCAGCCTGGAGATGAGAAGGCTCCAGGGGGACCTCAGAGCTGCCTTCCAATAGCTGAAGGGATCCTCCAGGAAGGCTGCAGAGGAAATTTTCCTGAGGGTGTCTGGAGACAGGACAAGGGGGAATGGCTTGGAGCTGAGGCAGAGCAGGGTTAGACTGGAGCTGAGGAAGAAGTTCTTCAGTGGGAGGGTGGTAAGACTCTGGCACAGGCTGCCCAGGGAGGCTGTGGCTGCCTCCTCCCTGAGGATGTTCAAGGCAGGCTGGATGAGGCCTTGAGCAGCTGAGTCTAGGTGAGAGGTGCCCCTGGGCACAGTGGGGAGGTTGGAGCAGATGAGCTCTGAGGTCCCTTCCAGCCTGAGCCATCCCAGAACTCTGTGGTGTGAAACCCTGGTCTGTGGGATGGGTGTTGGACATCAGGCAGTGCAGGTGCAGGGATTGAGTCCCTGTCTCAGGCACACACAGCTGTCCCCTTCCCCTGCCCAGCAGCTCTTCAGAGGAGCCTGGCTGCAGGCACTTCTCCCCTGGCCCCTCACAGTGCAGTGCTTTCTGAAACCCACCCCCTGCTCCATGTCTGCAGAGCCTCTGGTTGCGTTGTTTGAGCTAGTTGCATTCCCTGAGGCTGCCTCATTGCAGACAGGGTTTGGTATCTCATGTTTAATGGCCTAACCCCCACCTGAGTCCTGGGCAGGGGATGGAAATTACATTCCAGATCAAGGTGCACACAGAGCCTGCTCTTGTTTCCTCCCCAGTTTCAAGGCCAACAGCCCTTTTCAGGCAGAATGCCAGCTGCTGAGGTGATGGCTCTCTCCCCCTCCTGCCAAAGGGCTAGGGGGCTCTTGCTTCTGAGAAGCAGAGACAGGTATCGTTTTCCTTCCTCCTGCACAGGCAGTTTCCTCCAGCTGGGTGCCCCGTGTGCCACACTCATCTCAGCATGGAGCCCTGGGACCCACCAGGGCCTCTCACAGCTCCTTTTGTGCTGGAATCCTGTGCCAAAGGCCACCCCCAGCAGTGCCCACTTTGGTGGGTGCCTGGGGGAGTGCAGGAAATCACAGGGGGTTGGGGGTTGGAAGGGACCCCCAGAGCCTTGCCCAGGCAGGTGACCTGGGCACACCAGAGAGCTGTCACAGAGTCACAGAAGCACCAAGGCTGGAAGAGACCTCAGAGATCATCAAGTCCAACCTGTCACCACAGACCTCCTGACTGAACCATGGCTCCAAGTGCCACATCCAGTCCCCTCTTGGACAACTCCAGGCATGGTGACTCCACCACCTCCCTGGGCAGCACATCCCAATGGTTAACAACTCTCTCTGGGAAGAACTTTCTCCTCACCTCCAGCCTAAACTTCCCCTGGCACATTGCTCTCCTTTCCCTCTCAGGAGATTTAGCACTAATTGTTTCCTTTTTGGTTCTTCTGGGATCAGGTTTGGGATGGAAGCCTGCACCTGGAGGCGTTTGCAGCCAGGCTGGAGGTGGCTGTGAGCAGCCTGCTGCCGTGTGAGGTGTCCCTGCCCATGGCAGGGGGTTGGAACTGGCTGAGCCTTGAGGTCCCTTCCAGCCCTGGCAGTTCTGTGATTCTAAGTGGGGCTGAGCAGGACTTTAAGCAAGGCAGCAACAAAAGCTGAGGTGGGAAGGCAGCAGAACTCCACCACAGGCAGCTGCAGGGCTCGGGGTGAGCCCCACGGAGCAGCAGGGGCCTGGGAGCTGAGCTCTGAGGATTTCTGTTGAGGAGGGGAAACAAAGAGACTGGAGAAAAGCAAAAGGGAAAGGAAGTCCCTCCCAACCCTGACAATTCTGTGATTCATTGAGCTGCTGCTCTGGAGACACAGCAGCCAAAAACACATTCAGATTGTCACAGCCTCTGCAGGACCCGGAGCAGGCAGCAGGCATTGTCCCTGGGATGTGAGTTCCTGTAGCCTCAGAGAGATGGATGTATAAATATCTAAACATATATAGAACATTCTGGATTATGTAATCCCACCATCTGCTGCTCTGCATCAAGAGTGCTCAGAGCCCACCTCTGCTGCTCTGCAGGATGCTGACCCCCAGCCAAGCTGGGGCAGCCGAGGCAGGGGGGGGCCCTGGGCTCTTTGTTCTCCTCCAGGTGAATCCTTCCTTCTGCTGAGGCAGAGGTGGAGAACTTGCAGAGGGCTGCAGCATTGCCCATTTGTTTCCCCCTTGCAGCCTCTGCTCTTACACATGCAAACCAGGCAGCTCGTGTCTGCTTTGATAAGCAGCTCCACTGCTGGGTCAAGTAGAGAAGAAGAAGATTGGCAGGGAAGGAGCAAATCTTCCTTCACCAGAAATAATTAGCAAGGAGGAGTTTGATAAACAAGGAGAAGGTGAGAGGTGAAAGGGAAGCTTCAGGGCACTTCATTAAAATGGGAAAGGAAGAGCAACCCAAAGCTCCTGCAGGCATTCAGCAGATGGGGGAAGTGTTCTGGCAGCGTGGGGGGTGCTCAGGCGCTGAGGGAGAGCTGGAGAGGCGTCAATCCAGGGCCAGCTTCTGAGGGAACTGGTGGTGTGTTGCTCCGAAACAGCCCTGAGGAAGGCACGGCAGCCTCTGCCTCTGCTTGGCCTGGGCTTGTGCTCTGCCGCTTTGCAGAGTGGAGCCCCCACACCTACCTCTGCTTCCAGCCACGGCTGCCAGCGAGTGATTGAATGGACCCGGCCTGCCCTGCACTCACTGCAGCTCCTGGGGGCTGGCATCTGACTGGCTGCTGCCTCCACAGCCCCCAGGGGCTGGGGAGGGGTCTGGAGCACAGCCCTGGGAGGAGAGGCTGAGGGAGCTGGGGTTGCTTAGCCTGGAGAAAAGGAGGCTCAGGGGAGACCTTCTTGCTCTCTCCAACTCCCTGAAGGGAGGTTGTAGCCAGGTGGGGGTTGGTCTCTTCTCCCAGGCACCCAGCACCAGAACAAGAGGACACAGTCTCAGGCTGTGCCAGGGGAGGTTTTGGCTGGAGGTGAGGAGAAAGCTCTTCCCAGAAAGAGAGATTGGCCCTTGGGATGTGCTGCCCAGGGAGGTGGTGGAGTCCCCGTCCCTGGAGGTGTTCAAGAGGGGCTTGGATGTGGCACTTGCAGCCAGGGTTTAGCTGCCAGGTGTTAGCTATCAGCTGCTAGGTTGCACTGGATGATCTCTGAGGTCTTCTCCAACCTGGCTGATTCTGTGATTCTCCTCACCTGCGTTCAGCCCCCAGCAGGCAGCAGCAGCTCCTGCTGATGACCACAGCTCCTTCTGGGCAAAGGAACTGCCTCCAGGCCGAGCCAGGGCTCAGGTGTGTCCTATCCCCCTCTGAACTGCCAAGGCAACAGGAGATTGGCTGAGGTGAGGCCCTCCTGGGGGGATAAAAGACGAGGAGGTGACTGCTCTTGCTCCTTGTCCTTGTGTGTGCTGAGTTTCTGGTGCTGGCTGAGCCTGGCTGAGAGGTTTGGGTAAGTGAGAGCTGGCTTCCTCCTGCTGGAGAGGCTCTGCTTTGGCATGTGTGGGGAGGGAGGGAGGGAGGGAGGGCTGGCACCATTTGAAGCTCTTCAGGAGTTTCCCACAAGACTCAGCCCTGTGTCTAGAGAGCTTTCTTGCTCCTAACCCCAGGGGAAGGCTGGCTTTGACCACTGGCTTGTCACCCCAGCTTCTCTTCTCCCCAAGGCTGGCACATGCTTGGCTCCTTGGGGTGGGCTGCTTCAGCAGGGGTGTTGTTTGGGGTCTTTTGGAGAGGGTTGGAGGTGCTCCTTGGGGTGGGCTGCTTTAGCAGGGGTGTTGTTTGGGGTCTTTTGGAGAGGGTTGGAGGTGCTCCTTGGGGTGGGCTGCTTCAGCAGGGGTGTTGCTGGGGGTCTTTTGGAGAGGAGAGGCTTGGAGGTGCTCCTCAGAGGCAGGGCTGCTTCTATGCCTTCAGGTTCTTGATTTCCTTTTTGATTAGGAGCTGATAGGTTCACGAGGAGGTGATGAATTGCTCAGCATGTCTGCAGCACTGGGGACTGTCTCCCATCAGGCTGATAGTGATTGGTTATACTTTTTCTCTTTTTCTTTCTTTCTGTTTTTTTCCCCTTTCTTTTCCCTGAAATCTTCAGCAGAAGACTTCCTGGAGGCCTGATTGCAGCAGGCAGGTAAGCTGTGGGACTGCTGGCTCTGACAGGCTTCCCCACTTCCCATCCCCACTAAATCTTGGGCTTTAATGGCTTGCTGAAGACCTGCTGTCAGGGTGATGGAGGTGTGAGACTGTTCAGTGAGGAAGTCTCCTCCTTGCTGGATTGCTCTGGCCTCCCAGGAGGCTGTATTGGCTCCTACCGACCACCTCTTTGGAGGGGAAAGCAAAGAAACTCAGAGCAAGGAGGGGGCTGCAGCGGTTTTGTTCCCTAAAAAGCTGTGGCAGAGCCCAGGAGGGAAGGAGGGTGAGAATGCAACCTCGGCCCGCTGCTGGCACAGTGCTGGGCAGAGCTGGCAGGAGGGGATTTAAGTGATCCCAGCATGTGCTGGCTCCGGAGGACTGTTGGGAGCTGTGGTGTGTGTGGAGCTCAGCGCATCTGGTGTCCTCTCCCTTGGCAGCCACGGAAATGCTGCAGCAGCGATTCTGTGCTGGGCTGCTCTGCGGGTTTCTGTCCCGCCCCGGCAGGCAGGGAGGGAGGGGAGAGCTGCGGCGTGGGGGCTGAGTTTGGATCCTAAACTTGAGGCTCTGTTTCTCTGGCAACTGGGCTGCAGTTGCAGTTTCCGTGGAATTGCTCTCTCCAAGGGGAGCTGCTGGGGACTCGGTGCAGTCCCTCAGATATCTTTGGCACAGCTCGAAATCCCCAAACTCTGTTTGCTCTCAGCTGGAGGGGGTGGAGGGGGAAGGAGGCAGAAAAATATCCGAAGGAGCAGAAATTAGGTAGGAAGGTGCTGAAAAAGGAATGAAGCCAAACAGGGGGAGGGGGAAAGGGGGAGGGACATGTGTGTGAGGGGCAACCAGCACAGTGACTGCAGCTGTCCTCAGATGCCATTGGGAGTGGGAAGGCTCAGAGCCACGTTCCCAAGGTGCAGCAGAACGCAGCCTGTGAGCCACTGGTGGCTCTGTTCTGCTTGTGAAGTTTGCTTGCTGAATTAAGTTCTCCTGCTGGATGTCACCACAGGAGGAAACCAAAAGGGGTTGTAGTAAGAGCTGTGTAACTTGGCTGTGAGCACCCAAGGCATGAGAAAGGTACTGCTGGAGGAGAGAAGCTTCTGCTGTCACCAGGCAGGAGCCACTGCAGAGCTCCTCCCCACTTGGGAAGGACGGCTGCTGCTGAGATCTGTGCTGGGTAAATGCTTCCTTGTGGGAGAACTTCCCTGAGTGCTCTAGCAGCAGCTGAGCAGGGAGAAATGCTTCACATCAGGCTCAGTCTGATCTGCTGTGATCCTCTGTGGTGTGACCAGCCCAGCAGTCACTCCCAGGGAGCTGGGAAGCACTTGTTTTCCCAGGGCTCTGTCATTCCCTGGCATTGCACTTGTCAGGAGCCAGAGCTCTCTCTTTCAGCCTCATCCAGCAGGACCTTGGGCCAGGCAAGCACAGCCTGGGCTCCCCTGCTCTGCTGGCACTGGGGATGTGTCTGATGAAGCTGCTGAAGGGTGTGCAGAGGCACAGTGACTCTGTGGATGTCTTTGTCCAGCTGAGCCTTGGTGTGCACTGAAGTCTCTCAGTGTGGCCTCTGTGGAATCCAGCAGGGTTCCCAAGTTTTGCGACTTCCTTGGGGTTTCTAGGAAGAAATTCTCCCCCAGAAGGGTGGTGAGGCTGTGGCACAGGCTGCCCAGAGAAACTGTGGAGGCTCCAACACTGGAGGTGTTCAGAGACAGGTTGTGTGTCTCCTTTAGCTGCCTGGTCTAGGAGGAGGTGTGCCTGCCCACGGCAGGGCGCTGGAACTGGATGGTTCAACCCAACCCATTCCATGATTCTCCTGCAGTAGCTCTGGCTGTGCTGGCAGGCACATATCCACCCCCAGCCCCTCTATCCCCACTGGGGAGAGCAGCCGTGGCTCCTGCCAGAGGGATACCCTAAAGCTCCTCCAGTTAGGGCCATGCCACCCTCCTCAGGTGCATCAGACTGGTCCTGGTGTGCCAGTGGCACAGGCTCCCAGCAGGTTTAGGCTGGATGTAGGAAGAAGTCCTTCCCAGAAAGAGATTGGCCATTGGAATGTGCTGCCCAGGGAGCTGGTGCAGTCCCCATCCCTAGAAGTGTTTAAAATAAACCTGGATGAGGCCCTAGGTGCCATGGTTGAGCTGATCAGATGGTGTTGGGTGAGAGGTTGGACTCAAAGATCTCTGAGGTCTTTTCCAACCTGTTCCAATTCTGTTCTTTGGCCTGGCCCTGCTCAGGAGCTGCTGTCTTTCAACCAAAGAGTCCAAGAACTTGCTGCTGGAGGAAAGCAGAAGGGTTGACAACCTTCCTTTCCCACCTTCTTCATGCTGACCATTTGAGGCAGCCTGACTGAATCCAAAGCAGGAGTGCCAGGTGCCCCGGGGGGCACACCAGGGGCAGATCTCTTCCTCTTCCCTACAACTATGAGAGGCTGAGGGAGCTGGGATTGTTTAGCCTGGAGAGGAGGAGGCTCAGGGAGACCTTGCTCTCTCCAACTCCCTGAAGGGAGGTTGCAGCCAGGTGGGGGTTGGTCTCTTCTCCCAGGCAAGCAGCACCACAACAAGAGGACACAGTCTCAAGCTGTGCCAGGGGAGGTTTAGGCTGGAGGTGAGGAGAAAGTTCTTCCCTGAGAGAGTTGTTAGCCCTTGGGATGTGCTGCCCAGGGAGGTGGTGGAGTCACTCTCCCTGGAGGTGTTCAAAAAGGGCTCGGATGTGGCACTTGGAGCTATGGTTTAGGTAGCCAGCAGGTGTTGGGTGACAGGTTGGACTTGATGATCTCTGAGGTCTTTTCCAACCTTACTGATTCCATGAACTAACCCCAAACCCTACAAAACAACAGCAAATACCTGCTGAACCCTCCCCCCCCCCTCCCCCCGAATAAACCCCGGGGTGCTGAACAGCCTGCTGGAACCAGGCTGGAGTGGATCAAGCTGAGTTTATTAAGATCTTTACAGCCAAAGGAGCTGATAACGAGGAGGAAGCAACTTAGTTTCTTATCTGTTTGGTTGGGGTTTCTTTTACAGCTTGGATAATTTCAGCCTTTTATTGTCAGCCCAAAGAACTATTTCAATTATTCTCTCTGATAACTTTGGAGGATGTCTTTAAAGTGGGGGTGGGGGTGGTTTTCCCCCCTTTACCCATGAATCCTCCTCCAAATGCTGAGATGAAAGGAGGAAACTTAACCCAACTGAGTAAGTGATCAAGCAGGAATCTCGGCGCCTTGCCCCGGGAGCGTCGCAGCTCAGCGCCTGTCCCTCGCAGGGAATCGCTGCCCTTTGGTGGGAGAGGGGGAGGTTAGGAGCTCTTTTACGATCTTCTGTCACTTATGACAGGTCCTCGAGAGAGTTCATCAGGAGGAACGTTGCTGTGGCTGAGGCTAGGAGACGTTGCAATGCTGTGCGGTGTGGTGGGAGAGCTCTGAGGTTTGTTTAACGCCGCCTCTGTGTGCGCCGCCGGTTGCATCCCTTGTGACCGCTGGGAAGCAGACTCCTGGGCTTGGTGTGTGGTTTGCTGCTGGGTTTCCCCCCCCCCCCCCCCCGCCCCCCCAGTCCCTGCAATGGGATGCCTGAGCAGGTGCTCTGTTCAGTTATCTGTGGTGATTATGTAGAACCATAGAATCAGCCAGGTGGGAAAAGACCTCAGAGATCATCAAGTCCAACCTAGTACCTAACACCTCCTGACAACTAACCCATGGCTCCAAGTGCCACATCCAATCCCCTCTTGAACACCTCCAGGGATGGGGACTCCACCACCTCCCCGGGCAGCGCATCCCACTGGCCAATCTCTCCTTCTGGCAAGAACTTTCTCCTCACCTTCAGCCTAAACTTGTATTCATACAGGCCGGAAGGCGTTTTGGTGCTGGTGCAGAGACAGAGGAGGCAAACAGAGCTTTGTTTGCTCGCTGCCTCCTGCAGCACTTCCGAGCTGATTGGAATTTTACTCTCTTTTTTAATTATTCAAGCCTAACGATGTCAGGGAGGGGCAGCCGGGTTATGGCTCTGCTCTTAATGACGAGGGAAGATTGGTACAGGACCGCGGAGAGGCGTCCAAACGGTTTTTAACAGCTAGTTACTTCCTTCAACAGCCTGGATTAGCGCCCTGCGCAGCTGATGAATGTGCTGGAGAAGGCTGAGTTGATTGACACTCATTTGAGAACGTGACTGGGGAGTCAATTAACTCCACAAAACCCCCCAAACAAACAGCCGAAACAGTTGGCGTGGGGTGGGCGGAGGGGGGTGGGGGAGAGGCTTTATCAGCCTTGAAATTTCGTTCCAGTTTGGAAGGGAACAGCAGCCCTCCGAGCCGCCAGATTTACTGGGCTATTAATGTGGTTTAAATGGTTTTGCTTGGCTGCAGTAAAATCACTCAGCTCGGCTCGCCTCGGTTGTGTTTTTCACGAGCGTTGGTCGCTGCGCAGCTCTTCCTGCTGCTTGGTGCCGTCTCTTTGCTCGCTAACGATTTGGATGCTAACTAACAGCACAATTAACTTCAAAACAAGAAGCTGTTGCAAAGCCAGCCCCCTTCCTTCCCCCTCCGCTTTTCCCCTCCACTAAAGCCAGGAGAGTCTGACAGGCTCGAGGTGCTGCCTTTTAAGGGGGTTCTTTCCAAACGCTTTTTAATCAGCCCTGGCACGGGTGGCAGAGAGGTTTGTTTCCAGCCAGACATCACTTCCCAGCAGGAAAATGTTGCTTTCCATGGCTTGGGGCAGCTGCAGCTTGCCTGCCTTGGTGCTAGCACCAGTGCCAGCACCAGAACAAGAGGACACAGCCTCAAGCTGCACCAGGGGAAGTTTAGGCTGAAGGTGAGGAGAAAGTTCTTCACTGAGAGAGTTGTTGGCCATTGGGATGTGCTGCCCAGGGAGGTGGTGGAGTCACCGTCCCTGGAGTTGTTCAAGAGGGGACTGGATGTGGCACTTGGAGCCATGGTTTAGTCATGAGGTCTGTGGTGACAGGTTGGATTCGATGATCTCTGAGGTCTCTTCCAGCCTTGGTGATTCTGTGGTGCCTATGGTGTCCATGTGGGTGCAGCCTGGCATGGTCATTGCTTTAGGGGTGTGTAGGGCTGCCCACTGAGTTCTGATCCCTGGCAGTGCCACTGCCTTGTCCCAGCAGGCAGCAGCTCTCAGGGCACAGGGAGTGGTTGCTGGCACTGTGGGCTCAAGCACTGGGAGGGCACCTCACAGGCTCCCCTCTGTGCCAGGCATGTGGCAGCGGTGGCTCTGGGGACGCACGGGGGTACGAGTCAATCACCTGCTGGCAGCGCCAACTGCCGGGCTGGAGGGAGGAGGAGAGAGCCAGCCCTGTGCAAGCATCAGCTCTGCAGGCTGAGCTGGCTGCCCCTTGCCCTCCCAGTCCCTAGGAGCCGCTTTGAAAGGCGGTGGGAAGAGGGAGGAAGAAGGGAAGAGCAGAAGATAAAGAAACTTTCAGAGTGAATCGGTGAAAGCCTCTCTCTGGCTGACTGAATCCGTTCTGACAGGAGCCTCCCCATCTTCCCTGGAGTGCTCTGGCAAGCGAAACTCTCGCCAGTAAAGCGAAGGCGCTGCTGAATGCACAGCCATGCATAATTCAGTACCGCCGGAGCCTTCCGCAGGGCTCATCACACACTCGCGTTCAGGCAGCGCTACCGCAGCCCCGTTGCGGCCGGGCGCGGCTCTGCCTCCCTGCTGCTTGCGCCGGTTCGGACACCAGACCCCCGCCAGGAATTAGAAGCAGACCCTTCAGGAAGCCGCTTAGCAAGGGCTGGCGTTTAACGGCCTTCCCCTTCGCGCCTCCACACCTTCTACAATGAATCCTTGAAGAGGGCTGACTTTGGAGGGTGGGATGAATAAATAATGGCAGGCTGGGTTCTCCTTGAAGCCACACTGCTCACCCAGAAGTCGTCAAAACAAACTCGAGGCTGGAGAAAATAGCTCAGGGAGAAGGGGAAGAAAGAAGAAGAAACTCTTCTTTCATTCTAAGGAGGAGGGGGGGGAATGCTTTATGGCTCTGGACTGGGTGTTTGAGAGTAAAAAAGCCTCAGCTCTGGAACTTCTCTGAGCCTGTCCCCATCAGGTAGATGTTTCCTGCAGGGAGGCAGATGAGGAATGATGAAAACTAATGCTAATATTTACTCGGGCTAATAGAATGTTGTGCAACATTACCCCAATTAAAATCAAGGCTGTAATTAGTAGGTGGTTCATCTTGTTCTAACAATGCAGGATAATTAATTCTCCCCTCCCCCCTCCCCCTCCCCTTTTCTTTTTTTCCACTCCACAAATAGTAATTAAAGAGACATATTGCAGGGCTGCACCTGGCTTCCATTATCCTGCTGCCACCCTGGGTAAACCACAATCTTTTATTGATGAGAGCAGCCACCAGTTTGAGAACTGAGTGAAGAGCATCCAAACCCCTCTGAGGTTCCCTGGTGGGGGTGAGAAATCTGGAAGTATTGAAGCATGTGTTGGCTCCTGCTGATTGACACAGCTCCAGCTGCCCTCTGAGCCTGGGCTGCTCTTTGACTTGCAGTTTTCCACCCCTCCCTTTGCCTGGTTATTGCCCTTTCCTGTCATGGAGTCACAGACTGGCTCAGGTTGGAAGGGACCTCATAGATCACCTGCTCCAACCTCCCCACCATGCCCAGGGTCACCTCTCAACCAGGCTCAGCTGCTCAGTGCCTCACCCAGCCTGGCTGTGAACTCTCCCATGGAGGAGGCAGCCGCAGCCTCCCTGGGCAGCCTGTGCCAGAGTCTCACCAGCCTCCTACTGAAGAACTTCTTCCTCAGCTCCAGTCTAACCCTGCTCTCCCTCAGCTTCAAACCATTCCCCCTTGTCCTGTCCCCAGACACCCTGATGAGAAGACCCTCTGCGGCCTTCCTGCAGGATCCCTTCAGGTGCTGGAAGGCAGCTCTAAAGTCCTCCCAGAGTCTTCTCTTCTCCAGGCTGAACATCCCTATCCTTCACACACATAGAGCAGCAGAGCTGCTCCAGCCCTTGGATCATCTTTGTAGCCCTTCTCTGTTCTCTTCATCAGCTCTGTGTCCTTCTCATGCTGGGGACACCAGAACTGGATGCACCAGAACTGGGGTCTCAGCAAAGCCAAGGGGCAGAACCCCTCTCTTGCCCTGCTGCCCACACTCCTCTGGCTGCAGCCCAGCGCACAGCTGCCTGCTGGGCTGCAGGAGGGCTCTGCTGGCTCCTGGGGAGCTTCTCATCACCCAATACCCCTAAGGCTCTTTCTGCAGGGCTGCTCTCAACCCATTCTGCACCCAGCCTGGATTTGTGCCTGGGATTGGCCCAACCTTTAATTAAAGTCTCTCCTAAGAGGGAGCCTGCATGGCGCTGCCCAGGCAGACTGCCTGGTCTTTCCCACCCACCTTCCTCCCTGTTCTCACTAGGTGTGAGGTGCTCTTTATCACTGTTGTCATTTTTGCTGTTAATGTGGTAGCCTGAGAAGTGGTGAACTTGGGGGAAACAGGAGCAGCATGGAGAGGGCTTCTCTCTTGCTGCTTTCTTGTGTCTCTGCTTATTAGTGAGGTGGGGAGCAGGTCATGGGAGGCATGAGGGGCTGGACTCGTTGAGCTGGTGGGCAAACTTTTGCTCTCCTCTTCCTTGTTTCCCTTGGCGTTGGGTCTTGCTGCTGTGCAAGTTTCAGAGAGCTCTTCAGCTGGGACCAAGAGGAAGGTTTGGTCAGGGGACTGGATTACTCCAGCTCAGGCTGAAGACCGGGATGGGGACAGCACCAGCCAAGCATCCCCTTGTGACAGTGGTTTAGAGGCTGGGGGAGAGCTTGGCTCATGCTGGGGTGGGATTTCAGGAGCAGGTGGGTGGTTTGTGTGGCAAACCAGCCAAGTGTGGCTGGGCTGCTTGAAGAGCCCTGCCCCAGAGGACAACTCTCTGCTGCTTATTCAGCAGCATCCTCCAAGCCCCTTCCTGTGAGGGTAAGAGGTGGACTGAAGCCCTGTTTCTCAGCAGCCCTGAGTCACCTGGGTTTATTTTGATGTGGTTTGAAGAAATCGTTGTCACAGAGCTGATACTAACAGGGGGCCCAGGGAGGAGGTGTTTGTGCTGCCTGGCTGCTGCCTGTGCTGCCTGCTGAGCTCCCTGAGCGTGAGGGCATCCCCCCAGCCCCCCCCCCCCCCCCGGCTGTTATCTGCTGCCATCCTCCTCTTCTGCCTACATAAATATTTACTGATGGTGATTAATATTTATTTTTCATCACACACCCCTTGGATTCTGAGTTCCCCACTGAGAGTGACGCAGAAATGGAGCCCAGGGGCAGGAGTGGGCAGTGAGGCTTGCTCTGTGCCCTGGGCTTGCTCCCCTGGGGCCCCAGGGCTGGCTGAGGGCATCAGGGGAGCACAGCTCAGAGCAGGGCACTGCTCCCCTATCAGCATCACTGCCCAGTGAGTTCAAGGTCCAGACCCCAGCCAAGCAGCATCTGCTGGGTTCTGGGCACTGCTGCTTTAGGAGGAGAGACTCTTTCCTCTGCCCTAGCTGCAGATAACCAGGAGGAAGCATGGCAGCAGCTTGCTCCATTGGCTGCAGGTGCCCAGTGCCAGGCTGCAGGGATGCTGAAGTGTTCTCTACCACATGGGCAGCAGGCTGGGTGCTGCCATCCTGCTGTCTCCCCACAGCCTGTGCCATCCTGGATCCAGGGACTGGGGACCACTGCCTGCCTCCCTGGCAGCTGGGGTGTGCTGGTGCAGAGCCCAGCTGCAGCCAGCCCTTGGCATCACCTTTGCATTCAAACTGTCCCCTGAGAATAACAGGGAATGGCACAGAGATGGAGCCTGCACGCTCAGGGGTGGCACGGGGGAGGTTCTGCCCCCAGGTTGTGCCAGCAGGAGAGCGCGTACCCAGGGACGGGTGCCGTGGCCAGAAGCACGTTGCCTACAGCTGCTGGCTGTGCACAAGGGGAGGGGTTGGCATTGGTAATTGTTTGCCTCAGTGACACTGGAGGTGCCCCATCAGGTCTCACAGGCTCGTTGTGCCAGCCACAGTGCCAGTGGCACAAAAGCTGAGCCCTGGGAGCCCAGGGGCCTGGGCTCAGTCAGCTCGGACGTGAGGGAAGGGAGGAGCAGACGTGAGAGGCAAGACAGCCACAGCTCCGCCGGGGAGAAGTAGGTCATCCTGCAGCAACAACCAGCTGAAACAAAACCTGAATAAACAAAAGAAAGGGGAAAGAGAGAGGAGCTGAGATGAGGATAAAAACTCTCTTCTCAAATCCCAGCTGCAGGGTGCCAGCAGCTCTGGGGATGCTCTGTGCCAGCAGCTGGCACCCGAGGCTGGATCCCACTTTCCCCAGTGGGCAGAGCTGGGGGGTCCTGGGGGAAATGGGCTGCTGCAAAGGGCTTTCCAGGGAGCCCAGCTCCCCTTCTGCCCCTAGCTCAGTCCTGTGCAGCCCTGGGAAACGTTCAGCTGATTTATTGTTTAGCAACACATCCCCGAGGGTGACTCTGCCCCTGCTTGCTCCCCCAGCTGCTGCCAGGTGGCTCTGTGGGGCCTGGGCAGGTCTCTGGTGGCACAGGATGAAGCTCAGCCAGCCCAGGAGACCTGTGAGGCCCTGGCTGTGCTGCCCCTTTGCACGGCAGAGGGTTCCCCCTGCCCCTTCCCTCGGGTCAGAATTCAGCCACCCAGGTTCTCTCCTGGTACTGGCACCTGCAAAGCTGTGGTCAAGCCTGGATTGCTGCTGCCAACCCCTGCCCTGCTGTCCTGGCTTCCCTGGCTTTGTCCTTGTGCATTTGTTGCCTGGTTTTAGGCTTGTCCTTAGTAACCTGACCTAGTTTCCACTTTGTGTGTCTTCCCTCCCCGTGGCAAAACCTGGAGCCCACAAGACATCAAAGGCAGTGATGTGTCTCTGCCAGAGCTGTCCTGAAGTGATGGAGGCAAAGGAATAATTACCACAAAGGCTGCACAAGATTGAGAAAGCCTCACTTCTGATGGCAGCAGCCTCAGCTCTGCAGTGGTTGCTTGGTTTGGTTGCTCTTTGATGGTTTCTGCTCCTGTGGTGTTTCTGAATCAGCTGCTAACAGCCGCAGCAGGTCTGGCTGAGCTGCTCTGCAAGGGGAGGCCTGAGTGAGACACCACAGCTGGTGGGCAAGGCAGAGGGCTGCAGGTGGAATGCTGGGGCAGCAATGGGGTGCTCCCATGGGGCTGTCCCTGTGCCGTGGTCCCAGAGAGACCTTATGGTGGCCTTCCAGGATCTGAAGGGGGCTCCAGGAAAGCTGGGGAGGGACTTGTGAGGGTGCCAGGGAGGGATAGGACTGGGGGGATGGAGCAAAACTGGAAGTGGGGAGATTCAGGTTGGATGTCAGGAAGAAGTTGTTTCCCAGGAGGGTGGTGAGAGCCTGGCACAGGTTGCCCAGGGAGGTGGTGGAAGCCTCATGCCTGGAGGTGTTTGCAGCCAGGCTGGAGGTGGCTGTGAGCAACCTGCTGCGGTGTGAGGTGTCCCTGCCCATGGCAGGGGGTTGGACCCGGATGGTCCTTGAGGTCCCTTCCAGCCCTGACAGTTGTGTGATTCTGCTGTAGGAGAGGTGGGTGCAGAGCCTGCAGTGCCCCTTGCCTGACACGAAAAGGCTCCAGGGGATGTAAAGCTGAGTCAAACAAGCAAGAGGAAATTCTCTCCCAGGGAATCTCTTCCAATATCTGCTGTGACTTGGGAGGGGGAAATGCAGAGAGGGATTCTCCATCCTTAGACAGAGTTACATTGCTGATCTGTCAAGAGAGGAGGTGTGCTGTGTAAGGCTGTGTAAACAACTGCTGAGGCTGGCAAAAGAGACCATATTAAAACAAAGCCAGAGATTTGAATCTCTGGCTGCTTCATATCCTCTGCTGCAGGTGCTGCCTCCCTCTGAAAGGAAATGTCTTGTGTGACACGCTCAGAGCTGCCTCAGCCAAATCCGAGCTCAGTGCCTCTGGTGCCGTGCTCCTGGATGTCACTTGGAGGCTGCACACTCCCAGCCCTTGCTGAGGGATGATGCTCTACAAAGCCAAGTTAAGAATCAATTGCAAGGTTGGCTCTTTGCAACTTCTGCTGCTGCTTTTTCCCCTCTCTCTCTCTCTCTCTCTCTCTCTCTCTCTCTCTCCTTGTTGAAGTGTTTTCCTTCAAGGAGCCTGCAGGGAGCTGCTGTGCTTCACAGGTGGTTTTTCTGGTTGGTTTTCTTTTGGTTGTGCCTTTTTGTCCCTTTGCCAGTTCAGAGCTGTTCCATCCCACCAGAGTGGAAGTCTCACTAGGGAGACTCTGAGGGTTCTTCTGGTAATTAACGGAGGTCTCATACTCACTTGGTCAAGCTGCAGCTGCTGATTCCCAGCTGTCACTGTGCCATTTGTTTAATCAAGAGCAAACTGACTTGCAGGAAGGTGTCCAGGGAAGGGCAACAAAGCTGGGGAGGGGTCTGGAGCACAGCCCTGGGAGGAGAGGCTGAGGGAGCTGGGGTTGCTTAGCCTGGAGCAGAGGAGGCTCAGGGAGACCTTCTTGTTCTCTCCAACTCCCTGAAGGGAAGTTGTAGCCAGGTGGGGGTTGATCTCTTCTCCCAGGCAAGCAGCACCAGAACAAGAGGACACAGTCTCAAGCTGTGCCAGGGGAGGTTTAGACTGGAGGTTAGGAAGAAATTCTTCATAGAGAGAATGATTGCCCATTGGGATGTGCTGCCCAGGGAGGTGGTGGAGTCACCATCATTGGAGGTGTCTAGGAGACTGGATGGGGTGCTTGGTGCCATGGTTTAGTTGATTAGATGGTGTTGGATGATGGGTTGGACTCCATCTTGAAGGTCTCTTCCAGCCTGGTCTAGTCTAGTCTATTCTAACCTGGTCTAGTCTATTCTCTGCACACCTGGAGACCCATGACAGAAGGCTCCCTCAGCACTGGAGCTGGGGTAAGCCAGCCTCCTTTCCCCTGCCAGCAGTGGAAGCCCAGCACCTTCTGCTGTCCAAGGACAGGTGAGAGCTTCAGGGGAGGGTGGGAGCAGCTGTGCCCTTTCCTTGGCTCCAAGCTGCTGGCTGAGGACCACTGATGGTGCTGACCAGGATGTTCTCCCTCTCCTCCTGGCCAAGATGTTCACCTTGCCCCTCAAGGCACCTCTTGCCTTTCTGCAGGGGGGCTTTGCCAAACTCTTCACCCTTTTGCCATGGTTTCTCCTTCACTTCCCTCTCATGAAATGAACATTCCAGTGTTCCTCTTGCTGCCCCATCTCCTGGGCAGCTAAGCCTCCGTGGCTTACCAGTCTTGGTTGATTTGTAGACATGAAGGTTCCCCTCAAAAGTGTGTGTGCATTGTGACCAGCTGTGGCTCAGCTGATCAGAAAGACAGAGGTGGTTATATTAGCTTAGCAAATTGGTATTCTGGAGGGGGGTGGGGTGGTGGAAAAATCCCCTGATGGAGATAAAACACATCTCAGCCACTCATCATCATCTTGCTGACCTTCAAAGGAGTTTGGAGTCCTAACCTATTATCATCCCAGCATGAATGAAATGCCAAATGCCTCCTTTTAGCATCAGGAGAATTTGTGATTATCCAGCAAGAAATGGTGCAAGGAACCTTTGCTTCTGTAGGGGATGCAAGAATTGGTAGCTTGTAAAGGGAACATCAGGAAGAAAAGGCCTTGGGGGTGCTGGGGGAGGAGAAGCTCAGCAGGAGCCAGCAGTGAGCACTTGCAGCCCAGAGAGCCAAACAGAGCCTGGGCTGCAGCAAGAGAAGTGTGGCCAGCAGGGCCAGGGAGGGGATTCTGCCTCTCTGGCCTGCTCTGCTGAGACCACAGCTGGAGCTCTGGGTCCATCTCTGGAGCCTCTGTGCCAGGAAGGCTCTGGAGGTGCTGGAAGGTGTCCAGAGAAGGGCCACGAGGAGGAGCAGAGGGCTGGAGCTGCTCTGCTGTGAGAGGGACTGAGGGAGTTGGGGCTGTTCAGTCTGGAGATGAGGAGGAGACCTTCTTGTGGCCTGTCAGTATCTGCAGGGGGCTCCAAGGAAGCTGGGGAGGGACTTTTGAGGGTGGCTGGGAGGGATAGGACTGGGGGAGGGTGGGAAAAAACAAGAAATGGGGAGATTCAGATTGGATGTGAGGAAGAAGTTGTTCCCCATGAGGGTGGTGAGAGCCTGGCACAGGCTGCCCAGGGAGGTGGTGGAAGCCTCCTGCCTGGAGGTGTTTGCAGCCAGGCTGGATGTGGCTGTGAGCAACCTGCTGCAGTGTGAGGTGTCCCTGCCCATGGCAGGGGGGTTGGCACTGGCTGAGCCTTGAGGTCCCTTCCAACCCTGACAGTTCTGTGGTTTTTGCAGGGGGAGCCTGGCCCAGCTCTCAGCAGGACTCTGGCAGCAGAGACCTCATGCCTGTGGCATTGATCTGGGAGCAGGCATGGCTGAGGACTTTATCTGGGTTAGCTGTGATGCCAGGGGAGTCTGAGATGTGAATCAAAGCCATGGCAAATGGAAATTCCTGAGTGGCCTGAGGTGGTGGTTTCCCATCAGCTGCTTTTTTTACTGGATGCATGAAAGAGAAAATGGATGAGTCTAAAGGACAGGAATGAGCCTCTTCTGAGCAGGATGTGAGATCCACTCAGTAATGCAGTTGATGCATTGAGTTTGCCCAGACTCTGAGGGAATGCTTTGGCTTGAGATCCTCTCCAATAAATCCAAGGCTGTAAAGCTGTGATAGGATCCCAGAGCAGCCTCCAGTTTCTCAGAGTGGCACACAGGTCTCCAGAGGTTTTGGGGAGGTATTGATCTGTGCTGTGGTCAGTGATCGTTAGTAACCTCAGAAATATGCAGGGGGTGGGGGGAATGGGAAAAGGAAGAGGGAGAAAGAGGTGAAGAGGTGAATTGTTCCTGTGAAAGCCTCCCTGGCTCTCAGCAGCATTGATCCAGTGCTGCACCATGCAGCTGGGACTAGCAGCAGCCCTGCCCTGCCCTGCTCAGCACAGGGCAGTAGGGATGGGTGGTGGGATGGCATCAGGGCATAGAGCTCTGCTGCCCACCAGCCCCCTTGGCTGCTCTTTCCTCTCTGAGCTGCCACCACCCCCATCAAAGGCACAGCAATTCAAGGGGTGTCCTCCAAAGCAGCTAGATGGGGGCTTTGGGAGGGGGGGGCATCTCCTCCTCACCTCAGGAGGTTCTAAATCTTGGGAAGAGATCAACCTGTGAATTAAATAAACAAACAAGAGGTGAGAAGTGTGGAGAAAACGTGACCTGCTCAGGAAGGATTTAGTCCAACCCTGATGTCCATATTTGCACTGCACTCCACCACTGGCTCCCCCAGTTAATCTGCTTCCCCTGCTAATGGCTCTGAGCAAGAGATGTTCCCAGAGCAGCTGACAAGGAAAAGTTAGGGCTGTGTCTGGCCCTCTTACTCTGCTGCTACAAATGATCAAAAAGGGACAGATACCCCCCCAAAAAAAATCAAGGAAGGAAGGAAAAAAATCCATTTCTGAGCAGGCTTCTGGCCCCTGCCCTGCCCACTGATCATTCTTTCCTCTCCTGGAAAGGCAAAGGATTCAGCAGCAGCACTTGCCCGTCTCTGGGAAGCCTGCTTGCTTTGCTTGCTGCTTTGCCACTCTGCTCTGCACAGGGAAGAGCCTGGGGAACTTGAAATGCCACTTAGAGCATCTGCACTTGCCCTGGGGAGGAGTCTGTTCACCTGTCAGCCTTCATAACCATATGGCCATGAATTTCTGTTACTCCTGGGAAATCTTGTCCAATTCCAAGGCTTTTCAGCGTGGCTGGTGAAGGGGTAGCCCCAAGTCAGAAGCAAGGCTGTGTTATTGCATGTGGCACTCTTCACAAGCAGGGTGTGCTGGGTGCATTTTGAATATGGAACAGGAGGGCTGAGCCCTTTGGCACACTGGGTGAACCTGGCTGGTGCCAGCCGTGTGATCAGAGCCTGGGTGCATCTGCTGAGGACCAGCCCGGGGCTGCTCTGCTTGGATAATGAGATGCTGCTTGGCTTTGCACTGAAGAGCTGTTGCAGCCATGAATGTCTTGTAAAGCAAATGTTCACAGCCCTGCTGGTTTGCCAACAGCTGCCTCTTGCAGCGTTACAAGGAGGGGGAAATATTCATACAGGAGTGCTGGGACTCAGTGAGCTCTGCAGCCCAAAGCAGCTCTGAAGGAAGCACAGTGGATCCCTGAAAGCCAAAGGAATTCGCAGGAGGTTAGGTGTTGGAAGGGACCTCCAGAGATCATCCAGTCCAACCCCCTGCCAGAGCAGGGACATGGAATCCAGGGCAGGTCACACAGGAACACATCCAGACAGGGCTGGAAAGGCTCCAGAGAAGGAGACTCCACAACCTCTCTGGGGAGCCTGTTCCAGTGCTCTGTGACCCTCACAGTGCAGAAGTTCCTCCTCATGGTGAGGTGGAACCTCCTGTGCTGGAGTTTATATCCATTGCCCCCTGGCCCGTCCCAGGGTGCAGCTGAGCAGAGCCTGTCCCTGTCCCCTCCCTCTTGACCCCCAGCCCTCAGATATTTACAAACCTTTATCTCCTCTCCAGAGTCATTTGTGTCCAGAGGAGGGTGGGAGAGGTGCAGCTGATGTGGCTTGGGGTTGATTGGACACTTCCACATGACAGGGATAGCCAAGGGATCCAGAACAAGCCACGAGGATGTTTCTGCCCCTCCCTTGTCCCTGGAGGGGTCCCTGGTGTAAGCACCAGAGCGCAGCACAGACCTGGCTGACAATAGTAGGTGTCACTGGAGCTAGAAACTTCTTTTCAGTGAGGGTGCCAGAGCCCTGGAGCAGGCTGCCCAGAGAGGCTGTGGAGTCTCCTTCTGCGGAGACATTCAAAACCCACCTGGATGCTTTCCTGTGTGACCTGCCCTGGGTGACCCTGCTCTGGCAGGGGACTTAGGCTCAATGATCTCTTACTCGTGTACTGTGATACTTGAGCTGGAGTACTTGGAGAAGGGGGCAAGCAGGGAAGGATAATGACAGGAGCCTGGTGGACTTCGAGATGTTGTTCTGATTGGAAAGGTTTGGTTCTGCAGTCTCAGATGCTGCCTCTCCTGCAGCTGTGCCGTTGGACCCAGCCTGGCTTTTCCCAGAGCAGACAGTTAGACCTGTCCGTCCTCCAGAGCTCAGCCCACGGGCGTGAAAGCAGGGACCTGTGCTAGAGCCAAGTGCCTGGCTTGAGCAGCGCTCACCAGGGAAGGCAGGGCTCCGTCCGTTACCGGAGGATGCCCTCACGCTCGGTGTTCAGGGCTCAGGAGCAGGATAACCGCGTAGCTTAGCAACACAAAACAAACGGGGAGGCTCTGCAGGGCCGTGCCGGAGCATGAGCTTTGGCTCCACCGGTACCTGCCCGGGCTGACACCCCCCACCCCCACCCCCCACCCCCCCGCCGCAGCCGGGCTGAGCCCCCCCGCCGCAGCCGGGCTGAGCCCCCCCGCCGCAGCCGGGCTGAGCCCCCCTTGCCGCAGCCGGGCTGAGCCCCCTTGCCGCAGCCGGGCTGAGCCCCCTGTTCAGCCGGGCTGAGCCCTCTTGCTGCGCCCGGGCTGAGCCCCCTGTTCAGCCGGGCTGAGCCCCTTGCTGCAGCCGGGCTGAGCCCCTTGCTGCAGCCGGGCTGAGCCCCTTGCTGCAGCCGGGCTGAGCCCCCTGTTCAGCCGGGCTGAGCCCCTTGCTGCAGCCGGGCTGAGCCCCCTGTTCAGCCGGACTGAGCCCCCTGTTCAGCCGGGCTGAGCCTCCTTGCTGCAGCCGGGCTGAGCCCCCTGTTCAGCCGGGCTGAGCCCTTGCGCAGCCCCCTCGCTCGCTGCTGTTGCTTCAGCGCCCGGAGCCTGCCGCCCTGCTGGCCGCTCTGTGCCCGGCCTGCTTTCTGCTTTGCCGCGGGGTTGATAAGAAGCGGTTCTGTCCATTTTCCTGCCGAAAAGACCCCCTCTCGAACCCCCCAAGCCCCCCGCCTGCCGTTCTCCGCCCCTGCCTGGGAGCGCCGAGCGGCTCGTGGAGCCGGCAGCCTGCCACCACATGTCTGCATGAATTCTGCGAACAGATGTGCTGAGGCTGGGAAAAACTTATTTTAGATAAGCCAAATAATCTTTTCAATTATCTTTTTGCTGAAAATATTGTATTTTTGTCGGCATTCCAGAGCGTTATGGGCATAAAATACTGGCCTAATTATCATGATCTTCTCTATTGCATTTGCTGAGATTCTTTGGTGGTTGGCTTTTCTCTTCTGGAGTTGTCAAACACTTGTCTGTGGCACTGTTTGGGAAGGAGCTTCCCACAGCTTGAGGGGGGAGGTTTGTCTCTGGATCCTGCAAAGCTGATCTGTGTCTGATTGCAAGATGTCAGCCAGCGTAGCCGGCAGGGCCAGGGAGGGGATTCTCCCACTCTGGCCTGCTCTGCTGAGACTCCACCTGGAGCTCTGTGGCCAGTTCTGCAGCCTCTGTGCCAGGATGGATCTGGAGGTGCTGGAAGGTGTCCAGAGAAGGGCCACGAGGAGGAGCAGAGGGATGGAGCTGCTCTGCTATTTGGACAGGCTGAGGGAGCTGGGGCTGTGCAGTCTGGAGAGGAGAAGGCTCCCAGGAGACCTTCTTGTGGCCTTCCAATATCTGAAGGGGGCTACAAGAAAGCTGGGGAGGGACCTTTCAGGGTGCCAGGGAGTGATAGCACTGGGGGGGACAGGAAAACTAGAAGTGGGTAGATTGAGACTGGATGTGAGGAAGTTGTTGCCCATGAGGGTGGTGAGGGCCTGGCACAGGCTGCCCAGGGAGGTGGTGGAAGCCTCCTGCCTGGAGGTGTTTGCAGTCAGGCTGGAGGTGGCTGTGAGCAACCTGCTGCGGTGTGAGGTGTCCCTGCCCATGGCAGGGGGTTGGAGCTGGCTGAGCCTTGAGGTCCCTTCCAACCCTGACAGTTCTGTGATTCTATCCCAAGGACAGCAGCAGCAGCTCACACTTGTGTATTAGAACCATGGAATGCTAGAATAATTCAGGTTGGAAAAGATTCCTGGGATCATGGAGCCCAAACCATTGAGCCTGCTCTACAGAGTTCACCCCTAAACCACATCCCCAAGCACCACATCTCAATGACCTTTAAACACAGTCAGGGACGGTACTCGGCCACCTCCCTGGGCAGCCTGCTCCATGTCTGGCCACTCTGGCTGTGAAAAAGTTCTTCCTAACACCCAGTCCAAACCTATCCTGGCAAGAAGAAGAGGGTCCTCAGATGGCTCCTGGTGGGGCCAGGGCTGGCATGAGCCCAGGGTTGGCAGGTCCCTGGCATCAGCTCCCAGGGCTGGCATGATGGGTGCTGGTGGGGCCAGGGCTGGCATGAGGAGTGCTGGTGGGGCCAGGGTTGGCATGATGGGTGACTGTTTGCCTCCTGGCATCCTGACCCCTTGGCAGTGTGCCACACAGCTCCCAGGGCTGGCATGATGGGTGCTGGTGGGGCCAGGGCTGGCATGAGGAGTGCTGGTGGGGCCAGGGTTGGCATGATGGGTGACTGTTTGCCTCCTGGCATCCTGACCCCTTGGCAGTGTGCCACACACACCCTGGGGCTTTGTCTGTAGTCCAGCCCTGGCTGCCAGGCGTGTTGTGCATCTCCATAGTACCGTAGTAAGGTTGCAAACGACCTCAAAGATCGTCAAGCCCAACCTGTAATCTTGCCCCTGCCGAGCTCCCGCTCGGCTCCCGCAGCGCTGAGCCCATCGTGCCGAAGGCAGCCTTGTTCCTCGAGTGTGGTGCTCGGGTACCAGGCTGCTGGCGCCCCCCTCCAGCTGCTCATGTTGCCCAACACTCCGTGAGACGTTTTGCTGCGCCGGGGAGCCGGCAGAGGGGATGCATTGACACCTCGGGCTGGTGCCCCCGGAAAATCTGCTCTTTGCATCTGGCTGCCGAATAACCATGCAGGGAGGTGCAGGCGCTGCCTGTGCTGGAGGATGGGGGTTGGGGTGGGGGTGGGTTGTGCTCCCAGCATCAGCGGAGCCGTTAAGCGATCGCTCCAGCTCGCGTCAGCCAGGCTCGTTAGAGGTTGTCTGCTTGGCACCCCCCGGCAACAGCAGCCTTGTACCCAGCTTCTGAAAAGGTTATTCACACAGTGCTGCACGACCTTGATGGGAGGCTAATTTGATAAGGGTTCCATCTGAAATTCCATTTCCCGTGGCAGAGCGGGGGTTATTGATGGCACAACCCCCGCGGCAGAAGCCTCCGCGGGAGCTGCGGCGTTTGCAGGCCTGCAGGGTGGGGAAAGGCAGAGGATTTCTAGGGGCTGCTCCGGCAAAGGGGCAAGAGACCCTGCAGGGCTTTAGTCTGACTGCTTCAGACAGCGGTTCTTGGGCTTTCTTTCCTCTATGTCCTCATTTTTCTTTCTAGTTTGCCAAAGAGACCTCTGGGGCGGCAGGGAGGAAGCGGTGGCTGACGAGCAAGGGAGCAAGGCTGTGTCCCTGCACACTTCCAAGCACATTTCCCACTTGCCCTCTCCTCCTTCAGTCTCCCAGAGGTGGAGGCAATGGACAAAAGCTGACCAGACAAAAGCTGATCTGCTGTCTCTGAAGGCTGACCCTATGCTGGGAGCCTGGGTCCCATGAGGCAGCTGGGAGTGAGTGGGGTTGAGCTGTGGTGGGGTCTGGATCCTGCTGGCCCCAGCTGTGGTGGTGCTGGGGACAGGCACTGGTGTCTGCACCTGCAGCCCATGCCCTGGCTCCTTGCCCTTTGCATGAGGGGTGAGAAGACACAAACTGGTGCCAGCAGGAACGTCTTTGATCTCAGAACTCTTTCAGACAGAGCCCACCGCAGAGGAGGGGACTTGGAGGGACGCTGGAGAGTGAGGGTGCACCCCTCCTGCACTGCTGCTGCTGGTGTTGGCAGAAGGCAGCACAGAGGGTGAAGGTGCTGCTGTTGTTTCTGGAGGCCCTTTGAGCTGTGCTTCCAGGGCAGCCCCCTGGGAGGAGCGGTGCAGTCAGGAGCCTGCCCCGGCAGGCACCGTGGCACTCCCAGCGCAGCCGGAGGGGTCAGCTGCTGCGGCAAGAACCATCTCAGAGCATCTGCTCAGCCAGGCTGAGCTCAGAGCCTGCTCTCCAGGGCTGCAGCACAGACACTTGTTCTGAGAGCGCGTTCCTCGCCCACACTGCCCAGCTCCTGTCATGTTCTGGGAGCAGATGGGCAGTAAACAAGACCTGCAGGCTTGTCCAGCACCTCCACTGCCCATCAGCTGCTGTGTAGCCCTCCAGCTTGATGTGATCCTGAGGACCGTTTCTAATGCTGCCTGGGTTTGCTCAGAGCAGCTCAGAGCAGCTCACACCCGTGTGTGTCACACGGCTGAGCAGGCACCGTCTGCCCGTCACCTGTTAGCCTCCTGTGAGAGACCCTGCAGCGCAGAGCAGGCAGCCTGAAGATGCTGCTGCCCTGGTGGTCGCCGAGACCAGAAGGAGGATCTTGGCCAGGGAAGCGAGGGGAGCACAGGGGAGAAGGCTGCAGGTAGCCAGGGGCTGTGGGAGTCAAAGTGAGCACAAGAAAATGACAGCTGGAGGGGGCTGCAGCAGCCTGGGACTGTTTCCTCCAACTCCAGACAGGCTCGGCAGCAGAATCTGCTGTTGGTGTGCGGCAGGGCTGGGAGCCTGCCTGGAAACAGCCCTGGAGCAAAAGCAGAGCTCAGCAGGGAGGAATGGAAGGCAAGGGCGAGCCCCCTGGCGTGGCTCTGCCTCGGCTCTGTGGCCAGGCTGGGCCAGCCCTCTGGGTCAGGACACTTTCATGCTGGTCTCCTGCAGATGCTGAGATTTCTCTTTTTCTCCAGAGCCAAGCACAAGGAGGAGCAGGTTGCCCAAAGACAGCTCCCAGTGGCACAGGGCTAACTTTCTTTCAGTAGGAATGTGCCATTTCCCCTCTCCATCCAAAGCCCATCTGATCCCTTCCAGTGCCAGAGCCTTTGAGGTACCCATCTGTGCCCAGTGTGAAATGCAGATCCTCTTGATCCTGAGGCACCCTGGGGCAGCCGGTGGGAGCACCTGGGCAGGAGGTGCCCTGTGCAGAAGGGCTGCAGATGGAGAGGGACACCCCACGTTCCTTTCATGGTACTGCTCTCTCCTGAAAGACAGAGAAACCATTCTGGACATCCTCAGCGGCAGCTGCTTTGCTATTCTTCCAGGTCTGAAGACCATGAAGCTACCAAATCTCTCCTTTCTCCCCCAGCCAGGAGTTTCTTGAAGTTCTCAGGAAATGCCCAGGCAGAGCCCTGCCATCACAGCTTCCCTTTCTCTCTTCTCGTGTGTTCCACAGCTGAGAACCTGCCCCCAGCCTGGCATCGCCCCCAGACAAAGCAGTGACCAAAGAGAAGCACAGGCTGAGCAGGGAGCAGAGCAGGGCTGTCTCTGCCCACATTTAGAGCTATTAATTTAACTTCTCTGCTTCTATCGATTGAAATCTGATCCTGCTGGAGAGGATCTCAGCTCTTGGTGCACCTGCACCTCTTGCTTTTATCCATTCTAATCACACACACATTGTTTCAGGTATCTGATTTGAGATTGCAAAGTGATTACCCTGGGATGGCTGCATTTAGAAGCACGTTGCTAAAATAACCAATGGTAGCTGGCAGCTTCCTGCTGTGATTGCCAAATCCTGCGGGGGGGAAGTCAGAGCGACGCAGGAACCAGTCCCAGAGGGGCTGGGGGATTCTGCTCTCTTTGCTTAGCTGAAGATACTGCTGATCAATTGTGGCTGCTGCTTGAAGGTTTGCCCCAGAAGGTGGAGAGGTGGCCCTGCCCGGCCCGGCTCTGCCCGGCCCGGCTCGGCCCTGCCCGGCTCTGCCCTGCCCGGCTCGGCTTCGTTCTGCCCTGCCCAGCCCAGCCTGGCTCGGCCCGGCTCGGCTTCGTTCTGCCCTGCCCGGCTCGGCTTCGTTCTGCCCTGCCCAGCCCAGCCTGGCTCGGCTCGGCTCTGCCCTGGCCACCTTCAGGTCCCTTCCTTTCTTGCTGGTGCGTGGTGGAGACCTCACAGGCTGTGCTGAAGATGTGCCACCAGGCAAGGGATGAGCGCTGCCCGTGGCTGGGCTAAAGGCAGTGGAGAAAGGAGCAGGGCAATTGCCCTGCGGCTGTCAGGGGTGACTTGAGTGTCTTCGGAGGGACTAAAACCGATCAGACCCGGTTCCAAGACCTTGTCCTTCTCGTGGGCTTTCGCAGCTGCAGGAAGCTGATGGTGCTGTAGAATGGCCACAGCCAGGGGCGATTTCATCAGGGCAGTTGCAGCAGCTTTGGTCTCCTCCAGCAACGAGCAAGCTCAGCTGTGAGCTGTGCTGGGGCAGGTTTAGGCTATGCCTTTAAAATCGTTCACAGAGCTTGAGCAGAAAAGTAGTAAAATGTAAATAAATCACGGTTGGGTGTGAAAAAAAAACCCCACCGCGTGTGGCTGGGCCGGGGGCTGGCCCCGGGCTGGGCTCCGTGGGGCAGGAGGTGGCACTGAGCAGGCTCACACGCGGCAGGATGGGGCACAAGAACCTGCCCAAGAACCGGGCTGCTGCTCAGCACGCTCTGCACTCACTGCAGCCCCCACTGCAGCCCCCACTCCATCCTTAGAGCACACCCAGGGCTGTAATTGCTCCGAGTTAGTGCCGATGTGCCCTGAAAGCAGCGATCCCCTCTGCAAAGCACAGTGAAAGGCAACCCTTATCGGCCCTCATTTCCCTCTGCTTTGATAGGGTTTGCAATCAATTACTTCTTTAATGGGTAGCATGAAACATCACAGAGAGAGATTGCAAACATTCTAAGGCCTTGATCATTTAATACTGTTTCTCCCCCCCCACCACCTTTTTTTTCTCCCCCCCTTTTTTCCCCCCTCTTTATCATGCCATAGGCAGAATTTTAATTACAGTGTTTATGCAAATTCTGTTTGTACCCTGGAGTTTGAGAGGCTGTGGGGATCGCATTTTCCAGCCAATTTATCTAAACACAAGCCTTAAACTTTCTCTTGATCACTGTCACAAACACTCCTCCTCTTAATTTGTCATTGCAGGTGCTTCCCAGTGCAGTGGGACAGGAGGGCTCAGTGCCATTTGTGGCCTCCCAAGCAAAACCCCAAACAAACAAGAAACCCAACCCAAAGCAAAACACACACCCCCCAAAAAAAACCCCAAGGGCTGTGCCAGGGGAGGTTTAGGCTGGAGGTGAGGAGAAAGTTCTTCCCAGAAAGAGTAATTGGCCACTGGAATGTGCTGCCCAGGGAGGTGGTGGAGTCACCGTCCCTGGAGGTGTTCAAGAGGGGACTGGATGTGGCACCTGGAGCCATGGTTTAGTCATGAGGTCTGTGGTGACAGGTTGGCCTTGATGATCTCTGAGGTCTCTTCCAACCTTGGTGATTCTGTGGCTCTGTGGCCATGGCAGGAAAAATCCAGGCACAGCTTTCTGCACGGGCACACGAGATCTCAGTGCTCTGCTGGGGGCTGGCTGCCTCTGAACTGCTTTGTTCTTTTTTTTTAGGTTCTTTTGTTGTTTTATTTCCCCACCACCACCACTACCAGTGCCAGTGATGTTTGGTCCAGAAGGCACAATCTGGTTGCCCCAGGGCTCCCAGCAAGGTGGCTGAGGGAGCCCAGGCTGCCCTGGGGGGCTGGCACGGGGGTGCTGCTCCCTCTTTACCCTGTGCTTGCAGGGTGGTACCTGAGGCAACACAGAGAGATTCATTGGAGAGTCTCAGGGGTTCCTTGCATCTCTCCAGGGTCTGATCCAGAGAAGGGCAACAAGGCTGGGGAGAGGTCTGGAGCACAGCCCTGTGAGGAGAGGCTGAGGGAGCTGGGGTTGCTTAGCCTGGAGAAGAGGAGGCTCAGGGGAGACCTTCTTGCTCTCTCCAACTCCCTGCAGGGAGGTTGTAGCCAGGTGGGGGTTGGTCTCTTCTCCCAGGCAACCAGCACCAGAACAAGAGGACACAGTCTCAAGCTGTGCCAGGGGAGGTTTAGGCTGGAGGTGAGGAGAACGTTCTTCCCAGCAAGAGGAATTGGCCCTTGGAATGTGCTGCCCAGGGAGGTGATGGATTCCCCATCCCTGAGGGTGCTCAAGAAGGGATTGGATGTGGCCCTTGGAGCCAAGGTTTAGTTGTCAGGAGGTGTTGGGTGACAAGCTGGACTTGATGATCTCTGAGGTCTTTTCCAACCTGCCTGATTCTGTGATTCTGTGGGTGGGGGATTTGCAGCACCTCAGCAAGATGCCACTTTGCCAAGCAGGTGTGTGGCTCTGCAATGCAAAACAGGAGCACTCCTGCATGCATTATGCAGAAGAGAAGAACCAGTGCAGGGCTGAGCCCTTGGCCTGGGCACAGCTCAGGCTGAGCTTTATTGCCTTGGTCACAGCTCAGTGGGCTGCACAGACTTTTGAAAGTGGATGGAATTCAAGAAGATTAAAACCAGCATGGGAATGGTTTTCCCCAGGGCTGCCTGGCAGGGGGTGCACCACGGGGGCTCTCCCTCCCTGCCGAGGAGCCAGGGCTGGGTGCGAGGGTCTAGCAGAGAAGAAAGGGCTGGGGGGTGGGTGGGTGGGTGGGTGGATGGATGGATGGATGGATGGATGGATGGGTGGGTGGGTGGGTGGATAGGTGGATAGATGGATGCCTCAAAAACCAGGAGCAGGAGCCTGCTGCAGAGCAAATGACACCAGAGATGCTGAGGGGGGCAGTGGCTCCGTGCTGGGAGCTGTGCTCTGCGTCTTGCCCCGGCTGACCCCCGCGCTGCATCTGCTCCCTGCTGTTATCCTTGCCAGGCAGGGGGGAGAGAGCATTGCTGGAGGTGAAATTCCCCTTCTGGAGGCTACCTTTGTGTTTTCTTCCTAAGTGCCTGCTCGAGCTGCCCCGTGAGCGAGAGGAAGAGGAGCACTGGTGTGCAGCAGGGTGTCTGAGAGCGCAGGTGCAGGCAGCAGGCTCGAGAGACGGTGTCTTGGCACGGAGAGGATGTTCAGTGGCACAGTTCTGTTCTGGCTCTGTTTCCTGGAGGAACAACTTGGTGTCTGAATGCAGGGACCTGCTAAATTAACCAGGACTCTGTAGATGAAGTATTAAGAACTGTTCTGTGCCCTCCTGGTTTCTGTCTCCAGAAGGTACCAAGGATCTTAAACAGGGAAGTTCTCTTCTAGGGCTCATTATGCTTCAAAGCCAGGCAGGAGGACAGGAGGTGCTGGGTGCCTGTTGGAGGGTAATTGTCTTCCTGGCTCTAACACTCAGCAGTCTTGTCTGAACCTTGGCTAAGGAGCTGTTCCCCAGTGCCTGCTGTGGGGGTGTTGAGGCTTGGTCTCCAGTGCCCTAAAGCCACTCAGGAGATTTCTGTCAGCTTGGGGCAGAGTTGGGGTAAAGCAAATTAACTCCAGCTCTGGAAAGTGTGTGAGCACCCTGTCAGTGTGCCTGAAACATGGGCATGGGGCCGGGGCAGAGTGAGCAGTGTGTCAGCTGCCAGCTCCTGCCCCTTCCCAGTGCCCATCCACCAGCCCTGCAGGGAGTTCAGCCTGTGAGCTCATAGCAACCTGACCATAGAATCATAGAATCAGTCAGGGCTGGAAGGGACCATGAGGATCATCTAGTTCCAACCCCCCTGCCACGGGCAGGGACACCCCACACTGGATCAGGCTGGCCAGAGCCTCATCCAGCCTGGTCTTGAACACCTCCAGGGATGATGCCTGCATCCTCCAGCCCTGTGGGAGCCCTTGCTGTAATCCAGCCTCATGCCATATGAGACCTGCTCCTGCCTAGGGACTCTCCCTGCTCAGCTCTGCAGCAACGCTCTGAGCACCAGCACCTCCACCCCGAGGTGTCAGCTGAAGAGCCACCCAGCAGCAGCCTGAGTCCAGGTGGGCTCTGCCCACCTGCTGGTGACCAGGCCTCCTCCTCCCTGCGTGGCTCCACCACTCGAGCCGTGGTACCTGCGTGGCAGCGACAGGAGTGAGCCCGGGAGCTGGCTCTGGCAGCGCCAGCAGCGCTTCTGCCGTGGGGGCAAGGCTGGGGAGTCCTGCGGCCGGGGGAGCTGTGAAAAGCTGACTGGTGCAGAAATGGCTCTTAATCCTGGATCCCAATGACAGCAGCTGAAACACCACTGTCTTTAGCTATTTCCTGGTTTAATTTAGCAGAACCAGACAGCTGATGGGTTTCATTTTTTCCCCTCCAAGCAGCAAGCCTGCCCCATCCCAGCTGAGTGCCAGCACAGTGGGCTCTCCTCGCAGGTGCTGGAGTGCCAGTGCGTTTAGCAGGACACAAAGTCTCCCTCCACAGGCTGGGGGGGGATAATTAGTGTCTGCAGAGCTTCACCCTGAGGAGAGAGCTGCTGTGTTATTTCCTGATGACCCCAAAAGTCTCTGAATCAGGGCCCCGAGGGGAGCTGGCTGCCAGGCAGCACAGCCCTGGGTCGGGAAACCTGTGGCACATGGACAGAGCTGGGCACTGGCTGTGAGCAGGGGACACAGGGATCATGCCCCTTGTGCTGGTGGAGAGGCAGAGAGCAGGGGACACAGGGATCATGCCCCTTGTGCTGGTGGAGAGGCAGAGAGCAGGGGACACAGGGATCATGCCCCTTGTGCTGGTGGAGAGGCAGAGAGCAGGGGACACAGGGATCATGCCCCTTGTGCTGGTGGAGAGGCAGAGAGCAGGCTAATGCCTCCTAAAATCAACTGTGAATGACCTGCAGCAGATGCAGGCTCACCCCTAGAGTGAGCCTGGATTTGTTCATCCCAGCCTTACAGCAATTTAGAGCTGCCTCGGGGTGACCTTTCTGACAGCCCAGAAGCAGGCTGGAGTCGCTCATCAGTGGGCAGAGGCTCCCACCCTGACAGGCTCAGGCAGCGACTTTGGCTTCAGTCCTCATTTCTCAGCTTAAACCAACCTGACCCTGCACCTTCCAGCAAGTGCAGGGGAAGCAGAGTGGGGTGAGGGAGGAGCCCTGGAGGCTCCAAACACCCTGAGTGTTTCTAATGTGTTCTGAGGTGCAGCATCACCTTAATGAAGGTTGGGATGCCTCCCACTCGATTACCTGAGCAAGCCCTCCACTAAAACATGGCCTAAAAAAGCAAGAAGAAGAAGAAAAAAGATGGAGCTCAGTCCCTGGCTGGTGGAATTTGCCCAGTCCTCTGATTTCAAGCAGGCAAATGAGTGAGTAATAGATCCATAACTGAACATCTGATTAGCCTCATCCTGGATGGAGAATACACAAATCAGCCATTTGTTCCGTGGGTATCATTTAAGCTCCCCATCCATCTTAGTCAGAGGAAATGCCTGCTTCAATTTATCAGTGCCTGGACAAGAGCTCCCAGGAAGGGAAACGGGGGAGGGAGAAGCAGTCTGCAACTGGCACTCTCCTGCTGCTGATTAACGAAGCTGCTGGCTGATTGCACCCCCCAAACGCGGCAGCCCCGGGCTGGCCCGCTGGGAGCAGAGGAGCAGAAGGCAGGGCAGCAGCAGCAGCTTCCCTGGTGAAAGGAGTGGGCACCACAGAAATGAGCTGCAGGAGGGCAATGAGGAGCAGAGAGGTTGGGAAAAGCAGGTCCTGGTTCCTCTGGAGGAAGGGGAACTGGTGGTTGTCCTTCCATGGAGGGTAGGGTAGAGTAGAATGGGATAGGATAGGATAGGATAGGATAGGATAGGATAGGATAGGATAGGATAGGATAGGATAGGATAGGATAGGATAGGATAGGATAGGGTAGGATAGGATAGGATAGGATAGGGTAGGGTAGGGTAGGGTAGGGTAGGGTAGGGTAGGGTAGGGTAGGGTAGGGTAGGGTAGGGTAGGATAGAATTAACCAGGTTGGAAAAGACCTTTGAGATCATCAAGTCCAACCTATCACCCAACACCATCTAATCAACTCAATCCTGGCACCAAGTGCCTCATCCAGGCTCTTCTTAAACACCTCCACCACCTCCCTGGGCAGCACATCCCAATGGCTAACAACTCTCTCTGGGAAGAACTTTCTCCTCACCTCCAGCCTGAACCTCCCCTGGCACAGCTTGAGACTGTGTCCTCTTGTTCTGGTGCTGGGTGCCTGGGAGAAGAGACCAACCCCCACCTGGCTGCAACCTCCCTTCAGGGAGTTGGAGAGAGCAAGAAGGTCTCCCCTGAGCCTCCTCTTCTCCAGGCTAAGCAACCCCAGCTCCCTCAGCCTCTCCTCCCAGGGCTGTGCTCCAGACCCCTCCCCAGCTTTGTTGCCCTTCTCTGGACACCTTCCAGCACCTCAACCTCTTTCCTAACCTGAGGAGCCCAGAACTGGACACAGGACTCCAGGTGTGGCCTAACCAGTGCTGAGCACAGGGCAGAATGGGTCAGGCCCCTAGGAAATGGGACACTGCTGGGGATGTGGCTGCTGTGGTGTGCTCAGAGTGTGTGTGGCAGTCAGGAGATGTGGACAGGTGCTGGTCACCTCCTAGGGTCCTCTGCCTCTGCAAGTGGCCCTGGGCTGCAGCACATCAGCAGCTGGTGGAGGTGGTGGAGCAGCTGGAGGAGGTGCAGAGGGGCAGAGCCACCTGGAGTTTTGTGGTGTCCTTGCAGGAGGCAGGAGCTGGACGGGAGCCTTGAGCTCTCTTTACAAACCCACGGATTGAGACATCATTTGGATGCACAGCTCGTCAGCAGCGTTCCTGTCCTCCGTCTCAGATGGCTCTCAGTGAGCCGGGCTTGCAGTGATCGGGCACGGGAGAGTGGCAGAAGCCTAGAAGAGACTCGCCAGGGTCTGGCTGGGCTTTTGCAGAGACCTCTGCAGGTGACCAAGAGTCGCTGCCTGGCCATGCCGGAGTGTGACCTGTTTAGGCTGTGCCTTTAAGAAAGAGACACTTTCTGAACACTCTGGGCGAATATTTTGATATTAGAATGAAAACAAGAGATATGCTAATTCAATTTCATTGGTGGGACACGGCCATAGATTTTTATTTAGTCTTTCAGTCGGGGGAGTCAGCAGTCGTCTTCTTCTTCCCCCTGTGCTGTGAGCTGGCTCGTTTCTCTCTACGATTCTTGCTAACCAGATAAGAGAAAACTAACTTTTGCATCCGCTTTGAGCTTTAACAAGTTTTCACCCTTTTAATTACCTTCCTTTCTCTCTCTCTCTAACCCTTTTGGGAAAAAAGGGGAGGTAGGGAGGGAGAAGGGAGCAGCAGGCCGAACCCCCCTGGCCGCAGGGGGGGGTTGGGGAAAGGTTTCTTGTATTGCATACATTGCTGTATATTTCTGTATATATTGTAAATATTGTATATTCTTGTACATATTCACTGCATTCCATATCTGCTTGTAAAATACAGCTTTCATCTGCTTCTCCGGCTGAGTTAGCTGTGGAATTCTTTTGTGTGTGGGGGGAACCTTCCTACTCCACCACATATTTTTAATTGGCGCCCAACGTGGGGCACGTGGATAATTGCTGTCCAGAAGCTGGGCGAAAAGGTTGCTTGATTTATTGCCTGCTCGAGTCGGAGTTGCAAACATGAAAGTGTTTTGGCTTTTAGAGCGTTTGGTCTTTTCAGTTTGTTCGGTACTGGTCTACAAGTACTTCATGGGAATGATTTTCGATCGCTTAGGCAGATACTTGATGTATGGATTGTATTTATGGTTTAAGTATAAGGTTCAGCTTCTTTACGACCGGTGCCTGGGATTCTTCTGGCTTAACAGATACGGGAATGTGACCTCCAGCACTCTGCCCATAGAGATAAAGGAGTTTAAGATCCCGGTAGGCGAAAAGGTTGTTTTAAGTGATGGCTGGGATCCAAAGGTGATTTATGTGATGTGTTTAAATCTGCTGCTGGTGATGGTGATTGTGTACTTGTTATATGCTCTGTGTCGGGAGAAAAAGTGTCGAAAGCGTGCTTTGTAATTAAGCGTAGATCGAAACACAGAAAGCGCAGCTCTAACTCCACCCCAGAGGTATCTAGTGATGAGGAAAATGCAGAATCTGTATCAGTTAACGACAAGGCTAAAAAGTCCATCGGAAAGGCTGCTCTGAACGGTGCTGTTGGTGGCTCTGGCAATCAGCCAGCGGCAGCTCCTAACATGGCTTCCACGCCCTCGGCAGCCATTAATGGGGCAAAGCCATTTCCTCCTTCTTCTTCGGCAGGACCAGAAGTGTCCTCCACAGCAGCTGATTCGTCTCAAAACCTGTCAGCTTCTATTAAGCCAGCTGTAAATCCAAACACAGCTCCAGTTAAGCAGGTAGCTGTTTTAAGTACGAGAGGAAAAAAGGGCAAAGCTGATCCAGATGCTGATGGGGAAGAGCAGCAGGATCCTGGTGAGGGAACTTCTGCTCAAAGAGACCCTGCTGAGATGGAGGAAAAGGTTTGTCTTAAAGATATAGCTGAGTTGTTGAGATCATCACTGGATGGAGATGCAGGGCAAATTGCTGATAGCAGAACAACTAAAGGTGGTACTCCTGACCTTAAGCAGATTCTTAGGAGAGTGACAGTAAGATTATTGGGACAAGAACTTCAGGAAGATGAGGCAGAGGAGGAGGAGTCAGATGACATTGAGAGCTGTTCGTCACCCAGGGAGGAATTGAGGAATGTGCGTAAAGATTACATCAGAGCAGATAAGGAGCCAATCCTAGCTTGGCTTGGTAGATGCTATGATACAGGTGCTCCAGCTCTGGTAGTTGGAGACAAGTCAGCAGCCCAACTAGGAACTCTCTCAAAGGATAATGGAATAGATAGACATCTAGGCAGGACTCTCGGCAAGGTTACTCTCTGGATTCGCCTTTTAATGGCAACTCTCATGAGGTATCCTTCCCGAGATGATCTTCCATGGAATGCCAAACCCTGGACTACCATAGATGAGGGAATCAAGCGTCTGAGAGAATTTGCTGTTAGAGAGGTACTCTATGGTGGCCATGAGACTCTGAATCCTGATGAAATTCCTGTAGGAACTGGTCTTGCTAAAAAGCTCATCAAACTTGCTCCTCCTAATTATGCAAATATTCTGGCAAGCAGAATTGTGGCAAGAAATTATGGTGGAGCTTCTCCTACGGTTGGCCAATTCACTGATCAGATGAGACAATTGGAGGACACGGAGGTGCTGTGGGTGGCGGATGCCTGGGGCTTTATTAAGCTGTGCTCATGAAGAAATCACCCGGGAGGGGCAGGAAAATCCCCTTCGGTGGCTGTTGGCGGCTGGGAGTAAATCAGCAGGCAGCTCTGTCTCCAGAATCAGTGTGTCATCAGGAGTGCTTTAAGCGCCACTGACTGGAGCAACCCCAGAACCACTGCCCGTGGCTGTGCCGTCCCGGCAGCAGCAGCGCTGCTCGGAGCTGTCCCCGCGGCCGGAGCAGGCGGCCGGGGCTCAGCAGCGCTGCTCTGCTGAGCAAGGATTCCCTCAGTGCAGGGCTGAGCAGAGCTGTGTCCTGCTGCTTTGTACCGCCAGAGGGGTCGATCTGTCCCGAGGCAGCAGGGTCAGCCCAAACCGGACGTCAGTGTGAGGATATGAGTGAGTGCCAGGGCTGAGCAAGAGCTGGGGGAAGGGGAGATGCTGTGGTCCCCAGGGCCTGGCAGCTGGCACCGCTGTGAGGGCAGTGTGGGGTGAGACAGGGCTGTCCTCGGCACCATCACACCCCACCCACGGCTCTCTCTCAGGCACCAGAAGGTGCTGGGCAATGAGCTGGAGCTGTTGTGGTTGTCAGAGTGCCTCTGAAGCTGCTGGGCTTGTGTGCCCACTAAAAACCCCAGAAGAGAAGAGCCACCAGCTGCATGTCCCTGAGGAGAGCACAGGCTCCTCGTGTGCAGGCTGCAGCCTGGAGCTGCTGAAAACTGGGGTGAAGTTCCTGTGCGTGCCAGGGGCAGCTCCCTGGCCCTGGGCACCCCCTGCCTGGCAGTTCTCCTGTGGGGCTTTATCCAGGGTAACTCAGATCGAAAGGTAGCTTCTGAATGTCCCAAACTCTGCCCCTCAGGCTTTTGATCAGCAGGATGTGCTGACCCAGAGCACTTCTAATGAACCCTGTGTTTATCTAGGGAGTCATTCTGCTTTCATCCTCCACACAGCTAATAACCACAGCTCAGGAGAGGCCACAGGCTCTGCTGCTCAGTTTCAATTTGTGCCTTTTGAGAGGAGATAATGGTGAGAAGGAACAGGCTGTCGTTAGGGGGAAAGGGTCTGCCCTCTGTTGCTGTTTGTAAGAGGCAGCAGGAGCCCAGCAAGTCCTGGGGAGACTTTTCACAAACCCCAGGGGTGTCTCTGCAGCCTCGGGGGGGTGGGCTGAAACGTGGAGGGCCCAGATGATCACCTTTGGTACCCAACTTGCTCTTCATTCACATGAGCCTCAGTGGCTGTCAGCAGGCAGAGGGAGAGAGCACCAGGGAGGCTTCATTTCTAGGTCCAAATGCTACGAAGCAGCTCCTGAGGCAGGAGGTGTCATAGACTCATAGAATGGTCTGGGTTGGAAGGGACCTCCAAAGGTCATCCAGTCCAAGCCCTCTGCACTCAGCAGGGACAGGTCAGGTTGCCCAGAGCCCTGTCCAGCCTCACCTTGAATATCTCCGAGGATGAGGCCTCAACCCCTTCCCTGGGCAACCTGTGCCAGTGTTCCACCACCCTCACAGAATCAACAAGGTTGGAAAAGACCTCAGAGATCAAGTCCAACCTGTTACCCAACACCTCCTGACAACTAAACCCTGGCTCCAAGTGCCACATTCAGTCCCCTCTTGAACACCTCCAGGGATGGGGACTCCACCACCTCCCTGGGCAGCACGTCCCAATGGCCAACAACTCTTTCTGGGTAGAACTTTCTCCTCACCTCCAGCCTAAACCTCCCCTGGCACAGCTTGAGACTGTGTCTTCTTGTTGTGGTGCTGCTTGCCTGAGAGAAGAGACCAACCCCCACCTGGCTACAACCTGCCTGGGCAGCCCATTCCAATGGGCAATCACTCTCTCTGTGTTCCAAACCCCTCACCAACTTTGTTGCCCTTCCTGGGCAAACCCTCTCTCCAGCTACCAAAAGGCCAAAGAAATCCTTGTACTAAAGAGGTTTTGAGCTGGTGTTTCCTAAAAGCAATCCTGGAGACCTCAAGCTGTGTTCCAGCAGGGTCGAGCCTGTGGGATGCCATTTCCTCTGTGCCCTGGGACTGAGCAGCGTCCCTCGCGTGGCTCCGCCGCCCTCTGCTCGTGCCCAGAGGGACAGCCTCTGCTCTGGTGATGCTCTGCTGCCCCTGGCTCCTGGCTTGGCCCATTTTCTTGTTTGTGTTTAGCTCCAAACCTCTGGTGTTTGTTTTCTCCTTGCTGCTTCTCACTGCTGTGCTCTGGTGCTGTGAGGGGAGGGCCTCACAGAGCCCCTGCAAAGGCTTTCGGTTCATCAGCTTCTAATTAAATTTGCATTGGAGATTCTCTTTCCTCCAGGCTAATTTTCAAGTGACAAACAAAATCCCCTTAAGAGCCTTTTCTTTTCTGCCATAAACTAGTAAAGCTCCTGTCAAATTCCCTCAGAATTCAGCTCCTCCAAACCCATAACAGTGCAGATTATTGTTCCATCAGAAACAGAACAGCTCTGGGGGAAACAGAGCCAAGCAAACATTGCCCCCCCCTTTGCAAAACCCAGAGGTGAAGCCACATGGCTTGGGGCTGGGTAGAGGAAGGCTGTGGGACAGCCCCTGGACACTGAGACTCTTGAAGGTGTCCAGAGAAGGGCAACAAGGCTGGGGAGGGGTCTGGAGCACAGCCCTGGGAGGAGAGGCTGAGGGAGCTGGGGTTGCTTAGCCTGCAGAAGAGGAGGCTCAGGGGAGACCTTCTTGCTCTCTCCAACTCCCTGAAGGGAGGTTGCAGCCAGGTGGGGGTTGGTCTCTTCTCCCAGGCCCCCAGCACCAGAACAAGAGGACACAGTCTCAAGCTGTGCCAGGGGAGGTTCAGGCTGGAGGTGAGGAGAAAGTTCTTCTCAGCAAGAGAGATTGGCCCTTGGGATGTGCTGCCCAGGGAGGTGGTGGAGTCCCTGTGCCTGGAGGTGTTCAGGAGGGGATTGGATGTGGCACTTGGTGCCATGGCTTAGTCATGAGGAGTTGGGTGACAGGTTGGACTTGATGATCTTTGAGGTCTCTGCCAGCCTTGGTGATTCTGTGGGGGTGCTGTCCCACCAGCCTTGTTGTCCCTTCTGCTGTCCATGCCCTTAAGATCAGGAGTCTCTTGGCCACAGCTGTGGCCATGCCAGCTGCTGGATCGGCTCTGGCTCTGCCATGTGCCTGCTGAGTGCTGGGCAGGTAGCGAGCAGCAAGAGCAGCTCATGATTTATTCAGAGGCAAGAACATGCCAAGGAAAGCAAACCCTGGCACTGGAAGTGGTGGGTGTGCTTGCTGCTGCGGCCAGAGAAGCTCCCCAGGCTTTGTGTGGTGGGGGAAGAGCAGGAGTTCTCCTCTCTGCTGCCCTTGCCCGGCTGGGCCCATGGCAGCGCTGGCCATCAGCTGTGGCAGCTCCTGCCCCAGGGCTGAGCAGCTGCAGCCCTGGTGCTGGGCAGTGGTGCTGCTCCTGGCACTGCTTACCCTAGCAGGGTCAGTCCAGCCTGGCTGCACTGTCCCATGTGAGCAGGTGGCCTCTTGCCCTGCCAGTGGCCACTCCGCTGCTCTCCTCTGCCTGGCAGAGGCTGGGAGCTGTGCATGCCCAACCCTTGGGTGCAGCAGTGAAGCCTGGAGATGGGGCTGGGGGCAGGTGGGAGTCACCAACCCAAGCTTGTGTCTGTGGCAGGAGGAAGGTGAGGGAGCTGCAGAGGATGGCAGGGACAGGTGGCAGAAGCCAAACCTCTGTAGTGAAGCCACCAGTCCCTGGTTTTTGGTCTCCTGGGGAGAAACTCCAGTGTCATCAAGCTGAGAAGCTAAACTGTGCCCCTGACCTGCTGCTAATGAGGGCTGTGTGGGGCTGGGGAGCTCCTCCCGAGGCTCCTCTGCTCTGATCCCTCCAGCAGCTGGTCCACAGGAGCTGCACTGGGGCTGGATTTGCATTCAGAGCCCTTCTCAGGCTCCTGCTGCTGAGTGATCATCTCAAGACTAACCCTGCATTAATTGACCACTCCAGCCGGGCAGTGTGCACCAAGACCATCTCCCTCTGACCACTTTCCTGTGATTAACTCCAATTAGAGGGAACAGGTTTGATTAGGCTGGAGGTTGACTTCTGGAGAAGCTGCTGGCTGTTCTTAATGGGGCAAGGGAAAGGTAAGGGGCTCAGGGAAGATATCAGCCAGGCAAAATTAACTTCCTGCTCTCTTCAGAGGAGCTTTCAGGCTCTGCAGATCCCAGGCTGTAAGTGTTCATCTGCACCACTTAACCTTTCTGAAGGGGCTCTGGAGCTCAGCTCCCTCTTTGAGTGCAGCACCAAAGAATGAACAAACCAACCAAAAACCCCTGGCGGGGCCTGGCCTGGAGCAGAGCATGTGTAGGAGAGCCAAAGGCAGTGACAGCAACCAGGTTACAGCCTAGAAGTAACTGATTAGGTTTTAATCTGTAGCCTCAGTTGTTCAGCAGATTGCAGCCAGCCTGGAAGCAGCTTTATGACAATCTCCATTTGTCTGGCACAAGCTGGTGCCAGCAGCACCTGGCTGGAGCGTGGGCACGGGGATCTCAGTTTGTCCCTGCACATGGAGGGAGGCTCTGCCTTGGCATCGCTGTGCAGCCTCTGGAGCTTCCGAGGGGCAGCTGCTCCCCTGGGTCACTTCTCCCCCTTGCTGAGGGCTGTCTGTGCCTGCTCTGCGTCACTGGGTCTCTGCTGGCAAGGGCAGTAGGTGCTCAGAAGCCCCTCAGCAATGCCCCTGGGGAAGGACTGTTGGCAGTGGTGTGCTTCATCTGCTCCAGGAGCAGCCCTCAGCCCTTTACTCCAGGGGCTGCATTGTGTCCTGGCTGATGCTAGAACTTAATCCAGGATGCTGTATGCAGAGGGAGAGGAGAGGGGGAAGGTATGACTTGGTTTTCAGAGGGATTTGATAACAATAATAATGATGCTTCTGGAGCCAGGCTATGAAGAGCATGATAATGAACCTGAGCTTATTCATGGCAGCTCTCTTATGACCATGCCACTCCTGCAGGCCTGGAGTTCATTGTCAAAAGGCCTTTTTTCCCCTTCCCTGCCTCACCCTGCTTGGGAGCAGAGTCACTTCTGCTTTTCTGTCCTTAAAGGCTTCATTCCTTTGCTCAGGCAATCTGCTGTCCTCAGATCAAGCACCAGCTGTGGAGAGGAGGTGGCAGGAGTTGTGGGGGTAGGGGATGTAGGGGGCAGGGCTCTTGCAGGCAACTGGGTGCATCATCTGCAGCTTGTGCCATCCTCCCCTCAGCTCCTGGGTGTGCAAAGGCCACCAATGATTTGTCACCTGGATGTGCCTCTGGTGTGGACATCCTCACATCCCGGGGGAACTGAGGCTGGGTGCACACTGACCCTGCAGTGGCTCAGGGAATCTTTCCAGCACCGCCAAGCAGGTGGTTGGAGAGATGCAAGTCCCAGACCCAAACATCTCTAAGCCCTGTTTAGACATATTCCTGTGAGCCTAAGTTCCCAAACACCTGCACAAGCTGGACCTAGGGCTGTGGCAGGCAGCTCTGCCAGGGAGCCAGAGGATGCAGGTGGCAAAGCACTGCTCTTGGTGCCTTGACCAGGCAGGCAACCATCCTGCAGCCATCCACACTCACTCCAGTACACTGGAGAGCTGCATCTGCCCAGAGCTGCTAACTTGGAGCTCAGATGTAAGTACAGTGCTGGTGTGGTGGTGTGGTTTTAGCATCATTCTGGTGGGAATGAACCAGTGCTCTGTGTCCTTAAGGAGTTGTTCATGCCATGGCCACAGCCTTCCCGGGGAGGTTTGATTCTTCTGCAACAACCTCGATTTCCCTGCACAAAGCAGGACAAAAGCCCTGAGCACTGCCTTCACGGAATCACCATCCCCTAGCAGGAAGAGGCAGGGTGGGAGCTGTCTGCTCTCATCAGCCCTACAAAGAGAAGTGTCAGGGAGAGAGGTATCATGTCACTGGGACTCCATTCCACTCTTTGCCCCTCAAATAACTTCTTTCCCTATCATTTATTAAATGACCTAGAAAATTAATCTGCAGCCAGGAGATGGAGATCATTTGTCAGAGGATGTCACACAGCCCTGCCATCCATCAGGCAGGCAGCGATGCTGCACAGCAGCTCCTGGTGCCACCCTGCCTCACAGGCTCCATCTCAGTGGCAAAAGAGGGATTGACAAAATACTTGGGGATGTATTTCATGTGCTGCCTCAGACCTGGTGCCCCCTGTCAGACCCATCTGCACAAACAGGGAGGTTCAGCCAAGGAGGCTTGGCCTTGAGCACAGCCCTGTGAGGAGAGGCTGAGGGAGCTGGGGTTGCTTAGCCTGGAGCAGAGGAGGCTCAGGGGAGACCTCATTGCTCTCTACAACTCCCTGAAGGGAGGTTGTAGCCAGGTGGGGGTTGGTCTCTTCTCCCAGACCACCTGTGACAAAGGAGAGGACACAGTCGCAAGCTGTGCCAGGGAAGGTTTAGGCTGGAGGTGAGGAAGAAATTCTTCCCAGCAAGAGACATTGGCCATTGGAATGTGCTGCCCAGGGAGGTGGTGGAGTCACCATCCCTGGAGGTGTTTAGGCAGAGCCTGGATGAGGCACTTGGTGCCATGGTTTAGTTGATCAGATGGTATTGGGTGAGAGGTTGGACTTGATGATCTCAATGGTCTTTTTCAACCTGGTCTGGTCTGGTCTAGTCTATCCTATCCTATATCCTATCCTTCCCCCCCCCCATTAGATCCATCTGCACAAACAGGGAGTTTCAGCCCAGGAGGCCTGGACTTTTGCTGTGGAACTGCCCTGTGTGTTTAGCTCTGAAGTTCCCCCAGCTCCAGCACACATTATCTGGGGATCCTTTGCGTTTTGCCCCCCCAGAACTATAACTGGCAGCAGACTAAACCCATGGGCACTCCATTCTGTGCCCAGCTCTTTGGGCAGGAGCATCTCCCACTGCTCACCTTTCCCTGGTCTTGTGGAGCCCCCATCACTGCCTGCATCCCACATAAGCAGCTGCTGCTGTCCTGTGCCTCCCTCTCCCTTTCCCTCTTTTAAGCCCTCCCCATCCGGAGCACCCAACCCTCAGACCAGGCTCCCCTCTCCCATCCCAAACAGCATTCTCTGGAGCTCTTTGCCATGGAAAGTCCTCACGGCAGGCTGGTGGGGAGGGCCCCGGGGCAGGTCTGTGGCAGCCTGGAAGAGCGCAGCTCATTGCCTTGAGCGCAGAGCTGCTTCGATTTGCACGTGGTCCCCTCCGATGTCTTTTGTCTGCGTCGAGGAGCCTCTAGCAGCCGTGCACATCACCCGCGGCCTCTGAGCACCTCGGCACAGGTCCTTTGAGAGGAAAAGTTTGCTTTAGGGTGGAAACAGCGCCCGGCAGCACAAACATCTCCTGCCCGGCGGCGTGCGGTGTCCCAGCCCCGATGCGTCTGGCCCGGGGCTGTTACAGCGGCTGGTGATTAACTCAATTCCGTTGCGTTTCAGCTCCCGGCGATAATGAGCTCCGTGTCATTGCCTTTCTTCTCCGTGCACGACAATCTGCCGGATTCATCTCTCCAGGAACACAGGCTAGGGCTGGTAAGTGTAATTGATGACTCCCTTCTGGTCCGGGGCTGCTTATTAATCGCCCTGTTCGCTTGGGCTGCCATCTCCTCCCCCCGGGAAGGGCTTCTCTTGGTGCCTGCTGACGGAACACGAACTGTTTGCTCTGCTCCCTGCCGGCCGCGGCGGAGTCTGTGGGTGGGACACTCGGGGTGCAAAGAGAGAAAACAAGGGTTCGAGCCCCCGTTTTGTTGCTCAGGTTGGAAATTTCCCTTCAGCCAAACGGATCCAAGCCCTGCAGCTCCTCCCGGCAGCATCAGCAATGCCCCTGAGCCCCTTCCGTGCCGAGTCCACCTTCGTGTGCTTTTGTGGTGCTGTACAACCGACCTGGGGTCTCAGTACCGCCCACTTTTCACTCTGCTCTTCCTTCCTGCGGCAGTGTGAGGCAGGATGTGTCCAGAGAGGGGCAACGAGGCTGGAGAGGGGTCTGGAGCACAGCCCTGTGAGGAGAGGCTGAGGGAGCTGGGGTTGCTTAGCCTGGAGCAGAGGAGGCTCAGGGGAGACCTTCTTGCTCTCTCCAACTCCCTGAAGGGAGGTTGGAGCCAGGTGGGGGTTGGTCTCTTCTCCCAGGCCCCCAGCACCAGAACAAGAGGACACAGTCTCAAGCTGTGCCAGTGGAGGTTTAGGCTGGAGATGAGGAGAAAGTTCTTCCCAGCAAGAGGAATTGGCCCTTGGGATGTGCTGCCCAGGGAGGTGGTGGAGTCCCCACCCCTGGAGGTCTTCAAGAGGGGATTGGATGTGGCACTTGGAGCCATGGGTTAGTTGTCAGGAGGTGTTAGGTGTCAGGTACTAGGTTGGACTTGGTGATCTCTGAGGTCTTTTCCAACCTGGTTGATTCTGTGGTGCCATCCCTCACCTCTGCTGGAGGTGGCACTGGGCAGGGCTGAAGTTCAAAGCTACAGCTCTGCAGAAAGGGCAGTTTGAGTCTGGGGGATGCAGAGCAGAGCAGGTTTGACTGGGGGGTGTGGGGTGCGTGTGTCAGGGTCAGGCAGAGCCAGCACTCACAGGCCCTGATGTGGCAGGGCTGAGGATGAGGAAGGTGGCTGTGCTGCAAGCGTCAGCTGGGGGACACTTGATGCAGAGCCCTCTTTCCCCAGAGGCATCTGTTCTCTGGCTTCTGCTTCAGACTGAACTGCTGAAGGTTTTCTTTCCTTTAGGTCTGAGCTGTTAAAGGGAAGCTCTGTTTGTGGGGGGAGCAATGAAGCTTTTGCTCCACGGAGGATATTGACATTTTTTTAAAGAGCTCTTCAGCCTCTGTCAGGAAAATGAGTTCCCAAACCCTGGGCTGAGTCCTGCTCTGTAACCAAGCAACACCTGGGGCTGTTGAACCCTTGTGAAGAGCTGGGTGTGGTGGAGTAGGAAAGTTCCCCCCACACACAGAAGAATTCCACAGCTAACTCAGCCGGAGAAGCAGATGAAAGCTGTATTTTACAAGCAGATATGGAATGCAATGAATATGTACAAAAATATACAATATTTACAATTTATACAGAAATATACAGCAATGTATGTAATACAGGAAAACCTTTCCCCAACCCCCCCTTGCGGCCAGGGGGGTTCGGCCTTTTCCCCCTTCTCCCTCCCTACCTCCCCTTTTTCCCAAAAGGGTTAGAGAGAGAGAGAAAGGAAGGTAATTAAAAGGGGAAAACTTTGTTAAAGCTCAAAGCGAATGCAAAAAGTTAGTTTCCTTATCTGGTTAGAGAGGAATCGTAGAGAGAAACGAGCCAGCTCACAGCACAGGGGGAAGAAGAAGACGACTGCCTGACTGACTCCCCGACTGAAAGACTAAACAAAAAAAACTACAACTGGGTCCCGCCAATGAAATTGAATTAGCATATCATTGTTTTCATTCTAATATCAAAATATTCGCCCAGAGTGTTCAGAAAGTGTCCCTTTCTTAAAGGCACAGCCTAAACCGGTCACACTGGGGCAGAATCAGTGCCCCCGGGCTGGGCTCCCCCACTCAGTGCCTCCCCAGCCCCAGGCCCCCAGGGCTGGCCCAGCCCTGCCTGCAGTAGGATGCTCAGCCTGTTCCCAGCCAGGGCCCAGCTGCCTCCGGCCTCTCCCCACCACCTACTGCAATAAATCTCTCTCCCCTCCCACCCCCAGCACCTGCAAGAGGCTGTTCTTTTTATTTGCAAAGTGGAAAAGTGATTTTTATGTTGTTTTTTCCAAAGGTTGAAGGAGTATTTCTGACTTTGATAGCATGATTAGCTTGGCTCAGAATGTTGTTAGAGCTTATCTGGCTCCTCTGTGATAACTCAGGGAGGGGAAGAAAAAACCCAATAAATGTCTTCCTGCAGCAGACTGACATTCAGTATTGAAATTGCTCTCCTAATCTTTATGTGATTGCTTTCTCCCTGATAGAAATATTGCCTCTTGTAGGGTATTTATTGTCTAGTTCTTCCCAAAGTATTGACTTTATGTAACAGCTTGATATACATCAAGTCCTTTAGAGATTTAATAAACTCTTCTGGTCAGTCTTCTGTTGTAAACACATTGAGATTTATGGTCAGCTTCCTGTAAAGCCCTTTCCTGCTGAAGTTCTCTGCTTGCAGATAGCAGGAGATAAGAGCAGGAGTGTAGATCACCCTGGGGAGCCTAACCCCGGGCTGGAGAGCGCTAGGCAGGAGCTGTGGAAGGGCTGAAATAGGAGCAGGGTTACCCTATCCCATCCTATCCCATCCTATCCCATCCTATCCCATCCTATCCCATCCTATCCCATCCTATCCCATCCTATCCCATCCTATCCCATCCTACCCTATCAGCAGGCCACTTCTGTTGGGAACTTCTAGTGGGAACCTTCCTGGGTAGCAAGCAAGGGCTGGGATCTCGATGTGCAGTGTGCCAACCGCTGAGCCCTGGCCCCCCTGCCCCCTCAGCAGGGCTCTGAGTGCTGGGCATTGGTGTGGAGAGGATCAGCTCTGTGGCTGCTTGGTAGGCTGATGGGCACAGGGAGCCAGGCTGGTGTCAGTGCAGTGCTGCCTCTGCCAGGAGGGCTCCAAATCACAGCCCCTGGGGGTTGTGGCCTCCTCCTCTTTCTGCCTTCCTCCTCCCATGGGAGGGTTCTGCCCGTGTCAGAGCTGGAGTGCTCTCCAGTGCCAACAAGTGCAAAGCAATTGCTTGCAAATTGCCCTCTCTGGTTGTTTTGTTTTTTGCAGGCTGGAATCTCCCTCTAAACAAATTTCAGGAGCAGCTTCCAGGCTAATTAGAGCTTTCAGCCACCAGGTTTGCTCCCTGTGCAGCACCAGGCTGTCACCAGCAGAGCAGGGAGCAGAGCTTCCACGTGTGGCTCGAATCTTGCAGCCCTTATTTAATCTCTGTTATTGTCTCCCTCCCTCCTGATCTATTGAGGAATAACCACTCTCCAAGCCAGGGACACATCATGGTCGTGGAGATGGCTTAGCAGAGGCACCACCAGTCATTTTCCCTCCTATTAATCTCTGCTATTAACCTTGATTCTCCTTCCCCGTGGTGCTCTGTCAGCTGAACTAATTAATTCTGCTGGCCACATTCACAGGGAAGGGTCAGGCATGGCTGCATTTGTAAACTAGATGTATCTCCAGGTGGCATCTCCTGGCACTGGCACCTGGGAGGGGTAATCCCAGCTGAGAAGGGGACCTGGCACACAGCAAACAAGGCCAGGGTTACAGCTGCCCACAGGTTTGGGCTGGATGTTAGGCAGAAGTTCTTCCCAGCAAGAGAGATTGGCCCTTGGGATGTGCTGCCCAGGGGGGTGGTGGAGTCCCCATGCCTGGAAGTGTTTAAGAAGAGCCTGGGTGAGGCACTCGGTGCCATGGTTGAGTTGGTTGGATGGTGCTGGGTGACAGGTTGGACTGGATGATCTCAAAGGTCTTTTCCAACCTGTTTTACTCTGGATCCTGTAAGATGGTTGGATTTGTCCTGTCCTTCCTAACCGGCACCAGCAGCTCTGTAGCTGATGCTCAAAGAAATCACAGAGCTTTTTCTTCATGAAGATGAAATATCCAGGAGAAGCCAACTGTGTGCTGGGTCACTGCCCTCCCACCCAGCATGGTGCCAAGGGGCCCAGCACTGACCAACAGCTGCTTTTGCAGAGCTCACAGGTGGCTTTCTCCCCTCCTCCTCCTCCTCTTGAGCTGCTGTGGGTGACACTCACCCCTGCTTCGCCCATGGTGGGAGCAGCAGGACACCAACCCAGCTAGGAGAGGGTCTCCTGCTCCCAGCACAGCCTTTGGGTGTTTCAACAGCTGCCATTAACACTCTTCTTGAACCTGTCCAGAGAAGGGCAAGGAGGCTGGGAGAGGTCTGGAGCACAGCCCTGGAGGAGAGGCTGAGGGAGCTGGGGTTGCTTAGCCTGGAGAAGAGGAGGCTCAGGGGAGAGCTGTCAAAGGTTCCTCTTCTGGTTTGAGAGAGAAATACTGCAAGAACTACACTTATCTTGGGCCTCTGCTGCTTTAAAATAGAAACTCTCTAACATGGGATCACAGAACTGTCAGGGCTGGAAGGGACCTCAAGGCTCATCCAGTTCCAACCCCCTGCCATGGGCAGGGACGCCTCACACTGGAGCAGCTTGCTCAGAGCCACATCCAGCCTGGCCTTACAGCTAACCCAGACTGGGTCCCCGAGCCTGGGATTCTTTTCCCCAGCCTGATGTGTGTGCAGGGGCTGGCTGCTCACTGTGGCCTTCCCTGCAGTTTTAATCCCAGTGTGTTTGCTGCTCTGGGATTTTTATCTCTCCCTTTGCTCCAGCCACTCCTGTCACTGGTGCAACTAGGATCAAAGTCCAACAGATCTCCTTTCTCTTGGCATGGTCCCTGCCAGAGAGAGACCTAATAGCAGCCTGCCAGCACCTCAAGGGAGGGGGCAAACACGAAGGATGGAGAGAGACTGTTTACAAGGGTCTGCAGTGACAGGACAATACAATAATACAATACAATACACCAGGTTGAAAGAGACCTTCAGGATCATGGTGTCCAACCCATCAACCAATCCAACCCACCCAAACAACTAAACCATGGCACCAAGCACCCCATCAAGTCTCCTCCTGAACACCTCCAATGAAGGTGACTCCACCACCTCCACAGGCAGCACATTCCAATGGGCAATCTCTCTCTCTGTATAGAACTTCTTCCTAACATCCAGCCTAAACCTGCCCTGGCGCAGCCTGAGACTGTGTCCTCTTGTTCTGGTGCTGGCTGCCTGGGAGAAGAGACCAACCTCTGTCTGGTTACAACCTCCCTTCAGGTAGTTGTAGAGAGCAATAAGGTCACCCCTCAGTCTCCTCTTCTCCAGGCTAAGCAACAAGGGGCAGTGGCTTTAAACTAGAGAAGAGCAGATTTAGATTGGATGTTAGGGGCAAGTTCTTTACTATGAGGGTGGTGGAACACTGCAGCAGGTTGCCCGGGGGGTGGTTGAGGCCCCATCCCTGGAGATACTCAAGGTGAGGCTGGACAGGGCTCTGGGCAACCTGATCTAGCTGGGGATGTCCCTGCTGGGTGCAGGGAGGTCAGTCTGGATGAGCTTTGGAGGTCCCTTCTTGCCCAGACCATTCCAGGACTCTGGGTGTGCAGAGCAGTCCCTGGCCGTGCCCGTGGGGTGAGCGTCAGCTGGGGTGCAGCAAGGCTGTGGGCAGTGCCAGGCTGGGCACACTGTGCCTGTGCACATGGCACCCACGTGCAGGCAGTGGGCCAGCACAGCTGGCAGGAGGGGGAGCTGGGCAGCAGCATCCTTTCTGCCAGGAAACCCGGGCGTTGGTGCAGGGAGCCCGGGCCGTGAGAGCAGCCTGCAGCGCTCCACAGGCAGCGGAGAGCTCTTCCCCCGGGAGCCGAGGGACTGCTGTTTGTCTTTGTAGCTGTCTCCGGTGCAGTGATACAAATGGTGTAGAGCTAGAAATGCATTCTAATCCTGCCCCGTGTTCTCCTAGTAATCCTCATCCTTCAGCAGGAGGAGGAACAGCTTCTGCCTCATTTGTATTCATTGTTTTGATGCTTAACTTGAGAAATGTGTATTACACAACAGGCTGAAAGCCATGACGAGTGAAAGAAAAGAACCGAAGGGGATAATAAGCATCTCAGCGCCGCTGTGATGTCTCACGCTGCTAACATCAAAGCAGGCAAAGGCGCTGCTGCTGTGCTGGAGAGGACAGGGCACGTCCCGCGGCTTCACCTCGCCGAGCGGCGAGAGCCTGGCCTGAGGGGGATGCTGCTGGGGCTGGTCCTCCCCTGCCCTTGTGCCCGCCGCGGGTCACAGCGCTGAGCTGGCTTCTGCCGGCACGCAGCCCCGGGGCTGCCCTGGGTGTCTCTCTGTCTGTCCCTTCCTTCGTGTGGAGCAGCCAGCTGGGAGCTCCAGCATGGCCCAGGTGCTCTGCAGGGGAGCTCCAGCTCACAGGATGTTAGGGGTTGGAAGGGACCTCTGGAGATCGAGTCTGGGGGTGCTCAGCCTGGAGAAGAGGAGGCTCTTATGCTGTTCTCTACAACTACCTGAAGGGAGGTTGCAGCCAGGTGGGGGTTGGTCTCTTCTCCCAGGCAACCAGCACCAGAACAAGAGGACACAGTCTCAAGCTGTGCCAGGGGAGGTTTAGGCTGGAGGTGAGGAGAAAGCTCTTCCCAGGAAGAGGAATTGGCCCTTGGGATGTGCTGCCCAGGGAGCACATGGGGGAGTCCCCATCCCTGGAGGTGTTCAAGAAAGGCTTGGATGTGGCACTTGGAGCCATGGGTTAGTTAGCCAGGAGGTGCTAGGTGATAGGTTGGGCTTGATGATCTCTGAGGTCTTTTCCAACCTGGTTGATTCTGTGACTCTAACTACCAACAGGTAGTTCCAGCAGGCAGAGCAGCAGAGCACCCTGCCGGACTGACTCCAGGCTGAGCTGATGTGCCTTTGATGCTTAAGAAGAGTTAAACCTGATCCTTGGGGATGTTAATAAGGGATTCCTGAGCTATCCAGCCACTGAGCTTTGCATCTCTGCCATCCCAGCCCCGTGGCTCAAATCAGCTCAGGAGAAGCAAACTTGCCCAGGTACACGCAGGAGGTGCCCGTGTAGGCAGAGAGGTCTCCTGGGCTTTGGTTCTGAACCAAATCAGGCTAAAAATAACCACTGAAGTGGGTCAGGCTGCAGCAGAAAACAGTCTTCAAGTAGGTTCCTCTGTGTGCTGTGATTTGTTTGGGTGCTTGTGCTAGCTGCTCTTTCATCCTTTGACTTCTGGAGTAAACTCTTCCTCTCCTGAAAAGTCCCTCGAGAAAGCCTCCTGCCAGCCAGGCCCAGGAGGATCTTCACTGCATGTTCCTCCATCCCTCTCTTCTTTTAGCTCTCCCCAGGGTACCACTGCTCCTTATGCTCACTTCCTCTTACCTGGGGATGAGGAGATTCAAGGGAAGCTCAGGAGCAAGGGTGTCCCAGTTTGGTGAGGCTTGTGTGGCTCCTGCTCCAGCCCTGCATCTCACCTGCTGCTGGTCAGCTGGGGCTGGGCACTGAGACCTGGCTGTGTGTGGCCCTGGGGCACTGAGACCTGGCTGTGTGTGGCCCTGGAGCTGGGGCACTGAGACCTGGCTGTGTGTGGCCCTGGCCCTGGGGCACTGAGACCTGGCTGTGTGTGGCCCTGGGGCACTGAGACCTGGCTGTGTGTGGCCCTGGCCCTGGGGCACTGAGACCTGGCTGTGTGTGGCCCTGGAGCTGGGGCACTGAGACCTGGCTGTGTGTGGCCCTGGAGCTGGGGCACTGGGACCTGGCTGTGTGTGGCCCTGGGGCACTGAGACCTGGCTGTGTGTGCCCCTGGCACAGGCTGCCCAGGGAGGTGGTGGAAGCCTCATCCCTGGAGGTGTTTGCAGCCAGGCTGGATGTGGCTGTGAGCAGCCTGCTGTGGTGTGAGGTGTCCCTGCCCATGGCAGGGGGGTTGGACCTGGCTGAGCCTTGAGGTGCCTTCCAACCCTGACAGTTCTGTGACCCTGTGTTAGAGTATTTCTGTTTTACAGCAGCAGAGCCCCAAGATAAGTTCAGTTCTTGCAGTATTTTGCTGTTCAGCAGCTGGAGCCTGGGAGGAGAAGGGACCCCTGACACTGATGGCTGATGACAGTTAGTCAATGAATTAAGAGAAGGGGGATAAAAAGCCAAGCCCAAAGCCAGTGGTGGCTCTGCCTGTCTCCAGCTCTTGCTGGCACTAAATTACAGAATTAATAGGCTTTTAGGAGAGACTGACACAGAGGTACTGGGGGAAAGACAATTAAATGTGGAAAGCCACTTTCCTCCTTGCATTTAATTTTAACTGGAGGCTTTGAGGCTCAATAAATCTTTTCCCTTTTTGTCTTATTTCACTGTCACATTTTCCACAGGTATTCAAGTCTTTAAGGGATGTACCTGATGGGAGGGACTTCCTTTTCCCTTTGCTTTTCTCCAGTCTCTTTGTTTCCCCTCCTCAACAGAAATCCTCAGAGCTCAGCTCCCAGGCCCCTGCTGCTCCGTGGGACTCGCCCTGAGCCCTGCAGCTGCCTGTGGTGGAGTTCTGCTGCCTTCCCACCTCAGCTGTTGTTGCTGCCTTGCTTAAAGTCCTGCTCAGCCCCATGTAGGATCACAGAACTGTCAGGGTTGGAAGGCACCTCAAGGCTCAGCCAGTTCCAACCCCGCTGCCACAGGCAGGGACACCTCACACTGCAGCAGGTTGCTCACAGCCACCTCCAGCCTGGCTGCAAACACCTCCAGGCAGGAGGCTTCCACCACCTCCCTGGGCAGCCTGTGCCAGGCTCTCACCACCCTCATGGGGAGCAACTTCTTCCTAAGGTCTAATCTCAATCTCCTCTCCTCTAGCTTGGATCCATCCCCTCCAGTCCTATCACTCCCTGATGCCCTAAAAGGTGATGTTTATGTCTCCCTCCCCATGCTTCAGCTCTTGGTCAGGGGGAGATGCTTCTGCAGAGGCTGATGGAGCAAAATGCAACTGAAGGAAGCAAATTATTACCTGAAGGGAGGTTGCAGCCAGCTGGGGGTTGGTCTCTTCTCCCAGGCAACCAGCATCAGAACAAGAGGACACAGTCTCAAGCTGTGCCAGGGGAGGTTTAAGCTGGAGGTGAGGAGAAAGTTCTTCCCAGCAAGAGTAATTGGCCCTTGGGATGTGCTGCCCAGGGAGGTGGTGGAGTTCCCATCCCTGGAGGTGTTCAAGAGGGGATTGGATGTGGCACTTGGAGCCATGGGTTAGTCAGGAGGTGTTGGGTGACAGGTTGGACTGGATGATCTCTGAGGTCTTTTCCAACCTTGTTGATTCCCTGATTCTGTGAAATGACCCTCTGGAAGGACCTGTGTGTCTCTGACTGTAGGGACAGAGGTGACCAATTCCTGCCTGGCACTGAGCTTCCCAATGGCACCAGCCCTGGAATGGAATGGAATGGAATGGAATGGAATGGAATGGAATGGAATGGAATGGAATGGAATGGAATGGAATGGAATGGAATGGAATGGAATGGACCAGACCAGGTTGGAACACGGAATTTCAGGGGGTTGAGAGCTCATCCAGCCCAACCCCTTTGCCAGAGCAGGAGCACCCAGGGCAGGTCACACAGGAGCACATCCAGGTGAGGGTCCTGGCCACACACCCATCCCTGCTCGCCAGGTGAACACTTGGGTGATGGATGTGGTGTGCCTGGCGTCCGGCCATGGCCTGGCAGGGTCTATCTCAGTGTGCCCCTGACTGCAGGCCCCCTGCCCCTCCCCTCCCTCTGCAGCAGCTCCCCGGCCGCGCTCCCTGGGCACCAGCCCCCGAGGGGTTGAGGAGGCCGCGGGGCCGTTCCCTGCCCCGTACTCCCGCGCCGCGATCGATTCCTTGCTGATGTTGTCAAGCAGGGGCGAAACGAACTCGCGGCAGCTTCGAGCAAGAGAGGTTAATTAAAAGCCTTGATCAGAGCATCGGCAGCCGCAGGGAAGCTTCCAGCCCTCCATTGTGTTTGAAGGGGCTCGCAGGCACGCAGGGCCAGGGCGACAAACCCGCCGGGGTCCCTGCTGCCGGGGCTGGCGAGTGGCGCCGGTGACTGGCACCGCGGCAGAGCCGGGGAGCTCTTGGCAGGCAGAGGAGAGAGAGGCGAGGTGCCCGAGGGCGTGGGGAAGGCTGCAGGGGCAATTAGTGCTCACAAGCTGTGATTCCACAGCCCGTGGCTGGGTTCCAATCCTTCCAGGCACAGCTTGGCGTCCTGGGTGCCCACGGGTGCTGTGGCTGGCACTGCAGGAGCACAGCTTGGCGTCCTGGGTGCCCACGGGTGCTGTGGCTGGCACTGCAGGAGCACAGCTTGGCGTCCTGGGTGCTCGTGGATGCTGTGGCTGGCACTGCAGGAGCACAGCTTGGCGTCCTGGGTGCCCACGGGTGCTGTGGCTGGCACTGCAGGAGCACAGCTTGGCGTCCTGGGTGCCCACGGGTGCTGTGGCTGGCACTGCAGGAGCACAGCTTGGCGTCCTGGGTGCCCACGGGTGCTGTGGCTGGCACTGCAGGAGCACAGCTTGGCGCCCTGGGTGCTCGTGGATGCTGTGGCTGGCACTGCAGGAGCACAGCTTGGCGTCCTGGGTGCTCGTGGATGCTGTGGCTGGCACTGCAGGAGCACAGCTTGGCGTCCTGGGTGCTCGTGGATGCTGTGGCTGGCACTGCAGGAGCACAGCTTGGCGTCCTGGGTGCTCGTGGATGCTGTGGCTGGCACTGCAGGAGCACAGCTTGGCGTCCTGGGTGCCCACCCTGTGGCTGGCACTGCAGGAGCACAGCTTGGCGCCCTGGGTGCTCGTGGATGCTGTGGCTGGCACTGCAGGAGCACAGCTTGGTGTCCTGGGTGCCCACGGGTGCTGTGGCTGGCACTGCAGGAGCACAGCTTGGTGTCCTGGGTGCCCACAGGTGCTGTGGCTGGCACTGCAGGAGCACAGCTTGGCGTCCTGGGTGCTCGTGGATGCTGTGGCTGGCACTGCAGGAGCACAGCTTGGCGTCCTGGGTGCTCGTGGATGCTGTGGCTGGCACTGCAGGAGCACAGCTTGGCGTCCTGGGTGCCCACGGGTGCTGTGGCTGGCACTGCAGGAGCACAGCTTGGCATCCTGGGTGCCCACGGGTGCTGTGGCTGGCACTGCAGGAGCACAGCTTGGCGTCCTGGGTGCCCGTGGGTGTTCTCTTGACCAGGGCACTGCCTTTGCAAAGTGTCCTTTTATTCCCCCTTGGTTTGGGCTTTCCTGCAGCTGCTGTTTCTGTTCCTTGGGCTCCTGGAACCCAGAGGCGTTTTGCTCCAAGGCCTTTCCTCCCAGCTCTGAGCCCAGCAATGTCCTGGGCAGTTTGGTTGTGAGAGAGGAAAGAAGGGGCTGGAGAAAAGAGCAGCTCCTGTGCAGCTAAAGCAGGGGGTGGGCAACATTCCCTCCTCCTTTCCCACCCTGCAGGGATGGACTCCAAGACGTGGGCTGCAGAGTCACTGAGCTGGGGGAGGTGTTAGCCAGTCAGTTTTGCTTCAGAGGAAAAGCTGCTCCTGTGTCCACTGACAGCAGAGGGGAACAGGACATTCCCAGGCAGAGGCTGGGAGAGCCCAGGGAGCCTGAGGTGGAGCAGCTGGGGGTACCTCAGCCCTGCAGTGAGGTGTGGGGCACAGGCAGCTCCCCACCAGCTTCACAGCTGGAGGGGATTTTGGAGCCCTGGGAGGTTGTTCCCTGCCACCTGCTGACTTCAGGTGGGGCTGGGGCTCTGTGCCTGGGGTGGTGAGGTGAGAGCAGCCACTGGGCACACAGCTCAAAAGCCAGCCTGCAGAGCAGGTTGTGACTCTGTGGTGCTGGGTAGCCAGCACAGCCTGAGCTGACTTCATCCCCACATGCTCCTTCTGCCCTCCTCCTTTGCTCTTTCCTACCAGACCTGGCTCTCTGGCCTGCACTCTCCCAGGACAGCTTTTCCTTCCCTGCAGACTTGCAAAACCCTCCTGTGCCTGCACCCTGCTTTGGCAGAGGGCTTGGACCAGATGGTCTCCAGAGGTCCCTTCTAACCCCCTCCATGCTGGGATGCTGTGACTCTGCTCCGAGCACCAACCTGTGCAGCTCCCTCCCCTACCCGTTTTGCACCATTTCAAAGTGCAGCATCCCCTGGGAGCAGGAGGAGAGGCAAAAGGGACAGAGGGTGTGACAAGAGCCCTGGCTGCCCTCCTGGAAGAGCATCCTGCCCAGGGGTGTGCCGGGCCCTCCAGTGCCCCCGCGGCCAGGGGAGCAGCCCAGGCTCTGCACAGCATCCTCCCAGCCAGGGCTTGGGATGGAAAGCACAGCTCCATGCTTCCCCCTTCTGCAGGGGAGCTTTGCCATCAAAAGCAGGGCCCTGCTTCAGAGCCCTTCTGAAAACAGTTGGCTCCATAACCCTGGGGGGGGGACAGGGGGAAGAAGATAAATAAAGAGCCCTCCGGAGACACATGTGAGAACCTAGCAAGTCTGAAACATATGTTGGAGCATATTGATCCCCCAAAGCCTCCTGCAGCTGAGATGAATCTTTAGTGAGGCTGGGGGGTGGGGAGGGTGCTGCCTCTCACCTCTGGAAACTGCTGGAGCAGAAGCTCCCAGTGTGGAGCTGGGCCTCAGCCGCTGGAGAGGCTCAGTGCCACAGGGCTCAGCTTAGCAGGAGCCCACCAGAGCCTGGTGAGGCTCTGCAGAGAGCCCTGGGGGGAGCTCCCAGGGGCTGCTGCCCTTTGTGGTATCTGAGGGACATCCAGGACCTGCTACAGGAGCTGCAGGTAGCATCCTCCTCCCTGTGGTTTGGTCACTGAGTGCTGCTTGAATCTCTGCCGGGCAGGGTGAGCAGCGCTGGCAGGTCCCCAGTGCCTTGCCTGCGGCGCTGTGCTCTGTGCACCGTCTCCCAGGGGCCCAGGGAGCATTTGGTGGAGGAAGTGCTGGAATGGAAGGGGGAAAAAAAAACCCCAAACCACCAGAGCAATTTTCTTCCTCTGTGTTTGTGTCCCTGGGATGCTCAATTCAGCAGCCCTCTAGCCAGGCATCTTCCTGCATGAATCACCATGATGAAGTTTGGAGTGGTGGCAGGAAAGCTGCATTTAGAAACAGCAGAACCAAGGCACCCTCGTGACAAGGATGTCTCAGAGGCACTGGCCTGACACAGAAATCGTTGAATCAATCAATAAGGTTGGAAAAGACCTCAGAGATCATCAAGTCCAGCTTAGTACCTAGCACCCAACACCTCCTGACAGCTAAACCCTGCCTCCAAGTGCCACATCCAAGCCCCTCTTGAACACCTCCAGGGATGGGGACTCCACCACCTCCCTGGGCAGCACATTCCAGTGGCCAATCTCTCTTGCTGGGAAGAACTTTCTCCTCACCTCCAGCCCAAACTTCCCCTGGCACAGCTTGAGACTGTGTGCTCTTGTTCTGGTGCTGGCAGAGAGCCCCTGGGGTCAGGGTGAGGGCTGGAGCTGGCGTGGTTGCTCCATCTGTGGCTGGGTTCCATGGTGAACCCATCCCAACCCCTCCTGGCTGGCTGGTGGCAGTGGGGACCCTGCTCCAGCTGCAGGCACCACTCCTGCTGCCTGCACCCACACCGGGCTCCCATGCCTCTGCCAGCCACCTCCCTGCTGCCAGGAGCACGCTGCTGCCTGTGAGCACGGTGCCTGAGCTCGACCCTTTGACTCCTGGCTTGCGTGCACCAGATCTTATATCTCCCTCCCCCTCTTGTTTGCAACAAACACGGCACAGGCCTGGGAGGATGAAAAGATGAATCACAGGCAGGAAAACACTCAGCTCTATTTTAAACAGGCTCCTCAGCAGGTACAAGAGCAGCCATCCCCCATCCCCCACCGCTGCACTTCAGGTTAGCAAAAGGCTTTTGTGGCTGCTGCTGTTGTTGCTTCCCCTCCACTTTCTCCTTAATTATCCTTAAAATAAAGTGCTAGCACCCAGCATTAACTCAGGGGAGGAGAAACTGGAAGCTCCCTGCTCTTCTCTGAGCCTTGTTTTCACAATGAATTAATGGGAGTTAATTTAGCCCTGCACAACAAACTGTACTGCTGAGGGAATGCAAACCAGGCTGCTGCCTCCCAGCCCCTTCCTGCCTCTCAGCACTGCCTCTCTGTCCTTTATTCTGTGTGCTGCAAGAGGTCTTAGTCCAGCAGGTAGCAAATGTGCTGAAAAAGCAGCAAGCAGGAAAAACAAAACAAAGAGTCACAGAGCTGTCAGGGCTGGAAGGGACCTCAAGGATCAGCCAGTCCCAAGCCCCCTGCCATGGGCAGGGACACCTCACACCACAGCAGGTTGCTCACAGCCACCTCCAGCCTGGCTGCAAACACCTCCAGGGATGAGGCTTCCACCACCTCCCTGGGCAACCTGTGCCAGGCTCTCACCACCCTCCTGGGCAACAACTTCTTCCTGACATCCAATCTCAATATCCCCTCCTCTAGCTTGGATCCATCCCCCCCAGTCCTATCCCTCCCTGACACCCTCAAAAGTCCCTCCCCAGCTTGCTTGGAGCCCCCTGCAGATCCTGGAAGGCCACAAAAAGGTCTCCTCAGAGCCTTCTCCTCTCCAGCCTGCACAATCCCAACTCTCTCAGTCTGTCCTCACAAAAGAGCAGCTCCAGCCCTCTGCTCCTCCTCGTGGCCCTTCTCTGGACACCTTCCAGCACCTCCAGAGCCCTCCTGGCACAGAGGCTCCAGAGCTGGACCCAGAGCTGCAGCTGTGGTCTCAGCAGAGTGGAGCAGAGGGGCAGAATCCCCTCCCTGGCCCTGCTGGCCACACTTCTCTTGCTGCAGCCCAGGCTCTGCTTGGCTCTCTGGGCTGCAAGTGCTCCCTGCTAGCTCCTCTTGAGCTTCCCCTCCCCCAGCACCCCCAAGGCCTTTGCTTCAGGGCTGTTCTCAAGCCAGTCCCTGCCCAGACTGCATGCCCATGCCATGATTCTCTCCCCATGGTGAGGAGGAAGAGTTTGGCACAGGCACATTGCTCTCCAGTGCACACAGGATGGTAAAAGGGGGGAGGGGGCTCTGATTCTTTTTTTTGGGGGGTGTTAGCATTTGCAAACAGGCTGGAGGGTGCCCTGTGGAGGCAGCAGGTCCTGTGGCCAAGGCTGATTCAGGTTTTATGGAAGCAGCAGATGGCACTTGGCCTTCTCCATCATTTCCTCTAAAAAAAACCCAAATGCAGGAGCGTTTCAGCCCTTGCTGAGAGAGAAAACAAAAATAACCAGTTTGGAGAGCATCCTGGGGCCTGGAGAGGCTTTATGTAATCTGTTCCAACCCAGCCTGAAAGGCAGGGATGGTTTTACCCCAGAAGAATCCCAAACTCTGTGGTGTTGAAGAGCAGGTTGTGCGGGAAAAGCCTGCAGCCCCCCCGGGGCCGGAGGAGGAGGCCACCTCTGCCAGCCAGGCGCTCCCAGTGTGCAGCTCCTGCAGCTGGGGCTGGCTGAGTGCCAGTGCCCAGGGCCTGTGTGCTCAAAAGTCCCTCCAATGGTAATCTCCACCCAGCCTGACGTGAGCTCTGGAGCCCCTGGGTCAGTCCAGCAGCAGGAGGAAGGACGTGTGGTGGCTCCTTGGGTGTCGTGGGAGGCCGGGATGCCGCTGGCTGCCAGCTCGGGCTCCCACCTCTGTGGCTGTGGGGATGAGCTCCAGTTCTTCCTGCAGTGGACAGCCTCTCTCTCCCAGCTGCTGCTGAGTCAGGAGAGCAGCACTGCAAAGTCACACAGACCTTGAGTGGGTCTGGGAGCCCTGAGCTCAGTGGGCACGGGGGAAGGGGCTTAGGAGGCCAGAAGTTGATGGCTGCTCCCTTGGGGTGACAGCGCAGCCCCTCTGAGGGTTACCCCTGACTCTGCTTAGCAAAGTTTCTCTTCCCCTTTCTCTGTGTTACTCCAGCTCAGCCCAGCCAGGGGTGAGCAGAGAAGAATGGAGTGGAATGGGATGGGATGGGATGGGATGGGATGGGATGGGATGGGATGGGATGGGATGGGATGGGATGGGATGGGATGGGATGGGATGGGATGGGATGGGATGGAATTAACCAGGTTGGAAAAGACCTTTGAGATCATCGAGTCCAACCTCTCATCCAACACCATCTGATCAACTCAACCATGGCACCAAGGGCCTCATCCAGGCTCTGCCTAAACACCTCCAGGGATGGTGACTCCACCACCTCCCTGGGCAGCACATCCCAAGGGCCAATCTCTTTGCTGGGAAGAATTTCTTCCTCACCTCCAGCCTAAACCTCCCCTGGCACAGCCTGAGACTGTGTCCTCTTGTTCTGGTGCTGGTTGCCTGGGAGAGGAGACCAACCCCCACCTGGCTACAAGCTCCCTTCAGGTAGCTGTAGGCAGCAGAGAGGGGTGGCTGGTGCCTTTCCAGGGCAGTGGTGGGGGCAGAGCTGCTCCCCTCCCAGGCTCACTGGGGCTGGAGAGCTGGCACCACGTTCAGGAGGGTGCAGGGGAGGGTAAAACCCACCCAGCTTCAGCTGCCACAGGTTTTTGGCCCTGTGGCTGAGGGAGGGAAGTAGAGTGAGGGCTGAAACCGACCTGCTGAGCTGCCTGCACGAGGGAGGATACTTAGTGTGCGAGAAAGCTGCCTGTGCCAGGAGTGCCAGGCAGGGCAAGGCTGCTCCCCCCTCCCCCAGGCACTGCAGGGAGAGCTGGGTTTGTGCTGGCATCGTGGACAAAGCAAGCCAGTCCTGGGGATGCCCCTGAGCTGGGTTTGAAGCTCTGTGCCAGTGCTTAGTGGAGACTGGAGAGGCTGTGGGGGGAGCAGGAGGGAGAACTGTCAGAGAGAGAGAAAAACTCATTCAAGCAGTTAAAGAATCCCTGCACTTTGACGACCAACTTCGTGCTCACAGGGTGAATGCAGAGCCCTTAGCAGGGGCATTGCTATTCCACACCTGCCACCAGCCATGGGGACATTTGCTCTGCCCAGGGGGATTACACCTGCCACTAATCTCAGTTTTATTGAAAGTTTAAATAACAGACAGAGGAAATGTGATCAATTAGCAGGGCAAGCCCAAGGGGATGTCAGAGGGAAATGAGACCTCAGGCATTTCTTTGATGCAGGAGGAGCTGAGGAGCTCCCTCCAGTTCTGCTCTCTCAGCAGCAGTGTTTGTATTTCAATGGAAAGTTTATTCTGCTTGCTGCATCTTCCCCTGAACTCTAACTTAAAGCTGGGAATGAGGAGAGTCTGAGACCACAGCGTGTGCAGCACTTTGCAGGCAAGTCAAAGAGTGTCTCAGAAATGAAGGCACCAGCAGGTTTGGGTAGGATTCACTAGGCAGGGGATGAAGGCTGGAGCCAGGCTCTGCTGGGGGATGCCCAAGGACAGCACAAGGGGCACTGGGTGGAAGCTGAGGCAGAGGAAGTGCCATGGAAACAGGAGCAAGAATTATTTCCCTGTGAGGGTGACAGAGCCCTGGAGCAGGCTGCCCGGGGGCTGTGGAGTCTCCCTCTCTGGAGATGCATCCTGCCTGGATGTGTTCCTGTGTGACCTGCTCTAGGTGATGCTGCTCTGGCAGGGGGTTGGACTGGATGAGCTTTGGAGGTCCCTTCCATCCCCTAACATTCTGTGATTCACCAGCCTTGGATGTGTTTAGAGGTGGTTTGGATGTGGTGCTTGGGGATATGGGTTGGACTTGGTGGCCCAGAGGGTCTTTCCCACCCTGAACCTTTCTGTGTTTCTGTGAAGCTGAAGACAAGAGTTTTGGGTAAGACACAGGGAAAATGGGAATTGGTGCTTTGAAGGGGAGGAATGGCAAGGGGGAAGCAGGCAGCTGGAGTACCTGGAGTTCTGGGCTCCTCAGTTTAAGAAGGACATTGAGACACTGGAAGGTGTCCAGAGAAGGGCAACAAAGCTGGGGAGGGGTCTGGAGCACAGCCCTGTGAGGAGAGGCTGAGGGAGCTGGGGTTGCTTAGCCTGGGGAAGAGGAGGCTCAGGGGAGACCTTTCTGCTCTCTGCAACTCCCTGAAGGGAGGTTGCAGCCACGTGGGGGTTGGTCTCTTCTTCCAGGCAAGCAGCACCAGAACAAGAGGACACAGTCTCAAGCTGTGCCAGGGGAGGTTTAGGCTGGAGGTGAGGAGAAAGCTCTTCCCAGAGAGAGTTGTTTGCCATTGGAATGTGCTGCCCAGGGAGGTGGTGGAGTCCCCTTCATTGGAGGTGTTCAAGAGGGGCTTGAATGTGGCACTTGGAGCCATGGTTCAGCTGTCAGGAGGTGTTAGGTATCAGGTAATAGGTTGGACTTGATGATCTCTGAGGTCTTTTGCAACCTGGTTGATTCTATGACCCTCTCCTTGGCCCCCAGGTTGGACCTGCTCAGAGACTGCTCCTGGTCCCCGTCGGGGCAGGGAGGACTCAGCCCCATTGCTTTTGTTGCTGCTTGCTTCTTCCACCCAAGCAGAGCTGCTGCTCCAGCATGCCACTTCCACCTCACCCATCCTGCTCCTCCCTGTGCTGCCACAGTCCCCTTCTTGCCATTTCTGTTTTCATTACCTGCTATCACTCTTCTTTGTCCCTGGTGAGGTGTTATTGCTATCGTTACTGCTCAACGCTGCTTCCCTTTTTATTATCATAAATGTCAGCCCTGTACAGTAAATACCAGAGGTGCCACAACCTTGCTGTGAATCTATTCCAGCGCTGTCTGTGGAGGCATCCCTCATCTGAGAAGAGGAGAAGGCTGCAAGTAGAGATGTGTGGGTTTGGATCTGTTTGTGTGTGTGTCGGGGGAGCAGCACCTCAGCCGGCCGAGGCGGTGCGGATCTGATGGCAGGAGGCTGAACACATCCAAGTGCCAGGCTCTACACATCGGCCACCCCAGCCCCAGGCAGTGCTGCAGGCTGGGGGCAGAGTGGCTGAGAGCAGCCAGGCAGAGAGGGACCTGGGGGTGCTGGTTGATAGTAGGCTGAACATGAGCCAGCAGTGTGCCCAGGGGGCCAAGAAGGCCAAGGGCATCCTGGCCTGCATCAGGAGCAGTGTGGCCAGCAGGAGCAGGGAAGTCATTCTGCCCTGTGCTCAGCACTGGTTAGGCCACACCTGGAGTCCTGTGTCCAGCTCTGGGCTCCTCAGGTTAGGAAAGATGTTGAGGTGCTGGAAGGTGCCCAGAGAAGGGCAACAAGGCTGGGGAGGGGGTCTGGAGCACAGCCCTGGGAGGAGAGGCTGAGGGAGCTGGGCTTGCTTAGCCTGCAGAAGAGGAGGCTCAGGGAGACCTTCTTGCTCTCTCCAGCTCCCTGAAGGGAGGTTGCAGCCAGGTGGGGGTTGGTCTCTTCTCCCAGGCACCCAGCACCAGAACAAGAGGACACAGTCTCAAGCTGTGCCAGGGGAGGTTTAGGCTGGAGGTTAGGCAGAAGTTCTACACAGAGAGAGAGAGATTGGCCACTGGAATGTGCTGCCCAGGGAGGTGGTGGAGTCACCATCACTGGAGGTGTTCAGGAAGAGACTGGGTGGGGTGCTTGGTGCCGTGGTTGAGTTGATCAGATGGTGTTGGGTGATAGGTTGGACTTGAAGGTCTCTTCTGACCTATTCCATTCCATTCCATTCCACTCCATCTGCAGAGTTCCACTTTCTCTGCTGGCAAACCACTTCACACCATCCCCTCCCACCCCCATCAACTACTTTCAGATGAGCAAACACCAGGAGGAAGAGCTGCTTGTTAGGATTAATGGATGTGGCTCTCAGTACCCAAACATCTCATTAGCTGTTAACTGCCTCTCCCAAGCTGGCCAAGCCCTGCTGCAGCAAGGTAGCCTGGGGGCTTGCCAGGGCTGGAGCAGCTCCTTCTGAGGTAGAAAGCTGCCCATTGAGAGGGGTGAGGCTGTGGGGTTTGAGCTGGCCTGGCTCTCCAGAAGTCACTTTGCCCAGCAGCAGCAGCAGCAGTGTGGTTAACCTTGCTTCAGTCCCGTTCAGCAGCATTTAGGCCAGAGGCTGCTGGGGGCTTGGCTCGGGCAGCCCCCTCCATCTGGCATGCTAAATGCCAGCACATGGAATTAACTCTCATAAATAAGTGATAAGGGATGATTTGCCCTGATCTGGATGGGCTGGCTTCCCACCTCCTGGAGCCTTTAACCACTGCTTCTCTGCAGCAGCAAAGGTTCTGCCCACTTTGGAGGGGGGGCACTCTGCTTTTCACAAGGTTTGAGGGCGTGTGCCCGTGCCCCATGTGGGGCTCTCTGTGCCCATGGAGGGATCCAGGGACCCCCACACCTTGCCCTGGGAAGCTTCAGACTGGAAGGCCTGTCCCTGGTGGAACAGAAATTCAGTGTCCCAGAAGGAGGTGAGATTTTAAGTAGGACTTTAAGGTAGTCATAGAATCATGGAGTCAGTCAAGTTGGAAAAGGAGGTTGCAGCCAGGTGGGGGTTGGTCTCTTCTCCCAGGCAGCCAGCACCAGAACAAGAGGACACAGTCTCAGGCTGTGCCAGGGGAGGTTTAGGCTGGATGTTAGGAAGAAGCTCTACACAGAGAGAGTGATTGCCCATTGGAATGGGCTGCCCAGGGAGGTGGTGGAGTCCCCTTCATTGGAGGTGTTCAAGAGGGGCTTGGATGTGGCACTTGCAGCCAGGGTTTAGCTGCCAGGTGTTAGCTATCAGCTGCTAGGTTGCACTGGATGATCTCTGAGGTCTTCTCCAACCTGGCTGATTCTGTGATTCTCCTCACCTGCGTTCAGCCCCCAGCAGGCAGCAGCAGCTCCTGCTGATGACCACAGCTCCTTCTGGGCAAAGGAACTGCCTCCAGGCCGAGCCAGGGCTCAGGTGTGTCCTATCCCCTCTGAACTGCCAAGGCAACAGGAGATTGGCTGAGGTGAGGCCCTCCTGGGGGGATAAAAGACGAGGAGGTGACTGCTCTTGCTCCTTGTCCTTGTGTGTGCTGAGTTTCTGGCGCTGGCTGAGCCTGGCTGAGAGGTTTGGGTAAGTGAGAGCTGGCTTCCTCCTGCTGGAGAGGCTCTGCTTTGGCATGTGTGGGGAGGGAGAGAGGGAGGGCTGGCACCATTTGAAGCTCTTCAGGAGTCTCCCAAAAGACTCAGCCCTGTGTCTAGAGAGCTTTCTTGCTCCTAACCCCAGGGGAAGGCTGGCTTTGACCACTGGCTCATCACCCCAGCTTCTCTTCTTTCTAAGGCTGTGCCAGGGGAAGTTTAGGCTGGAGGTGTGGAGAAAGCTCTTCACAGAGTCGTTGGCCATTGGGATGTGCTGCCCAGGGAGAGGTGGTGGAGTCACCATCTCTGGAGGTGTTCAAGAGGGGATTGGATGTGGCACTTGGTGCCATGGTCTAGTATTTATGAGGTGTTGGGTGACAGGCTGGATTTGATGAGGTCTTTTCCAACCTTATTGATTCTCTGATCAGCTCCCCTGCAGGGTGGCTTCCCCCGTAGCTGGTGGGGTACCGGTTCCAGTACGGACCCAGCTCGAGGGGGCCAGGTGCCGGCCTTTGAATCAGCCTTTTGCTGCACCACCAAGGGATCCCACGGGCTGGACCCTACTTTGCCCCTGAGGCCTGCCTCGGGCTGGGCTGGGAAGCAGCAGAAAGGGCTGAAATGTGCCTGTGCTGCCCAGCAGTGCGGAGCCAGAGGCAGCGCTGCCGGCGGCAGGGGATTGCTGGATGGCACCAGGAGGGCAGCGTGCAGCGGTGCCCCTCCCCAGCAGCCAGGCTAATGAGGGAGGCTGCTAAACAGCCTGAGACTGTGCAGCTGACACCAGCTGCTAAATGAACTCAAACTCCAGGAGCACTGCCCTCCTGGCCACTCACTCAGCTGCCGCTCACCCCCGCGGCCGGCGGCAGCGGTGCCGGACCCGGCAGCCCTGGGAGGCTTTGGGGGGGGGGGTGTGCTTGGCTGGCCTTGGGCACTGCCCCAGAACCCCTCAGGGCTTGGGCACTGCCTCAAACCACCACCATGGAACTGGGAGGTAACACCCAGAGGTTCAGTGAGATGCTGAGTGTGGTTTCAGTGTGCTCTTAGGGCACAGAAGTCCGCAGGGCCGTAAGGAGGTCACCAATAAGGGGCAGAGATGCAGGGTAGCTAAACAGTGTGAAGTCGAGGCAGTTGAACAGGGAGCAGTGACTCATCCAGCCAGAGACACTCCAATACAATAAATCCAGCTGCAATGGATTTGTCCCTGGCTGGGAGTGCCTCAAAACCAATCACCAAAGCAGTTGCAACTCGGCTGCAGGGTGGCAGCCGTGGAGCTGGTAGGTGGGGAAGAAGGCTTCTAATTGTTTTAACTACTTCATGTCCTGTCCTTCTCAATCCCTGCTCCCAGCTAGGGGAGGAAATCAAGTGGTTGAAGAGCAAAACCAGATCCTAACTTCCATGGATGTTGTCTTCTCAAGCTGTAAGAAGAAAGGTATGGGCTGGGGGGTGATAGAATCACAGAACTGTCAGGGCAGGAAGGGACCTCAAGGCTCAGCCAGCTCCAACCCCCCTGCCATGGGCAGGGACACCTCACACTACAGCAGGTTGCTCACAGCCACATCCAGCCTGGCTGCAAACACCTCCAGGCAGGAGGCTTCCACCACCTCCCTGGGCAGCCTGTGCCAGGCTCTCACCACCCTCCTGGGGAAGAACTTCTTCCTGACATCCAATCTGCACCTCCCCACTTCTCGTTTGATTCCATTTGGGTTCTCCTTCAACAGGAGGCTCCAGCTCTTCCCTCTGCTCTGTGGGATGATTCCCAGCTTTACAAAGCTTTCCCTCTTGCCCTGGGGTTCAAATACAGTGCTGGGAACGTCCAGAGCAGCCTTCTGAGCTGGTGGTTTGAAATTGCCAGGAGCACTTCGTGGTTCCAGCATGGCCTTTGCTGACCTTTGGAGATTGGCCACGAGTGCTTTAATGCCCAGCAAGAGTTTTATCTTAAGCAGATAGTGCAAAGGATCTGAGAAGTAGGTCAGGAGACATTAAAGAGTCTATTTGATTCATCATGACCTGTGGGTACAGCACTGATTCAAGCCTTGAAATGTCATTAGCAGATGTTGCTTCCATCTCTGCTGTAGACATTAGTCAAGCAGCCTGATTGGGAGCCAGGAGGGACCCTGCAGGGCCATCCCCCAAGCCCTGAGCTCCCAGAGGAGCTCCATCCCCTGCTGTCCCTTCAGAGTCTGGGCAGCACAGGAGGTGTGGGGAAGGCTTCTGGGGTCCCAGTGCCCATTTCTTGGGCTGTGTGTGGGGTGGCAGCCCCCATCTGCACTTTGGCCACAGCAACCCCAGGCAGTGCTACAGGCTGGGGGCAGAGTGGCTGAGAGCAGCCAGGCAGAGAGGGACCTGGGGGTGCTGGTGGACAGCAGCTGAACATGAGCCAGCAGTGTGCCCAGGGGGCCAAGGAGGCCAAGGGCATCCTGGCCTGCAGCAGGAGGAGTGTGGCCAGCAGGAGCAGGGAGGTCATTGTGCCCTGTGCTCAGCACTGGTTAGGCCACACCTTGAGTCCAGTGTCCAGCTCTGGGCTCCTCAGTTTAAGAAGGACATTGAGAGACTTGAAGGTGTCCAGAGAAGGGCAAGGAGGCTGGGGAGGGATCTGGAGCACAGCCCTGGGAGGAGAGGCTGAGGGAGCTGGGGTTGCTTAGCCTGGAGAAGAGGAGGCTCAGGGAGACCTTCTTGCTCTCTACAGCTCCCTGCAGGGAGGTTGTAGCCAGGTGGGGGTTGGTCTCTTCTCCCAGGCACCCAGCACCAGAACAAGAGGACACAGTCTCAAGCTGTGCCAGGGGAGGTTTAGGCTGGAGGTTAGGCAGAAGTTCTACAGAGAGAGAGAGATTGGCCACTGGAATGTGCTGCCCAGGGAGGTGGTGGAGTCCCCATCCCTGGAGGTGTTCAAGAGGGGCTTGGATGTGGCAGTTGGAGCCATGGTCTAGCCATGAGGTCTGTGGTGATAGGTTGGACTTGATGATCTTTGAGGTCTCTTCCAACCTTGGTGATTCTGTGTGATGCTGAGAGGTGAGAGGCACAGCCTGTCCCAGCTCACTGCAGGGAGGAAGCTGCAGTAGTGCTTGAGGCCATGAACCTCACTCTGAGTGATTGCCTTGGTGAGAGGAATTGCCCTCAGCCCAGCTTTTGTTACAGCCTCTTCTCACTGGTGAGCCACTGAAAGGGCTCTGTATGGAAGGCACTGGAGTCCCACAGCAGCCCTGGTGGCTGAGGGCAGCAGGTTGTCCTTAGCTGTTCAGAAAGCTGATGAAATTGAAGTGCTCTTTGTGTTGCTACAAAGAACTGAGTGCCAGAGCAGCAGCTGGGGCTCTGCCTTCCCATGGGAGCCAGAGGGCATCACTGGGGGTAGTCTCTTCTGGGGCCTTCTCATCATACCTGGTACCAGAGCCTGCCACAGAGAGATCCACAGGTACAGATAGGACAGAATTGGACAGGTTGGAAAAGACCTTGGAGATCAAGTCCAACCTATCACCCAGCACCATCTCATCAACTCAACCATGGCCCCAGGTGCCTCAGCCTGGCTCTTCCTAATTGCCTCCAGGGATGGGGACTCCACCACCCCCCTGGGCAGCACATCCCAAGGGCCAATCTCTCTTGCTGGGAAGAATTTCTTCCTCACCTCCAGCCTAAACCTCCCCTGGCACGGCTTGAGACTGTGTCCTCTTGTTCTGCTGCTGGTTGCCTGGGAGAAGAGACCAACCCCCACCTGGCTGCAACCTCCCTTCAGGGAGTTGTAGGGAGCAAGAAGGTCTCCCCTGAGCCTCCTCTTCTCCAGGCTAAGCAACCCCAGCTCCCTCAGCCTCTCCTCCCAGGGCTGTGCTCCAGACCCCTCCCCAGCTGTGTCTGCAGCTCTCTGTGTGCCAGCCTGGCTGTGCCCTGCTGGAGCAGCTGCTTCCATAGCAGTGCAGGCAATGCCACCCCTGTGTCCCTCAGCCCAGGGCCTGGTGAGTGCCACCAGAGCAACCTTCCCTTCCCATCTCCAGAGCTTCCAGGCTCCTCACGAGCCTGGGCAGCAGCATTAATCCAAGATGCATGTAAAACTCCATCCCCCAGATCTGTTTAACCTAATAAATAGTTCCAGCTAATGGCCAGCAAAGGGGCTGGTGCTCAGTAAATTTGATTTGATGAGCCTTTCACTTATTTGCTGTGCCCATTAGGTCGGAAGCTGGGTAGTGGTAAGTGGCCATTAGTGCATTAGCTCAGTGATGAGGGAGCTGAATTTCAAAGGGGGATGGAAAGAAAAGCACTGTGGAAAAGCCCCTGAAGCCAGGTGCCTCTGCTAGAGCCTCGGCTGGCCAACAGGGACTGCCCTGCCTGCAGCTGGGGGGCAGCAGGGCTTGGGCTCTGGGGGCGGTTATGGTGATCCTTCTTACAGCAGTTACAGCCTGGCTGTGCTGCTGTGGGCAGCATGAGGGCTGTGAGGCAGAGCTGAGGCTGCCCAGCCCCTCCTGGCCAAGGGAAGTCTCTGTGTGGTGGGTCCATTGCTGGTGAGGAGAGAGACTGCTGCTGGAAGCCCTCCCACAACTGCCCCGGGACGGGCACAGGGGCTGCTCTGCCCGGCACAGTCTCAAGCTGTGCCAGGGGAGGTTTGGGCTGGAGGTGAGGAGAGAGTTTTTCCCAGAAAGAGAGATTGGCCATTGGGATGTGCTGCCCAGGGAGGTGTGGAGTCCCCATCCCTGGAGGTGTTTAAGAAGAGCCTGGATGAGGCCCTTGGTGCCACGGTTTAGGCTCCTGGCTCGGAATCGGTATCCAGCAGCGTTCCAAGGGCCGGGGACGTGCTGGTAACTGGAGCATTGCCTCCTCCTGGGAGAAGCGCCCAGCCTTACAAGGCACTGTTCACAGGTCACACCACTGCATCAGGAGAGCCAGATTCCCTAGGAAGGAAGGGTGATGTCCTGAGCAGGGAGAAGGGGAATTTCCTTCCCTCTTGATCTCTGGCCACCGAGCGCCTGAGGGGCTGTGGAGGGAACCTGGGCACCTCTCCATTTCCCAGGCAGGTGAGTGATGCACAAAGGGAGCTGCTGCAGTGGCAGAGGTGGCCTCTTGCAGGGGAGTGTCCCCAAGTGCTGCAGGCTCTGCAGCCTCCGTGCCCTAGCCTGCTGCTCCATGGAGCTGCCCACATCCCGGTACAGAAGGTGGCCTGAGCGCTGCACGCAGCCGCAGCGAGCGGTGGGTAAAGCCCTGCCCTCGTTTTCAAAGGGTTTACCCAGAGGTGTGTGGCAGAGGGGTGGCTGAAGGGGTTTGGCGCAAGGCACAGGGCAGGAAGCCTCCTGAAAAACCCACCTGCAACCCTCACTCACAGTGGAGGCTCTCCCCACCAGCTGCTTGCCAGCGACGGCTGCTGGGAGAGCTCTGCCTCTGGTTCGCCGTCAGGGTTCAGCCGAGCTGCCTGCAGGATTGATCCCTAATGAATTGCTTCATCCCTCACCCCGCTGGTGATTGATAGTTAAATCTAATACCAGCCCCAGGCTCATCAGCAGACACATTTCAATTTCAATCTGTGGAGTGCACTCTGACCATGGAGCAAGGGAGGGGGAGGGGGTGGTGCAGAGAGCCCTCTCTGGGTGCCTAATGGAAGCTGATGTATAGAAAATGAAATCTGTTTGCTCTGCCAGCGCTGCCTGCTCGCCTCCCTAATTTGCTTCCACTTACAAGGGTTACTTAAGATGCTGACACTTCACCAGGGGCTTCCCAGGTAATGAGAACAACTTTGTTAAGGGCTTGGAGGCAGGGAGAGACAATAACTTGCATCTGTTTGACACCAATTTGGAGTCCCCAGTGGGGGCACCTGAAGTCTGTGCAGCCCGGAGAGGGTCACAGTGCCTCTCCAGAGCCTTGTTCTTCCCTGCAGCTTTCCACCTCCTGTGTCCCCCTCCTGCCCAGGCATGATGTGGATCCCAGCTGGCAGTTAGGGCCAGTTGCTCTAGGGCCACTGGGAATAGCTGGCTGGTGTTTGGTGTCTGGCCTGTGTGAGCTGCTGTTTGTGTCTGAGCAGGATGCTGGGGAGTGATGCCATGGCAAGAGTTGCTGTCCCACAACCCCCCCAGGGTGGGTGCCCACCTTGGCTGACTGCCTGTTGCTAGCGCTTTGTTCAGCAGTTAGGAGAACCTGCTCACTGCTTCTGTGCCTGCAGCACCCCTCCCTTGGGCTAGAGCCTTTCCCTGGCCCAGCTGTTCCAAAGGCAGGGGGACCCCTGAGCCACAGAATACAGAATCAACCAGATTGGAAAAGACCTCTGAGATCGAGTCCAACCTATCACCCAGCACCATCTGAACAACTCAGCCGTGGCACCAAGCGCCTCATCCAGGCTCTTAAACACCTCCAGGGATGGTGACTCCACCACCTCCCTGGGCAGCACATCCCAAGGGCCAATCTCTCTGTCTGGGAAGAATTTCTTCCTAACATCCAGCCTGAACCTCCCCTGGCACAGCTTGAGACTGTGTCCTCTCCTTTGTCACAGGTGGTCTGGGAGAAGAGACCAACCCCCACCTGGCTGCAACCTCCCTTCAGGGAGTTGTAGATGGCAATAAGGTCTCCCCTGAGCCTCCTGTTCCTGCTGGGGCTGCCAGCAGTGCATCCCCTCAGGGCTCTGGGCCGGGGTTGGGTGTCCCTCCCACCCAGCACCTGCCCTGTGCTTTGGTGACCTCTGCAGTGCAGAGCTGAGCCCTCTGCAGCTCTTGCAGGACCCTCAGCTCCCTTACTGCGGTTCTTATTTCTTTCAGGCATTGTTGGTTTGTTTTTCCCCTCCTTGCATTTGCTGTGGAAGCGAAAACCTTCTCCCTGCAAATATTTTTAGTGGTCCTCATGCTTTGCTTTCGACTTGTGAAAACGTGTTTACAGCAAGGGCTGAGTAAACACCCTGGAAATCAACAACAGTGGCTGCGGGACTGCTGGTGCTAGCACCGAGATTACCATATGCAGGGCTCGGTGCTGCGTGAAGAAGCTGCTTCCATTCGGGAGTTTGGTGCCTGTGAGTGCTGGCGAGCTGACAGCCCGGAGAGCTGAAATCTGCTGGCTGCAAGCGTCTCCGCCTCGCCTGCTGCGTGCAGCCCCTCTGACCCTGCCGGCAGAGCCTGCCAGGGGCTGGGTCCTTCTCCTGCACTTGGGCTGCCAGACGTTTCCCCTCTCTGCAAGAGCGGTGGTGGAAGCTTGCACGAAGCCCTCTGCTAGGAGCCAGCCTGGGACAACCATTCAGCTTCACTTCACATTGGGTGGAAATAGCTTCCAGGCACCAGCCTGGGGACAACATAAAGCCAGGATCTAGATGAGAAATCCTTCATAGCCAATTAGCAGCCACTTGAGTTATCAAGCGCCCTTCAGCCTCCTCTGCACCTGCTTCGAAGAGGCTGCTGAGCTCAGGAGCCCCCCGAGAAGCTCCCTTCTGTCCCCTCCTGCTCTGTACAGCCACTCGTGGGCCCTTGCTGCAGCCCCTCGGGGTGAAGCTGTGCAGAGCTGATGCCCTGGGCGTGAGCTGCTGCACCAGCTCTGCCCTCCTGGGTGGCATCTCCGCGGGCATCCACAGCAGAGGGATGCTAGGGTCTGAGCTTCCACCGCGGGGAAACTGCGAGGGCTGGGGAAGCCGGCACAGAGCTAAAAGGAGGAGAGCTGCCTCCCTCCCACCCACTGCAGCCCTTACTCCCCGAGCCCATGCATTCTTAACGAGTGATTAATGTGACGGCTGAGAGAGGACATTAAGTGAGACATCCTATTTACAAAGTAGCTTCCTGGTGGAGTATTCGAGAGAGCAGGGAGCCGGCGAGAGCCTGCTGCGTGTTGTCGGTAATGCGAAGGGACAAGCGTTGCTTGTAGTGCCTGCTGAGCTCCATTAAGTCTTTTACTCACCTTGTTCTCAGGACAGGGCTGTTCCACGTGGAGCCAGCCGGCCGCGGGTCACTGTTTCATCTTCTGTGCCTGAGAGGAAGGAGGCTGCTGCCGAGCCCCGGCTGCTGCCTGGTGCCACCGACCCGGCGTGGGCCAGCTCCTCGGTGAGTGGCGGGTGGCAGCACCCCGGTTTGCCCCGGCAGCGCCCTCCCCCCCGCCCCTAGTTTGCACAGGTGGCACTGCTGCTTTGCGCTGGCAGCGAGGCCATGCCCCAGCGCTTATCCTGGGCTCTGCCAGCAGCAGCCCACTTGTGCTGGTGAGGACAGGTGTTGCCCAGGGGTGGGTCCTTTGGTGGGGTTAACCCCTTCGTGGCCAGGCCTCCTCCTGCTGCTGGTGATTTCCCAGCAGCTCCACTCAGCCACCCAACACTGGAGCTGGTTCACAGAATCACAGAATGTTAGAGGCTGGGAGGGACCTCAAAAGCTCATCCAGTCCAACCCCTGCCAGAGCAAGGTCATCTAGATCAGGTCACACAGGAACACATCCAGGCAGGATGTATCTCCAGAGAGGGAGACCCCCACAGCCCCCCCCGGGCAGCCTGCTCCAGGGCTCTGTCGCCCTCACAGGGAAATAATTCTCCCTTCTGTTTCCATGGCACTTCCTCTGCCTCAGTTTCCACCCAGTGCTCCCCTTGTGCTGTCCTTGGGCATCCCCCAGCAGAGCCTGGCTCCAGCCTCTGGGCACTCACCCTGCCCATCTTTATCACAGGAATGAGGTCACTCCTCAGTCTCCTCTTCTCCATGCTGAAGAGCCCCAGCTCCCTGCTTCTGGGGAGGGGGTCCCTCCCAGAGTCCCACTGTCCCGCTGCCGAGGCCAGGGCTGGGGACCAGCTTTGGTGTGTCCCTCCTCGGGTCTCGGATCGCTTGGCAAAGCCCCGGGAGCCTGCCGCTTCCCTCTTCGCCCGCACGAAGATTAATGTTTAAGCGGCGCCGGTGCCATCAATCTCTCTCGGAGGCTTTGCTCAGAACAAATAGTTAGCAGCAGAACAAGGCATCTGTTTGGAGATGACACGGGGCCCCTAATCTCTTTACGAGGCAGGTAACGGCGCTCTGCTGAGACGCCGGAGGGGACTCCTCATCCTCGGCGGCGGCGGTCGGCCGAGCGCTCGGGCGGGCTGCGGTTTCTCCGCCCCCTCCCTTTACAAGGAGAAAGAGTCATTGAGATTAATTGCACAATTGAGCACGCAATATGGTAAACAGCTATTTGGAAATGATCGTTTGCCTTTTAATTATGACGTACGGGGGAAGTTTAGCAGCCATCAATTTTTCATGGGGCTGTAAATGCAAATGCGGGCAGCGAAACGGAGCAGAGGAACGCAGGCAGCGGGAGTCCGGCCCGTCCCCCTCCCCCTCGCATCCCCCGCGCAGGAGCTTTCCTTGCCGGGTGGTCCTGAGCCTCAGGAGCTCCCTGAGCCAGCACCCAGCAGCTGCTTGGATCACAGGATGTTAGAGGTTGGAAGGGACCTCCGAAGATCAAGTCCAGCCCCCCTGCCAGAGCAGGACCACAGAATCCAGCACAGGGCACACAGGAACACATAGAAACTGTCAGGGTTGGGAGGGACCTCAAGGATCATCCTTGAGTCCCGGGCCCAGTTCTGGGCCCCTCAATTTGAGAAGGACATTGAGAGACTTGAAGGTGTCCAGAGAAGGGCAACAAAGCTGGGGAGGGGTCTGGAGCACAGCCCTGTGAGGAGAGGCTGAGGGAGCTGGGGTTGCTTAGCCTGGAGAAGAGGAGGCTCAGGGGAGACCTTCTTGCTCTCTCCAGCTCCCTGAAGGGAGGTTGTAGCCAGGTGGGGGTTGGTCTCTTCTCCCAGGCACCCAGCACCAGAACAAGAGGACACAGTCTCAAGCTGTGCCAGGGGAGGTTTAGGCTGGAGGTGAGGAGAAAGTTCTTCTCAGCAAGAGGAATTGGCTATTGGGATGTGCTGCCCAGGGAGGTGGTGGAGTCCCCATCCCTGAAGGTGTTCAAAAAGGGATTGGATGTGGCACTTGGGCCATGCTTTAGTTGTCAGAAGGTGTTGGGTGACAGGTTGGACTTGATGATCTTTGAGGTCTCTTCCAACCTTACTGATTCTATGATTCTGTGATCTAGTTCCAACCCCCCTGCCCTGGGCAGGGACACCTCACACCAGAGCAGGTTGCACAGAGCCACCCACATCCAGGTGGGTCTTGAAAGCCTCCAGAGAGGGAGACTCCACAACCCTGCTCCTCTTCCTCAGCACAGCTGCTGGCGCAAGTAGCTTGAGTTTTGGCTGAGGAACCAGACACTTCTCATTTCTGTTCTCTGCAAGAAAGCTCTTCAGGCAGAGCAGTGGCTGGAATGGGCAGCGAGGGTGAAGTCCCTCTTGGGCCACAGTCCAGGAGGAGAGAGGAGCAGGGGCTGCCCCTCCAGCAGCACAGAAGTTTTCTGCGTTGATGGGAGTGAGCAGCTGAGCTGCTCTCCCCAGCAGCTCTTCCTTAGCACATCTTTTCTCTCTTTTTTTTAGCCTTATCTCTTTCTCCTCCATTCCTCAAGCCCTCCTTCCCCAGCACACACACACACATGGATGTGTGCTGTGGCCCTTGGCAGCTGGAGAGGATGAACAATGGCTGTGTAGGGGGTGGGGGAAGAAGGTTTAATAGCAAGGAAATGTGTGCCAGGAAAACAATAGTAAGAAGGGAGGGTGGTAATAAAGAGGAAATCTAATTGAAATGGAAAATCTCCATGGGAAAGGGGAGAAATGTTGGGGGAGGTGGAGGTAGAATATTGTTTTCATCCACTCACTCATCTGAGGCAAGGAGCTGCATTTCCCAACTGCCTAACAACTGGCATGGTAATGAAAGATGAACATCTTCCTCTCTCGGTGCTTCTGAAGCTAATCTCTCGTGGGACAAAGCACAGCACTGGGTGAAGCTCAGCGTGTTTCCTTCTGCCTTAGGCACAGAACCACCTGTCCCAGAGCCCTGCAATCACACCCTGGGGCTCCCAGCAAGGCCAAGAGCTCAGTTCTTGAGCCACCACCCACGACCTCAGTGCTGACAGGGTTTGATTCCCACCAGCTGGGGGAAGAGGGGAGGAGTGAGTGCTGGGGGGAAGAGGAGTGGATTTTAGTTGCATTTGTCTTTGCTGTGATCAATCAGGTGTCAGGTGGAATCTGTGCCCACTGGGGAGCAGTGGCTCCGTGCTGAGGTGCCAAGGGTGCAGCCACAGGTGGGAAGCAGCCAGGGAAGGACAGCAGCAGAGGTGTGACTGCCTGGCAGCCTCTCCTGGGCCCTGCCTCTGGGTTGCTCCTCGCCGGTTCTCGCTCCTCAGCTCTCTCCCAGTGTCCTGGCTGAAGGACACCTTTGCAATGAGGGATGAGCCATAATGAGAGAAGAGATGCAAATTAATCAAAGATGACACCAGAAATGATGGGAAACATAATTTCTTTGGCATGGTGTTCAGCTGGGGGGGGATGTGCATGCAGGCACAGGCACAGGAGCTGTCACTGCTCATTGCTGGCGTGGCTCTTGAGGGACCTTCCAACTGTGAAGACCAATAACCCCTAGACAGAGGTGTGGGGTGACCTTCAGCTCAGGCTCTGCAGCTGGATGCAGAAGTTGTGTGTTTGTTGTCTCTCAGTGGTCTGTGTGGTTTCAGGTAACACCTTGAGCATCGTGGGTGGCAGCGGCAGGTCCCCATCACACCGAAGTCTTGTCTCCAAGGAGCAGGTGGGTGATGGTGAGACACACCTGAGGAGGGATGGGGGAGACTGGGGGACATTAAATGTTGCCAGCCTCTTGTTGTCTGACCAGGAGCCAGTGTAGAGACTTCCTTGAGCTGATCAGTCCCTGGCTTTACAGCATGCAGGGGCAACGAAGCCTCTCACGGTGCCTCGTGTGTCACCATGGGCTCTGCAGAGTCCAGCCCTTGCCACACTCAGCTTTGCTGTCAGAGGCTGCCTGCTCTCCAGCCCAGGAAGGACTTTGGCATTTCCCTGGTGAAGCACCTGGCAAACAGGTTTGTAGCTCCTCTTGGGCAGCCTGGTGCCCCAACTGCCCCAGCACCAGGGGCAGCCATGGGCAACGGTGGACAGGGATGGGCAGCAGCTGGGTTTTGTCCCCTGCTCAGCTGGGGTTTGGCAGTGGCACAGGGGACAGAGTGGTGCCACCTGCAGTGAGGTGAGGCAGGCAGGACAGGCACTGCCTGCCCAGGGACTTGGCCTGTGGCTGCCAGCAGCTGGGGTGGGAGCGATGCAGTGCTGCTCTGCCAGCCCTCCCTGGCCTACCACTGCCCTCCTGTCGCAAACAAGGTGGCTGAACATTTTTTCTTGTTGTTGTTGTTGTTTGTTTTGCCTTGTTGCTGGCTAAAAGCAGGCAGTGTGCAGGGTTTAAGTTGTTTAATGGAGCATGGTAATTGAATGGCAGTGGCTGCTCTTTGAGAGGCCTGAAAATAGATGGAAATCTGTTAGGATCAATGTATTGTCTACAGGGAACTAATCTATCTCTGGGAGAAGCTGGTGATTTGCTCTCGTTGTGCTATGAAATCAGAAACTATTGCTATTTATGAAGCACATTTATGAAGCTCTCTGCTTTTAAAGAGCTGGCTTGAGGGCACTGCCATCCATCACATAACCCACGTGGAGCTGCGTTACAAAACCACCCTCAATTAAAAGCAGCTTGGAGCAGCAGTGTGCAGGGCAGGCTCTGAGGCTCTGCTGGAAGGGGAGTGCACTGCACCTGGCTACAGAGCCAAGCAGGGCTCCAGCCCTGGGCTTGCAGCACAGTTGTGTTGCCATTAAAGCCTTCCTTGGGGAGGTGCTGCCCGTGGAGGTGATTGCCAAGGACGTGCTGCTGGTGGCTCTGCAGGGTTTGGCCTGCCTGGGAGGGGGCAGCAGTGCCTGGGTGGCTGAGGAAGAGGGTTGGTGTGTTAAGGAGCAGCCAGGCTCAGTCTGCACCCCGGTGTAAAATCAGTGTTCAGGTCACAGGGTGGGACAGGAACCTGAAATCCCACAGGAAGTGAAAAGCAAAAGAAATGATCATAGAATCAATAAGGTTGGAAAAGACCTCAGAGATCACCAAGCCTGATCTGTCACCCACCACCTCATGACTGACTAACCCATGGCTCCAAGTGCCACATCCAATCCCCTCTTGAACACCTCCAGGGATTGGGAATCCACCACCTCCCTGGGCAGCACATCCCAATGGTTAACAACTCTCTCAATGAAGAACTTTCTCCTCACCTCCAGCCTAAACCTCCCCTGGCACAGCTTGAGACTGTGTCCTCTTGTTCTGGTGCTGGGTGCCTGGGAGAAGAGACCAACCCCCACCTGGCTACAACCTCCCTTCAGGGAGTTGCAGAGAGCAATGAGGTCTCCCCTGAGCCTCCTCTTCTGCAGGCTAAGCAACCCCAGCTCCCTCAGCCTCTCCTCACAGGGCTGTGCTCCAGACCCCTCCCCAGCCTCATTCTCTGGACACCTTCCAGTGTCTCAATGTCCTTCTTAAACTGAGGGGCCCAGAACTGGGCCCAGGACTCCTGGCAGCCTTTGGCAGTCAGAGGAGGAGTTATCCTGGAAACCACTCAGCCTTGCCCTGTGCTATCAAACCCACTCTGAGCTCTTACACATCCAGTTGGCTCCTCTGGAGAGCAGAGGACAGTGACAGTGCTGCAGTGGATTAGAGGAGGTTGAGTGAGCCAGCACCACTCAGGACCAGCCTGTGACATGTCACAAGCAGCACAATGTTTCACTCTGCCAGCTATTAAAATGGAAGGGATTGGATTTGGTTGTGGAGCTTGATGTGATTGATGGTGGATGCTCAGAGCCACGGCAGGGCAGCCCCAGCCCGGCGCGGCAGGCAGGGACTTGACAGGCGCGGCTGGGTCACAACGGCTCACAGCTACCCCCGCTCCTCGGCCGGAAGAAATACCTCAGGCCTGCCAAAAGCTATTAAAGGGAAAATGAGTCGCCCCCAGGGCACACTAGAAGAGAATAGCCTTGCAGGAGGTGAGCTGTGCTCTCGCTGCTGACCCATGCTCCTGCCCGTGGCAGCAGGAAGGACGAGAGGGGCAGCACGCGATGGTCTGCAGCCCCAGGGAGCTTCCTACCCTCTCCAGGCTATGATGGTCCCTGGAAGGGGAAATGTTCTTGTTCATAACCCAGGCAGCCTGGCACAGGGTGCTGTGAGGAGGAGCACCATGAGGCAGGGTCCATCAAAGGGGCTGGAGCAGTGGTGTGAGCAGAGCTTCAGCCTGGACCCAGCTAAGCTGGGAAGCCTGAGGATGCAAAGCGTCATTGTCCTTGTGCCCAGGTCCTGGATGCTTTCCCCAAAGGATTATTGCAGCACAGGCTGGGTCACAAAGCAGCTCTCCCTCAGAATGGCTGCTGAGGAGAAGGCTTAGGCTCTGTGAGAGTTGATGTTGTCCCCTTTTATGCCTTTAAATCCCTTTTGTGGATGATGCCTGGGGGATTTCCCCAGGTTCCTGCCCTGTGGTGTGTGGAAGGGAGAGGCCAAAAGTGCTGAGCTTCCTCCTCCCCAGGTCACGTTGCTGGGGTTTTGTTTTCTCTCCCTGAGTTGAGGCATCTGAGGCGAAATAATCTCCCTTTAAAGTTTGTTGCAGTTGCATCAGCTGCTGTGGGAGGCTCAGGGCTGCTCCTCCACCTGCCTGGAGCTGCACCAAATCATTCCAGCAGGGAGCTGTGGCAGTGGGGTGTGGGAGCAGGGTCAGTCCCTGTCCATCTGACACCCTCCATGTACCTAGAGGGAACAGCTGCCAGGGAATCACTCCTTGGTCCAGCGGCAGGAGGCCTCATGAGACCAAACAGCTTCCAACAGCCTTCATCCCTCAGTGACAGGGGAAGGGGAAAAGCCTCACTTCCAGACAACCTGAGGAGCAGGAATTAACCAGGGGTGCATGCATGTGCTGAGACTAAAGCTGCAGTGACTATAAATACCTCCAGGCTCTCAGGAGAAGACAAGGATGTGAAGCTCCCTGAGTGTCTCTAACAAGCAGAGGAGTTTGAAAAGGTCTATTTTTCCCCCCCCTCTATTTTTTTTTTCCCTTTCAAGTCCTTTCCTCCTATCAAATCAAGGAGAATTGAGAATGAATCCCTAAACCTCTAATCTCTGCTTTGTGAATCTGGGCTCCTCGTGGCTGAAAAGTTCAGCTGCCTCCAGTTGCTGAGCTGGCTGCCAACAGAGCTAAAAGCTGTAGATTAAAGATTGAAACACAAAGTTTGGTTGCAGAGGAGGGACAAACTTCTCCTTTTCCTGTGGTTTTGGGTTTTTTTCCCAGGGGAAAAGCTCGCCCCCCTTGCCTCGCCCCCTCGCCTCACTCACCCTGCCCTCTGCTTCCTTGCAGCCTGGAGGAGTGTGAGCAGCCTGGGCCTGGCTCTGCAGTGCCAGCAGCAGCTCCTCTGTGCCTCACCCCTGCACCCCAGGGACTGGTTCACCTCCGCACAGTCCCTGTGCCCAGAGTGTGATGGGGACCCCAGCACCTCCTCTCAGGTGGGGCCAGGCCTGCTTCCAGGTGAGAAACTGCTCAGCCCGCAGTGGAGCTGTGCTCTGCACCCTCAGTCAGTGCTGGGAGCACTGTCCAGCCCCTCCTGAGCACAGCCAAGCCCTCCTGTGCTTGCTGACCAAAGGTGATCCGGCAGGATCCAGACTAGCCAGCTCTTAGGAAGGGATGAATCCCTACAGCCAAGAGCGAGCCAGGAGCTGCTGGGGGTTCCCCCCTCCCAAGGGCTGCAGCTGAGGGTGTCTGGGCAAAGAGGACTTTTCCTTCCAGACCTGGAAGCCCCACCTGCACTTTGGGAACTCCTAGAGCTGCCCAGGAAGGGAAAAGCTGCGAGCTAAAGCTTGCAAGAAGAATGGTGAACTGTCTGCAAGGGTCAGTGCCAGCCAGAGCAGCAGTGATGGCTCCTTGGATAGAGCTGTGCAGGGCCTGCAGCCATAAATCACTGCTGCAGCCAGGGCTGGGGCTGTGGCCACCTGTCACCACCAGCAGATGACAAAGTGACTTTGGGAGAGGAGGAGCAGGGGAGGTGAGGAGGAGCAGGGGAGGTGAGGAGGAGCAGGGGAGGTGAGGAGGAGCAGGGGAGGTGAGGAGGAGCAGGGGAGGTGAGGAGGAGCAGGGGAGGTGAGGAGGAGCAGGGGAGGTGAGGAGGAGCAGGGGAGGTGAGGAGGAGCAGGGGAGGTGAGGAGGAGCAGGGGAGGTGAGGAGGAGCAGGGGAGGTGAGGAGGAGCAGGGGAGGTGAGGAGGAGCAGGGGAGGTGAGGAGGAGCAGGGGAGGTGAGGAGGAGCAGGGGAGGTGAGGAGGAGCAGGGGAGGTGAGGAGGAGCAGGGGAGGTGAGGAGGAGCAGGGGAGGTGAGGAGGAGCAGGGGAGGTGAGGAGGAGCAGGGGAGGTGAGGAGGAGCAGGGGAGGTGAGGAGGAGCAGGGGAGGTGAGGAGGAGCAGGGGAGGTGAGGAGGAGCAGGGGAGGTGAGGAGGAGCAGGGGAGGTGAGGAGGAGCAGGGGAGGTGAGGAGGAGCAGGGGAGGTGAGGAGGAGCAGGGGAGGTGAGGAGGAGCAGGGGAGGTGAGGGGGCCTGGAGGGGGCAGCAGGAGTGCAGAGGGTCAGAGCATGGGGCTGGGAGGCAGCCCCTGGGCGTGGGGCTGGCAGGTGGGAGCAGACTGGGTCAGGGGAAACTGAAAACCATTGAGAGGAGCAGAGGGGCTGAAAAACTTCCTGTGTGGCTAGATCTGAAATGGGTTTGGTGCTGGTCTATCTGGCAGGGGTGGGAGCTGTTGGTGGGGGGTTTTGGTGCAGGGAGGGTTAGATTAGTGAAGGCTTGGGCTGGGTTACAAGAGAGGGTGAGCAGTTGCTGCTTTTCAGGTGCTGTAGGCAGTCCTGTCCTGGTCTAGAGGCGGTGGTGAAGTGCCTCAGGGAGGGAGCCAGGGAGCAGGGGAGGCAAGGCAAACCAAAGATGGGTTTGTGCAGGTTCCCCAACAGCAGGCAGAGAAGAGGGGGGTCGGGGAGCTGCTCTGGCACAGTGCTCTACTCACTGCTGAGTGGCAGCCCAGCTGGAACTGCCAGCGCTGTCCAGTTTGATGCAAAGGTGCTGTGTGCCCTCCTGTATCTGTGGTGTGGCCTTCTGGGGCCCTCCCAGCACCTTCACTGGAACGTCTCTGGTGGTCAGGGTGTCCAGCCACAACAATCCTTTTACAAAGAGAGCAACCAAGTGCCCACTGGCAGGAGCAGAGGTACTGGAGCTGATGCAGCAGCTCCTGCCACCAGCACAGGGCTGCAGCTGTGGGGCCACAGCTCTGGCTCGGCCTCGTGGACCACCAAGTGTGCAGGGCAGCACCACCCTGCCCAGCCCCAGCACCCCAGAGCTCCAGGTGCTCTGCAGGCATTGAACAGACCTCTGCAAGGTGGCTGTAACTCAGTGCCCAGCAGCTCTGGAGCACATCTTCCTCTTGCAAGTGTTTTACAAGCATCAGCTGAGGCCCCAGCTGAGCACCTGTGGGTGACTGGCTGCTGCCCTTGATGAGGGGACAAAGGGCAGAAGATGGCCACGGTTGCCCCAACCCAGTGCTGCAGCCAGAGCTCCCCAGACCTCAGCCATCAGAATTTCCCCCCTCAGCAGCCATCCCCTTGCCCTCAGCAGGGTGATGAAGGTCAGCCCTTTGTGGCACTGGAATTCCCCTGCCCAGAGCCACTTCTCCCAGCACAGGCTGGCAGTGCCCGGGGCTGGCTCCAGCCATCCTGCCCCAGCAGCCGTGTGCTGAGTCACTGCTGCTGTGTAAATGCCACCCTAAAGAGATGTGACATTTTCTGGGCCATTCTTCTGTACTAATAAGATTCCAAGTGCAGGGTGACCTTTTCACAAAGGATTTGTAAATGCCAAAAACCTGCATAACAATCTCTTTCCCAGGCAGGCAGAGGCAGCACTGCTCTGCACTTAGTCCTTTAAATGCTGTTTTCCTGCCTTCTCCCCCCCCCCCCCCCCACACACACACACTTCGGTTTCTGTCTTCTCTTGCCACTGAATGGCCCTGATGGATTCTGTACCTTCAGGAACAGCCTCCAAAAAGCATAGGAGCAATCCAGCAGGGAAACAACCTTCTGCTCAGGGGACTGTGGAGCTGGGAGAACTGAACCAAACCAGCCAGGGGCTGATGCCCCAGCTGGGAGACACAGAATTGTCAGGGTTGGAAGGGACCTCAAGGCTCAGACAGTCCCAGCTCCCCTGCCATGGCCAGGGACACCTCACACCACAGCAGGTTCCTCACAGCCACATCCAGCCTGGCTGCAAACACCTCCAGGCATGAGGCTTCCACCACCCCCTGGGCAACCTGTGCCAGGCTCTCACCACCCTCATGAGCCTGGCCAGCCCCAGTGCATCCCCTGGGGTAGGGCAGGGACCATAGGCATCACTCCATGCCTGGCACCCACAGCCCCAGGCCCTCTGGGTGCTTGGGCCTGTGTCATTCCCACCTGCAAGAGGGAGGGTTGGCTGGGGCTGGTGGCATTTGGTCTCTGTCCATCAGGCAAGAGCTGCCCAAGGCAAATCCATTATCAGTGAGGGAATGGACATCCCACTGCCCCCTCCTCCCTTGGGGCCCCTGGCCAACAGAGAGAGCTGTGACCACCTTGGCTCAGTCAACACCTGTGCAAGCAGCCTCCCTGACTTTTTGTGGCAGCTGCCTGGCCACCTTCTCTGTCTTTTGACCTCTGCCAGCATGTCTCCCTTCATCAGGGCTTCCCTGAGAAGCCCAGCCCCACCACCACCGAACTCCTTCTCCCTTCTGCAGTACCCAAAGGCCTCACTTGGTGCTGGCAGGGCCTTAAGCTTCTCATGAGCTGTGGCTTAAAAAAAGACAAATTGAGGCTGGATCTGACTCAGATGCAAAGTTCCATAGTTTCATGTTTTATCACCTCCCCCTCTCACCTCCCTCTCTAATTCCCTGAGTGACTCTGGTGCCCGGATCCCCAGCTCCCCCAGCCTGCTTCCTCCCAAGCTGTCAGGAGGTGCTGGGTGATAGGTTGGACTTGACGATCTTTGAGGTCTTTTCCAACCTCACTGATGCTAGGATGTGAAGCAGGGGTTGCAGGTGGAAGGGGACACGCAGTAGGTGTTCTGGGAAGGGCTCTAACTCCTGAGTGCCTTCACCAACAGGGAAAGGGAGAGGGGAAATTGCAGCTGGGAGGTTAGGATCAAAGGGGAGCTGTGACTCCCGGCAGTTTGAGAGACCCCCACCAGGAACTGTCCTGTGGGCTCTCCCTTTGTTGAAATAAAGCCTTACCAACTCCTCTCTCTCTCTCTCTGCTGGGAACAGGAACTTCTAAGCAGAGAGAATTTTTAAGTACAGCATGGGCTGCTGGGGGCAGGGAGAAGTGAAGCAGAGCAGCTGCCGCTGCTGGGCAAGAGGTTCAGGTTCACCTGCTCTGTGCCAGGAACAGGAGGAGAGGGGACAATGGACAGCCACCTCGCCTTCAAAAGGTTAGCAGCCTATGGATGCAAGCTGGGCATCTGCCACAGGGCCTCCCCAGCCCTCCAAGGGCCAAAGCAGCTCTGGGAGCCCTCCCTGTGCAGCCCTGGGGCAGCTGGACCAACCTCTTCCCCTTCCCGCAGTGCTGCTGTTGTGGGAACTTCTCCCTCCCCACCCGGGTTTCCCCCTGCAGCATGAGGCACTGCTGCTGGCTCAGCTCTCACTAATAAGAGTGACTGGTCCCTGGCCTCTTCATGATGTCCCTCTAAGTATTTGTAAGGAGTCATCATGGCTCCCTCCAGTCCTCTTTTCCCTTCACTTAGAGATTCCCAACCCTCCCTGGCCCTCCCTCCCACTCCCACTTTATCCATCAAACAGCTGAGTCTCATTACTTTGCAGACACCTCACGTTAGGAGGAGAACGTTGAGGAGGGGAAGGTGAAATGCACTGGAAAAGGGGTTTGAATTCCCTGCTGCCCCAAAGCCTCCCCTGGCTGTCTGAATGCCCTGCTCTGACCCAAAGCCTCCCTGGCTGGCTGAATGCCCTGCTCTGACCCAAAGCCTCCCCTGGCTGTCTGGATTCCCTGCTCTGACCCAAAGCCTCCCCTGGCTGTCTGAATGCCCTGCTCTGACCCAAAGCCTCCCTGGCTGGCTGAATGCCCTGCTCTGACCCAAAGCCTCCCCTGGCTGTCTGAATGCCCTGCTCTGACCCAAAGCCTCCCTGGCTGTCTGAATGCCCTGCTCTGACCCAAAGCCTCCCTGGCTGGCTGAATGCCCTGCTCTGACCCAAAGCCTCCCTGGCTGTCTGAATGCCCTGCTCTGACCCAAAGCCTCCCTGGCTGGCTGAATGCCCTGCTCTGACCCAAAGCCTCCCCTGGCTGGCTGAATGCCCTGCTCTGACCCAAAGCCTCCCTGGCTGTCTGGATTCCCTGCTCTGACCCAAAGCCTCCCTGGCTGGCTGAATTCCAACCTGACCCAAAGCTTCCCCTGGCTGTCTGAATTCCCTGCTGACCCAAAGCTTTCCCCCAAGGGGTCAGTGCAGCTGAGGTGAAAGAGCTCAGATTCGGGTGCAGGAGCTCTGCAGCAGTTTCTATATCTTTACCTGATCCCACCCTGGGCAGGCTGAGCATCTCTGGGTGTCCCTGTGCCATGCCAGGACACACAGCATGCAGGGAGGTGCAGAGCTGTGGGCAGAGGCCCAGAGTTCCCTCTGGAGCATGAAGACAGAGGTTACTTTGGATTTAGAAAGTGAAAATGTCCAGAGAAGGGCCATGAGGAGGAGCAGAGGGCTGGAGCTCCTCCTCTGTGAAGAAGAGAGAGTTGGGACTATTCTGTCTGGAGAAGAGATGATCTAATTGTGGCCTTCCAGTACCTGAAGGAGGCTACAAGAAAGCTGGGGAGGGGCTGTTGAGGGTGTCAGGGAGTGATAGGACTGGGAGGGATGGAGCAAAACTGGAAGTGGAGAGAATCAGATTGGATGTCAGGAAGAAGTTCTTCCCCAGGAGGGTGGTGAGAGCCTGGCACAGGCTGCCCAGGGAGGTGGTGGAAGCCTCCTGCCTGGAGGTGTTTGCAGCCAGGCTGGATGTGGCTGTGAGCAACCTGCTGCAGTGTGAGGTGTCCCTGCCCATGGCAGGGGGTTGGAGCTGGCTGAGCCTTGAGGTCCCTTCCAGCCCTGACAGTTCTGTGATTCATTTCCATTCTGGCACCCACTGTTAATTACCTTCCCCTTCTTTTTCCTTTCCTTAGCAGCCATTCTTGTGCTCTGTTTCTTCCCTTAAAGCTGATAATCAGCTGCCTGTCTCTGTAACCATTCTGCTGACACAAATCATGATGGATATGAAAACCAATAAAAGGAAAAAGAGGCAAATCTAATGAGAGAGTGCTGAGAATGAGACCAAAAGAAAGGGGCGGGGGGGGAGAAGAAGAAGAAATGGAACCAGGTTCTTTCATCATCAATGTGCAAAGCCAAGTGGAATAAATTTCCTTCAAGGAGGCCCCATTTCTATTTAAATGTAAAACACACCACGATGCTTTAAGCACCACAGCAAAGGATGGGCTCCTGAGCAGGCACTGGCCCTGTAACACAAGCCCCAAAACCCAGCAGACAAATCCACTCACACCCCCAGCACTGCAAAGAGCCCAAAGGGTTGTGGCTGCCTCCTCCCTTCTTCCCAGAGAGAGCTGTTAGCCGTTGGGATGTGCTGCCCAGGGAGGTGGTGGAGTCCCCATCCCTGGAGGTGTTCAAAAAGGGATTGGAGGTGGCACTTGGAGCCATGGGTTAGTCAGTCAGGAGGTGCTGGGTGACAGGTTGGACTTGGTGATGCCTGAGGTCTCTTCCAACCTTACTGATTCTATGACGCAGTTCCAACCCCCTGTGTGGGCAGGGACACCTCACACCAGAGCAGGTTCCACAGAGCCACCCACATCCAGGGGGTCTTGAAAGTCTCCAGAGAGGGAGACTCCACAACCCTGCTCCTCTTCCTCAGCACAGCTGGAGGTGTTCAGGAGGGGACTGGACATGGCACTTGGTGCCATGGTCTAGTAGGCATAAAGTCTTGGGCGACAGGTTGGACTTGATGGCCTCTGAGGTCTTTTCCAGCCTTGTTGATTCTGTGATTCTGGGGCTGCTCAAGGCCAGGCTGGGTGAGGGCTTGAGCAGCTGGGTCTAGGTGAGAGGTGTCCCTGCCTACACCGGGGTGGCTGGAGGGGATGATCTCTGGGGTCCCCTCCAGCCTGAGCCAGTCTGTGGTTGTATGAAATGCAGGAAACTGTAGGGACAAGGAGGTCACAGAATCAAGCAGCTTGGAAAAGACCTCAGAGATCATCCAGTCCAACGCTTGCCCGTCAAGCCCGAGGTCACGCCAGTCTTCGCTCGCTGCTTTGCCCTGGAAGGCAGGGGCTCACGGAACTGCCAGCAAGGCTGAATCTGGGGAAAGGCTAATTCTGGGGAAAGGCTAATTCTGACTTGCTGCTGCTCTAAATAAGAATATCTTTGCATAAAATCAGTGAGAGATCAGCAGCGGCGAGGGGGGGGCGGGGCGTCCTCCTTTGCCCTTCCTCTGAAAAACAATGAAAGAAAGAAAGAAGCTTTCCAAGCCTGAGCAAAGGAAGGAGAGGATGAGGGAACCTCACTGTCACCTGCTCCTGACCCCAGGCAGATCCCCAAACCCTCGAACCTGCAAAATGGACCACTCAACCCTTTCCCTTCCACAGTGGGATTGCAGGAGGGCACCCTGAGGGCACCCAGCATCCCGAGGGCACCCTGAGGGCACCCAGCATCCCAAGGGCACCATCCCACCGGCCCCAGCCCCTGAAGCTGTGCCAGGACTAGAAGCTGGGAGATTCTTGAGGGAGGCATTGAGCAGTCCTAGGTGCAGAAGCTCTCACGTGTCTTCAAGGTACCACTCATCAGAAAGTGAAGCCACCCCCAGGCCTGTCCACTGAGCCCAGCATCAGCCTTGTTTCCTCTTCTCACTTCCAGACCATGATAGTCTCCATGGCATGGCCAGCACAGGCCAGGCAGAAAGGAAAGGGCTGGGAGAGGCCATCGTGGCTTGGTCCCCTCGCACTGCTACAGCTCTGTGCGTGCTTCAGAGAGGTGACAGCACCCCCTGAAGTCCTCAGGCAGCGTGGCTTTCCCTGTGCTGCAACCCCCACCACAAGCACTGCAGCAGGCCTGGCACTGGAACACCCCTGGGCAGAGGGAAGAGAGAGACAGACCCAGCTGGTACAGGCTGGGTTTCACCCTGCTGAGCTGGGCATGAACCTGGCGCTTATCTCTGCAGGAGCATCTTCCAAGCAGTGTATTTTTCTCCCTCCTCCCTTTCCCCTCCTCACCCCCCAGCAGCCCTGGTTTCCACATTTGACTTCCAAGCTGCATCTCTACTTGCACCCCTAGCAGAGTGCAGCAGAATGGCTCTTCCAACACCCAGCTCTGCCTCAGCCCTCCTCACGCTCCAGAGCAATACTCCAAACGCTGAGACTCTGAAGTGAGCTCTGTGAATCAGGAAGAATGATGACATTTAGAGCACTAATGCCAACCTTGCAGAACAGAGAGGCAATTCTACACCTCAGGGGTACCTAGGAGGGAATCAGGGTGCCAAACCCTGTGCTCTCTGCTTCTTCCCCCTCAGCACAGCAGATCTCAAAGGAGTTTCAGCATATTTGTCACCCCTCTGGAGGAGGGGGCTCTCTGGGGAAGATGGGGCTGGTCCTCTGCCCTGCAGCCTCCCATCCCTCTCTGCTCTGCTCTCCAAGTCCTGTTTGCAGTAGGTTGGATTTGTGTTAGCCCTCTCTGCTGCACAGTGTTGAGGATCAGGGTGTACAAGGTCAGTCCTGCAGGGGGGATGACTTCGGGTTAACTCCTAGACATGGCTTTGGCTCACAGGAAGGGCTGGAGCTGAGCAGAGAAGCAAACAGCAAGTGGCTTCAGCCCCTGGCACACAGCACCCCTCTGGCCTGAGATCAGCTCCTGCTGAACTCTGCAGAGTTCACAAGCACAGACACTGCACTGTACACGAGTCCCTAACACCCTGCTGGCAGGCTGGGAGCTCTCCTCTAGCAGCACCTGGGCTGCCGGACCATGAGGGAACCTGGGCAACCTCCAGCCCCATCTGTTCACCTCCGCGCCGGGGAAGCTCCCCAGAGCCCAGGCACTGCTTCACCTTCCCCACCTCTGCACTGCCTTCTGCCAAACACACAGCACTGCAGCAGCCAGCTCTCCTCTCTGCCACAAGTGTGAGATTACCTTCAAATCCTGAAGCTCCACCACAGACAGTCACTTGAGGGTCTTTGTTTACCTTCTGGAGAGAGGCTTCAGAACCTACTCAGATCTCATCCCTACCTCCTTCATGCACTGACAAAATCATTAAGGAAGAGCAAACAGACTCCCAGCCCAGAGCCTGCAGAAAGTGAGGCACTGATAAGCATCAGGTGGTGCAGAAAGCCTGCCAGGAGGTTTTGGGCTAAATGGTGTGAAGAAGGTGAGACTGTGAGCGTCTGCTCCTCCTGCTCGGTGCAGCGGGAAAGGGGCACCCACGCCAAATCCTCAGGCACAGGGTAATTAAACTGTGAGACAGGAGGATAAATGGGTTCAAAGAGGGATTCAGCTCATTCAGAGGAGAAACCTCCCCATGGCTATTAAGCCCCTTGGTCCCAATGCAACTTCTGGCTCAGGAAGTCTCTAATCTGCTAATTACCAGACACTGGGAGGCTAATCTGTGGCATGGATCACTCGGCTCTTCCCCACCTTCTGCTGCAGGCAGGGTGCTGGCTACATGATTTTTAGGTGCTCCAATGGACCTGGTCTCTCATCTGGGTCTTTTTTCAGTGATCTTTGTTGTGCTCACAGCCTCCAGCACCCTTCACCCCTGCAGCAGCATTCACAATGAGCTGAGGGCCATGAGCTCACCAGCCAGTGAAGTCCTCAAAGCCAGGGACTGCTCAGGGGTGTTCAGCTATCAGAATTGCCAGGGCTGGAAGGGACCTCAAGGATCATCAGGGACAGCTCACACTACAGCAGGTTACTCACAGCCACATCCAGCCTGGCTGCAAACACCTCCAGGCAGGAGGCTTCCACCACCTCCCTGGGCAGCCTGTGCCAGGCTCTCGCCACCCTCCTGGGGAACAACTTCTTCCTGACATCCAATCTCAGTCTACCCACTTCTAGTTTTGCTCCATCCCTCCCCAGTCCTGTCACTCCCTGACACCCTCAGAAGTCCCTCCCCAGCTTTCTTGTAGCTTTACAGATCAGCTACTGCCACACTGTGAGAGCACAGTGCACATGGTGGGCACAGTGAGCATCATGAGTGTGAGGAGCACGATGAACGTGGTGAGTGCTGAGCAGCACACAGAGGGCAGGAGGGTCGGCTCGTGGCTCTCAGCCCCACGACAGGAGCACAGCAACAGCCTCCACATCACCCACCCAGGGCCTCAGAAGGGCTCTGCACCACCTCACCCCTCTGACAACGCTGCCTGCAGGCTGCCCACCTCCAGCACAAACAGCAGGAACCCTCCAGAAGACCCCAGCACCTATCTGTGTTCCCACTTCCCCACTCAGCTGCCCTTCAGGGCCGGGGGGGGGGGGACAGACACACCTCTTTTCTTCCCCTTCATGCCTCTGAGATTATTGGGCTGATATTTCACTCTTGCTCTAGAAGTAAGTGCACTGGCACGAGAGGAGCGTTAACATTTGCAGCGTGGGTTGCAGGGAGGAAAGAAAGAGTCATCTTTAAGCCTCCACACCAAAGCTGCTCCTCAGCAGCAGCTGATGGTGTCACAGCTTCCCTGCCACACCAATCACCGCTGCTCCTTCGGGGCTGTTGAACTCGAAGGCTTTCCCCGCGAACAGCAGCACCACCCCCGAACAGCAAAAGCAAACAGGTTTTTCCCCCTCCCCCCGGGCCCCGACAGACACCCAGTGCTTGTGATTTCAGCAGTGGCTTTGTTGCCTTCTTTTCTCTGCAGGAGCGGTTTGGATGGGTTTGACGATTTGCTGGTGCCTCCGTTCTCCTCCCCCTCTGCCTCCCATCTGTTATTTTTACCGTCTGCGTTGCCGTCCTCCTCTCCCGGCGCCAGCAGCTCTGCTGCAAAACCAATGCTGCCTCCTAGAAGCCGATCAGCTCCCTCCTCAGAGACACATCTCCTGCTTGACGGCCCCAGAAGTGCCTGGAGAAGAACCAATGGATCCTTCATTAGCGATTTTCTCGGAGGCAGAGCCCACACAACCCTCGAGCTCAGTGCAAAGCAGAATCAACCAGGTCCTTCAGCAGGAGGAAGCCAGCTCTCACTTACCCAAACCTCTCAGCCAGGCTCAGCCAGCGCCAGAAACTCAGCACACACAAGGACAAGGAGCAAGAGCAGTCACCTCCTCGTCTTTTATCCCCCCAGGAGGGCCTCACCTCAGCCAATCTCCTGTTGCCTTGGCAGTTCAGAGGGGGATAGGACACACCTGAGCCCTGGCTCGGCCTGGAGGCAGTTCCTTTGCCCAGAAGGAGCTGTGGTCATCAGCAGGAGCTGCTGCTGCCTGCTGGGGGCTGAACGCAGGTGAGGAGAATCACAGAATCAGCCAGGTTGGAGAAGACCTCAGAGATCATCCAGTGCAACCTAGCAGCTGATAGCTAACACCTGGCAGCTAAACCCTGGCTGCAAGTGCCACATCCAAGCCCCTCTTGAACACCTCCAATGAAGGGGACTCCACCACCTCCCTGGGCAGCACATCCCAAGGGCCAATCTCTCTTGCTGGGAAGAACTTCCTCCTCACCTCCAGCCTAAACCTCCCCTGGCACAGCTTGAGACTGTGTCCTCTTGTTCTGGTGCTGGGTGCCTGGGGGAAGAGACCAACTCCCACCTGGCTACAGTCTCCCTTCAGGCAGTTGTAGAGAGCAAGAAGGTCTCCCCTGAGCCTCCTCTTCTCCAGGCTAAGCAACCCCAGCTCCCTCAGCCTCTCCTCACAGGGCTGTGCTCCAGATCCCTCCCCAGCCTCCTTGCCCTTCTCTGGACACCTTCCAGTGTCTCAATGTCCTTCTTAAACTGAGGAGCCCAGAACTGGGCACAGGGCTCAAGGTGTGGCCTGACCAGCGCCGAGTACCAGTGCCGCCTCCTCCTCTCGCTGCACTTGGCACAAGCAACACAGAGCCTGCTCACCCCCCCAGAGAGAGCCCAGCCACACAGGAGGGGGTGTCCCTGAGAGAAGGGATCACTTCCCAGGTTACTAGAGAGTAAAGGCTTCATGTGGAAGGAAGCCCTCACCTCGAGTGCAGTGGGAATAGAAAGAGCACTTGAGAGCTGCCCAGCTCCTTCCCCAGGGCACTGTGCTGCCTGGGGCTCATCCCAACAGGCAGCAGAGCAGAGAGCTGGGCCCAGGCATGCTCCATTGCCCACCCAGGCCTGCAGAGAGGGAAATGCCAAGCCAGGCTTTGAAAGCCTCCCAGGGCTGGGCTCCAGCAACAAGAGCTGGCAGCTGTGTGGCACTCTCAGACCATTCTGCATCGGTCACTGTCACAGCAGCCACCCTCGCTCCTAAGGATTTCAGTGGCTCACTGGCCAGGCAGCTTTCCACAACACCTTTCCAATCCCACTTAATTCACCAAAGCTCTCGTGGTGTGACCTGCTGGGTGGTGCTGGGCAGGTCTCCTGGGTCTGCAGAGCACAAGCAAGGCTGTGGAAGCCCTGCAGTCCAGCCCTGCTGCCATGGTGGGACATGCACAGGGAGGTCACCTTAGCACCAGCTGGAAGACTCCACAAGGGTGCAAAATAAAGACAGATTCCCCTCAGGCTGTCTCCAGTCCTCAGCTCTCCACCTCAGACAGACCACAGACATGACTCAGTCTTAGGCCAGCTCAAACTTTCACCTGTCTCTGGCAGCTCTCCCTTTTCCTCCTCATTTCATGATTTCCCAAGCACAACCTAATTGGCCCTGGCCTGCTACCAAGAGGTTTATTGAAGCTGTGAGGGAAGGAACTAATGATTGGTGAGAAGCCCTAGTTCTGAGGCTGCTGAGTAGCTCATTACACATTTATGGCCACCAACCAGGGGTGCTCAGATGAAGGCTGTGGATCTCTTTACCTTGCCAAGGCACCAAGGTGCATCCAGCCACAGGAACTCAAAGGTTGAGGCAGAAATCAACAAGGAGCTACTGAACACATACACACACACCCCCCACACCCCCGTGCAGCTGGAAGAGACTCAGTTGATGATGAACCTCTAAAATGTGCATAATTTAGAGTATTAGAAACATAAGCTGCTAAAGCATCAATATTTAACCACCCTCCCTTGCAGGGGCGCCACAGATCCTTGCAGCAAGGACAGATCCTCTTGAACATGAAGGTGGGAGAGGCACAAGCCTTGCCTGAAATGCTGCTGTGGCCAAATTCCTGGCATGGATTCCCATGGCACTGGCTGGGGGATGGGTTTGGCCCCTGGTGTTCTCCCTCTCACCCCTGTGAAATGAGATTGGCCTCTGTGCAGGTTAAGTGGAGCCAGAGGACTGCATGGAGCTGATTTTCAGCTGGAGCAGCTCCCACCAGAGACCCAGCCAGTGGCTGTGCTGGGTGGGTGAGGGTCAGCCTGGGTGCCTCCACGTGCTGCTGGGTGATGTCAGGGAGGACTATCCTGGGGCAGGACAGTCCAGTTCTGACCACCCAGCTGCAGGGCCTGGGCAGAACACTCAGGTTTCCCTATGGTCAGAGCAGGGAGGTTGGAATCCAGCATTGTCCATGGGATTCTTACCAGGAGCCTAAAGGTGAGGGATGCTCCAACCTCCCCAAGTAAACAAGTGACTACAAAGGCAAGCAGGACTGAGTCACAAGTGAGTCAGAGCCTCCTAAGCCCTGCTGCTGCTCAGTGTGTGCATCCAGCTCAGACACTGCTGGGGAGAGCCGAGGGCTGCTCCAGAGCAGTTGCTTTCAGCTGCCGATCCTGAATCATTTATCATTTGCTTTCCAGCTCCATGCCAGGAGCTTCAAACCACCAGGACTGTTGGACAATGCAAGAGAAAAGCCTTCTGCACGGTCACCCCAGCAGACAGATGTTGTTGCTGAGGAGTATGGTTAGGGACAGCATGAGCCTGAGCACCAGCAGAACTCCTCAGCTGTGAGCTGGGGTGAGGGAGGCAGCTTTGCTCCTGAGGAGGCTGGTTGGAAATGACAGAGCTCCACCTCTGGGGAGGACTAAAGTCCCCCCTAAAACCACCTGCTCCAAAGGAATGAGCAACAGAAGGCAAACACAGCTCCCTGAGACAGCTTTTCCCCATCCTCCCCCAAACCCCTCCAAACCGAGGAGCAAAGCTCTGTGCTGGAGAGCTCACTGGGGGCCGATTGCACGGTGGCAAAGCCTCTGCTGCTCACCCACCAACGCTCCTGTGGCAGAGCACCCACACTGCAAGCCCCTGTGCTGCACCAGCCCTCAGCTGGCTCGCTGCTGGAGAGCTCTCTGCATTAGGTCATGCCGGGGGCGTTTGCAGGGGACACCTGCACAAATCACAGAAACACTCAGGGTGGAAAAGAGCCTCAGGATCACCAAGTCCAACCCAGAGCCCTACTCGACAAGGGTCACCCCTAAACTATATCCCCAAGCACCACATCCAAAGCACCTTTAAACACCTCCAGGGTTGGTGACTCCAGCCCCTCCCTGGGCAGCACATTCCACTCCCTCACCACTCTTGATGGGAAAATGTTTTTCCTACTGTCCAGTCTAAACCTCCCCAGTGGCAGCTTGAGGCTGTTCCCTCTTGTCCTATCACCGTGAGAAGAGACCAGCACCAACCTCTCCACAGCCTCCTTTCAGGTAGCTGCAGAGGGCAATGAGGTCTCCCTCAGCCTCCTCTTGTTCAAACCAAACAGCCTCAGGTCCCTCAGCTGCTCTCCATCAGATTCATTCTCCAGGCCCTCCCCAGCTTCCTTGCCCTCCTCTGCACCAGCTCCAGCACCTCCACATCTCTCTTGGATTGAGGTGCCCCAATGCTTGAGGTATGACCTCACCAGAGCTAGGTCCCAGGGGACAATCCCCTCCCTGCTCCTGCTGGACGCAGCACTTCTGATCCCAGCCAGGACACCTTTGGCTGTCTTGGCCACCTGGGCCCGCTGCATGCTCAGCTGCCTGTCCATTAGAACCCCCCAGGTCCCTTTCTGCCAGCCAGCTTTCCGGCCCCACTGCCCCAAGCCAGGAGCCTCTGCCTCTCTGCACTCGGTGGATGCCAATCCTCTTAAGGCAGCCGGCGCCGCCCTGAGGTGCAGCAAGGTGTGGCCCGTGCGGGGCTGCGGCGCCGCAGCTGTGTGCACTAATTAGGTAACGCTCATTACCGCTCATTCAATTTGCATGTGCAGATGCGGGGAAGCTGAGTGCCCGACTGCTCTCCAGGCTCTGACTGATTGCTCCCACTTTGCATTCATTGGGAAGCTGCCCCAGCGCCGCGGTTTTGCGGCGGGGTGTTTGCTGCCGCTCCAAGGGACGTGCCAGTCACACGCCCTCAGCTGTGGCTCTTGATTAACAGTATTGTGCCAATATGCCTTGGGCTGAGCAGCACCAGGGGGCACCGGCAGAGCCAGCTGCGGGTGGGCAACGCTCCCTGCAGGCCCTGCCCCTTCCTGTGCCCAGCAGCAGGCTGTGGCAGCCCAGCCGCTCATGGGTGGTGGTGCCCATCGCTCATCTCCTCCAGCCAGACATAAATGGGCCCATCAGGGGGCTTGGGCTGGTCAGACAGACACCAAGCCCCTCACAACAGGGCAAAGAGGGCTGGTGTTGAGCTCAGCAGCTGTCCCCTAAAGCCCCTTCAGCTGCACACTGGGGTTTCTCTCTTCCACCTCATGTCCTTCCCCCAGCACCCTGCTCAGTGCCCTGGCTGGACTGGGAGGCTTAAGGGCTCCTGCTCTCACCCCAGCCACAAAGTACCTGGTGGTCTCAGCCTGGGGACCCCTGGCTCTGGGGTCTCCCACCCTCCTGCCCTCCCCAGCTCAGCCCTTTGCTGCTGGTCAGGCAGAGCTGTGCCACAGGCAGGGGCATGGTGTGAGCACAGCTCCAGCCCTTCCCAAGCCAGGCTTGTCTTCAGACCAGCCAGGCAATCACAACCTGCCAGAGAGTCGTCTGCCTGCCCACAGGGCTGAGGCTGAAATGATTCTTGTCTGTCAGTGATTCAGGATTAGATTACTTCTCAGCTAAGCCCATGGTCACAATAACCAAGGAACAGCCCAAAAGGCAACTGATAGTGATGAAAAACAAGGGCTGTCAGAGCAGCTCCATGGCCAGGGTGGAAAGCAGACCAAAGCTGGCCTGGCTGCAGTGGCCAGTTCCGAGCCAAGATGCCAAAGCAGTTGTGAGCTGCAGGCTGAGGAACACCAGGCTTGGCCAGAAGAGAGGCCCCTGGCTCGGCGGCCTGATGGGACAGCTGTGAAGCTCCATCCCTCTGAACTGAACTGGGAGCTTACCCACAGAGGTGGATGGACCAAGGAGCAGAGCCATACACCCTGGGCCAGCCAGCAAGGCTTTCAGTTTGGGGAGAAAGGTACAGCACAAGTAAATGACTCTGCTTAGGCATCACCCAAGGCCTTCTGAGCAGAGGCTCTTGGTCCCTGCTCTGTGCAGAGGGATGGGGTGGGGGTGGGCTGAGGACCCTGACCCACCCCAGGGCGGCTGCCTGTGCTGCCACGGAGGTGAAGGTGTCAGGAGGAGGACTTGTCTTGCAGGGGAAAGCCTCTGCCGGCACATCCCCTGTAACGCTTCCCAGCCTGCTCCCAGGTGCCCTGTGACGGCAAGATGCTGCCATTCAGAGCCTTTCAAGGGAGGTTTGTCATACCACTCGGTGTTGCTAGGCTGCTGACACCAGGCAGCTCCACTGCCACCCTGCCAGGCAGGGGAGCTGTCACTTCAGCTCATCTCAGCGGGAGAGGCTGTCGCTGCTCCTCCCCGCACGGCCAGCGCCCGCCGGGCAGCCCGGGCTGGGCACAGCCTTTGTACCGCACTGATCGTCTCAGTCCCGCGGAGGAAAGATGCTCCTGCAGCTGACAGCCCTGGCAGAAGTTGGCAGCTGGGGCTCCAAGAGGAGGGAGAATCTGTTCATGGGCTGAAGCACAGCCGTTGGCAGTGCCCCAGCGATCGTTTCACCAGGGAGAACTCCTGGAGGCTTCTTTGGCTCCTGCCCTGCTCCCTGGCACCGCTTCAGGCATCAGCCAGGTGAACCTCTGAAGATATTTCTGTCCTTGCAAAGCTTCCTTTGCAAGGAAGAGGCTTCAGTGCTGCAGCCTGCTCACGCCCCGGGAAACACCTGCTGCCACGGGTGGCACCGGGGACGGCAGCAAACCTGGCACCTTGGCATGCCCCGCGTTAGCATAGCACAGCTCCTCGGCGCCGCTGAGCTGCCCCGGACCTCGCCCCGAGGTGCGATAGGAGATCAGTGCCCATCGTAGAGGCAGAGGGCAAGGGAAGGCATTCCTGCAGGAGAGGGAATTATCTGGCTCTGAACATTTTTGCCCGAGGCAGCCAAGGCAGAACCTCTTGAACCTGTTCCCTCTGCTCTCGGATCTCCGCCTGTGCCTCTTTTGCACCGAGTTGTAGAGCAATTTCTGGAGGCAGAGGCTCAGGTCAGGCTTGCTGCAGGGGTGCAGGGAGGGTTCTTTGCTCCACTGCTGGATTTCGGTGGCAAACTGGAGTGTGTTTAAAATTCGGCCGTGCCTCAAGACCGCGCTGCTGCTCTGCCTCGGGAGCAATCGCTGTCGGCACCGCCCGCAGCCGGCACCGCCCGCAGCCGGCACCGCCCGCAGCCGGCACCGCCCGCAGCCGGCACCGCCCGCAGCCGGCACCGCCCGCAGCCGGCACCGCCCGCAGCCGGCACCGCCCGCAGCCGGCACCGCCCGCAGCCGGCACCGCCCGCAGCCGGCACCGCCCGCAGCCGGCACCGTTAGCTCAACAAAGCCCCAGGTCCCTCACGGAAGGGGAAAGCTCCCTGGGGAGCAGCAGTGTTTTAGCCAGCTTGTCATCCAAGCGGTTCAAAGCACTCCAGAAGCATTCGTTAAGTCTCATGAGATGCCCACAAGATGTAGAGCTAGTGTTTGTTTACAGTGGGCAGCACTGGGGGCTCATTACGACTGTGGAGGGTTGGGTCAGGCACTGCGAATCTCAGGGCATCAACTGGCACCAGGAGTGCCAACCCCGCTCAAGAGTGTGCAAGGCTGAACGTTGATTAGGAAGGATCCAATCGATCAATCTGGTTGCCAGTGGAACTAAAGAGCAGCCAAAGGCTTGGACTGCCAAATACCTATAGCCATGGACACCCCCAGAGCCTGCCAACCACCCACAGCCATGGGCACGGGGAGCCTCTGGCCTGCACATGAGCAGAGGGCAGACGGCTACAAGGGAGAAGGCAATGAGAAAACTCCAGAGGGACTTTCCCCATGAACGTGTCTTCAGCTCCGTGTGCAGCAGAGCGAGAGAGCTGCAAACACCTCAGCCTGTGGTGGCAACCCGGGGTCACAGCCTGGCTGCTCCCGAGATGATGGCTTGTGCCTGTCATGTTCAGAGAGGCTTAAAGCATCTGACAAGAATTAGGTGATTTACTCTTCACTTGCCTTGGAAATCTGAGCCTCTCTGATCACACTGAACATAAAAGCAAGCCTTACCTCAAGTCCAAACCCATTTTTCCTTTGGATCAAGGCTGCATCTGGCTTCTGACTGTGCTTCATCTCTCCAGAAATATTTGCATGGGAGGATTTGCAAATCGTGCTCCAGATCAGAGGCTGATGGGTTTAGCACGGCTGAGGAGCAGAGCTGGCTGCCAGAGCTGAGCAGGAACCCGAGCAGCAGAGACTCAGAGCCTCCCAGGGATGACATTTCTAGTTGAAAGCTGTGGGAATTGGTGGTCTAAAGGAAAGTGAAATGTGTGAATGCTGCTGGGGGGAACAGCCACAGAGATGTAAGAGAGCAAAGCAGGAGAGAGCAACATCTGCCAAATGATCTGCTGGAAAGGAGGCCGGGAGAAGGATGACCAAAGGGGAAGCAGATAGCGGTTTGCTGTCAGCAAACAATGCTGCCTGCATGCAGGAATGCCATCTCTGAGAGAGAGCCTTAGATGAGAACAGAAGCTTGGTGACTCCTGCCAGTGCCATTATCTCCTCTGGGGAGGAGATCGGCGCCGCTGCTGCTGCCCCTGCAGGGGGTGGAAACGCTCCCGAAGCGTTAATCCCAGCCTGGTGAAAGGAACGCGTGCACCATCCCCACAGATCAGTCAGGGCCGATGTGAGCAGCCACACACCCTGCTACAAACCAAGCAGCAACACCCCAGTGGAACCTGTGCTGCAGAGAGGCTCCAGCTGGCCACAGAGTTGGGGCTCCAGCAGCTGCCAGTAACAACCCCAGAGCCCAGCTCGGCCCCACGCTGCTGGCAGCAGCCTTGCAAGCAACACGAACCAAGGGAAGGGGCTGGGATCTTCCAGGGAGGAACCAGCCCAGCTCTAGGGATCAGCCATCTGAGGATCACAGGAGAAGGAAGGGCTGGAGCAAAGGGGGAGAGTAAATTTGGTCACCCGGGGGAGCTACAGGGAGACACCACCCCCACCACCAGCCCCCTTAGCTGTGCTGAACACAGCACCACATGGAGCTGGGATTTTCCCTGCACTTCCAGATGGATGGGGCACTTGGATGCCCCAAACATTTGGCCCTTGTGAATATTGAATTCCCAGCCAGCTGCTTCAGCAGCAAGCAGTTTTCTCTTCCTGCACTTTCTTCACCCCAAAATGAGGTTAAAGAAGAGGAAAAAAGAGCTCCTGGCCCACCCAGTGCTCCTTGCTGGGGTCACACAGCTGGACATGGAGCTCCACAGCAAGAGCTGGAGCCCCTGTTACAGAAAGGACCTGGAGGTGCTGGAAGGTGTCCAGAGCAGGGCCACGAGGAGGAGCAGAGGGCTGGAGCTGCTCTGCTGTGAGGACAGACTGAGAGTTGGGGTTGTTCAGACTGGAGAGGAGAAGGCTCTAATGAGACCTATTTGTGGCCTTCCAGTGTCTGAAGGGGGCTCCAAGCAAGCTGGGGAGGGACTTGTGAAGGTGTCAGGGAGGGATAGGCCTGGGGGATGGAGCAAAACTAGAAGTGGGGAGATTCAGATTGGATGTGAGGAAGAAGTTGTTCCCCAGGAGGGTGGTGAGAGCCTGGCACAGGCTGCCCAGGGAGGGGGTGGAAGCCTCCTGCCTGGAGGTGTTTGCAGCCAGGCTGGAGGTGGCTGTGAGCAACCTGCTGCAGTGTGAGGTGTCCCTGCCCGTGGCAGGGGGGTTGGCACTGGCTGAGCCTTGAGGTCCCTTCCAGCCCTGACAGTTCTGTGGTTCTATAACTGCAGCAGCTCAGGGACATGGCTTAGTGCTGACCCTTCAGGGCTGGGTCCAGGGCTGGGCTGGATGAGCTTGGAGGTCTCTTCTAGCCAGATCTATTCTGTGCTTCTGGGATTCTCTTCTGCTTCCCACCCATTTTGCTTTACCCAGGCCAATTCCAGAGCTGGGCAAGCTCTGCAGAGGATTCTGCACAAACATTCCTTGGGATTATTACTTATTGATTTCAAATTCATCAGTTTTGAACCATTTCTCTCCCTCTCACTTTCACCTGGGGTTCCCACTGCTGTGACTTCATTCTACCAGCTCTGTTTACCCTCAGAGTACTCACCAGAGCAGCAAATTGCACCTGATTATTGGAGATTATCCACACAGAGCCAAGTGCTGCATGAATTATTAATCCTCATGATTAGTGCTGCTGTCCTGGTGCCTGGAGGCCTCCCTGATCCCACTGCTTTAGGTGCTGTGTAAGCAAATCACCAGCCGTGCTGCTTGCTCCAAAGGGCTGCCTGGCTCAGGGGGAAGGATGTGAAGAGACAAGCTGATGTCTCAGCATCATCTCCAGCCCCTCTGTGGCAGAGCTGAGAAGAGAGCTGTCCCCCAGCAGGAGGAAACCTCAGGGTGTGGTTTCTTCTCACCTCCCCTTGCACACTTAGTGTTTCCTGGGCGTGTTTCCTCTCCTCCACAGAGAGACAACGTCTCTCATCACCTTTCAGTGCCTCCTTTCCAACAGGGATGTGCACAGAGGGGCTGGATTAGCCACCAGGGAAGGCAGCTGCTGCAGGCTGAGCACCTGTGAGCTCTGAACCAACCCCACCACAGACCAGCCCTTGCGAGGCTGAAGGCTCTCTTGCCTTCTCTGCTGGAGGGGAGCCCTCAGCTCCCACTCCCCAAAACCTTCACATCTTGCCTTGCACCCCCATGCACAACAGCCACCCCAACCTCCCAGCTGCTTCCTGCACTGGTTAGACCATCCCCATCTCCAACACAGCCCCTCAGAGGCAGGCAACACTTCTTGGTGCAGAGCCTGCACCTTGAGCTGCTCATGGCTTTGTGCCCAAGCCATGGAACCACCACTGCTGGAGGTATTTAAGGCCAGGCTGGAGGTGGCTGTGAGCAGCCTGCTGTAGCGTGAGGTGTCCCTGCCCATGGCTGGGGGTTGGATCTGGATGATCCTTGAGGTTCTTTCCAGCCCTGTCAGTTCTGTGATGCTATGAAGTGAGTCCTGTCCTGGAGGCTCGTCTGCCTCTGCAGAAGCCACCACGTTTGTTGGCAAGCAGAAGGAATCTGTTGGGGTTTGTTTGCATGGCAGGGGGGTTGGAACTGGATGATCCTTGAGGTCCCTTCCAACCCTAACAATTCTCTGTGTGGTACAAGACCTGGCTGAGACAGCTGAGAGAGGCAAGGCAAGAAGCACATGGAGCACGTGGGACCATGCCCAACTTCAATCCACACTCCTCAAGTGAAGGTGTGTGGTGGGACAGACCTAGAGACAGCATTTAGATGACAGGAGGGGAGCTGCTACAGAGAGAGGAGGAGCACAGCCTCCCAACCACCGCCCCTGGCTCTGGGGAAGACGTTTCTCGCCTCCAGAAACAAAGCTTTGATTCATAACTGCCTCCAGACACCCAAACAGCAGACCCTGCACTGCAGCTGTGCGAGCCTCCCTCAGCATGGTCCCCGTTCCAAATCGGTTAACAAGCTCTCTGCTGAGTGCTCCTGCCTTTCATGCCACTGCAGCTGCCCTGCAAGCTACAGAACTCACATTTCCAGCCCCTTCAGAAATCCCTTCCAGCCTGGAGCTACCCCCGAGGCAGCAATCGGGCTGATGGAGTGCTGACGCCGATTTTCCGGGTCAGCTGTGCTGCGAGCTGGCAGGGATGGGGCACGGCAGAGCTGCAGGCAACCTGAGCCCAGCCTGCCCAGGCAACCTGAGCCCAGCCTGCCAGCCCCACAGGCAGGGCAGCAAGCTCTGCCCAGCCTCCACGGAGAGCTGGTGCCCGGCGGCAGGCAGCGAGGCAGGCGCTGTGCGCCCAGGGCCAGGCTCTCACTGCTCTGTATTGATAGCAGTAATGGGGCTTTAATCAATATTAATAATAGCTCAGATGAGCATTAAAAGACCCCATCATTTTCCCAGTGCAAAGAGCTATGAGGAATAAAGATCCCTCTCCACCAAGCCTGCTGTTCCACACCCAGAGCTAGAAGTAGGTAAACCACGAGGCCAAGAAAATCATTCACTGTAAGAAGAGGAAAGTTCTGGTTCTGTTTCCCTGTACCCAGTGGCTCAGCTGCTCCCCCACCATCTCCTGCCCCAGGCAGCCCAACTGTTTCTAGCTCAATCACAGGCTTGCTGAACAGACAAGATGGTTTTAACCTTGCTGGGGAAGAGCTTTGTGTGGTATCTGCAGTTCCTGCTGAGACAGACACGAATTCCATGCAGGCCAAGCTTGCATATCTTAGGGGACCTGGGGTTTAATGTCACCATCTGCAAACATAGCAAATGACACTCCCCCACTCCCCAGGGGTAGATTGCAGACATGAAACCAAGTGTCTGTGCAACAGGCAAGGGTGGGCAAGCGAGCTCTGCCACTTAGGCCACACACATGCTCTGCTAGGGGCCAGCTGGGGCTTTCCCCAACGCTGATCTTCAGCCACAAATCAGACCAAGGGTCTGCAACCCTGAAGTGGCTTCTGTGCCACAGACAAGTCTGGTTCAGAGCAGGAGGCTGCCCCTCCAGGCAGGTCGGGAGCAGGAGGTTGCCCCTCCAGGCAGATAACTAGGTTTTGATCTCCATCTGGGCTGGGGCAGCATTTCAGAGCCTGGTGGATTCTGAACTGAAATGCTGCCCAGAGGTTTCCTCATTATGTCTGTTGGGTGGGAAGGACCCTTCACCACTGCCCCAGAGAGCACACCCCTCACTCAGCACTCCCACCAGGACAAAAGACAAGTGGCCACTCCATAGTGCTGCCACTGGCACCTCCTGCAGCTCCATGGATTCCTCCATGGCCATCTTATTTCCCTTGGCTCAGAGCTTTTTCTTGAACCTCGCCCCTCCAACTTCCAAGACAGGAACTTGAAAGGCAAATGCTGAAGCTGCTGGGGATGAGGAAGGGAAGGAGCAAAAGCCCCCCCCCAGAGGGACAGACTCTCCTCTCCTGCCCAGGCTGCAGTTTGCAAAAGGCCATCAATATGATGCACAACTGTGGGACCCCTCCCAGACAAAGCAGGGAAAGTGCTGGAAAAAAATATGCTGGGGCGGGGTGTGTGTGGGGAAAATAAATGAATGATCTCTCTGTCAACTATTTAAAAGCAATCCAGTAATGTGAACAATCAGAAGTGAGGAAAAATCAATAGGCTTCTCACAGTGCAGAAATGGAAAGCCAGCTGGGTTTTACTCCTGCAAGAGCCATGCAAACACAGCCCAGCAGAGCCATTCTGCTCTGCCCACAAAGGGGAGGCTTCTGCAGAGGCAGACACACCTCCAGCACAGGACTCGCTTCACAGCACCACAGAACTGTCAGGGCTGGAAGGGACCTCAAGGCTCAGCCAGCTCCAAGCCCCCTGCCACGGGCAGGGACACCTCACACCACAGCAGGCTGCTCACAGCCACATCCAGCCTGGCTGCAAACACCTCCAGGCAGGAGGCTTCCACCACCTCCCTGGGCAGCCTGTGCCAGGCTCTCACCACCCTCCTGGGGAACAACTTCTTCCTCACATCCAACCTGAATCTCCCCACTTCTAGTTTTGCTCCATCCTATCCCTCCCTGACTCCTTCAGAAGTCCCTCCCCAGCTTTCTTGTAGCCTCCCTCAGATACTGGAAGGCCACAATGAGGTCTCCTCAGAGCCTTCTCCTCTCCAGCCTGCACAACCCCAACTGCCTCAGTCTGTCCTCACAGCAGAGCAGCTCCAGGCCTCTGCTCCTCCTCATGGCCCTTCTCTGGACACCTTCCAGCACCTCCAGGTCCTTCCTGTAACAGAGGCTGCAGAACTGGATGCAGTGCTGGAGCCCACACTGATGGTTAATAATCCCCACTGGTGTCAGTGGCAGCAGAGCCTTGGAACATCCTGGGGGGGATATTCCCAACACATTTCATTTGTCTATTAATCATCATCCCCCAGGAAGACTTCAAGCAAAGAGAGGGAGGATGGAGGGTGCCAAACACAGCCCAGCCCCTGCTGCTCCACCTGACTTCCACAGAGTGCAGCAGAGCAGAGAACAGCAACACCACCACCCCCTGCTAGAGAAGCCAGGCAAGCAGAGGGCCCCACAGCAGCCATTTCTACACTCCAAATCGCAGCCAGCTTGTGGCTTCAGGCACTGGGAGGTGAAAGGGAGGGATTTCTATAGCAGCTCAGGAGGTGTGGGCTCCTTCCCCAAATGAGGTTGATGGAAACTGGGGGGGGAGCACAAGGGGGGTGGGAATCAAAAGGGGAGATGGATTGGAGGGCAGAGCCTAATGCAGCAGCACCATTTATCTGGCTGCCCAGCACCCAGAGCTGCACCATTTGTCTCAGTCTCAGCACCCTGCCTGCTCAGACAGATCTATTCCTTTTCCCTTCCAGCCTTTCCTATTGGCCAGGTGAAATATGGCCAGCAGCATGGTGGAAATTAAAGAGCATGGCAGTGGCTGCAAGAGGAGGGGAGCTGCCAGATGTTTAGTCAGCCCTTGAGCCTTGGCCAGACCTGAGTGGGGCATCTTTGGAAGCACAGAAATTGTTCAGCCAGCTTCTCTCTGCATCTGGGTGGTGATCCTTGTGGCCAGCTCCAGCTAGTGTGGAGCAGCCCTCTGCTTGGCTCCTCTACCAGAGGGAGTCAGCCCCTAAAGTCAGGAGGCCTGGGCATCCCTAACGCTGGAGGAGCTCTGTGCAGAAGGAGGCCTGTGTGCTACCTGGGAAGCAGGATGCACACGGAAGGCACCGCTCAAACAAGACAAGTGATGCGCGGCGAGAGAGGCATCAAATGACCATTGGAATGCTGCTTAGGCAAACACAGCAGCGGCGCCGAGGAGCTGCCGCTGCCGCCCGGGGCTTGGGGCCCTCACCCTGCAGGGCTGTGGCAGTGGACACTGGATGCTAACAGCTGTGGAGCCCAGGTTTGGGTTGGTTTGGTTTAGTTTGGTTTGGTTTGGTTTGGTCTGGTTTGGTTTGGTTTGGTCTGAGATAACTCCCACCGACCTTTCTAACTCGATGTTAAGTTCTGTGGGTGGAGACACCATCCCTGGAGGTGTTCAAAAAGGGCTTGGATGTGGCACTTGGAGCCATGGTGTTGTTAGCCAGGAGGTGTTGGGTGACAGGTTGGACTTGATGACCTCTGAGGTCTTTTCCAACCTTATTGATTCTATGAGCTGGGAAAAAAACAACCACCCCAAACCACCAACACTTTATAGAACCGAGCAGCTGTGCTGCTGTTTGGGATGGGATCCCCCAGAGCACCTTAGTGTGCACCTAACCCCCACCCCAGGTCAGCACAAAGACACCTTGTGAATGGATCCTCTGCAAGAGGCTGAGCAGGACCCCCGGGAGCGCAACGCAGGTGAGAGCAAGCCTCTGCCAAGCCGTGCCTCGCACCAGCCTCTTCTGTCCCAGCAGCCCAGGGATCCCACTTCATTCCTGTGTTTCCAGTGCCACCTTCTGTGCAGAGCAGGAAAGCTCCGAGCCTGAGGAGCTCCGAAGGAACGAAGCTGGAAAGTTCTTCCCACCCACGCGGGAAGAGAGTCACGGCTGCGGTTAAACACCCGAGATGTACGTTCTCGGGAGCTCAGCAGCAGGCTGCGTTGTGCGCTTCAGACACCCACACGTGCCGAAGAGCCGCCTCATTTTCCCGAGCACGTACGGCAGCTTCACTTGGTGTTTTCCCTAAGTCCCCGCGGTGCCTGGGATGCCGTGGGACGGAGGAGGGAAACAAGCACCCATTACCATCAGAAAAGCAGCCCCAAGCCTGAGCCCGGCTATAAATATCAAAGCCTCTTGCTCAATGAACTCAACAGGACCATAACCGCTGCGTGTGAAGAGGGATGTTGGCTTTAGTTTCTTTGTTACCCCAAGCCTTCCCCCTGGGAAAGGTGGGAAAGGGTTCTCAGCCTCACCAGGCTGCCTTGGGGCTGCAGGGCTTTGGGAGTGACACCTCCTGCAACGCCCCACTGGCCCCACCAGCACCTACAACTGGCTGCTGCAGGCATTCGACACGGGAAGAACAAACTGATCACAGCAAGAGCTCACAGGCATAAAGAATACAGAATCAACCAGGTTGGAAAAGACCTTTGAGATCATCGAGGCCAACCTCTCACCCAGCACCATCTAATCAACTCAACCATGGCGCCAAGTGCCTCATCCAGGCTCTTCTTAAACACCTCCAGTGATGGTGACTCCACCACCCCCTGGGCAGCACATCCCAAGGGCCAATCTCTCTCTCTGGGAAGAATTTCTTCCTAACATCCAGCCCAAACCTCCCTGGCACAGCTTGAGACTGTGTCCTCTCCTTCTGCCACGGTTTGCCTGGGAGAAAAAAGCCTCCCAACCAAACTGCGTTTGAATTCCCTGGTGCATTCCCAAGCCACTTGTATTTCCAAGCTGAGGATGAAAGAATCCCTAGCTTGGGTTTTCTTGCCGCGGGTTCCAAAGCCCAATGTCAAGAGCAAGCCCGCTTTTGATTAGCAGCTGTCTTGATGGCCCCTTAGGCCACACAAAGCCACCCATCAGAGCTGGGTCTGGAGCAGGCTGTAGCAGAGGTGCCCCTTCATGAGCAATGAAAGGAGCCCCAGCCCATGGCAAGGGGGTGCTGGAGGAGGTGATCTTTGAAGCTCTCCTCTGCCCCAAACCTTTCTGTGACTTCATTCTTCATTCTGCTTTCTGACAGAGGGTAGCAAATTACTTGATAAATGACATTCGGGAGGCTTTCCAACGAGCACTATTCAGCATGATTATCTGCTGCACAGAGGCTTTCATTAGAGAGACAGACAAGGTCTTATCAGCTCCCCTAATAGCTGTACTGTGCTGCTCTGCCAGATCCGATAAGCTCTGAAGATGATTCGGAGCAGCCTTAAAACCTCTACCCACCGCTAATTGGGGCTGGAGTGACACAGCTCTCAAAGCCTTCCTCCTGTCTGAAACTGCTCCTGCGACTGAAGGAGCACAATTCTTCTCTTCTGTGGTCAGAACCAGAAGTCCATGGCACAGGGAACACGGCTGCAAGAGGCGTGGGAGATGCTGGGGCGCCGAAAGTCCTCAGTTGTGTTTCTATGGTTCTGAGCAGGAGGCTGCCCCTGCGGGTGGGCGGGGAGCGGGAGGCTGCCCCTCTGGGGGGGCGGGGAGCGGGAGGCTGCCCCTCAAGGCAGGTTAAGGCCATCTACAAACATAGCAAATGACACTCCCCCACTCCCCAGGGGTAGATTGCAGACATGAAACCAAGTGTCTGTGCAACAGGCAAGGGTGGGCAAGCGAGCTCTGCCACTTAGGCCACACACATGCTCTGCTAGGGGCCAGCTGGGGCTTTCCCCAACGCTGATCTTCAGCCACAAATCAGACCAAGGGTCTGCAACCCTGAAGTGGCTTCTGTGCCACAGACAAGTCTGGTTCTGAGCAAGAGGCTGCCCCTCCAAGGCAGACAACTTAACTAGGTGTTGGTCTCCGTTTGGGCTGGGGCAGCATTTCAGAGCCTGGTGGTCACCTCCAAGCAGGTGACAGCCAAGCAAAGACCACCCTGCTCTCAGCTCTGCCTTTGTGCATGGGGGGCAGCTCCTCCCCAGCAGCGAGCTGGGTCTGTGGAAAGCTGGAATGGGACTTGAAAACTCCAAGCAAAGCACTAATGCCCTGTAAAGCACCAAGGAAGGAAGTTTGCTTCCAGGTCAGAAAAGTCCCTGCAGGTTGTGGACAGCTGAATGTCCAAAGGAAAGGCCTCAACCCAGTAAGTAATCTGGTAATCAACCCCTAGGAGATAAATGCTGTAATGATTATTTATATTCCCCTGGATTCATGCTTGATTGGCTTCTCTGCAGCTCACAAGGAACAGCAGCAGCAGCATTTCAGAGTGCCACTCATCGTGTGTGTGTGTCTACAGAGAGCCCAGAGAATTAGGATCCTGATTGGAGCATCGAGTTCAAAATTATATGGGATAAGGCTGAGCTGGAGAAATTGTGTACACAGCACATCAAAACTGCAACTGCTGCTGCAGTAAATTATGGTAAGTGTCTGAAACACTCCAGGGCTGAGCTGAAGGAGGTTCTTCAGCTCAAACTGGGAGAGCCTCCTGCCCAGAGCACTGAACCCTGATCAGGCTGAGCTCAGGGACCTCTTGGGAAAGGCTCTGCAGTGTTGGGGTCTGGGTTTCACCCCACACGGGAGAGCCTCAGCAGCCAAGTGCTTTCAGGCACATTGTTTAAGGATTTGGTCCACCTGAGCACAGAAAGTGATGCTTCAGCTCAATTACTGTCCCCCAGGTCCCCTGAAACCTGCCCTGTAGCAGGTCTGTCTGACCTGCTGGTTTGCCTGTAACTGGCACCCTTGGCTCTCACAGCTTCATTTTAAAGCTCAGCTCCTTAAACCTCTCCTGGCTCAGGCAGGTAACCAGAGCTGATGCCTACCCCAGCACTGGCTCCAAGTCTTTCCCATTTGGCCCCAGGCTGGGGGTGTTCTATCAGCCCAGCCTCTAACACAGCAGGGTCCATGGCTGGGCTTCTGCACAGGGCTCCCCAAGCTCCTGGCATCAGCAGCTTCAAAGGCAACGTGTGGAGCATTGGCTTGAATGAAGACGTGCTCCCTGCCATGACCAGCCTGCTGTGAGCTGAGCAGGTCCACTGCAGGTGCAAGGTGCTGGCTACACCACTCGGCTGCTTTTAGCAACCTCCACTTCCAAGACCAACCATGGCATTGCAGAAAGAGCCTCTCTCTGCATGGCTGTGGCTTTCAGGGCTTACAGGGCAAAAAGAGCCTCTCTCTGCATGGCTGTGGCTTTCAGGGCTTACAGGGCAAAAGAGCCTCTCTCTGCATGGCTGTGGCTTTCAGGGCTTACAGGGATCCCAGATGGAATTGCTACAGCAGGCTCCAGTTTCAGGAGAAGCTGGCAACTTCCCTGCATGTTGGAGACCAGCAAGATCCTTCCCTTGTCCAAGGAGACCCAGGCTGAACACCAGGATCTACAGAAGGTCAGAGGACTCAGCCAGAAAACCTTCCTCCAGGCAGCTTCCCCTCACTTACTGCACAGGGTGAGTTATTCACTCACACCTAGGGAGCAAGCCCTGCCCCTCCTCAAGGTGAGGAGCCACAGACAGCATCCTGCAAGGAGGGCCTTGCAGGAGGGAGATGGGGGTTGGTTCCTGGCAGGGCTGGTATGGTGTCCATGCTGTTCCCTGCTCACAGAGCCCTCGGGGGATATCCTTCAGTGTGTGGATGAGGACATGGACAAGCCCGAGTGCAGGACAGCAGACACACAGCTTGCCTGGCCTGGGAGAGAGGTCAGAGCCAGCAGCTCCTGGTTCACATGCAACATAAGACACACAGCTGGGAAACACAGAGCCACAGCCTTGCTCCTGCAGGAGCAGAGAGGAGACCCCAGACCCCAGGCAGCTTTTCCCAGGCACTGCCAAGCAGTCACATGTGTCAGGTAACAGAACTTGACCTTCCCTGTGGGCTTCCACACACCCTCAGCACTTGGTTAACTCCCACAGGTTTTTGGGTTAACTCCCAAAGGCTGACTGGTGAGCAGCTGCCAGAGCTCCCTTGCAGCTGTACCCAAACTGGGACCTTTTGAGGAGGACTGTGTGGAGGCAACCTGCCTTTTCCTCCCCATCCACACCAGTGTGTGACAAAGCCCTGCCCTGGCTTTACACCCTGCAGCAGTTGTCACCCCCATGTCCCTTCCCAACGCCTAGCTCCTGGGCTCCTGCAACGGTGCACCTCAGAGTGTTTTGAAACCCCCTTCCCAGGCTCACAGAGCTCCAGCTGCCTCTGTGAGGCTGTGGGATGAGAGGCTTTTATCACAGAGTGGGGGTCCTGCCTCCTGCTGAGGGTCAGGCAAACACCGCAGGAGCCAAGAGCTTCCAAACAGCTTCTCGGAAGCACAATTGCCTCCTGTTTATACACTTCCAATGCCACATCATCACCGAAAGCCCCAGCAGCCAGCATTTGCATCCCCAAAGCTGTGGCCCAGCCGCGCCCCCGGAGCCTTCTCTCCGTTTTTCAGCAGACAGAGCACTCTGGTGGCGCCTGTGTGGAAAGCAGCAGCCTGGGCTGCTCAGCTACGGCGAGGGAGGAGCCTGGGGGAAGAAGCCGAAAGAGGTTGGTCGGCTGGCATGTGCCAGCTGCGAATCAGGGTCAGGACAAGAAAGCAAAGCTCTAGCTCCCGCCTCCAGGCCACACACTTGCAATGCTTAACCCCCCCAAGCCCCGGGACCTGGTGTCACTTCAGCAGGACATGTGCAGCTCAAGGGCAGCAGGAAGAGGACTCTGAGGTGAAGGCAGCCTGTGACATGGGGGCCTGGCCACAGCAGCTGCACCCCCAGGCAGCCTCCCCAGCAGAACTCTGCCCAGGTCAGGGACACTCAGGGCAGGCAGCCAGCACCACCACACATTGCTGCAGGGAGCTGCTTCAGTAAACCTGCTGCTGCACTAAGAGGTGTGGAGAAGTTGCTGCACCAGTCCTTGGGTGACAAAAAATGAGGCAACAAAGCAGGATCTGGCTGCAGCTCAGGGACAGGAGGAAAGCAGGGGATAAAAAGTCTCTTCATAGAGCTACAGACTGGTTTGGGGTGGAAGGAACCTTAAAGTTTAGCTAGTTCCAACCCCCTGCAGTGGGCAGGGACATCTCCACCTAGACCAGGTTGCTTAGAGCCTTGTCCAGCGTGGCCTTAAACACTTCCAGGGATGGGCCATCTCTCTGGGCAAGCTGTTCCAGTTCCTCACTACCCTGACAGGGAAGAATTTCTTCCCAAATACCTAACCCAAAGCTCCCCCTTTCAGTTTGACTCTCTCACCCCTTGTCCCATCACCACCTGATGAAGAGTTCCTCCCCACCTGCCCTGTGGGCCCATTTAAGGACTCCCGGGCAGCCTTAGACCTTCCTGACTCCCACAGCCTCATGCCCAGCCTTGCCCTGGCCCACGGCCGAGCACAAACCACGAGGGGCACCTGGCTCAGGCTTTCAGAGGCTTCATGCAATACCAGGCTGGAAGGGACCCTCAAGGATCGCCTGATCCAACCTCTCTCGCCAAAAGCCTGCTCTAGATCCACTCCAGGGTCTGCAGTACAGCTTCAGGTCACTAGATGGCAACTGGTGCCCACCGGTGCCCGGTGCCAGCCCCTCGCCGAGGCTTCCCCTCCCAGCGCCGCTCCTGGTGCCCACCGCCCCCTCCTGCTCACCAGGGCCCTGGCCAGCGATGTCCTCCTGCGCTGCAGCTTCTCCGCCAGCCGGGGGCAGCGTCCCGGGGGTGCTGCTCCAGCCAGGAGGGCACAGGGAGCTCCCCTTCGCTTGCGATGGATCCGGCGGGCAGGTGGAACGGGTGGCCCCAGAGGAGATCCCCAAGGGAAAGGCTACTCAGAGAAGTGGAGCTGGGAGGTGAAGGAATCTCCCTGCGCATGGCGCCAGAGGCTGCCCTCACCGCAGGGCAGACAGTCCGGCTGCACGCAGGAGGTGAGCGCAGGGGCTCGCAGGTGGGGCGGCGCTGGCTGATGGGAAGTGCTCCGACACACAGCTGTGCGGTGTTGGTGTGATGGGGGAGACGCTTGCCGAGAGGCTCAGCAGCCTGGCACCTGCTCCCTCACCACAGAAACCCACGGGGACCACCAGCGTTGCCTCCCTGGCGCTGGAGGGAGGTGAGCAGCAGAAGCTGTTGTGCCACGAGGCACTGCTACCCACACACCATTCATGGAGCTCGGGGTTCAGAGAAACAGAACTTTTGGGTTTGTCCTTCATCTGCCACTGCCAGTGGAAGCTGGTGGCTCTGATGAACACAGCCCCATGGCTCACACTTTGCTCTTGGCAGGAGAGTGCAGCCCTGAGCAGAGCCCTGGAAGGAAGCTGGGGAGCCCTCCCTGAGCGCTGGTGGCAGCTCAAGCCTCTCTCCTGGGCACTTTGTGCTTGGTTTTGCTGCCCCTGGGTGGGAGCAACCACAAACCCAGCCTGTGTCCCCTAGCTGCAGCCAGCACCTGACCAGGACCCCACCTCAGCCCAGGAGGGCCCCACCTGAGCTATCCCCAGGCACCCACAGCTGGGCTAGGACAGGTCCTGCTGGAGCATCCCCGGGGGTGCCAGTTCTGCCATGGGCTCTGCAGGCATCACCCACCTGAGCCAGGCTGCTGCACTGTGGAGGGCGAACAAACTGCTCCTGTGGCATTCTTTCCCTGGCAGAGGGCAGGATTTTATCCCCTGGGGTACAACTTAATGGCTCCAGTGCTGCTGTCACAGGGTGTTAAAAGCCCAGCACCGGCTCACAGCTTCGTGCTTGGTTCAGCTGAGCCATGGGGGGGAAGGCACCAAACAAGCTGCCTCCAAACAATCACAGCCTTTTTTTTCTTGGTGTCCAGGGAGGAAGAGCTGTGGGAAATTAAGGGGCTGTGAAAGGAGCCTGAGGAGCTGCAGAGAGAAAATCCAATTTCATAGCTAGCTCACGGAGCAGGCCACAGGCAGCCAAGATGCCAGGAGGTAGGACCCAAGGTGTGCTGAGCTGGCTCAGGCAAAGTGGAGCTGCTGCCTGTTTGTTTCCTCAGCAGGTGGGCTGCCTGCTGACAGGGCCTGGTGTTTGCACCAAGGGACCACTTTGCATTGAGCTTTATGGGGCACTGATTCCAGTTCAGCTGGAACAGGTCCCTTGGTTAAAACCACACCTCTGTCAGCCTGGCCCCAGAAGAGATCACAGCATGCATCAGGTTGGAAGGGACCCCTCAAGGTCATCTTGTCCCTTGCTCTCAGCAGGAACATAGAATCACAGAACTGTCAGGGCTGGAAGGGACCTCAAGGCTCAGCCAGTTCCAAGCCCCTGCCATGGGCAGGGACACCTCACACCGCAGCAGGTTGCTCACAGCCACATCCAGCCTGGCTGCAAACACCTCCAGGGATGAGGCTTCCACCACCTCCCTGGGCAACCTGTGCCAGGCTCTCACCACCCTCCTGGGGAACAACTTCTTCCTAACATCCAATCTGAATCTCCCCATTTCTAATTCTGTTCCACACCCCCCAAGTCCTATCCCTCCCTGACACCCTCAAAAGTCCCTCCGCAGCTTTCTTGGAGCCTCCCTCAGATACTGGAAGGCCACAATTAGGTCTCCTCAGAGCCTTTTCTTCTCCAGAGTGCACAACCCCAACTCCCTCAGTCTGTCTCCATAGCAGAGCAGCTCCAGCCCTCTGTTCCTCCTCATGGCCCTTCTCTGGACACCTTCCAGCACCTCCAGATCTTTCCTGGCACAGAGGGTCCAGAACTGGATGCATCTCCCAAGTAGATCAGGTTGCTCGAGGCCCCATCAAGTTTGACCTTGAATGCCTCCAGGGATGGAGCCTCAACCACCATAAATGCCCCTTCCCCCTCACCCCAACCTTCCTGCCCTCTGCCAATCACAGAATCACCAAGGCTGGAAGAGACCTCAAAGCTCATCAAGTCCAACCTGTCACCACAGACCTCATGGCTAAACCATGGCACCAAATGCCACCTCCAATCCCCTCTGGAACACCTCCTCAGCAGATCCACCCCATGGGTGCCATCTCCTGCTGTCAAGACCAGCACCTGCTCCCCACCCCCTGGCCCCATCTCCCCCCTCCAGGTGCTCCCTGGCTGGATGGGCACAGCCAAGGTAGCAGGCATGGACACAAAATATGTTCTTTATTGTGCACTTTGGCAGAGACACCAGTTAAGCAACAAAATATACAATCTGTGACCCTTTCCTTTTGTACAGAACAAGTACAATCTGCTTACCACAGCAATAAATTAAATATACATTATTTACACCAGACACAGGCCACCAGGAACTGCAAAGCGTTGCCTCTGCGTGACACACCACCTCTGTCAGGGTGCAGTTTGGCCTTCAGGGGCTTGGGTTTGCCTTTGTTGTTGGGGTGCTTTTCCCCCACTCTACAAACTCTCTTCACACTCTAATGCTAGAAGTTCAGCGTTTCCCTTTGCAGGACACAGGCAGTGCTACATTCAGTAAGGGGGATGAAAGCATGCTCTGGGGCTGGGGGAGGGGGGACAGGCTCCTGGCCAAGCTCTTGGTGGAGCACAGGTTGGGAGAGCAGCCTTAAAGCAAGGTGAGTGCAAGGAACCATCTGTGGAGGTGCTGAGCTCTGGGTTTAAGGGCAGTTATCAGGGCTCAGCACCACTTGCAGCCGAGGAACTTCAGCCCTAGTTCAACGCCCACCCACATCAGCACAGCCTGGGCCCTCCAGCTGCTGTTCCTGAAGACCTTCAGAGCTCTGGAAAGAAGCTGAGTTTGTGCTTAGGATCCCTTCTTGGTGCTCAGAAGAAAACAGCACTCTCCTGTTGTGCTTGAGTGTAATCCTGTGCTTGACTCTGTGGCATTTCGAGAGGACACAAACAGGTCCTAAGTGTTCTCCTGCAGAACGGCCCAGAGGAGCAGCAGCTGCCAGCTCTGCAGGGGCAAGACAGTGCCCAGGGGCAAGACAGTGCCCAGGGCCACCAGGGCAGGAGGCACTGCTGGGGGGAGCAGGGCTCCCTCCGCTCTGCTGCCAGGACTCAGAGCCTGCAGCTCCAGCGCTGGAGACCTGGACCTACCCTGCCCCTCACCAGGGTCACGAACTAGCCCAAGCCAAGTGGCAGCAGAAGCAGCTGGGGGTCTGAAACCCCATCAAGAAAGGGGACAAGTCCCCTTGATTGCTCCCCAGCCTGTGTGTGAGCTCCTCCTGCTGCCTGTGCCAAGTCACCTCTGAGTCTGGTAGAAGTTATGGGCATGGAAACGGTGGGGGTCAGCAAATGCACTGCCCACGAAGCTTGGTGTCAGTTAAGGATCCTTCCCGGGACACACATGAACCCCACTGGCACAGACAGCCGGATGTGTGTGTGTGTGACACTTGGAAGCACAAAACACAGGTTGCAATGCCCCTGCAGGAACACCTTCACCCTCTGCCGGCAGTGCAGACACCTCCGAGCTGGAACGCAGCAGCCAGACCAGCACCGCTGGGGACGGCTCGGGACGCGCCTGGGCAGCGCCAGGAACCACACCACAGCCTGGCAGGGCAGGAGCTGGAGCTGCCCAGCTGCTCAGGGGGATGCTGCACTGGGTCTCCACAAGCTGCTGTGAGAAGTGCTGCCCCCCACCAGCCCAGCTCCTGGCCCTGCTGCCTTTCCAGCAGGCTGGTGCAGCACGGACAAGCCCAACGCACCCTGACTGAGAGGGGTGAAGCCCTGGAATGGGTTGTCCAGGGAGGTGGTTGGGGCCCCGTCCCTGGAGGTGTTTAAGCCCAGGCTGGATGAGGCTCTGGCCAGCCTGATCTAGTGTGGGGTGTCCCTGCCCATGGCAGGGGGGTTGGAACTAGATGATCCTTGGGGTCCCTTCCAACCCTGACTGACACTACTATGATACTACTACTACTATGACTGTCTCCCTGAAGCTTCCCACTGCCCTGCCTGTCTGTCAGTCTCTTTTAATAACTCTTCTAAACCACTCTAGGACCACAAGGAAAGTCAGTTGCAAGTAAAAAAAAACCCAACCCAACCCAAACCAAACCCCAACCAAGAACCCCAAAACAACAACAACAACAGCATAAAAATAACCAAAACCCAACGACCAAAAGTGAAGAGCCCAACTGACAGTAGCCACTGCACCTTCTGCTGAAAGATCTCATGGAGATCAACACCCAGGTGAAGGAGGATGACTGTGGGAGCGAGGGAAGCAAGCCAAGGACAGCCCCTGAAGCAGGTCGTGGCAGTCAGGGTAAGGAACACAGATCCTAAGCTCCAATGGGGAAGAACTGGGGGGGAGAGGGGGCTGGAAAGTGCTACCAAAGCATCGTCAGACAAAAGTGCTGAACAGCAAAGTTCTGTGGAACCTGAGACATCCAGAGCTAGCCAGGGACAGGCCAAGCACACCCTGCTTCTCCCCTTGCACAGAAAACCTCCAGCTTCCAACTCTGTTGAGGTGCAGCTCGCTGCAAGCAGGAGGGGAGGTCCCCGCTGGTGGTCACTGGGGTTTACCAGCCCCACAAAGCACACTCGGTGCCTGGGAGACTCTTCTCCACCTTCTCCACAACCGGGTCCCCTCCTTTCATCTGACTCCTGCCCCATGAGGGCTGCAGCCTCGTCAGAGGGGTGGATCACACATGCACAAGTGGGAGCACCTAGGTGAGGCCAGCGCCCAGGGTGCCAGCCACGCCACGCAGCACCAGTCTGGTTCAGCTTGGCTTGGCCCTGGCCTGGGGGCGGTGGCAGGAGGAGAGGTGATGGTTTGCTTCTACCAGCACTTGCCTTCGGAGAGAGGCATCCCTGGGGAGCACCACAGCCACTGCCAGGGCTGTTCCAGGCATGCAGCTCTGCCTCTGCCTCCTCAAAGTGGCTGTGGGGCACTTGGTGCCCCTTGGAGCTCCGGCTGCACCGAGTTACCTTTGGCACTGGAAGCTGTTCTCGTTAGGGATCAGGAGCTCAGAGAACTGCTGCCACACGAGGTCCAGAACCCACTTCATGGGGTCTTGGCCATGGTGGTAAGGGGAGGGAGTGTCTGCAGCATTGCAGTGTCTGTCAGAAAGCAAAGTGGGAAATCCATGGACAGAGTTCAGCGGGCTTCAGGCAAAGCTCCACAGAAGAGCAGGAGGATCTCTTGGCATGTTCGGAGAGGTATTCTTTGGGAGGGGAAAGGGCATCGCAGGGATGCTCCCTGGCAGAATTCCTAACCCTTGTCTTTCAAATCAAACAGAAGCATGTTCAGAAGCAGCAGGACAGACCCTGTGAGGGGGAGCAGCCTACTGCCCCCCAGATCTCCAGAGCTCTTGCCTGGGGATCCAACCACAGGGCCAAGCAGAGCCCGTCAGGTGAATTCCCTCCGAGTCCCTGCTCTGGTCTGTAGATTTACTACAGCTCTAGCTTTGGTTAACCTTCTCCAGGCCTGTGCTCAGAGCTTCAGGCAGGGAAAAGCAGGGAGGACACAGAAACCATTCCCAAGGCTGCCAAGAGAGGATGAGCTGGCCCTGGCAAGCAGCTCTGCTCCCCCAGGGCCGCTTCAACCCTCCTCTTGTGCCATAAGCTGAGCACAGAGTAAGAGGCTGCTCTGCCCCAAGGGTTCTGTGGGGTGAGTGATGGGCTGAAAGGGGGCAGCTGGTGAGCTGCTGCAGCCCCCTGCCCCAGGGAGAGCCCCCCCGGGGGGCGTGGGGGTGTTCCTCCAAACCTCTGCCTGTGAACTCCACCTGGCTGTTTCCAGCTGGAGTTTGGAGGGGGGTAAGGAGGCTGCTCTGCTTCTCTACCCACAGGGCACAGCCCAGCCAGCTTCACCCTCTCTGCAGAGGCAGGCACAAGGCTTCACAAGGCATAACTGAGGACAAACAAACTTCCTCCTAAGTGAGAAAAGCAACAGCAAACAGTGGGGGCAAGCAGGCACCTCAGTGCCCTGACCACCCCCTGCCCAAACAAACACAGACCCTCTGCTTCCCCACTGACAGCTGCAAACAAAGCATGGAGGGGCCTGGGATGCACAAGGGGCCACTCTGCTTCCCTCTGCCCGAGAGAAGCCAGTGGGTAAGCCAGGAGGGGATGAATGGATAGGTGGTGCCCGCCTGGCACCCACCAGCTGCAGCACACACAGGTGCCCAGAGGGTGACATGGCACCACGGAGGGGACACAGCCCCTGGCCACAGGTGGGTGCCAGGCAGTGGGAAATGATCTCCCCCACCCCAGGCACAGAGGGAGGGGTGCAGGGTGTTTGCTGGGAGGGGTTCACCCGGTGGGAAGGTGGCTGGGTCCCTGTCGGGGCAGGATGGCAGCAAGGTGAGAGCTTCTCGCCGGCGCAGGGTGAGGGCACCGTGCTGCCCACGGCCAGGGCCAGGGCTTGCCTCTTCCCACGGGACACTGAAGATTTTCCCTTTGCTGAAACCAAAAATCCTCTGCAAGGAAGGAAAGGATAAACATGTCAGGGGCTGTGGAAGGAGAACATTCCCTCTGCTGGTGCCAGGCGGGGGCCCAAGGCCACGGCAGTGCCCACCCCAGCACACCAAGCCACCCCTCACCCCTGGCTGGGAGAGGAGGAAGCTGAAGACGATGGCATCGGGAGAGCCATGCTTTGGGAGGGAGAGAGCCCTCACTCCAAGTGTGATGGGCTGTCCTGCTCAGCTAGGGGCTTCCTAATGAAACCCCCAATTCCATGGCACAGGACTCCTCCAGGAACTGGAGCCTGTGAGAAAAACCAATAAATAACCTGCCTGTGGCTGGAGAATGCCTCCCAAGAGGGAGCAGCCGCTCGTGGGGACGAGCCATGCTGCTGGGCAGCAAGTGCCCCCAGGCTAATCCTGCTGCACTCTCCCTCCACCTCTGCCTGGGAGCTCCACCTGGCTGTTCCCAGCTGGAGTTTGGAGGAGGGTAAGGAAGCTGCTCTGCTTCTCCACCCACAGGGCACAGCCCAGCCAGCTTCACCCTCCCTGCAGAGGCAGGCACAAGGCCTCACAAGGCTTAACTGGGGACAAACAAACTCTATGGAGCTGTGCCCTGTTGTCCCTGGAGTGGGTGGCAGAAGCACTGTAGGAGCACCGCCAGGTAGGAACAGGGAGCTGCACAGCAGATAGAATAACAGGGTTGTCAGGGTTGGAAGGGAGACTCAAGGATCACCCAGTTCCAACCCCTCTGCTATGGGCAGGGACACCCCACACTAGATCAACTTGCTCAGAGCCACATCCAGCCAGCTGAGTGCTCCTGGGAGTCCCACATCTTGCCAAGGCCTCTAGGATGCTTTCAGGGAAGTGACTGAGGAGGTGTGCAGCAGTAAGCAGTGCCAGCAGCTGCAAGGCACAGGTGGGACAGGGCCCTTTGCAGGCCCCCATCTCACAGCCACTCACCTGTGACAAGCTCGTGACTCCTTCCTCCTGCTAGTGGCTCTGAGGGGAGAACAGAACATGGGTTGGTTGCAAACAAAGGGGCAAGGAGCCATGAAACCCACGCCCCTCTCTCACCCCCTTACCCAGCAGGGGCTGCCTCCTGCAGCCCCCACAAGACCCAGAACCACCCCTCCCACCCCCCAGGACCCTCACTGCCATGTGGCTGCAGCTGAGCAGGGCGGGACGCAGCCCCCCCAGGATCTCGCCCAGCGCCAGGCACCAGCACCTACCGAGCTGGAGCTGCCGTGGCTGAGCTTGTCGAAGCGAAACTTCAGGTTTGACCTTGGAGAGTTCCTGTTCTTGACATCTGCTGGAGGGGAGGGGAAAGCCAGGAACGAAAACAGTCATCAGAGAACACAAATATTTGCGGCAGCTGCGGAGCTGACTGTGCCGGAGCAGCCTGACAGCCAGGCACTTCCTACCAACGTTCAGTCTGTCTTGGCTGAGTGTTTGGCCAAAAAAAAAAAAAACGGAGGAGAGAACCCCCCACCCCCCTAAAAGCTGTACATTGAGTGGCTTTGATGGAGTCAATTGAGGCTTAATTGCATCTCGCAGGCTCTCTACTGGAAATGCCACTGGAAAAGGCTACAAGCACTGACTGATCCCCGTAATGTATGGGTGGATTTCCCTCCTCTTGGCAGGCAAAACACAAAATAAACACTTTAAACATTAAAAAAAGGGGCTGGGCTTAATAGCTCAGGGAAAAAAACCACTGATGAACTGAGGAGGAGGCCCCGTGGGGTGCTGCGACACAAAGCGCCAGACGGGCTCCGCTCTGCAGCCCAGCTCCACCCAGGCGGTTCCTGCTCCGAGCTCTTCAGGGGGGCTTGCCCCTCCAGAGCGCTCTTAGGGGGGGCTTGTGTCCCCCTCCCTGGCCTCACAAGAGGCTCCTGAGCTCACACCGAGTGTTTTCACCAGGGCTGTGGTGCCCCCAGGCAGAAGCGCAGCCCCACGAGGAGGTTAAAGCCACTGTGGTCTGTGGGCAAGGGGTGACTGACACCCCCGGCCCCACCAGCCTGGCACCACCAGCGGCAGCGGCACCGGGAGCCTTTGCTGCCCTGCTGAACTGAGCCTCATTTTGCAAGTGGTCCGACTGGAAGGCTGGGAGCTGGCGGCGGCCGCAGCACGGAGCCGAGGCCAGGGGAAGCTGCTGGGTTATTAAATCATTGGTGAGTCACGGCTGGGGCCCTGGAGACAGCCAGTTTGAGTCTCCAGGGCTCCTGCGCTCGCCTGCCAGGGGAGAAGGGAGGGAAGAGCCCCAGCCAAGAGAGGGGACCCAAATTCCCCCCGGGGAAGGCAGCAACCAGGCACCCGGGGCCCACGCCTCGGGACTGGAGTTCCGGGAGCAAGCGAGGGGCGGGGCTCGAACTGGTGTCCTCCCGGGACCCCCCGGACCCACCTGTGGGGCTCCTGCTCATGATGACAGGGGTGGCCGCAGCCCCCATGCCGGGGCTGTCGTTGCCAGGCGAGGCGCTGTAGACAAAGACGTCCTGCTTGAAGGGCGAGGCGGTGGAGGGCTGGCTGCCCTGCGGGGACACACACCAGGGCACGGCTACCTCCTGGGCACCCAGCTCTGGGCACCCAGCTCTGCTCCCCGTGCCTTGCCGATCCCCACTGTACCCCTGCCCGTCGGACCCCCGCCGCCCGCCCCCGGCAGAGCTCCTCCTGGCCCCGCAGCATGCCCGGCAAGGCTCTCGGCGGCGGTGCCAGGCACGGGGCGGGGAGGGGGCGGCGCCTACCACGCTGTCGTACTCCTCCAGGGTCTCGCTCTCCCCTGCCGTGCTGCTGAAGCTGCTGGTGCTCGAGGAGGAGCGGGAGATGTTCGACCTCCCGTTCTCCTTCAGCTTAATGAACGGCCTAGGAAGAGGGGAGACAAAGCCAAGGGCTCAGGGCTGTCGCTCGCCGAGCCAGGCGCCCCCGGGCTGTGCCAGCGGGGACAGACCCTCCCGTGCCCCCCTCCCGGAGCAGGGCTGCTGCCACGGAGATGAACCTCCCGAGGTGCTAACCACGAGGTGGTGGCATCCCCAGGGGCTGGAGGGTGCCACCAGCGGCGACCCCTGGGCCAGGCTGACCCCCAGCTGGCAGGGAGGGGGCGGGCAGGATGGGCACCACAGGCCTCCCCAGCTCCTGTGCTGGGAGGGTTTGGGCAAATTCCCTCCCAACACTGCTCCTTGCTCTTCCTCCTCTCCTTTAAAGATGACTATTTTCAGCCCACAGAGGAGCTGAGCTGTGAATCACCAGAAGCTTTTTCTCCTCCCTCAATATCAAACTTATTTATAGTAAAAACCTGGAGATGGGTTTGTCTGCCAGCTAGGGGGTGACTTGAGCTCCAGTCAGGGGAGGACAGGGCTCCTCCTGGCTCACCTGTCTTTGTTGGGGCATATTTCAGGGGAGCTGGGGTTGGATGAGGTCTCAGATTTCATCTCCTGGGAAGAATGTCCCAGATCCGGAGTCTTCTGGGCTCCAGAAACGCTGTCGCTGAGGGCACAAAGAGGCAGGTTGCAGGAGTTGCACAAGGGATTTAAACAGGGTGGTCAGACTGCAGTCCCCAACAGGAAAACGCTCGGTGGTGAGCAGCAGTGCTCTGGGTACCACCACTGTGCTTTACAGCAGGGGGCCGAGGCTCCGATCCTTGGACACGCTCTGGCCTCCGGCTTGCGTGGGCAGCGGAGGCTGCGCCCCAGGCAAGGTGTCCAGCACCCACCAACAGCTCCTCTAATGTTTAACAGGCAAAAGGGGCTTTCAGCCTCGGTGCCCAGGCCAGTGCCAAACTCACCACCTTGTCCTGCTCTCGGCCTGGCTCTCAGAGCTGGTGTGCAGGCGAGGGAACAGCCCCGAGCGGCGCTTGATGGGGCTCCTGGACTGGTTCTTGGCAGCAGCTGCTGGCACTGGGGGCTGAATGCACAGAACAGCCCAGGCTAGAGAGCAAAGCTCCTTCCTGCAGGCTCCCTGCACCAGGACACCATCCCACCAGGGACTATGCTGCCCACCACCCTCACTCAGCCTGTGCCCCCAGAGAACCCCTAATGCCAGATGTTCTTTCCTACCTCCCTGGTACTCTGGGGCTGAAAGCCCCAGGAGGCCAATGTGCGTTTCTTCCACAAGACAAAAAGCCACCTTGAACACTGCCCTGACGACAATCACACCCTGCTCACCTCTTCTCCTTGCCCTCACGTTCACCCTGCCAGGGCTGGGGAGGGGAGGGGGGAGGGGGCAGACAAAGGGACAGCAGGACAGAGGGACACACTCACCGAGAAGGTGGTCTTGGTCACCTCGCTGCTGTTGTGCACGATGCCCCCACTGAGGCTGCCGGGGATGCCGCCGCCGTGGTGCTTCTTCTGGCTGCCCACCATCGTCTCCATGGAGTGGCTGCGCACCCGGATGGCTCTCTGCAGTCACAGGGGACAGGGCACACCAGGTCACCACTGCCCTGCAGGGCCACCAACCCCAAACCCTTCCCCTCAGCTCCAGTCCCCCCAGGCACACTGGGCTGGGACCCATGGGGTCCTCCCTCCAGGGCTGGTGCACAGCAGCAACGCCACAGTGAGTGGCAGCAGCTGCCACTGCTCTCTGCAGCCCCAGCAGCAGCCCCACAGCCAGAACAGGGTTGGATTTCCCCCCATTGCCCCCACAACTCTGGGTGTGAGGGCTGAGGACTGCAGCTACGGGACCAGCAGAACCAAACACCCCAGAGCCTCCTGCCCAGTGCCTGATGACCTCCCAGACCCCTCAAGCAGAACAGGGACCAGAGCCAAGCCACAAGCCAAGTGTCTGGGTGCAGACCTCCGTGATTCTCCCTGGACTCGGGGAGGGTGGTCCTGCATGGATCTCTCCTGCAAACCAGCAGACCTGCCCAGCCTGCCCCAAACCCTCCCCACAGCTGGAAGCTTCACAGCCACACAGCAGAACTTCCGCCTTTGAGCATTCTTCTGCTGGAGAAACACAGAGCCCAAAAGCTCTGCTGCCGCTTCAGCCCTCCACCTCTGCAAGAGACCCAGAGACAGCAGCACAGCCTAATGCCCATGGCATCCACAGGCTCCCCCTGCTCCCTTCAGTCTCCATCCCTCCCAACCAAGCAGCCCCTTCCTTCCCTCTGCCCACCAGAGTGGGAATTGTGGGACCCCTGGCTCTGGACACACTTTCCCCTGGGCTGCCCTTGCCTGAGCCACATCACCAAGTGGACGTGAACCTTCTGCTTCAGCTGCTGGCCCAAGCATTTAACAAAAGGCAACCAGGAGATGTCTTGGAAGTCTGGCACAGGCTATGAAAAGCAGCAGTGAAATGCTCAAGTTTAAATCAACCTACAGCCACACTTTCATTCCTGCAGTCCCCATAGCAACAGGAGCCCAAACTGGACTCTGATGCCAGAGTGCCAACTGCAGGCAAGTTTCTCTTCACAGCCATTCCTCTCAGTTGCTGCTGTGCCACCTGCCTGGCCATGGCCACCTCTCCTCTCCTCTCCTCCAGCCCCAGAACCCCAGCTCAATGTAAAGGAAATAAAGCACCAAGGGACAACCTCCTGGAGGTGCCCAGCACCATACCCATGGTGCACAGGCACTGGACTGCTGCTGGCTCCAGAGGCTCCTGACCTGCACTGGAGTGGGCAGGAGCTACAGCCCCAAGCTCTCACCCAGCCCATGCTGGTGACTGAAAGGCACCCAACAGTCCCTGCTGTCCCCTCCTGCCCATCCAGTAACAAACAGCAAGCAAGAGTCCAGCAGTCCTCCTTTATTTGGGGTCTGTGAGTCATACAGAGTCAGTGTGTGCAGCTCCAGCAGGGCCCAGGCCAAGCAGACACAGGGGTTCTGCCTGGGGTTGCCAAGGCCACAGGGCATCCCAGTACCCAGTCCTAAAGGGGCTGCCCACTGCTTCTTCTCCCCAGGGTGAGGAGGTGATGGCTGCTCAGAGCCCAGCAGACCCCCTTGGAGCTCCCTCACCTGCTCAGAGCTCAGCAGACACCAGCTGGGGAGGAAGGGGCTGCAGGCTGGGTCACAGGTGGGAGGCACTGGGCAGAAAGACCCCGTGGGGATGGGGTCCTGCCCCCCTCCAGCCCCCATTCACCACCTCCCTGGTCACTCTGGCAGCACACAGTGCAGGACATATGCCAGGAGGCAGCCCAGGAGCGCGGTCCTGAGGTGGCCAGGCAGCCACAGCCCAGCCCGGAGCACAGCACCCACCACCTGCCCTGGCACACCCTGCAATGCCAAGAGAGCAAAGTCCACGTTCTGAGACACAAAAAGCAGGCCCAAAAGTCATTCTTTTACATCATCACCTCCTGAAGCAAAGGCTGCGGGGAGGGTCAGCCTCCCCACTCCAGCAGCTCACCCTTCTGCAGCCCTCCTGGGGCGCAGGATGAGCTGCTACCCACCAGCCATGCCTGCAGACATCACGCTGGTGCTGGCACTCACCAGAACCAACCATGCCAGCCTGTGCCCACTGGCACCAGTGCAGGTGTTTAGCTGGCTGAGCAAGCACTGAGGGCAGCGAGCTCCTACCCCCTTCCCACCACTCAGCTCTCAGGGGACATCCCCTGCACTGCTCACCCAACCTCTGCCACTAGAAGATGCTTTGCCCACCCCTCATGCCCTCCAACTCTGCTGCTGGCACAGGCCAGAGCTTTACCTTGAAAGACTCCAGAAAGCCTCCATGACCCCCATTCTCCAGCTTGTCCTCCTCAGGCCCCAGGCCCAGCATGGTCTGGGTGTGCCCATGGAGCTCATCGTGAAGGTTGTCCAACAAGGCAGCCCGTGTCCTGTCCTGGGGGGCAGAAGGGCACAATGGCACCGACCCAGAGGACAGTTGGGGTTAGTCCCCCTCCTGTGGGCAGCCCCACAGGGTCCCACAGCCACTGGGGGGAGCTGAGGCAGGGGCAGGCTTTGGGCAGGGGCAGCGTTACCTCCAGCTTGGCAAACTTGTCGGACTTGCAGCAGGCGTTCTCGGCGTTGATGAGCTTGGTCAGCAGGAACTCCCGGAACTCAGGGCCCTGCAGGGGAGAACATCCTCAGCACCAGGCTCTGCTCTCCTGCCCTGCCACAGGCCCCAGGGGCTGCACTAGGAGGCGAAACAAGTGCCCAGAGTCTCCAGAGCTGTCATTCGCCCTGCACAGCCCTGCTGGAAACACCTCAGACCCGCGGGTGCTGGCTTGTTTCGTGGCTGGGAAGGGGCTGCCCGGGTCAGCTCTCACCTTCTGGAACAGTGGTGGGCTTGGCAGGGGGGGGCCAAAGGAGGGGACATCTTCCCGGGCTGTGACTGACACCTGCAGAGCCAAGAGAAATGTTACTGCAGCAGGGCAGCCCCCGGAGGTGGCCCTTTCCTGCTGGGGGGAGAGGATGGTGGGGCCGATGCTGGGGGACACAATGTTCAAGCCAGCCCAGCTCAGCCCTGCAGAGCCCAGCTCCATGCGGCTCAGCCCAGCTCAGCCCTGCAGAGCCCAGCTCCATGCGGCTCAGCCCAGCTCAGCCCTGCAGAGCCCAGCTCCCCATGCGGAGCTCAGCCCAGCTCAGCCCTGCAGAGCCCAGCTCCATGCGGCTCAGCCCAGCTCAGCCCTGCAGAGCCCAGCTCCATGCAGCTCAGCCCAGCTCAGCCCTGCAGAGCCCAGCTCCATGCAGCTCAGCCCAGCTCAGCCCTGCAGAGCCCAGCTCCATGCGGCTCAGCCCAGCCCAGCTCAGCCCAGCTCCATGCAGCTCAGCCCACCTCAGCCCTGCAGAGCCCAGCTCCATGCAGCTCAGCCCAGCTCAGCCCTGCAGAGCCCAGCTCCATGCAGCTCAGCCCAGCTCAGCCCTGCAGAGCCTAGCTCCATGCAGCTCAGCCCTGCAGAGCCCAGCTCCATGCGGCTCAGCCCAGCCCAGCTCAGCCCAGCTCCATGCAGCTCAGCCCTGCAGAGCCCAGCTCCACGCAGCTCAGCCCAGCTCCATGCAGCTCAGCCCAGCCCGGCCCACAGGGGTGTCACACCTCCCACCTCAGCACAGTCTGCACACAGCTCCTGCAGACACCGTGCGCCAGGGAGGGGCAGCACCGGGGGCGCCCTGGGGCAGGGTCCCCGGCGGGCAGCCCCCTCCAGGCAGCCCCCTCCATTGCTCAGCTGCAGCAGGAGGCTCTCCTCACCCTGTAGGCTGCATTGTCGGCCGCGGGGCTCTCGGCCTGCACCACGATGTAGGCGTGCAGGAAGTTGGAGGCGATCATGTCAGGCACGAAGGGAGTGTTCTGCTCTTGGAAGATGATGGCCACGATGTCATTGCCGATGTGCCTCTTCCTCTGCAGCTGTGTGGAGGGGGGAAAGAAAATCCTAAGCTCGGGGGCTCTGCTCCCGCGGCAGCAAACACCAGCACCAGGTGCCCAGGCTGGCACGGGGGCTTGGCAGCCGCTGGCGCTGGGCAGGGCAGAGCCGGCACACAGCGGCTCGGACACCGCTGCACCAGGAAGCTCTTCTCTCACCTGCTGGGCATCTCCCTCCGTGAAAGGCAGCTTGGTGGAGACGTGGAACATGATCTCCCTGTCCCTGAACACCGTGTACACCGACTCCGAGCCCGTCTGCCCGTGGCTGACATCCAGGCCCCCGCGGAAGCTGCGGGCGAGGGCGAAGGCAGGCAGAAAGGACGTTAACGAGGGGACACCGACTGCTAGCTGTCAGGGGGCAGGCAGCAGCACAAAGCAGCTCATTTTGTCTTGATCCGGCTGGGAAGGGACTCTCTAGAAGGACTTGTAGTGCTAGGACAAGGGGCAATGGCTTTAAGCCTGAGGAGGGGAGACGCAGGCTGGAGATGAGGAAGACATTCCTGACAGGGAGGGTGGGGAGACACTGGAACAGGGAGGCTGTGGATGCTCCCTTCCTGGAGGTGTTCAAGACCAGGTTGGATGAGGCCTTGAGCATCCTGGGCTGGTGGGAGGTGTCCCTGGTTGGAACTGGATGATCCTGAAGGTCCCTTCTGAGCCAACCCCTTCCATGAATCTATGGCTGGAAAGCACAACCCCCACGTCACGTCCCACAGCCAGGCACCAGCCATGGTGTGCAGCCCAGCCGGGCTGATCACCGGGCTGACCACAGCCAGGGGACTGGCAGTGCCCACACCTGCCAGCCCACAGCCTTCCCCAGCCCCAGGGAGTCTCTGCCCAACCCCACGCCCATCCCAGAGGCTGCCACACCAGCCTGGGCACGTTTCCACGCCAAGCTCCTTTCCCCTGTGGCTTGAACAGAGCCAGATCTTCTCACAACCTCAAAGCTGCACCCAAGGAAGGGTTTTTTTTCCTCTCTCTCCTGGCATCTCCAGGGTTTTTTTTTCCCCCATTTTGGAAGACTCCCCCAGCTCTGCAAGCCAAGCCAAAGCTAAATCTGCTCCTGCTCTGCACAGCCCCAGCTTCTGTTCTCACCCGTGGGTATTTTTACACACGCCAGGGGCTCTTGCTGAAGGCATTTGTAAAAATCCTTCTCTTTAGTTAGCTTACCCTTTGAAGTCCTGCAGCGTTATGGTGTCCCCCAGGAAACTCAGGAAGCTCTTGAAGGCAGCACTCTCTTCGTTATTGCCAAACAACTCCTCCTCCTGGGTCTGCAGGACGCAAGGTTCACCTCTGTGAGCCCCAGGGCTGCCTGCTGCCGGCAGCCGGACCAGCTGTGCAGTGCCCACCAGCACTGGGGCCAGGGGGAGGAGGAGGCTCTGGCCACAGCTCTGTCCAGCTGAGCCACCGAGGCCCCCACACTGCCTGAACTCAGCACAGAACCGTAGAATCAAGGAGGTAGGAAAAGACCTCAAGGATCATCAAGTCCTACCTGTCACCCAACACCTCATGACTAAACCATGGCTCCAAGTGCCACATCCAGTCCCCTCCTGAACACCTCCAGGGATGGTGACTCCACCACCTCCCTGGGCAGCACATTCCAGTGGCTAACAACTCTCTCAGTGAAGAGCTTTCTCCTCACCTCCAGCCTAAACCTCCCCTGGCGCAGCTTGAGACTGTGTCCTCTTGTTCTGGTGCTGCTTGTCTGGGAGAAGAGACCAACCCCCACCTGGCTACAACCTCCCTTCAGGGAGCTGTAGAGAGCAAGAAGGTCTTCCCTGAGCCTCCTCTTCTGCAGGCTAAACAACCCCAGCTCCCCCAGCCTCTCCTCACAGGGCTGCGCTCGAGGCCTCTCAAGCATCTTCTTACCCATCCACCCATGCTGTCCCCAAAAGTGCCACAGCTCAGAGAATGGAACCTGTCCTGCCCCAGCTCTGATGGTGCTTTCTGCTCAGGTCACCTCTCCCTCTCCTGCTGCCTCCTGCCCCATCCCTGGGGTGCCAGAGGACATCACCAGCACCTCTTCTCAGGGCTGCTATGCACAACCACAGGCTGCTCCCCAGCTGGCACCACCACACTTGCCACCACCACCAATCACAGGCTGCCCACAGCCCCTCAGCCACCAAAAACACTTAAGGGTGAAGGTGCTGAGAGCAGCTTCTGACCAGCAGCAAGGACCTGAGGGCAACATTCAGGAAATACCAAAGCATGAATGAAGCCTCTGTTGGAAAACCCTAGCTGCCCACAACCCCTCAGCCACCACAGCACCCAAGGGGGCAACCTCTGAGCAAGGGGGAAGGTGCTGGGGGCAACATTCAGGAAACACCAAAACGTGAATGAAGCCTCCACTGGAAAATCCCAGCTGCCCACAGCCCCTCAGCCATCAAAACACCCAAGGGTGAAGGTGCTGAGGGCAGCTCCCGAGCAAGGGGGAAGGTGCTGAGGGCAGCTCCCGAGCAAGGGGGAAGGTGCTGAGGGCAGCTCCCGAGCAAGGGGGAAGGTGCTGAGGGCAGCTCCCGAGCAAGGGGGAAGGTGCTGAGGGCAGCTCCCGAGCAAGGGGGAAGGTGCTGAGGGCAGCTCCCGAGCAAGGGGGAAGGTGCTGAGGGCAGCTCCCGAGCAAGGGGGAAGGTGCTGAGGGCAGCTCCCGAGCAAGGGGGAAAGGTGCTGAGGGCAGCTCCCGAGCAAGGGGGAAGGTGCTGAGGGCAGCTCCCGAGCAAGGGGGGAAGGTGCTGAGGGCAGCTCCCGAGCAAGGGGGAAGGTGCTGAGGGCAGCTCCCGAGCAAGGGGGAAGGTGCTGAGGGCAGCTCCCGAGCAAGGGGGAAGGTGCTGAGGGCAGCTCCCGAGCAGCAGCAAGGACCTGAGGACAGTGCTCAGGAAACAGCAAAGCAGGAGTGCAGCCTCCCTCGGAAACCCCCAACCTTAATCATCCCCTGGCTGCTGCGGGACAACCAGACCTTAATTGCGGTCTCGCCCGAGCCGCTCGGCCCGCCACACGATGCACTACCCAAAGACAATCGGGAGCGGCTGTCAGAAGCCTCTCCGGGCGGCTGCGCTGCCTCCGCGTTGCCAGGCGGCGTCCCGCGGCGCTCGGCGGCCGGCCCCCGGAGCCCGCAGTCCCCCGAGACGGGCAGAAGCCTCCCGCTGCCTAAACGCGCAGCTGATTAAAACACCACGCCCGCTCAAATCCACTTCCACTTCCCCCAGCAGCTCGTGGGCTGACTTCCACACCGAAGGGTTTTTTCAGCCACTTCATGCTTCATTTCTTTTTTTAACGAGGCAGGGAAAGGAAGGCTCTGAGGAGACCTTGTTGTGGTCTTCCAGTATCTGAAGAGAGCCTGAAAGAAGGCTCCAAGAAGACCTCATTGTGGTCCTCCAGTATCTGGAGGGGGCTACAATAAAGCTGGGGAGGGACTTGTGAGGGGGTTGGGTAGTGATAGGGCTGGGGGAATGGATCCAAGCTAGAGGAGGGGAGATTCAGATTGGATGTCAGGAAGAAGTTGTTCCCCAGGAGGGTGGTGAGAGCCTGGCACAGGCTGCCCAGGGAGGTGGTGGAAGCCTCCTGCCTGGAGGTGTTTGCAGCCAGGCTGGATGTGGCTGTGAGCAGCCTGCTGCAGTGTGAGGTGTCCCTGCCCGTGGCAGGGGGTCCGGAACTGGCTGAGATCCCTTCCAACCCTGACAATTCTGTGCACCAGCTGAGCAGTAAGAAAGGAGTTCTGAGGGCAGGCAGCCCAAAACACAGCATGCTGCACAGGATGGACTCAGCTGTGGGACCAGATCTGCAGCTGAGAGCCCCAGAGCCCCAGGCCATGCTCCATGAGGGCAGCACAGGCACTACTCACCTGCCTGAACTTCTGGTAGATGACACCAAACTTGAAGGTGTTGTTGACCTCATGCTCATCATAAGACACAATCATCTGGGACGCCTGCAGGAGAGGAGTCAGGTCATCTGGGAGCTCCAAACACAGTCATCAGGAGAGTCAACCCTGCTCAGGGCTCTCAGCTCCCTTGGCACACACCGTGGCACCCAAGAGGAGCAGTCATCCCAGAGCAGGCAATGAGTAAGTCTGGGTAGATCACCAGTGGGCACTGCCACCCAGCTGAAGCACTCTGTGCCCTGCAGTGACCTCTCCACCCCTGCATCTCCTCCTGCACAGCTTCTCGAGCACAGGCTCAGCCCTTCTCGCACAGCTGAAGGCACCAAACCCAGACCCTTGCTGGTTTTACACCCCACAGTTGGTCTCTCTTCCCTCTCCAAGGGCAGATTAATACCAAAGTGCCATCAGACCTTGGTGGCCAATGAACACAAGTTGGTGGCCCACAGGTGCCATCAGATGGCCATGAGCTGACCTGCTGCCAGATGCTCACTCTGCACATCACCAGGGCCCTGCTCACATGCCCTGTACAGCAATGGCAAAGGCTGGGAGCTGGAAGGTGCAGCACAAACATCCACAGACAAGGTACCAAAGCAGCCTCTGGATCTCGAGGGGAAGGGGACAATTAACCCTGCCTGACCACCCCTGTGCCACACACCACCGACTGGGGGTAAGTTACCTCACCTTGGGGTACAGAACTGGGTTGAACTTCAGCCCAGAGGCATCATCACAGAAGGCCTGGGGGCAAGGGAAAGAGCAGTCAGTGCTGGGTCCCTGGGCACACAGAGCAGCCACCCCTGTCCTGCCCAAACCACAGCCAGGCTCCGGCTGCAGGAGCTCCCCAGGGGTGCCCCATGGCCTGGCTGGCACCCAAGTGAGGACAAAGCAAGACACGTCCCAGATCTCTCTCAAAGGTGCTGCCCCTTCCTCACCTCCTCCCCCAGATACCACCCAGTGACCTGCCAGGAGCAGCAAAAGCCATCAGCCACCAAGGTCCCCTAGGGCTGAGAGCTCAGGTCCTGCTGCCCAACACTGCTCAGCGCCACCTAACATTGCCCAACGTTGCTCAATGCTGCCCAGTGCCATCTAATGCCATCCAACACTGCCCAGTGCCACCCAAGGCGCTGGGCAGAGCAGCGTGGGCTCTGCTGCAGGTAGCCCAGCTCAGCACCTCACCTTTGCAATCTGGGGGATGCTGGGCAGCTTGCTGAACCCTGCCAGGGGGATCCTTTCGTGCAGTGTCTTCACTTTGGACCTGGCATGGGAACAGAACCAAGCAGCTGTGAGGGAGTGCCCGGGGCAGAGGTGCCAGCTGCAGCCCCCACCCAGCCTGGTGAGGTACTGCAGCCTCTGTTGGGGTCTGCACAGGCTCTGGTTTTCCTCTCATCTCTGCTGCTCCTACGATATTCACCCTCTGGAGGGAAGTGACAGCGGGGTTCAGACACACCAGGGCTTGATGGCTTGCAGAGCCCTCGGGGTGGAGGAGCCTGGTGCCACCCCGGGCCACACAGAGACAGACCAGGACAGACCAGGTTGGAAGAGACCTTCGAGATCATCGTGTCCAAGCCCTCATCCAACACCATCTGATCAACTAAACCATTCACACCCAGTGCCAGCAGGCTCAGCACTGAATCCAAGCCTCACGCCCATCAGTGGGGGACAGAAGCAGCCCAAGGAAGATGCTGCTGCTGCTCCCCACCCCAGTCTGAGCCCCTCCACGTGCTGCCAGCCCAGCTCCAGCAAGGAAGCCAAATCAGGGCCCCCAGAGAGATATTTTGTTAAGCAAAGCTCTGTGTGTCCCCCCATACCTGAGTATAATCCTCAAGTATTCTGTGCCCTCTGCCTCCTCACACTTAATGGAGAGGATCAGGTTCCCGAGGCTGCTGCCTGTGCAATAGAAATTGAGATGATCCTAAAGAGAGAGAAGAAAGTGTTAGTGGAGGGGAGGCAGCTCAGCCATGGCACTGCCCACACCCTGCCCAGGAGCCACCCCAGCACCATCCCTGACACCTCAGGGGCACACACCCTCGCCCCTCCTCATGGGGCCCTCTGCCTGTGGGCTTCAACACCCTGCCCCCGGCTTTGTGCAGAGGAGGAAGAGGATTACCAGGCTGGGGGCAAGAGGGCAGGCAGGCTGCTGCCAGGTGCCCCGAGTCTGCCTGAGCCCCCAGCCCCAAGTCCCTGCAGATGGGGCAGGCTCAGAGCCAGCAGTGCCCACCCAGGGTCCTTGAGGGAATGGGGTGGGCTCAGGCTCCAAGCTGGCAGTGCCCACCCAGGGTGGGTGCAGGAGCAAGGCCATACGTGCGGCCATCCCAACCGCGGCGGTCTCCCCTCCTCTCCTTGCAAGGAGGGAAGTTGAGGCCTTTGCCCCTGCTGCCCACAGCTGTCAGAATGTCTTTTTCCTCTGGGGGGCTGTGTGTGCCACTTTCAGCTGCCCATTGCCCCCCAGCAGGGGCACCCACCTTCCCCAGGAAGTGCTTCCTGTAGGCTCTGGCCTCTCCTTTGCACTCCAGCTTGTAGCCATAGGTGCTGGGGCTGAGGTTCTCCTCCTCCTCCTCGCAGATGCTGCTGTCAGACGAGGTGGGCGTGCCGAGGTTCTCCGGGTCTTCAATCCAGTACCCCCAAACTGGGGCAGGATGATCAGTGGGTAGGGGCTGCCCTTCTCTAGGATCTGCAGAGATGTGCCCGTGAGGGGTCGGGCAGGACCAGGGTGCAGGAACTCATTGCCCCGTGTTCTGCCCCAGCACTGTCCCCTCCCTGCCCCCAGCCCTGGCCCCGAGGGGGCAAATCCAGCCCTTCACTGGAACCTCCTCTCTCCCCTAGGAAGAGGGCACTGAGGAAGAGCTGCCCACAAAGGTGGGCAGAGGGCATGGGCAGAGGGCATGGGCTGTGGGCAGCTCCACCAGTTCCCATCTGAGGCAGTCTGGAAAGGCACTCGGGGGGGTCAGGGCACCCACCTCATCGATGCTGGGGTATGGGATGTAGTCTTCCTGGAAAAAGGAATGGAAACACCACCTGTGACCACCTGCTCCCCATCAGCTGCCCCTTGAGACCACAGCCTGGCACATGCCACCCAGGGAGCACTGCCAGCCACTGCCCTGCTCCCTCCTGTCCCCAGTGCCCTGCACCGACAGAAGAGTGATGCTGTGTTGGGCATGGCGATGGGTGCCAGCCCTGGCAGCGATGCCACCACATCCCTGGGGCCCAGCCTCGGACCCTTCCCCACTCAGGGTCCACAGCAGGATCAGAGGGGTCCTCATTATGGGTGTAAGCTCCCCGGGTCCACAGCAGAATCCCCCTGCCCCCGCACACAGCTCCCCACTGAAGCACAGGGGTTGGGGTTTGGACTAAAGCTGCATTAGGATCCCCAGGCACAGCCTCTGCTCTGCAATTCCATCAGTGCCTTGTCTCTAGCCACAATTAAACCCTGGGGAGCCCTGTGAGGGGCTGGCTCTGACCAGACACAGTAAAGCCCTGAGATCCAGGGCAGGACAGTTGAGAGGATCCCCACAAGAAACACAATCCAACCAACCTTGTGTTTTTGGCTTCCAGTTCTCTGTTCTTCCAGCTTGGGTGCCTGTTTGGAGCAGAACAGATAGATGGGGCCATGAAGAGGTTTCCAACCCCACAAAGCCATGAGGGTGTTTCACTGCATGGGAGTCACTGCGACCCAGGTGGTGTGAGAGGAGGGGCAGCGCTGCCCGTGCCAAGGCAGACCCCACCTGAGCACAGTGAAAATGGGGGATGGGGATGAGGCAGGACCACCCCCTGCTGTGGCAGGACAAGCCCAGGGACACAGCAACACCACACTGACAATCCCTAAAGGTGAGGCAGGGATGATCAGTTCCCAGGAGCTGGCACAGCACCAGAATGCCCCACACCCCCTCAGCTTCCCCTTCCTCCCTCCAGGATGGGCTCCCCCAAGAGATCCCAGCTCTGACGGTCTGTGGGGAGCAGGCACACGCCCTGGTGCTCTGGCACCTCTCCTGGGGCACATCCTGATGTGTTTTGGTGTGGGACAAGAGCCTGCCTTGCCCTGCCCCCGGGGTGCTGAGGCAGTGCCAGCCCCAGCTTGTGCTCTGAACCTCCCTTCAGAGACCTGCTCAGGACGCTGCAGGGGAAGCTCAGGGGAGGATGCTGCCAGCACCACTGCTGCTGTCCCTGCTGGGCTGGCTGCCCCTGTGCAGCTCTGCTGCATGCTCCGGGCTGGAGGCACCTCCTGTGCTCCTTTCAGCAGGGCCCACACGGCACTGGGGACTGCCCCCACGACCCGAAGCACGAGGCAGTCACGCAGGAGCCTCCCAGCCCCTGGGGTGCAGGAGGTGCTGAGGGCTGTGTGGGGCAGGGAGGGAGCCCTGTCCCCAGCACAGGCTGCTGCTCACCTGCATTTTTTCCAGCATTTCGAAGAATTCTGCAGACTGAAAGAGAGAAGAAGGAGAACTCCTGGTGGCTGAGAGCAACTGTGAGCCCCAGGCACAGCCAGGCAGGGACACCAGACCCCCACCCCCCCCACACACACACACTCATAGCAGGCACTCTAGCCCCCAGCAGGAGCAGAAAGCACTCTTGGGTGCCTCGTGTGCCCTGGCAGTCAGGTCTCTTGGCATCTCCAGCCTGTGCCACTGCTGCCAAGGGGAGAGTGGGGCCAAGGGGAGAGTGATCTTGCCCATGGAGCAAGAGGGATTGGGGAAAGGGAAAAGAGGAAAGCAATCATCTGCTGCAGGCACACTCCACTGCCCTGCCATGTGCTGCTAGACCTCAGGGACCAAGTGCAGACAACACCCAGGTGGCTGCTAAGTGCCACAGGGTGCCCAGCAGTGCCACAGGTGTGGTATTTGCTGGGGCTGTGGAGCAGAGCTGGTCCTGCTACGGGCAGAAAGATGGGAAGGGCTGTGCCCTAGTCCCTGCAGTCCTGCCACTGCTTTGCCAGGCCCCGGCAGGAGGGGGTGTGGGCACACAAACCAGCAGCAAACCCCTTTCCTTCTGACATGGATCAGGCCCAGAGTGATTGATCCAGAAAAGCAAAACGATGCCCTGGCAGAGGAGACACCATGAGCAGCCCCATGCCCCTTACCTGGTGAGGTGCAGGCCCTGGGCTCTGCCCTTCACCGGCCGTGGGCACATCAGCAGTGCCAGTGCCAGGCTACCCGTGCAGGGTTAATGCCCTACTTGCCAAATGGACTAAAGAGATTAGCTGAGACTCGATTAAAAACGCTGCCTGCCTGCTCCAGAGCAGCCTGAGCCTGCAGCAGGGAGCTTGTCCTGCTCCCCCAGCCGCGCCAGTGCCCAGCCTGGGGGCTCGGCCACGTCCCCAGCCGTGCTGGGGCTTTGCATCCCCACGAGCATTCCAAGGCACTGCAGCACACCTGGGACACAGAGCAGGAGTATCCGGGGTCTTCAGGAACACTTAGCACGGTGGAATTGGGGATGACAAACCCAGCCACAAACCCTGCTCCTGCCCCGATCAACCTGCACCACCCGCAGGGTCCCGGGCTCGGCACGGTGCCGGTGCCGCCGAGCTGCTCTGGGACCTCTCCCCCGGGGTCCGGCCGTGACGTTCAGACGCAGAGGCCTGGGTTTGACCAGCTCAGACACTGCTCCACCCACAGCCACGGGAAATCCGATTGGTGCTCTGCCAGCACACAGCAGCCCCCTGAGTCACCGGGCAGGGTCAGCTCATCGGCACGGCAGCCACCGAACCCCGGCTGGACAATCCTGATCCTCGCCAGGCTTCTCCGGCTCTCAAGCACATGCAAATAGCTTATCGAGTCGAGCGACAGCTGTAAACACCAGGGCGCTCCCAGCAGACCAGCAAACGGCTTTTCTGGAGGCAGGAGGCAGCAGCCCATTCCCTCCTCTTCCTCGTCCTCCCTCCCCCTCCTCTCCTCCAAGCCCCCCTGCTCCCTGCCACTCACCAGCAATCGAAATGGATTTCTCAAAGCACGTAAGAGACAAGGGGAAAAAACAACCAAAAGCAGAGGAGATGAAGGAATTAAAACGAGCCAATGAGCCAAAGAAAACCTCGGAGACTGTCTCTCAATAAATGGGGTGAGCAAAGGTTGGGTTTACAGCAGGAGCAGCCCAGTGCCTGCCCCGGGTGACAGCAGCGGCGGCAGGAGAGCCGCTGGCAGCGCAGGCAGGCAGTGCATGGCTCGGGGCAGCCCTGGCCTGGCCTTGGACTGCACCCAGCAGGCATCCACTGCACCTGTGGGGAGCATCAGACCCTGGGGAAGGAGAGCTCTGTGCCCACAGCACTCTGAAAGGCTTCTCCATACTCTGAGCTTAGATTCCAGTTTATCTCCAGGTACCCACGATGGACAAAAGGCTCTTTGAGTCCATTGAAGTTGTTCCCAGGTCTCATTCTGCCAGGGGCCAGGACCAGAGACCCAAACCACGCAGCAGCAGCAGCACCAGATCCACCTGCTGGGGCAGGTTCCAGCAGAAAAGCATCCAGGCGTTTCACAGGAGCAGAGCCTGCACCCCCGAGGGATTCCTGCATGCTCAGAGCCAGCTCTACAGGGACACAAACATCTTGGCGATCAGGTGGAGACAATGACAGCCTTGTGACGCTGGGCAGGAAGCGATGGCCCTGCCAGGCCACAGCAGCAGTTACACTGCTCCAGACTAAGCCTGCCCCTGCTTCCCCAGTGCCACCAAAGGCATCACCAGAGCAGGCAGCTCTGCCCATCTTCAGTGAGGCAAACCTGGCCAGCTTCGTGTCCTGACAACCTCAGAAATGCAGAATACCCAACCTGGAATGCTACAGCTGCCGTTCCTTCCCTGCTCACCTGCCCTCACCCTCACCCCTGAGCAGCCTGAGAGGGGATGGACAGCCCAGAAAAGCCCATGGTCCCATTCTGTCAGCACCAGGCACCTGGTCCACAGCACACGGTGGCTGTTCAGGCACCCGGCACCCAGCACCCCAGGGACAAGTTTGGAGAGCAGATGAGGAGCGCTCAGAGCAGAAGCTGCAGTGCAGCCAGAGCTTGTTCTGGAGCTCTCCAGGGAAATGCCAGCCAGAAAGCAAGCCCTGCCCCAGGCAGGGGCCACCAAGGATGGAGCAGAGCAGGGCACAGCTCCCCAGGTCACACAGCACTCACCAGCATGCCCCACAAGAAATCCATCTTCCTGCATCTGCCACGCAGCCACAGGCGCTGCCACCACCAGCCTTCCTCAGGGGTCCTGGTGCCAGCAGCCAAGCACCAGCCCGGGCATCCCTCCCCACACCTCCCTTCGTTAATGTTTCTCCAAGGCAGAGGCAGGCAGCTCTGCTGCTTTGTTATTTCAAAGGGTGGCTCCCCTGGGAGGCAAAGTGCCCCAAACAGGTTGGGCAGGAAGTGGATGAAGGTTTGCAGGGGACTGGCAGGTGCCTGCTCGGATGCACGGCACCTTGAGGGGATGCACAGACCCCCCGGTGGGATGCACTGTGCCCCTCAGGAGAGCACTTGCCTGGGAAAGATGCAGCAGGAACAGGCTTCTGGGGCAGGAGGCAGAAAGCCCAACCTCTCCAGCTGGAATCTGCGTGCACAAAAAAGCCACAGCCCTTCCAAGGGAGCTGAGGGACTCCCATCTTTAAATCCTCTCAAGAGTCTCCTCAGGACACCCCAGTCTGCCGGCCCAGAAGATGTAGATTAAGCACTAGCAGCACCAAGACCTCCTGTCCATGCTCCCAGGGCCTTTTGTCCCTCTCTGTGACAGTAAGTCCTGCACAGATCACTGGGAAGCACCTTAAAGCCTACCCAGAGCAGGGCAGGATGAGCACTGAGGACATGGACTCTGTGCACTCACGCTGGGCAGCATCTCATCACAGGCTTGGCTCTGCCGAGCAAGTGTCCAGTGTCCCCCACAGCCTGTGATGGACAGGGGACCAAGCTGACGTCTCCAGGAGGACCAGGTCTCTGCCTCCCACGACATCACCCTGGGTTTCCCTTCATCAAGCTGATGGCTCCTTAACCCCTGACATCTCCTCTCCAGTTCCATCTCCTAAATGTCAGCAAGCCCACACCAACCCTGACCTTTTAAGAGCCGATGCAGCCGAGACCAGAGCAGCAGCACGGGCACAGGGAAGCTCCAAACAAGCAGAAAACAACCCAGTGGTCCACAAACAGCCCCCACCCTGGAGACCATAAGGATTTATCTCTGGCACCCCTGGAGCTCCCTGTGCCTGGCAAAGCAGCATCCAGGATCCTCCTGTGCCACTGCCCAGCTGCGGTGCCAGCACAGGCAGCCACGACCGCAGCAGCTCTGCCAACGCCACGGGGCCCGAGGGTGGAGGGAGGGAGCAGGTGCCAAGGGCTCCCAGCTCTCCCTCGCCTGTCTGAGAGGACAACCTGTGCCATCTGCAAAAGGTTCTGGAGGCCTTTAATCCTGCTGTAAAGCAGAGCGAGTCGCTAATCACCTTTTAATTGCTTTAAGGACACCAACCAGCAGTGAAACAGCAGCCTCCAGCCCTGCCCACGGAGCCTGGTCCCCGCTGCCTGTCCTCAGCCACAGCCACCACCAGCCTCTCCCCTGGCCACAGCCCCAGCTTGTCATGTGAGGAGAAGTGGCCAGAAGAGAAAGCCCTCAGCCCTTGCTTGTGGGGAGCCTGCACCACCCGGAGCAGCATCCGCACGCCTTGCCCACGCCACACTCCCCACAGGGTTCCCTGCCAGGTTTCCCAAGCTGAGGGAAGCATTGGGCTAACGTTTGGACATCATTGAAGAGCCTGACCTGTCCCACATCACCCTGGCTCCAGCTGAAGAACAGCTATCCTCCTCCCTGCCCACAGTGTGCCCAGGGCCTTGACACTCTTATTCCCTCCTGGGCACGGAGCAGAGCCCAGCACTGGGAGCCACCTCTGCACCCACAGTCAGACTCAGCCTGCCCGGCTCACAGACTCCTCAAAAAGCAGAATTTTCCTGAAAACGTGCTGAGGGCAAAGGCAGAAGCCCTCAGGAGGCAGGTGCTTTGCCCCAGGGCACTGCCCTGTCCTCTGCATCGCGCTGCCTGGCACAGGGGTGCACACAGCCTGCTCGCTTGAGACTGTTTGAGCGAGGTAACTGCAAGCTGGCAGCTGTGGCAGAGCCCAGTTCCACCCCAGCTGGGGCAGGATCAGCTCCCAGGTCTCAACAGGTTGCTCACAGCCTCCTCCCGCTGGGTTTGGGAAGGCTACAGGAGGAGCAGAGCTGGGCACGGCCATAGCGAGTGGCCGAGCGGTGCCGGCAGGAGGGAGCGCTGGGTCAGGCTGTGCCAGCAGCGCTGCCCGCTGCGGGGGGATGCGCCGTCTGCCTCCAGCTGGCAAGCAGCCGCCCGCCGCGGCGCCCAGGGAGGGCTGCTCGCAGGATAACAGCTCTGGGATTCTGCACCCCGCTTGGCACCGCCACCCGCGATTGCGTAACGTGAGCGGCAGCGCAGGATGGGGCCCGCCGGCACGCACGACCGCGCCGTAGGCTGGGCTCCAGAAACCGCCTACCGCTGCTCCCGCGGGAACAGCCCCGGCTCCGGGCAGCCGCTGCGTTGGCAGTGCCGCTCCGTGCCAGCTCCAAAACCGGCAGCCGAGCCGGACCGTGCGCCCACCGCGGCAGCGCCCTCACACTCACCTTCATGCTCGGCGGGGCGGTGAGCGGCGGGGACAGCGGCCGCTCCGGGACGGTCACATCTGAGCTGTTCAGCAGCTCCTGCTTCCTGAAAAACCAAAGGCAGGCGTCAGCTTCCCCCGTGCCGGGCAGCAGCGCCAGGCGGCAGATATGAGCTTATCTTCCCTGGCAAAGCCGCGGGCGGGCAGGCTGCTGGAGAAGCAGCATCTTGGATCTGAGAGAAACCCAAAAGAGACAGCGAGACGAGATGACAAAAGCCATCTGCAGAGCCCCCGAGCCCGGGATGGGTCGGGACCCCTCACTGCCCCACCAAGTGCCCGGGTTGTGCCCCCAGGACCCAGCCAGAGCTGGCCGTGGGGCTGGGGTGCGGTGTGATGTGGTGCTGGTGTGGTGGTGCTGGGACAGCAGGGATAGGTTTCTATGACAACCCATCCCCACAGATGGTGTCCTTCCATCTGGCACCATCCCTGCCTGGGCAGGACGCGTGGCCCATCGGTCTCCCAGCAGCCGTGGATGGCAGAGGAGGGGTCCAGCTCGGTGACGGCAGCATGAGCCCCTGGGACACCCCAGCTGGGGTTGGCAAGGCCCAGCCAAGGGTCCCTTCGATCGCAGAGCAGCCACACTGGTGCTGAACGTGGAGGCTGGAGAGGCATCATGAGGTTACGTGAGCCCAGGGAAGCAGGAGCAGCCCCTGCACCACGGACCTGCCACCAAAGCCCTCCACAAAAGCCCCCCTAAACCTGGAAAAGGCACAGCCTCGGCCCCCAGCAAGGAGCTGGCCACAGCATCCCTTCCCTTCAGCCCAGCAGCTTCCCAGGCCCACGACCACCAGGCTGCCGCTCGCAGCAGCGCCACCAGATGCTCCCCGGGAGTCAGAAAATCTGAGGTTTAATTTGCTTCCTCTCGTCCCTGCCAGGTTAGTCCTGCAGAAATCGGGCCAGAAATGCCCAACTGTTTATCTTGCAGGAAGGAGGCTTGGTTCCCATGGCAGCCCGCCCTGGGATGGCACAGCACAGCGTGGCACACGAAGCAGCCAGGCACCAACACCCACCCAGGCCCTCTCCGAAACATGCAGCTTCTGCCAGCGGGTGGGCACTGGCCACCTGCAACGCCTGCCCTCCTCACCAGCCTCCCCACCCGGGCTCCTGCCCTCTACCACCAGGCCTCAGCTCTTGTGACAGCAGGTGACAACCCCGTGCTGGTCACCAGGAAGGTTCCGGGGCCCACAGCCCCTCCGTGGCAGGGTCCTGCACACCGTGGGGGTGCTGTGGGGATGGGGCAGGATGCAGTGGGGTGCAGAAGGCACAGCAGGCAGGTGTTCTACGAGGACACTGATGCCACAAGGAGTGCAAGGCCCCAGCACCACTTCTGTGAGCAAAGCAGCAGCCCTTGGGCTGCATCCCTGCTGACAAGAGACTGAAGCAGAGCCTGAGGAAGCACAGCTCCTGCTCCTCCTGCCTGTGAGCACAACTGCTCCTGCCCACAGACTGCTCCTGCTGAGACCTGACTCCAGCCCCTGAAGCACACCTACGGGTACAGATACACGCAGGCAGAGGCCAGCAGCTGGAGTGGCCTTGGAGCCTGTGTCCCTGCAGCTGGCACGATGGATATGGCTGGGGGCTGGCAGTCTGTGCTGGCACATCTGGACATGGGAGAAGCAGGGAGCTGTGATGCCTGTGACCACAGCAAGGAAGGGACAAGCAGCACACGGATCCAGAGTCAACAACCAAGGAACAAGGATCAATGGAGCTCAGCTGTAGCCAGGAGAGCACTGGGTGGATGTTGGAGGAAAGCCAGGGCTAGGGCTCAAGCCCATAATATGCCTCAGAGGTGGCAGATCAGACCAGGTGGGACACGGGGAGGATCAGCATGGCATGAGGGGATTGGAATGGCACAGGGTGATCAGCAGGGCGAGGACCAAGGTGGCACACCACCATGCCAGGCAACACCACAGCCAAGACCAGCTGCTAGCATGTGGGGACCTGGCTCACAGACCCCTGGGACCCACTAAACCAAATCCTCTGGTAGTGGTAATTAATTGCTGACTGCGCTTCTCAGGGCAGGACCTACTTCTCCTGGAGCTGAGATTCCTGCCAGGCTCCTCCTGGGGCATTAACAGCTGCAGGCAGGAGCAAGAAGGATGCACTGGCCTGTGGGCTGCAGTGCCACAGAGCAGGAGGAGCTGAGAAGCTGCCCCACGCTGCAAGGGACAAAGTGGGGGCAGCAGGACCTGTCCCCTCCCCACCACATGGCACCAAGGACCGTGGCACTGCCCAGGCTGTGCAGCAGGGGAAACACCCAGTGCTTTGTGCCCCAACTCGAGCCAAGGACTGACATTTGACATCAGTCTGCACCTTTGCTTCTCCCTGTGTTGAAACCAGAGCAGGTCACATCTGCCTTACGTCGTCACCTCGCGAAGCTCTCAGCATCTTCCAGCCTTTCGGTGCAAGGAATAAGTCAGAACCATGTGGGATGGCCTATGGGCAACAGCAGAACCCAGGTCCTGCCCATCTGCTCCGTCTAGCAGGCTCCTTCCCTCTCTCCTCTCCACAGGCTCCTTCCCTCTCTCCTCTCCACAGGCTCACCGTGACTCCGCCGCTGAGAACACGCCGAGGACGGCAGAGCCTCGCTGGCTGCTCTCTGACTTTCTAGGACACGACAGCACAGCCTGATCTGCAGCAAACCACTCACCCTGCACTCTCCTTGCTTTGAACCTCCAGCTCTGCCTGGCTGCACTAATCTGGCCCTCAGAGGCAGCAAGCGTTTCAGACTTCCCAAAGATGAAAGTTACAGGGACGCACACAAACAAATGTATTGGATCTGGGATTTGTAGCAGGTTGCCATAGCATCATAGTCTAAGTATTATAAAATCACTCAGACAACTTAACAACGTGTTCCTCTCTCACATGCTGATTGCTGCTTCGGGGCCAAACTGCTGGAACTGCTCCTGCAATTCCAGGGAGAGCAAAACAAGAACCTCCGCGGCCACCCCGTGCCATCGGCTTCCGTGCACTGGCAACAGCTAAAACCACAGGCACAGGCTCCAGGGACCCGCTGCCGCCAGCCGCGGGGCCAGGGGCCACCAGCCCAGCTCCCAAACAGATCCTCCCCCCCTGGGGTGGTAAATGAATCATGAGGAGGATGAGCACGTCCTGCTCCGTGCTCACACGGAGAAGCAGCCCCCGGGATCTCTCCTGACGCCGGTGCCGGCGGCTGCTCACGGCAGCCCTACGCCTGCACCGGACCCCAGCGGACACCAGGGGACCCCGAACGACAGCAAAGGTCTGAAGAGCTCCTCCAGCGAGGAGTCCGGAGAGCCAATAGCATCCTGGGCTGATCCCCAGCTGCGTGGGCAGCAGGGGCAAAGAGAGGATTCTGCCCCTCTGCTGCGTTCTGCTGAGACAACCACCTGCAGTGCTGGCTCCAGCTCTGGAGTGCCCGGCACAGGCAGGGCCCTGTTGGGGCAGGGCCAGAGGAGGCCACAGCAATGCCGGAGGGCTGGAAGCCCTCTGCTGTGAGGCCAGGCTGAGTGAGTTGCAATTGTTCACCCTAGAGGAGAGAAAGCTCCAGGGAGGCCTTCTGGTGGCCTTTCAGTGCTCAAAGGGATCTTACAAGAGAGCCCTGCCATCCCAGCATGGATCTTGTCCCCCTCCTGGGGCTGTGGGGCTGAGCTCAGGCTGGCCCCACTGCCCCAGAGGCCACCAGGCAGGCACAGCCCCCATAGCAGGGCTGCTCCCCCTGCTTCTCCCAAACGGGGACAAATGGGGATTGCGTTCCCCCCTTGTCTTGAGTGCCTGAGTTCCTGACACCGCAAGGGCGGGTGGACCCTTTCTCTTGTCTTTAGAGCATCCCTGATCACACCCCAAAAGCTCCCACAGATTCATGCCCTGATTGATTTGGCAAAGCCATCAACAGACCAAAATCCCAATGAAAACATCCCATGAGCACCGAGCCAGGGCCGTGAGACCCCCAGGCCCAAACCCTGGCTGCCGGGCGCACCCCTCCCCTCCCGCAGGCTAGCGAAGGACCTCTGATGCATGCCACCTCCTTGGTTTGCTCCTCTGGTTTACCAGCCAGGCTCTGCATGGACAGGCTGTGTTCCTGCACCCCACACGAGGGCAGGGAAGATGTCCACACATTCCCTGCCCCGGGGAAGCCTTTCCCACTCCGCAGTGAGCTCTGCCGTGTGCTACGCCACGAGTCGAACACAGGGCACCACAGGCTGCCTCTGCCCCCACCCCGACCTCTGCAGACTAAACCTGGCCTAAGGAGGTGCAAAACTCCTGCAGCAACAAGTTCAGCCTGCTTGGATGCCGTATCCTTGAGAAGGACAGCAACCATCAGTCTGTAAATTAACAGCCTCTATTTTGGGACTCATCACTTTTCTGTCCTTGATGGGCAGCACCTTGCCAGCTGCTCCCTCTTTAGTTTGTTTAATATTCAGTGCCCACTGTCTTAAGTGTTCACAGGGGACTGTGCTGTGTTGCTTTTCACCCTCACACTGCCCTGGGATGGGCTGGAGCTTTGGCTGCTTGCCTTCCCTTTGTGGGGGGACTCCTCTTCATCCCCCATCCCAACCAGCACAAGGGGCTGGGACCAAGCCCCAGCTCCCAGGACACTGCTGAGGGCCCTGCCAATGCTCCAGCAGCCAGGAGCCCTCAGCCAACTGCTCACAAACTGCACAAAACCTCAAGCAACCCTTTTTTTCCCTTAATTATTCTTATTGCAACACAGACAAAGGCACCTTCCTGAGAGCCTGCACTCAGAAACCTGCAGTGAGTGCCCTAATGAAGCACCTTTCCCTGACTTTGAGCAGCTCCCATCCAATCTGGGGACTCCAGGCAGGCAAGATCTCGCTGCATCATCACTCATCACCGGGAGGACGCCTGCAAAGGACACACACTGCTGCAGGGCTCCTACCAGCTTCAGCCAGCCCCAAGCTGTGCGGCCACCCCAGACCCAGGTGTCAGCCCCTGCACCCACGGTGCTCCAGGGGCAGAGCCCCCACCCTGAAGCAGCTTCCTCCAAACCGATTTACCACGAGGCAAATGAAGCTCAGGCTGGCCCAGCCCCTCCTTGCTGTGAAGCCTGAGAGTCAGCAAAGGAAAAGTGCAGCGGTTCCTGCTCTGGGTCTGTTGCAATACATTCAGTGTTTGTGAATGGCAGAGCCTGCACTGGTGTGCAGCCCCCACTGCACAGCCTGCACGGGCAGGAGCCCAAGCCCTGCTCAGAGCAAGGTGACATTTAACTGCAAATGAGTTTAGCTTTAATTATCCCTCTGCACACACAGGGAGTAAGTATTGTTGGGAATAGCGTGGAGTGTCCCATGCTCAGGGAGGCACCTCTGCCTGGGCTGGCTCTGGGGGTCACTGCTGCCCGGGCTGGCTCTGGGGGTCACTGCTGCCCCAGCTCTGGGGGTCACTGTTGCCCGGGCTGGCTCTGCCATGAATCACCCCGGGTTCTTTCCCAGAACCCAGCGACACAGGTATCTCTCCAACTGGCCACAGAGTTGCCCTGGCCCTAGCTGGGCAAGCACTGCTTGATGTAGAAATAAGGGTGGGAAGAGGTTTCTGTCCCTGCCCAGCTTTGGTGGCTGCTCTCCCTCGCAGGAAGGGAGCTGCGCCAGGGGAAGTTTAGGCTGGAGGTGAGGAGAAAGTTCTTCACTGAGAGAGTCATTGGCCATTGGAATGTGCTGCCTGGGGAGGTGGTGGAGTCGCCGTCCCTGGAGGTGCTCAAGAGGGGATTGGACGTGGCACTTGGTGCCATGGTCTATCATGGGGTCTGTGGTGACAGGTTGGACTCGATGATCTTCGAGGTCTCTTCCAACCTTGGTGATACTGTGAGACTGTGACTTCCCGCAGCTTTGAGTCAATCAGGCAAGGCGCTGGGAGTTCTCCAGAGCAGAAGGCTCGTCTGATCCGATTCCTGGCAAACAGGAGCCAGGGAGCTCGGGCAGCAGCTTCTGAGCTGATTCAATAATTCGCAAATTGCAGAGAACAGCTCCCAGAACCCAGCGTCTGCAGCCGCTGCTGGAGCGGAAGCCGGGGGCGAGGGGAGGCTGTGCCTGCCTGGGTGCCCACACCCGGGGTGGGAGAGGGGACACTGCTGCAGTGACTGTCCCACTGACACAAGCAGGCAATCAGCTGCCAGCAGCAGTACACAGATTTCACTCAGTGGCTCCAGGAGACCACGAGCAGCCCTTGCTGCACCAAAAGTAAAGCACAGCGGAGATAAAGGCGTTTGCCCTGTGCCCAGCGGCCTGCACTGGAGCCGAGACTGGTGGGCACATGGCACTCACCACTAGCTTCACCCCACAAGAGGATGGCCACCACAGCATTGCTCGTGGGGCACTCAGGAAAACCACTTTAGATTAAACTACTCAGTTCCAAAGCAGGACAGGAGCCAAAAGAGCCCAAACTCACCACAGGAGCCCCCCAGGCCCAGCCAGCGGTGCCCACTGCTGCCATCCCCTCTGGGTTGAGGCACAGGACGGGTATGGACGGAGAGGACACAGTGAGCATCACCTCTGCCCTGCCAGGGGAGCTCGGTCTGTTGTGCTGCGCTTTGCTGGACTGCTAACAAGAAAGGGACATCAGCCCCCAGGGACTCTGCAGCTGACACCCATCCTGCCAGGCTTGCATATGGCTCGTGGAAAGCAAAATTCAACTGCAAAGGCAGAACAAAGACTGAATGTAGGAGGAAAAAAGGAAAATAGGAGCAGGTGGAGGAACAGAGTCCCTTTTGACGATGCTGCTCGCAGTCCCTTCCTCTTCCTGCAGCTTATGTCACTTTGATGGCCCTGGCAGCTTGCATAAGGCGAAGCAAGCACCGTAAAGCACCACTTGAAGTCTTGCAATTGCTCCCATGAAGGTTCCTCACTCCACAGCAGACAGCCAAAAAAACCCTCCTCAGGGTCTCATCCTCCCTCGAGATGTCTGCGTGATTCTCATTGTCCTCAGTAAACCCCGTGGCAAGAGGGAGGGTTTGTGCTCAGCAAGGCAGTGGAGGGGGGGATCAGCAACCAAAACAGTCCCAGACATCACCAGGCAGATTTCTGGGAGAGCTCAGAGCCAGATTTCTCCTCAGCACTCCAGTGCCACACTAGGCTCATTCACAGAAATCCAGTACCAGGGAGATGACTGCTTGGGAAGAGTCCTGCTCGCTGTGGCTGGGTTTAAAGCAGCCCTTCCCTTCCCTGCCACACCTTGAGGTGAGCAAAGGATGGCAGTGCCATGCAGCAGGCTCAGTGCTGGAGGAGCACCTGGGGCCCCAGATCTCCCTACACACAGCAGAAGAGGCTCTGGACCATGGAGTGCCAAAGGGGCAAGGGAGCCCTGGCTTGTCCCCAGGCCAGGTGGCAACTCCAAAAGCCCATGGGCAGAGCCACAATGGGGCCTGGCTAAACGAGACCGTACCCGAGGGGCAGCAGTGGGGACAGGAATGGCTGAGCCCAGCACACAGCCCCCACAGCCCATGTCCCAACTGAGACAGGGGAGGACAGGGGTCACAGCTGTGGCACAGAAGGAAGGGCGCCCACATCTGTGAGACATGAGGACAAGGGTCACAGCGTAGCACCGGAGGACAGGGGCACAGCCATGGCGGGTCTCAGCACAGGTGAGCACCCACCTCTGCTCCTCAGCCAGGACCCTCAGAACCTGGGGGTTAGGTTTTTTTCCAACTGCTTGGCTTTGACAATCTACCTGAAAACCCAGAAAAGAGGAGTGGGGGGAAAGCCCAAACCATCACCAGCAACGCATGAACTGCCCAGGAAGGCCATTATCAAGTCACGATAGCATAGCTGACATCCTGCTCAGGAGGGTTCCTTGGTGTCCAAGGCAAAGCACCTATGGCAGGAGCAACGAAAACGTGGGTATGGAGCCTGTGACCTGAAACTGCAGGTGGGTGAAGAGCTAAAGCTTCATCTCCAGTCACTGGGCAGAATTTTTGGGGCTCCCAGACTGGGGGAGGGGAATAAAGGCTCCAAATCGCCAATTCTTCATTCATATGGTACAAAAACCACAAACCGAACCAAAACCCCAACCCCTTCAGTCTGCAGCAGTGCCCACGGCGCTCCTCCCCGCACCCGCACCGTGCACGCCGCCAAGGTTTGGGTGCCTGTTCCCTACTATTTTTAACAACAAAGTTGCCAGAGCAGCAGAGTCCTGGGGGAGGGAGAAGCCCTCGAGCGGGGCCACGGCATAAATCAGAGCCGGGGGATCCACCGGCAGCTCCCGGCGAGGCGCCGGGGAAGCGGAGCTGCGGCGGCAGCGAGATGCCAGCTCCGCGGTATTCCAGACAAGCCATTTCCTCCCAGCACAAAGTTGAACTGGGAGCACAGTGTGCGGCTCAGGCAAGGGAGAACGAAAGCATTTGTCAGCTGTTCCCGGAGAGGGGACAAAGCTGCCGGCCCGAATCACAGCAGCTCTGCCTGCACGGCGATCCCTGCGGGAGCACCGAGAACGGTCCTGCCCGGTCCTCTGCTGCAGGGGGAATGAGTTTGGGGGGGTTAAACCGACGGGGACAGGCCAGACCCCTGCACACACACAGACAGACGTGTATGGACGTATATGCCAGGAGCTGATCCCTGTTATCCCAGTGCCCGTTGTTCAGCTCTGGGGCAGCGCTGCCAGCTCACCCACATCCAGTCCATCCAAATAATGGCTCCCATGGCCCCCCAGTCACTTCCAGCGGCTTGGCCAGAGTGCCCCCAGCCCGCCCCAGGCCAGCACCGCGGCTGCCGAGCAGCACCGGGATTCGGCTCTGCCGCCCGTACCGGGAAAGACCCGGGAGCAGAGGAGAGCATCAACGACAGAGCACCGGGAGGACACGAAAGCATCCGCAAAGGAGCGCCGAGAGTCGACGAGGGAAGACCGGGAGTACACAAGCGTGCACCGGGAGCACGAGGGAGCGCATGAGAGACCATCGCGAACCCAGCAGCCAACACCGGGAGCCCCGAGCGCGCCCCGGGACCGATCGGTGCTCACCTGCCCTCCGCGCCGTGCCTGCGGGAGCGGTGCAGCAGCCCGATCAGCACCACGGCCGCCCGCACCCCCGCCCGCCGGGACCGCAGCCGCCCGCCCGGCCGGGACATCGCCGCTCCCGCTCCGGCCCCGCTCCGGCCTCGCCGCACCTGCGGGGAGGGAGGGCACAGCGGGATGGGGGGAGGAGGTGGGGGCGGCGCGTCCCCGCCCGCCTCCGCGCCCGCGCCTCCCTGCGCGCTCCGCGGGGATAAGCGCAGGGCCGAGCCGGGAGCCCCGCGGAATGGCGGCCGCGCTCCTCTCCCATCCCCGCCCCATCCCCTCCCCGTTCCCTCCCGCCTGGACCCCCCTTACCCCCGCAGCCGGGTCCGGCAACATCCCGGCGCAGGGACCTCGCGTTCCCGCACCACGGACACGGTTACCCCAGCGCTGGGCTTTGGGTGAAAGCAGCCCCCCATTGCCACCCCTACAGCGGGTTCACAGAATGCCCCCCCCCCCCCCCCCAAAACCCAGAACTGGGGCGGGGGAGAAGATCCATCCCTGCCCTACAAACCTCCTTCTGACGCCTCCTGCGTTGTTCTGCCTTTCTGAGGCATCAGCAAACGTTCCCCACACAGGATGGCTCCTAGCAGGACCATGCATCTGCCTGGCTGGTACCTGGGATGAGCAGCCAGCCCTTTACCCATCCCTCCCTCCATCCCTCACCATCCATCCATCTCTCTCCACCCCTTCCTCCTTCTGAAAGCACAGATCCAGGCCTGGGAGCAGCCCAAGCTCCCCAGTTGCTTTGTAAGAGGAGAGCTGGCACACAGCTTCTTACAGGAAATATTCTTCCCCCACTTTTTTTTTTTCCCTTCTTCCCCCCCCCCTTTTTTTTTTTTTTTATTAAGTAAACTGTAAATGATCTACTTCACAACCTCAGCACCTTTCCCTAGAAGTCTTTGTTGCCATGGTGATAAAACACCCGGGTCTCTCTTGCTCCTTTCCCCCCCCCCCCCCCCAGTATCTCACCTTCCTCCTCTGCGAGTTTAATTTTCACAGGAATTAGGCACAGGACCAGCTCCAGCGTTTTGAGCCTGTTCCCGGTTAGAGGATGAAAACTGCAGCCCCTGCTGCAGGCAGGGATGAGAGCACGCAGCTGAAACTCCAGCCCTGCCCGGGACCAAAACAGCAGCATCTGCCCCAAACCCACCCCTGCCCCCCACACCTTTGCAACCACCCCGAGAGAAAGTGCACCGCTGCTGCTGCATCCCTGTGGAGGTGCTCTGCCGGGTTTGTGTCAACCACCCCTGCCTCAGAGCAGGCACAGCACAGCCTCTCCCTGCCACTGGAGTGCAGGACCCCCACCAGTGGCTCTTCAGCAAATTGTCATCACCAGCAGGTCAGGGGTTTTGGGGGGGGGGGGGGGGGGGGCAGGCAGCCTGCTGGGGGGCACACACAGGCCGCGGGGTTGAGCATAGCCACCCCACCACCAGCATTCCACACAGTGGGGCACCCCCTCAGCAGCTGGGGAGAAGAGCCCTAGGATCCTCACGCAGTGGGGACGCCATCCCCTCCCGGGGACACATCAAGACACAGCGGTGGAGCTGCTGGAAACCCCCTCCCAGAGCAGTGAATGATTAACAGGGCGTGGGGCTCCCCTGGCAAAGTCCATAACAAATGTGTTTGCTCGGGAGCCGACAGCTCAGCGAGGCCGCAGGCCACATCTGGCACCAAGCAGCCGCTCTCGCTGCCACCCCTGCGCCTGCCGCCCCTCTCCTGCCACCGTGAGGTGAGCGACGCCGCTGCGGCGCTGCCCTTTTGCTGTCTGACCCTTTCAGCGCGATCTCTAATCAGATGGATTCTCCAAATTCAACAGCTACCCCCCTGCCCGCCCCCCCGCCCCCCCGCCTCCCCAGCGTAATCTCTTTATGCATTCTGCTGTAAGTCAGATAAAACATGTGCAGGGTTATTTTTATCACCATGCCACATTAATTCACCCCAGAAGAACCTGACGGTGCTCCAGCAGTCACCACACCACCCCTCACTGACCTACCCAGCGCACGTGTAGCTCTGCAAAGAAACAAGATCCACCCTGAAAAAAAAAAATCCCAAATGAGCGTTTTCCTGCTTCAGCAGATCGCGGCAGGCCCCCGGGGAGGCTGAAGCAGCAGCAGCAGGTCTCTCCAGCACAGTAATTCCATCAGACAAGGGTCGAGGTCTCCCTTTCCCCCGAAGGAAAAGCCCCCAACACCCCAAACCCCACATTTCTGCAGCAGCAGATGATGCCAAGCAGCGTGTGGAGGGCTGGGAGAACAGGAGTGGGTAAGGGGGAGGAATTCTGCTGGAGCTGGGGGCTGCCCTCAGCCTCCCTGGCAGCTGTAACTCGCTCTGGGGAAGCCTTCCCCATCAAGTTTTCTGTTGGAGCAACAAATCTCTTTGTTCTCACAGCAAATACCTGGCTGCTTCCTTTCAAGCAGACATCATCTGTCTGACAAATTTCTCAGGCACAGCAAAGAAAAAAAGACGACTTGGAACCCATTTCCATGCCAAATTACACCAATTCTCCAGCACCTCATTAGCTTCCAGTTAATGGAGGGGGAGGGGTTTTAATCTCCAACCTTTATACCTCTCACATTAAAACAGGCAGACTCGAATTTCATTGAGTCTCTCTCTCTCTCTGGAGACGGCTTCCACTGTCTTCCCTTCCCCTTCTCCAGACAAGTTAAGTATTAATCTCCTCTTGTTTTATGCTGAAGTGGCTTTGTATTGATTTTTAAAGATGTTCCAGCTCTCTCCTGTTTGGAAATAGAGAAGCACTTCAAGGCAGACACTCAGCCATGGCTGCTCCCCCACCCAAACACGGCAACGCTCCCTCACCCTCCTCAGCTGCTTCTGGGCTCTGTTGCAGCTGATTTGTAATTTACAGGAGGAGGGCCAAGGGAATGGATGGTGAGGGGGCTGGAGGAGGGCTGGAGGAGGGCTGGCAGGGTGGGGAAGGACTGTAGAACCCCAGCGTGGTAGGGGGTGGATGTGAGCTCTGGAGACCATCGAGTCCAACTCCCCTGTTAAAGCAGGTACACCTAAAGTCAGGCTGCACAGGAACCTGCCCGGGTGGGTTTGGAACCTCTCCAGAGAGGGAGGCTCCATCACCTCTCTGGGCAGCCTGCTTCAGGACTCTGTCACCTCCAAGGCAAAGAATTTGCTCCTAAAGTGGGATGGGAGCTCAGTACCCAGGCTGCAGCTGTGCCCCACCACACCATGGACCCACCTCCCCTCTTGCACAACAGGCTGCGATGGGGCCCTGAAGAAGCTGCCCTGTAGTTCTTAGATCCTGCCAAAGGCTCCAGGACAGGCTGGAGTGGGACACCAGGGATGCTCAGGGAAGCAGAGCAGACAGCAGGGCACCTGAACAGTCCCTGCCTGCCCTTCCCAGTGCTCTCCCTTGCAAAGGGACAGCTCCCTGTGCACATCGTGATCACGCCGGCGTGCCAAAGGGAAGAGCAGGAGCAGGGTGGGCACAGCAGGGAGGGTTCAGGGAGCTGCACCCCATGGCCAGCGCAGGCATGGAGAGCTGCACTGCATGGGCACACAGCTGTGGGCTGCTGGGGCACCCTGACCCAGGAGCAGAGCCAAGCGTCCTTGGCTGCTGCAGGGCACCAGCCATGGTGTGTGCCCCAGTTCAGCTTTGACTCTCCCCAGGAAAGGATCTCCTCACCTGGTCCCAGCCAGGGGCAGGGTACTCTGCCTGCATCTTTGTCAGCTCAGAAACACCTCTGCAGAGCAGCCACCAGCCCCATGCCTCATCCCCCAGCTCTCCAGAGCCGAGGTGTCTCTGGCCACGCTCCAAAGCCCAAAGTGATGCCACCAGAGCATCACCCCCCTGGGGGTTTGAGGGAAGAACACCCTGCTGGGGCCAGCACCCGTGGAAGTCTCCAGCTGGTGTCTCCACAGATGGGATGGGCCAAAGGACAGAAAGCTGCAGCCTGAGGGACTGAGACTGGAAACGAGGGAAATCCAGAAGGTTGGATTAGGCCTTGGAAGAAGTCCCCAGAGGGGCTGCCAGCTCCCCACCCACAAAGGCTTCCCAAGCTCAGCTGGCAGGACCTACATCTTGCCCTGTGATGGAGCCTGGGGCAGAGACTGGAGATCCCTCCTTCCCCCTCACGGTGTTCCTGGGCTCCTCTGAGTCTCCCTCCTTCCTTTAGACACCCAGAGCCACCTCTGCAGTGACTAAATCTCCAAGCTAAGCAGCTGCCCCTGCTTTATGAAGAAACAAATATCTCCTTAGAAGTGCCCTGCTGGTTTTGCTTCATAGAGCAGCCCTGCTGCTACCTGGGAAGCCAGGTCCTGAGGAGCTGGACAATTGCACACCGTGATTAATCAATCACCTGGGCAGCTGACTCATTTCTGCAAGGCCTGGCATTTCCTTCTGGACACTCTGCTATGAAGGAAGGATCTGAAAATGCCAGCCCCTGAACAAGAGCAGCCCTTCAGCCCCCGTGCTCCTGAGTCCCCTGGGAATAAATGACACTGTTAATGTTATTAAGGAGCCCTACGCTCCTGGAACAACTCTGACTGCTGTGCTCAGGCTGCAGTGAGATTCACTCACCCCTGGCTGAGCAGCTCATCGACCTTCCCAAGCTGCCTGCGGGCACACTTCCAGCAGACAAGGGCCCCCTTGGCCCCCTGGCTCACACCTGAGCACGGCCAAGCCCAGCGTCAGTGACTCAGGGCTTCTCCAGCCAGAGCTGTGGTGCTGCCTTGTCACACGGCACAGGATGCGTCCCCAACACCCTCTGCACCTCCCTTTGCAAGAGATATTTCTGGTTCCCTCGCTCACGAGGGGCAGAGCCAGAAATACTTGAGAGCTATGCCAGGCATTTGCCACGGCTGGGCTGGAGGCACGGCCGGGAGCTCTGCCCAAGGACCCTTCCCCACTGCCTTTAGGACCCTTCCTCACCACCACTCAAATCCAATCCCCACACCCCCCCAAGCACCCCCTTGGAGACCCCCTGCCCCGTGGGTGCTTCCCCCCACCCAAGGGGGACGCAGCTGGGGATGGGCACTCACACTGCCCCGGTGGGAGCGCTGGGATCGGGCAGCAGCGCCGACACCAGCGACCAGCAGCCAGAGAGGAACAAAAGGAGCTGAAGCAGTGTGACCAGAAGACTAAAATAGGAGCTGGCTCTCAGCAAAGCAGCAGCCACATCCCCACTTCCCTGGCAGGGGAAGAAAAGGATTTGGGAGCTGGGGAGAAAGCGATTACAGCCTTCCCAACGGTGCTGCGGGAGGAGGAGAAGAGGGCACCCAGTTCCAGAAGAGGTATCACAAGAAGTAGAGCTTTAGAGGATGTTACCCCCAGCTCTAAGTAATCTGATTAGAGGTTTATTTCATGGCTTCAGTCAGAACGACTCAGAGGAGACATCAAGAAAGCACAAAGCTGGCCCCCTCCGTGCAGGAGGTGCAGAGGCAGAGCAGGGGGAGCGAGGCCAGCACGGTGTGCAGCCAGCAGCCTCAGCACCTCGGCAATTCAGAGAGATAAGCAGCAGGATAGAAGTGTGCCAAGGTGTGGGGCAGACGCAGCTCCTTGCCCCCAGCCTGGCACCGCTGGCCAGGCATCTCCACCACGTCACAGAGCCCAAACCTGGCAGCTCCTTGCAGCCCTGGGACAGCCACGCAGGATGGACGCGCAGAAAGACATTCATCTGCCCAGCCTGAGCGGGAGCCAGTGCCACAGGCTCCGTCTCTGGAGGGCCCTTCCAAGCCCTAGCATTCTATGCTCCCTGTTTCCACTGCCTGTGCACACAAACATTGACCTTTTGTCAGGCTTGGGGCCAAGCTCAGCCCGTGCTGCCCCATCTGCCTGGCACAATTAGCAGCCCTCCCAGGAAACAGGCAGGGAAAGCAATCAGAGCTGCAGTGGAAGAAGAAAAATCCATTAGGAGCAAGCCAAGAGAGAAGCAAAGCTCAGCCAGGTGCCACTGCCCCTCACGAACCGGCCCTGCTGGGGGCTGGTGGAGACAGCACCCCTTAGGGCTGGGATGGGCAGAGAGCAGCACGGGTGCATGTGGGCACCCACCCTGCAGGGAGGGAGATCTCAGTTATGTGAAGTGATCACACACAAAAAAGCCAACCTAAAAATAACCAAGGGGCTCAGCAGGTCCCAGCCTGGCGTTGGCTGCACCCTGCACAAGCCCCTGCAAGCAGGGCAGAGCTTTTGCTGCATCTCAGGACATCCCCTCGCTGCTCCTGCACAACAGGAGGGGAGGTGAACGCACTGAAAGCACCTTCAGCACCTCAGAGCAGGCAGCTGGGTTAAAAATACTTTAAAATAACATATAAAAAGCCAGCAGCAAACAGGCCAAGCCCTCAAAAGACCCCAGCAGCCAGACTGCCCTGCAGGAAGGTCCCATGGGTGCTGCAGCAGCACACAGAGCACACCCTGAGCTGGCACAGCGATGGCAAACCCCTTCGAGCCTCACTGCAGCGGCACTTGGAGCACAAGAGGCTGGCAGGGGGTGCCACAGCCTGCCTGTTTGTACCCCCAGAGAGCTGACCTGTGCCAGAGAACCAGCGATGGCACAGCCAGATCACGGGACCCGCCCACAAACCATCAGGCAAGATGCCCCTTCCCTTCCCTTCCGCTGAGCAGCCGAGAGGAGGAAGCAGCAAATATTTGCCCGCTTGGCAGGGCTGGCAGAGGTCAAGCCAGAGGCTGTTTGCTCAGGCACGAGCTCCTTCCTGTGCCTGCTCCCCAGCACCAGCCAGCAACGTGCTCCCCATGCCCACGGGCACTGAGCCCAGGAAGGTTACCCAAACTAACAGAGACCTGCAAAGGAAAGCTCAGGAGCTGAGCAGGGCTGTGGGAGCAAGGGCAAAGCTCCTCATCCAGGGCTGCTGAGCAACACTGCAGAGCAAACACAGGGGCAGATGGGAACGTTCTGTTCCCTGCTCTGAGCTGGGGATCAAACCATCTCTGCCAGTCCAGGGGGCTCAGGCAGCTGGATCTGCTTCATGCAGAGCTTTCTGTCTCTACAGGATCCGACTACCTGCATCTAGATGCCTACCTGGATGCTCTCCTGGGCTCGTTTTTGCAACCATTCCTCCTTCAGCAGCCTCCAGGGAGGCACAGCTTTGCTGAGGAGCCCTTAGAAAGCACCTTCCCATCACACACAGCTGGGAATTCAAACCCAGAGCCACGTTTTGGTGCTGAGCCTTCCCTGCAGAGCCAGAGGGCAGGGCAGGGCAGATCAGGGCTGGCCCTGGCTCCTCGGTGCGTTGTGGGGCCAGTGGGCACCACCATAAACCAGAGGTGGCTTGTGGGCAGGAAAGAGGTGGCACAGGGAGATGCAACAAGCTGGGCAGTGAATCAGGGCAGGCACAAATCATGCCATGGGTGGGCAGGGAGCCCCAGGGCTGGGGTGCAGAGCCAGCCACTGCCCAGTGTGCTCCTGGAGTGACTGGATCACTTGTGGGGGCTAAAGACAGCATGAGGCAGTCATGGCTGTGACAGCACCACAATTAGCTGGGAACTGCACCCCTGGTAACTGGGGGTGAGAGCCTGCCCTCACAGGGACACGCTGGAGAGAGGAGCTCCCGAGATCTCAGTGCTCAATTCAATTAGACCAAATCAGCAGAGGAAATCAGTCTTTACAGCAGCAGCAGATCCTCTGAATTTCACTAGCAAATCAGGGAGCTAAATGCCATCATTTCTCATTAACATCACTAATGAAGCCAGGTTCAGGATGCACAGCAAGCCAACACCAGCCACACACCTGACACTTCCAGCACCACCAGCACCCTCCTCAGCTCCCCAGAGACCATCCCTGATGCCGTTGTTGCAAGCAGTTGCCATTGGCATGCGGCTGGGAAGCTCAGGATTAGGCCAAGTGATGACCCCTCCTGAGGATGCTGTGAGGGATGTGGGGGCAGGGGGACCCCTCAGGCAGAGTCACAGTCCCCTGCATGACACCAGCAGCATTAGAGAGGAATGAGACGGGATGGTGTCCAAAAAGAGTGACCTCTGAGTCTTCATGGAGACTTCCTGATCATAGAATTGTTAGGGACTTCAGGGACCATCCAGTTCCAGCCCCCTGCCATGGACAGGGACACCTCACACTGGATTAGGCTGCTCACAGCCACATCCAGCCTGGCCTTCAACACCTCCAGGGATGAGGCTTCCACCACCTCCCTGGGCAACCTGTGCCAGGCTCTCACCACCCTCATGGGGAACAACTTCTTCCTGGCATTCAATCTGAATCTCCCCAATTCTCGTTTTTTCCAATCCCCCCAGTCCTATCCCTCCCTGACACCCTCAGAAGTCCCTCCCCAGCTTTCTTGGAGCCCCCTGCAGATCCTGGAAAGCCACAATAAAGTCTCCTTGGAGTCTTCTCTTCTTCAGACTAAGCAACCCCAGCGGAGCTCTCAGCTGTTCAGAACCTGTCAAGCCTCCACAAGGCTCTCCCGGGTGGGAGCCTGGGACAGGGCAGGGTTCCACAGCCAGCTCTGGAGGATGTGAGGTCCATGGGTAGCAACAGGCCCAGCACTGGCATTTGCTGAGCATCACCAACCCCACCACAAACACATCACCAGAGATGGAGAGGGCCTTTTGCAGACAGGGAGCAGGGGGTCCTGCCAGCACCACCCAGCACCGAACCAGCTGCTGGCGAGCTCTCAGGCAGCAGGCACAGTGCCAGGGGCTGCCCATCCCTGGCAGCGCCGCAGGGCTCGCCGGCGCCGGGCGCTGTCGGGAGGCCAGGACCACAGCGACCAGAAGGGAAAGTGACAGCCGGAGGGAGCAGTGCAGTAATTAACCAAATTATCATCAGGAACAAACCACAGGCCCCTGGCACAGCTCCTGTGCTCCTGTGCCAGCACTCCTTACCTGCTCTGGGCTCCTTGGCTCAGCAGAGCTGAGGCCGAGCGTGCTCCCCAGACCGCACCCACCCCTGTGGCCAGCGGGCACACAGCTGAGGGGAGCCCAGCAGGCTGACCCGGGGGGGGGCAAAGCCCCTCTGAGCTGCTGGCACTCACCAGACAAAAGGGGCCTTGCACTCTGCAGCTCCTTGGCACCCCGGGCATTTGGGAGCAAGCACCCACAGGCAGGTGGTATCTCCACCCCTCCAGCTATTCAGGCTCCCTCCCCCCTCCCCACACCAAGGTTTGCTCTTAGAATACTCCCCCGAGCAGCCACCTCGCCGTGGTCTGCAAACTGCTCCTGCTCCGCCAGGCTGGAGGAAAGGGACACAGCAGGGCATTGGTTCTGAGACACAGCTAAAAATAGCCCCACGTGGGGCTGCTAAGTCCTCTGGGCAGATGTAATTGTGGATAATCTGGCTTGGAATATGTGAAGGCTGTTTTGACAGCAACAGCAACCACTGAACATATGGGACCAGGCAGAGCACACAGCGGTGCCACCGCCAATGGCAGGCGGTGGCTGCACCGCTGGGTCCCTGCCTGCTGCCTCCCCACTGCAGCACCAATAACCCCCCCAATACACCCCAGCTGCTGCACCAATACCCCCCAATACACCCCAGCTGCTGCACCAATACCCCCCAATACACCCCAGCTGCTGCACCATACCCCCAATACACCCCAGCTGCTGCACCAATACCCCCCAATACACCCCAGCTGCTGCACCAATAACCCCCCAATACACCCCAGCTGCTGCAGCAAGCATGGAGAGGAGCCTGGCCAAACCATAGAATCTTAGAATGGGTTGGGTTGGAAGGGACCTTAAAGGTCTTCCAGCTCCAACCCCCTGCCATGGGCAGGGTCATCTTCCACCAGCCCAGGCTGCTCAAGGCCTCATCCAGCCTGGCCTTGAACCTCTCCAGGGAAGTCTCCCGGGGTAGGAGCATCAGTGGAGCTGTGCCAGTGCCTTCCCCAAAGGATTTCCCAGAGATAAGGCTCACCCGATTAAATGGCTGGAAGACCCCAGAGTCCCCAAGGCTGACTTCCCCTTTCTCCTCCTGGGAAGGCTTCCTCTGCCCCAGGCAGGCTGTGAAACGTGCGGCAGGGCTGGTGCCGGGGGCAGGGCTGGGCGCCCGCAGGGGGCCGGGGCGGTAGCCGCCCTCCCGGGCCGCTGCCTGCTCGCCGGAGATAGGGCAGAGGCGTTGGGACTGGGGATTTCGCAAAGCCCCATCCAGCGCCGGGGCTGGCCGAGGCAGGGCGGCTGTGCCCCTGCCACCGCTGCTGGTCTGCCCGGGCCAGCATCCTGGCTGGGCTGCACCTGCTTCCTGCCACTTCCCAGCCACTGTCTCCAGCGCGACCTCGTTTGTGCCCTTGTTTGTCACGGGTGGTGCTGCCACGCTTCCCACTCCCCTTTTGCCACTTTCACATTCCTCCTCTAAATCACTGGCTTCTGCCTTTGCTGCCTCCTGCTAAAGCTCTCAAGCTTGGGGGTGGCACAAGCAGTGGCATAGGGACCAGCAGTACCTGCTGTGGGGGGATACCCCAGGGCACAGCAGTGAGCAAAACCCCCTGGGCAGGACCCCTGGATGCAAAAGCCAGTGCCTGGTCCTCGCTCTTCTCAAGGGCACTAAGCAATGCCCCATCCCCTGCACCCAGAGCACAGAGGATCGACCACAGCTCCGGCGAGAGCAGGGTGCTAGAACCTGCAGCAGCCTGGTCACTATCAGACAGAAGCCCCTCGGTGCACGGGCACAGGGCAGCAGGACCCCGACAGCAAAGCCTGGGGTCCCCTCTCTTGCATGCACTCACAGCAGGACCAAGCAGCAGCAGCAGCCAAGCGCTCGTGTGCCGACTGCCGGCGCGGCTTGGAAGAGGCTCCAGCCAGCCGGGGAAGCACCGGCAGAGACCGGGCGTGCCGGTGGGAGCCCAGCCGAGCAGCCAGGAGCTGCAGCCAGGCTGAGAAGGAGCTTCTGAAAGGTCCCAGGCTGATGCTGCTCAGCAGTGACCCTCCTCAGCCTCTCCTGCTTCTTTGCATCCATACTGCGATCAAGGATTAGGAAACACTTCCACGCCTGCCCGTGGGAGGAGGATCCAACGTGCTGCCTGGTCCTGGACACGCACCCAAACCTGTTCAGAGTGGATCCTGGGGCAACGGCACACATCCCTGCGTCACTGAGGGGCTCGGATCAGGGCCCGGGCAGCCAAAACCAGGAGCAGCCCCAGCCATATGCCAGCCGTTTGCCCCGGGAGCCCGCGGGGCCGGTGCTTCACTGTGCCAGTGCCAGCAGCCTCCTGCGAGGCAGAGCTGTCACCTCGGCGCTGACATTTATCCGAGCATCCCTCGGGTCCCCCGGCATTGGCCAGGGCAGAGGCGGCTCGCAGACAGCAGACGGCGAGCGAGGACGGCGTCAGCCAGAGCCCGCGGCAGCAGCAGGGACCTGTCACCAGCCCTGGCCACCGCCTGCAGCCTCCCTGGCTCTCGTCAGGGACTTTGTCCCAGCAGGGACCTGGGCACAAGACCTGTCACCGGCACAAGGACTCATTTCGTCTCGAATGCCATGTCCAGCCACCTCCCCCAGGCTGCCACTGCCTCACATGCCCACAGTGCCACAGGGATCTCCCAGGAGCAGGGTCAGAGCTGGGGAAGACATTCAGCAAGGTGAGCTGAGGTCACACTCTCACTGGAAAGGCCATCCCTGGGCAGGGGACACTTTGCCTCCTCGCTGTGCATGAGCACAGGCAAGAGGATGGCTGCTTCGTGACCCATCACAGACAGCTGGAGTCTCCAGCAAAGCTTTAGGGGAAAATCAGGGAGAGATTAGAGTCAGGAAACCAAAACACCAATGGCTTAGGAAAAGCTCAGAAGAATGTGCTGTGATGAGATGAGCCACATGGGCACCAGGGGGTAGCAGCAGGGACAGGGAAGGAGCGGCATCTCCCAGAGTAAGAAGGGCATCCAAGCTGGGGGAGGGATGCACACTGAACAACCCTCACCTGGGCACCCAAGCAACGCTCACCCAGCACACAGACCAGCACCCAGCTAGCAGCCTAGACCAGCCCACACCTCATTCTGCCCCTCCAGCAGTGCCCTTAACTGACACTGAAGTTCACTCCCAGTCCCAGTGCATCCTTTGCTCCCCAGCCCCACACCCCCAGTTCTCCTCTCGCATTCCCACACCAGAGCTGGGACAACAGCCCTGGAGATGAGCAGCTGGGAACGCAGAGAGGTGAGAATCCATCCTGCCCACCCTGCTGGCTGCTCTGCCAGGCTCTGGAGCATCTTCCTCACAGTGTGATGCTGCTACAGCCGAGGGATAATTGCAGACCAGCCCGGTGCATGCAATTACTCATTTCAAAAGGTGCCAGTAAAGGCACAGCCATTTATTTAAGGCACAATCTGCTCTCCAGACCTTGTCCTCACAAGACCCAAGTGCAAGCCTCCAAGATTACTGCACCAGGCCAGAGCAGCTGCTGCTAAATCATCCCCACATCTTCCCATTAACTGGGCTCCAGCCCATCAAATATTAAAGAGCCTGGAGCCTGGACACAGCTCATTTTACGAAGGTCAAGCGGAGTCTTTCATCTCTTCCCACCTTTATCTCCCACTGCTGTTCCCACCATCAGATGAGCATCACATGCTCTTTCATCTGAGTTTTAGCCCCACACATGCTGACTCTGGGTAATTGGCATAGAGGCTGCTCTGTGTGTCCACAGAGACGTGATTATTTTGTTGCTATTTTTGCCTTACAAGGCTAAGGCAAGAGATGACTCTCTGCCTGAAGGAGAGACTCCCCCCCCTCCCCTTTTATTGATTGAAATTTCACCACCACCACCCACCACCCCCTCTAAACACCTCGTGGTTCCTCAGCACATCTGCCCCGGTGATGCCAAAGAGAAGACGACCAGAGCGCAGAGGGCTGGGGGAGCCAGCAGCAGGCAAAGGGCTGCTGACCTCCGGGGTGGGCCACCCCTGACCAGCTCCTCCCCAAGCGGCCCAGCTGGATGCCAGAAGAAAGTCCCTACGGGTTCATCCCCATCAGAGGACGGTTTCCACTGGTCCATCCCTTTCACCTCATCCCACCTTGGCCCCAGTCAGCAGCCCTGGCCCCTCTCCTGGCACCCAAGCCTCATAGCCCCAGCTCTTGCTGCCACCTGCATCCCTAAAACCAGCGAGCAGAGCTTTCCCACTCCCTTTCCCAGACTCTCCACCCCCATCGGCTGCCTTTAGGAGCTTTGAAAGCTTCCCAAGAACATCCCCCAGAGGTGGGACCGTGCCCAGGCTCTCCAAAGCAGCCCACACCTCCCTGCAGCAGCGAGAAACTCAGCTCCCGCCCCAGAGCAGCAGGTTTTGAGAGCCAGGGCGGCCCTTTGCCAGCCACACGTTGAAACCCGACGTGATGGGGCTGGGCACAGAGGGGCCGCCGCTGCCAGGACATGGGCACAGCCCCCAGAGGCAGAGCCAGACCCAAACTCACCAGGGCTTCCTGGGCATTTCGGAGGCTGAGCAGCGAGCGAGGCCGTTCAGCAGCGGCTGCCCGGGGATGCCGGGTCCTCTGCGGCACCTTCCCCGGCGAGCGTAGCCCCGGTCCCTTCCCCGCCGTGCCCGTCACCAAGCGGGGCCAGCCGAGCCCCGGGCCATGCCGCCAGGGCTTTCCATCCATCCCCTCTCCTCGGCACTCCCCCTCCGCAATCTCCACTCTCTCTCCCCGGTGAGTCCCTCAGACATGTCCGTGGTTACCATGGCAACTAATGAAACCAAATTAAAAGACAGGCAGAGGGGAAACCGCTTTGAAGCTCTAGTGCCACCTGTGTGTGCAAGCTCATGGTGGCAAACGACGACAGCGGCGGGCAGGGAGCAGCCCGCAGCCTGGCATCACGCAGCCTGGCATCACGCTTGGTCCCACCAAACACTATCCCTGCGCAGGACCTTGTCCCCAGAAGCAGCTCCCCCACCCACTCCTGCACTTCCCTTGGCCTCGGTGCCCGAGGTGGAGGGGCAAGCATGGGAACTGCAGCCCCCTGCCACACTGTGACCCCCTCTGCAGCAGAGACCTTGGGGCCACATCCACCACCCTGCACTGCTCCTCCCCTGCCAGGCCGCTGCAGGTCAGCGCTGATGGCTGCAGCGCTCGGGTCAGGGGCTCCTCGGCTCACAGGGAGCAGCTGCCTGCTTGTTAACAAGGCTGCAGCAATCGCGGGAGTCAGAAAACCCCAGACTACATCTATTTTAAATTTTAAAAGCCTATAACAAATACCCAAAGTGGCTCTGGCTGGGCCCCAATTACAGAACCACTTAACGAAGCAATCTGGCCACAAAGCAGGAGTGTTAGGAGGCTGTGGAAAGCATTAAGTGAGGATAAACCGGCTCCAGAGGATGCTCATCAAACACCCTGAGCAAACCTGCGCCTCGGCCTCGGCTCAGGGCAGGAGGGAAGAGAGACACGTGGCCCCAGACCCTCATCCTGGCACCGCAGCTTGTCCCGTGGCACCAGCACTGGGCCCTGAGCGTGGCACTAACCGCCTGGCACTGTGGGGACAGGAGGGGAAACGGCATTTCTGCAGCAGGATTGCTGGGCAGACAAATCAGGGCATACAAGGAGCAGCGAAATCCTTCTCAGCTCCAAGGGAAAAGGGAAGTCTACTGAGACCTCTCTCTGCTCCCTGGTGGTAACCAGCGACTTAAACTTCTCATTAGTCCAGCAAAATCCCCAGCAATGAGCGTAGCAGCCCCTGTCTGTGGTGCTCTTCACAAGGGGCACGGGCAGGCTCATTCAGACACCCCCTGAGGCTTTCTGTCGACTTCTCCCTTAATGAGCAATTTGCACAAGCAGTGATGAGAGAGGGAACCGCAGGGGCTGCTCCCTGAGCTCAAGAGACGCTTGGCCAGGACACTTCTGCCCCAGCAGAACACGGTTACACCAGCAGCACCGGAGCCATGCGTGCTTGAGACAGATTCCCAGCACGGGGAGTTTATCCAGAGCCAGGGATGCACCACAGTGGGTGGGAAGGGATCATCCCCGGGTCCTGCAGCCAGGAGGCAAAGGTCCAGCAGGAATGGGAAGCAGGTCCCAGAGAGCTGGGAGTGCAGGGGTGGTGACCCCACACACCTCACTCCATCACAGGGCAGGATCTGGCCCAGCAACTGCCTCACCAGGGGCCACACAACCCACGCTGCCAGCCTTCAAGCAAGTCCACAGCAAACCCAAGACAGACCCACCAAGCAACACCACCAGCTCCCAGGCCCTCGAGGGCCCCAAGAGCATCTTCACCCCTTCCAGATCAGCATCCAGAGGCACACACCCCCACACGGAGCAGGAGCTGGGTAGCAAGCACAGGCAGCCATGAATCCACCACCATCCATCCTCCTTCCAGGCTGCAAGATTCATGAACAATGCCAGAACCAAACCAAAATCCCAAGCCCCAGACTTCAACACATTTACAGCCAGAAGCTCAGGGGGCCCATCCTGCCCTTTCCCAAGGCAGAGCTGGTGCCCCATGGACTGCACCACCCATGCCCCTGCCTCACAGGGTCGTTAAAGGTCACCCAGTGCCTGAAGCACCTTGGACTCAAACAGCAGAAGGAGCTGTGGGACAGGCATCAGGCTGTCTCCAGGAATGGGCACACCTGGCTGCTCTGCCACTGCAGCACAGAGCTGGAAACACAGCCCAGCTCTGGAGAAAGCATCCCCCCACAGCCAACCCCACCCCAGCACCACACACTGCAGAGGGCCATGGCAGGAGAGCAGGCTGTGGGTACTCACTTGATCTTCAGGCTGGCGAGCATCGTCTTGTCAATCCTGGGGAGAAAGCAGAGGAGCAGGTTACTGAGGGGCAGGGGGATCTGGGCTTGTCCCTCCTCCACACCCAGGCACCAGGGCTGCTGGCAAACCCAGCCTCAGCATCTCCTTGGGAGGGGTCATCGGTCTGGCTGGCACCACAATCACCACAGAAAGACCTCACCAGAAAACAAACAAATCTACCAAAATTCAACCCCAAGTGCAGCCCAGTGGCCAATAAACCAAAACCCCCCAGGTATGTCCTGCTGGCGACCAGTGGAGGGCTCTTGCCTCCTGATCCAAAGCCCCAGAGGTGAACTGAACACCAGAGGAGGACATTCCCCTCTCCAGCACACCGTTGCCACCTCCCACAACACACACGTTTAGAGAGCACAGACCCACGGCAGATCCACCATGCCAGGAAGACGCCAAACACCCCAACCTCGACCTTGAGCCTTAAGAAAAGCCCAGTCCAGTGGGGAAGGAATAAGGATACAGCCAGGGGCAGGATTTTCATGCCTGGAGCATTGGCTGCTTCACTGCCTGAGCTCAGGCTCATCCCTGCAGGGCTGCACCATCCCTGCCTGGGCACCAGCTGCTGGCTTGCCCTTTGCTTCTCTCCCTCACCCACAGCCAGAGCCGTGAATGGAGGGGGTGGAACAGGGAGCTGCCCCATCCCTCCCAGTCCTTGCCAGCTCACACGGGGCTGGGAGCCCCCAGCGACTTCATTTATTGACTTGGCACCCCATAATAAGCACCTATCTGCACAGAATCACTGTGCTTAAAGCCATCTTCACATTAATTAATGCAAATCAGAGTAATGCCTCCCAATGCAAACCGATGCCTTTTGGCAGCCGTGGTGAATGCTCTGCTTGTTATCTGCCTCCTGGAATGAATTCCACAGCTCTCAAACAACACAACATTAGAAAGGCAAACACCAAACACCCCCCAAGCCCCCCTTGTTTTACACCTCGGGCACAGAGGATGCAGCCAGGCTGCAGAAATGCAGCTTTCCCCTCTCCTGCTTGCAGCTTTACCTGCCATCCAGGCTGCCAGCCTGGACTCCTCCCTCACCAGGAGGCTGTACCCGTGGGGGTGGATCCCTGGCACACCAGATCCCAAACGCACCATTAGGAATTCTGTATGGGGTGTCCTTGCTTCCCGAGGGTGAGGCTGAAGCCACCCCACCCGGACCTCCCTGAAACCCTTCTCCTGGGCCAACATTGAGCTCACACATCCCCCCACAGCCATGAGTGCTTCATTCCAGGCATGTCCCCAACCATCAGCTCCTGTGCTCTGCTCTTGGAGCTACTGCTCCTAAAAACAGACCTGGGCCACCTGCTGATGTCACTGAACGCTTAACGAGCCCATCTGCAGGGCTCCCTGATCACTACATCAGGTTGGACATCGAAGCTCCCTGGTGCCGATGGCTGCTGCTAAACTCGGCGGCTGGGCTGTGGGGGAGGACAGGAGGTGGCTGGGGCAGGACCTGTGTGGGAGCGAGAAGCTGCCGCGAGCAGCCCCTTCCAGAGCCACAGGAAGAAAAGTCCGTTGGGAGAGTTTAAAGGGAAAAAATGCCACACAAAAGCAGCAGAGAAGAAAGGAAGAAAGGAGCTCTCTGCTCGGGAAACCGCAGCTGCGCCGCGGCTGAGTCACAAGAGCCACTCGGCCAGGCCCTGCCCTGTGACCCCTCCCGGGCTGGGGTGATGTGAAACACCCACGGCTCTGCATCGCCCGCAGCCTGCGTCCCACAGCCTAGAGGGGAAGGCACCAAGAGTGGCCGAGCCGGGACAAGGACGCTCCAGGGCCCTGGCTGGTGGCAGATGCAACCATCAAACCCCAGCCAGGGGCTAGAAACGGCGACCGTGGCCGCAGCGAGCAGCGGTGGGGCGTGCCCGGACCCCAGCACGGTGCCCACAGGAAGGGTGTGCCCGCACCCACCCGTGAGGCGGCTGTGAGAAGCTGCAGATGCAGGTACAGGGCTGTGGCAGGTCCCTTCCTTTCTCACAACCACCCAGGGATGCATCTTCCCAGCTGCACACTGCGTGGTGCACAACTGCAAGGAGGTGTCCTCCCCAGGGACCCCCACGGCACAAACTCCCCTCGGAAGCTCTGCACTGGAGCGCAGAGAACAGGGCTCCCCCCATACCTCTCCTCGCTCTGCAGAGGGGGAGGTTGGCATTCAAAGGAAAGGCTGTGCCCCCAGTCCCCCCAGCCCCGATTGCAACGGCAGCACAGCCCCCAGCAGCCCACAAACCGCATTTTCCTGCACGGCTCCCCAGCTCCTGGTTATCTTCCCCCTGCACCTTTGCCAGAGCACAGAAGGAAAACAGCCAAGCAAAGCCCAGCTGGCCTCAAATGCCCCTGTGAAGGGGTGAGGGTTGGGCTCCACAGCACGAGGAGCTCCCCAGCAGCAGCCCCCAGGATGTGCCTGCTGTGCCCACTGTGCCCCCACCCCCGACAGCTGCCCAAGAGCTGCAATTTCTCTCTGCCCTCCCCTTCACCCAACGTGCTGGTGCAAAAGTTTCTCACCCAGTGCTTCCTTCCCATTCTGTGCAAAGAGCAAAAAGATCCCAGCTGAGATAAAGCTCTCGGTTTCAGCGAGGTGCATGCTGAAATCCCAGGAGATTCACCCAAACCCTCAACAACTTCCCTGCCCTCCCACAACCGTCTCTGTTACTCAGCATTTCCCCCGGCAGCTTTCAAGCAGCTCCAAGCTCACCACCAGCACAGAGCTGCTCCCGAAGCCCCCAGGGCTCCCCAGCTCCAGGCACCATAACACATGGAAAGGAAGGGAAAGCAAAGCACCCCCTCTGCCCCAGTGCCAAACCCGGTACAAAATTGCCAAGCTGACCACCAGCTTCCACACAGTCAGACAGCACAGACCTTGGAAGGGGCAAAGAAAATGACATCAAGAGAAGGGGGAGCCGTGGAATTTTCTCCAGCTGCTTCCCTATAGCTCAGCACATCTCAGAGGGGAGGGACAGGAGATTCAAACAGTCCTGTAGAAACCAGGCTGCAAGCAGCAGGTGTGGAGCTCTGCTGAGGGCCAGGAGAAGAACCAGGAACCTACCATGGCCCAGGCGGGACCTCACCATGCCTGCCAAAAGTGTCTGCAAGCATCACAACCCAGGCAGAAGAGGAGCAGGCAGCAGGTCCCCAGCAGCAAGAGACAGGCATCAGGGAGAGCCACAGGATGCTCTTGCAGGTAGTCGGTCGCCACGGGAGACCACCACAAGACCACTGGGCACCCGTGGGGTTCAAGAGGGACATGGCTGGGACACAGCAGCTCGAAGGCACATCCCCACGGGCATGAGGAGAGAAAGTCCTTCCCAACTCCCACGTGATGGCGTTGGCATGGGGCAGCAGGAAGGGCTCCGCTGAGGGCACCATGCCACAGCACCGCGGTGCTTCCTCCTTCGAAGCTGCAGAGGGACGAAAAGCAAAGAGGAGGGAGGCTGGAAAGGAAAGGCACCCACCAGCCGTAGCCGCCGAAGGAGACGCTGCGCTTCCTCTGGAACATGGTGGCAGCTCGGTGCTGCCGGGACGCTCCGGCCGTGGGGGGCACGGCGCCGGCAGCAGCCGCAGCTCAGCGCCGGCAGCGCCCTTGTGCCGGAGCTGGCACAGGACGGATGGCCACAGCCGGCGCTTCCTGCCAGCGCGCCCAGCGCTGCGCCGGGGCAGGGGGACCCCAGCGCCTCCCGGGCAGCCCCCCCGGGCAGAAGCCTGCACAGGCGCACACCAACACCAGAAAAAGTCATTTCCTCTTCGGTTTGGGCTTTTCGCGTGCGCGGCCCCAGGCTTTTCACAACCTCACGCTGCAAACGTCGCGTTTCTCCTAAGGGCTGGGGCTGCGGGCAGCCCTGCACGGCCACCAGGGCTGAGCCACGGGGGCACGGAAGCCATCGTGCCACGGGGCTGCCCCCACCCAATCAGCCCAGCTGGCTGCCCGTGCTGGTGCAGAGGGTCATCGGTCTGCCTTTGGCCCCAGCTGCCCCCAAATGGCAGGGCTGTGCTCACTGCACCAGGCTGGCTCCCTGGGAGGGGGTTCTCCATAGGAACCACCCGCAGTGCATGCCAGGGGACACCCCACTAAAAGCATCAAACCTCAGTGAGTGAAAATCCCACCCCTGGCCCTGCAGGCAAGCACATCCCTGGAGAGGCAGCTCCCACCCTGGCCCTGCACAGCTGCAGCACTCAGGGTTTCCTCTCCTCTGGGTCCTGGCAGCCTCGTAACACTGAAACGTGGCTCTGCAGCCTGGCCACCACCACAGCCCCCTGGCCTTCCCCAGCCAGGCTCCAGAGATCCCATTTCCATGGAAATGCTGACCTCTAGCTGGTGCCAGCTTCCATCAGTCACAAAGCCCCAAGGGCACAGGCCATCACCCCCTGGGCACCACAAGGCAAAGCAGAACCCATGGGGAGGCTGGGCACAGTGCCTGCCCCACTCCAGCCGCCCTGGCCTCCCACCCTTCATCTTCCCAAACCAGCCACCAAGTGTCCACCTGTGCCCACACAGGCCTGGGCTGCAGCAGGGTGGTCAGCATGAGGAGGAAGGGTGGGAGCCCTTAAGCTACCTGAACACTCACCTCCTGCCGTGGGCATGAGCTGAAGTGGCACCTGCAGCACACCGAGGGCATGCCCTGGACTCGGCACCACCGGGCACTGCCCAGCTCCCGTGGCTCCTGGGGACTTGAGGCAACTCTCAGCCCAACACTTGGCACTTGCAGGAATCAGACTCTCATCCCAAAAGCACACAAGAGCTTTAAAACTGAGACATTTGGACTCTGTCTGATGTGTGAAAGAATCAAGGGGGTGGTGGGATAGGGAGTTGGAGAGAGAAATCACTCAACTCCAGTGAAGAAGCTTGGATTGAAATCCAGCTATTTCAACTCCTACTTTCCTGCCCACAGCCTTCTCTCCTTAAAGACATGAAATGATAGAATCCTTTGCATTTCAGAGCTCTTAAGGACATTATTTTAAAGAGAGGGGGGAAAAACCCCCAAGCACGTTGCAGGCTCTAAAGCCACAATTCAGGTGCCATGAAACATTTGGAAGCAGACGTCTGCTGGCAGCTCATTTGTATCCTGCACGCTCCACGTTCCAGCTCTGCATCAGCAGCAGGGTGACGTTATCCTCTGCCTCATCTTCCCCCAGGTCACATCTCTCTCCCACTGGCACCAGTTGATTTCTGCCCAGCTCCAGCGAGCTGCTCACAATTCACTGGGCTTTGAGAACAGGAGCAGGGAGCTCCCAGCACGGCTGAGCTCTCAGTGCAGCAGCCCTCTGCTGCAGCTCCAGCCTGGCAGGCAGCAGCCGCGGGGAGCTCGGTGCATAGCTGGCACCACCCCAGGGCCGACCCGGGGAGCCCCAGGACAGCAGCCAGCTCTCCACTGAAGCGCTGACTCTGGCGGTGCTGCAAGCACCAGGTCCTGCTCTGCTGCTCCGGGCCTGACGTGAACTCGCTGCTGGAGGCAGCGGCAGCGCAGAGGGCGATAGGGAGACAGGGCCAGGCTCCCCTTCCACTGCAGCTCTCAGACACTGGGTCAGAATTGCTCTGGCAGGCCTTTACTGCAGCTCAGGGTGATTCATGGACCTCCCCTGGGATTTCAGAGTCCAGGAGGTGCAGGAGCTGCACACAGCCACAGAGGCCCTGTCTCAATTCCCACTGCCCAGAAGAGGCAGGAGGCAGACCTCTCAGGAAGCCAACCTCACCGGCAGGACCAGCACCCAGGATGCTCATGGCCAGAGGGAACAGAAGCAGATCTCCCCCTGCTCTCCACCCCTACAAGTCCAGCAGCTGCCCCTCCACCCCCACCCCCCCACCCCCCGAGCTGTGTTGGCCACCACAGAGACAGCCTACAACAAACAAAGGTCAAAAACACACCAAGGACCCAACTCCAGGTCCCCAGAGACCCCCCAGCCTCCCTCTGCTCCAGGGCACCTTATCAGTGCCTGCCCAGCACCACCTCACATCCAGAAATAGTTTGTCTGCAATGACATTTCTCACTTCCCCCTGGAGGTTATTTCACAGTTGGACTCAAAAAGAAAAAGGGGGGGGAGAAGCTTACCAACAGCCTCCTGCCTTCAGAGCAGGCACAGCCCAGAACCCATCAGCCACGATGGAGAAACAAAGGCCTGGGGGAGGATGTCTCCTTGGCACCATCTGCACCAGCCAAAATTAACACTGCCAGGGCTCCCTGCCAGAACCAGGAGCCCATCAGCCCAACCCTGGCTGTGTTCCTCACCCCACCGGTGACACCAGGGAGGGGGTGCCACAGAGCACATTGTTAGCAGCTACCTAATAAAGCCAAAGTGCCCTGGAGCAGCAGGCACCCGCAGCATCTTAGGGCAGCCCAGGGGAGAGGTGCCCAGCTCCACCCCCAGTCAGGCACAACAGAGGAGTCAGGGCAGCAGCACACTGCCAGCCACATGCCAGCAGTGCCTAATGAGCACCAACTGTGCCATTCTGTTTACCAAAGCAAGCAGCTCCTTCTGCCCGGCCCCCACTCCGCTCTGCCATCACCTCACAGGGAGCCACAGGGCTCCAGCTGCCCCTGGCATCACAGCTGGCAGTGTGGCCACCAAAGCCAGGGCGTTGGAGGGTCTGTGCAGCACAGCACCAGCTGATGCAGGAGGCAATGGTGCAGAGAAAGGGAGAGTCCAAAGGCACGTTCCTCCCGGGCAGCTGAAGATGCCAGTCTGGCCCCCTGCAAACGTGCCAGCTGCAGGATGGCTTAGCCAGGCCACCAGCCCCTGGCACACAGGCACAATTCAGCCCTCAGCAGCACAAGGAATCAGTGCCAGTGGTACTCCTCCAGTCCCAAGGGCTGCTGCAGGCTCCAGCCTTTTGGACAGACATGGAAAGGTGACCTGCCCGTGGGGTGCTCCAGCATGAGCCCCTGGCATGAACGGCACCGCCCCAGCCGGGGGACAGGCAGCGGGCACAGGCTGCAGCAGGTAGGCAGCAGTCAGAGCCCACACTGCAGAGCAGAATCATGCCCAGGAAGGGCAGAGCAAGTCTTTCCTTTGTTACTGGGGCTAAGAGAGACTGATTGCATCATTAGTGCTTTAATATTGCATGCGGCGAGCTGAGGGCATTCATCTCTCCATTATGATGGCAAGGAAAGGCTGTGGGCACCCAGAAAGATTAGATTTGGCCCTGGCAGGAAGAACAGGCTGTGCATATCATCAGCCTCGATGTATAAAGCAAAGGAAAACAGTGTCTGAATTAACTCTGACTCAGTGCATGGAATATTCTTCACAGCATTCTCTCCCCTTCCCCAGGCTGCTGAACTACAGCAAAGTGAGAAACTCGGTGCCTTAAACAAGCAGCTTCCCTGCTTGCCCTGCAGGGTGGCTCTTTACTGCTCAAGAATCAACAGGTCTGCAGCACCCAGCTTCCCTCAGCCCCAGCCATGGCCCTGGGGAGGGGGAACACCATCACCTGTCAGCAGAAGGACAGGAAAGCCGAGGGGGCTTCCAGAATCCACAGCACGCCTCCTTCAGGCCTGAGGCTGCTCACTGCAGGGCACTCCCTGTCCACCTCCTCCCAACAGCCCGATTTGTGTGGCTCTGCTCCTCAGGGATGGATGGGGTGCAGAGCTGAGCCACACAGCTGCTTATCTACAGCTCCTTAAACTCATTATGGAGCGCTTGATGATGGAGCCTTAACTGGATCAGGCTGCAGAACAGAGCAAGAACTGCAAACATCCACCCAGAAGTGAAGATCTCATTCCCAGAGAATGCTTGGCTGGCCAGGAAAAACAAGTTCAGAGCATGAACAGCCTCCTTCAGAAAGCCTCCTGGGGCTCCTAACTTGAGGAGCAGAAAACAGGGAGAAAAAGTGCTCTGAACGTGCCTGGGAAACAGGGCAGACTGTGCCCATCCTGGGAACTGAGGTTTTATACAGCTGATGACCTGCAGCACAGCAGCTGGAGCCCCCAGTGCAAATTCACATCCACCACTTCTCCTGCGGGGAGCCAGCAGCCACAGCGACCCTGCAGCTAACAGCTCTGGTTCCTGCAGGGTTTCCAGGGGAGCCCCAAGGCCCATGGGTACCAGGCCTGCCCAGGCTGTAGTCCCTGGCTCTGGAGATGCTGCAGGGATGCAGCCTCACAGCCATCAGCAGCTGGTTGCTGCCAGCATCACAGGACCCAGCTGTTTACTGCAAGGTGACACAGCTCTGTCTGACCACAGCACAAAACCTTCACACAGCCTTCCAGCCTCTTCCAGTTCTTCGCAGCCCACTCTGGGTTTAAGGTGCAGAGCTGCTTGTTTTCTCAGATCCACCCATTTGACAGCCTTGTCTTGCTAGCAGGGGGGAAGTTCCCTGGAGAGGCTCTCTCCCTTAGGAAGAGCTGTTCAAGCACACTGGTTTTCCCCTCTGTTTTCCCTCTTCCAGCCATGTCCTTCCCCACGCAGGCTGAGCCAGAGGATGCTTCAGCCAGATAGCTGATGCCCATGCCCCACACACACCACGCCTGTCCTGAGGATCCAGCACCAAGGTTTCTCTGTGCTGTGGCACACACAGGGCTGCCTTGCTGAGGATGCTCCAGAGACAGCCTGGTCCCAGGCACGAGGGTGAGCAGGCAGGCAGCCGGCCGTGCCCAGTGCCAGGTCCCTGAGCACCATCTCCATGGCTACCTGCACATCCACCATGCACCTCGCACCACGGTGCCCTGCTCCTGCAGCCCAGAGGAACAGGAGCTCACTGCCTGCTGGCCTGGGCACCACAGGGGCTGGTGGGGGAAGAGGTTGGGCACAACTCCACCAAAGCCCCACTGCTGCCAGAGCAAAGGAGCTGGGCAGCATTTGGCCCAATTCACACAGCAGACACCGGGGGAATGTGACTGCAGCCTGGGGAGGCAGAGAAAGATCTGCTTTAAACTGAAACCCAGGGCTGGCAGGAAAGCACTGGCATGAGAGAGACCTGAACATGCTTTGGCTGGAAATGAGGAGCTTCCTAATCTTTAATACAAACAGACTCTGGAACTGTTTCCTAATGACAGAAGTAAAGGAAAAGAAACCTAAAAAAAAAAAAAAAACCAAAACCCTAAGTGATGCTCAGCACAAAGAGGTTACAGGAGCTGGTGGCTACAGCAGCAGGGAGCAGGGCTGGGCGGCACCCCCATGCTGTGCCCCACTCCCCAGCCCCCCAGCAGCAGGTGGGTGAGCAGAGGCTGCTGCAGCCAAGAGGAGCTGGCATGGGATTAGATTTAGGCAGGCATCAGGGCTCAGATTTGAGGCCAAACTTGTGCGTGGCTCCATCTCAACCCTGCAAACCAGGCACGGAGGTTTGGGGCTCGAGCTTTCCAAAGCCCTGGCACCTCTTGCCAAGATCACCTGTATTTTTCCACCATTTTGGGTGGCTTTTGCAGGAGCTGGGCTAGATTGAAAGCAGAATCAAGAGGCAGCTCTCCCTGGTTTGGCATCCGACTCGAAGGCAGATGTTAGCTCTAAGCAGGGATTCATCTGCCCCCATGAAATTGGAAAGAGGTCTGGGGAGAATGAGCTGTTTTTAGCTCCTGGAAAAAATGTCTCTGCCTACTGTTGCTGCTGAAGTCCTGTTCCTGTTTCCACAGCAGCCACTAACAACAAGCAGAGTCTGACTTCAGGTGCACAACAGGCAGCAGCAGAGGGGCTCTGCAAGCAGCCCTTGGGAGCCTGCTGCCATATGGATACACTTAGGGATGGAGAAGGAGGAAGGATGATAAAACAAACATAAGGGGGAAAGAAACAAACCCCAAAAGGCAGTTTTGCTGCTATGGTTAACGGTGAGCTGCCCCTTGGAGGGAATTAGCAGCAGGAGGAGGATGAGAGATCTGCTAGACACGGGGTGAGCTGGCCGGGGGTCACCCTGCTCGCTGATTCTGATCTGAGACGCCCCGGCCTGCCTCCACGCCCGGTAAATGCCGCCCGGGGACAGCTCTCACGTCCCCTGTGCTGCTCAAACAACAAAAGCTCCAAAATAAACAGGGGAGTGCAGAGGAGAGGAGGAGAGAAGGCAGCACCTGGCAGGGTGCAGCTCAGGTCCTGTGTCTGCCGGGGGTGCCGGTGACACATTCCCAGCTCCGCGGGCTCACGCTGGGTCACACCGGAGCGGGGGTGAGGAGGAATTTTCTGCTCTGCCCAGCCTGGTGAGCAGACATCCTGCAGACAGGCTGCAATCTCGCTCCCAGGAGGGGATCACCACAGTAAACAGGGTGCTGGGAACCATCTCTGTGCCCTGCTTCTGTCAAATGCCAAAATCTGGGACTCCCCAGCACGGGAGGTGCCCTCCCAAGGCAGGACTGTGACCCCACAGCCCTAATGTCACGAACACACACACCCCCACTCCCCCCAGCCATGGGGCAGGGCGAGGGGCAGAGCTTGGGAAGTTGCCTCCTTGAATCTTCGTTATTTGCCCAAAAGCGTTGGGCACCACCACATCAGCAACAGCAGGGCAGACCCCCACATCCCTGTCCCCGAGCCCCCCCATCCCCAAAGCCCCCACGGCGTATTTACATGCAAGCAGAGAAGCTGAGGACTGCCAAGCGTTCCAACAATAGCTCCCGGTTCCACGGCACGTTTGCATCCAGAGCGCCCAGGCAAGGCGAAAAAAGGACAGCCAGGGACTTCAGCCTCCGGTGCCGGAGCCTCACCCCCGCCACCCGCAGCCCAGCCGCCCCCGCCATGCAGACCCCTCCGTACGTCGCGCCCGCAGCCGGGCTCGGGCAGCTCGCAGCCCCTTACCTCCCTCTCCTCGCTGCGCTCTGCGGACCCAGCCCCGCAGCTTCCACGCCCGCGGAGGAGCCTGCGCCTGCCGCTGCGCACCCGCGGAGCTCCGCGACCCCCGCCGGGGACAAGCTGGCAGCCCCAGCCACGACAGCGCTGAGACGGAGGCTGCTGGGGGCAGAGCCGCCTCCTGCACCTTGCCTGCTCTGCCCTGCCTACACCTCCGCCTGCCCAGCCCTGCCCGCACAGCCCTGCCCTGCCTGCCCCCCTACGCATCACCCCTGCAGAGGGAGAGCAGCGCTGCTCGGGTGAAGTGTGTCAGCAAACTGAAAACTGGGACCGGGTTCCCTTATGGGGCTGAGGGGAAGAACATGAGGCTCGAGATGCACCACGGGGACTTGGGAAGCATCCCTGGAGCCACAGCCACCAGGAAAGGCGAGGATCCTGCCCATTGCACCTGGCTGGGGCTTTTAGAGGGAAAGAGATGTTTTCTGAACAAATAACTAGAAAATCAGAGTCGTTTTGGCTGGAAAAAGACTTGATCACCAAGTCCAGCCATTAACCCAGCAGTGCCAGCTCACCACTAAACCATGTCCCTCAACACCACATCTACAAGGCAAAACCCCTCCAGGGGAGGGGATTCCACCACTGCCCTCAGCCGCCCGAGCCAGGGCTTGACAACCCTTTTGGGGATGGAATTGTTCCTCATGCCCAAGCTAAACCTTCCCTGGGGCAACTTGAGGTCATTCCTTTTTGTCCTGTTAGTTGTTTCTTGGGAGATGAGACCAACCCCAACCTGGTTCCAGCCTCCTATCAAAGAGTTGAAGAGAGCCAGAAGGTTGCCTCAGAAGAAGCCTCAGGCTGAACAACCTCAGCACCCTCAGCTGCTCCTCATAGCAGGCTTTGGTCTTGCATGGGAGCCCCTTTGCCTGTAAAGACAGATACAACCTGGACCAGACAAAAGAGGAGCTTCCAGGGCCAAAATCTGTACCCAGGGAAGGATAAGGCCCAGCCTCCGTTCCCACCACCAGGCCTATCCTTTCTAACTCATGGGGCATCCACCTTGCGTGGCACAAGGTGACCAAAAGCCACACAACTCCAAACCCTCCAGGTTCCTTACACCAGGTTTGCTCTGTGGTGCAAACAGCCACGGGCACCACACTGTCCCCAGCAGCAGGGCCCAGCTGCTCCAAGCCTTTCTGAGCCCCAGGAGAGGCTCATCCCATAGCAGCTCAGCCAGCAGCAGCAGCTGCTTCCAGACAAGACAGTGTGTAGGACCACAGCAAGACCAACCTGGCTGTGGGAAGCAGGACCCAGGCTCTCCACCTTCTAGAAAGTGCTGCCCAGGTGGGAGCAGTAAGTACATGAATGTCCATAAATATTGAAACTAATCAAACTCCCACCCCCTGTGGGATCCTTCCCCAGCAGGGCAGGCAGCTTCTTGCTCAGTTCTGTCACTACCATTACCCAGAGGAAAAGCAGCAAGTGCAAACAGAGATCGAGATCCAATTAATGTGACAGATAAATAATGTGACAGCCTGAAATGCCACAGAGCACCCGTGTCAGGATGCCACCCAGGGCACTGAAACATCAACATCCCCAAGCTGAAGCCTCCACAGTGATGTGCCACAGCCAAAACAAGCATCAGTGCTGGATGTGGGCATGGCTGTCCACTTGCCCTGCCCTGGTCCTCACCCACCAGCGAGAACATGCAGGGCCAGGAGGCTGCAGGACACCTGCCTGCTGCCGAGGGCAGACAAGGAGCTTAAAGGTGATACCAGGTCCCTAGTGCAGCTTCCTCCTTGCCCCTGTCCCATGGAGCAGCTGCTGAAGCAAATGGCATGGCCCCTGGGACATGGTTTAGTGGGCATGGTGGCTTTGGGTTGATGGTTGAACTTCATGACCTTAGAGGTCTTTTCCAACCTTAATGATTCCATGGTTCCAGGACTGTACCCCAAGTGAGGCCAGCAGCTCTGCTCCCCGAGCCAGCTGCTTCCCCTGGTTGCTCTAGAGTCAGGCAAACCCAGGACTTGCTGAGCTGGAGTTTGCCCTTGGGCTGCTCTGGGGCCCCACTTTCAACCTGGGTAGAGGTTTCATCCCTGTAAGAGGGACACAGGCACCATCAGGCCACAGATGTCCCACACGCTCCACCAGACCTTTCCAGGTAACATCTCAGCACCCCCCGGGAAATCAAAGGAATCCAGTGGCATTAACCCCAGTGGCACTTAGCATTAATTATGAATGGCATTAACACACGTTGAAGTTCCACATGGCCACGATGTGTGTGCAGCAGGGGGGAGATGAAGGCAGCCTTTGATAGCAATTTGCAAAGATTAAAGTCGAGAACCAGCAGAGTCATCCCAGGATTTGGAAAGCCTCTCCGGTGGCAGGCGGAGGAATCGCTGCCTTGGGAAAGCAGCCGGCCGTGGCACACACCATGGCTCCTGCCAGGGGAACTGGGACACCTCCCTCCTGCTCCAGGAGATCTCCTCAAGGTGTGGATACCCTCCTCACCCAGCCCAGGGGCTCTGCAGCATCATCTCCTCCCCAAGACTCCTCATCCTCCCAGAGCCCCGAGATGTTCCCCACGAGGCATGGTTGCAGGCACCTCTCCCTCCCTCCTGCCATGGGCTTGGTACATGTGACTCCAGCAGATAAACACTTCAGAGCTCTGAGGGCTCTCAGAGCAAAACTGCTGCTGAAATAAAGAGGGAAAAGCTTTTATCCACGGAGCCACGTGGGGCCTGGCCGTGCCTCAGCGCTCTTAGCAGGCAGGGGGCAGACGCTACACAGTGTGAGCCGTGATGCCCACAAGGCCTGGGTCACCAAAGCCTGGGATCTGAACTGACAGCAGCATGCCAGCCTCAGCAGGAGAGCCGCAGTGTGTGCCCAGGGTATCACGCCCAGGATGTGGCTCCCATCCCCATGGGGCTGCTAAGGGGAGAGCTTAGACACCAAATGAAATCCTGGTGTCAGAAGAAATCTTCTCCAGAGGTCCCCTGTGGCCAGGAGATGTGCAGCCCCTCCCTGGCTCCCAGTTTACTTTTAAAGTAAATCTCAGGTGTGCCATGTGCCTACAGCAGGTCCTCACAAGGCTGTGTGCTTGGGGGACCTAAAAGTGAAAGTCTGGGAGGCAATAATTCGTCCATTTCACTGCTCTGCACCAGAGGGCTGCTCCTGCGACACCCGCAGCCCCCAGCGGCAACCTCTGCCTCGGGAACCTCACTTCAAAGTGACCCCCAAGAAGCTCAGATGTTTGTAGGGCTCCAGAGACAGGCTGAGACTCAGGAGACCCACATCAAACCCACGAGGCTTGTGACAGGGCAGGCTGCTGGCAGCACGGGCAGGGGACGTGCCAGTGCTCCCCGTGGCCCCCAGCCCTGCGCCCACCACCCTCCTTACCTGCTGGGTGAGCCCAGGTCCGCCCGGCTGACGATGCGGTGCTGGTGGGGCGAGTACAGCCACTGGAAAGCCGTCAGCGTCCTCTCCTCGATCCGGAACCGTCCCTCTCGCACGTACCTAAAAATAACAGCAGGAAGACTGAAATATTTATCAGCGCAGGAGCGCGCAGGGGGAGCTGCGGGAGCGGCTGGCTCGGCGGCGCTGCGCGTCCAGCACCAGCGTGCTCCTCAGCGGGAGCAGCGAGCTGGTGTTCCAGCCCCATCCATGTGCATCCCCGCGACGTCCCCGTCCCCCCCGGTCAGCAGCAGACACTCCCACTGCACATGACCAGGGCTGGAACAGGGCGTCCCTTCCAGTGCATCCCCCAGAGGAGGGGGACAGCAGCTTCCCAGCCACCCGTGCTCCCTCTCACTGCGGCCCCCATCGCCCCGGGCACACCCAGCTTGCCTCCAGCAGTTCCCACCTGGCCTCTACCCAGCAGCAGCCCTACCCTCAGCATTATCTGTGGCTCCAGGAGGAGGCTGATGCCTCCCTAACATCGTCCCGAATGTCAGGCCAGATGTTGAGGCTTATTAAGCAGTATTGATGGGGTGAGTCGATGGCAATCACTGGGGTTGGAGAAGCATGGGCAAAACGTGGGCAGCCACAATTGTCCCCCTCTCAGAACACAGTCCTGCTGCCTGCTCTGTCCCAGCAGCAGCTGCACTTCACACTCCCTCCTCTGGACATGGAATTTCATCAGCAAGTGATTAATTATTCAAAGCCCCTCTCATCCTGGTTGGCGGCACACACACACACAGCTGCTCACCCACAAAACCAAACCAGTGCTGGGCCAAGATCTTCCCTGCCTGTGGGTGCTCCAGGGGGTACCTTCCCAACATTAACTGCAGGGGTCTGACTGCACTGGCTCCAAGGGGTCATGTCAGTGCTACTGGCACCCCAAAGCCCCGACAAACTGCTGCTGAGCTCTGCTGCCCACCCAAAAATTGCCCAGCCCAGGGGCACGAGGTCCTGTCAGAACCAGGGGCAGTGGCAGTGCAGGACTCGAATCAGGACCTGCTGCTCTCAGCAAAGGAAGCCTGAACAGCTCCTTGAGCCTCCCTGGAACAGAGTGACCTGATAATTTTCCTGGTAAAAGCAACCAAGCACAGCGCAGTCCCAATGCTCCCCTGCAGCTCCTGCATATGAGAGCATCGCACAAAGCAAGGGCGGGAGAGTCAGAAGGGCTTCTGGGGAGGAAGAGGCGGGGTGAGGGTGCAGGGGGCACAAGCACGGCCCAGCCAAGGAGACAGTGGAACTGTTTTGCTCTAAGTGGGAGAAGAACATCTCCCCAGGCTGCTGAGGAGGGGGAAAATGAAACAAACGAAAAAGAAAAGGCAACTTCACAAGCTTAGAGCAATCCTCTGCTGCTTCCCCGTGTTTGCAGGGATCCCTCCCCATCCCGGGAGCCCCAGCGTCCAGCCTGGCTCTGCTCCCCCCTCCCAGCTCTGACATCAGCAGCCCCACACTGCAGCCGGAGTCACCCCAGTCAGAGCCTGGCATCACCACAGCGCCCTGCTCAAAAGTCACAAGCTCCGGACGTCACAAACTGCACAATTGAAAAGGACAACAGAGAGAGCGAGCTTGTTCCAAATGCCAGCCCGGCTGCCCCGGTCACCGACATCGCCCCGTCCCCAGGGCGGTGAAGCAGGTCCCCAGGCAAAGCCTCGGCACCCTTCACCCCACGATACCAACCAGGGCGTCCCCAGAGCACCCCGGCAGTGCCCGGGCCACGCTGCTGCCGCTGTACCTCCGTTCCCCCGGTGCGGGGCTGGGGCATCTCCCCGCAGCAGGGTCCGGCTTTGGGATTCGACTCTTGTACCTCAACGGGACCCCAAGTGCCAGGGGTGCCCCTAGCAGCAGCCGCCCCACTGGGACACCCCCACACACACACACCCCCAACCCAGGACAACACTGCGACCCTCGGAGTGCCCCGGAGACCCGAGGCTGCGGAGTTAGGTCCCCCCAGCAGCGCCCAGATCCTCCCGGTAGGCATTCCTCTCTTCCCTAGCAGCAGCCAGGACTTCCCCTGGGCTGGGCCACGCCCCGGCGCCCCCTCCCCACACCCGAGCCGGGTCCCCCCCTTGCAAACTTACCCACCAGTGCCGCCTGCTGGAGTTCCCCCTACCCTACCCTGCCGCGACCCCCAGCCCAGGACCGGACCCCCTCCACTCACCAGCGCACCAGCTCCCAGCGCCGCTCCCCTGCCGCTTTGCCCGAGGCCATGCCGGTGGCGGGGCCGGTAGCGCGGCTGGCGGGAGGCGCTGCCGCAGGGTGGGCGGGGGCCGGGGGATTTCCCCCAGCACACTCCTCCGACCTGTCCCAGCGATGGGCAGCGCCCGAGTACCGGCACCGTTCCCCGCGGGGCTGGGCGGCTGCGCCGGTTCCTGCGCGCTCCCGCCTCCTTCGGCACCCGGGGAGGACCCGGGCGGGGAAACCTGGCCCGGCCCGTGGGGGTCACATCACCGTGCCCGGTTATGTAAAGCCTTATGCAATGGCCGCTCCCCCCACGGGCATGCCGGAGGAAGCAGGGGTGCAGCCTGAGGGGTGGGGGGTGTTGGGGGGGGGGGGAGAGGGTGTGCTACACACCCCGGAGCCCCCGGCCCCAGCCCCGGCTGCGAGAGGGAAAGCTCCGACCGGCTGGGGCCCTCCGGAGTCTGCAGGGAAAGGCTCCTTTTCCACCCCTGGAACACTCAGAACAAATCTGGGCAGTGTCACAGAGTTCCTCGGGAACCGTTAAGGGGGAAATAAGCACAGAAACCGGGTCCTGCCAGCCACCCCCTTCGCCCCCTCCCAGTCATCCTCCTTTGCAGAGAGGTGCACAGCCACACCAGTGCAGGCTGCGGAGCTGGAGCCCACCCTTTGAACCTGGTACTGCTCCTGCTCCTTGCTCACCCTCGAGAGCAAGCGAGCACCTAGCAGAACTTGCCTGTGAGGTAGCCAGGAAAGGCTGCTGTAGATTCAGAGCTGACACCAGCCCGGGCTGGGGCTCCTCTGCCAAAATCCTCAGGAGCTGAAAGGTGTATTCCATTTATGGATGGCCCACAGTGCCCAGGAAACGAAGGGGAAGCACATCCAGATGCTATTTCAAGGAGCCTCAAACCACACTGAGAGCTATTTGTCAGAAGTGATGTTCTGACCCTAACCCCCAACTTCTCTGCCAGTGGAGGGCTCAGTTTCACAGCTCAGCAAGCCCGGGTGCTGCACCCACAACTTCACTTAAATCAAGCGATGTTAATTACCCAAGTAAATACCTCTTATTGGTAACACCTGAGCCCCACTCCTGCCGGTCCCAACCACAGCTGAAGGGCATTGAGTGACCTCTCTCTCAGGTGCCTAATGTCAGCTGGAGAGGCAGAGCCTTGCCCAGGGTCACAAAGAGGGAATTCAGCTGGGGGGCAGTGAGCTACCTGCCCTCTGTCACCTCTTACACCTTATGGGCTAGAGGCTGGAAGGGAACAACCTCCCAGAGAGGCTGTGTCCATGGGCTGTTGTGACAGCCACCTGGGGCTGGTGGCTTGGTCCTTAGCTGGGTGCTTCAGCTGAAATCATGCCCAGGAAATGGCTGATGCAGCATTTTGTGATGAGCTGCTTGCCCTGCAGCAGGCGCCAGCTTGGCCTGGAGAGATGCTGCTGACCATCAGGATCAGAGCCAAGGGCAGATCGAACATCTGATCCCTGCTCTGCAGAGCCTGGGAGCCCTGCTGGGTTTCACCCTCATGAACAGAGAGAGGCTCAGTCCTGATGGGTGAGTCTCCACTCAGGAGGCCACGGGTGGGAAACAGCAGTGGGACCCTGTGAGGATGTGGGGCCAGAAGAGTGGGTACAAGAAAGGCAGAAGCTGTACCCTTGGAGCTGAGGAAGCAACCCACCCCATCTCAGAACACAGATGGGTTTTGGCAGACCTGTGAGATCTAAAGAGTAAACTCAACTTTTATGAAAGAAAGGGAAGGAAGGAAAGGAAGGAAAAGGAAGGAAGGAAGGAAGGAAGAAGGAAGGAAGGAAGGAAGGAAGGAAGGAAGGAAGGAAGGAAGGAAGGAAGGAAGGAAGGAAGGAAGGAAGGAAGGAAGGAAGGAAGGAAGGAAGGAAGGAAGGGGAGGGAGGGAGGGAGGGAGGAAAGGAAGGAAGGAAGGAAGGAAGGAAGGAAGGAAGGAAGGAAGGAAGGAAGGAAGGAAGGAAGGAAGGAAGGAAGGAAGGAAGGAAGGAAGGAAGGAAGGAAGGAAGGAAGGAAGGAAGGAAGGAAGGAAGGAAGGAAGGAAGGAAGGAAGGAAGAGAAGGAAGAGAGAGAAGGAAGGAGGAAGAAAAAAAAATGAGAAAAGCTCTAGAGCAGTGAGAACTCCAGAAGAGTGGAGTGCTCATGGAGGGCACACCCTGATGGCATCCCTCACATACCCTCTGTGCTGCCAGCACCATGCTGGTCCCAGCTGAGCTGCCAGCTCTGGCCTGGCGTTTGCCAAAGCTTTGCCCCGCCAGCCAGTGTCACAGGGCCATGTGCCCCTGTGTCCTTCCCTGGCACGGCTGCAGCACACTGCAGCCCTCCTGCAGTCAGCTGGGCACGGCCACAGCTCTCTGAAGAAGGACAAATTGCATTACACAGCTCAGGCAAACATCCTTGAGAGCCTGAGACTTCCAAATCCCGGTGGAAATGTTAAGCTAATGTTAAATTTATCAAAACCTTCCAGCTTTTAGCCCTCTGTCGCTTTAAGGAGCTTCTTATTAGGTTCTCCAAAGCAATTAGGAGGCACACACACACACACAGACACACACAGACCATTTCAATTAGGCTGAAAAATAATATCTGAGGCAAAGTTAAACAAATTTTTAGATTAAATGTGAAAATCCCACTAATAAATAACTTGGGGGGTGGAGGGGAAAGCAGTGGTCTAAAAGGACTCCATGTAGTTAGGCTAGAAGGGGGCAGGCTGTGGGTTCAGAGCACACCAAGATGCACGGTCCCTTGGGGAAGGGGTTGGTTTACCCTGGGGTCACTCAGGATATGAGCTGGGCTCACCCAACACAAGGCATCTGTAGACTCACAGAACAGGTTGGGTTGGAAGGGACCTTCAAGATCACCTAATGCCAACTCCCTGCCACGGGCAGGGACACTTTCTGGTAGCCCGGGTTGCTCAAGGCCTCATCCAACTTGGATGGGACATCCACAGTCTCCCTGATCAAACTGGTCCGGTGTCTCACCACTCTCATTGTAAAGAATTTCTTCTTAATACCCAGTCTGAATCTCCCCCTTTAAGTCCAAACCATCAGCCCTTGTCCTGTCAACGCACCTCCTGCTCAAAAACGCGTCCCCGGCTTTCTGACTAGCCCCTTAAAGCGGAGCGAGCCTGGCGATGGAGCTTGTGCAAGGTGCCTGTCCTGATGCCCTTCCTGCTGCCCGCACCGCTGCCTGTCCCGCCTCCCGCACCTCTGCCTGTGCCGCTGCCGGTGCCGCAACCGCTAGAGGTCGGTGCCGGTCCGGGAGCTGCCGCAGCTGCCCGCGCCCATCCCGCACGGCGGAGCCGCCGCTGCCGGCAGCTCCCCCGCAGCCGCCTCCGCCGCTCTCCCCGGGGATGCAGCCGGGTGTCTGCACCAAAGTCGGGGCCCGGGGCTCCCAGGAGAGTCCCCGCTACAGCTGCGAGCCCCCGAGCCCCATTGCTGTCCTGTCACTTCATCTCCTGCCTGCACCCACGGGTACTGTCGGTGCCCTCTTTCAGAGGTTGCTGTGTTTGGATGTCTCCCAGCTGGTGCACAGCTTTGCCTGGCAGCCTGCAGAGTCACCACCCGGGCTGGCAGCAGGAACCCCACAGCTCCTCCCGAGGCTGCAGTGTTTTTGCCATTTTTGGCTGCTTATGTTGATCAAGGACCCACCTCAGAGCCCTCAGAGAGGTGGCTTCTGGCTCTCAGTGCAAGGGGGCAGCAGGGAAGAACAGCTGCAGTGCCAGGACGTGGTGGTTGCTGGAGGCATCACCAGAGGGGCCATGGGTTCGTGTCCCAGCCAGAAAGGCTGAGAGGAGCTCTCCCAGCAAAAAGCTGCCAGTGAAACCAGTTCTCTGTGGAAGGCTGAGCACCAGCAAGCCAGGTGATGGACAGCGCTCTATGCGTGTGGTGGCTGAACCCCGGGCGCCAGGCAGTGGTTGCAGAGGCTTCACCCAGCGCCATGCTGGGTGCAGAGGATGTGCTGTGCTCTGCTGCTTTGCCCACACACTGGATCCTGCAGCCATGACCTCATTTACAGCAGCAGCTCTGGCCCTGAGTGCCTGACCTTGGTCGTTTGCAGGCCTCCCTTTTATTCAGTGGAAAATCAATGCCAGATGTACAAACCTGGTGAAACATGATGCACCCAGCAGCCTCCCTTCCCTCCTCCCCCCCTCCTTCCCTCTGCAATTCACTGCCACCCAAGTTAGCTCAGGGGTTGGGGAAGGCCCAGAGAGACACTAAACCAGCCCCCACTACACCCCAAATTCAGTACACTGCACGATAAAGGGACAAATGACACATTGGTGAGCATTGATCCGACAGTTACAACAGTTCCAACCCCCCTGCCCAGGGCAAGGACAGCTTCCACTAGCCCAGGTTGCTCCATCCTGGTCCTGAACACCTCCAGAGATGGGGCATACACAGCCTTCTCTGGGCAACCTGTTTCAGTGCCTCACCACCCTCACTGTAAATAATTTCTTCCTAATCTCCAGTTTAAATCCTCCCTCTTCCAGTTTAAAGCCAGGGGGAGCAGCAGCAGCAGCATCACTGGCAGCTCGGTGCCCTGAGCACCAGCACAGGAAGGCTGCGCTGCCTGCAGCAGGTTTGGGTTGAGGGAAGGCAATCAGCAGACTGTCAGCTGACGGCGAGGACGCTACCACTTCCCTGCGCCATGGAACAAGCCATGAGCCCCAGGTTCCCGCCGGGAAGGAGGCGCAGCGAGGTCAGCCAGCCCGGGAGCCGGCCCAGCCGCCACAGACAAAGCAAAAGGGCACGGAGTAGTCGGTGCCCAGCCTGGCAAACCCCACCACACCTCCGACCCCCGGCCTTTCCCTGCCACCCCTCTGCTCACCAAGGACTGGGTGTGGGGGGGTGGTGTCTCTTTTTTGACTCTTTCCTCCCCGGAGCAGGCATCGCCCCCGCTCCCCTTTCACTCGCACCCCCCAGCACTGAACCCCCCGCCGGGACTGAGCGCGGCTGGTTGCCCAGCAAGTCCCGAGCTCCCCGGGCCAGCTGCTCGGGGAACCCAGGTCCAGGGTCTGAGCTACGGCCGCTCCGGCAGGGCGGTTTCAGCACCGCGGACAGCGGCGGGGCGGCGGCCGAGGTCGGGGGCACCGGGGCCGGGAAACGAGCCCGGGCACAGGGGGCCCGGGGAGCCGAGAGCAGGCCGCACCGGGGACTTGGGGACGGGTGATCCGACATGGCTGTGGGGATCCCCGGGGTGAGGAGTCCCGGTCCCGCCGAGGGTCCCTGGGAGCCGAATCCTGGCCGCAGAGCCCCGTCCTCGGTAAGGAGTCCCCAGGGAGGGGAGCCGCATCCTCAACGCAGCTCCCGCCAGGGGCCGCAGAGCCCCAGCCCGGCTGCGGGGGAGGTGTTCCCAGCGCGGGGGTCCATGCCCCGCTCCCCGCCCGCCGCCCGCTCCCGCCCCGGCGGAGCTCCCCAGTTCCGGTCACGTTGCCGCCTGTTTACGGCGCGGCGGGCGGCGGGTGGCGGGGCCGGGCCGGGCGAGGCGGGGCCGCCGCAGGCAGCGCGGGCAGCGCGGGAGCCCGGCGCGGCCCCGGCCCCGGCCCCGGCCCCGGCCCCGGCCCCGGCGTCCCCTCCATGACGCCCAGCGGGCGCCCCGCGGGGCTCCGCCGCTCCCCCCAGGTAAGGGACCGGGGCTCGGCGGGGCCGGGCGCGGGGGGATGGCGGCGGCGGGCCCCGGGGCGGCGGCGGAGCTAGCAGCGGAGATGCGGGAGCCGGAGCGGGGCGCGGGGCCGGGCTACGCAGCCAGCGGGGACCGGCCCGGGGAAGGGGCTGCGGCTCGGGGAGAACCGGTCCTCCGGGAGCTGCCCACTCGTGCTGTTTGGAAGTTGCTTCATTCCGCGTACGACTCGGTTCTCCCCCGTGGCTCGGTTCTTCTCTCCGTCTCGGTTCTTCTCCCCTGGCCCATTTCTCCTCCCATGTCTCGGTTCTCCTCTCCTGGCTCGGTTCTTCCATCATGGCTCAGTTCCCCCCTCCTGGCTCGGTTCTCCTCCCGTAGCTTGGTTCACCTCCTGCTGCAGGGAGCAGTTCCAGGTCCGGCAAGGCTCTGGCCGTGCGCACTGGCAGCTGCAGAGTTCAGCGCCAGAGCAAGGACCCAGCTGGGGACCAGACAACGTTGCTGCGAAATTCCCAAAGTGCAGGGTGGCACCACGAGGATCACCCGCTTAGGAGAAGGGTTGATTCAGAGTGCTGGTGGTGGGCCAAACGCTGCTCCCGACGGAGAGCTGGATCCGTAGTTAATTCCCCTGGAGCCAGCAGGGGAGAGCATGGCCTTGCTTCCAGCATCTGCAGCCACACGATGGGCTCTGGCCGCCAGGCAGCCAGCTGCCTTCAGGGAATTGTGGCAAAACTCAGTCATTTATGATCAGGTCTGCATCGATTTGCCTTTAAATAGATGCTGGTGGATGGTGAGCACAGATAGGGCTCCAGGTGTCATTCTGCCTTTGCTGGGATCAGAGGACATTTCCCAGTGACTTTCCCCAGGCTGGGATTTCACCTCTGGTTTCTATTCCTGGCATCGCCGCTACCTCTGTGACCTTCTGCAAGTTTCTCAGCTTCCTGCTGCCTTCTTTTTCCCTCCTGCTGAAAGGCAGAGCTGCTGCCTGGTGTGGCTGCAAAGTTTGTGTTGATGTTTGAGCTCCTAGCCAGGGAGCAGTATGGATTTCTGGTGTGTCAGTGCTTGTTCCTGCGTGCGTCCTGGTCTGATGGGGAGGGCGTTGCTGGCACCACAGCAGGATGAAGTATCGACCTGCTCCTGCAAACCTCCTTTGTGCCCTCTGACTCCCAGATTATTTGCCATGTCTGGGGGAAAATGATTCTGTTGGCGTGCCAGGGTTTGTGCTGGGCTGTGTGTGCCTGCACTGCCTTCCCAGGGCATCACTGGGAGACGAGGGCTTTCCTGGGGGCAGAGTTCTGGATCCTGCTTGGCATTCAGTGACAGACTCCAGCAGAGGTCTGGAAGCTGATTCTCAAACACTCTGTGCAAAGGACATCACACTCTTCGTAGACCTGGGGCTAAGTCACTCCTCGTAGCTATTTCAGGAGGCTGCTCCAGTCCTTCTGCTTTGTGGAATAAGAATTCCGATCAATTAAGATGAGATTGTGACTCTCTCTGAGGGCTTGGAGAGCCTCTGCCAAGGGCCTGGGAGGTCCCAGCACAGCAGGGAAGCTTTCTCTGCAGGGAGCAGCACTCTGTGGCCCATTCTGGAGCTGAGCTTTCACAGTTCCTCCGAGTAAATTTGGGAATTAAGTATTTCAAGTGCATTTTTAAAGGTAAAGATCTGCTCCCAAGGGCCCTGCTGAGGGGCCCACCACTCCAGAGTCAGCCTGGGAGTCCTGTGCTCAAGATCTTGGATTGCCAGCAAGGGAAGCTTGTTCCTGGAAAGCTCTCAGTGCTGGAGCAAAGTCCCTTTGATGTCCCCTCCAGAACCTGAGGCAGCGTTCAGACACAGCTCTGCTGGGAGAAAGGATCAGCTTAGGACAAAGAGGTCACCTCTGAACAGGGGCAGAACCAACTGTTCAGCTGACCACTGCCTCCTCCCTGGCTCTGTGTCTCTGTACCTAGAGCTGTCAGAAGCACAAGGGCACAGAGCACCCTTCCAGCTCAAGAGGACTGTCACTTGCCCTTGGCTTTCATTATGCTGTCTGGAGTTGCAGCCTCACACAGACCTCCTCAGAGGATGAGGTCACTGCGAAGGCTGCCACCCCTGGTTGCTTTGGCAGGTTGGAAATAGTCTGGCAAAGAAAAGCAACAGCTACAGCAGCAAGGCAGGGATCAGAGCAGGGTCACTTCCAGACTCATCCCTGCTCACAGCCATCCTTTTGGGAGCTGTGCTCATGAGGCCAGGGTGAGGGGAGCTGCTGCTCCTCAGCATCCCTGAGAGACATCCCTCACCACTGTGCTTTGGCTGTTGTGTCTTTGGCCCAGGCTGAGGGCCCCCACCTTGCTTCACCACGTAGAGATGGGGCCATCAGCACCTGCTGGGTGCCTTGAAGCCCTCAACATGGGGAGCTTTGGCATTACTAGCTGGGAGATGTGGCAGCCCTGTAAAGCATCGTTAAGTCAGCCAGCAGCAGCTAATCCCTATCAGCTCCCAACTGCTCCCAGGAGATCATGCTGCATGAGAGGACCAGAGGCACACCCCAAGCTGAGGGCTCAGAATGCTGCTGTGAGCCCTACCTGCCTCCAGAAGCAAAGGGGGAAGATTCCAGCTGTTGGGAGCCTTGGGGTAATGGGTGGACACGACCTTGGTGAGGCAAGAGTGCAACCCCTGCCTTGGTGATGCTAGAGATGCTCCCAGAGCTTCTTGCAGCTGCTGCTGAAGCCTCAGCACCAACCTGCAGCTTTGGTAAGAGCCCCTGGCTCTTGCATCATTGCCTGGGACACCAAGCACCTTCCTCCTTCGCCCCTGGGGTGGTGAAGCAGCATCAGGCTGAGGTCACAGCCTGTGTTTCCCTGGCTCCTGCAAGGGGCACAGGAGCCCCTGGAGACATCTCCCCATCACTGCTCTCAGGCAGCAGTGTGACTGGCACCAGCAACATCCCTGTTGTCACCTCTGTGAAGGCAGCTCCTGCCCCTGCCTGTCTCATCATCCTCAGTGCTGACAGGAGCTTCATGTGTGGACAAAGTGAGCTGCTCTCCCTGCTCTCCCCCAGACACCTTGTCTCTGGCACTCCTGCCCCCAGCTGAGAGCTGTTTCTCAAGGGGCAGGGTGGAAGTCACACTGGCCAGGCAAAGCTGGCCCAGACCCACCAAGGATTTCCCCCAGTGAGTTTGGAACCGTGCACAGGTACATTAGGCAGGGTTTCTGTCATCCGAATCAGAGCCAACAAGCAGACCTCGGTGCCAGGACTTTCCTCTGGCTTTCCCTTACAGCCTGGTATTTACCAACCATTTATTTTTAAAGGAAAAACCTTTCCATTGGCAAAAAAGAAAAAGCAAGCAGGGGAGTGGGGGTGGGGGGAGGGAATCTCCTCCTTCCAGGGAGGAGGGAAAGTTGAGTGGAAAATTTGCAGCCATTCCTTCTAGAGACATTTCAACTAGGCAGAACAAAGTGCTTGAAAATAGCTCCACATGTCCCCCGGGCTCCGTCCAACCTACTTACTGATGGTTCCTGAGATGAGCTCCCCCAAGCACCCAGCACACCGCAGCTGGGGCTGGCAGAGGGCCTGTGCCATGCTGTGGTTGATGCCCCCAGCCCGTTGGCAGGTACCAGGCACTTCCGTGGCTGTTGTGCTGGCACAGGGCAGTCGATGCCGCCACGCCCTTAACCGGTGCCCATCGCTGCCAGCTCTGGTGCCGCACAGGATGAGTGCCAGGTTTGTGTCTGTTAGGGCCACCAGGATGGGCAGAGGGCTGGAGCACCTCTGCTATGAGGACAGACTGAGGCAGTTGGGGTTGTTCAGTCTGGAGAAGAGAAGGCTCTGAGGAGACCTCATTGTGGCCTTCCAGTATCTGAAGGGGGCTCCAAGAAAGCTGGGGAGGGACTTCTGAGGGTGTCAGGGAGGGATAGGACTGGGGGGGATAGAGCAAAACTAGAAGTGGGGAGATGAGATTGGATGTTAGGAAGAAGTTCTTCCCCAGGAAGGTGGTGAGAGCCTGGCACAGGTTGCCCAGGCAGGTGGTGGAAGCCTCCTGCCTGGAGGTGTTTGCAGCCAGGCTGGATGTGGCTGTGAGCAACCTGCTGCAGTGTGAGGTGTCCCTGCCCATGGCAGGGGGGCTGGACCTGGATGGTCCTTGAGGTGCCTTCCAACCCTGACAGTTCTGTGATTCTATGAATTAGGATGCCATCAGCAAGTGCTGGGGGACTTACAGGACTTGAAAGCCATCAGCTCTCCACTCAGAAGAGGAATGATGAGGAACTTAAGTCTGGAGCTAGACTTCTTTTTTTCACCCCCTTGGTTCCATTTTAAAATGCACAGGACTGAGGGTCCCTGGGGTCCTGGCAGTGCCAGCGGTGCCCTCACCCAGACCCATTAGTTCTGGAGGCTGACCTTACTCCCCCACTCCATTAAACAGCAGGAGCAGGCAGAGCTGGCTTTGAGGAATTCACGGATCTGGAGAGGCCTTGGCAAGACCCAAGCTCTGGGCTCGGGGCGCTGCCAAGATCTCTTGCTGTGGAGCGGAGCTTAGCTGGGCTGTGATCTGATTTTGGTTGCAGGACTCCTCTCCGGATGCCTGCACGGCCAGCCGGGTGTGCCAGCGCTGCAGCCAGGCACTCACTGCCCCTGAACTTCTGCAGGCAGAAACCTGAACTCAGGGGTGATGGAGGAGGGAACGGGAGCAGCTTCCCAGGGCCAGGACGGTGCCTGCTGGCCCTCTGGCACCGCCTGGGTTTGCCGCAGCTTCCTGTGCTCCTGGGCTGAGCATGGGGAGGAAGGACACATTCCACTCCCACCCACGATGGTGTTTCCCGGGCCTAGGGGTTCTTTCAGAGGTTTATTCTTGTCTGCCTGGTGCAGCAGCACAGGTAGGCAGCTCGCTGAAGCCATTAACGAAGGCGTGGCGACGGCGCAGCGCCGCCAGCAGCTCTGCTCTGCCAGGAGGGTGCCAGGGACAGCGTTCCTGCTTCTGGAGGGCAGCACGACTGTCCTGGGCACGTAATGCTGATCAGGTCAGACAGAGCATATTGCATTTTCCATGTGTCAGATCTCTCACTGCAGTCACTGCTTCACCGTGCTGGGATTGCCGAGCCGGAGCCAAGATCCTCTCCGGTGCGGCTCCCAGCCAGGGCCCGCGGGGAGCAGTCCTGCCTCAGATGCCATCCTGCTCAGTGACAAAACACTTCCCAGGGCCAAATTCAAACCAGAACTGAAGCTGGGGTCCGTGCAGCAGCAGCAGCTTCTGTTCAGAAAGCTCCTGAGCCTCCCAGCCCCAGTGCAGGCAGGATGGGAGCTGGCCCTGCCAAGCCTCGCTTGGCCTGGGGACTGTTCCTCAGGGATCTTCTGCACGGAGCTGCCTCCCCCACAGCACCTCCCTGCGGGAAGGGTAGATGGCAGCAGCTCTGCCCCTAGCCGGGGCTCCAGGGATGGGGCACCCGAGCCCGGGGTGCTGCTGTGTGTCCGACCGCTGCCTTCCCTGCTCCCCACAGGCCTGGACTGTGAATCTGGTTGCGATGGAGACCGTGTCCCTGGAGCACCAGATCCAGAGCGTGCAGCGCCACATTGCCTTCCTGAAGAAGGAGCAGATGGAGCTGCTCCATGACCTGCACCTGGAGATCCTCCGCTTGCAGAAGCACTGCTCAGGTGAGCCCTGGGGGGTCATGGCGTGGGGCGGCTGTGTGCCCATGGAGCACGGTGGGCAGGAGAACTGCTGCTGGCACCCAAGGGATGGTCCCCTGGGGGAGCATTTGGGAGGACGTGGAGATGGTGAGCGGTGAGACACAGGGGATCCTGCTTGGCGTGGGATCAGGGGATCCCCAGCTCCTTCAGCCTCTGACTTGCACCCCTGGCCCAGCTGCCACCAGCACCTCCCTGGACCAGATTTGGTGTGGATGCAGCGCCCTGAGATTGCTGCTCTGTGAGTGGGTGCCAGCAGCTTCCTGCAGCTGCAACACCAAAGAACCAGGGGGGTTGACTCTGGACTTCAGCTCTCCAGGGGGTGATAGGACAGGAGGCTGTTGGCAGCTCCTCAGCTCACACCTTGAGCTCACACCATGCCCAGGGCACAAGGATCACCGCAGCAGCTCAGTGCTCTGCCTGGCTGCGTGTTCCTGCCCCTGGCAGTGGTTTGGCTGCAGCAGTCACTGCCCCAAGGGATTCACTGGTGTGGGGGAAGGGAAAAGCCCAGCCTCAGCCAGCAAGGTGCTCCTGCCTTTTCCTCCAGGGGTCTGTGCCCACAAAGGGGGTTTGGTTATGAAAATGGAGAAGTCGTTCATCATTGCTGCCAGGTGCCAGCAGGCTCGGGGAAGGAGGAGGGTCGAACACCATTGACAGTGGGGATGTATGAGACCATGCCAAGGCCACGTTCAGAAGAGGAGGAGATGTGATTTTCTTGCTTAGGTTTTGTTGCTCTTTATTCTCTTGCACGCAGAGAGGTGAAATCTGTTCCCCACCGCAGCTGTGCTGAACGAGCACTAATGCCAGCAGCATCAGCACATCTGTTCCCCTGGCCCAGGCTGCTCCCTGCTCTGGAGGGAGGGACCCTGCCAGGCATCCCCAGCAGCCCCTTCCAGAGGCTGCAGCCTCCCAGCCTTGCCCAAGACGAGAGGCTGTCAGCAGGAGCCTCAAGAAGAGGGCAAATGCTGCCCAGGGCTCACAGCAGCCCATTTGCAGCCCCCAGGAAGCACAGGCACACGCCTGGCATGGGGCCTGGGGACCTGCCCGTGGGGTGCACAGAGCCAGCCCCCACCACACAGCAGTGTCACCCTGCCCTCCAGCCAGCCTCACCAGAGCCACAGCTCCCCAGGCTCCTGCCTGCCGCCGAAGCTCATTCCAACTTGTGCCGCTGCTCTCATCAATAATTCAGGCACAGCTAATTGCTCCTTGTCTGCAGCCTCCCTGATTCCCGGGAAACAAAGGCATGGCTGCATCAGGAGCGTTGGTTGGTTCTCCCCAGCCTTTCCCAGCTTTTGCTGCTCTGTTTCATTGTTCCTATGGCTTCATCCGTGGCCTCTCCAGGTAGCTGGGACAGCAGAGTCCTGGTGCCTGAATCGGACTGGGGGGGTTGGGGGCCCCAGGGGCAGAAGGGAGCCTGCTGCCCGGTTGGTTATCACTGATCTCCTTCCCAGCACTGTCTGCCTGGGCAAGTCACATCCTCTTCTGGGAGCTGTGGGGTCCTGCAGTGCCTCCTGCTAGGAGTGGTGGGGACCAAGCCCTGGTTAGTTTCAGGGTGGCTTTGCTGGTGGTTTGGATGTGGTTGGGGCAGGAGGAGTTGGTGACCCAGCAGATGCCCTGCTGCAGCCCCACAGAGCTGTGCTGGCTGACCTTAGACTTTTGCCCCATCCCCTCAGTCCCCTGAGGTGTCACCCTCCTGCAGTTCTGTTTCCCAGCTGACACCCTGAGAGGCTGCATCCAGGTGCCAGACTCTTGCTGACAGAGGGGCAGCTGAGCTGGCCATGTGCCCACCCCAGGGGTGGCACACAGCAAGCCTGAGGCTTTGGATCCAGCCTGGACCCAGCAGCAGGGCAGCTGGGTTCAGAAAGGACCTTATTCAAGTAAGTAGCTCCCCAGATTTGCTGCCCCCGGACACAGGGCAATTCCCAGTGTTCTGGGAGACTCCAACACCAAGGAGCAAGTAATCAGGGAGGTTTCAAGAGTTGAAATCAGGATGGAGCCTCCATGTGCTCAGCTCCTGAGAGTCCCTGACCCCTGGCAGCCTTGTGCCCCGTGCCACAGCCTGGCAGGGAACGTGAGCAGCTGCTACGGGCCTGTGCCACAGCCCTGACTGCAGGGCAGGGCAGAGCTGGCCCCAGCACAGCCCAGAGCCCAGTGTCCCGAGCTGGAGGCTTCCCAGGAAGGTGGCACAGCCCAGAGCCCCGTGCTGTGATTCATTTCTTGGAAGCAGCCTGGCGTTACAGAGCAGAGCTGGCTTCCCTCCCACTCCTCTTTCATCTGCAAGGTACAAGCACGGCAGAAATAGCGATGGGCTCCTGACTCCTCTCCTTCTCCTTTTCCTGGAAGATGAGCTCAGGCCCTGTGGCCATGCTCAGCCTGCTCAGCTGTGCCAGCAGGGCGGTGCAGGGAAGGCTGGGGAGGGAGCCGAGCCGGGCTGGGGGATCCCTGCAGGGGGGCAGGGGGTCACGGAGCTGGCAGATGGGCTGTGCCAATGGCCCCTCTGCACCCTGCGACCTCGGGGCACCGGGAGGCTCCTCCCAGGCAGCTAAGGGGGAAATGCAGCGTGGAGAGAAGCTGTGCCTTCGATAAACCCAGTTCCAGTTTGTCCACAGGCATCTGGCCCCTCCAAGGGGCACACAGCCACCACCAGGAGGGTCACACAGCTGGGGGGCTGCTGCAGGGCTGACACATGTGCCCCAGCCCATGGCAGGAGATGCAGACCAGCCTGGCACAGCCCATGGCAGGGGACACAGACCAGCCTGGCACAGCCCATGGCAGGGGACACAAACCACTATGTCTCAGTCCATGACTGGATCCATCCCACAGAGCCGGGACTACCTGAGAGCCCTGTGGGTGCTCTCACCTGGATTTACCCCTGGGGATTCATGGGGTTGGAAGTGGGGCAGGCTCCCACCAGCCCCCGTGGCTCCAGCAGAGATGCTGGCAGCCCAGGCTGTGCATCATCCCCCCTCAGCAGGGCAGAATCAGCTTTGGAAATGGGCAAACTGCTTCACCATTCATTTGAAACACATCTGAGGCTCCAAACCTATTATTCTGGCTTGAGCAACATAACACAGCAGCCATCGATCTCCCGAGGGGCAGCCAGGGTGCTGAAAGCGTTCCAGAAGCTGCATTACCTCCCTGGTAACTTCTGCCTCTCACTGCAGATTTGTTTTCCGAGGCAGCCGGGGCAGAGCCGCCCGAGCCAAGCGTTCTGTTCCGAAGGATGGGGTGGTGAGGATTAGAGTCAACAGGAAAGCAGATTAAAAGAAAAATGTAGGGCAAAGATTAACCATTTGAACTCATTTTCGGGGCGGGGGGGGAGCTCCAAAACAACTAAACGGCTCTCCCATCCCTCTCGTCCCGCTCTGAGGTTTGGTGGGCTGTGATGATGAGTTCAGGAGAGGCTGCCTGCAGAAGGGAACTCTGGAAAGTCCCTGAGCTCCCTCCCTGGCTGCCCTCGGTGAGCTGGTTTCGTAGCCAGGGGCTCGGCGGGGCGCAGGGAACAGCAGGCAGCAGCAGGCAGCGTGTTGGAGCCGAGCGGGCAGGCAGGGGCTCGGTGCCAGGCTGAGAGTGGATTCTGAAGGCACAGGGTGCCCCCGGAGCAGGGCAGCATCCTCCCATGGGCACAGGGTGCCGAGGCTGCTCTGCTCATGCCAGACAGAGGCGGGAGCAGCCCGGGAGCCGCAAATGATGAAATAGGTCGGGTGGCAGCTCACACTTTGGCCTATTTTCAGCCCCTTGCTCTGCTCTTTCTCCTGATTTAAAGCCCCAGAAGTGGTTCAGCAGGACTCTTAGGGAAAGCAAAGGCACCGCTGGAGAAACAGCCCCGCGGGGCAGGACCCGCGGGCGCCACCGTGGCCACGCCACGGGGGCCAAGTGCCACGGTAGATGCCAGGTGCCAGGGCTGCTCGATAACGTCTAAACTGCTGGGATCATCTGGTTTGGGCTCAGCCTGGGGCCACTGCTCCCAGCTGGCCACGCTCACCCCGTGGGCCGGGCAGGGACCACGCCACAGCCGCGGTGGTGGTCGGTGCCCTGGCACCGGGAGAGTCGGGGAGCACGCAGGATGGAGGGGGTGCTCCTTCTCAGTCCTCTGCCATTTGTCTTCCAGAGCTCACCCATGACCTGGAAATAAAGGAACTGGAAGCCCGCCAGCAAGGTAAGAGCACAGGTTTGTGCAGAGATAAGATAAGGGGGGAGTGTGTTTGGGTGCAGGGGGCACCCAAAGAGCCTGGAGCTGGAGGGGCCCTATCAAGCCACCCAAGGACCTTGTCTGCAGGGCAGTGAGCACATTCACAGCCCATTGGCAGCTTCTCAAATGCCTGGGCGGCCACCCTGGAGGGTTTTGCACGTGCAAGCCAGCACCTCTGGGTCGGCTTTGCTCCTGGTCCTACACAGCCCCACCGATACCCACCGGGGGCAGCTCACAGACCCCCAGGTCGAGACTCAAAGACTGCAAACCCTTGATCCCCAGGGAAAAGCCAGCAAGGACAAGACCTGCCCTGCCCCCAGCTCCCTGCAATCCAGACACCGTTCAGCAGCCTGCCAGCACTCTTGGGTCTCTGAACAGGCAGCTTTGCCCACAGGCTCATCCTTCACGTTCCAAAACAAGGGCCAGAAATGTCTTGGGGCACGGAAAGTATCTGCCAGTTCCCGGCACCGCCGCCGGCCTGCGAGCAGCAGCAGAGAGCTGCCCAAAGGGCATTCGCAGTGCACTGTCCCCGTGGGCCACCTGTCCCTGTGTCCTGCACCCCGGGGCTGGGACAGACAGCGCTGCCCAGCTGGAGAGCCCAGCACAGGCAGGTAGGACTGGGGGTAACTGGAATTCCCCACCCCCCCGAGGCTGCCACAGGCAGGACACCTCCTGCCAGACCAGCATGGCACAGGGCTCCGGCATCTCTCACTGATGGACCCTGCAGCCTGCTGGCCAAGGGCAGGGTTTCAACTGAAAGCCAAGGGACACTGAGCTCACCCTGATTTCAGCCTCTCCTCCAGCAAGGAGTGCCCAGGCAGGCAGGATTGTGCCTGGCAGTGTGCTGAGCTGTGCCCACCTGCACATGGGCACACCAGCAGAGCAGAGACACCTCAGACACCACATCCTGCTGCCCCACTCCTTCCTGAGCATCCCTGTGCCTCAGCCCCTCCTCTGAAGGCAGATCCCAGCACCTCTCACTCCCACCTGCACCCCTGACCCCTGCAGCAGGCTCTGGCCAGCCTGGCGCCCCAGGCTGTGTTGGGCAACCCTCTGAGAGGTGGACTCTGGCCAGTGGGGCCCACAGGTAGGAGCTGGGCTCTCCCTCGAGGATTTCCCTGGCTCGTCCACCCTTCCTGTTGCCTTTCCTGGATCCCACAGCCAGCCATGGCCTCACTCTGTCCCAGTGGGGAATGGGTGCACGCCGGCGTCCTCAGGGCCTCCCTCCTCGCCTCCGTCCCTGGGTGCCACACACTGAGACCACCCTCGACATGATGCCACCACACAGCTCCAGGTGATTCACCCCTGTCCCAAACAGCACCCAGGGAAGGCATAAACAGGCAGTGGTACCTGCCAGAGGATGCTCTGTGAGCAGCCCAGCTCTTCTTCGTCCTCTATCCCAGAGATGAAGCTGAAACTCATCCCTCGTGCTGCCTGGGCACAGTCCCTGGCACTGAGCCACAGCCTGCTCCTCATCCTCGGAGCAGGGGCTGGCAGTGCCATGGGGGCAGTGCCTGGTGGGCATGGGGCTGCCCTCACCAGGGCCATTAGCATTCTCCTCCCTTGGCAGCACCCTTGCTCAGTGCCACGGCAAGCTTCAGAGGGATCTGGCACTCTCAGCCCCAGGGCTGACCCTAGGAGGGACCCAGCCCCTCTCAGCCCACCCCCTGCTCCCACCTCACCTCCCTCCTGCTGCTGACCTCGAGGCTGGTGCCTTGCTGCTTTTGGGAGCGCCTGGCACTGTGCCCGTGGGCGCCAGCAGTGTGACACAGACCGTCCTGTGCAGCCAGTCCCACCCACGGGGCTCTGCCTTCGCACAGCCTGCAACGAGCAGCACCACTTCGGCCACGCTCGTGGGGCAACCACCTAAGTGAAGCTGCCATCAAATGATTGCTCTGCAAATGCCACTCAGGGGATAATTGCAGCTGGCAGCTGCCTCCCCGAGGTCTCCTCATAAAGCATTTTGCTCAGCAGGAGGAGCTGGGCTCGGGCAGTTGCAAATCTCATCGTAAAAAGCAGGATTAGTGCAGACAATGGGAGCAGGCCTGGGCAGGCTGGGGGAGCCGCTGGGTGCCAGCCTTGGCAGGGAGCATCTGCTCCCCTCCCTGTGCCCCACCAGGGGCTGGCTGCAGGAGCTCGCTGCCAGGGCTGCCAGGGGCAGCAGTCTGGCTGCAGGCAGTGGGGGATGCACCAGGGCAGTCTGCCCCCTGTGTGCCCATGCCAGGCTCATGGCACAGCTGCACAGCTCAGCCCCTTTGCTGCAGTGGTGTCAGTCCCCCGTGCCAGCAGCTCCAGCTGCCACCTCGCACCCACGGGTGGGATGTGCCCCCTCCCCAAGCAGCCCCATCCCCCAGACACCATGAAGTGAATCAGTGTGGCTGCAGTGCTCCCCCCTCCATCCCTCTCCTCCTCCTGCCTTCCAGGATCTTTAGCAGAAAGGGTTGGGAATGCCAAATTTTGTCATCTGAACTGCTCTACAGGTGCGTGCTCAGTGCTGGCTCTCGGTGCCAGCGTGGCAGGTGGGGATGGAGGGAAAGAGGGAAGGAGGGAGGGAGGGAGGGGGAGGGAGGGAGGGAGGGAGGAAGGAAGGGAGGAAGGAAGGAAGGAAGGCAGGAAGGAAGGAAGGAAGGAAGGAAGGAAGGAAGGAAGGAAGGAAGGAAGGAAGGAAGGAAGGAAGGAAGGAAGGAAGGAAGGAAGGAAGGAAGGAAGGAAGGAAGGAAGGAAGGAAGGAAGGAAGGAAGGAAGGAAGGAAGGGGAAGGAGGCAGGAAGGAAGGATGTCAGGGAGGGGTTATCCTCCTGCAGGCCGAAGGAGCCCACACAGGCTGGCCGTAGGGTGTGCAGGAGCGGTGCACAGGGCCCATGCCACCCTTTTTTGGGTGCCTGTGTTGTGACTCAGAAGGGCAGGGGCAGGGAGGGCATCCATCAGCTGCTGAGGTGTGGGAAGGGCAGGGAGGGCATCCATCAGCTGCTGAGGTGTGGGAAGGGCAGGGAGGGCATCCATCAGCTGCTGAGGTGTGGGAAGGGAAGGTGCTGTGAGCCGTGAGGAGCCCTGATGCAGCACCTCTGTTTTGACAAGTCCAGTCCGCACCCCGGCGCTGGCAGGAGCAGAGCGATGAGCAGGTCAGAAAGCAGAGGTCCTGGGTGTGAGCACACAGCAGCCAGGGAGGGCTGGGGCCTGCCCATCCTGCTCCCCCGAGCCCACTCCTCCCTCCCTGCCCAGCACAGCCTGGCTCCGGCTCCTCCATAAGCCTGGATTAGCATCTCCATCGTCTCCAATCAGGCTGTGGGGTCTCGGGGCTGGGGGTCAACAGCCCCTCCTAAACTGGGCTGATGATTTCACTGCTGTTTCCTTCTCTCTCCAGCCCGTATGCTCCCCTGCGCTCTCTGCACAGACTCAGAGTCACTTTTAGGGTGAAACCCGAGTTAGCTGGGAAGTGCTAAAGCTGCAGCGTGAGGCTGCAGCGTGAGGCTGCAGCGAGGCAGAGGCGGCAGCTTCCATGGCAACGGCGTCCTGCACCAGCGCTGCCTTTGCTTCCAGCCCCTGCGCCGGGGTGTTACACATCACACTCTGCCACAGCACCACAGCCCAGGGCTGCCGAGGGACCCTGTCCCTGCCTCAGCTCCCAAAAAGCACTCGAGCAGCCTCAGTGGCACAGCTGGGACATGCTGGCACCAGGGAATGGCCAGCAGCTGTGTCCGTGTGCCCTGACAGCCCTGCTGGGAGCACGCAGGTACCTGCTGGGAGCTGAGGCCATGGCGCTGGGCTGAACCCACTACCACCACTGCTTCCTCTGAGCCCTCTCTGTGCCTCGTCCTTGCAGATGTCCTGGACAGGGAGCTGGAGGAGAAGTGCCGGGCGATGGAGGCGCAGCTGCAGGAGAAGGAGAAGGACAACCTGGAGCTGCGCAAGGAGCTGCAGCACAAGGAGACGCTGGTGGCCGCGCTGCGCTCCAGCCTGCGCAGCAAGGAGCGCCGGTTCCTGGAGGAGCTGAAGCGGCGGAGCCACCGCGTCACCATCCTCGACACCGAGCTGCAGAAGCAGACGGAGGCTGCCGCTTACCTCTCCCTGCAGCTGCACGCCACGGCCCAGCGGCTCCCGGGCCCCCGGCCGGCCGGGCGGCCGCCCCCGAGCAGCCTCCCCAGGACCCCCAGCCGAGGGCAGACCCCGGCGCCGCGGCCACCGGGCGCACCCCGGCGCCCACCCGGGGACGTTGGTGCCCGGCCCAGGGACCCCGTGCAGGAGGAGCACGACGCCATGCCCGACCCGGCGCTCTTCCTCTACACGGCGCGGCCGCATGCCGCGCAGCGTCCCCCGCCGGAGCCCCCTGCCCAGGCCCGTGGCACCGCCGGTGCCAGCGCAGCCCCCGAGTGCAGAGGGCCCCGCGGCAGCCCACGCAGGAGCCGGTGGCCAGGGCCAGGTCGGCCAAGGGCGAGCCAGGCAAAAAGCAGGGGTCTGGTGCCCACGGTGCCCCCGGGCCCGGGAGTAGGTGGCTGGCATGGCCTGACTGGCTGGGATGGCCTGAGCCCAGCAGCACTGGAGTGGGCGCTGGCCAAGGCTGCTTTGCCCTCTCCTCTTGGAGGGGAAGGGGCAGTGGAAGGAGGATGTTCTGCTCAAACCTCCTGACCTGGGAGGATCCTCCCTGCCCAAGGGGCTGAGCCAGGGGTGCCATGGGGCAGAGGGGCAACCCAGCACAGGAGCTGTGGAGGGTAAATGTCCAGGCACCTGTCCAGAGCTTCCAGGGGAAGAAAGAAAGAAAGAAAAAGAAAGAAAGGAAGATGGCATTTCTGGGATGAGAAGATCTGCTGCTGCTGCTCCTGCTCCTCAGGGCAGATGCTGGGTGTCTTTGCCCTGGCCAGGGATGCCAGGAGGTGGGTGTGCAGCAGCAAGCAGCAGCCTGTGTGGCACATGGCTTGGCACAGCAAGGTGAGCTCAGCTGGGCCTCCAGCCCTGGGCTTCACCCAAACAGGAGCTGGGCTGGAAAGGACCCTAGACATCACCAGGAAGATCCTCTGGGATGCAGGCAGCTGAACAGCAGTTGGTGCTGTGGATGCAGGAGGGATTCCCACTGCATGGGGATGGTGCAGCCATGCCAGGCAGGTCTCAGGCTCTCGCTCCCCTGCTGTTTCCAGCATGGGTTCTTCCTGTGTTACATTTACACCCAGCACTTGGACAAGGTGGATGGACATGAACCATGAATGCCAGCCACGCCGGGCACCCCGTGTGGCTCCTCGCCTGCTGCAGCCTTGCTTCGTGTGCTGCTGGACTCGTGCCCAGGTCTTGTCTGGCACCAGCATCTTGGTTCTTGGTCATGTCCACAGCCAGGGCCTGACCAGACCCCCAGTCCTCCCCTGCTGCATCCTGGCACCACAGCGACACAGCTCGCAGCCTTTGTCCCCCCAGGGCAGCCTTGCCTGATGCCCAGACCCAGCCACCAGCTTCAGACATCCATGCCCTGGGTGCTCTGAGACAGCAGAAAGAGGCAGAGGAGGGTTCTGGTGGCTGGGCAGGGCAAAGGCCTTGCTGCTCAGGTACAGGTGGGACCTGTGTGACTCTGAGTGGCACCGAGGGGCAGGTCTCACCCTGGCGGTTTGCTGCCAGCCCTGGCTGGCCTGGCAGGATGGGATGGCAATGCCCAGCTGGGGGTGGGCGGCAGCTTCCAGTGGGAGCCCTGCTGCCACTGCCGCCGGCACAGGTGGGAGGATGCCAGGGGCCAGCATCAAGCCCTGTGTCATTCCCTCTCCGTTTGCAGCCCCTTCAAAACCTCCTTGCCGGCAGGCTGGCTGGGGAGGGGCTGCCTGAGCCCCCGCTGCGTGCCCGAGCAGGCAGAGGTGTCTATTTTTGTAGCTCAGTATTTATATCCTCCATTAAACTGCTTTGATGAGATTCTCAGCAGCAGCCCCCAGGCCAGCTCTGTGGGCAACCCAAACCCCTATGTGTAGCACTTGCACTAGCAGGGCAGAAAATTAGCAGCTTTTGTCCCTTTCCTTTGGCTGTGATGTGAATAGTCAGGCTTCAGCAGGCAAGACCCCTGCTGCTCCCCCCAGGGAGGTTTGGGACCCTCACCCCCACCCTCTCACTCCCCTGCTGCTGCCATGGTCTCTGAAGCACACACCTGAGAAGGAACCCAGCAAAGCTGTGCCTGGGTCCTGCCTGCCCAGGGCTCAGGCAGTGGTCTCCCTGCCTGGAGCCCAGCAGAAGTGGGCAGCTCCTGGGGGCAAAGGCAAAGCTCTAGCAGGACACACTTGCAGCCCCTGATGTATCCTCAGGCCACTGCCTCAGGAGCATAGAACCCAGCAGAGACCCCACCAGCCCTCCCCAGCTGTCACCCTCTGTGGAAGCTGCAGAGCCCAGGCAGGGCTTTCACATGCCCTGGCAGGTGGGGTGCAGGGGCAGCACAGAGGGCACTTGTAACCCCCAGCTGGGGCAGGAGCGCCTGGGTATGGGGGCACAAGGGAGAAAAGCCCCAAGCCTGGATCAGGGCAAGGCTGTGGGATCCTTCCCTCCTCTTGGTTCTGCATGGCAGAAGCAGCACCTGGGGGTGCAGCTCCTTGGCCACCTGCTTCCCGGGGTGTCACACAAGCGAGGGGACACTTGGCCTCTGGAAGTGGCTTTTCTCTCAGGTTCAGAGAGGGGCTGCTGAGGATTTGTCTCTGTTCTCTTGACGTGGAAGAGGGCCACGTCTGGCTGTCCCTTTAGCTGTGGTGTGCACAGCTGCCTTCCCCTCTCCTTCCTAGACAATCCCAAGAGATGAGTCTGTGGCATTTTTATGATCAAATCCTGGGTGAGATCCTGGTGTTCATGACTGGCCTGAGCACTGGAAAGGGGAGGGAGAGGGATGATCCTTCTTCTGTGTAAATACCTGCCTAGCAATCATCATTTTTAGTGCCTAGTACGTAAATGAAGTAACCCTGTTGATCTGCAGGATCCTTCCCTCTCCACCACCAAATAGCAGCTCGCTCAAGGAGCTGATCTCATTTCCCCCCGTGGCTTCTCCCGGTGCTCTGCAGTGCTGGCAGCCAGCTGGGCAGGCCCTGAGCCCCCTGGCAGAGCTGCCTGCAGCAAGGGGCTTGGTTCCTAGCAGGGTGGAGGGGGAGCATCCCTACATCCCTCTTCTCACCAACGTCCTGTGCTTGGAAATGAGTTGTGGGGGTGAGCCCTGCCCTTTCCCTGGGCCTCAGAGCGGGAAGGATCAGGACCCCCATGCTGTACCTGCTTCAGTCACTGCTGCTTTTCAGAGGGGGGGGGGGGGAAGCTCTAGAGATACTATATATACACTTATATATATATATACACACACATGCACTTGTTTTGAAGGGAAAACACTGTATGATTGTAACAGAAATGATGTTGAGATAAATTATTTTAATCTTTGTATTTATATAAAATGATCTAAGGGATCAAAATGATCCAAAAAGGGGAAAAAAAGGGAAGGAAACCATGAATAAGATGACAGCATTCCTGCTGCTGCTAGCCCCAGGGAGCCCCAGGGAGCAGTGGGAGCCTGGGCAGCGGTTGCCCACCTCTCCCTGGGCTGGGAGGGGGCTCTCACAGCCCCCCCTGGGCTCAGCCCTTGGCCTGTGAGGTGCAGCAGGGAGCTGGCGGTGCCACCGGAGTCCAAAGGGCACACAGGGCCTCAAGCTGTGCTGGGTGCCCCAGAGGCAGAGAGCGAGGTGGGTACCTGCCAACACCTCTGAGCCTCGTGCGGAGCAAGCAAGGTGGAAGCTGGACTGGTGGAGCTGGGCGCCTGCAGTGGGTGCAATGCAATAAATACTCGGCTGTGCCACCCCTTCTGTGAGCCACGACCTGCTGGGAGCTTGCTGCCTACAGAGCAGCAGCCGGGCACCTCTCCCCTGCACCCCTTCCTGCTGCAGCTCTGCGGGGGGCTCGTGGAGCTGATGTCTTTGGTTTGCTAACTCTCTTCTTCTTGTTATGATGATGATGATGATGATGATGATGATGTTTGGGTTTGGTTTGGTTTGGTTCCTAATGCTGTCTGAGAAAGCAACCTCTCGCGTTGTGCAACCTCACAGCAGGCACAGGGCGAGGGGCAGGTGGGGAGGAGATGTGCCCACTGCCCACCCTGTGCTGTGCCCGTGCTAGCCCCGGGCAGAGCAGTCAGGGGATTGTTCCTCCTGCCCCCTCATGAATTAAAAAGCCATATTTTCTGAATGTGTTTGCTGGGGTGCTCCCTGCTGCCAGGGTGCCATTGCAAAAGCTGCCCCCAGAACACCCCGAGGAGGCTGCACAGCCTCCCCCAGCACTGCACAGAGGCCTGTCCATGGCACAGCCCAATCCTGCCGTCCTGGGCAGCTTTCCCCAAGCCAGAAAGAACTTTTTCACAGGCAGAGAGCTTGCCCATTGGAATGGGCTGCCCGGGAAGGTGGTGGGGTCAGTGTCCCTGGAGGTGTTTAAGAAGAGCCCGGATGGGGCACTTAGTGCCATGGTTTAGTTGATCAGGTAGGGTTGGGTGGTTGGTTTGACTGCATGATCTTGGAGGTCTCTTCCAACCTGGTGGATTCTGTGATTCTCTGTGACCCCAAGGCTTTCTGCAAACCCCCTCAGTGCAGGTGAGGTTGGGTGCAGAGCCCAGCTATGGGTGCTGCATAGGGGCAGCCACTGTGGAGGGGCCAAGGGGTGGTCTCTCCTGGGTGACCAGGAAAGCCAGCAGTGACACCGCAAGAAACATCTGCCTGAAATGGCTGGAGAGCTGGAGCCAGCCACAGCCAGGGGTTGCTGTGCTCTGCACAGTGCATCTCCAGGCATGAGATAGAATAGAATCATAGAATAGAATTAACCAGGTTGGAAAAGACCTTCGAGTCCAGCCTCTCACCCAACACCACCTAATCAACTAAACCATGGCACCAAGCACCCCATCAGGCTCTTCCTAAACACCTCCAGTGATGGTGACTCCACCACCTCCCTGGGCAGCACATCCCAAAGGCCAATCTCTCTTGCTGTGAAGAATTTCTCCCTAACATCCAGCCCAAACCTCCCCTTGTTCCCCAGAAGCAGCTCCTAGGAGGCAGAGGGAAGACAGCACTGCGGCGCTCTCTCCCCACCGGGAAGGTCAATCAGCAGCCTGCCGATGGACTTCCATCTTTGGGACCGAGGTGGACCTCGCAAGGTCTTCATGTGCAGCCTTGCCAAGAGGCTCCTGCTGGCCTGGTGAAGCTGCCACATCCTGCCCTTCTCCGGGAGCACCAGCCCTGGCATTCCCAGCTTCCTGACAAGCCAGTCTGGCTGTAGTGACGCCAGGGCCGCCTCGCTGCACGTCTGTTCTTGTCACCCTCTTGCACTGTCGGCGCCTGGCTGCCAGGTCCTGCAGGGAACACGATAGGAGGGGAGAGAGAATTCCCTCCCTCCCTCCCTCCTGTCCGTGGGTTGCCTCACGCTGCAGATAAGATCAGCACTGCCGGCGTGCCGGGCTGGTGAGCAAGGCAGCCCTGGGATCAATGGGCACGGCCGCCGAGGATCCTGGCACGCAGCGTGGCCTGCGAGAGCACAGCCGTGAGAGTGCCCTGTCCCCTCGCCGGGCACGGCTGCCCTGCTCCCCGAGGCCACGTTCCTGCCTCCTCTGGCTGCACCCAACACAAGCCCATGTGGCACCCGGTCCTCCACAGGCTGTGGTGATGCCTCCAGCCTCTTTCCTACAGATTTCACTGATCTTGTGGCTTCCAAAAGAGGTCCCTGCCCCTGTCACTGAGAATGAGAACTCTCGGGCCATGGGAACCCCTCAGATCTTTGTGCAGCTGAACAAAGAGGCCCTTTCCCCCCAAGCAGACCCACAGCCCCTCAGCCCTGCAAGGGTGGGCACCATCTGTGTTAGCTTGGGTGTTTCAAGGTCACACAGAAGGTTGCCATCATCCCAGAGCTTGCCAAGGTTGTAAGAGGCCTCCTTAGGTGGGGACAACACCTCTGCCTGGCCAGAGCCATGCCTGGGGCCCTGAGGAGCGCTCTGGCAGGGGGACAGGGAGGGAAGCAGCCCTTGGGTGCAGCTCCCCTGGTCCCACAGCAGCTGTGGTTCTGTCAGAGCAGAAACCTTCTCCTTGGCCAAGTTTGTGAAGCTCAGCTGAGAACAATACAAGCCTGTGCCTCGTGCTGGGGAGAGCCACTGTGGTGGGACAGATGCCAAAGGTTTGATACTGCTCTGCTTTATCTGAATGTTCCTTTTACTCCATGTCATCCTCCTTGCCGGGCCCATGTTAACGTCCACTTTGCTTTCCAACCAAGTGCTTTTCAAACCCTGTTCGTACCCAGAGACCAGAGTATGGAGCTGTACTTTTAGGAGTTGTTGTACTATTGCCTTTCTTTCTTAATAAAGGAGATTGAAATCTGCACAGGGTTGTCCTGTCCTGCCCCAGCACCTCCAAACCACACACCACGAACACCTCTGACTCCTGCCTCACCACCCAGAGCTGCTCCACAACCCTGGGGAGAGCTTACAGCATCCTGTAAAGAACTGCTCCCCCTTTTAAAGGGGGCTACAGGGAAGACAGGGAGGAACTTCATCAGGGAGCGTGGTGGTGGGGCAAGGGGTAATGGTTTCAAGCTCTGCCAGGGGAAGTTTAGGCTGGAGGTGAGGAGAAAGTTCTTCACAGAGTTGTTGGCCATTGCAATGTGCTGCCCAGGGAAGTGGTGGAGTCACTGTCCCTGAAGGTGTTCAGAAAGAGATTGGACGTGGCACTTAGAGCCTGGGTTTAGGTGTCATGAGGTGCGGGGTGACAGGTTAGATTTGATGATCTCTGAGATCTTTTCCAACCTTACTGATTCTATGATATTTGGGAAGACATTCTTCACAGTCAGGGGGCGAGGCACAGCAACAGTTTGCCCAGAGCTGTGGATGTCCCATCCCTGGAAGTGCTCAAGGCCAGGCTGGATGGAGCCTTGAGCCACCTGGAAGGTGGCTAGTGGAAGGTGTCCCTGCCCGTGGCAGCGGGGCTGGGACTAGACGATCTTGAAGGTCCCTTCCAACGCAACCCATTCTATGAGCTGCCGGGCTGCAGAGGGCCGCCAGGAACCCGGGTCCCCCAGCAGCGCCAGGCACTGGGTCCGTAGCCAGCCCCGCTAACACAGAGCAAGAGCTGCACGGCCAAGCCCCTGCCCTGGCGAGGGCACGGGCAGCCCCACTGCACCCTCCACACCCCGCGGGAGCGCTCCCCCCGTCTCTGCAGCCCCTCCTGCCTCCCCAACTTCAGGAAGATGGCTGGGCCGTGTTCACCGGCTCCCCGCTGCCCCGGGAGCCCCCCGGGAGCCCCAGGCCAGCCCTCAGAGCTGCGGCGAAAGCAGAAGCAGTCGTGGCCGTGCGGCACCGGGCGCAGGGGCCCTGCCGCACCAGCTCCCCGAGCGCCTGCGGCCGGGGCGCCACCAACCCCCGGGCCCGGCGGGCGACCTTGCGGCCTCCGGGAAGGTCGCAGGGAACTGGGCGGGAGCGAGCGGCTGCAGCAGAGGGTGACCTTCCCCGGGGCCTCCCCGAGCCCCGCTTCCCCCTCCCTGGGCGGGCGCCAGGCGCGGCCACTGCTCGCTGCCGGGGGCGGTTCGCGCGGCCCCTGGCGCTGCCCCTTTAAGGCGTTGCCGGGGCGGCGGAGCTTGGTCCCGGGCGGCTGCCGTAGCGGCGCGGGGCCGCTGCACCACGTGGGGCCGGAGCGGCGCTGTCCTTCGCGGCGGGCGGGCGGGCGGGCGGGCGCGGGGCTCGGCGCGGCCCCATGGTCATTAAAGCGGACGAGATGCCGCCGGCCGCCGTGCCGGCTGCCGCGCAGGGCGGCGAGCAGCAGGAGCCGGGACCCCGCGGCAGGAGGCCGGCGGAGACGCAGCAGCGCCCCGGTAAGGGGATCGCCGCGGCTCGGCCGGGACGGGGGCCTTCGACGGGAGCGCGGCTGGCCGGGAGCGGAGGGGACTGGCGGGGCTGGGGTGCCCGTCCCGGGGCGGGAAAAGTCCCAGCGGGGCGCACCCGCCGTCCCCTTCCCGGCGCCGCGGCGCACGGGGCCCGCCGGGGGTGTCGCGGGGTGACGGGGGAGCGGGGATCGGGGCCGTCACGGGGAGCTGGGGCGCTTCTGTCAACTTGGGCTGCTCGTCCTGTCAGGGGACACGCCGCCGGGGCTGCCCGGGCCCGGCACAGCTGCCTCGCCGCAGGGCCGGCTGCCCGGCCCCCCGCCCGGCGCAGGGGTTTTTTGCGGGCAGCCGTGTCGGGCCCCGACGGCCGATCCGCGGCTCAGGGAGGCTCCGCGTAGCGCTCCCCGGGGCCGCCGCCTTGCTGGGGAGGCCGCTGGCTGCCAGGGCCGGAGGCCGCGGCGCTGGCAGCGGGGCCGGGACGCGTGATTCCTGCAGCTCGTCCGTGTCCCGGCGAGGCCGAGCCGAAGGACGGGACCTGAAGTAACAGCGAGGGATCGGCCGCGTCGTGCGGCGGCCCCGGCCTGGCCGGGCCTGTCCCGGCGGAGCAGGGAGCCCCGGGCTCCGGTGAAGGTCACCTTCACCGGGCCGCACCACCGCGCGGCCGCCGGGGGGAGTGCCCGCGCCGGGGCCCCGCAGCTTCCCCGACCGGCCCCGCCGCTGCCCAGGCCCGGGCCTGCCAGGCGCCGCAGCGGGCCGGGCCGGGCGATCCGCGGGCCGGGCCCGCCGGTGCCCGGGGCCTTGGCTGCGGGGAAGCGGTTGCCGTTCTTGTCACCGTGCGGGGCCCTTGCTGATAGCGGCCGGGGGGCCTGGTGCGGGGCAGGCTTCCAGGAGCGGTCGGCAGGGCCCGAAGTTCGCTGCGGGCACGCTGGGCACCCGGGGTGCGGGCACTGCCCCGCTTTGGGCTGTTGGCGTCCCTGCTGCGAGAGACAGGAGGGAGCTGGCTCTTCCAGGGAGTTTGGCGTGCAGGAGCTGCTGGCACGCTGGGAAATGCTCAAAAGCAAGAACTTTGCCTTGCCTGGGAAGGGCACATGGCTCGGTCGAGACCTCGGCTGAAAGCTGCTCACATTACCTCGTGTTTTGCTGCCTGCTCTCGTTTGAAACCAGAGCCTGAGTGGCTCAGACCGGGAACAAAGTGCAGCCCCACGTCCAGCACCACCTCCGTGGCTTTGGGTGCAGGCCATGGGAGACCATCACCTGCTCTGCAGTTGTCTGAGTTTGGTGCATTGTATCTTCGGGAGGTCACGGTCCTGAGCGCTGCTCTCCAGCTCAGCTCTTTCCCCTGACCTTTACTGTGCAAGGAAAAGAAGGGTGGCAGCGGCGTGGCTTGGGGCTGGCCTTCGGCCTGAGCCACCACGCGGAGCTGCTGAGCGAGTGACTGCCACTTCCTTCCCCATCCCGGGGTTTGTGGGGGCCAGGGAGTTTTTGGAGTTTGCCACCCAAAGCAAAGTTCAGGGAGCAGCCTGGATGCCGTTCAGGAGCTGGCAGCAGGCTCCTGAGCGCCTCCTGCCCCCTGCGCTGGGTGCACGGCGGGCAGCCCCTGCCAGCAGCTGGGTTAAAGAGTGATGTGCTCCGATGCCAGCCTCTGCAGGTCGCTGAAGGGGCAGGCAGGTGGAAAAATCCTCACCGGCTTTCAGCCCTGCAGGGTTGATCAGTCACCTCCTGGGGCTGGGGAGGAGGGCTCCTGTCCTGCTTGGGAGCCTGGGGCTGGAGTGGTGCATGAGAGAGGTGCTGTGCTGCACTGGAGCTGGGGGCAGGCTGTCCTCTGGCATCAGCACTGGGACAAGCTCTGGTTCCTAGGCCTCCGCCAGCCGGGGGGCATGGGCTCGGGCTCTGCCCTGGTGTACCCAGTGCTGCCTGTGTGGCTCTCGGAGTGCCCAGCTTGGGCACCTTTCTTCATCTGGGCAGTGGGCAGGCCCTGGGTGGGCATTTCACTGAGGAAAGGCACCCTGCTGCTGTGCCAGGCCTTGAGACTTGGGGTTGTGCTCTCTGGCTCGTGAGAGGTGGGAGGGCTGATAAGTGCTTCTCTGTACCTCCAAGCTAGACAAAACCATCAGGGACACTGATTCTGTGTGCAGGGACAGACAAAACCAGGGCCAGCTGGGCCTGCTGTAGTGACTTCTGGTGGGGGCAGTTGCAGGTTTAATCACCTTCCTTATCAGCTAGCAGGAGATCAAGGGACAGCCACTCTTGGATTAGTTTTGTTCCTGCACTTGTTGCTGCCCTAGAGCAAGCTTGTCTCCCAGGCCAGTTCAGCAGTGCTTCTAGGTGCCATAAGATGCTTTTCAACCTTGACTTGCCCAAAGATTTGCTTTTCCCAGCTAGATCTCTCTGGCCTTGTGCTTCCAGCCACCCATATCTTCAGCCACATCTTCTGTCAAGAGAGCAGAGGATGCAGGTGGTAGGGGGAGACTGCTGGGGAGGCACAAGAGTGGCTGTGCACTAGGAACAAGGTCAGGAGGCTGATTCTTAATCTGGGGATCTGCTATCTCTGTGTGTCGCCCGACCTTGGAGGCTTGGAAAGGGCTGATCTGCTGGCAGCTGGGCTCTCAATGTGCAGTTTGAACAGGCACTTGGGGGGGAGAATCAGAGGAACATTGTGCAAGAGAAATCTGATCCCTGCTACAAGGGTAAGGAGAGGAAAGGAGCCTGATAACGCAGAGTCTGTGCAGCAGGATGGGGTATGGGAGCGCAGGGGATGGTGTCTGGGGTGGTTCTGCCAGTGAGATAAGAGCGCTGAGCTCCTGCTGGAAGCTCACTGCTCTGCCTGAGCAGCTCTGCTCCTGGGTTTCCCAGCTGAAAAGTGGAAGTAAGTAGGTCAGGAGCATGCACCTAGATAAATCCACCTGCAGCACTGCCTCCTGCACGGCAAAGACAGCCCTCTGAGGAGACTCCTGGGTTTGCTGGACTTGGCATCTCACCCCTGTCCTGCCTCAGCCTCCCAGCACTCACTCTGCTCCCTTGCCCTGTGCTCTGCTGGTTGTCACTCCCCAGAGCTCTGAAGGTCTGATTTTCCTCTGTGCTGGAATTTGCATTGGAGAAGCCAAACCCAGTCCCCCGGGGGCAGTGCTTGGACAGAGCACAAAGGCTGATGACCAGAGCACGGTGGTGGCGGCTGTGGCTGTTTTGGAAGCACTTCTCCAGCAGCAGCAGCAGCAGCAGCAAGGCTGTCCAAGGGCCAGTGCTTGGTTCTCACCTCCCAGCAGCACGTGGCTGGTGCAGCAGAGCTTGCCACATGCCCCTTTGCCAGCTGAACTTTCTGTTCTGCATTCCAGCTGTTTAAGGTTAGTGAGCCTGGCAGGAGTGGTTACCTGGCACTCTGTTGACACTCCAGCAGAGATGTGCTCACAGGGGTGACCAACCCTGCGTGTCCCACCTCTGGGTGGGACGTCTGTGCTGGCAGGAGTAAGCTCCTTTCTCAAGCTGAAGAAATAACTGCTGCTCATTGCTGCCTGACTGGTCCTGAGGGAAGAAGCCTGTGAAGCAAGCCCTGGAGAGAGGTCCCCTCCAGCACAGTGACATTACACTAATGGCTCAGCTTTGAAAACCATTTCCTTAGCTTGCCCTTCTGCTTCTCTTTAAAGCTCTGCTGCAACCTGTTGACAGAGCTGCAGGCTCAGAGGACTGTTGTGTAGTTACTGCCCAGCAACATAAAGCTGCAGGAGGGTGGCTCCTGCCCTGCTTGCCTGTGGGTGGGATTAGCCTGACTCCAGCCCTGCTTCCCAGGCTCTCCCTTGCTGCCCTCCTGCTGGGCTGTGTGGCACTGGGGGTGGTGATGTGGATGCTGTGGTAGCTGTCAGTGAGTGGATGCTGTCTGTCAGTGAGTGGTGCAAGCAGGTGTGGGGGGCAAGGCTCTCACTTTGCTGGCTGAGGTGCCAAAGCCTCTGCCAGCCTGAACGCTCGGTGTGCAGGTTAAGATGGGCTGTGGTGCCAGCTTGGGTTGTGGCACTGTGTGAGGTAGGATAGGGTGCTCAGTGTCCCTGGCAGAGAGGTTGCTGTGGGATGAGAGAGTTTCCCAGGCTGCTGCTGGCCTGGGGCAGCTGTGGGCAGCTGGCACAGGGCTGGCCGAGTGGGAGGCTGTGGGCTAATTGGCACATCTGTGCCACAGGATGCAGGAAGGCAGAGAAAGCTGCTGGGCACAACATCACAGCCATCAGCTCTCCCCTGCTAACCCTGCAAAGAGCTCTCTTTGCCACCTCTGTGGGTCCTGGGGTCCACATGAAGGTCTGGACAGGGTCTGGCAGGGTCTTGCCAGGCTTGCACTGCATGGAGTCCTCTCCAGAGCTGCTGTGGCTGCAGTGAGAGAGGGCAGCGTGGGGTGAAGCTGGAGCAGCACTGCACCACTCTGCAGCTGTGCCTGCTCCTGTCTGCAGGCCTGATGCTCTGCTGGGCCCACTGCATGTGGAGCCCAGCAGGGGAGTTCATTGTCTTGGGCTCTCCTGGGTAGCCTTCTGAAGCTGAGGTGTGTGCAGAATAAAATACACCTCTGGCAGAGCCCTCAGCTGAGTCCTGGTGTCTGGAGTGTGATTCCTTCATCCACATCTGTTCTCCTGGACTGTGAGAAATGTGCTCTTCTAGCAGAGTTGATGGTTTTGTTGGTGCTGATCTTTGCCCTTTGCCTTAGGTGCTACTCTTTGCTCCCAGTCTGTGTGGTGTTTGAGTTGCAGGTTGCTGAAGGAGGGTCACCCAGCCAGCTCGTTTCAGGACTGAGCTTCCTGAGCTCTGGGCAGACAGAATGCTTGCACAGGGCTTGAAGTGGAGTTCCCAGGTGTGGAGAGCACAGTGTGGGTAACTCGGGGTGCCAGATGCAAAGCAGGAGGTGTTTTGGTGCCTGTAAGTGCCTGAACCTGCAGCTGTGGGACCCTGAGAGTGCCCCAGGGCACAGCTGTGGTGCACAAGTCCAGCACCAACATGAACACAGAGAAGCCACAAACTTCTGAGCAGGCTGGAATGTGGCTGGAGCTGTTTCAGTCTGTACCAGCCAAACTTTGAATGCACAGGAGCTAAGAATGAGCAATTCCTTCTCTTGCCACCCGTGGGTGGTGGGTGCCACAGCAGCCCAGTGAGGCCAGGGCCCTGCCGAGAGCCACGGGCTGCAGCCCAGTCCCCGGCACTGGGAAGCCACTGCTTATCCCTCTGCCCACAGATGGGTTATAGCCAGCCAGAGCTTCCTGAGCGGCTCTGAGGATTCACTGTGGTGCTTGGTAAAGAGGTGCTTGTGGCACCTCAAGTGCTGGAGGTTTCAGGGAAGCTGTGGTTTCTGTGGAGGAGGTGGAAGGAGGCTGCTCTGCCGTGTCTCCCAGCTGCCTGATGGATGGGATGTCCTGCAGAAACCATGCCACCAGGGCCGTCTCTGGAGGTGATGCCTCTTTGTTTAGTCACTTCATTTAACGTTCATTAGGCTATTCATTTTCATTTGCTGGTCATCTGAGTTGCAACTGACATTTGCTCCACTGCCACCAGCCTCCACGTGTTGGAGCTGGCCTGCACTGCCCTGCTCTGAGCCTGCTTTGGCTTGAGCTGAAGAAATGCTGCTCAGGTTCAGGAGATCTGACCAGGGAGAGATTGCTTTACCTGTTCTCAGAGGTCTCTCTGTCAGGAGGAAGAGTTGAAGCTATTAATACTTCTGAAGTCATTCAGAAGGCATCAGAAAAACATGAGGTACTGATGCTGATGTGAGCTGAAAGCTGGTGCTGGCTCCCAAGGCCCAGGGGTGCCTTGGTTTGAGGCTCCCAGGCCAAGGAGCCTACCCCAGGGCCCCTTGCTTGTTGGGACAGCAACTCAAAGGAGCTGGAGTGGGAGGTTTTTCTGTTGTCTGTTTTTCAGCTGGTTTCTGCCCTTCTCCTGGCAGGTGGCTTGCTGGCTTGGGGGCTCCAGGGGCTGCTCCTGACCTTCCCAGGGCTGCCTTTGGAGAAGGGATTGCATGTGAGCTGTGCTGGCCTTGAGCAAGGGCTCACGTGAGCTGTGTGCTCTTGGCTTTGAGTTTTGACATCCTGTCCTGGGGATGTGGCACGTATTTATCTTCTGCCCAGCGCAGAGCTGTGCCCCTGCCCGTCCACAGAGGCATGCTGAGTGCCTGGGAGCCCTGCCAGGGAAGCCTGTGCTGGAGCCTGGGCTGCCCAGGATGGGGGAGCTGTCAGGTTTGCCAAGCAGGCACCACGGCTTTCCTCAGCAGGGCCAGGGCCTGCACATCACATCCCACGTTCGAAAGATCCCACTCTTGGCATGCCTCCTGGGAAATCAGGGCCACCAGAGGGACCCAAGTAGTGGGGTGTTGGTGTGGGTGGGTGCTGGTGGAGCCTTGGGGCCTGGCTGTGCTGCTAGGGGAAGGCAAGTAGCTGGTGGCCGTGGCCCAGCCTGGCTGGTGGCGCGCCGCGACCTGCTCTGCTGCGGCCTCCCTGGGGCACCTGGTGCTTGCAGGAGCCTCCAGCTCCCCACATCCCTGCTCCATTTGCTGGCGTTTCTCAAGTGGAGGTGGGGAGAGGAGAGGCCTTAGGGGATTGTCTGTGTGGTTTGTGGTTGGTTTGTGTCTGATGCGGCAGAGCAGTGGGGAGAGGACAGAGAATTCCCTCTGGAGACCGCTCGCTGCTTTCCCTGCCCGGCTGTTTTGTGCTTGCCTGCTTAGTATGGATGGCTGTGCCCGGGCCCAGGCGTGCCATAGTAACTGCCCAGGCCTTGGCATTCAGCGCAGCTCGCAGGGCTGGCAGCGCCGGGGTGCCCCAGCGCCCGTCCCGTGGTGCACCGCTGCAGCTCTCCAGCTGGGGCTATTTATAACCCGGCAGGGCTGCGGCGCCGGGGCTGGCACCCCCTGCCGGCCTGCCCCGCCGGCCCCTCGGGCACACCTCTGGGCTGGCTCTGGCACGGCGGGCACGGGAGAGCTTCGGCCCCGGGGAGTCGCCTGTGGGCCCCGTGGGGCGCCGGCGGCGGAGGGGCGAAGGCCCACGGCGGGTGAAGGTCACCGGGGGCACCTGGGGAGAGCTGCTGGCGCCTGGATTCGGTGAGCAAGCAGGGGGTGAGCTCGGTGTGCAGGGCACCCTGTGAAGCCAGCTGCCAGACCCCTGCCTCCTGCCGCCCTGGGGACGAGAAGGAGCTGCCTCCGGACCGCCAGAGCAGGCGAGCGGGTCCGGGCTGCGGAGGGCGAGGGCTGGCGCCCGGGAGCGTGCCTGGTGGGGACCTCGGCACCCGAGTGCCAGCAGCACAGACTGTCTAGCCCGGTGCTGTGGGAGCCGGGCTGCCTGTGAGGATGGGGAACGGCCTCTTTGCCAGCTGCTGCAGGCATGTCACCGAGCTGATCTTCCAGCCACGCTGCTCCGACTCGCCCGATGAGAGCTCTCCGCTCTTGCCGAAGCCTCCTGCCAGCCGCCCGGAGGGGCCAGAAGCCGCCCGGTGTGCCAGGCTGTATCCAGACATCATCCCCAGCACAGCTGTGAGCGGGAGCCTGCAGGAGTGCCCTCGACGCATCCAAGCCCTGGCCGGGGCCGGTGGCGGATCGGCGGCGGTCTGTGCCGAGAGCGGAGCGGCAGCCGTGCCTGGCGGCGCGGGCCCCGCGGGCAGCGCCTGCCCTTCCAGCCGACCTTGGGGCTGATCATGCTCAGTCGCTCCAGAGCTGCCTGAAACTTGAGGCCAGTGGCTCAGGCCATGGATCTTGCCACCGGGAAGGGCAGGTGGCAGCAGCTGGTGGGGGAGATGCAGCCCCTGGAGCCTGTCCCGCCGGCCAGGGCCACGGCGAGGGACGAGCGGCCTCGGCGGGACCGGACAGGCTGCTGAGCTGGGGCGGCGCTGCTGCCTCCCTGGGGAGCCCTGGGACACCTTCCTCTGCTCTGCCAGCAAGCGTGGGGACAACCTCCCCAGCCCAAAGGAGAGTTGTGCCACCCATCCCCGCCAGCGAGCTGTCGCCTCAGGCCCAGGACGCGGGCCCCGGGGGCAGGCCAGGCTGTGATCCTGTCCCTCAGGCGCTGGCACTGCCCACAAAGCAGCAGCAACAGCAGCAGAAGAAGAGGAGGAAGAAAAGGAAGCTCACTCTTCTAGGTGCTCAGCAGCCTGGCACTGGTGTGCTTCCTGTGGCCAGATCTGTGTGCCCATGCTGGGGGTGGGTGGCTGGCGGTGTGTGCCCGTGGGATGGGGCAGCAGGAGGGACAGAGGGGCAGGAGGTGGTGTTTTGACTTCACAGGAGGAGGAAAAGGAGGAAGGTGGTGAGATGTCCCCCCCCCAGGGTGTGTAGCACAGAGGGACCTGCCTGTGCCTTGTCCACCTTACCAAGCAAGCATGAAGGCTCTTGCTTGCTTTTGCCTTAATTCAACAGGCAAAGCCTTCTGGTTCGTGACTGCAGACAGAGACCTCTGTGGGCTGGGGGTGGCTCTGCCAGGGCAGGGAGCAGTGGGGGACAGTGAGGGACACAGCAGTGTTGGCTCACAGGTCAGGGAAGATGCCCAGGCTGTGGGGATGGAGCAGCTCTGCAGCTGCCCTGGGCACAGGGATGAGCTGTTCCTCCTCCTCCTCCTCTCCATGCATCTTTCCAGTGCTGTGGGGACAGTGGGGCCCTGGCCCCTTGCTGTGGTGTGGGATGGGAGCAGCTGCTCCGCCACATCCTGCTTTCCTCCTCTCCTCCTCCATGAGCTGGCACAGCACTGCTGGAGCCCATGCCAGTCTCTGCAGTGTGCCACCACATGGTAACACAGAGTGGGGTTTGTCCTCGCCAGGACTTCTGGGCTGTGAGAGGCTCAGGTTACTGGGTTTTTAAGTCTCAAGGTCAATTTCTGCCTTTCTGTCACTAGGTTTTGTTTCCCTTTGCTGTGTGCAGTGCTGGCTTTTGGCCTCAGACTCTCTCTGGCTGGGGATGTGCAGGGAGACAGCCCCGAGCTGCCTGCTTGCTGTCTGCTTCAGCTCCTTGCTCGCTTTCCCTGTGCCAGCAGCAGCTGTTGGAGCTGCACGCACAGCTGGGTGGGAGCCTGCAGGAACTGTCTGATGCTGCTCGGAATTCCAAGTACCTTTGAGGAGAGAAAGGCAGAGTCTGGGGCTCAGAATGCCCTTGGAGCTGCTGACAAGGAGCAGTGCTGAGCTCAGGGGTGGAAGGGGTTGGGGTTTCTACGCCTCCACCGCTGCTGTCTGCAGGGCAGGAGACTCCATCTCCGGAGCAGCCCTTGCAGAGCAGCTGAGCTCACAGCAGCCTTCCGTGGCTGTCTTTGAGCTGCTGGGCTCAGAAGAGGATTAGTGACTGCCTTGGCTCGGGCAGCTCCCTCTGAGTGTTAATTAGTCATTAACAAAGGCTCTCCTGAGCTGTGCTCTCTGTCGCGGGCCACAGCCAGCAGCGTTCAGGTTTGGGTGAGGACCCTCCTCTGTGCCAGGGGCCTGGCTGGGCTTGAGGCGCCCCTAGCTCTGCAGGAGGTGGGAGTGGAGCAGGGGCTGGCACCTTGGTGTGTCCAGGGGCACAGAGCAAATCCTCGTCCTGATCCTCTCCGCCAGGCGTGAGCCGCGGCCGGGCAAGCGTGGGGCGATGCCCGGGGGGAGGGGGTGCCTGTGCCACCTCCCCCCTCAGCCCTGCTCTGCCTTGCCTGGGTCTTGCCCGTGCTGGAGGCTTGCTCAGGCTGCGCTGGGAGCCTGCTGGGAACGTGGTGTTACAGCTGGGCTGGCAGCCAGCGGCTCGGCAGCCCGCGGCCAGGGGCAGGAGGGTCCTTGCCGGGTGGCTGGCACATCCCTGGGGGTGCTGGGGGCAGCCGGAGGTCACAGCCTTTGGCTGAGCAGCGGGTGGGACAGGTCCCTGCGACTCGGCCACCTCCCGTGGCACGGCCTGGGCATGGCAGCTTCTCCTGCGGGTGGGACGCAGCTGAACACAGCTCCTGGAGCTTGAGCTGAGAGCGAGGGGCAGGGGGGGAGGGCTCTGCAGGTGCCTGCCAGGTGCCCCCTTTGCTCTTCCTGCCATCCTGGCCACGCTGCTGCCACCTGCCTGGCGGCTTTGCCTCCCTCTCCCTGCTGGCACCGCTGAGGCCGCGGCACGGCCGGTCTGCGGCGGGCACCGGGAGCTGGTGACCCAGTTTTGAGGCAGGTGGGTGCAGCTCTGCTCCCTGCAGGGAGAGCACATGCCATGAGTCAGCACCCAGCAGGCAAGCTCCCAGCTCCCTGTGATGCCATCAGCTGGGCTGGGAACAAAACGCTGCTGGAACTCCCCTGCTCTGCGCGCCCCACTGGCCTTGGGTCACAGCTGGGCTGCTCGGCCTGGCCTCAGCTTGGCTTTCTGCACCGCAGTCACTGCTGGCTGGAGCTCCTGGCACCAGCAGGCATGGAGGTGTTGCCTCTACTTGTCTCTTCTGTTGGCAGAGTGCAGAGCTGTACCAGCTCTGGCTGCACTCAGCTGGGGAAGGAGGGCTGGGAGGGGAGAGTGCTGTGTGTCTGCAGACGAGGGCCACAGTTCAGGGATGCTGCCCTGCTGGGTGGGCAGGGGCTGGGCCAAGCCTGGCTGGGAAGCCTGCTGAGTTGTCCTGTTGGTGAGGCTGGGGATCCCAGGTGCAGCAGCAGCAGCTGCTCTGCTCTGCCTCCTTGTCACTGCATGTTCAGGCAGCCCAGGAGGGTGGCTGTGCTGGCTGCGGGGTGTGACCCAGGGCTGTCCCCAGCCCTCTGGGCATGCTGTGGTTTTGCTGAAACCACATCTCTCAGGGCAAGTTTGTGGGGAGCTTTTTCTTCCTCCTTTTCTAGTGTGACTGCAGCCTGCCAGAGCCGGAGCCAGGCCTCTCCCCGGGCTTGCCTCTGCTGTCATGTGTCAAAGAAATGAATGGCTGGTGCTGGGGACAGGCCCTGAGTGACAGGGAAGGTGAGCAGCAGCTGCTGAGGGGCTGGAGGCAGCAGGGGCTGCTCAGCTCGCTGTTACCTGCGGCCTGTTGGAGCAGCTTTGCTTTCCTGGGGTTCCATCCTGCCTTTCACCCTGTCCTGATTCAGCCCTGGCAGTGTCTCTGTGGCAGGTCTGCTGCTGCCAGCTGTGGTGTGTGACCCTCTGGGGACACCCCAGCAGGTTCTGTCGCTGCAGCCTCACCTTGGCTGCAGAGGTGTGCAGGGGGTGCAGCACTGCCACCCCTGTTCTCACAGCTGGTGGCTCTTGAGCGGCTTTCTGAGCTGCTGGAGCAGTTGGGGCTGGTGGCTGAGTGCCAGCCAGGAGAGCTTCAGGTCTTGAAGCTGCATCACCAGTCTGTGTGTCAGGAATGATGGGGAGCTGCCAGCTCCCCTGGAGCACAGCTGGGCTGGGATTGGTGTCTTGCTAGGAGGAGGAAGGAGTCCTGCCAGGCAGAGCTGGCTGGAGGGCTGCAGCTTGGTGCTTGGCAGCTTCAGGGCATTATTCTGGCTTTGAGCAGCCCTGACCCCATGCAGCCTTGTGGAAAGGTTGTTCCCAGTGCTGGGGAAAAGCCTCAGCCTGTTCTGGGTGCCTGGGAACACCAAATTGGAGCCACCATGTGTGGCTTTGGAGGTCAGTGCCAGGGTGTGGATGGCTGGGACAGGACAGCTGTGCCAACAACACACCTGATGGGGCACAGCCCCTGCTCCCTGCCAGCCTTCACTGCCCAGGGTGGGCAGGTCAGAGCAGCCTGGGCAGGTCAGAGCAGTGCCCAGCTGCCACGCTGGGGCCTAGGGGCTCTCTCCCCTCTCGCAGAGACTGCCCCCAGTGGCTCTCTCCAGCTTTCCCTGGCAGCACCCTGGCCCAGCAATGCGGTGTCCCCTCTGCAGCATGCTCCCCAGCCCAGTTGGGTGGCTGCAGGCTGCTCTGGGAGACCTGCAGCTTCCGCAGTCTTCTGTCTGACACCATCCGCCTTAAGTGGAAACGAAACCAAGCCCCTGTGTGAGCAGCAAGGGAGGTGCAGAGAGCTCCCCATGACACATCTGAAGTGTCAGCACCTTCTCGTGAACAGAACTGCCTGGGCAGAGCCTCACCCTGGCACCCTGGCATCTCCAGGAGGTATGCTGGAAATGCAGAGGGTGCCCAGATGCAGGCAGGGCCGTGGGAGCTGTTTGTGTGCTGCTGGAGTAACCTGGCTGCTGCCATGTGATGTGAGCTCGGCAGCACAGCCCTGGCTCTGCCTCCCTTCCCTGGCTGGGCAGCAGCACCCAGGAGGGGCTGGAGCTGTGGAATGTGTCGGTGCAGAGGTGCCAGCTGCCTCTGGCCACCCAGCACCACACCCCCTCTCTTTGAGGTGCTTATTAGTGCTGGGCTGAGCGTGGTGCACCCTGCCCCGTCCTTGCTGCTTCCCTGCCCTCTCTGCCTGGGCTTGGTGGAAGATGCCAACCCCCAGCCTTGGCTGTGCTGCCAGGGGCAGCTCTTGGCACTCCTGGCTCCGACAAGCACCCGGTGCAGAGCAAAACACCTTCAGAGCCCTGTCTGCTCGGGCTGGCCGGGGGTGGTGAGGTTGTCCCCAGGCAGTGTCTCCGTGCCCACGCCAAGAGGGCCAGCGGTTGGCTCAGGCCTCCTCTAAACCTCTCTCTTCCCGCCCAGAGCACCCTTCTGGCGTGGCACTGATGAATGGCAGCGGCCCACACGAGAGCCTCAAGGGTGAGAAGGATGCCAGGCAGAATGGGCACGAGGAGGCTGAGGCAGGAGAAGATGGGAATGACCAGGAGGTGATTGTCATCCAGGACACAGGATTCACCGTCAAGATCTGCGCCCCGGGCATAGAGCCCTTCTCCCTGCAGGTACCCCTGGGGCTGGGCAGGCAACGCAGCCAGGCCACACACAGCTCTCCCCTCCAGCCAGGGGGGCAAGCAGTGGTGCCCAGGGAGCCCCTGTGCTCTGGGCAGTACCTTCAGGCTGCTCCCAGCTCCCTGACCCGGCCATCCCCTGATGGGATGCAGTGGGGAAGGAGGCAGCAAAGCATGGAGGGTGCAGGAGAGATGCTGCCTGGCCAAGTGGCTTCTAGAGAGGAGGAGATGTGAGCAGCAGGCTGGGGCAGGGGCCTGCAGAGGCTCTGCAAGGACAGGGAGGGTGTTCTGCTCCAGGTCCCAGGTGTGGAGCAAGGGGAGGAGGAATTGGCTGAAGTGCAGCTGCTTGCCCATCGCAGAGGGGCTCAGGTATGGAGCTGAGCACAGGGAAAGTGGCGTTCCCATGCCTGGGCTGCTTCCCTGGGGCTCAGGAAGGGGAAATCCCTCGCTGGCCTGAGAGCTGCTTCAGGCTAGTCTGGGTTTGGAGCCACCACAGGTGCCAGCACAGCTCAGGGAGCTCAGGCAGCAGCCTGAAGCTCAAGGAAACAATGCTGCCTCTGCTTCCCCTCTGCATGTGTCATGTGGACAGTGCTGTGCTGGCAGCTGAGGACGGGCTCTGGCACGCCTGGCTGATACTCTGATGGAGCTTGATACTGCCCTGGAAGCCATGGGCACCAAGTGCCTCTCATTTCAGGGAGAGGCATCTGGAGCTAAACCCAGTGGGAAGCCTTATCTCCCCAAGCCTGGCAGAGAGTGCCAAGTGCCAGCCCCCGTGGAAGGAGCTGTACCACAGCCCAGCTTTGCTCTCCTCTAATCCCCTTGGCTGTTGGTGTTAATAAGCTAATAATAGCAGCCCGTGGTGGCCAGAGCTGCTTATGTGAACCACCCTGAGTCCTCCCAGCCCAGGAGTGCCCCTGCTGCTGGAGCACAGGGGGAGGAGAGCAGCCCCTCTGGGACAGCTCTTGCCTGGCAGGCGCCTTGTGCTTGCTGGTGGCACGGCCTGGAAGGGTGGCATGGGCATGGGCACACCACGCTGGGGCCTGTTGGCCATGGCATCGCTCGGAGCCTCGCCACAGGTGTGCAGTGCCACTAACTGTTCCTTCGCTGCCCCCTCTGCCACCTCTGTCCCAGGGCAACTTCTTGGCACAGTGCCAGGCTGTGACCCTGCCCCCCAGCAAGGCATCTCCTGGGAGGGAGAGCTGCAGTCTGCCTTCCCGAGCCTGGAGAGGTGTTCTGAGCCTGCGGCGGAGGGGCAGAGTTCGGCAGGGATTGGGAGTGACTGCCTGGGCTCTTCCCTTCTCAAGGTCTCTCCTCAAGAGATGGTGCAGGAGATCCACCAAGTCCTGATGGACCGTGAGGACACCTGCCACAGGACCTGCTTCTCCCTGCAGCTGGATGGCAACGTCCTGGACAACTTTGCCGAGCTGAAGACCATCGAAGGGCTGCAGGAGGGCTCGCTGCTCAAAGTGGTGGAAGGCAAGTTCCTGCAGACGGGGGCACGGGGCAGGTGTGGTTCTGACCTGCTGGCAGCCCCTTCCCCCTGTGAGCCCTGTGAGCCAGAGGAGCAGGCAGCTGTGAGCTTCCAGCCTCTCCCCTTCCTTCTGGCCCACCAGAGCCCTACACGGTGCGGGAGGCCAGGATCCACGTGCGCCACATCCGGGACCTGCTGAAGAGCCTCGACCCCTCCGATGCTTTCAATGGTGTGGACTGTAACTCACTGTCCTTCCTGAGTGTTTTCACTGAAGGAGACCTTGGAGGTATGGAGCTGAAAGGCTTCTCTGGTGTGGTCAGCATTTCCCTTCCCTGGCTCTTTGCTGGGTTCAGCCTCACCCCAGCGCTCGGCCGTCCCACGTGGCTCCGGGGTGCAGAGGAGCCCTGGGAGCGCTCCTGCTCGGCTGGCTGCTGGAGGAGGGAGTGCTGGGTCATGCAGCGCTGACTCTCTGGCTCTGTCCGTTGCAGACAGTGGCAAAAGGAAGAAGAAAGGTACCGAAATGGAACAAATTGACTGCACCCCTCCTGAACATATCCTGCCAGGTAGCAAAGAGAGACCCCTGTGTGCCCTTCAGCCCCAGAACAGAGACTGGAAGGTAGAGTTCTCCTGTGTCATTCAAACAGCTATTGGCACATTCCTTGCAGCAGACTGGTGCTCGGGGCCTGCAAGCTGCGCTGGACTTTGGGACTTGCTCTGCTTTTGATGCTTAATGAGTGCTGGGACAGCACTGATTAGCCAAAGGAATAAAGTCCAAGAGCTTGTGTGCAGAGCACTGGACACCCACTCTGGACACTTGCAGGGTGTCAGATGGCCACTTGTGGTGGGAGGGGGCAGGGAGGGCAGAGCTCTGCTCCTCTGCAGAGTGCTGGAGACAGGATCTGCACATCACCACAAATTGCCCTTGGCTTTCCCATACCCTCCCACTTAGACTCCGGTTCAGAAGCTGCCATTTGAAAACCAGTACAGCAAGAAATCCGTGCCCTGTGCAGCCCAGAGGCCCAGGGTGCCTGTTTCCACCCCTGTCTTATGGGGTGGAAGGCAGCAGACCCAGGGGGATTAGAGAGCTGCAGCAGCTGGGGGACAGCTCTGCCCCGAGCCCAGGCTCTGCTGTAAGCCGCGGGCCCGGAACCAAGCTGAGGGCAGGAGGTCAAAGGAGCACTGAACGCTCTGGAACTCCAGGGAGTTTGTTTCACTCCTGCTGACCAAGCTGCTGCTGCTGCTGTGTTCTCCTGTAGCCTTTGCAGTGCCTGAAGGTATTGACCATGAGTGGCTGGAACCCTCCTCCGGGTAACCGGAAGATGCACGGGGACCTGATGTACCTCTATGTCATCACGGTGGAGGACCGGCACGTCAGCATCACCGCCTCCACCAGAGGCTTCTACTTGAACCAGTGAGTAGCTGAGCCCTGCCCAGCCCTGCCCTGCCCAGCCCAGCCCTGCCCTGCAGCAGGCAGCTCGTGACAGCCAGCCAGGGAAGAGCCCACAAGCAAACAAACAGAGCCACAGAAAGCTGAGAGGTTGGAAGGGACCTCCAGAGGTCATCCAGGCCAACCCCCTGCCAGAGCAGGAGCACCCCGGGTAGTCTGCACGGGAATGCATCCAGCTGGGGCTGGAAAATCTCCCAGACTCCACAGCCTCTCTGGGCAGCCTGCTCCAGGGCTCCAGCAGCCTCACTCTAAAGAAGTTTCTCCTCATGTTGAGCTGAAACCTTCTCTGTTCAAGTTTGTATCCATTGCTCCTTGGCCTATTGCTGTGCACCACTGAAAAGAGACTGTCTCCCTCCCCTTGCCCCCCACCCCTCAGCTACTGATAGACATTGATCAGATCCCTCTCAGCCTTCTCTTCCCCAGACTAAATGGCCCCAGGGCTCTCAGTCTCTCTTCACAGGGGAGATGCTCAAGTCCCCTAAGCATCCTCCTGGCTCTCTCTGCTGGACTCTCTCCAGCAGGTCTCTGTCTCTCTTGAAGTGGGGAGCCCAGAACTGGGCACAGCATTGCAGGTGTGGTCTCAGCAGGGCAGAGCAGAGGGGCAGCAGAACCTCCCCAGCCCTGCTGGAATGGCTGCTCCTTGTTTTGTTGGGGGAAAGTAGCTTGGTGTCATTGGCTGCTCCCCTGGGTCCAGTAGCTGCTCTACTGGACTGGGCTGTTGAGTTATGCTTGGTACCACTTCTCCACACTGGATAACTGCCTGATGCTTGAGGGAAAGTTTAAACATCCCATAGTGTCATCAGCTAATTAGAGCATTTTGAGCTGGGAGGGAGTTCCTTCCTGACCATTGCAGCAATCTCATCTTGCCCTGAAGCAGAAGCAGAGCCTGTCAGAACCTCCTGAGCTGGGCTGGGAGAGGCTGTTGATGTGGCTCTCGGTGCCTGTGGCTGTGCTGAGGGAGGGGCAGGGTCCATCCAGCCCAGCAGCCTCGTACCAGAGACCTGTTGAGTTGAGGGCGGACAGGAGAGAACCCCAGAGCTGCAGACCCTGCTGTACCTGAGCAGCCATCAGCTCAGAACCTCCTCTGAGTGGCCTTGATCCTGCAATGCAGATAATTGCCTGGGCAACCATCACTGCCTGTTTGAAGTGCAAGGCTCTAATTCACAGCAGGAGAATGAAGCTGCCTGAGGAGGAGGACAGCCTCAAGCCTAGGTGGTAGTTGAAGCACATTTCCACCTTCTGTCTCAGGATGCACTGGAGGTGCTCTGTGTTAAACTGGCTCGTGGAAGGAATCATTTGCAGGCCACTCTTTGCCCTCAGAGCTGCACAAATCAGTGGTAGAAGTCAGGACTCTAAGGGTGCAGGTCCCAGGAGCCCAAGGGGCACAGTGAGCATGGAACAAGTGGCCTCCTGAGCCTTGCAAAGTGCCACCTGGGGAGGAGATGTGCTGGAGTGCTCCTGGCAGGCCTGGTGCTCAGACAAGGTCTCTTGAGAGGGCTCCCACTGCCTGGTGTAGCTGGGGCCACTCCTGTTGGGTTCTGAGTCAGGCAGAGGCCCTCCTGGTGTGTGGGGGAAGCCCTTTGAGGTCTGTCCTTCCCAGCTGTGAAGATCCAAGCCCTTCTTGTACCTGGTGACAGCTGAGGAAGGTCTGGGTCAGATTTGCCATGCCACCCTCAGGGCCCAGGCAGAGGGTTCCTGGCTGTGTCTCCTGTGGAGAGACTGGAGAGGGCTCTTGCAGCCCAGCTGGTCTCCATGGAGTGAGCAAGGCCATGCTGGGCCTTCCATGCAGAGCTCTCATTCCTGTCCCTAGGCTGTGGGAAGTCTCAGGTATGACAGCAGGTCCTGACTTTGTTCCCTTTCTCTCTTGCAGGTCTACTGCATACAACTTCAACCCCAAACCTGCCAACCCCAGTTTTCTCAGTCATTCCTTGGTGGAACTACTCAACCAGATCAGCCCTACCTTCAAAAAACACTTCTCTGCCCTGCAGAAGAAACGGTAGCAGCACTCTGTCCCCCTGCTCTGCCCTGGGACCTTCCTGCTGAGGCTCAGCTCTGGGAGCTGGCTTGCAGAGCCTGTGTCTGAGCTCACTCAGGGGTGGGGTGGTTGGGATATGAGAGTCTGTGCAACAAGGACCACACAGCACCTGACTGAATGTCTTGGCAGCACCCTTCTGTGAGTGCCTTTCCCTGCCAGAGCTGATGGGACTTGTCAGCACAGCAGCTGCTGGAAGCCCAGAGTCCTGATCCTTCCCCACTGGATGGTCTCTCTTGGCTGTAGCTGGAGATGCCTCTTGCTTCCAGCGCACAGATTTAGGGATTTCAGTCCTTGGCCTCAAGCCAGGCTGGGGGAGTGACAGCTTCCCATTGCCCTGGGAGTGTCAGCTCTGGAGCTCACCTGGGGTTCAGCCCTGTCCCTGCTGAGACACCAGCCACCCAGGGCAGTTTGTGCAGGGGGAGGGAAGGCCCAGAGGTGCTGTGCTGTGTTCCCAGGGGGAAGCAGCTCCTGGGATGGGGGCTCCTTGCCGAGTCGCTGCAGTGCCTGTGTGCCTCCTGGGAGACTTGGTGACTTCCTGGCTAGCCAGGCAGCTAAGAGTTCATGTGAAGCATGGCCAGGGGGCTGGTGACCTGCTCAGCAGGTGCTTCTCCCTGAATCCAAACCAGAGGCTGAAACACGGAGTACCAGGGAAAGTAACATGAGGGCTGTGGAGAGAGAGGAACCATTTGAAACATGCCTGTGCAGGCTCCCCTGCTCTCCTTTCCTCTGGCTGCTCTAATAGCAGTGAAAACAATCAGGCATTGTTCTGTGCTGCCCTTGCTGCAGGGACCACTTCTGCTGCAGGACAGTGGGTGCTGTGCAGGGGCTGTCATCCTGCAGAGACTCCTTAATGACCTGCCTGGGCTCAGCAGGGTGCACACCGACAGCACATTGTGTGGCTTTCAGGAGCTCTGCTTCTGCTCTCATTAAGAAGATGAAAGTGACACTAGACAAGGGCTGGAAATTAGCAGTGGCCTCCAGCCACCACTGTGACTATCTGGCCATTTAGAAATGATTACCCTGATTGCTTCTTGGGCCAGCAGTAAACACAGATGAGGCTGCAGCACCTGCTGAGAGCAGCAGATCCACGAGGGGAAGCTTCCTCCTTCACTTCAGCAGTGGCTGTGGGCTGGTTTGTCACCTGTATGGAGTGGTGTGAGAGCTGAGGCCAGGCTGGGAGGGGGCATCCTCTGCCTCCTGAGTACTAGAGGGTGCTGGGGGTCTCTGGTGATACAGCTGAGGCTAAGAGTGGGAAAAGGAGCTGGGAAAGCCCAGGTGGTCCTGCAGGCTGCTGCTGGTGCCAGCTGCTCACCGTGGGGTCCAGCACAGGTTCAGTCCAAGTGCTGAGTGCTGCCCCTGAGGCCTGGGCTTGTGTGTCGTGAGCTGATCTTGCAGCAGAGGGAAAAACTCTCTTAGAACAGGAAGAAATCTTCCTCTGGAAAACATCTGCTTGTGTTCCTTCCCACCCCAGGGTTCAGAGGCACCCCTTTGAGAGGATAGCTACCCCCTTCCAGGTGTACAGCTGGACGGCCCCGCAGGCAGAGCACGCCATGGACTGCGTGCGGGCGGAGGATGCTTACACCTCTAGGCTGGGCTATGAGGAGCACATACCTGGACAGGTACTGGTCCTGCTTTGCCTCAGCTGCTGCCAGCTGCACTGGGAACCCCCCAGCTTCTAGCAAGTAGGCCTCTGGTATTTGTTGGAAGGGGTTTGCTCACCGAGGGAATGCTCACAGGAGGCCTCTCCCTGCCGGGGCTGTGCTGGCAGGGGCTGTGCTGCTCAGGCTGCAGCTCCCCAAGCACATCAGGCTCCGAGGGGAGCAGCTTCTGCTTGGGTGCTTAGAAATCCCAGGTCCTGGCTCTGAGTGCTGCTGCACAGAAGGCAGAGGGCTCCTCCATGCCAGTCAGGCCTGCAGCAGCTCTTCTGTCTCTGATCAGACTCTGCCAGGGACTTCAGCTGCAGCTTCACAGCATCAAACCTGAGAGGCTGAGAGTGGTGCAGAGCTGTAACAGCTGCCCATGGGTGGGTGGCTGCCTGCCTGCAGTGTGACCACATCAGACCTGCACCATGCTCCTCCAGAGCCAGGAGGCTGCTCTCAGTTAAACTGCCCTGCATGAGCTGGGCTAATATAAGATCTGTGCCAGGCTGCTGCTGAAGGAAGTCCACTCACGAGGAGTGTTCATTCCTGCTGTCAGTTCACTCCTGAACTCCACAGCAGCCTGAATTCTTGCCCCTTCCCCTCCCTTCTCTCACTAAATGCCTTGTAAGGCAGAGCCCCTCCCCTGCCCAGTCCCTTCCTGCACCATGCAGTGCATCCCACAAGGCTTTGACTCTTTCAGACCAGAGACTGGAACGAGGAGCTGCAGACCACCCGGGAGCTGCCGCGCAAGAACCTGCCCGAGAGGCTGCTGAGGGAGAGAGCCATTTTCAAGGTGACTCACACAGCCCCTTCCCTGCCGCCCCTGGCACAGCACAACTGGGCACAGCACAGCTGGGCACTTCCCCTGGGCCACCCTTTAGAAACTGCCAGAGGAGGATGCCTCTCCTGTTCCCTCTCACACATCTGCCTTCTGCTCCCACCCCCACGGGGAGGAATTGCTCTCCTTGACCCCAGGGCAGCCACCTGCTCATCCCCTGTGCTGCCTGAGCCAGTCCTGCTTCTAGTGGGTGGGAGGAACAGGAGGACAGGGGCCACCTGAGCCCTCTTCTGCTGAGAGCCAGGGAGCCGGAGCTGTGCTTGTCCTGAACGAGCTCCTGGAGCTTGTGTCCATGGCACCAGCCAGGCTCACAGAAGGCCAAGGCAGCTGCTCTGCCTGCTGGAATGCTCTCTCTCTGGTCAAGATCTGTGGGGAAGTTTTCCAAGGTCCAGTCTAACACTACCACACCCAGCTTCCCCTCCGCCTCACCATGAGGAGGAACTTCTTCACTGTGAGGGTCACAGAGCACTGGAGTGGGCTGCCCAGAGAGGCTGTGGGAGTCTCCTCTGGAGCCTTTCCAGACCCATCTGGATGTGTTCCTGTGTGCCCTGTGTTGGATTCTATGGTACTGCTCTGGCAGGGGGTTGGACTTGGTGATCTCCCCCCTCTACTCAGCTCTGCTGAGACCCCACCTGGAGTACTGCGTCTTGATCTGCAGCCTCTGTTATGGGAAGGCTCTGGAGGTGCTGGAAGGTGTCCAGAGCAGGGCCATGAGGGTGAGCAGAGGGCTGGAGCTGCTCTGCTATGGAGACAGGCTGAGGGAGTTGGGGTTGTTCAGTCTGGAGAGGAGAAGGCTCTGAGGAGACCTAATTGTGGCCTTCCAGTATCTGAAGTGGGCTCCAAGAAAGCTGGGGAGGGACTTTTGAGGGTGTCAGGGAGTGATAGGACTGGGGGGAATGGAGCAAAACTAGAAATGGGTAGACTGAGATTGGACCTTAGGAAGAAGTTCTTCCCCATGAGGGTGGTGAGTGAGTGGCACTGGTTGCCCAGGGAGGTGGTGGAAGCCTCATCCCTGGAGGTGTTTGCAGCCAGGCTGGAAGTGGCTGTGAGCAGCCTGCTGTGGTGTGAGGTGTCCCTGCCCATGGCAGGGGGGGGTTGGAACTGGCTGAGCCTTGAGGTCCCTTCCACCCCTGACACTTCCACGACTGATTCCCTGCTCTCCAGGGGTCCCTTCCACCCCTGACACTTCCACGACTGATTCCCTGCTCTCCACGGGACCCCTCCAGCCCCGGCCCTCCCGTGGCCGATGCGCTGCTCTCCTCCGGCCCCTTGCCGGCGCTGAGCCCGCGCCGCTGGCTGCCCGCAGGTGCACAGCGACTTCACGGCGGCGGCCACGCGGGGGCGATGGCGGTGATCGACGGCAACGTCATGGCCATCAACCCCAGCGAGGAGACCAAGATGCAGATGTTCATCTGGAACAACATCTTCTTCAGCCTGGGCTTCGACGTGCGCGACCACTACAAGGACTTCGGGGGGACGTGGCCGCCTACGTGGCCCCCACCAACGACCTCAACGGCGTGCGGACCTACAACGCCGTGGACGTGGAGGGGCTCTACACGCTGGGGACGGTGGTGGTGGACTACAGAGGCTACAGGGTGACGGCTCAGTCCATCATTCCCGGCATCCTGGAGCGGGAGCAGGAGCAGAGCGTCATCTACGGCTCCATAGACTTCGGCAAGACGGTGGTCTCGCACCCCAAGTACCTGGAGCTGCTGGAGAAGACCAGCAGGCCGCTGAAGATCCAGAAGCACAGGGTGCTCAACGACAAGGACGAGGAGGTGGAGCTGTGCTCCTCGGTGGAGTGCAAGGGCATCATCGGCAACGACGGCCGGCACTACATCCTCGACCTGCTCCGCACCTTCCCCCCGACCTCAACTTCCTGCCCGTGGAAGGGGAGGAGATGCCTGCGGAGTGTAAGAAAATGGGGTTCCCCAAGCAGCACAGGCACAAGCTCTGCTGCCTGCGGCAGGAGCTCGTGGATGCCTTCGTAGAGCACAGGTGAGCCGAGATCCCTCCTTCCTCTGGCCGTGGGCCGAGGCAGCACCGCGCTGCCGGGGTGCCAGGGGCCGCCCGGCTGAGCCCCCAGAAGCGGGCAGCTCGCCTCCCTTCTGCAGGGCTGTGCAGGGGCAATCGTAGAGCCTTACCGAGAGGCGAAGATGGAGGTCTTGAGGGGCTTTGTAGTCTCCAGAGCTCCAGAAGTGGGCAGCTCGTTTCCCTTCTACTAGGCTGCACAGGGGCAATCCTAGAGCCTTACTGAGAGGTGAAGATGGGGCTCTGAGGGGCTTACAGGGGCTCTCGAGGGGCTTTTCAGTGTCCAGAGCTGCTTTGGTTCTTTCCTGCCCCAACATGTGCAAGTTCTTTCTCTGTACCTGTACCCCTGATGGCTGGGGAATGGGAAGGATTTAGCTTCTTGAGGCTCTCCAGCTGTCTTGAATGCTGCCTTTTTTCCTGAAGGCTGAGAAAAGTTAGCTGTGGGAACTGCTGGAGGCACTTTGTGGTGGGCTGGGGTGGTGCTTGGCTGGCTCAGCGCAGGCAGGGAAGCAGGAGCTCTGCAGGCAGGATAAGCCCGAGTCCTGTGGCATGGTGATGTTAATGCTCTTGCTTCCAAGGTGAAGGGCTGCAGGTGCTCTGCTCTCTCAGATGGTCAGAGGCTGTGCTTTGCTTGCTGGGGAGATGAGCCCTGCAGTTGCTGAGGGAGGAGCCCTGGCCGCTGAGCAGCCAGTTCTGCAGCCAGCGCCCTTCCCGGCGCACCACGTGCCTGCAGGCAGCCTTTGCTGGGCCCCGGGACAGCTTCCAGACCAGCAGCCTGCAGGACCGTGGCTGTGGGGTGCTGCTGCTGCTCCTTGGCTAGCAGAACCTGGCCCTCTCTCTGCTGAGGTCTCCTGGCAGGATTGCTGCTGGTCTGAGCTGCCTGGTCCTGTGCAGCTGGCAGCGGAAGCTTCCCAAGCTGGCTGCTGCCTGTGGAAAGCAATTTGTAACCTCTGCAAGGAGATTAGTTCCCCATTGTGATGGGTAATGGAAGCCCACTTGTTTTTTTGCTGCTCCTGATAAGCTACTGTGCACTCCTTTGACCTGGGAAAGCTCCTGGGAAGAGGGTGCCCAATGCTGCCTTGCCCCAGGGAAGCTGTGTGGTCTGTAATGCCAGCTGGTGAGGCTTGCCCTGGCGGGGCAGCGGTGACCCTCTTGGACTCTCCTGCATCCTGAATTCCTCTTCTCCTTCACTGTAGGTATCTCTTATTCATGAAGCTGGCTGCACTGCAGCTGATGCAGCAGAAAGCCAGCAAGCAGGAGAGCTCTGGAGCTCTGGAGAACGGCTCCTCTGCAGAGAATGGCTCTGCAGACAGCGAGAGGCCTGAGCCCGAGGAGGGCAAGATGGAGGAGAATGTGACTGGGCTGGAGCAGGTGAAGGAGCTTGCTGAGACCATTGCCTCTGATGATGGAGCAGGTATTTCACCCTCAGCAGCAGCCCAGGCCTCCTGCCCCAGCTGGGGGTTGTCACTGGTGGGAGCTGAGCCAGCCTGGGGTGGGTGGTGGTTGCTAAGCAGGCCAGGCACTGGCTGCTTCTGGCTCTTTGCATGGAGCCATTCACACAGCCATGAATCAGTCACCCTGGGGGCTGGCTGGGTAGGTGTCTCTGAAGGCAGCAGCCCATCAGTTCTGCCCTGTGAGCAGGAGCCTGGCAGCAGGCTGGGCTGTGGGGGGCACTGGCCAGGGCTGGGCTGCCAGAGGCTTGGTGTGGCAGAAGGGAGCAGGAGCTGGCAGGGCTGGGCAGCGTGCAGCGCAGGCAGCTCTGGGCACCATTGTCTCCAACATCTGAGCTTATCATTGTCTGAAGTCCATCTTCATTTGTATTCTGTTTCCCTTCCTGAAGTCCTCATTCATTTGTATTCTGTTCTCTCCCTGCTCCAGTGGATCCCAAGAGCAGGGAAGTGATTCGGAACGCGTGCAAGGCCGTGGGCTCCATCAGCGACACCTCCTTCGACATCCGCTTCAACCCAGACATCTTCTCTCCAGGTACGTGTCCAGGGAGCCGGCTTTGTCCTCCTTCAGGCTCTCCAGCCAAGCCCCTGCTGCTCTGGAGCCAGGAGCATTGCTGGCTGGGCACGGTGCAGGCTTCTCCACCAGGCACAAGGCGCAGCCCCGGAGAGGGAAGGGTAATGGATTGCGGCGCTCCAGCTGGCTCCCAGCGCTGCGCTCGGGGGAGGTCCGCACGCTGCTGCCAAGAGGCTTCCTGCCATTCTCCAACGTCCCAGCTGCTAGACCACATGAAAAGGAGGAGAGGGAGGGGGAGGAAATTAATTTGATCCTAAGGTAATAGTTCACACACAGAAAACAGCAGTTGGAGTTGGAACAACTGCTGCTGGGTGAAGGGCAGGGATGGATTGAGCAACGTGGTGGTGTGCGGGTCACGGTGCCCTTCCTGAGGTATGCCTCAGCTGCATGCTGCTGCTTTCCATGGCTGGCATCGGTGTGTTTGTCATTTGGAAACACAGAAGCAGCTCCCAGGCTGGGGGGGGAACACCAAGGCTGTGTGCATGCAGATCACAGGAGAAGGGCTGTGCAGTTGGGTTCAGCTTGGAATAAAGGCATCAGGAGGAGCTTGCTAAGGCTGCTTCAGCACCAGCTCTGCAGCTAGAACTTCAAACCTGATTTTCATTTTGGTGTGCGAAAGGCTCTCTAGTGTCTGGCACCTGAGCTGGTCCACCCACTGGAACATTCCCACTCCAGTCTGTCCAGGTGACTCTTGGCACTGCAAAGCGCTCTGCGTCCTGCCAGTGGCCCAGAGAGCAGCGTGCAGGCTGTTAACAGCTCTGTTAGGAAGGGGTGAGTGGGAAGGACCCAGCAGAGCAGCTCAGGTTCCTTCCATTGAAACAGGTGAAGCAGAGGACTTTCTGAAGAAGCACCTTGAACTCCAGGGAGGCAGAATCACTCTGACTCCCTGCCTGCTCTTCCCTTGTGCTGTCTGTACTGACTCGTCCCTTCCCCAGCTCGTGTGCCATGCTCTCCCCTTTTGCTCTCCTAGGTGTTCGCTTTCCTGAGTCTAGCAAGGAGGAGGTGCAGGATCAGAAGCAGTTGCTGAAGGATGCTGCTGCCTTCTTGCTGTCCTGCCAGATCCCAGGTTTGGTAAGGAGCTGAGGCCCAGCAGTCATGTCCCCCCCCGAGAGCTCCCCTCGAGCTGGGACCTCCCCTGTGCCGTGGGGCACCGGTGGGTGAAGCCTGGTGAACAGCACACACCACACCCCTCTGCTGCCAGCAGGAGGGGGAGGAATTTCCCCAATCTTCCCACCTCAGCCCAGCTCAGAGCTTGGGCACTGCTAATTATCAGCTATTGCTAAGTCTGGGGCAATAGAGACCACTTAAGTGACCCTCCTGGCCCTGGGCCTCCTGCACAGCTTATTGTGCTGCCTGGCCCTGACTGTGACTCAGTGGGTGACTAAGGTTTTGGAGGGAACTGGGGAATGGCTCTAACCAATATCTGTTGTAAAAACTCCCTCTTGTAAGTCCCAAGCAGCCTGGATGCTCACCCCTGCACCTGCCTCTCTCCAAACTGCCTGCCTGTGTTAGAGCAGCCACTGGCAGGGTAGAAGTGGTGATCTCCACACCAAGAGTCTTACCTAGGAGGGGATTTTCCTTGCTGGAAAGTTTCTCCTGAGCTCTAAATCCACCAGTTTTGTAGTCAGCATAATCTGTAAGACCAACTGCTTAGCCTTCAAATAAAAGAGGAGGAGGAGTGAATCAGCAGAGGCCTTGGTGACTGAGTGGTGTTTTGTGAGGTGGTTGGCACAATGGTGAGTGAACCCCAAATGCTGCAGCAGCAGTGTGAGGGCAGGGCACAGCCAGCTGCTGTGGGCAGCCCTTGCTCTGTGTGTCACAGAGTGCTGCTCCATGACATCAATTCAGTGACTTTATCAGCTCTGCAACACAGCTGCAGAGGCAAGTGCCACGGCCCCTTATCAGCCAAGGGAGCTCAACTCCCTGTGGCATTTAACTGGAAATGGGTTTAGGTGGTGGCTGTCAGGTCCTTAGAGAAGGTTTAGCCTGCTAGTTCCACAAGTTAGCTCAGCCATGGCAAAGGGAAGGTGGCTCCAGAGCCACAGGAGTGCTCAGAGCCCCTGCTCTGGGGCTGGAGGCCACACACCACCCTCTCTGTGCTGGGCAGCCTGATCTAGTCGAGGATGCCCCTGCTTGCTGCAGCAGGGCTTGGACTGGATGATCTGTGGAGGTCCCTTCCAACCCAGACCCCTCTGTGGTTCTGTTCTGTCACTGTGCTGGACACCATCACAGCCTCCACTGCCTCCTGGGGCTGCTCAGGGTGCTGCACCCTTGGGTGCACTCCTCTGTGGCAAAGACACTGCCTGTCTCCTTGAGCTCTGCCCTCAGTAACCGAAGCTGTGCACACCCTGCAGGTCAAGGACTGCCTGGACCACACAGTGCTGCCCATGGATGGAGCTACCCTGGCAGAGGCCATGCACCAGCGGGGCATCAACATGCGCTACCTGGGCAAGGTCCTCAGCTTCATCGCCAGGACCCCTGGGCGTGCTCAGCTGGATCACATCTTTGTAAGCATCAGGCCTGACTTCAGGCTGGCAGCTGAAGCCTCCCCTGGCAGGATCTGCCCTGGGTGGGTTCCAGCTTGGCCAGCTGGCTTCTCCCTGTGAAAAGAAAGCAGAGGGGAAGGGCCTGCATGTGGTGGACGGGGAGTTCTGCTCCCAAATCCTTAGTGCCTTTCATGGTGTCCAGGGGTTGGAGTGCCCAGAGGAGGGCCTCAGGGGTTCCCAGGTGTCACAGCTGGACCCGGAGCCATGCATTTGTCGTGCTCCATCCAGGCTCTGGGCCAAGCTGGAAGGCGTTGCGAGCACAGGCAGCCTGTGGTCACCGGGCAGGGGTGTGCCTGGGGGCTCTTCCCTGTGCCGCAGGGTGAGGACTGGGGAGAGCCTCTCCTGCAGATCTTGGCGAGAGCCACTTGAAAAGCAGCAGCGTTTGCCTGCTGTTGCCAGCTGACTCTTGGTCTCTGCTCTCTGTTCCCCTGGGCAGAAAATAGGAATCGGCGAACTGATCACTCGATCGGCGAAGCACATCTTCAAGACCTACCTCCAGGTACGACCCGGGGCCGACCTCTCGCCTTCTGTGTGCTCTCTAACGGCTCTGTGCCACAAAGAGGGCTGTTGGCGCCTGGGCTCTCATTAGGCAGTCGCTGGGGGCGTTGCCTAGCAACGGGAAGTACAGTCTCATTAGCGCTGCACTAGGAGCAGGCCTGTGCTGAGGAAAACAGCTTGCCACTTGGAGACCCCTGCCCAGAGAGGAACCAGTCATGGTGCAGGAGGAAGGCTTCTCAGTGTGGAATCACAGCCTGTTCTCCCTCTGCTGCCTGTGGCTCTCAGGCAGTGTTGCTTTTGCCCTCTAAGAGGCTTCAGTTGCCTCACCACAGCGTCCTCCTCCTGCTGCCGCTGTTCCAGTCTCAGCTGCACTTCCTCGAGTCCCTCTCCCAGCTGCAGCCCTGAATGGGACTGGCTGTTTGTGTGTGTGCAGGGACTGACCTCTTGTACCTACATCATTCTTCCTTCCCCTCTCCTGGCAGACTCTCCTGCTGCTGGAGGGGCAGGACTGTGTGTGCTGGGGGTGAGAGCAGAGCCTGGGAGCCGTTGGTGTCTGATCCTGATGTCTCTCTACAGGGTGTGGAGCTCTCAGGTCTGTCAGCAGCCATCAGCCACTTCCTCAACTGCTTTCTGAGTTCCTTTCCAAATCCCATTGCCCATCTTCCAGCTGATGAGCTGGTCTCCAAGAAGAAGAATAAGAAGAGGAAAAACAGGAACCTTGGCAATGCTGATAACACTGCATGGGCCAGCATGACCCCTCAGGAGCTCTGGAAGAACATTTGCTCTGAAGCAAAGAACTACTTTGACTTTAGCCTTGAATGGTAAGCAGAGCAAAGTGCCCTCCCCTGTGCCTGGACCCTCACCAGATGGCTGTGGCTCTCACTGCTCTTTTAGGAGCTGCCTTGGGACTTGTTTGCTGTTGGAATACAAACTTCAGCCCTTGAGGGAGGTTTGCAGGCTTAGAATAGAAGGAAATCAGTCAGAGAGCAGTGGGGGGAAGTGTAACTGAAATTTGAAATGAAATCTGTGAGGCAAAGGCAGTGAGGAGAGACAGAGGAGGAAGGGAAAGCTCCCAGGGTGGTGCAGAGGGGAGCAGAAGGCAAGAGCTGGGGGGTGTAGCCAGAAGGGATCTGTCAGTGGAGATGGTGGTGCAGGCTGAAGGGAGCTTGTGTTCCAAAGGGGAGGGCAGCTTCTGCATCTGAAACAGAGGTGGTGGTTGAGGCTGCTGGGAGGTGCAGACAGGGAGTGTGAAGCTGGAAGCACAAGCAGAGTGTCCCAAGGAAAAGCCATGGCTGGCTGGGCAAGGCAGGCAGCATCCTCCGGAGCAGGGGCAGCTCCTGCCTCAGCTCAGCTCACACCTGGGACCCTCAGCAAGCACTGAGCTGTGCAGGGACCTTCAGGCAGAGCAGGGGCATGTCCTTGAGCAGCAGATCACCTGGCAGCTGAAGCTGGGCTGTGCTTTTTGCAGTGAGAACGCTGACCAAGCAGCTGAGGTGTACAACCTCCAGAAGATCAGCCTGCTGCGGGAGATCTCCCTCAAAACTGGAGTGCAGGTGAGAGCCACAGCTTCCCTCCCTCCCTCCCTCCCTGCCTCCCCTCCCTCCTGGAGTGCAGGTGAGAGCCACAGCTTCCCTCCCTCCTTCCCTGCCTCCCCTCCCTCCTGGAGTGCAGGTGAGAGCCACAGCTTCCCTCCCTCCCTCCCTCCCTGCCTCCCCTCCCTCCTGGAGTGCAGGTGAGAGCCACAGCTTCCCTCCCTCCCTCCCTGCCTCCCCTCCCTCCCTCCCTGCCTCCCCTCCCTCCTCCCTGGGAGTGCAGGGGAGAGCCACAGCTTCCCTCCCTCCCCTCCCTCCCTCCCCTCCTTCCTGGAGTGCAGGGGAGAGCCACAGCTTCCCTCCCTCCCCTCCCTCCCTCCCCTCCTTCCTGGAGTGCAGGGGAGAGCCACAGCTTCCCTCCCTCCCCTCCTTCCTGGAGTGCAGGGGAGAGCCACAGCTTCCCTCCCTCCCCTCCCTCCCTCCCCTCCTTCCTGGAGTGCAGGGAGAGCCACAGCTTCCCTCCCTCCCCTCCCTCCCTCCCCTCCTTCCTGGAGTGCAGGGGAGAGCCACAGCTTCCCTCCCTCCCCTCCCTCCCTCCCCTCCTTCCTGGAGTGCAGGGGAGAGCCACAGCTTCCCTCCCTCCCCTCCCTCCCTCCCCTCCTTCCTGGAGTGCAGGGGAGAGCCACAGCTTCCCTCCCTCCCCTCCCTCCCTCCCCTCCTTCCTGGAGTGCAGGGGAGACCCACAGCTTCCCTGCCTTGCCCCCCATTGGTGGGTGCTGAATGGCTTTGCAGGGACAGCCTTTCAGGCAGGGTGAGCCCCTGAAGGCCTTTGTGGTGGGACACAGGTTTCAGCCCTGGGGAAAAAAAGGGTTTCTGCTCCAGTTTCCTTTTGGGAGACCTTGCTGTGTTGGGTGATAGGTAATAAAAACTTGAGGATCCCTGAGGTCTTTTCAGCCTGGTTGGTTCTACGGTCTCACCAGGTGGTGCCCACCTGCAGTGCCCTTCTCTCAGCCCTCTGTCCCCAGGTGGTGGTGCAGGAGGGGCCCTGACTTCAAGGCTCCCTTGCCCAGCAGCTGTGGAGGTGGTGCCCACGAGCTGTGGTGTGTTTGGCCCCTGCAGATACTGCTGAAAGAGTACAACTTCGACAGCAGGCACAAGCCAACCTTCACGGAGGAGGACATCCTCAACATCTTCCCTGTGGTGAAGCATGTGAACCCCAAAGCCTCAGATGCTTTCCACTTCTTCCAGAGCGGGCAAGCCAAGGTTCAGCAAGGTACAGACCCAGCAGGGCCTCTGCCTCCGCAGGCAGCTGCTGGGGGAAGGAGGAAGAGAGGACGTGTGGCACAGCCGCTGCCCTCCAGCCGCAGCCTGGGCCGGGTTGGAAGGGACCTTTCGAGGTCACCCAGCCCCACCCCCTGCAGTCAGCAGTGACCTCTGCAGCTGGAGCCCCAGGCGCCCTGCCCTGCAGTGGTGCCAGGGATGGGCAGCTCCCACCTCTCAGCACCCTCACTGGCAAACATTTCTCCCTCCTCTCCAGTCTGAACCTCCCACTTTGAGTTCAAGCTATCAGCCCTTGTCCTGTCACAAGCCCAAACCTCTGTCCCCAGCTTTCTGATGGAGCCCTGGAAGGCCACCAGAAGGTCTCCTTGTGTGTTTTAAAAACAACGTTAGACATGGAACCTGCTTTTCCTCCACACAAAATCACACTGCCTCCACTCCCCACTCTGCTAGAGGACCATGGCCTGAAACAGCAACTGGCTGTGAAGTCACCTACAAGACCCAGGGTGGCTGCAGGGTGGCAGTTTCCTCCTGCCAGCTTCAGCCCTTGCCCAGGCAGTGGCTGCTGGAGGTCAGATGACCCCTGCAGTGCCCCCCAGCAGTGGCAGGGTTGGTTGGCACCCACACATCCTGCCCCCCACCCCTTGCAGGTTTCTTGAAGGAGGGCTGCGAGCTCATCAACGAAGCCTTAAACCTGTTCAACAACGTGTATGTATGGTGCTATGCACGTGGAGATCTGTGCCTGCCTGAGGCTGCTGGCTCGCCTCAACTACATCATGGGGGACTACTCGGAGGTAAGCCGGGCCGGGCAGGGGCTGCTCGCTCCTCCTGCGTGCCCGCCCCTGCCCCTGCCGCTCTCGGGTGCCCTCTGTGTGACCCGCCCTTGGGTCTTGCCCTGTCTAGGCCTTAAGCAACCAGCAGAAGGCGGTGCTCATGAGCGAGAGGGTCCTGGGCATCGAGCACCCCAACACCACCCAGGAATACGTGAGTAAGGCTGCCGGCGAGCGGCAGCACCCCCGTCTCCTCCCTCCTGCGCTCTCAGCCTGGCTGTGTCTGGAAAGCAGCTGCAGCCCTCCCCCCTGCAGCCCTGCTCTTCCCCCAGGCCTCCATTGCAGCAGAGGTTCTGCTTTTGATGGTTGTGCCAAAGCCCTCGGTGTTCGTGTCAGGGGTGTCCGGCTCGGCCCGCAGCTGTCCTGCCTGGCCTAGGGTTTGGGAGCTGGGGGGAGGAGGTGCTGCCTGCTGGACCTTCAGCTGTATTCAGTAACTGTGCTGGGCTTTGCCCTGGCCTTATGTCAGAAGCACAGAAATCACCATCAGAAAGTGAGAGGCACCCGGGGCAGTCCTGAAGTGCCCCTGGGGGCGTGGGAGGGAGGCGGATGAACCGCTCCAGCTGCAGACCTTCCCCGGGGCTGCAAACCCTCTGTTGAGCTACACAAGGAAGAGCTTTGGGTCTGTGTGGAGCTGAGGAAAGGAGCAGGAAGGAGGGGAGGAGCTCAGCAGAGAGTGCAGTGCCTCAGTGCTGGGTCCTTGTGTTGCAGATGCACCTTGCCCTGTACTGCTTTGCAAACAGTCAGCTCTCCACGGCGCTCAACCTGCTGTACCGCGCTCGCTACCTCATGCTGCTGGTCTTTGGGGAGGATCACCCAGAAATGGCCCTCTTGGATGTGAGTACACCTGGCAGGACCTCAGGGGCCTCAGCTCTCGGCCTGGGAAGTGCTGGGTACACCACACACACGTGTGGACCCTGCTCGGCCCTCCCTGGGTCACTGCTGGTCTTTACTATGAGGGTGGTGGAACACTGGAACAGGTTGCCCAGGGAGGTGGTTGAGGCTCCTTCCCTGGAGGTAATTCAAGGTGAGGCTTGACAAGGCCCTGGGCAGCCTGCTGTAGTTGGGGGTGTCCCTGCTGACTGTGGGGAGGTCACACTGGATGACCTGTGGAGGTCCCTTCCAGCCCAGCCCATTCTATGATTCTGTGACCGAGGGGTTTGGCTCTGGCTGGGAAGCTGAGCCAGGCTGCTGGGGCTGGAGACTTGCACTGGGACACTGAGGGTGGGGGCTGAGGGCCTGCAGGCCCTGTGCAGGTTCCTTCCTTTAGCCTGGCCCTGTGGCCCTTGCAAGAACGGAGAGCTCCTTGTCCCTTCTCTGGCTCCTTCGCACCGAGCTCCTGGGGGGAGGGGGTTCTCCTGGCAACCTTTGAGCTATAGGGGTGGCTGCTGGGGGGTTGTGGCTGCTGCAGCCTTGCCAAGCAGTGGGAGGACCTGTCTGGCCCTGGTGTTCATGGGGCACTGACCGTGTGGGTCTGCCTTTGCTTGACTGGTGTGTGCAGAACAACATCGGGCTGGTGCTGCACGGGGTGATGGAGTACGACCTCTCCCTGCGCTTCCTGGAGAACGCCCTGGCCATCAGCTCCAAGTACCACGGCTCCAAGTCGCTGAAGGTTGCACTGAGGTGAGGAGGGGAGGGGCTGGGTGGGGTACCTCCAGCCACCTGCTCTGCTGAGAGGGCTCTGAGCTGCCTGTGTCCTGCACTGGGGCTCCTCGGGCCCCCACGAGGCCGTGGTGCAGCGTGCAGGGGGAGATCCCTCGTTCCCAGCTGCAGGATCTGCTGGAATGCTGCTTGCCCCAGAGGGCTCTCAGGGTGAGCCTGGTCCTTCTGGGCTCTCAGCAGGAAAGTGTGTGTGTGGAGGGGAGGCTGATGGGATTGCACCAGAGCCTGGGAGCAGGCAGCTGTGTGTCTGGAACGGTGTCAGCCCTGGGGAGCTCTGAGGAGTGTGCCACTTGCCTTTGTCCTTTACCACTAAGCCTTGGAGTTGAGTGAAATACTGAGCAGCTCTGGTGTCTCTAGGGAGCTGTGGTGCTTGGCACCGGGAGGAGCTGCTCCTCCCCGCTGCAGGCACTGTCCTTGAGCGCAGGCCTGGCTCAGGCCCAGCCGCGCCGTGCCCCTCTCCTGATTACCAGCCCCACACTGCAGCCCTTCTGTGCCTTGTCAGGGTGGAAACCAATCTCCTTAAGCACCCACAGGAGCCCAGATTGTTTTCCAGCAGTTGATGGATCTGCCTTCTGCAGAAGGCATCCTGCCCTCCCTTGGTGGCTCTGGGGTGCTGGGTGGGATTCATCACCTCCCAGAGTGCCTCTGCCAAAGACAGGAACGTTTTTGCACGGCAGGAAGTGTAGGGAGGCAGAGCCTAGGCCAAGTCAGCTCTGCCCCGTGGAGAGAGCCCCAGGGACTTGTGGCCCAGCTGTGCCACTCTCCTGGGGGGCATTTCTGTCCTTAGGGCTTTTCCCTTTGGGCTGTGATGAATTCAGTCCCTCCCACCTTGGCTTTCCAAGGAACAGAAAGACTCTTTCTGAAGGACAGAGGCTTACTGCTGCTTCCTCCTCCTCCTCCAGTTAATGAATCTAGCCCCAGATGTTCTCTGGCTGTGCTGTCTCCAGTCAGCTCCTGGCTGTGGCCATCAGCTCTCCAGGGTGCAGGAGGGAAGAGCCCCAGCTGAGGCTGTGCTTCTGTAGATGCCCTCCCAGCCCTTCACGGAGCCCCAGCCCAGGGCACGGGGTGGGGATGAGTAACCGCTGGGGTCTGGCTCCTTTCACGCTGGTGTGGAGGCTTGCAGCCTGGCCCTGAGCAGGTTGAAGCCACGGCTGCTGCAGTGCAGAGGTGTCTCTGCTTCGTGCCTGTCCCTCTGAGGCCTCCTCCCTCCCTCAGCCACCACTTGGTCGCCCGGGTGTACGAGAGCAAGGCGGAGTTCCGGTCGGCGCTGCAGCACGAGAAGGAAGGTTACACCATCTACAAAAACCAGGTGAGGAGCCTGCCCTGCCTCCTGGGGCCTCCCCTGCCTGGGGGCCTCCCCCTGCCCTGCCTCCTGCCTCCCCCTGCCCTGCCTCCTGGGGCCTCCCCCTGCCCTGCCTCCTGGGGCCTCCCCCTGCCCTGCAGCAGAGCAGGGCCTGGAGCCTAGGACCAGCCCTGAGCGGGCGGCAGGGAATGTCCTTCGTGAGGCCGGGGCAGAGCTGCTGCCCTGTGTGACCCCTGCTCTGCCGCGAGTCTCCCGTCGCCTCCTGCAGCTTTGTTCTTGCTGTGCCCCTTGTGCTGGGCAGAAGCTTCTGCTGGTGGCACGGCACCTCGTTCTGCCAGGGCACTCAGAGAGCTGCTGTGTTCTGGGCACTGTTTGCAGGACCTGCCTTTTAATGCCAGACCCAGCACAGCTTGGAGCTGAGCTGCTCCACGGGCAGCAGCTCCTCCCGCTCGCAGCCCTGCTGATCCGCAGGGAAAGTTGTGCCCCAACCCTGGGTCTGTCCCAACAGGTCTGCAGCTGTGACTCAGGGCTGTCTGGCAGCCTGCTGGAGGGAATGCTGCTCACCCTGCAGGCCTGCTCCTGCCTGGTGGAACTGTGTCAGCCTGATAATCAGGCTCCTAGAGGAACCTCTGTGTTTGTTTTGAATGCCAGGGTGGTGAAAGGCAGCTCTGAGGAGTTTCTGTGAGGCTGTTGAGCCAGCAGAGAGTAGGAGCAGCCCTGGTGTGGGGCCTGCTGTGATCTGTGGTGGTGATTTGTTGCTTTGGGGGGTTTTGCCCCCTTCTCTTTCCTGACCAGCTTGGAGAACACCATGAAAAGACCAAAGAGAGCTCAGAGTACCTGAAGTACCTGACCCAGCAGGCGGTGGCCCTGCAGCGCACGATGAACGAGATCTACAAGAACGGCTCCAACGCCAACATCATGCCCCTGAAGGTACCTGGGGCTGGGGGCAGCACCCCTGGCAGCTCAGCTCCCTGCTTGCCTGCCCCTGAAGGACACCTGAGCACAGGCCTGCAGATGTTGCCTGGCCAGGAGGGGCTGGTGCCAGCTGCAGACCCTTCACGGGTAGGAGGTGGTGGTGCCAGCTGCAGACCCTTCACGGGTAGGAGGTGGTGGTGCCAGCTGCAGACCCTTCACGGGCAGGAGGACCCTGCCAAGGCAGAGGCTCAGACAGAGAGCCTGGACTGGACATTTGCCCCTCCACTTCTGAGCAGAGCTCCTCTGGGCTCTTCCTCTTCCTCCTGAGCCCCCTGAGTGCAGCAGCTGCATTGCAGGAGACCCAGGGAAGGTGGCAGGGAGGTGCTGGGCAGCGCAGGTGCCTGGGACACCTCTGCTCAGACCTGCCCCCTGCTGACTCACTGGCTGTGGGCAAGTTGCTCAAGCCAAAAATACTTCAGTTTCCTCACCCTAAACCCTGCTCTCATCTCAGCAGGGCACTTTGTTCTCCTTCCAAGCACCTTGTGCTGTGGGGAGGATGGGCAGCAGAGCCCTGCCCTGCCCCATGTGGAGAAGGGGCAGATTGGGGCCTCTTGGGCCAGACCCAGCTGCTCTTATCTGCCCCTGCACCTGCAGCTCATCTGTGCCAGCCCCACCATGGCACGTGGAGGGGAGCACACAGGAGCTCCTGTGCTGGTGCTGGAGGTGCTGGCCCTGCCCTGCTGTGCACCCCCAGCTGCCTGAGGACCATGATCCAGCATATTGGCCAAGTCCAGGAGACAGCCCAGCTAAGGGGCTCAGCCCCTGAACCAGTGATTAAAGACCACCCTGCTTACAGCACTGGGAGGAGACCAAGAAACCCAACCAGGCACCACCCTGCAGGAACTGGCACCCCCTCTGCATGCACCTGAGCTCTGTGGGCAGAGCTCCCCTCGGAGGGGAGGTCAGCCACAGGGTCTGGCTGGGCACCTCTGGATGCTGCTTTCCAACTGAGGGGCACAAAGAGGCAGAGAGCGCTGCCTGTGCCACCTTCCAGCTGCCTGTGCCACCTTCCAGCTGCCTGTGCCACCTTCCAGCTGCCTGTGCCACCTTCCAGCTGCCTGTGCCACAGGAGGCCTCAGCTGCTTAGGCTCTTGGTGTCTGGACCTGCTTAGGAGCTCTGAGTTCTGTCTGGGGTTTGACTTTTCCACCTCTTTTTCTCTCCCCTGCTGCAGTTCACAGCTCCCAGCATGGCCAGTGTCCTGGAGCAGCTCAACATTATCAATGGAATTCTCTTCATTCCACTAAGGTAGAGTGAATGCCCTGGGGGTCTGAGCTGGAGGCCTGGGTCAGCTTTGCTGCTGGGGCAGCAGAATCCCCCAGGCTGCTTCCCTCTGCAGGGAGTCACAGGCCCAGACTCTGGAGGTTCCAGTGACCTCAGCCACCTCAGAGACTCCCTGCTGCAGAAAAGCTGCTTGAGATGCTGCTGGTGCCCTGAAGGCTCCCTGAGCACTGCTGAAGGGATGCTCTGCAGGACCCTGGGTGGCACTAAAGCACCTGCTTGGAGGAACACTGCACAGAACATCAGGTGTCCCTCCCCAGCCTGTAGCCCTCAGCAGCAAGCTGACCTCCCCCAGACTGCTCTCTGGGGCTGAAGGGCATCAGGCACCTGTCCTGCAGAGCTGATGGAGCTCTGGGCAAGGCCACCATTGTGTCCCTTGTCCCATGGCTCTCTCTGGAAGCAGCCAGGAGCTCACATCCCCCCTCACCTCAGCCCATCCCCCCAGCAGCAGTGGGATTCTTCTGTTCATCTCCATTTGCAGAGGGGGAGGTGGTGGGGCACAGGCAGTGGTCTCTGCCCAGCAGGGAGGACGTGAGCAGAGAGGAGCAGCCCTGGCTCTGCCCAGCCCAGGCTGCTCAGCAGGGCAGGGGCTGTAAGCACAGCGTGAGGGGTTCCTTCCCCAGCCCCGCAGGGTTTGTTTACAGGGAGCATTGCTACTGGCCCTGATTATCATCATCATCATCCTCATCAAGACCACTCTAAGCAGCACCACTCCTAAAAATGTTTGGCTTTTTTTCCCCACTATAAATTGTCTCTCAGTTGAACCTTTGATTTGTGGGGGATGGAAGAGCTGAGCTGAGGCTGTGTCTTGTAAGGCTATCAACACTCAGCCACTGGCCACTCCAGGCTCAGGTCCTGGGCCCCCTTGGTTCAAAGCCAGAGGGCACACCAAGCCCCTGGCCTCGCTCAGGTATTGCTGGCAGAAGAGGGCAGAGTCACAGACTCCTTATGGCTCAGGGTCGAAGGGACCTCAGAGCTCCTCTCCTCCAACCTCCCCACCACGGGCAGGGACACCTCTCAACTGGACTTGGCTGCTCCAGGCCTCATCCAGCCTGGCCTTGAGCACCCTCAGGGCAGGAGGCAGCCTCAGCCTCCCTGGGCAGCCTCTTCCCAGAGCCTCCCACTCCGCTGCCCACCACCTTGTCCCTGTGCTTCCCCCCTGCTAATGCTTGCTCCCCCTCCTGCTTCCCCCTCCAGCCAAAAAGACTTGGAGAACCTTAAGGCAGAGGTGCAGCGCCGCCAGCAGCTCCAGGAGAGCATGAAGAGTGGTGACCAGCTGGAGCCAGAGGACAAAGCTGGGGAGGAGAAAGAGGCTGAGCCAAGCAAGCCTTCTGCTGAGATCCCCTTAACACAGAGCTCTGCTTAACGTGTACCTCGCTTAAACAAACACCACGAAACAAACAAGTTTAAAGCTCCCTTCTCCGACTCTGCCCCCCCGGGGGCTGGGAGCCCCTGGGGAGCAGCTCCTCCTCTTTTTGACAATGTTATTGCACTGGTACAATTAATACACAATGCAAAGAACTAAGCTGAGAGCTGTATCTGTCTGAGCGGGGCTTGGCTGCCGGGCGGAGGGCCCGGAGGCCGCGGCTGCCACCCGCCGGTGTGTGTGTGTGTGGCTGCTGCGTGGGTGTGTGCCTGGCCGCCGCCTCCTCCTCCTCTTCTTTCTACTCTGTACAGAAGCAATTCCAAACCGACTGGCTCCAGGCTTGTGACATTTCTCAGGTCATTTTGATGTTGACTTAAGGACACTGCTTTGCTCAGCCAGTACAAAGCCAGCCCCCTCCTCCCCCCACGCCCCCTCCTCCCCCCGCTCAGCAGTCTTGTACCCTTGTGGATTCCAAGCCAAAAGGTCGATTTACTTTTTCCCCTCCCTTGCCCCAGTCCGAGCCTGGTTCGTGCTGGGGAGAAGCCAGCAGCCATCTGTGTGGCTCAGCTGCCCTGCAGCCACCTGGAGGGGGCAGGTTGGGGGAGTTCAGCATTTTCTACATCAGGATCCAGCCCTCGTTGCTCTTTCACCATTTGGGGTTGTTGTTGTTGTGGTTTTTTTTCTACTCTTGGTTGGCAGTTTGGCATTTCAGGGGGTTTTGTAACATTCACATTCTAATTTTTGAGGTAAAGCTATAGATAGAGATGAGATATATAGAGATACAGAGATATATATATGCTCCTGCCAGCCCCCCTCTGCTCTGAGTCACTGGGGGTGCTGCATCCAAAGAGGGAGGGCTGGCTGCTGGAAACGCACACAACCATCCCTGTGATGGACACCCCAGTGCCTAGCACAGCCTGGCAGTGCCACCCACCCAGGGCTGCACCACAGGGACTTAGCAGGAGGCTGGGGCCCTGTTACAAGAAGGGGAGCAGGAGGAGAGGAACAGAACCAGGGGTGGGGGCTCAATGCTAACAGCCCCTGGCCCAGAGGGGCAAGCTGGGGCAGGCTGGGCTCGTACCTGAACCTGCCAGGCTGTGGGGAGGGAGTGTAAATGAGAACTAACACACACCCCCCCCACTGCCCCCAGCACTGCCACAGCACCCTGCTGCCTCCCTCCTTTCGCACACTGGTCTAGGATGGTTGCCAGAGGAGCTTCCATTGCTGGCAATGGACGTTGCTGCCATGGCAGACGCCACTCGCCCGAGCCTGCTGCCCCCTCCCTGCCACACACACATCCCCCGGTGGTTGTCCATGACCGGCAGCTGCTCCCCTGGCCACAGCCGGCCCGGGGCAGGGAAGAGGTGGCCCCTACAGGCCATGCTGTGCCGACAGTTGAATGTCCTCTCTCCAGACAGCTCCAGCTGTGGAACGCCCACGGCTAGCACCCAGCCCCTCGCTCCTGCCGTCTGTCCCGGGTCGTCCCCTCTGCTCATTGGCCTTGCTGCTTTTACTGACCCTCTGGAGAAGCTGTGCTGTCCCCGAGCTCTGTGCCCTCCGTCCCCTGCCCTGCACCACAGCTACCTGTAACCCTGGGGGGAAGGAGGAGGGAGCAGCCTCCACGGGGGTCGAGGTGGTGGTGAAGCAGGAGGAGTCCTTTGCTGCAAAGAACTTGCTCCTAGGTAGAGAGATTCTGACTTTCCTGGCAAGCAATCAATAAATGACTTCAGTGCATCTTTCCTACAAGATTTGTTTTCTTTTCCTAGTGTCTTTCAGTCCATTAAAAGCTTTTTAAACTATTTTAGGTATTTATTTGGTTTCTTTACAGTTTGGAGCCAGGCATTGGGTGCCCTTCACCTGCACACCAGCAGATGAACAGGGCAGGAGGGAACAGGGCTCAGTGCCCCTCTTGGTGCCCCTCTACCTGCAGGGGCTTCTCCTCTGCCCCAGCTGCCCCTCCTCAGCGCTGCTCTCAGCTGGGTTTGGTTCACTGACCACCTGTGTGGCTCCTGGAGCATTTCTGACCATGCTGTGGCCACTGGAACGCTCAGTGAGCTGCACGTTCCCATCCCCTTCCTCTGCCACACTGCTCCTGGGGACAAAAGGATTGACCCCAAAACTCCAGTAATGAAACAAGGACCAGAACCAGCCCAGCAACCCCCAAACCACAGAACCACCCTCTTGTGTCTACAGCTGCTCCAGAGGAGCTGCTTCTCCATCCTGCTCAAGAGGGAAAGGGGGAGCAGGGCCCAGGTGCTCCCTGGGCTTTTTCAAGCACCTGAAGTGAAGCTGAAGGCTGCAAATCCAGCTGCTGAGGCCACCCAAGCTCTGCCCTAACTGCACTTAGCAAGGGTGGTTCCCTTTTCTCTTTCCCTTTGGGGGGCTTGGCTGCTCCCAGGGCTCAGCTCCCAAGCTCTTCAAGAAAAATGAACCTAAAAGAACTGACTCAAAGTAGTGCCAAGGACCCACCAGCTCCAGAGGAGGGTGGGCAGTGAGGAGCCCAAGGGAAAGGCAGCAGCATGGAAACATCACCAGCTCTGAACACAGCTCTCCAGTGGGCTCCCATCCAGCACACACCAGCTGTGAGCCACCAGCACCAGTCTGGATGCACCACCTCTTCCTCCAGGACAGCACTGGACCCCCCTGCAAACCCAGCTCCATCCACACCCACAAAGCTTCCTGCAAACCCTCACTTGAGAGACCTGGGCCCCCTCCAGCTGACAGCAAGGGCCTCGAGAAGGGGCAGGGGGTGCAAGCTGGAGCAGAGGGTCCACAGGGGACACATGGAAAAGCTTTTTCACTGTGAGGGTGCTGGAGCCCTGGAGCAGGCTGCCCAGAGAGGTGGTGGAGTCTCCTCTGGAGACTTTCCAAATGCACCTGGATGTGTTCCTGGGTGAGCCTGCTCTGGCAGGGGGCTGCACCGGATCACAGAACCATTAAGGTTGGAACAGAACTTTAAGACTGAGTCCCACCACATCCCAGCCCCCTTGACCACTAAACCACGTCCCAAAGCACCACATCTGCAGCTTCTTGAACACCTTCAGGGATGGGGACTCCACCTCCTCCCTGGGCAGCCTGTTCCAACCCCCTCAGCCCTCTCCCAGTGAAGCTTTTCCTGATGCCCAACCTAAACCTCCCCTCAACCCATTTCCTCTCATCCCCCTGCAGGAGGCTAGGGAGATGGATCCCTTTCGAGGTCCCTCCCAACCCCTACACCACTCTGTGACGAACACCTTCAGGTGTCCTCAGAGCAAGCCCAAGGGACACCCCAGGGAGGGGGGAAAAGGCCTGGAGGCAAAGGTGGAGGGGAAGCCCCTGTGCAGAAGAGGAAACAGAGGCAGGTGTGGTTTTATATGCATTTAATAGTTTTACCAATTGGTACAATAAGATTTTTTTAATATGCAGAAAACATGAATAAATTTTGTTTTACACAGTCTGAGAGCAACAAATCTTACTGTAAAACACAGAGCAGTATTATATACATTCCTTGACTGATTGGGTTTTGTTTAGATCGTGTCAATAGCTTCAGGTAGCTCCTACAGGCTGGGAACTCTTATTTAGTTGGTTCTCTTTTTGCTCCAATTGCAACCTCTAACATCCTTCTGGTGACAAAACTCAGCCTTGGCCTTCATGTCAATGTCAGGATCAACTTCTAAAAGGTGAAGGAAGGTTTTGCTAAATCATCTTCAGCATGAACCGGGGAAGCCCGAGGGAAAGGCAGGACAGGAAAGCAGCTACTTACATGACACAGTGGAAAGATAAAAGGCCAGTTAAACCCAGGCGTGACTTGTAAACCCAACTCACCCTTCCCACTCCTAACACCTTCACCCTGACCACCTTCTGCACCTGCTCTGGCTGCCAGGGCGGCTCCAAGCACAGGGCACAGCCAGGCAGCAGCAGCTCCCTCCGAGCGTGCTCGTCCTCCACTCAGCTCACAACTTAGCTTAACACTCAGACCATGAAAAGGATTTACCAAGCCACCACCGTCTACAAAAAAACAAAGTCTCATCTTCTGCTTTTAAATAGCTTCCAGGCAGAGTCAGAAAAGCTATTTAAGAGTGGTTTTTACTCAGGCAGTTCACATAAAAACAGGAGGAGAGGAGAAGCAGGAAACTGACAGTACAGCTGGGCTGGGGCTGGTGAGTCTACAGCCAAAGCTCTCACACACTACAGTGCTCCACGGCCCCTGCACAACTCACTAGCAACTAGGGGGGGCGGGGAGGGGGTTCCTTTGAATTAGTGCCCCGGGGCACACCATTGGTCACACCACACACAAAAGCAGGACGGGTTCATTTGAAATCTCCTAAAGTGCAAGATGCTCTAAAAAACAAAACCACCAACGGCCAGATTCTCTCTAAATCCACAACAAATGTTGCACTTCTGTCTTTGAAGGCGTCTAAGACTGCTGGGCACGGCTGCTGGGCACGGCTGCTGGGCACGGCCCTGTGGCACTGGAATGTCTGTCTGGGTGGAAGCCAACCGGTCTCTCGTGGCTTGGGTAGCACAGCTGAGAGAGAGGGGCTTGAAGCGACGCCAGTTTCAGAAAGGACAAGCGACACTGCGGCAGGGAGCCTCCGGCAGCCGTCCCACCCAAAGCGGGAACCTCCACCCGGGCCGGGGGAGGCACAGGAGGGGCCGAGGGAAGGCTGCGCACAGAGGAGGCAGCTCGGCACCGCCCCGAGCAGCCAGCTCCTGCGTGGGCTCTCACGTTTGGTCTAACCAGGGCTTCAGCTTGTGATCCGTGCAGGACCATCCCTGAGATCATTCGCTGCCGGCTCCAGTGCTGCAGTGCTGCCCAGAGCCTGCCCCACCAGCACTGCTCAGGGGCCTGGGCCTTGCACAATGCTCAGGCGAGGGGGAAATGCAGGTGACAGCTTGCACTTCAGAGGTACCTTTAACGTCTCAGCCACGTCTGGGAATTGTGCACATGAGTGTGGGTCACTTGAGACTCAAGAAGGAGAGGGGAGAGGCCCTAGCAGGAATTAAACAGCTGGGCTGCTTTACAGGTGCACTGAGGACTGGTGGAAGATGCACTACTCCTGGATCTGCAATTCTCAGATAGGACCAAAAAATAAACCCCAAAACAAACAAACAAAAGACAACAAAACCCCAAAAGCAGCAAAATTCTTCCAGTCCAAGCAGCTAACAAACACAAAAATCCTTCCCTTGTGCATGCTCTAGCTGCAGGAACACACACTGCAAGGCACAGAAAGCACTGGGAGCCTCCATCTCAAACTGGCTCCACAACACCCAGCTCACAGCTCCTCCTCCTCCCCCCCCCGCCAGATCTGACCCCACACCCTCCGCAGGGAAGAGTGGATCCCTCTGGGGGGGGCCGCAGGGGATCAGCCTCCCCCAGCCCTCACAGCAGTTCAACGTGCACAGCCTGCAGCCCTCCCTGTGCTGCGGCCAGGGAGTCTCACTTCTAAAAGGGAGAGTTTTAAAAGCCATGGATTAAACCAAGAGGGTAAAACAAAGCACAAGGTCACCTGTTAAAACATCAGGCTGAGAACTTCTTCACCTGGGACATTTTAGAGTGGACTTTTAAAAGGACCTGGTTAGTCTGATCAGTATTTGTCAGCTTTGCTAGCTACAGTGGAAAGCTGCCACCAAAATAAATGCCGATTAAAACATTAATTTCTAATCTTTTCCTTTGCTTCAGATCCAAAAGATTTGACTTCAGGAATCTGCAAGTTAAAAGCTGCATTCTCCACCCAAGATAAATCCCAATTACAACCAAGCTGGGCTGAGGGGTTTGGGCTCCAAGGTTTATTCCCACAGAAGGGTTTGGCTTTGGTGGGGAGGTTTCTGCATTCAGGTCTGTCACCATCTGACTCTCAAGGTGTTTAAAGCACTTCAGTGCTGTCCCCCAACCTATCTCTCACTACCAAACCACAGGATGCTTCCATTCCACCTTGTCCAAGCACCACCTCGTTTGCAGAAGGGTTACCAAGGAGGCACTACAGAAAGCAAGAAACCTTTGCCTGGCCCAGCCTCCTGTCTAGCAGCTCAGAGGGAAGTGGACTTCGATACTCTGGTGTCACAGGAATTGCACACTGCTGACAAACAAGAGAGCAAACAGCAAGTTGTACCATGGCAGTCCTCTGGGGAGGTTCAGCTCTACTGGAAATGGGATCACTAAGTTCTAGTGGGATGGACAACTCCTCCTGGAAGTTTGTCTTAGCATTAAAAAAAAAAAAAAAAAAAAAAAAAGAATAACCAAAGAAGGAAAAAAAGAAGAAGAAAAAGCAAACCAACCAACCAACCAACCCATTTAAACTTCAGTTTAACAGCACTGAGTGAGCCAACACAAAATAAATACACTCATCACATCGGCTGCTACTTCGAGATTTGATGTCTTACTCCAGGTTTACAGTCAGTGAATATAAATACAGCAACAAACCCTTGCATGAGAGGAGGCCAAAACAAGTGGAGGCTGTTGACTTGGCAGAAGGAAAAACCCAAACCCAAACCAACACAGATTAAAAATAAGAATGGTGCATGACAGCTGTTCCAGAGTTTAATTCAGTTCCATTCATTACACAGCAAGTTGAGGAGGTTTCTGAATTGCAGCCTCACCACCTAGTACCCTCAGGGAAGGTTTCTTTAAGCACACTTCAGTGATGTTACACAGGTGACTCGGTTCTGAAAGAGCCCTCACCAAAACTCTGTTGCTGTTTTGCTTGCTGTTGTGTTTTTCCCCCTAAACATGAGGTCACCCGTTCAGGCACCGACAGACAGCAGAAAGAGGAAACAAAACCAAACCAAACCCCAAAGCACCAACAGAAAACAGGGAGAATCATCCGACATAGAACGACACCGATCAGTTAAGTGCCCTACTCCAATTAGCCAACTTCTGCCTTCTCCAGGTCTGATGTGACCAATGCCAGCCCATTGTTCTTAAACCTATGGTACTTCTAGACAACGTATGTAAATTTACAGTATACAATTTGGATTCACCATGCATGAATACTTTGTGTGTAACATTTAATAAGCTCAATCTACATCCAGAATAATTTACATGAAAGGACAATATTTATTTAAACAGAGCTCAATGGGTAACCATGGTATCTGAGTGCATCCAGAGGAAAAAAATGGGGGAGGGGGAGGGGGGGAGGGAGGGAGGGAGAGGAAGGGGGTTTCAAATGTGAAGCAATCAACGGCACTCCCACACTTTTACTGTTTGATCTACACTCCCAGTGACCACGTACGGTGCCGTCTTGTGGAAATCTGCGGGGAGAGAAAAGCTCAGGTTAAGGGGGATCCACACCTCCAGCCCCTGCCACTCTCACTCAAGGCCACTCCTTTCTCCAAAACAAATTCTAACAGCTGGAAGACTGCATTTCAGAGCTCATCAGGGCTGCAGCTCTGAAGGCCGAGTTCACAGAGTCACAGAACCATCAGGGTCTGAAGGGACCTCAAGGCTCAGCCAGTTCCAACCCTTTGCCATGGGCAGGGACACCTCACACCACAGCAGGTTGCTCACAGCCACATCCAGCCTGGCCTTAAGCACCTCCAGGGATGAGGCTTCCACCACCTCCCTGGGCAGCCTGTGCCAGTCTCTCACCACTTTCATAAAGAACAACTTCTTCCTAAGGTCTAATCTAAATCTCCCCACCTCTAGCTTGGACCCATTCCCCCCAGTCCTATCACTCCCTGACACCCTAGAAAGTCCTCCACCAGCTTTCTCCTTCAGATACTGGAAGGCCACAAGAAGGTCTCCTCAGAGCCTTCTCTTCTCCAGACTGAAAGTTCTCTCATGCTGGAATTTTGTAAAGCTTGAAAAAAATATCTACTTTTGGTTCAGCCATGAAGGAATTGCAGGGAAAAGAAACTGAGATGAAGTTACAACAGAGAGGAGTCCAACACATGGCAAACTGGTAAAGCCCTCCAGTGCTACCAGAAGACAGAACTTCATGTATTCATAGTATCATAGAATCAGTCAGGGTTGGAAGGGACCACAAGGATCATCCAGTTCCAACCCCCCTGCCATGGGCAGGGACACCTCACATTCGATCAGGCTGGCCACAGCCTCATCCAGCCTGGGCTTAAACACCTCCAGGGACAGGGCCTCAACCACCTCCCTGGACAACCCATTCCAGGGCTTCACCACTCTCATGGTGAAGAACTTCCTCCCCACCTCCAGCTTCATTCCAGTCCTATCTCTACCTGATATCCTGAGAAGTCCCTCCCCACTTAAGATAATCAGCAGAAACTTGACTTCTTCCTGCTGTAGGCAGCACAGGCTGCAAGCCAGAACTTCCAACCCGAAGGGGACTGCTTTTGTCTGCCCAGCTCTGGCAATGCCAGCCAGGGATGCCAAGTCCAGGGTGCTGAGGGGTTTTGTACCGTTTTGCTTTGTGCCTCTCTGCCTCCTCTTATGTTTGAACCACAGAATGGCTCAGGTTGGAAGAGACCTTAAAGATCATCTACTCCAACCTCCCCAGCATGGGCAGGGACGCCTCTCAACTAGACTCAGCTGCTCAAAGCCTCATCCAACCTGTCCTCGAACGCCCCCAGGGAGGAGGCAGCCACAGCCTCCCTGGGCAGCCTGGTTTCTTTGCTTTCCCCTTTTTGCTGGGCAAGTATTTACAAGAGGGCACTCTCCAAATCCCTGCACGCTCACGGGGAAGGTTCCACCACGCCCTGGCAGTTAACATCTCTAGGCAGCATGCAACGCCGCAGCGGAGAACTCCGGCACCGTCCTCTGCCGGACTGAAGCACACCTAGCAGAGAGCTCCACCAGCATCCAGGAGGGGCCTGCGTGGCCAGGGCTGAGCTCTGGCTGGCGCAGGGGCGTGCGGCAAGCACCGCAGGCCAATACCTACCCAAAGAGGTAACAAAGTGTTCGTGCGCATTGAGGGTTTTCATGCATCGCTTGTTCTTGAAGTCCCAGACGCGGAGAGTCTTGTCGTCAGCACAGCTCAGGATGAACTTGCCCCCAGAATGGAACAGGACGCCGCGTACCCAGTTATCGTGGCCCACCTTGTGCGCAAGGAGACAGCAGTCAGCAGGTGCGCTCTCCCAAGGCTAAGCATCCCACCACTAAGGCCACGGCCGGGGGAACCTCCCTGCCCGCTGCCCGCCAGGCCTGCGCCCCGCTTCCGAAGCCCTCCAAGAACACAAAGCTCATCCTCGGCTCCTGCCGCTGCGCTCCATCGGCTCTGCCAACTACGGCAGGTCCTGTCCTTGGAGGCAAACAAACAGAAGCCCTCATGTGACCTGCAGGGCTCTGCTCCCCAGCCCCAGCCGGCAGAGCCGGTCTCAGCCCGCAGGAAGGCCAGAACACGGCACCTTACAGAAGGCAAGGCCGAGGTAGGGGAGCAGCACTCCTGGAGACACAAAAGTACAGCACAGCTCTCCTGCAGTCAAACTGCACGTTGAGATTCTCTGTGCTGCTGAACACCGCCAAGATCTGAAATGTAGCAGCCACCACAGCTGTGCATTGCCAGTGCTTGTCTCATTTCTCTTGAGAACACAAACATGGAAGGACTCATTGCCTTCCAGCTGGGTTTAGACATGCAGCAGTGACCAGCAAAGAAACACCCATCAACTTACAAGTGTCATAAGGCACATGCCAGTGCTAATGTCCCACATCTTAATGGTCTTGTCTCTGGATCCAGACAGCAGAAAAGGCCCAGGCTTGCCACTCTTCTTAGTCTACAGAAAATTATGTTGCAGGTTACAGCACATATAGGACACAGGAGGAGAGAGGAGGGAGGAAGCAGATCCCTTCTGAGTGCTGTTTCTTAGCAGCAACATTAGATCGTGTGACAGCTTCCAGCTCATGAACACAACCCATTTTGTTACTGATACCAGGAGAAAGAAACACCCAAGAGAAGGAGTTAATCTATTAAGGAAATTACATCCTGCTGATGCACCAAGCCAAACACTCTGAATCCACACTTGCCTACTGCAAGATGTCCTCTTTTAACAGTGGACGTGGCTCAGGCAGAGCGGGACACCTCAGGAGGGAGGAGTGTGAAGGGCAGACAGAGCTGGCCATTCTCATTCTTCAAAGCAGGTAACAAAGCATGTTTAAGAATTTTTGGCAAGCTCCTACTCCGAATTTATTTCCATTCACCACCACGCCAAGCATGAAAACAAGCCTCGGTTCTCAGCCCTTGCAATGCCTCAGCTGACGCTGAGGTTGCTGGCTGCACGCCCAGCGCTGCGCTGCGCCGGGCTGGCCAGCAGAGGGCAGGGCAGGCGCTGCAGCAGCACTGCCTGGCGAAGGGAACCTCTGGAACCTAATCACTTTCTAATTACAAGATTATAAGCATCCTTCAAAGATCCACGTAAAACTGGAGTGAAACCTGCGAAATCCATCACTAAACACAACCCTGATGGGTATCTACTCTCCCCCCTTGGGTATCTGGGTCCTCTGAGAGGCCGAGGGCATGGCAGGAATGCCTGGGGTTGGTCACCCAGAAATGGGAGAGCATTTCTAGCCATTGCTTCTACACTGTCATCCTCAGAAGGCAATTTTGGCTGACCTTTAGTAAGCCTTTCTGTAATCTTTAGTAACCAAACCAGAGATGTAGTGTCTGTGATGAGGGGGATTTATTTGTGTTGAAGAATGCTCTCTGGTTAACACTACACACTGGGACGTGGCAGTCAAAGCTTCTTTCCAGTGCGGTGCACCCAAGGCAGCTGCATTTCTGCATTCCTAACTCTCTGCTTCCCACACCTTCTACCTGCTGAGCACCCTTATAACCCTCAACTTATGCCAGATCAGCTGCCTTCCACATCTCTTTGCTGAAACGTGGGAAGGTGGTCTGCTCAGAAACAGAGCATCTCTTCAAAGGTCGCCCGCAGCGGGGCAGGGTCCTAGTGTTCAACCACACAAGAGCAGGGATTCCATGCAGCCAAGATGGGGGTGACCAGGACACCTGGCAGATCTGCCAAGCACTTTGCTACCTAATGATAGCTGCTTCCCAGGGCAGTTAAGATTTGTGAATCAGTTTGAAATGCTGAAGAGGTGCTTTGAAAATACAGAGTGTTTTTATTATTCCCCAGAACACAGGGCTTGCCAGTAGAAGCACTCATGTTGCAGCTGCTGCTGGGATTGACTTAAGCCTTCATCTTGGGCTATGTGCTCTGTAAGTTCAGTTGGAGATGATGTTGATATTTTTATTAGAATAGAATTAACCAGGTTGCAAGAGACCTTTGAGATCATCAATTCCAACCTATCACCCAGCGCCATCTAATCAACTAAATCATGGCACCAAGCACCCCATCAAGTCTCTTCTTAAAAACCTCCAGGGATGGTGACTCCACCACCTCCCTGGGCAGCACATTCCAGTGGCCAATCTCTTTTCTATGAAGAGCTTCTTCCTAACCTGCAGCCTAAACCTCCCCTGGCACAGCTTGAGACTGTGTCCTCTTGTTCTGGTGCTGGTTAAATAATGACTCTACAAAGAGCCCTGCTGCTCAGCGGACAGCCACGCTCCAGCTGTGCTATGGCTTTGAAGAAACCTCTCTTACTGGAGATTCAAAACAAACCTTAGTTACTCTAAGCAGCACCCAGCCACTTCCACACAGAGAGAGGACTGTCTGTGCCGACTTGGGGGCATTACCTCTGATCCTGTAGCTTCTGATATGGTGGAGTAGGAGCTCTCAGGAGCCCAGGAGATGCATTCTACCACGTGCTCGTGCTCCCGGAGCTCAGCTTTGCACTCCTTCGTGGCTACCACCCAGACGCGCACGGTCTGGTCGTTGGAGCAGCTGGCAATGAGGGTGCCGTCCTGGTTGGGCCGCACCATGCGCACCCATTCTCTGTGACCCGTGAAAGTCTTCACACAGTAACTGTGGGGAGAAGAGAAACAGCAATGACCCAACCCAGCCTCCAGTGAGGCCATCAGGGATGCCTTTCAGATGGAAGGATGCTTGACCCGCTCTTAGAAGTCAAGAGAGAGCGCGTGTGGCCGTCCCGCGTGGTGCGCAGGGCCAGAAAACAGCTCGTGGAGAGGAAGTTAACGTGAGGAAAGTGACAGCTAAGAACCAGCAAATCCTTGTTGAAGGAGCAAACAGGAAGCTTGGAGAAAAACAAAGCAGCTGACATGACAGCTGGCCTTAAATAGGTGTTTTAAGAACAAGCAGAGATTTACAGGTCATCCAGAGACTGAGGAGTGGAATGGTAAAACTAAAAACCCAGCAACTACACCAAAGCCCAGCAAACCCACCCTACCCACAGCCCCCCTAACCCAAAAGCACAGGAGACACCTTGATGTCAAGAAGGGTAACAGATTTCTCCCCTCTCATGCTCTAAGCTTCTGGTTCCCCACTGAGTTTATACTCCTGCCTGGTCCCGAGTTGCGGTGTTCTGCATTCACGGCTCCCAGAGAGATAAAGCCACTTTTAATTAGGCAGTACTAAACCCTGTGCTTACTGACTGGAGGCAGAATCCTGCCATGCATGCCTCTAAAGGGCACAATATCATACCTCAATTCAGACAGTGTTTGCTGACATTCAAGACTTCCCTGACCCATTTCCTACACCCAGTGCTTTATGCTGCCTTTGTTTAGGTGCCCGTGTTTTGCCAGAAGCGCACTTACCCTGTTTGGACTTCCCACATTTTGATAGTTTTATCCCTTGAGGCAGAAACTATATGATCTCCATTAGGCATGATGGCTACTGAAGAAACATTATGATCATGACCTAAAAAAAAAAAAAAACACCAACAAAACAACAAATCAAGCAATAAAACCTTTCTGAAGTGGTCCTGCAATAGTTTGTTACACAGAGCACGCAGGCCTGCCTATTCATTTACCCTGGGCAAGTAGCTACAGCAGCAGTGCATGCTTTATGGAATAATCTTTACATGTAAGCTTGAGGGTTTAGGCAACAATCATTTATATTTTTAGAACCCACAGAGGCCAGACACTGAGCATGCTTTGGAATGGTCTCACTGATTCCTCTGAGCTGTTTTAAAGCCAGAGACTCAGCGCCGCAAGCGGCGCTTGTACGGCTGCGAAGGGACAGAACGTAAGGAGGGATCAGCTCCGAGATCAGTATGGAGTAGATATCATTTCTCAACATCTGAAGAGGCATTAAACAGCTTCCTCTTTTCATCTGAAGATCTGATGTTCTCTTTTCCAAAAGGTTAGAGCCGCTAAGTTCACTAACAAGTTGCCTTTTCTTCTTTTATTGGCAGCTACACTGCACCTTGCAAGCCAAGAACTACCACGGACAGCTTCCCCATTTTCATTTCCACTCCTTCCACCAAGAATTCAGAGCCCCCAGTGAACTCCAACCACAACAAAGCACTCACACCAGTGATCAGGGAGCTGAGGTGTCAGAGATGACTGGTTTCAGTGCAAGCAGGGTGCTTTACAACTCCTCACTGAAAAGATTGTTTCTTTCTACTTGCAAGTGAGTTGAAGGGATGTCACCCAGGTGAAGGCAACTCACCCACACTCATGTCACCCAGCTGATGGAACTGCACACACTGCATGTGTATTCACACAGAAAGCTTTAAAGGCCAAGCAGCCCCTCCAGCACTGCTTCATTTGCTTGCTATCAGCCAGCTGCAGCCTCTGTGCTTCCTCTGCTGTAGTATTCTGTGATGTTTGAAGATGCACAGAAGTCAACAGCTTTCTGTTTTCCTTGGTGTGTGTGCTTTCATGAGTCTCAAACACTCTTTATTCCTACCCACCACTTCTACAAGAATATACTAAAAAAGCAAGACCAGCAGCAGTATAAAAATGCCTCTATATCAGGACTATAAAATCATTGCTGTCAAGATCAGAGTCTCATAGTTGTGGTGGTTTTACTTTCTCATTTTCTCCTTTGGCTTCTGAGCCTATGCAGGGGGCACATCCATCTGCCAGCAGAGATGGAGGCAGCAGACATCCTGCACACACAGCTCCTCTCCTGCTCATTGCAGCAGGCAAACAGAGGGGTGAAGGAGGTCATTTTTCACTGATTTGAAGGCAGTGTTTTACTGTCCACCAAGCATGTGATTTTTAGCACTAAACCCCTCTAAGTGCCATTTCATTTCCATATCATTAGGGGACGCTTCCCACAGCACCTTGCACAGCAGATCCGAGATGCTACTTCATTCCACAGACACTAAGCATGTACCTTATTCACAGAGCACTCACAGCACCAAAGTGCCCCCCACACCCCTTTTCTTTAGGGCAACACTCTGGTTTACAAACCCTTTCCACATCATCAGTTTTCCTGGATTAAAAAAAAAAAAACAGTAATCAAATCCCTTCACTTTAGAGACCACTACATCAATTCCCTCTGCACCTTACCATGCATAGTTCTGATGCACTCAAAGCCCTGGAAATCCCATAGCTTAATGGTCATATCAGCAGAACAGGAGGCCAATAGCTTGCCAGTGTGGTCAAAGGAAATATCTTGCACAGAGTCTGTATGCCCCTTAAGGGTCCGCTCAAAGTCTCCTGTCTCATAATCCCACACCTGACAAGTGAACAGAGAATCCGTTAGCAGCAGCCTATTACGCTTTGTGCTCTCCAGCCTTACATTTGCACTCTGCAGGCCAGTCTGGCACCTTATTCAATAATTAATTGAGCAAGAAGACAAAAGAGACAGAGAGAGAGCCCTAAGGAGCCTAACAGCAGAGAAAAATAAGCATTGTTTGTGTAAGATTTTGGTGACTGGGAAAGGGACTGAACCCATGCATCTCGAGAGCGCTCTCTCGGCCAACGCAGAGCATCGTACACGCAGCAGGGAAGTAAGTGGATCTCAAAGTCTTGACATTCAACACTTTTAAAAGTAAAGATCAATTCAGGAAACCTTGTACAGAACAAATCCACTTTGTCAACTGTGTTTCTCCACCCCTTTCGGTGCTGGTTCCCCAGCTCTGGCAGCACAGCCCCTTGCCAGCTGCCGGGGAGAGCACCACCTCTAACAGTCCCCATCCCCCCTCTTCCCCAAGCTTCCCTGTGGAGCCCTCCAGGATGGCCTTGCTGCTTCAGAGCCAAGCTGCAAATACTCTGCATCCTAGGGAGCAACGTTCAGAATGCACTGGGTCAGGGATGACAGCCCAAACCACTCAGAGGAGTTGGAGATGCACACATTAGCAGATTACCGAGTTTGTCAGAGATTAAATGTTTGCAGTTAATAACTGTGATAGCACCGAGCCCCCGTTCTCACCTCCTAATTAACTCAGTCTTCTGTCATCTAACCACAAACAAAAGCCTTTGAAACAAAACAATCTCCTACAGATTTTGTCTCTCTCAAGCGCAGAATTAGACATTTCATTTACAACTGTATCCTAACCATCGAAACCCATTCCACAAGAGAAAGAATCCGTCATCCCAGCAGAATGCAGGAACTGGACACGCATCAGTCAGAAATCAAACTCCACAGCTTGACTTCCAAGAATAAGGAAACTCATCCAGTGCATCCATAAGAGGGAGCAAACCCAAGGCTAATTAGGCTCCTCTTAGAACATCTAACAAACAGAGCTGTCACTGTTGCAGCTGGCCCTGTCTGCCTGAAGACAAGACACACAAGTCCTCTATGTTCAAGCCTGCTGCAGAAACAAGAACAGGTTAAAGCCTTTCATGAACTAGCTCTGGCTGACACTTTTCATTGCCGTCTTCTCCAGAAGGCAGCCACTGCCAGAACCTGCCTGCACATTGCTTACCACACTACTCAAGGTTTTTCAGAACAGCATTTCTCCAAAGAGTTTTCAACCCAGAACAGAACAATGAGAAGGATCCTTTAATCAGGATAATTCCCTTGAGACATTCAGACAACAACAAAATGCACAACCAGGTCTCTACTGGATGCCAAAATGAGAAAGTATTTGCTTACAACAAATCTCTTCATGCCACTGCACACTGTGATAAGGGCCTACGAGGACATTTAGCTCCAGGGACTTCAAGGGAACCAGCATGTCCCATGCAGAACCAACAGGAAGAACTCCCTCTCTGTTCAGAATACAGCTGCATAGCCACCTTCACTCAGCTTGAAAGATCAACTCTTAGAACACCTGAGGCAGCTGGCTTCCTTCACCTCACCTCACTGCTCATACACTACACCCTTCCTCCTCTGCCAAGCAGCCAAAATGTATCCTTCCCCTACCAAGCCTTTATCTATTTCTCCAGCCTCTAAATCCACATGAGCTTAATTATTCCTTCCTCAGGCCAAAGGGTAGTAAAGTATTCTGGAAGATGCCAAGTGGACCAGCACAAAACTCCAGTGTACAGCTTCCACAGGACATCAGCCTTGAAAGAAGTGTCCCTGCTGAAGCAGAATCTGAAATAATCTTCCACCAGTGCAACACAAGCCCAGCTGGAAGCCCTGATGTGACCCATCACACATCCTCTGCCCAGCTGAATGTTCTCTAGCAAGGACATACCTTTATTGTGGCATCCTCTGAAGCAGAGACCATAACACTGAACACTGGATGGAAAATGACTCGAGTGACAGGACTCCTGTGCCCACTCAGTGCATACTTCTCTGGAGGACGAGGAATCCACTCTTTAGGGTCTCGTTTCTGACCAAGAGGTCCACCTGATGTAAATTCTTCCTTGGCTTCATTCAGCTTTGATTCTAATTCCATTACCTATGGAATTTCAAAGGGAGACCACTCAATTTCTAGTGCTGCACAGGACCTAATTCACCTTCACTCATTCATAACCCAAACGGCAACTGGCTCCCAAGCTCCCAGTACAGCAGGGACTGGACAGACCCAGGCTGCTTACCAATACTCAATAGGTTTGACTTTCAGAAGCACCAACAGTAAATTCCTCATTTATAAACATTTATTCTTTCATAATTTAACCATTAAACATTATTTCTTCTCCAGCTTCCCAAATATTGTGACAGGGAAGTTCTACAAAACCACGCTCAGACACCGTACAAACGTTTGAGCTCCTCTCGTGACAGAGGACTGAAGGTGGGTTGCAGAAGGAATGCCACTGCTGCAGGGGTTGCTTGTGCCCCTGAGCTGCCATCTTTACCCAGAAAGAAACTGAAGGTGTAGTTAAACACTTCCTACATTAACCTGCACAATACACAGTCTTTATTGTCAGCACACTGGGGTTTATTTTTCTTTTCCCCTTTAATCCACTCCAGCTCCACTGAAGCATTACTAAAAAGAGTTCTGTACTGTGCACTTGCAGCAGAATCTCTTGCTCTAATGCACTGGAGTTAATGGTTTCTGCCCTTTAAGGTAATGGCCAAAGCACAGGTTTTTACCCACTTTCTAAGTCAGTCAAGCCTTCTGGAGACAGCTTCTCAACCCTTGCACACAAGCGCCTTAAGCCACCCCTTCCCTTTCCAGCTCTCAGCTGCACATGCCATCCATAAACTGCAGCCAGGACATTTTCAGAAAGAAACCCAGAGGATGTTTCTGCCAGCACTGAGACAAAACATCTTCCACAACATGGATTTCTCTATTTTCCCTACTCAATGTCCTCAAAATTAACCTTTGAGATGTCTTTTCGAAGCCCTGCACGTGTCTGACAAGGACAACCTGCAATGTGCTGCTCGGTGGTGGATGTTAACTCTTGATGCAAGTAAATCCATCAGATCTCTGCTTACCTTCTTTTGTAATCTTATAACAGATGTCCATTTTTTTTCCAGAAGTCCAGCATACTTCTTATCTAACTCTTCATTCTGAAGAGAAGAAGCACTCAAATTAATGAATACATTCTAGTTCTAAAGCCTGTTGAAGTATTTCTTCAAAGGCAAGATAAACACCTCATTTTAATAAAACCCTCTTGACTACAGAAAGAGGAATGCAGGGAAGATTACACACACTCCATCTCCCTTGAAAACTTCTGAGTGTTTGGGGTTGGATAACTTGGTTCTGGTTAACACCATAACAGTGCAATATTTGGTGCTACCTTTCCATGACAAGCTCTAAGCTCTCTCCCCTACATCTTCAGGAGCTGGAGGAGAAGGCAGACTACACCTGGCCTACAGACCACCACCTCAGACACTGGAGAAATCAGCATGGACTTTGTACCTCTAATGAAACTTTGATGGAGAGTAATTTTCTTCTGCTAAGTATTTTTCTCCTTTGGGCTCTAAGGAATAACTGAGAAGCAGCAATGAGCACCTGATGTTACTGTAAAAGCCAGGGGATTACTCCTCTTTTATCTGCCTCCCATCTATTAACAGAAGAAAGAGGGAGAAAAGCCACAGAAGGAAAGCAAACAGCAGATGCACAGGAGTGTCCCCAAATTCTTCTTTCCAGGTACAAAATGACACATCTCATACTAGAATAATTCTCAGTCAGGTGGAGAGTAACAAAGGCAAGAGGAAAATGACAATGTCATGGCTTACTCCAGAGAAACTGAGGACTGGCTACCTGGCTCAGAGACCAGCTGGAAACCTGCTACTTCAGGAGCATCTGTAAAGGCTGGAGCTATCTGCAGGAGAGATCAGCACAGAAAATGCAATCCCTCTGTGCAGAGCTCTGCTTGAACCCTCCCAATTTATTGAAATCATTTCTGCCTTTAACTCTTTTCTTTTTTTTTGGTGATTTTAGTGTAGCTCCATCCAATCCTTGCAAGAAAGTCATGTGGAACTTTCAGCAACTGCACTTTCCCATTCCCTCAGGACCATCTAGCCTATTTAGATTGGCTTTCTAACCTTTGGGAAGAAAAGACTTAATTAGGTTGATAGATAAGGCAGATAAGGGAATGGTATTAGGATTTTCAATTACAAGGATGGTATTCCAATTTGTCATTTCTACTTATTTATTAGATCCTGGAAGCAGATTGGAGAAAGTAAGTCAAACTTGGAAGAAGAACAAATCAAGCTTCCTACTACAGAAAAGGCAAGGATTTCTCAAAAGCAGTAAACACAAGTTTACTGCTCAATGCAGCTGCATCCAGGGGAACTTTAGTTCAGATCACTCACACACCTCCTGTGCTAAAGAGTAGCAAGGTTAAAGCCACACCAAGAATCACCTGCTCAAGGTAAATCAACAGAATTAACTCACAAGAAGCAACTGCTCTAAGTCATTGGCATCTGTATGGTCTAACAAAAGAGATGCTTAGCAGAGCTCATCAATTTCTATGAGCTACTTAGCTTTGCCCTCCTACTCTAGGGTGACCCAAGTGGCATGCAAGAGTCTGAGGCAGCGACTTCAGCGCTGACCCAGCCCCAAAGCAGCCTTCCGGCGTTTGCTCTGTGTGATAAAGGAGAGGACAAAAGCAACCCTGTTCTGTCTTCCTGTTCCTTAAATATGACCAAGTGACGTCAGCCTGCAGAGCTGTGTGATCTTACACCATCTCAGATCTGGTTACAAGAGAAGAGCCTTCAGCTTTCTGATCTGGGGGTGCAGAAAGTTTATGCTGTTAAGCAGAATTCCATGATAAGAATAAGCCCAGTTAAGGAAATGAGTTACAGGGAGGGGAGGGGGAGATGGACACAACAGCAGGAAACAGAAATTTAATGTGCTAAAATTAAACACATCCTTCTGAATATTGAGCCCAGAATAGCTCAGGTTGGAAAAGACTTCTAGAGATCATGAAGTCCAAATTCCTTGCTCAAAGGAAGGTCAGCTGGAGCAGTCTGCCCAGGACTGGGACTGTGTCCTGCGAGGTTTTGGGTATCTCCAGGGGCATAGACTCCCCAAGCTCTATGGACAACTCACTCCAGCATTCAATTGCTCTCACAGTGAAAAACAAAGTTTTCTCTTATGTTTAGATGCAATTTCCCATGTTTCAGTTCCTGCCCACTGGCTCTTGCCCTGTTACTAGCAGCACTGAGGAGAGCCCAGCTCTGTCATCTTCACACCCTACCATCAGCTATTTATAAACGAGATGATCTCTGTAAGCTTTCTCCTCTCCTGGCTGAACAGTGCTACCTCTCTCAGCCTCTCCCCGCACAAGATGCTCCAGGTACGGAGTTGCTGAGGTGAGGACAGTGCAGGGCCATGTCTTTGGGGCTGGGTGTTAACATCTTTTGTCACCTTTCTCCTATCCTTCATATTGCCTTTTCCTAGCTTTGTTCTTTAGCACTTTTCATCTTGAAGTATCCAGCCCCTCTTAGGGCTTAGACCCCTAAAAGGTCACAGTTGTGTAGCTGAGTAGTAGCTAGACACAAACCCAAAGAGATTTAAATGATGCCTGAATCATTAGCTGAAGAGAAGGACAAGAGTTTTTGCTCAGAAATCCCCAATCATCCACTGATTGTTCCTTAATTTTCTGGCCAGACCACAAGCTGTAGGAGTTTATCACCTCAGATAAACAGATAAACATCTCCAGAAAGGGTGCAAATGACACACAATTGCAGGCTCCTCACTCCAAATGCAGATGAAGAGCCTGGTTTGAACTCACCACATCTAACTCGGCTTCCTTTTTAAAAACCGAATATGCCTCTTCATAGCCATTAGAACGAAGGTAATCTGCTATTGCTCGATTTCTGCAAGGCAAACAACAGCATCTTCAGCCACAGCTCTGACTGAGGCCAGAGGAGCTGAGTCACACCTTCATTTTACCAACAACAAAAACAAGAAGTTAAGACCAACATCTAAGTCTTCCACACAGCACACCACCCAGAATGACCAGGTTTGTTACAAAGCCCAAGCAGATTTGATATGGATGTCCTTTGGCAAACAGATTTTGCTCCAAGATGCCAAGAGCAGGATGCACTAATTTAGCCAAACCCCAATGCGTGGCACGTGAGCAGAGCCACCCTAGAAATCCACCAGGGAAGGAAAGTGACTATTTAAGGCTTAATGAAAACATGACCCCAAAGCTCCAAATGCTGATGCCTTACAGTTCATCTCGTTGCCTTTGTGACAGCACCATTGTGGCTGCGATGTCAGCGTAACGTGATTCAGCAGCAGCTGCCTCCTCAAGAGCTAAAGTCTTAGGACCCCTGGATGCACAAATTCAGTCTGCCAGAGTGGCTCAGATCACAAGGGTTTTTCCAGACGTGAAATCCAATAGGGAATCTGGAGGCATTCAGCACAGAAGGTTCAATCCATCTAGAAGGAAGAGAAAGAGACACCATTAATTTCCTTTAAAGCAGCACCCAGTCCCTCTGGACCGACATGAAGACTTCTGCACTTTGCACCACCACTCTGGGCAGAGCAAACTGACTGGAACTGTTAACTGCACTTTGATTCGGTTAGTCTGGGTTATGCCCCCTCCAGCACAGCCCCAGCCTGGACTGAGCAGTCTGCAGGGACTCACAGACTTCCTTTATTCCCTCTCTTCCCACCAGCTCTCCTTCATGAAAGGGGTGGCTGAAGGTGACATCTTCAGTCACAGCCTGGTTCCAGTCTGTAGGCAACTCCATCCTACCTTCTTGTGATGAAAGGAACTTTGGCCCACCATAAACAGCCTACTTTTGGCACTCACTACTCCTGTCAAAAAGCTACTCCCCCCAAAACCCTCTATCCTTATGCCAAATTTATCTGCTGTGGATTTCTCACTTCAGACTAAACCCACAAGGTTCATTCAGTTAGCTTTCGACACACACCAGAGATCACCAACGCTCTCCTCTAGCTTTCAATCTTTGGGGGAGAGTTTAAGCAAAGAACATTCCAGAAGAGCTATGGAGGGTGCCATGGCACACTTCAGCCCATAACCAACAGCATCAAGGCACACAGAGTCTGTCTCTGCAGCTCACTCATGCATTGCGTTAGACACTTCACTGGGATCCACCCAAACAGCAGCTTTACAGACCAGGGCTATCATTCAGCACGTGAACTTTGCAGGTAGATTATCACTCAGTTCTATTCAATGACCTTTTCTCTTCTAGTAACACTATCTGAAGAGGTTTCAAAGAGCCACATTCTAAAAGACAACACTTGCCTTCTCTTCTGTCCTCTCCTAGCACAGTTTACCTGCAGCTAAACTTTCACCTCTCTCATACCTGGGAGCACATTCTTAAACTCTATCAGAGAAGCACAACTACCACAGGGCAGAGCTGCCACAAGTGACTTCACCCGGGTTCAGACAGTGACTCGATCACTACACAGCTGACAATACAGAGCACGCAGCTGAAATTTGAGGTGTTCAGGTCTGCCAGAACCATGCCTTTCAGAAATGACTCATTTCCCCCACACTATACAGTACCTTCTTCAGTTCCTAGATGTTGGTATTCTTAGTGACCAACCTCCTTCGACAGGACAGTTCTGATCTTTGCCAGGGCGACATCAGCAAGTCCCCTTCAGCAGCACTGCCTTTGGATTGCTGCACTGCAGGTACTCTTTGTAGGCACCATAAGAACTGCTGAAGGTGGCATTTCTTGCATACCTGACAGGAGTCTGTTTGTAACACATCATTTACTTAAGCTGTTTGGCAAGTCTGGCCAACCAGCTTTAGCCCTGAGATCAACCGAACACAACACAAAGGCTGAGGAGCGAGCAGCTGGGTTCGGGACCTCCCTACCAGCTGCCTCAGCAAGCACATGTCCCCACAGCCTCTGCTCTCCTGCTTCTCCACTAGACAACAGGAAGCTCCACCACCGAGGCTGACTGCCAAAGTTGGACAAGCCTGTTGGTAGGGAGCTGGTTTTAAACAGAAGCCTTTCTTATACAAGAGTAAGAGTAAACACTAAGCTTATACCATGAATGGCTGCTTATCCATCACAGGGGATCAGGAGGTGGTTTGTAAACCCATCTAGGCTCTGCCGTCTCTTCAAAATAAGCTTAAAACTACAAGTTGCTTATATCTGGCTCTGCTGGTGGCTTATCTGCATCAGACACCACACAGCACTGCACTCCAAGTGTGGAGGACAGCACCACACTGAATAGGTGAGAATACCCTGGGCTCCCCAGCTCAAGAAGGACAAGCACTTGCTGGAGAGGGTACAGCAAAGGGTTACAGAGGTGCTGAGGGGACTGGAACATCTCTCTTATGAGGACAGACTGAGAGAATTGGGAGGGTTTAGCCTGGAGAAGACTGAGGGGAAGATCTCAAAGGGTGGGTGTCAGCAGGATGGGACCAGTCTATTTTCAGTAGTGCCCAGTGACAAGGCAAGGGGCAACAGGCACAAACTGGCACAGAAGAAGTTCCATCTAAACATGAGGAGGAACTTCTCTACTTTGAGGGTGACAGAGCACTGGAACAGGCTGCCAAGAGAGGTGGTGGAGTCTCCATCTCTAGAGATGTTCAAAACCCATCTGGATGTGTTCCTCTATGACCTTCTCTAGGTGAACCTGCCTTGGCAGGGGAGTTGGACTTGATCTCCAGAGGTCCCTACCATTCTGTGACCCTGTGATGAGCCTGACCTCCTCACTAGCAGCCAGCTCAGGAACAATGCTGTTGGAAACTGCATCCTTCCCAAGCACAGAAGCAAACATTTCACTTACTCTTTCCCCACACCTCACTCCCTGCCAGGCAGAGAGACAACTGGTTAACAGCAGCCTCAGCCTGTGGTCCCAGCCAGAGCGTGGCACACAGATGGAGGGCACTGAGCCGCTGAGCCCCTGGCCCAGCCGCTCCGAAGGGCCCTCTAGAGGGCAATGCGGTCGCAGAGGAAAGCCCTGGAACAGACTCATCATGGCTGAGCCTCTGCGGCTGTGGGAGCATGGCAACGCTTTTTGTAGCCATAAACACTGGGGGGAACAAAATAAGGCACTGCTCCACACACGGCAGCACTGTTCCAAGCACTGCACAGCTGAAGACACAGATACAAACGTCCACAATCTGCCTGTAGCAATACCACGGTAAAAATCACAGCACTAAACCCAGAGGGTGGTTTTCTTATCACTAGCTACCACCAAGCAGTCAATGCTCTGTAAATCCAGCACTGGTGCAGGAACTGCAGGACAAATCACACCCCAGTATTTTGTCAGTGTTGCCACTGCATCCAGACCTGACCATAGCACTGCCTAAAGCCAGCTGCAGCTGTGCTCACAAGGTGGTTCTGGACAGGCCATCTAGTTAGGATGGCATTTTCCCCCTCAAATGGAAAGTAACCCCAAACTTCTCCTCTGGAACCCTACCACAGCAATGCCTGGCCTGCTGCATCACTCCAACTCTGAGCTGTTACTCAGAACTAGATGCATGTCAACAGCTACAGGGCAAGGCAGCGATTGCTGCTATTAGCAAACTGTGGCAGACCCACAGGAAGTCACCAATCAACCAATCTGCAGCATTTCACTTCCCTGGAAAGTGTCTGTTCCAAGCACCCCCTCAATGTCCTGCCTTGTTAACTAAAATCACCTGCATAGAAGGCAAAATCATTGTGGGGGCAGCCTTGTTGACATACACCCTTCAAGAGAGACAAAACAAAAAGAATGAAAACAAACAGGAAGCAAACAAACACAAAACCCCCAAACCAACACAAAATCCTCACTCAAGCCAAAATGTCCAAACCCAAGAAGCCCCAAAGGCCTCAATTTGCTCATGTCCCTGTGCCACTTCTAGGAACAGCCAAGAATGGCTGAATGCTGTCCATGTGCACTGCCTCTTCTTTAGCTGGAGAAGGCTTCGTGACAGAACTCAGCGGAGCAAGACGAACCAGTCCTCCTCCATCACCTATCAAGGTCTGCAGTCGCCACTGCTCGCACACGCCCGCAAACCTCAGCAACGAGAAGAAGGCAGTGCTCAAGAGAACCCCTGGGGAGAAAAAGGCAACACAAACCTCACCACCTGGCTGGTACATTTTGCCTGAAATGCAGCATTGTGGATGCTGGCAGCTTCCTGCCAGCAAGGTGGTGCCAAGGCAGAGCTAGATCTTTACAGAAAGACAAGGTGGCTTGGATTCAGGGGTCCCTCAGTTCCACCACACAGCCTTTCGCTGGAGTCAGCTGCACTCCCCACACCACTCAGGACTGCACTGAGGACTCCTTTCCTCCTACTGAAATTGCTTTGAGGCTCAGGATTCCAGCCCGGCCTGCATTTAAAGCTGGTCCCACCCCACCGGTGACTAATCTCATTCCTTCTGCAACTGGTTAGCATCAAGGCAGCTTCACAGTCGAAGTGGCCATCACAGATCTGATACTGTATAGGTCCCACCCTCTTCCTGAGGTGACTCAGACATTCCAACCATTCACAAGACAGTTTCTTCTTCCTGACTTTAATAGCAAGTCCTCACACCAATGGCTATCACTCAGGTTCCAGGAGTACTGGACAGGTCTGCAGGAACTTAGCAAGACAGACCTGCTAACCATTTGCAAGAGACACAGCTGGCACAACCAACCAGACTCAGCTTCAGTTCACAGCTCAGACAGCTCTGCTTTAGGTATCCAAAGCACAAGAGAAAGTCCCCAAGGGAGGAGGCAGGGGATAAAGTAAATGATTTTCAGGCAAGAGATAGTTGGAATTCCCCTCAGTTCAGGATATATCACACCAATAAATGATAAGCCTTGGCCCACAGCTACTTCCGTGACGGTGTTCACACTCGCTGCAGGACACACTGAAACAGTATTTTCCATAAGTATTCTCCAAATATAATTGAGAAACAGATTATGAAATCAAATTAACCCTTCAGCATTTCAGTCTCAACCTGTCAGAACTACCTGCTCACTTACCTAAGGCAGCAGCAAGCAGGAGCAAAGTTCTGGGAATTAAACCTCCTGAAACTGCCCATCCTGAACACAGTCAAAAAACAACCACACTTAGTGTGTAGAGGTCATTATGGATTTGCATTTGGCACTGGATGCCAAACAGGCCTAAAATTGGCTCTGAGCACACATTTAGCTTTTATCTCTTTCAAGCTGATGAGCAAACCCACACTGAGATGAAGCAGAAGTTTTCAAACACACCTGAAGGCAGAAGTTTCTAAAAGCAAGCCCTGCCTGCTCACTCCTTATTTTACTTACTAAAATAGTGCTTAACCCTTGACTTATTGATTACTGCTGTTACTGCAGGCAGCCACAAGTACCACAGCTCATGCAAACAGCCTAGAGCAGGATGCAAGTGTTGGTATTTTCTGTTTCACCTTTCTTTCACCATTGTTATGGTTCTGTTTTCAACCACAGTAACTCCTTGCTAGAGCTGGACTGGGAAGGGTTTCTCTGCACGTGGCAAGGGAACCTATCAGCTCCTCTCCAAACTAACACACATTCTGCTGTGACAAAACCAAAGCCATACACGTGGAGGTCAAATAATCCATTAGCTACTCGTTATTAACTCACAATACAAATTGCCTCCTGGGGAAGATACTGCCTTGGTCCCTGCAAGGTATTAGTTCAGCCAGGGATTCAGCATCCCATAACTGCCTTATGGGAATCACACCACGGGAAGGGCTGCACTCAGTGCTGCCAGCACTCAGCGACCAAGCTCATTAACTACACCAACGTTGCCACGAGCAGGGTGTTTCACATCAAGTTCTTCTGAAGCCCTTCCAGATCCAAATATTTTCATAAATGTATCCTGAGATACCAAACTCTGGCATCACAGCCAACCTCATCGGCTCCCTCAGTGTTCTCCCAGCAGGATCTGCTCAAGGTTCTCCCTTGTCTTTCCTTTGCTCCCACCTAGTGTGTCAAAAATGCTGCTCAAGGACCAATGCCACAAATCCATCACTGAAATGGTTCAATTAGAGCTGCCTTCCAATACCTGAAGGGATCCTACAGGAAGGCTGGAGAGGGACTTTTCCCAAGTGTGTCTAGCAGTAGGACAAGGGGGAACGGTTTGAAGCTGAGGGAGAATAAACTCCATACATGGGGAATGTTGTTTGCCACACTCCTCTGTCCCTCTGGCTGCACCCTGGCTTTACTGAATGTGCCTCAGCAGTGTGAGCAGACCCACTCCAACCTGTGCCTCCTGTCACAAAGCCCTCTGCACCAGTGCCCTGCTGACCAGCTGTGCTCGCTAAGGTTTAAGAGGATCTACACAAACAGCAAGCAGTGACGTGCAGAGAGCAGAAAGCTGTTCCAAGCTCACCATGAATTTGTGCAGACATTTGTAAACTCTGCAAGTTTCAGAAGTTCCCTTTTGCAGCCTCCTTTCCCAGCCCAAGTGACTCTGGTGTCTAAGACAGAGCTCCCATCACCACGAGAATTCTCATCAGCACCACCACGCAAGATGGTCTCATCTGCTGGACCTCCAGGCTCAAACTCTTCATCCTTCTGGTAATGCAAGCCCTCAAGCCTACAGCAACATTTGTGCTCTAGCTACTACAAGACATCATAGTTTCTCTCTCCCTATCTCCTCCTGTAATCACCACAGACACATTCATCCCTCCTGCCTTTTACATTCTTAACTTGAAATTTTAGGAGTTAGGCCAGCAAGATCAGTTTCAACACCAGGTTCATAACACCAGAAGCAAGAAACAGTTAAATACACCACCACCAGGCCACATTCAGCTGCTGCCTCTGTCTATCCCCTGCTGACCAAGCTGGCACTGCAGATCTCCCAGGACATGCTCCCAGCTCTTCCAGGAACAAAAATCATCTAATTTCTGCAGGTTTAATGGCTGTTGCTTAGGCTCCATAAACAGCCTCACCCAAACACACAGGCCACATGCACCAAACATGCAGCTGTAGCTCCTTACGTTCAAAATGAGAAAAGATAGAAGACAGAAATTGCAGAGAAATGCACTGGCAGATACAGAACAGACCCACACCTCTCAGCTCTGAAAGCTTCTCAGCGCTGTGCATTGCTGTGCTTGAAGAACAGCAGAAGTCTGGCCTGTTTTCCAGATTCCTGGCACCTCAGGAAACTCAACTACAAGAATTTGTTTTCTAAGTATTCTTATGACTGCATCACGTATGCAAGAATGTTCTGCCAGAATGTTTCTTTGAAGGTGACAACAATCTGAGACCATGTGCTCAGACTGCCAGGTTAGACATGCCTGATGCCAAATACCCGGGTATTAAAAAGGCACCTAAGCCATCACCAACATGAACAGCTGGGTCCAGGTTATGAAAGCAGTTTCAGGTTGTTCAAATTTAGCCTCAAATTTACATCTTAATTCCAACAACCCCTGTAAAACTCAAACCAGTTTGGGGTGTCCAGCTACTTGCTACCAACCCCTCTATGGTTTTACTGTTCTTAAAAGGTGTTTTAGCTGGATGAAAACTCCTTTTTTTTTCTCCTGGGTCTGTTGCTGTGTCCAGTTCAGTTAGCTTCTCCTCTTCGGGTAGATTTTCCAAGTGGAAGTCAAGTCACTTAAGAAGGGGTAGCAGAGACCAGAGCCACCAAAAAGACAAAGTCATGTAAGCAGAATGAAATCCCACCATTCTTTGAAGATGAGACAATCCATTTCTTCATGAATAAAGTAGGAACTCCTGTTGCATTGTCTCCTGCTACAAGGCTGGGATGGTAGAGCCTCTCCAAGTTTTTTTTTCCAACAGTGTATCTTGTTTCATAACATGTTAACAAGACTTAAAGTGGTTATTTGTGAGTATCTGCAGGCAATTAGAGCTTCTCCCAGCCCCTTATGAAAGAACTAGATTAATTTAATTGTCCTCTTATACCTCTGGATTATACTGCTAAATTCTGAAGGACAGAAGAACATTGTCTTTCATTCTAGACTGATTTGCAATGGTCTTGCTTTAAAACATTGTCTTTAAAACTGTTTTAAGCCCAGTAAGCAAAAAGAGTAGCTCTATTAAACTCAAGCCACAGAAGAGCACAGCCATTCCCACAAGTACACTCCACAGATTCCACAGGAGCTGCTGTTTATGTGCAAATGTAGATTAAAAAGAGGTCACAGCTGTATTTCTTGGGCATTACTGTGACCTGAAAAGGTTTCTTAGAAATCAGTTTCCATCTGTTGAAGGAAAAACAATAACAAAACTAAACAAGAGATGGAGTTCCTCTGCCCCTTTATCTGAGCCCCAGGTGCAGCAGCAAAGCACCAGCAGTGTAATCACAGGAGAGCAGCAGTTCTGGCAGCGTGGCAAACACCTTTATCCCAGGCAGTGCTGGGATCCATCACCTGCTAAGCCGTCAGGGATGAGCTGAAGGACACAAGCAAGTTACTCATTTCTGAGCTAAGCTTTTCTCCACTTTTCAGCCTGCATCAGTAAAGACAGCTGAAGCACCATGAAAAAGTGAGCTCCAACTACCGTCTTACCCTGGAAGAACAAACCAGAAAGCAAATCTGATCTGAATTACAACTCTGAGCCTTGCTTGTAATGCACATGGTTTAGTAAGCCTGTTATTCTGCAATTAAGGGAAGTCTTAAAGTGCCTGTAGGCCCTAAATAGTGCTGCTTTGCCAAGTGTATTGATACAGCACCTCACACAGCACAGCGTTTTGGGCACTGTTTGCTCACATTGCGCAGTGCTACTAAAAATATTTTCCATGACAGTTCCCTTGCAGGTTTACCAAAGCAAATCTCTTTCTAACACACACAAAAAAACCCTGACAAGTCTACACCTGCTTTTTTATCCATTTCACCTACTTCCTATGGGGTGACGGAACTGACTTTGCTGAAGACCTGATGCTGCAGTTTGCTTCTGGCAATAATTCAGCAATAAATCCGTGAGGACACAAAGTAGCCTATAGATGAGATGCACGCTCCTAAGGCTGGGAATGCAGCTCAGAGCCACATCTGAAAATACCAAAACCACCACAGCTAAGAAATGGGCATCCAGATGCTCTAAAGGAGGAGCAAGTTAACCCCTCTGTGCTGCATGCTTCCTCACATAAATATGCTGCTGTCCTAACTCAAGAGCTGCCTTTTGAAATAAACTCCTATGTCCCTCTACTTCTATTAGTTCAAGTTGCAATCACTCCTTAAGACTGCTGGCAGTCACTAAAGTCAGCTTTAAAGATGCAAAGCAACCAAAGGGCCATTTCTGGTCCTGCTAGCTTCCCAGGCACCAACACCGTGTGACCAAATGTGCCGGGAAAAGATTTTTGGGGGAGAAAAGAAGCCTTTAAATTAATTCAGCCTTGGTATTTACCCTCCCTCCATCACTTCAGTTGTGCAATTCTGACAGAAGTATGATAGAATTAACTCTCAGGAGAAACAGCTCAAGCACAGTCACTACACATCACTTGAGTGCCTTTACACTGTGCTCAGGTCAGAGCTCAGGTCTGTACTCTACGTAGAGACCTTAGAAGAGAACAAGTGCAAACACCCTTCCTCCCAGCCTGCCTGTTCAGCTCTGGGTGAAAATACAGGCAAATTTCACTGCCAATACTTAACTTTTCACGAGCAACCTGGGAAAAAAAAAGTAGCTACAGAAAAGAAACCTTTACAAAGTGTGGAAAGGTTTAGGCCATGGAAGTTGAGATGGTGCTGTTGAGCATGTTGTGACAGCAGGGAATTGCTTCACCAAAATAGTTTCACATTCATATTTAGCCCCACTGGGTTTCCACTGAGCTTCACCAGAAGCCTACATGGCTTTTTAGTCAGACACAGGTTAGGGCAACTGGGGGAAGCTGAGGACCAGGAGGGAGGAAGAAAGGAGGAAGGTTAGCGTTGCAGTGGGTTCAAGTGTTAAGGCTGCTACTCCAAACTCACTCAGAAGTGTGCAGAGTACATATGTTTTACCTGGCTGACCTCAGCAAGATATCTCTCATCATTTTTGCTAGGTCAAATACACACACATCCTGTGACAGCAATTCCAGAACGCTGCATTTCAGCTATGAACCCAGAAGAGCTCCTTATGGTTGGTCAGCAATCATGCACTGGATATGAACTTCGTTCTTTCCAGTTCTTCCCTCCCCGTATTTCTCTGGCTTGAAGAATCAAGTAGTAGTAGTAGACTTACACTTGCAAAGGAGGTCACAGGACTGTATTCAAACCTAAACATTTCAGTTACTCAAGTGCCTGGTGGATTGGCAATGTGATGTTTACAAAAATGCTCCTGAAGTCATTTGATTTGTGTATGAAAAACACTGAGAAGGAAGCTTGAATGAACAGTTGTTACAGCTTCAGAAAAAGAAAGAGGTCTAAACCACAAAGAAATCAAAACAAAAATCCAGACAGAACTTCTCCTCTTCAAGCCATGAGAACCCTGCTGGTCCTTCAGCCACTTTTAAAGCCTCTTGTTAAAGAATGGCTTCACTTGACAAGAGACAAGGAAAAAAGCAATCAGGCTTCTTGTAGGTGTCTCATCTTTCTCATGACCCATCCTCACCTACTGCACTGTTGGCTCTAAAGCACATCTAAGTTGGGAACCAAGTCCTAAGAAATACCTTCCTTCCTCTTCCCAGCTTTGCCAGCATCCCTTCTCAGAGTCCCAGCATCCCACATCTCCCCGCACATGCATTACCTCTCCTGCTGCAGAGCACAACTGGGCTCCCTCTGGAAGGTCTCTCAACTAAGCCAAGAGACAAACACAGAATGACTTCTTTTAATGTTGAAGTGGAAAACACCTCCCCACGTGGAAGCGACATCAGCCTGCACAGACCAGGGCCAAGACAGACCAGACACTTAGGCAACAGACCATCCACAACCATCTCTGCTCTCCTTCTGGTGACTGATGTGCTGCGGTACTGGCAATGATCCGTCCTCAGGACTCATCCCAGCCTCATCAGTGTGACAAAGCCATGCAAGAGACAAATCCCTGGTTGGTTGAAACAGTGTTAGCTATACATGAGATTTTAAAATCCATGAATGATGCTAGAACTTCACCTCCATCCTCTTCTCACTGCTGCAGGTGAAGCCTAGGCTTGGAGCTCCTCTGTTAGGCTTCCCCCATTCTAGTCTATGCTTGCTGCTTACAAAGCCAGCTGAGAGGGAACCAAAAAACTTCTACCCTTACTGATTTAATGGGCACCATCTGTTCCACAATCCTTACACACAGCGACATGAACACCACCATCCTCTCGATAGACTGCAAAGACACAAGCATTTCAATCCACCAAACTGTTTATCCCTGCTTTTGCCTCACCCCGAAGTCGGGAGCATCGAGCACAGGACAAACTGCCAACATTGTTTCTTGCTGGAAGAAACAGTCACTGCAAACAGGCTTGATGTCTCCAACCGATTCTCCTCCAGTCTTAAGGAAAGATGAACTTAACACCTTTGCTTTAACATTAAGCTACCTCCATGCAAACAGGAGGCAGAGGCAGTCTGCAGGAGGTGGGGAAGAGACCTGTCTAATTGACCCTTAAGAACTTAGCATTTGTAGAGCACAAAAGGAACAATCACCACAGATAGAGGGAGAAGTAAACCATCTCCATCAAGAAGGCCGCTGCTATCTCAGCTCTTAACCAGCACGGCATGGTGCCATAACCTGCTACCTTTACCCCTCCTCAGAGGAGGCACACCAGCTGACTCACCACCGTGCTGGAAAACACGAGGTGCTTCGGGAAAGGCCATCTAGGACCTCACTCAACAGGGACCTACTTAACAACGGATCCGAGAAGATGCCAGGACAGACATCTGCAGCAGCACCACCTACAAACCTCAACCAGCAAGGGTTGTCCCGTAACTGGAAAGACCTTCCCAAGGCTGCAGCAAAGGTACTGGTTAAAAGATCAGGCAAGCCTTCCAGAATCAACAGAATCCCAACCACAAGGATGTATTTATTACATTTACTTAATGACAATCCTGATCCAAACACCCCTAAGCAGCCAAGCCAAACGGCTGGGCTCTCCCTCAGCAGCAGCACCAAGGAGGAAATCACTGAAGTACTTCTAGATGTATTAACGAGTACTTGGAATTCCTAATGTGGATTTTTTTATACAGCTATGCATGCATCGGTGCTCCTGATACTGCTTAGTATGACAATGCTGTGCACACACGATGTGCTTCAAGGAGGAATGTATGTTTAGAGCACTGATGAAAGGGATCACAGGATCCACCTCTTTTGCAAGTAACATTTTTCTGTGGAATTTCCCCAAGAGTACATGCCAGCACAAAGTGATATCATAGGTGGCTTCCATGCCAGTGAATTCAAAGCAAGATAAAACCGAATCACACCCATCTAATCCCCTAAAGAGGGAGCATGAGGCTAAAGAATGAGCATTTAAAGAAGCTGAATGAGACAAGCATTGCCTCATTCAAGTCCTGCCTCAATGAGCATTAGGAAGGAAAGGCCCTTCTTTAAACAGCTGAGGTAAGATACAAGTCAGATACACACCTTTGTTGGGGCTCACCTGCAGTACCCAGCAAGTTTGCCAGGCTGGAATTAAAATTATTCATCAGACAAAACCCATGGTTCTTTCAGATATGCTTCCAATAGGGAATGCTCATCAGCAGGGCTCAAGACATGGATGGAATGAGGAAAAGGAGTCTCCTGTAGTAACTGCAACAAGAATGGATAACTCATCTAAGCCAAGGGCACCCAATGGAGCTGACAACACTGCTACAGCTCAAATCCCACCATTGCATCTTCAGCCATGGCAGGAGATGACCACATGCACATTCCCTGGACAGCATTTATAGAAAGAATTCCAAAGAAATAACTTGCTGTACCTAAAAACTAGTTCTAAACAGGTCAAGATTATGTGCCAGTGTAATTTACTCTTTTAAAAGCTCAAACTGAGGTGTAACCTACTCTGTCAGGCAGATCAAAAGAGAAAGCAACATCACCCGTTAATAAATACCTGTGCTCACAACACCCAAAAGCCACATGAGGAGCCCCACTCCACTCCTGTCAGTAATGCAGTAGCTCCCATGAAAGCCATTCCACCCAGGCAAGGCTCAAGTCAACCAAACACATTTTCAGCAGACAGGTTTCCTGCCAATGATATTTAAGCTCTTCTAAAATGCAGAGCAGTTGTAATTTCACCAGCAGATCTGCATCTATAGACAGTACACAACTTACTACGTCTCCATACTAAACCTGACAGAAGAAACCCAGACCCATTCTGATTAGCACATATGGCTCTGATACTTGGGAAAGAACTTCAGCTGTCATCTCCAATTCCATGTTATAAACTGAAAAGTCTCCCACATGAGATCTGAAATTTACTACCAATCATCACTGATTTTTATTGTCCTCTTTGATTTCCTAAATTTAGGCCTCAGCAGTTCCTATTCTCAGGCTGACAAGTACATAAAGGTTCACTTCACAGACATTTCAGCAGCTCTCTCACAGCCTTTACAGGCCTGAAGTTCACAAAAGGAGGGGAAAGCTGACTAAAACAAAACTACTGCCCTTAGTGGTAGAGTAATTCCAGCCACTCAAGTTCATGACGACCAGAAGCAGCTCCAGCACTCTCTAACAGCCTTGCACAGTGTGTTTCTGAGCTATAAAGGCAGGGGTTCTCCAGCTGTTGTTTACCCAGCGTATTTTACAAGAGGGTAGAAACTTGATAATTGGCACTGATGGGAAGTGGTTATAGAGTTCTTGAAGACAGACAAGGTTGGAGCGTTGGGCAACAGAGTCAGCAGATGTTAGTGCAAGAGCTGTCCCACCAACAGCAAGTTGGATAGACAAGAAAGTTAAGAGCAGAGAATACAAAGCACTGAGCACTCAAGGCTGGGTGGAGTATAGGAACAGGAGAGGCAGAAGGCTCATCAACACTGGTGGGGCAGACCTCAGGAAGTCACAAAGGTAAGTGTTAATGGCTGTTTCTTTTACAGAGCAGAAATTAACAAGTTCCTCCTGCAGAGAAAGTAATCAAGGACCAAAAAATCAGCCAGAGTTGTAAGAAGGCAAGTGTTGTACTGGATCCTTCACTGCTCTAAGCCTGGACACATTTTTAGACAGTGAACACATCCATGGAATCCTCTAACATCCACTCTAAGAGGCTGAACTGCATCTCCCTGTAATTTAATTCTGGGCAAATTAAAACCAAACACAGCCTCATCTGTGGCCATCTACCATCAAACACTGGACTCTGGAACTGAGACAGAACCAAGAAAAAGCAAAACCTCAACCTGCTGCAGACACATTCATGTTCAATGTTGTCCTTGCTCTGATCAACACTCAATTTGAATGGGAATGCCATGAGCCACATGTGGAACAGGAGAGCACTTCTACAAGCAGCCCTTCCTAGGTGCTTCACCATATCCCTATTGCATTCCCCAAATCCTTTGTTCTAAGGCCTTTCCTGCACAACTTTAAGCATAGGCACTGCCCCCACGATGCAGCAGCACCCATGTGGTACAATAACGCTCCAGCAGAGCCATGATGTTCAAAAGGGCTTCCAAAATCTTCAGATGTTCCTTTCTGTCAGCCCAGCACAGGAAGAAGGGAAATGCCATTTAGTCCATCTAGTAATAAGAGTTACTCTGCCACAGCCACCAGAGGAAGTAGGGATTCTGTTTCCTGTGTGTCCACCCATGGTCAAGTCTAGCCAAGAAGTTGCATGTGCAAAAAAAACCCAGCAGCAATCAACAATTCAGGGCTCCTCTATGTTTCAGAGAGCCCTGGGTGCAAAACCCCCAGACAGACATCATCATTCTTATCTAAAAAGTGTGATTAAAATAAAATTCAACAAGTGAGTGTCTTAAGTCGATAAATTGAAATGGTTATCAGCCACACACACACACACAATGAAAAAAACCAGCAATAAAAACCAATCCAGCTTTGCACCAGTGACTGGTCACTTCTCCCTGTCAGACAAATCCAGATCCACCCTGCAGAAAAATAAGCCTCCCAACAGAATGCCAGATCTGTTTCATTTCAGAAGGTTCCTGCACCATTAGATTCTTCCCCTAAAGAGGCTTCATTGTTACGGCAATTAGTATTCCTCCACCCCAGCAAAGGGAGAGGAGAGGGAGGGAAAAAAAAAGCCTCTGAAAGGGTAATCTAGCCATTTCGCAGCTTTGCCTCCTTACTCCACCCAGTCTCTGCTCTGCTCAATGGCTGCACACAGCATCCATAAACATGGGAACAGCAAAAGAAACACACGAAAATGAGATCCCCGCGAACAAGCTAGAAATCTGCAACAAATTCCCCCCCGTGAAAATATTTCCTTTGTCTGGCTCCCTAATGGCATTTTTCCTCCTTTAACGAAACGACTCTTTAAGGGCAAATAACATTTTTTTTTTGAGAGAGAGAACAGACCCTCCCTCTTCCGAAAAGCAAATGCTGCACAATCATTTACCAAACGATCAGCACTGAATGTAGGCTCTTTAACCCCCACCTCCTCAGACTATAAACAATACTGTCGTAAGAATACACCACTGACAAGAATCTCCACTTAAATGCACAACCCAGCCTAGGTCAAGATGCCCCAACGTTTCTTTATGGCAAAACCGATGTTTAATAAATATTATTATTATCATCTTTTTTTAATGCAGCTTGGATTAACCTCCCCCCATCCTCTGCTTAGGTAATTCATTATGAATTGACTTGACCTGCACCAACCAAGCCCTCTGCTGCAGCACTATCAGCAAGGAATACCGGGGATACTATGGCAAAGAAAGGGAAGGTGTCCCATTCTCACCGGTATTAAAGGTCAAGTTTAATGGCATCCACCTTAAATTAAAAAAGGAAAACTAAAAGAAAAAAAAAAAAAGGAGAAAGGGGAAAAAAATATCTCTCAGCCCCTGAACTGAGCAAAGCCTGAACTTTTTCAGGGAGGCACCACTCCCACCCCCAGCTCCCATCAAAAGCCCTGCCTGCGCTATAACCTCCTGACGAAACAAAACCCCAGCAGCACTAAACAGAGCGTTTTAGCAAAGGCTATGGCTAGGAGAAGGCTTTCAAGGGAAGTCTGTGATTGTAGGCAGCCAGGCAGCGATATGACCCCAAGAAGGAGAGATTAGCCCTCCCTCCCCCGTTTTTACTGCAGCTGGCTCTGAAGGTCTGAACCACCTCCTTATCAACGCTTTCCCTGCTAGAGCACTGCAGGAAAACAGGGTGGATGTGAAACAAATTCTTAAAATAACGCCGACTCCTTTCCCCTCTATCCCCAGCCCTCGTTGTGCGCTCTGTACTGCGGCCGACTCGGCAGAGCTGGGCCAGCTCCAGCCCAACGCCTGCCCTGCCCTCGGAGAGGACGGGGCAGAGGAGAACGGCAGCAAAAGCTCCGGGCGGCATTCGGGGCGGGGATGCTCGGGCTCCCCTCCGGCACGCACGCGGCGGCCTCCTCGCCCCACACTTCGCATTTTTTTAATTATTTTTTAAAAAGAATAATTCGCGCCTGGCCCGCCGCCTCCTCCCCGGTATCTTGCTAAGTCACCAGAAGAAACGAAGCGGCCTAAAGCGGGGGAGGACGCGAAGGCCGGGGAGCCGGAGCCCACGGCGGGGCTCCTCTCCTCTCCCCGCAGCCCACCCCGCTCCCTTGTCTGGCCCACTCCTCCCCCGCGCCCTGTTTTCCTGCTAAGTCACCGGCAGCGAGGACGGCGCCGGAGGCCGGCAAGGGCCAGCGGAGAGGGGAGGAACCGCACCCGGCGGCCCCCACCTCACCCTACCCCACCCCACCCCGCCGGGGCGCGGGGACCGTCCCCCGCCTCGCCGCCCTCCCTCCCGCCCCGTCGCCCTGCCTCCCCCGCCTCCTCCCCGGCTCCCTCCTCACCAACGGGCGCGGCCGCCATTTTGAGAGCGAGCTGGAGAGAAGGAGGGAGGGGGCAGGAGAGGCAGCGGAGGGCGGGGAGCAGCAGAGGAGGGGGGACAGGAGAGGAGAGCGGCGCCGGCCGCACGGCCCGCCGGGCCCCGCTGCCGACCGGGACAGCCTCCCGCGGGGGGCGACGGCCGCCGGGAGAGGGGAAGCAGCAGAGCAGGGAGGGAGGGGAGGCGCGGCCCCGGCCTTACCCGAGCCGCCGCCAGCGCCGCCGCTTCTCTCTGCTCTGTGGGGGCCGGCGCCACCCGCCTCTCCCATGCACTGGTGCGGTGGGGCGTGGCACAGAGGAAGGGGCTCCGAGAGGGATCCGGGGGAGTCCCGGAGGCTCTCACCGTTCGCACCGCTCCGCTCCGCGCTCTGTCAGTGGCGCCCCGGCCGCCAGGAGGGAGGGAGGGAGCGGCGCGGCCCGCCGCGGCTCTGCGCATGTGCGCGGCGGGGGCGGGGACAACCGCCGGCCGCCATCTTGGGGGCTGAAGCGCAGGGTGCGTGTCCCGGCATGCACCGCACCGCACCGCGCCGCCCGCCTCCCGGCCTGCCCCGCGCCCCGCTGCGGCCTGTGGGCCGCGCCGGGTACCGGCTCTCTGGGCTCCCCGGGCACCACCGACCGACCTCTGCCGCCGGGTGTGGTAGCTTCTTGTAAGTGTCCCTTCTAGGTGCCACTGGTGCTGCCCTGTCGCAAACGTACCTCCCTCCTCCCCCCGCCCCACTCCAGTTAGTGATAAAGCTGCGTTAGGACGTTTGTAAGTGACAAAAACCCCGCAAATGCTACTAAAGAGACTAATGCTACTGGAGGGGATAGGAAGATAAAGAAAAGGCAGAGTAAACGCGCGTTTTTAGTGTAGTTTGGGGGCTGCCTTGTAGACTGCACGCATGGGGAGTGCTGGCTGAAGCGAGGCTGGCAGTGGCTGGCTGCGCCTTGGGAGACGATGGGCACACCTGAGGTGAGGCCCTAAGGCCGTCCAGCACTGGAGCCCTCGACACAGGAAGGACGTGGGTGAGAGGGGAGCCACAAAAATGATCAGGGGTCTGGAACACCTCTGCTACGAGGACAAGTTGAGGGAGATGGGGAATTCAGCCTGGAGAAGAGAAGGCTCCAGGGAGACTTGACTGTGGCCTTCCAGTTCTTGAAGGGGACCTACGAGAAGGCTGCAGAGGGACTGTTTCCAAAGGCCTGCAGTGTTAGGACAAGGGGCAATGGTTTGAAATGAGAGCAGAGCAGATTTAGATTGGATGTTAGGAACAAGCTCTTTACCATGAGGGTGCTGGGACAGGTTGCCCAGGGAGGCAGTTGAGGCCCCATCCCTGGAGATACTCAAAGTCAGGCTTGACAAGGCTCTGAGCAACCTGTTCCAGTGGAGGATGTCCCTGCTGACTGCTGGGGGCTTGGACTGGAGGACCTTTGTGGGTCTCTTCCAAACCATCCTGTGATTCAGTTCTTGGTTTTGCAGCCCTTACAGTTGTCAGTGCCAGTTTGAGTGCCAGTGGCAGCGATCCTTCCCCACGTGTTCTGCAAAATACTCTGTTTGGAAAATGCCAGGGATGAGCTGGCAGCAGCCCCAGCCCCTGGAACAGCTCTGCTGCACTGGACCCAGCTGCAAACCAGAGGGAGCCCTGCTGTGACAGGAAACTCTGACATGTGTCACTATCAAAGACCAGTGACCAAAGTCACCTCTAATGCTGGCAGGCAGAGCAGCCTAATGCAATGTTTTAACGTGGGCCATAAACTTCTCCGCAGTGCTGATTTGAGGAAATAAAAGCTTGATGGAGAATTATGTGTGTGGCCAAAACTTGAGGCAACTTCAAGGGGCGCTGGGAGTTTCATAATCGAAAGCTGTAGAGATTTATCTGTTTGTGTTGCAGGTAGCAGCTGAGATTACTAATACCTAGGTTGTGTGTGGTGACAGAGCACCTGAGAGTGCTTTCTGTCAGCTTCACTGTTGTGCAGTGGCTTTGTGCTCGGTCTCTTTGTTTATGTTGCTAGTTTCTAGAAGGGCAGGCTAGAGGGGGCTGTTGAAACACAATGCACACAGCAGGGCTGCAGATGCATCCTGGAGATGCATCAACCTGCATTTAACATATATTGTTTTCCTAGATTGCAAGGTTCCCAGGCTGCATCCAGAGGAGTATGGGCAGCACAGCAAGGGAGGGGATTCTGCCACTTTACTCTGCTGTGGTGACCCCCACTTTGAATACTGCCTCCAGTTCTGGTGTCCCCAGCATGAGAAGGACACAGAGTTGTTGGACTGAGTTCAGAGGAGGATCACAAAGATGATCCAAGGGCTGGAGCACCTCTGCTATGAGCACAGGCTGAGGGAGCTGAGGTTGTTCAGCCTAGAGAAGAGAAGAGTCTGGGGGCTCCTCAGAGCTACCTTCCAGTACCTCAGCAGAGCAGAGTAAAAGGGGAGAATCACCTCTTTTAACCTGCTGGCCACACTCCTTGCTGTGCAAACCCAGCTCCTTCTGATTCTAACTCCATTTTTTCCTCAGGATATTCCTAAAGCAAACATCTGCAACTTACGCAGCCAGGCTTCCGAGCCAGCCAGGCTTCCGAGCCAGCCGAGCTCTGTCAGGGTGGCTTTTACCACCCGGGGTGGCACACAGGGCGGTATCCACCACACCAGAGATTGCATATCTCCAAACCTTGCTCAAAGGTTGCTGCTGAAGGCTGACAACCTCATTCATTGATCATTCATAGGTTGCTTATGAATGAAAGTTGTCATTAACATTCTGTGTGTGTACAGATTTGTGTAGCAAAACATCCGTAGTGACTCTACCGCTGCAATCAACTCGTTTACGTGTTGCGAGCCCATGGTGGTGCCTGACCTACAAAGGGTATGAGCTCCTACAGCTCCAGAGCTTTGAGAGAGGAGACAAAAAAACGACACAAAAACGCCTCCACAGAGTTCCAGTGAAAGATCAATCCAGTTTGAGGTGGGGAATACATTCTGGTGTCACCAGTCCTGTCAGAAGCAGGTGCCTTAGCACATACCGAAGGAAAACTAACTTCTAACTGTGTCTTGCTGTTCAATTTAATGAGTCAATGGGCATGTCTACCTGTGTCATTAACCCTGGCACTGCAATAAATCATGGCAAGGGAAGATTTTCCTCATCTTTTTGGTCACTAGTAAATAGTGACTTCTCTGTCGCTTAGCAAGACTTCCCTCCAGAAATGCAGAGTCACTTTGCTCTGCTCTGCTGAGACCCCACCTTGAATACTGCATGCAGTTCTGGTGTCCCCAGCAGAAGGACACACAGCTGTTGTAGTGAGTCCAGAGGAGGCCACGAAGATGATCAAAGGGTTGGAGCAGCTCTGCTATGAGTTCAGGCTGAGGGAGCTGGGGGTGTTCAGCCTAGACAAGAGAAGACTCTGGGGGGACCTTAGAGCTGCCTTCCAATAGCTGAAGGGATCCTACAGGAAGGCTGCAGAGAGACTCTTCCTGAGGGTGTCTGGAGACAGGACAAGGGGGAATGGTTTGAAGCTGAGGCAGAGCAGGGTTAGACTGGAGCTGAGGAAGAAGTTCTTGTCCTGTCTCTAGATGTCCTTATGGAAAATCCCTCCTCAGCCTTCTTGTAGGATCCCTTCAGGTGTTTGCCCCACTGTTGTTTCATTCTGCTCCTCAGGCTGTGTGCATACGTGGCAGACAGCTGATGCTGCTGGCAGTGGCGCTGCTGGCAGTGGCAATGCTGCCTCGCTGGACCTTGGTTCAATAGTCCATGGATATCATTCCCTCAGGGCTCCTTCTTTAAGCTCACATTAGTCCAGCAGCTCCTTTCCTAGAGCCAAGGGATGAAAGTCCAGGTACCAGTAGCATTTCATCAGCTTATCAGTCTGGGTTTTGCTTGGCTGTACCCTGACAGGACCTTATGAACATAATTGTCCAGCGCTTTATCTGCGAGCTGCCCACCCGCCTCACTGCTTAAGTCACCATTCAGCTGCTGGCTCTTCTGTGCTTCAGTGTCTGCTGTGCCTCACACACAACCTCCTCTGTCCCCACACTGTCAGATACTGAAAGTGGCCTTTTTTGTGATGCTGTGTAGACAAGGGTCGTGTATAATAGCCTTGGCAAAGCTGGAGGCAGCAGAGTATCGACTGCAAGTCTTTATTGCCCTTCAAGAAGGTGTTTTCTGTTCCCAAATTTTTACCATTTCCATGAGAATTGCACTGACAGAAAGGGCTGCTTTTTAAAGGCTTTATTTAGTGTTCTCAGGAGGTTATTCCTTGTATCTTCACAATGTGTTTAGGAGGTCAGCTGAGTGCCAGCACCGTGCACGTTGCAGCGCGGAGTGTGGTGAAGAGATCCACCTCTCAGTCTAACCAGGCAGGCAGTGTTGCAGTTTCCATCCTCATTTAGAGCTGAACGTGCAGATTGGGCCATCCTCTAGCTAACTAGAATAATTTGTGTGCATAAGTGCCTGATTTGCATAGAAAACTGCTGCAAATGCACATGGAGGTGCTTTAGATCAGATAAATCCCTCCTTGACCTTACAGATATGTTCCTGAGCATATTGCAGCTGCCATTGAGCAAGGGTTGGAGTGCTCTAGGTGCAGGCTGTTCCCTCAGCGTGGCTGTTCCAGTCACACCTGTAACCTTCAGAGAGCACTCCTCAGAAAGCCATGAATGAAACTAAAAGCAGGCTGGTAGAAGTGCTGCAAACTTGCCTCACAGATTGGTGCATCAAAGGGTGAAAAAACAAGGCAGCTGTGAGGTAGGAGTGGGCTCTGTGGAAGAGCTGGGGGAGACAGTCCAAAGCATATTAGCATGAGGTAGGAGTATTAAAAGAGGGGAGCACAAACTCACATCAATGTATTCTTAATCCACAGTTATCCCAGATTTGGATTAAACTGCCTTCTGGAGGGGGTTTAGGGCCCTTTGGAAGTTGGAAGTGTTTACCTTTGCCCACAGTTTTTCTCCTTCTAATGGCTTCATGCTTCCCAAAAGGACTGGGACGAACCTTCCTGCAGAGCACATCAATGGAATGGCTGCTGAGTCAAAACTCAAAGCAAAGGTCTTGCTTTTTCAGAAGGCTGGATGTGTGCTGGGACTGCTCTCAACTTCTAAAAAGCCAGGGCAGGTTTCTTGGAGTATGAGGGAACATTGCAGCTTCCTGAGGAGCAGGAGGTGGGTGGCTCACAATGCCTTGTGATTCACGTGGGTAAGAATGCACCACCACCAACCCCTGCTCAGATACTCACACACACCCCAATCAAATTACAGGTTTGACACATCCTTGAAATGAAACTTTGTGAATGCAATTACCCTGCTTAGCTCTGCTGTGATTCAGGATTATGCCAGCCAGCAAGGAAATACTTCAGTTGGAATCTGGCTGCTGGTGAGGAGGCAGTAACCTCAGCTTGCCTTTCTGCCACTGTTCTGCCTCTTAATTCAGGTTGTGTTGTCTGAAATGGGTTGTGAAGAAGGATCAGAGACATCACCTCCTGTAGTAGGGATTTGCTAGTAAATGTACTGGAAACTGTAAATGGAAGGGGAAAAAAAAAATCTCTGAGATTTAGAAACTTTTGTTGGGCAGCAAATGCACAGAAAGGAGACCAAGCACTGGCTGTGCCTCCTGGGATGCCACACCACTGCCCCTGGGCAAGTCCAGCATTGCAACTAAATGGCAGCAGCAGAGAAATGATTCATTTTGTACTACATGAATGGAATACTTCTTAAACCATCTGAAATGCCAGCATTGTTAAGTCATGCTTATGAAGTTTGCTTCTATTTGTGTGTGTCAGAGAATATTAACAAGGATTGGGAAAACTCTTCCAAGGGCAGGGGGAAAGCTCTGGGTGACAGTGAGAGAATCACCTGCCTGGTCTGCAGGGAGTGGGTGTGCTCACACTCTGCTGGCTGCAGAGCTTTCTCAGGCCTTTCATATACTTCTGCTATTCATTCTAAGCATAACTGAGTTTCCCTCAGTGACCTTATGAAGTTTATGTGTATAACTAGAAAAGACACCTTTCAGGCCACAACACCTTTTGGCCAGCTTAGAAAAAGCACTTAATGAACACTGCTTTGGAGAGGGTGAATTGCCCCTGACTCTCTGCTGCTTTTTCTTTGTTCATTCCAAGCAGGAAGCTCTAAGCAAATTTCATTAAATTGCTGTGTGTTACCTAAAGGAATTGATAAAGGCAGAGCTCTGTGGTTTTGGAGAGCTGGCTGTGAAAAACCAGGGAGTAGAACTTGACCTGAAGGTAAGAACCAAGCACCCAAGCGTGACACCACATTTTGCAGGCAAAATGGCCACTGGGCTCAGTTAGAGCTGCTCTGAAATAAGATTCTAGTTACATAACCCAAGGTTTCAATGAATAGCTTCAGAATTCAATAAATTACCATATGACTGGGAGAGACATGGCAGAGAGTGGTCCCTGCAGGTGACAGGATATGATTTTCAGGGTGTTTACCCTTTGTTTCACATCAGAAGTCTTCCTGGCTTACCCAGAAACGACACAGAGCTTTGCCTAGGGGCAGGACGTGAGGCTGGAACTACAAAACTTACAGCTGGGAGGTTGAGTTTCTGACCATTTTAGTGCCCAGTGACAGCCTGGGTTAGAAGTTGTGTTGACAAAGAATGACAGCTGGAATTGGGAAGAATTTCTGATTGAGAGTGATTTACTGACTCTGTAAGGAATGGGAAGGAGCTCCTCTTTGGCTCATTTGCAGCATCCCAGTGGATTTCTCTTTGGCCTGGAGAGTTTTCTCTGTCCCCATTTTCAGGCTTCAGTGTGTTCTCTGTATTCCCTCCTTTATCTCCTAAGAGAGCCTTTTCATCTTGAAGCAGGCTCTGTGAGGGCTGTGCCTGGATTTGGACAGCTTAATGGCATGGGGCAATACAAAGGATCTCCTAAGATTTCTTACAGACTGATAAAGCAGAAGGTCTGTTGATAGGAGCTCTATTAACATCTCTTCATGTTGTATTCACAGAGATGCTCAAAACCAACCAACCAGTTTGCCTCTTTTAAGGATGTAACCCAGCCCAGAGCTGGCCAGGACTGCAAGCATAAGAAGTTTGGACTTGCAGAGTTGTTTCTTCCACAGCGCTGTTTCCTAGGACTCTTATTTCACAGAACCACAGAATTGGCAGGGCTGGAAGGGACCTCAAGGATCATCTAATTCCAACCCCTCCTGCCATGGGCAAGGACTCTTTCCACCAGATCAGGTTGCCCAGAGCCACATCCAGCCTGGCCTTAAAACCCTCCAGGGATAAGGCTTCCACCACCTCCCTGGGCAACCTGTGCCAGCGTCTCACCACTCTCCTGGGGAAGAACTTCTTCCTAATGTCTAATCTAAATCTCCCCTCCCCTAGCTTGGATCTAGTTGCTTACTAGCTTGGATCTTCTTCTTGGATCTAGAACCCATCGAGCTGATGGTACCTAGCAGAGCTGAAAGAAATTACTTTTGTTTTGGTTTGATTTGGCACTGTCACCATAATGGAAAAAACCCAAGCAGTGGCAGGGAGGGGGCACCTGATGGACATCTTATGGCAAGAATAATTAAGTTTGGTAAGGCTGCTAAAAGGAAATTGAATTCTGGGCAGACAATAATAAGTGCTGTGAGAGTCTGGACTTGGAAATGCTCAGCTGCAAAAGATCACCAGGCAGTTCTGTAGAATCCACCTTTCCCTAGCCACCTACACACCTGCAGGACCAGGCTCTCACACAGCTGGTAAATACTCAACTAAGAACTTGGCTCTGAAGCAGACAGATACACAAGAGCCATTTGTCACAGCAGAAAGAAATTAAACAGCCCAGAACCTGCTGAGTTACTTTAGTGAGGTGGAAAAGTAAAGTTAGGAGATAAAAAACCACCGTATTAGTCATTCATGGAAAAATGGTTTGGTGTTTGGAGGGGCTGATCCTCTTGGCCAGACTTCTGCTTCCTCCATCTCCTACCTTCTCCTATCCTGAGGGCCATGAAGATGATCAGGGGGCTGGAACACCTCTGCTACAAGGACAGGCTGAGGGAGCTGGGGGTGTTCAGACTGGAGAAGAGAAGGCTCCAGGGAGACCTTACAGCAGCCTTCCAGTACCTGAAGGGATCCTACAGGAAGGCTGCAGAGGGACTGTTTGCAAAGGCCTGCAGCAACAGGACAAGGGACAATGGTTTGGAATTAGAGCAGAGCAGATTTAGAATGGATGTGAGGAACAAGTTCTGCACCATGAGGGTGGCGGAACACTGCAACAGGTTGTCCAGGTTGGTGGTTGAGGCTCTATCCCTGGAGGTAGAGATGAGGCTCAACGAGGCTCTGGGCAACCTGATCTAGTGGAGGATGTCCCTGCTGGGGACAGGATGGCCTTTGGAGATCCCTTCCAACCCAACCCATTCTAAGGTTCTGTGATCCTGTGTTTCACCTTTTGTTCCAGGGTGAGCAGAGTGGGCTCTGTGTGCTGGCAGAGCTTGCAGAAGCCTTCTCTGGACGGAGAGAAAGACCTGCAGGCAGTCGCAGCCACGCAGCCTTTGCTTTCATTGTCTTGACAGAAGCAGCCCCAGCCCTGACAGCCAGGATGGTTATATCGTGCTGTCAACAAAAGTCAGCTCAGCTTGAAAGGTCTAAGCAGGAGTGCTCCAGGGGAAACAAACCAAATTCCACCTCCAACCCAGGACATCAATCTTCAGAGTGTGTAACCTGCTGGGTTCTGTAGCTTCATTGGTAGATACTTTCTACAAGCTCCCCTTGTTTTCAGTCCAGGATGCTGGGCTGGACTTGATGATCTTTGAGGTCTCTTCCAACCTGGGTGATGCTGTGATGTTTTCCCCACAGGGGAGTCTTTCCGTGCTCCAAGTTCATTATGCTTCTCTCCTCTCGAGTTTCTTTACTGCCTAGAAATTTAAGCTAATGTAGTCTGTTTCGGGGGGGTGAGAGCTCAGTGCTGTGATATTTATGTACTCATCTAAAAAGATTAGAAAAATATCTGAATGCAGGGGAAGAAAGAGGACAGCTAGGGATGATCCCAGGGCTCACAGGACATAATATCTTTCGGCTGGCTTAAATGATTGTCCTGGAGCAGTGCTGCATTGTGCTGTGCAGAAGGTGTACATTTTAATGAGGTGAGTTAATCCTTATATTCTAGGAAAAGACCTTGATAGCATTATCTGCCCCTGCTCACCATACTGGATGCATTAGAGTGCACAGAGCTATTCTTGGGCTGCCAGACCAGTTGAAGAACAACAACCTTTTCACAGGGAACTAAAAGTTAGTTACCTGCAGGCTATTAATCAGTCACTGAAATCAGAGCCAGAAATGGCTGCTGGCCTTTGCTGTGAGCACTGAGGAGGAGCAGTGGTGGTGAGCAGCAGCTCCCTGGGGGTTTTGCTCAGCTCCAGTTTGGGTCAGTATAGGTAATGACAGCCAAATAACAGCAAGAGTGCCACAGACTTTGCTGAGGCAGCACCAAATGCTGGAGGTGTGTCATAAATCCCTTGCCCCACAACTTCCATTATCCATATCCACAGCTGCAAGGGTCCAAAGCCTGCTAGCAAGGAGCAACAAGTATGGCACTGACACCTGAGGTGGGGGAAACAAGCCTCCAGCAGTGCTAAATGCCACGCTGGGAAATGACAGCCATGCTTGTTCAGCAGCCCCTTGCCAGCTGAGGAGACAAAGTGCTGTGTGCTGGCTGCTGGGCTGCAGGGGCAGGCAGAGGAGCAGAGAGCAGAAAGAGCTGAGGCAGCCGAACGCGGAGCGCGGTGCCCACGAGCTGTTAGCCAGCGCTTGGGAGCTCCAGCTCTGACACACAGGCAGAGAGCACAAGAGAGCCTCTTGTAGCCTGACATTTACACCTGGGGCTGCAGGGCAGCTAAAATCCCTGGGTCTTTTCCTTGGTTAATGCTAGCAGCCCAGCGTTTCCGTGAGGCACAAAGGGGAGCAAAGCGAAGTTATACAGAGCTGTGAAGCCAGGATGGAGAAGTGAGGTCAAATATCAAGCAGGAGCCTCTTGATGTAAACTGTGAGCAGTGAGGGCTCCATAGCCTCCTTGTGACGGGGCTCTGGCACAGCAGCAGATACCAGTGCCTCCTGCAAGGTGATGGAGGTGCAGGTAAATCAGCAGGGACAGTAAGGAGCAAAATGCACCCTGCTGCCACTGTGTTCCCCCTTCCCAAGAGAGCACTACAGTGAGACGTTGGAATGGCCTGCCCAGGGCAGCGCTGGAGTCGCCATCCCTGCAGGGGTTCAAGCAGCCTGTGGACCTGGTGCTTAGGGACGTGGTTTAGTGTTGACCCTGCAGTGCTGGGTTGAGGGTTGGGCTGGGTGAGCTTGGAGATCTCTTCTGTGCGATTCAGTGTGTGGATGGAGGAGCATGTGGCTCTCCTCTCAGCACCAGTGCCAGGCTATGTTGGCTTAAACTGTGATTTTGGAACTGCAGCATGCTTCCCTCCAGTATCTGCGGCATATGGACAACAAAAAGAGGAAGACAAGTCCCATAATCCCCCTTGGATAAGCCAAAATTCAGTTAAACTGTGGCTGCCTAAGGACTGGGAAAATCCAGCCCTGGGCCACCTCAGCTCTTCCTTGCCTGCCCTGGTGCTTGGAGCTCCCAGAGACCCCCATCAGAATCCCCTTCAAGGTGCAAATGAACCTTTGCTTTAAATTCCCACAGTGGCACCAGGAATGATTCCAGCCCTGTTCAAGCAGTGACCAGGATTTTGTACAATGATTGCAATTAACCAGGTACATTCTTTGCACGTCATTCCTGATGGGTGGAGGAGCTTGCCACGAGCTACTTGCTGCATCCTCAGGCCAGCTTAGAAACCTTGCAGGACCTCTTAGTGCCCCCTTGGCATGGAGCAGGAAATTGCAGTGCTTGGAAGACATTTGTCTTTGAGAGCTCGAAGTAACAGAATTAATTTTCACAGCATAGCTTCAGCTGTTCCACTGTGTGTACTCCTGATGTATTTGGGGGGGGGGGGGGGGGGCCATTCATTTCCCATGGCTTTGCTCTTTGTGGAGTAATTTACATCCATGCAAAATTAATGAGAAGAAATCAAACCCAAAGTGGGGCCTTTCTCACTGAGGTTTTGCAAGGGCTGATGAGAAAACAGGGTGCAAGGCAAGGGGAGGATCTTGCCCTCAGGCATGGGCCTGATTTTACCCTATCCTTGTCCACTGCTTTGTGTTGAAGCTGTTCTTCCTTTTGATCAGTCCTTCTTGCCAAGTGGACACAAAAATACACAACAACCTACATGGGTCAAAAATTGCTGTGAAACTCCTCAGCTGATACCAGCTTGGGGTGCTGAGAAATGATGGTGAGAAGCAAGGCAGGAGGGAGTGGGGGTAGGGGCTGTGTAATAATTTAAAGGAATTGGAGGAGAAGGCAAGAAGCTGATTTCAGTCTCATTTAATGATTAAGGGAGGAGTCTGTATCCATCCTGGCAGACAGGGGAAAGGGAAGAGAGGAGGGGATGGGGAGTGGGGTGTCTCTTTGTGAGCACACAAGTTGGGACGAGCAGGATGGCTGGAGCAAAAGAGAAGAGCTGCTGTCAGGATCCAGAGTAAGACAATGCCTTAGCAGGTTGGCAATCAGCTGCTCAGAGATCCTGTGGCCCTGGCATTAGCCAGGTGGCCAGGTCCCCACTCAGCCTGCTAAGTGAGCTGGTGATCAGCTGGGAGCCAGACAGAGTGCCAGGTGGCCAGATCCAAGGCTCCACATCTTATTAACTGTGACCCTGCTCGGGAGCCAAGGGGAGAGGCAGCTAGGAGAGAGGAGCATTGCTGGAGCCCCTGCTTCAGCTCCAGCTGCCTTCACTTTTGCTAGGCAGCCTCCTGATTTTGTGGAGGCTCTGCTTTGGGTGGCGTTGGGTTTGGTTTTAATCAATAAAGCTGTCTAAACTCCAAAGGCTTCACTAGTGATGGCTGCTGCTTCCCAGCACCTGGCCTGCAGGGGGCACTCAGGTTCTGTCAGCCCTTCCAGCCCCGGGTCCCATACCATGGCCCATCCCAGATGGGCATTTTCCACCCAAACTTGCCTCTTTTTTTGGCCACAGTCAATCAATCTCTTCCTCATAACAGAATCACCTGCAGGGATTTTCTCCTGTCCTCCCTTGCTGTACAGGGGTTTACTTTTCATCCTTCAGCAGCTCTGTTACCTCCCTCAGTCCGTGTGTGCAGCAGTGCTCCTGCACACCCTCTACTTGGTCTTTTTCCCCCCGTCTCTGCTGTCCTCTCTGCTTCACTCCCTGGAGCATGGCTTTACAACTGACTGCACGACTGGAGCATGGAACAGAGTGAGGCCAGCAGGAATCCTGGAGGACGTGGGAGTGCTGATGAGGAACAGGTCAGGGCTTCGGGCTCCAAGGTCCCCAGACGTGGCTGTGGCTGTGCTTCTCTCTGTGTGAACTGCCAACGTGCCTCCAGACGTCGTCTGTGTGGGGAGGGAGGCTGCGTACTGCCGGCCCTGCTGCAGGAAACATTCCCTGCTGTTTCCCAGAGAAGCACTGGCACAGGGATGAGGACCCCTGCCCTTGCAGGAGGGCTGCAGAGGCACTTTGGTGCTGCGGCAGTGCTCTGAAGCGGAGGGGAGCCGGGTGAGGCACTCCTACCACAAATAACAGTTGCCTGATTCCAAGTCCCTGTGTGTCAGCAGTAGCACAACAAGGCTGGAAGAAGGCTGTGGAGCAAACCCGAGGAGCTGAGTTCTGTTGTCTCCTGGTGAGGAATTACTCTTCCCAGCTCTGCAGCATGAATCCACAGCGCTGGCTTTCAGCTGCCAGCTCCTCAGGGCAACGTTTTGAATTAAGTCCTCTCCTGCCTTTTTTCCTCTCTCTGTATTCATTTCAGGCTTTGTAATCTTCTCCAAACCACTGTAAAAAAAAACATAACAAACAAATGAAAGAATACCCAAAGCTAAATGTTGACTCTAAACCCCTTTTTTTCCCCAATTATTATTGTTATTAGTTCCCCCCCCCCCCCCCCCCCCAGCTTCCTATTTTAATCAGCCCCTTGGCATATGGGAGAAGAGAGATTTTAGTTCCACTTCATTATTATGGGGGTTAAAAAAACCACACATCTGACAGTCAGGCTTAAAGCACCTCACCACCTACAGCCATATTCTAATCTGTGAGACACAGGGGTGTGAAGCAGGCAGGCAATTTCCCCTGTCCTTGGGGCAGCAGTGCCCAGGGAGGCTGGCAGGGCTGTTCTGCATCTCATCAGAGCTGTAGGAGCTCCCGGCCGGCGCGCAGAGCTGCGCTCCCTGCGCGGGGGTGGCTGGTGTGCAGCGCTCCATCCTCCCCAGCGGGTGACGGATGGGTGGCTGTCAGGGGAGGCCGTGGTGGGGCTGGTGCAAGGGGAGCTCACCTTGCTGGCTTCACCCTTGGAAACACCCAGGCCTTACCGTGACCGGGGGACGTGGAAATAGGCAAGGGTGCAGCAACGCTGCCACAGCGAGAGCCACCTGCAGCCAGAGCAAATCGTTTCGCCCTTAGCCCCTCCGGCAAAGGGGCCGGGCAGCTGCCCGCAGTGTGGGCTTCAAACCAGCGGGGAAGAGAGGTGCAGGAGAGGTTCTCCTAGCCCAGAGACAACTCTCATCCTCTTGGGCTAAAAACACCTGAAAGACTCTGTGGTGTCAAGGACACTGGACCGGGCGGGGTGCTGGGTGCCTGACCTCGGCCAGCAGCGGCTGTGGAAGGCTGCCAGCCGCGCGCAGCTTGCCAGCCTCAGCCGGTGTGCCAGCCTGCCGCCGTGGCCTGGCACGGGCGCTGTGCTGGGCAGGGCAGGGGCAGAGCCGCCGGGCGGTCTGCGCGCTGCGGAGCGGCCGCACGAGGAGAGGCTTCTTGAACAACACAGACACGTAAGCACGGCAGGAACCCCACCTCCCGGAGCCGGCCGAGAGCGTCCAGGGGGTGGGGATGCCACAGGCAGCCACACTCCCCGGCGTCATCGGTGCCGTCACAGCTGGGCTGGAGAGGGGGCGGAGAGAGGATGATGCAAGGAGCTTGGCAGCGCTCTCCGCAACGGCTGCGCCCTTTCGTAAGAGCCCAGGGAGCCCTGGGATCCACCCAGGCAGCCCAGCTCTGTGCTCTGGGAGCCCTGGGATCCACCCGGGCAGCCCACATCTCTGCACTGAGACCCTGAGATCCACCCGGGCAGCCCAGCTCTGTGCACTGGGAGCCCTGGGATCCACCCGGGCAGCCCAGCTCTGTGCACTGGGGGCCCTGGGATCCACCCGGGCAGCCCAGCTCTGTGCACTGGGGGCCCTGGGATCCACCCGGGCAGCCCAGCTCTGTGCACTGGGGGCCCTGGGATCCACCCGGGCAGCCCAGCTCTGTGCACTGGGGGCCCTGGGATCCACCCGGGCAGCCCAGCTCTGTGCACTGGGAGCCCTGGGATCCACCCGGGCAGCCCAGCTCTGTGCACTGGGGGCCCTGGGATCCACCCGGGCAGCCCAGCTCTGTGCACTGGGAGCCCTGGAATCCACCCGGGCAGCTCAGCTCTGTGCTCTTGGAGCCCTGAGATCCATCCAGCCCAGCCCTGCACTGTCACAGGCTGAGCAGAGCCAGCACTGACACCGTTCCTCCTCCTCCGTTTGCTGCCCAAGCCTCTGGACGCCGGCAGCCCTCTCCACACAAAGTTCATCCTTCAGCTATCCCATTTACTCCCCAACACCCCTTCTTAGTCACTTCTTTCCAGAGCTCATTACAAAGAGTAATTAAGTGGTCATAACGCCCCCAGCCCTAACCCTGGTTAGTAGGTGAAGTGGCTAATTAAGCATCGTTAGCTGCATTTTGCCTCTGTGGAGGCTGGGAGAGGCTCACAGGAGGTCAGAAGGCTACTCTGAGTCAGCTCAGGATTATAACAGATCAGTTACTAACTCCTTCAGCCAGAAATGTTGGGATTTCAAGGAGTTATGGAGCAAAACTGCTACTCCTGCCATACCCCGAGAAATCCAGCACAGGGAGGATTTGAAAGACTTCACCAAATCAGGCATTTGAGAGCCTGAGTGCTGACACTCTGCATTTCCTCTGCCAGGAGACAGAACCACCAGCAGCTCCTCCTAAACAAACCCCAGCTTGCTGGAGCACCCTCCTGTGCTGATGCCCAAGGAAGCAGCTGGGACAAAGCTGATGGCCGGGCTGTGGAACTGAGCTTTCAATGCTGCTCTGTGAGGCTGCCTTGGTAGAACCACAGCCCCCTGACACTGCTTCTCCATCCAGGTTTGCAATTTGTGTGAAGTGCAGCCGCAGCTCTGGGATGCTGCAGAAGCCTCTCCCCGGGAGCACCTTCCCAGGTCGTCCATGAGTCAGTGGAGCCTGAGGCTGGAACTGCTGTACCCTGCAGCCTATATATAGCTGAGTTCCTCTAAAGCATTATCTCACTGCTGGCCAGCAGGCTTGCTTCATGCAGAAATGTTTATCTTGCCCTAGCTGCCAGCCCAAAGGTGGAAGGCTCTTTGCAGACCATGAGGCAGGCCTGGAGAGAGCTGCATTTCCCCCTGACCTCTTTAACACCTTTGTACTCATGCAAAACACTGCAAAAGGAAGAGCTGGATTTAGTCACAACAGGTGTATGAAGCTGACACATTTTCTCTCCTTGATCTCAACCTGACTTCAAACATCTTTAATTGTTGGCCTTGTTCCTGGGGCAGGCCACTAAAGGCTCAAGAAAAGACCTTCATGACTTCCTCACCTCAGGGTAAGAGAGGGAATCTGCCCCTTGACTCTGCTCTGCTGAGATCCCACCCCAAATATTGCCTCCACTTCCGGTGTCCCCAGCATGAGAAGGACACAGAACTGCTGGAGAGAGTCCAGAGGAGGTCACAAAGATGATCCAAGGGTTGCAGCACCTCTGCTATGAGTTCAGGCTCAGGGAGCTGGGGGTGTGCAGCCTGCAGAAGAGAAGACTCCAGGGGAACCTTAGAGCTGCCTTCCAATAGCTGAAGGGATCCTGCAGGAAGGCTGCAGAGGGAATTTTCCTGAGGGTGTCTGGAGACAGGACAAGGAGGAATGGTTTGAAGCTGAGGGGGTTGGGTTAGACTGGAGCTTAGGAAGAAGTTTTTCATTATAAGGGTGATGAGGCTCTGGAACAGGCTGTCCAGAGAGGCTGTGGCTGCCTCCTCCCTGGGGGTGTTCAAGGCCAGCCTGGGTGAGGCTTTGAGCAGCTGAGAGGTGTCCCTCGGCATGGTGGGGAGGTTGGAGCAGATGACTTCTGAGGTCCCTTCCAACCTGAGCCATTCTGGGATTCATCTTCTGGGATTCTATGGTTTGATGGTGGTGTTAGGTCAGTGCTTGGACTTGATGATCTCAGAGCTCTTTCCCAACTGAATCCATTCTATGATTCCCAGTTCCTGCAGTGTGACCTCCAGACAAGCTCTTTCCCTTCATCCCAGCACTCATTTTTCTGAAGAAACCTGGCAAAGGATCAGGCAAAAGTGTGATGGAAAAGCTGCTGCCTGCTGCAAGCCACAGACCCCAGTGCAGTTTGCATTTGGAGATGGGGCCTGGGAAATCTACTCTGTCTTTTGTGTCTTATCTTGCATTGTTTCTAGCAAGCCTGTTTAGTGAGCATGCCACCTTTAGGCATTATGGATAAAAACCATCTGAAAATGGAACCTTAGCAGGCTGCTGCTCAGAGCACAGAAAGCAGAGGTGCTGCTCAGGGCAAATCTGGGGCTGCAGCAGTGCCAGGCAGCATAACCAGCCAGCATTTACTACCTGCTGGCTTGCTCTTTCCTGAGGAGCTAGCCCACTTGAAGGCCTGCTGGGCTGAAATGGTCTTCAGCCTAAGACTTTGCATATGAACATGTGGCAGAAATACAAGGAAGCAGTTTGGAAACATTGGTGGGAAATGATTTGCTTTGACTTAGCCCTTATTGCCTTATTCACACATCTAGGCAACCCTAAATATGACCTCAGTGTGTTTGGTCACATCCTTACTGCATCTTCTGCCCGAAAACCATGGAATGGTCTGGGTTGGAAGGGACCTCCAAAGGTCATCTAGACCAACCCCCTCTGCAGTAAGCATAGAACCACAGAACTGTCAGGGTTGGAAGGGACCTCAAGGCTCAGCCAGTTCCAACCCCCCTGCCATGGCCAGGGACACCTCACACCACAGCAGGTTGCTCACAGCCACATCCAGCCTGGCCTTCAAAACCTCCAGGCATGAGGCTTCTACCACCTCCCTGGGCAACCTGTGCCAGTCTGTCACCACCCTCATGGGGAAGAACTTCTTCCTAACAGGGACAGCTGGGACAGCAGGAGCATCCTCAGCTAGATCAGAGCCTTGAATATCTCCAGGGATGAGACCCTCCCCTGGGCAAACTGTTCCAGTGTGTTCCACCAGCTTCAGGGTGAAGAGCTTGAGGGTAGTGGAACACGGGGACCAGGGAGGTGCCCAGGGAGGTGCCCAGGGAGGTGGCTGGCTTGGTGACCAGGTACAACATGTCCCTGTCTCTGCCTAGTGCATGAGGAGCTGTAGGGGGTTAGATTTTGGATCTGAGAAGAGAGTGGTCTTAGCAAAACTCAAATGCCCTGTGGCTGGTGGGTTTACTGCTGCCCTTGAGTGCATGGCATCCAAACCAGGTTCCACACTCAGTGGGCTCTGCCACCTCTGCTGTACAAGGTCCTACACAGATACCTCATTCTCCATGAACCTCACTCTCTGTGCAGGTGAATCTGGTTTGATAGCACTTTGGGGAAGAAGGGGATAACTCTGACCCAGTTTTTCCCTGCACTGATGAGTAGTCCTCCAACTGAAACACATTACAAGGTGCTGCCTTGTTAAAGTTTTGATCTCTGGTGATCAAGTTTCTGCCAGAAACCTGCAGCTAACCACTCAAAAATAGAGTCACCAGCAGTCACTAACAATTTCTGCATATGTAGGTCAGATCTCATCTCCAGTTGTCAGCTTTTGAGGCTGAACCTGGTGCAGGTAGTTTCTGGTTTGGGCTCCCTCTTGTTGTCACTGACGTTGGTGTGAGTTGTGCTGCTAACCTCGGTGGTCAGGAGCCTTTGTGAAGGCTTTGCCCTGAAAGATTTGCTTTTAAACCCTCTTGGCTCTGATGTGGAAGAAGTGTTTGCAGAATGGAGCATTGCCCATGGCCTCGGTGTCCTGACCTGAAACTCACTGCCTGCTGCTCCACGTCTTCCTTCGTGCCCAAGGGATGCCCTGAGTGATTTGAAGGTTGGCAAGAGGAGGCTGAGTGGAGCACACTCAAATTCCTCTGATGGGGCAAACAGGCTCCTGGCTGAGGGATCTTGGCTCTAGGAACTGTTTCTGTGCTGTGGTTTATTCTTTTCTCCACTGGTTCCTGTGTGCCTTCCCCTGGGGGCTCCTTATTGTGCACAGTCTTTGGGAGTCAGAGGGGAACAACACAGGTTCTGGACTGCCACATTAGAAGCCACTGAAGCTTTTCAAGGTGAGAGAAACCTCTCTGTAGGTTTGTAACCAGCGTTTGAAGGCCTTCAGCACGTCTGGAGAATGACCACCACAGGTCCCTGCAGGCCACCTGCTGCTTCATGGAGCACCAACGCCCTTTGGAGCTCTGCCTGGAGAGGTCCTTGCTGCAGACCTACCCCTCTGGGCTCTGCCTCACATCTCTCTTCCCAAGCTGCTGTGCAACCTGCAGAAGGACACCGTTCAAAGGCAGTGCTAAAGGCACTTGCTCAGCTTCTCATTCCAGCTTAAATGTGGCCAAATCTCAGTGCTGCTTCCACTGCAGTCCCACACTCCAGGGCTGCTGCACACTTTGCGCCCACCTCTGACTGCTTTGGCTTGAGAGCTTTGAGAGCAGCAGTGATGGCAGTGTGAGCCCAAGGTGCTTTGGATTTTGGGGCATAACTTCTTTCCCTTCCTTTTCTACTCTGCCAGCTGTACCTGGGCTTGGGGAGCTGCTGAGCTCTCTGATCCCATTAGGAGCAGAGCAACGCCATTTGCCTGCAGACAAGCCCTTAATGTCCTTTGCAGTGATTCCCCCTGTGTGGGAATGGCAGGATTGGCCCAGAGCTAATCTGATTCTTTTAAATAATTGCTCCAAAACAATTGTGCCACAAACCTGTCATCAGCTCACTTCCAATGTCTTCTCTTCAAACACCTTTCATCCCCTCAGATGCACTGATGGGATGAGGCCTCCTCCTGCTCTGCCTCAGGGGTTTCCAAGTGCAGCCCAGCTCCTCTCAGGCCAGATGTCAGCACTATGTTGGTGCACATCTGGTGGTGCAGAGATGGAGCTGACCTACCTGGAGCTGCCACCAGAGACCTCCTTGATGCTCCATCTCCCCCAGAGCAGCACTCAGCTGCCATCAGTGGCCATTCACAGCTGAGCACAGGGCAGCTGAGTGCAGGACCCCCGGTGTCACCACAGCCAGGGCTGAGAGCTGACCTGGCAGCAGCAGATCTCCTGCCCTGCCTTCCAGCCCAGCTGCTCTGTCCTGCATGGGTGGGAGGCAGCTAGCAGCTGGCATTTCAGGTCTGGGTGGTACTGCCCACGACTGCCTGGCCCTGCAGTGGAGCTGGGGCCTTGCCCAAGTGGAGCTTTAGAGGACTCACCTCCCCACCAGCCAGTTGGGACTGCTGGAATTGGCTTTTTCTTTATTTTAGTTCCCCCCCCCCCCCCCCCCCGGGCTTTCCCTTCTCATCTGATGCTCCTTGGCTCAGGTTCTCCATTGCCTTGCACCTTGCTCAGTGGTTTGCTCCTTTCCCTGGCAGGCTGTGCTAACACCCTGCAGCCACTTTGCCAGCAGAGCCTTTCTCACCCTCTGGAGAAACAGATCTGCCGGCCTTTAACCCCCAGAGAAGAACATCTGTCTGGTTTATCTTGGTTCTCTGTGCTTGGCTACTTGATACTCGAACGTTTTAGGAGATAAAGAATAAAAGCTTCCCTTTCTCCTCTCCTAATTCAGCAGTGCAGCTCTGCAGCTCCTGGCTCGGGACGTTTTGTGTAGTTGTGACTCTTGGACACGCTTTGATCAGCCAGAATCAAAGTCGGAATTGAAGGTCTGAAGGCATCTGTTGTCTGCAGCCAGCCAGGCAGCTCCGCGGCTCTTTGTGTGGCTGCCCATGGGAGGGAGACAGCGAGCTGCGCCAGGGCTGGGGAGGAGGCATCCCTGGGGAGAGGGGCACCGGGGCTGGCACAGGAACCCTCTGAGGGAGGCTGGAGCGCCCGGGCTGGTTCTGTGCAGAAATCAGCACAGGGCATGGACTTGCTGCCGGGAGAGGAGTGAATGGGGAGCTCCGGAGCTGCTGGCAGAGTCACCAATGCACCGCCGAAAAGGATTAAAGAAGAGGGGAAGAGGAAGTGTCGCAGCAGGCATTGCTTAGAGCTTCTGCTGGCAGGAATGTGGGGCTTCGGCAAATGCCTCCAGCACCTGAGAATACCAGCTCTGCGCGGGGGGCTCGGATTCCTCCCCTCTCGAAACACTGTCGGATGCCAAGGGAAGGCTGTTTGGGTTCCTGTATCCAGAGGGACAGTGACATCCAGCGGCTGATCCACCCAACCACAGCGGCTGCAGCGATTCCTTGCCCTGGCAGCTCCCAGAAGCGAGCAGCAGATCACAGAATCACAGAGTTGTTGAGGCTGGAATGGACCTCTGAGATCATCCAGCCCAGCCCGTGACCCAACAGCACCACAGCCACCAGACCGTGTCGCTGAGTGCCACATCCAATCTTTAAGCACCTCCAGGGGCAGTGACTCCGCCACCTCCCTGGGCAATCCATTCCAGTGTCTGATTGCCCTTCCTGTGAGGAATTGCTTCCTAACATCCAACCTAAACCTCCCCGGCACAGCTTCAGGCCATGCCCTCTCACCTCGTCACAAGCTGCCTGGGAGCAGAGCCTGACCCCCACCTGACTACAGCTGCCCTGCAGGCAGTTGTAGAGTGTGAGAAGGTCCCTCCTGAGTCTCATCTCCTCAGGCTGAACACCCCCAGCTCCCTCAGCCTCTCCTCATCAGCCTTCCTTTCCAGTCCCTTCCCCAGTCTCGTTGCTCTCCTCTGGCCCTGCTCCAGCACCTCAAGATCAGGTGGAAGCTAAATACAAGTCCTGTGCCACTTACAAGGCTTTGGTGATGGCCAACTCCTTGCTGCCTTCATGCTGCTGCTTCTGGAAGGTGGCAGTGACACCACAGTGCCCTGTGCCTGAGGAGGAACTGCTGTGTGATCCCCTGTGCTGGGGGCAGCTTTGGACACCTGGCTGAACAATCTCATTTTGTCTCTCTAAATGAGACTCGGGGACTGTGCAAGCAGTCAGCTGAGCTGAGGGCTGCTCTGAGAGCTGCTCTGGGAGCTGCTGAGGCACTGGGGAATGCACAGGGCTGTGACAGCAGCACTGGTTTGAAACGGGAAGATGATTCCATGTGCTCACGAGTCCTTCAGTATCTCCACAAGGGAATGTGACTGGTGGACCTGGCAGTGCAGTGCCACAGACAGGGCTTAGGGTTTCTCTGTGTCCCCGGAACACCTGAGCAGGCTCTGTGCATGGAGGAAGGGTTTGGGTTTTACCACTGAGGTGTTATTGAGCACTGCAGGGTCAGCAGCCGGAGCTACCGCTGCGAGGAGCAACCACTGCAGCCTGGGCATGGCTTGGGTGATGAACACAACATCCTTCCTGGTGGTGAAATGCAAGGGTGGGGTCAAAACCTGGCACCTCCTAAGCCAGCCCTCCTGCTGCCTGACTGCTCAGGCTGCTGAGCACAGATCTGGGGGTTGGTTCCCAGAGCAGTCTGCAGGTTCAAGGAAATATTAACGAGGTACAGTTCTGAGAGCTTTAGGACACGAATTGTGAGAGCATCACTGTGTTCTAGGAACCAGAGGAGACCTTCCAGAGAAACCTCACACCAGATTGGTAACATCTCCCAGAAGATGCCTGCTGATAAGAAGCACACGAGCAGCTTGATAGAATAAATGGTTGCTTGCAGCATGAGCAGAACTAATTTTAGACAGGAGTGCCTAATGTGCCTGTCAGTGCTTCCAAATGAATGATTAGAGATTAAAAATAGATTTATTATGTTTTCAGTTGCATTGGGCCTCAGCTCTGCAGCAAACAGGGTCCCCTGCTTGCTGGAAGCACCCAAGTAAGGCTGTCCTGGTGCCTTCTGGCAGGGACTTCACAGTGCCTCGCTGCATTGTCACCCACTGCAAACGCTTCCAGTCCTGGCTCCAGCTGCCAGAGGCACCTGGTGAATCTGTTTTGACTGACTGTCTTCTGCTCAGTCTGCTCTGAAGTGCCAGGTGATGCAAGCCCCACTGTGTGCTGTAAGTCATTGCCTTCCAAGAGGCTGCCAGTGAACTGCACACCACGAGAAACCTGCTCTGGGAGACTGCCCTGGACATGGATGCTGTCTCCTCTCGCTTAGCAGAGCCACAGGGGCACTGCCACTCCTCTCCCTTCAGTCTCTCCTGGACTCTGGAAGCCCAGTGCCCCTCACTGGTGTGCTGTGGGAATTCCAGCAGCCTCACATCATGTGGGGGAGTCTCATGTCAGGGAGACTGCTCTGGGGCCGCCTGGAATGTGAACCAGAGTCTGATCTTCTCACCCAGCAGCAGCGAGCGCTGGAGGCACAGCTGGGTTCGGCTCCCCACAGGCACCTCGGCAGCGCTCCTCCACTTCCCCCACAGCAAGGGGCATGAGATGCACACTCCAGAAGCACTCCCTAGTGAGGGGTCTAAAGAGAGATTTTCTTTTGAAAAGCTTCACTCTATGTGATGCCACTCAAAGGAAACAGGGGGGAGGAAGGGGTTCACCCTCAAGCCTTTGTTCAGCCTAGTTTAGAATCATAGAATGGCTTAGGCTGGAAGGGATCTCAGAGATCATTTACTCCATGGGCAGGGCCACCTCTCAACTAGACTCAGCTGCTCAAGGCCTGATCCAGCCTGGCCTTGAACACCCCAAGGAAGGAGGCATCCCCTAGGAGACCTCCCTAGGCAACCTCTTTTAGTGTCTAATTGAGCTTGTGCTGATGACAGTGTCCAGGGAGCAAACTTTTCTGTTTCAGTTGCCAGAATATTTCCCACCTCTTATAGGCACCAATTGCAGAGGCACAGAACAGCTCTGGTCGGAAAAGCCCTTTCAGATGATCATCTGGAGGTGTTTAAAGGTCACTTAGATGTGGTGCTTGGGGCTATGGTTTAGGGGTGAACTTTGTAGAGTTCTGGGTTGGACTTGGTGACCCTGAAGGTCTCTTCCAACCTGAGTGTTTCTGTGATTCTGTGAGTCTGTCTCCAGCCGTTCTCTAACTCTACCAAGCCTGGTGCTAAACCACCTCCCTCAGCACCAATTCTTGGCAAGATGAGGCATTAGGATGTGACCCAGTTTGGGCTCAGCTTCAAAAACTCCTCCCCAGCTGTGGAGCCAGCACAGCCCTGCAGCCCTGGGGAGCAGGCTTGATCCGAGGAGCCTAAGGATCCTTGATCCAAGGAGCACCAAACAGTTAACAGAGCTTGTAGTTCAGTGCTTAATTAGCAGCTAAAGAGTGAAGTCAGAAAAGTTCAGTTCATTCCTTGTGGTGGCTGCAGAGCACATTTCCCTTCACTATGTAGAGTAATGCATTTCTGTGAAGCCTTTACACTTGCAAGGTTCACAGGTCAAGATTAATCAGCTGTGACCTTGCAACATAACTCTTCTCTCTCCACCAAGTAAAAGCTGAGTAAGGGAACCTGAAACAAGGGGTCCATACATTTCTATCTAGCTGGATCTGATTGAATGGTTCAAATGTAATTGAACAGCAAAAAATAACATTCTTCTGATGAGGAAGAATTAAAGACCTGGGGGGGAGAGAGAGAGAGAAAGAGGTGAAATCCAAGTAATTTTTCAGTGCAAGTGACATCATGAATTAATCTCTAGCATGGCTGGGGTGGTGGTTAGAGCATCCATAGAATTGACAGGGTTGGAAGGGACCTCAAGGATCAGCCAGCTCCAAGCCCCCTGCCACGGCCAGGAACACCTCACACCACAGCAGGTTGCTCACAGCCACCTCCAGCCTGGCTGCAAACACCTCCAGGGATGAGGCTTCCACCACCTCCCTGGGCAGCCTGTGCCAGGCTCTCACCACCCTCCTGGGGAACAACTTCTTCCTAACATCCAGACTCAATCTCCCCACTTCTAGTTTTGCTCCATGCCCCCAGTCCTATCCCTCCCTGACACCCTCAGAAGTCCCTCCCCAGCTTTCTTGTAGCCCCCTTCAGATACTGATTCCTTGTCCCACTCTTAATTCCTTCTCCAGGGCAGTCCTTCCTGCTCAAGCTGTTCAGCAGGGAAAGAGGCAGAGAGCAGCGTTTGAAGTGCCAGGTGCTGTGGTAGCAAAGGCCTTGCTGCCCAACACAGCAGAGTTTGTTTCTAGGTGAGATCCTTATTTACAAAACTTGCAGGGCTCTGCCTGCTTTCTCTGTTTTGTGGAAGCAAAAGGAGTGACCTCATTCCTGTGATAAAGATGGGCAGGGTGAGTGCCCAGGGGATGGAGCCAGGCTCTGCTGGGGGATGCCCAAGGACAGCACAAGGGGCACTGGTGGAAGCTGAGGCAGAGGAAGTGCCATGGAAACAGGAGCAAGAATTATTTCCCCGTGAGGGTGACAGAGCCCTGGAGCAGGCTGCCCGGGGGGGCTGTGGAGTCTCCCTCTCTGGAGATGCATCCTGCCTGGATGTGTTCCTGTGTGACCTGCTCTAGGTGATGCTGCTCTGGCAGGGGGTGCACTGGATGAGCTTCTGACACTCTGTGGTTCTGTGGCTTGCTAATGGCTTGTTGGTCAGCAAGCAAGGATGCCTCAGGAGCAAGGAGCAGTCTCTGTAGTCATCTGCCCCCTGTTTGCACTGGGCAGGAGGGCAGGGCTCCTGTCTCAGCTTCTCAGCCCTGAGTTCAGTGATCTGTGTGTGTGTGGCAGCTGAGTTGGGCAGCATTGATTCACATCCTGACAGTGGCTGCTCACTGCTTGCTGATGTAAATAAACTCTCCTCTTGAGTCGGGATGACCTCATGTTTTCCTTGTCAGTCATCTCCCTGCCAGTCACTGGAATGGTTTAGTGGGCAGTGCTGGGGTAACAGTCGGGCTTGATGACCTTAAAGGGCTCTTCTAACCCAAATGATTCTCTCTCATACCCACCAGAGCATCTCAGACCCCAGCCCTACTGCACCAGTGCAGCTTCCCTTCACAAGGGGATGTTTCTGGCTGGTCAAAGGTTATTTCATGCTACTTGTCAGGCCTGGCACCAGGCAGTGTTGACCTCAGAGTTTGGATGATTTTCATTTGTGGCTCTGAAAACAAAAAGCCTTTCCAGTTCCATACTGGCATCAGAGCCTGTGTTCCACTTGAGCTCCAGCTGCAGTGATGCTGCTCGAGCCTCTGTCCTCTGCTGTCTTCATCACCAGGCTCTGGGCAGCCTGATCCAGTGGAGGATGTCCCTGCTGGCTGCAGAGGGGGTTGGGCTGGCTGACCTTCAGAGGTTCCCTCCAACCCAGACCACTCTGTGACTCTGTGATGTCAAATCTCTCCTCCTCAGCAAACCTTCTCCAATTTCCACAGCTGTAGAGGCAATTTCAAGGAATTCTGTTTTGCTTAGTGCTGTGGTTTCCTCTGCCCTGCTCCATCCCACACCTTATCCATCAGAGCTCACACATTGCATGGCTGTTACCATGAAGAGTCATCCTTTGGAGCCACAACCTTCCTGCCTTTTACCTTCTGGCTTTGTGAGCTTCTCTGCCAAGGCTAATCAATATGGAAACCTCAGCATGTTGGTAGCTGCCTTCATCTTTCTGTATTAGAAGTTGTATTTCATAGCTTGCAGGTCTTGTCATTTCATCACAGCTTTCACCCTGTTCACCTTTCCCTTACCTCCTGCAGGCAAGTGGTTTGTCATTTGAAACACTCCTTTTGGTTTTGCAACCTTGGCAGAAGCTTGCAAACAGGAGCCTGCAGGCTTGGAGGTTTCTAGGGACACCAGCAGGTGCCACCGGTTTAACCCTTTGATACAAGGTGCCAAGGTTGAAAGCCAGGAACACCTCAAAGCAGTCACCACTATTGATTCATGATCAGTAATCGTGTCCTGGGCTGCAGCAAGAGAAGTGTGGCCAGCAGGGCCAGGGAGGGGATTCTGCCCCTCTGCTCCACTCTGCTGAGACCACAGCTGGAGCTCTGGGTCCAGTTCTGGAGCCTCTGTGCCAGGAGGGCTCTGGAGGTGCTGGAAGGTGTCCAGAGAAGGGCCACGAGGAGGAGCAGAGGGCTGGAGCTGCTCTGCTATGGAGGCAGGCTGAGTTTGGGGTTGTGCAGGCTGGAGAGGAGAAGGCTCCAAGGAGACCTCGTTGTGGCTTTCCAGGATCTGAAGGGGGCTCCAAGAAAGCTGGGGAGGGACTTGTGAGGGTGTCAGGGAGTGATAGGACTGGGAGGGTGGAACAAAACTAGAAGTGGGGAGATTCAGATTGGATGTTAGGAAGAAGTTGTTCCCCATGAGGGTGGTGAGAGCCTGGCACAGGCTGCCCAGGGAGGTGGTGGAAGCCTCCTGCCTGGAGGTGCTTAAGGCCAGGCTGGATGTGGCTGTGAGCAACCTGCTGCAGTGTGAGGTGTCCCTGCCTGTGGTGGGGGGTGGAACTGGCTGAGCCTTGAGGTCCCTTCCAACCCTGACAAATCCATGAGTCTATAAGGTGCTATTTTAAAGCTCAGCTTGAGAGTGTCTTCAGCATGGCCCAGGACTGCCCCTAATCTGCTGCTCCTGCCCTCTGTTGCTTCATCTGTGTGTTCCAACCCAGAGGAAGGAATCAGGAGCCACCCTGCTGTGGCTGCTGGTAGCCCTGGAGCAGCCCAGCTGTGGTACCTTCCCCACCAGCAGTACCCAACCTGCTGCAGGTCGCAGAGCTGCCTGAGCTGGCAGTGCCATCTGGCTGCACGGCGTGGCCGAGGCTGGCACTCACTGAGTGTGTGGCACGGTGGCATCGGCTCCCACGGCCTCTTCCTGTGCCATTTTACAGTAGGACCAGCACAGCTTGAGCCTGAGCTGGGATCCCTGCTGCCTTCTGATAAACCCTGGAATCACTTCTGTTTGTGTTAGGTTTGCAATCTTGCTTTGGAGAGGGGAGCTCTGCCCTCTGCCCTCTGCCCTCTGCCACTTGCCAGGCTCCCCCGAGCGGCGCCGGCAGCCACCTCGGGATAATGAGGTGGAACAAGTTATTAATCTGTCATCCCTTGAGCAAATGAGCTGCATCTGCTGTGAAGCCTTAATGCACTGGGCACAGGCTAACCACCTCCTCACGCCCCCGAGGCTTCTCTTTGCAGGTATGAATCAGCTGGAGCCCTACTGACTCCCCACGGCTCAAGGGAAAGGATGGAGGAGATCTGTAATGAGCGTCAGAGCCGAGTGGATTGTCACAGGGTCAGGAATTCACTGGTGCCATCAGTGCTGCAATTCAGTGCAGCTACAGAGCTCAGAGAAGGACCCTTCCCAGCACCACAATTAGCAGGCTCATGACCTGAGCTGGCCAATACATTCACCTGGTTTGGACCACGCAGCACTCAGTGTCTGCAGACATCAACCCCGTCATGAAGGCAATCATTGCACTACACTTGCACTACACCTTGTACCCATTGCTCCTTGTCCTATCACTGGGCACCACCAAAAAGTCTCTCTTCTGCTGGGCACCACCAAAAAGTCTCTCTTCTGCCCTCCTAGGCTAAGCCAAACACCTTGGAATGTGATATTCCCATCCCCCCGGGCTGCTTCTCGTGGCTTTTGCCCAGGTGCAGCTTGAGCTGTTCCCCAAGTCTGGGGACCTGGTGAAGCTGCAGTCTCTGTGTTAATCCCTCCTGGGTCACCTGGCAGAGACACTCTGCAGGCATCAGTCAGCTTCAGCCTTGCAGGGGAGGCAAAGTGTTTTACTCCACAGAAACAACGAGTTGGAAACTTCAGCTACAGTGTTCCTCTCTTGGTGCAATTTGCAATCCTGAGGTCATAGAAACTGAACACTGTCCCGGACCAGACCTCCCAGCTCAGCATCCTGCAGCCATTGATTCCTTCCACTTGTTGTTGGTTTTCTTGTCATGGGAGCACATCTGTGAGAGTGCAAGACCTGGAACTTCACTGGGAGCAAAGAGAATTGCATCACATGAGCGAAGAGGAAGGCTGCCAGGGACAGAGTTCAGTCCTTCCAGAACATGTTCTGCTCCTGCCTTACTCACTGCAGAGTTGCCAGCTCCCAGAGCACACTGTGTGACCTGCAGGCAAGAGTCTGTCTGTTCACAAGGAATCTGACTTCCCCCAGCCCAGCTCCCCTGGCCATGGGAGGGCATCTCAGCACAATGCAGCACGTTGAGGACTTGCAGCCTGCAGTCAGACACCTCGGGGCTGGAAGTTTTGTTTACATCCCAGGGGTGAAGCAGAGGCAGCCAGGGGTGTGAGAGGAGGGCAGGGCTGAGGTCATGGCTGCAGAGGGACTTCTCATGAGGGTGTCTAGCAGTAGGACAAGGGGGAATGGTTTGAAGCTGAGGCAGAGCAGGGTTAGACTGGAGCTGAGGAAGAAGTTCTTAAGTACAAGGGTGGTGAGACTCTGGACCAGGCTGCCCAGGGAGCTTGTGGCTGCCTCCTCCTTGGGGGTGTTCAAGGCCAGGCTGGATAAAGCCTTGAGCAGCTGAGTCCAGTTGGGCATGGTGGGGAGGTTGGAGTAGGTGAGCTCTGAGGTCTCTTCTAACCTGAGCCATTCCATGGTTCTGTATCTACATGATGGACATGGTGGCATCATTTGTCAGGCCAAGGTTTGACCTGGAACTTAAAAAACCCCAAAAACAGACAGGAAGAAATGTCCAGGTTAAGCCTGGAGGTACCAAATGCCTGATGTACTGTGTCCAGTTCTGGGCTCCTCAGTTTAAGAAGGACACTGAGACTCTTGAATGTGTCCAGAGAAGGGCAACGAGGCTGGGGAGGGGTCTGGGGCACAGCCCTGGGAGGAGAGGCTGAGGGAGCTGGGGTTGCTTAGCCTGGAGAAGAGGAGGCTCAGGGGAGACCTCATTGCTCTCTACAACTACCTGAAGGGAGGCTGCAGCCAGATGGGGGTTGGTCTCTTCTCCCAGGCCCCCAGCACCAGAACAAGAGGACACAGTCTCAAGCTGTGCCAGGGGAGGTTTAGGCTGGAGGTGAGGAGAAAGCTCCTCCCTGAAAGAGGAACTGGCCACTGGGATGTGCTGCCCAGGGAGGTGGTGGAGTCCCCATCCCTGGAGGTGTTCAAGAGGGGCTTGGATGTGGCCCTTGGAGCCATGGATTTGCTGTCAGGAGGTGTTAGGTGTTAGGTCATAGGTTGGACTTGATGAGCTCTGAGGTCTCTTCCAACCTTATTGATTCTCTGATCACCAAGTCCAGTGCAAGCAGAGTGATGCAATCCTCCGTGCCAGGGCTTCGGCTGCCGACCCGCTGGCACTGGAAGGGTCCAGCCCAAGCAAAGGCAGCCCAGAGGCAGAGCAAGGCCTCATCGTTGGGGCAGGGAGGATGCCTGAGCTCCAGGAGTGCTGACACCACTGTTGTGCTGTGATTGAAATATGGCTTCTGATGAGCAAACAGATGGATCCTGATCTGCATCACGAGCCTGGGTGAGTTCCTTGCCAGTTCTCCGAGCGATTTGTGTTCCTGGAATCAAAGCAGCAAACAGTAACAGATGTGAGTACATTGAGCTGTCAGGAGCTTAATGAAGCAAACCCAAGCTCACTAACCACTCTTAGAGAAGGGTTAAGGGGATCCCTTAGTTTTTTTCCTTTGCAGGCTAATTATTCAGGACAGCACACCTGTCATCAGGCAGCAGAAGAGACCAAAGATTAACCACTGCCTCACATGAGTTCTCCCCCTGCCACATGTGCTGGCAGTGATAGACAGGGTTGTAGCTCACAATTAACTGAGCTTTCCAAGCTGGAGAAGGTGGGAGAGGGGAGGAAAACAACCCCAAACAACCAACCAAGCAAAAAAACCCACACAGCCCTGATCTCAAGTTACTCAAAGAGCTGAAAAGGGAGGCACAGCAAGCCTGCCACTGCCGGGAAACATCTCCTCAGTGTTAATGTATTCATTCTTAATATTAGAAAGACATTCTGACACCCAGAGCACTGGCAGGGAAATCCAGCACAGGGACTGTGAGGCACCCCCCTCCAGCAGGGGTTGGCCATAGAGGGAAGAGCTTCACCTGGCAGGGAGGTGCTGGGCAGTGCAGGGCTTCTGGGTCTGCTCAGGTCCCTGACCATGGGCAGCTCACTGGGTGGTGACACTTCCCTGGCCTGTCTGCTCTGTGCGGGCTGGGAACTGGCACCGGCCAGGAGCTGTGGTGGTGTTTGGGCAGTGCCCAGCCTTCAGCTGGGCTGTTGTTCAGGGCAGGCTTCCTGGATGGGTGCTGGGACCCCAGGCAGTGAGCAGGGATCAGTGAAGGAGTCTGCTGCCTTTGTTCCACTGTCTGAGCAAAGCTCACAGTTAAAGCTCTGGAGGTGTCTGTTGTATGGGGTCAGGCCTGCAGAGGAACCCCGAGCCCATTCTGAACCTCACCATGCACCAGTTCCTCAGCAGCAGCGTCATCCCCTCTCCCTCTCTTCTCCTCTCTCCTCTGCATCTTTTCCCCTTGTGGTTCCTGGAGGCTGTGTGGGGGTGCTGGGCACGCAGCCACGCACAGCGCCATGGAACAATGCTGCTCTGTACCTCCACGCTCTGCTGACGGAATGTGGCACTTCAAAGCTGGGTCTGAGCTCCTGTTGTCCCAGTGGTATCTCCCTGAAAGCCATCAAATCCTCCTCCCCACAAGGTCTGCCCTGCTCCTGGGGAGCCTGGTGGCCGTGCCTGCTGGGGATGGGAGGACTCTGTGCTGCTGGGGGTCTCTGCAGAGGTTTCTGCAGGTGAGGAGTTTACTCCTGCCGCTTACACTGTTGAAATCAGTCACCTGCTGCTGGCAAACAGGGAGGCTTTAAAACACAGCCACGGGGGAGAGACAAAATGGTTGGCAGGGAGCAGGAAGAGGCAAATCCTTGTCGCTGTCTCCTGCAGCACAGGAAGGATGCACAGCTCTGACCCCAGGGCTCCTCCACAGCAAGCAGGAGACTGTCCCAGGAGATTGCTGCGTTCCCACAGGGGATTTGGGTGAATGCAGAACTGCCTCCGCAGGAGCTTTTCATCATTTAGCATCCCACTGATGTCTGCTTTTCCTCTCCACAGGGATCCTGCCCCAAAATGATTGTAAATTACCAAGCAGAAATCTTTGATCACACACCAATTATCTCTCTCCCTTTCAACACTGTAAAGCTCTCTATCTGAGGCCACTCTGGGAACTTCAGCACAGAGAGAAAGCCTGAACATCAGCCTGTTGGGAGGTTTGCTACCTGGTACCTGTTGTTGAGCATTCCCTCTGTGGTTCTGCTTTTACTACACTCCTCTGAGCGCAGACACAAAGCTGGGCTCTGTGTGTGCCTGCACAGCCACACTTCTGCATCTGGTGCTATGAAGCCTTAGTTCTTCAAGCCAAACTTAAGCCTTTGGGCTTCCAAGGCTCGTGTGAGGAGCTACACCTTGTCAGCAGCAGAGGGCTTGAGATCAAGAGAAGCCTCTCACTTCTGACCTGAAACCTGTCTTTATTTCTTGGAAGATGGCAGGAAGCGATAAAGCAATCGAGATTTGCTTCAGCTAAGCCAGAAAGCAAGGACTCAGCTTCAGCACTGCCCCTGGCTTCCAGCGCACAGTGCTGTGCTTCCCCCAAAGGCACCTGGCTCAGCTGGAGCCTTCATTCCCAAGGGATCAGCCTGCAGGCACACTTGTGTCACCAACCTCCCCAGCACCTGAGAGTTACCGTACAGGGCAGCACAGAGTGGAAGAAGTTTGCTCTTTAATATGATAGATTCATAGAATGCTTTAGGTTGGGAGGGACCCTAAAGGTCATCCAGCTCCAAGCCCCTGCCATGGGCAGGGACACCTCACACCAGCCCAGGTTGCTCAAGGACTCATCCAGCCTGGCCTTGACCACCTCCAGGGAGGGGACATCCACAGCCTCCTGGGCAGCCAGTGCCAGAGTCTCCCCAGCCTCACTCTCAAGAATTTCTTCCTCATCTCCAGTCTCAGTCTCCCCTCTCCCAGCTCAAAGCCGTTGTCCCTCGTCCTGGCACTCCCAGCCTTTATCAGAAGCCCCTCCCCAGCTCTCCTGGAGCCCCTGCAGGTACTGGAAGGCTGCTCTGAGGTCTCCCTGGAGCCTTCTCTTTTCCAGACTGAACAGCCCCAACTCTCCCAGCCTGCCCCCACAGGGGAGGCTCTCCAGCCCTCTGGTCATCTTGGTGGCCTCCTGATGGACCTGATCCAGCAGCTCCAGGTCCTTCTTGTGCTGGGGGCACCAGAAGTGGCTGCAGTGCTGCAGGTGAGGTCTCAGCAGAGCAGAGTAGAGGAGCAGAATCCCCTCCCTGTGCTGCTGGGTCAGACCTCTTTTGATGATGTCAACAATTTACACTCTGAAACAATTCCCCACTCTAAACTGCTGTTGAGTTTCAGCCTATCCTCAGGTTCTCAGAGTGAGTTCAGGACTTTGCTTTTATTATTTATTTATTTTCACCTCTCCACTCTCTCAGTTATCCCTTCCCAGAGGGAAGTGTCCCACATCCTGAACCCAGCAGAGTGGCAGCCACAGAATTAGACTCTGGCTTCCCCTTGTGAAAACGTTGCCAGGTTTCCCTTCAATTCTGCTCTACTTTTGTTAAAGCTACCCAGAGATTTGTGGATGTGAAAGAAGTTTTCCTGACTCCTGTGCTCCCAAAGCAGGTATCTAAAATAAAACCCACAACATAAAATCATCATCCCTGGAGGGACTTCAAAGAGATGGTGCTGAGGGACTTGGGTTGAGAGCAGGCTCAGTAGTGTGGGGTTAACAGTTGGGCTCAGAGATATTAAAGGTCTTTCCCAGCTGAAGTGACTCTCTGGTTCTATGATTAACTATTAAAATCACAGAGTCTATTAAAAATAGCCATTTTTTGTTGCTCCCATGGTGGTAGGAGGGCTCTGTGCCACTGCAGACTGCTATTTTTGCATCAAATGGAAGAGTTCTGCTAGCTCCTTATTCTCTCACTCATCCTTTTACAGCAAAAAAGGGAAACTTTTCCTGCTGGAAGGTCTTGAAGTAAATGTCTGGTAGGAAATGGAATTGGCATTGCTTCATCCACAGCTCTGAGCTGTCTTTACCTGGAGGGACTTGGGAATCATCTGAAACCCAACAGGCAGATCAGCACTCAGAGGACATGGATCACTTATAGATTAAGATGCTCCCCTCCACCTTCCCCAACCCAAACCCCACCTGTGAGCAGCAGAGGTGCTGCCCTCCACCACCTGCCTTGCCAGCTGTCAGGATCCTGACTCAGTTCATTGCCAACCTGATGCTCCTGGTCATAAGTTTTCTGCACTGGAAATCATCCTCTGCTGGCTGGTGTGCCCTGCTCTGGGGGAACATCTTCTCTTCATCCTTTTGATCTCTTGAGCTGCCCAGTGATGACGGGTTGGACATGATGATCTTGAAGGTCTCTTCCAACCTGGTCTGGTCTGGTCTGGTCTGGTCTGGTCTGGTCTGGTCTATTCTATTCTATTCTATTCTATTCTATTCTATTCTATTCTATTCTATTCTATTCTATTGTCTATAGTACTTGTGGGCCCAGCTCTCTGCCACTCCATGATCAGATCCAGTGGGCAAAAGCTGTGCACTGCTCTGTGCCCCAATGCTCTCCCTCTGCCAGCCCTCCCTGCCATGAAGGATGCTCTCTGGGGAAGGGGCACTGCCTATGCTGCCCTCCCCACTGGGGGTCCTTGTCCACAGTCACCCAGCCACTGAGCCCCTGTGTGTGTCCATGTGTCTGTATGCCCACACACGTGCAAGGCTGCAGCTTCCCGAGGCAGTGGGGGGCAAGGGTGTTCCTTTGGGGGGCAAAACCAAAAGTGAGTTGCTGCTGCAGCCTGGGATGCAGGCAGGCTGAGCTGCACAGCCAGAGCAGGAGCCAGCTAAGCAGAAATATTGGCCTACATTTTTTTCTCTCCTGCTGGTGGAAGGCATGTGAGTTTCTATGGCAACTTGTGTTTTCTGTTCTCAGCCCTACTGACTCACTTCTGGGGAGCTGCACAGAGCAAAGGGATTGTTTTCTTTCCCTGCCAAGTCAAGTGGCTCCTTTCCTGCAGCCCACTGCTCTTCTCTGAGCTTGCCTGTCTGGGGCTGCTGTGGCTCCTGCAGAATCAGCTCAGGGCTACAAGAAAAGACAAACGTTGGAACATCCTTATCCCCTTGGAGAACCACTGGCAGTGATTGAGTTCCTCAGCTCTACAGGAGGCTGCCAGTCCAGCTAAGACACTGGGGTGGTTGGGCTGGGCTTGATTTGGAGGTCCCAGCACACTGCAGCTTGCCTGTTTGGGGGAGGACACCAGCTGCTGTGCCACGGGGTGGGGCAGAGCAGAGATGGGACAGAAGGAGCAGAGGCCTGAAGGAGCCGCTGGGGTGAGCACCCATCTGCCCAGGAGGGTGCAGGGCAGATGGGTGTCAGAGGGGAGTCAGAGCTGGCGTGGGCATGGCTCAGTGGAAGGTGCATGTCCAGAGCTGGAGGCAGGCAGTGCAGACACCTCTGCTCCTGCACACCTCTGTGGGGATAACCTTTCTGAAGCTGCCAGTCCATTTTGTCTGCTGCTGACACCCTAGGTCGGCAGCCTGGCTTCAACAGCTGCATCTCAAACGGCTTCCCCACACAGAGCAGTGTCCATAGCTGAAAGATTTGATTTATGGCTTCGTGGTGGCATCCTGAACTCCCTTGGTCTAAACTTCGGTGGGAATTGCCCAGCACACCCTCCCTGGCCCCACCTGGTCACCCCAGCTCTCTAACCGGGAGGCTTCCAGGGCTTGATTTCTCAGCAGAGCCCAGGGATGCTGAGTAACCGAAATCTTTCCTTGAAAGAGGCAGGGAGCTTTGCGTCTCCTCCTCTCAGGCTCTGCTGATAATTCAGCGATTACAGCCCGGAGAAAGGCTGTGAACACTCCCCCCCCACCAGCAGCTCTTCCAGAGCTTTTGCTTTTGCCCTAATCACACACATATGGCACACTTTAAGACAGATTATCTTTACATTGTTAGCTTGAAAACGCAGCCTTCTGCTGGCTTCGCAAGGTCACAGCAGCTCCCCAGCTAAACGGCAGAGCAGAACCAAACTGTTAAGGCAGCAAGACCTTGGTCAATCAAGTTCAATCTACCTCTACCTCATTTACTCCAGCCCGATAAAACCCCCATCCCCCCGGCTGCAAAGTGCTTGAGGATCCTGGGGTGAAAGGTGCCTCAGAAGCCAGAGCATTCATTATTTAAGCCCTGGCCGTCGGGTTGGTACTGGAGGGAGTACTGACGAAGCGCCTGCTGCTGGGTGGCTGTTTTGCACAGCTGCTGCTTCCCCGGCCGCAGGTTGCAGCCCGCAGGGCACCGTGCTGCCCCTTCCCCTCCTCGGGATTCGTGCCACCAAGAAACGACAGCGAGGTATGAGAGAGGGCTCCGGCGGCGGCGGCAGTGCTGCTCCTTCAGCCAGCAGGAAGGGTTTTAGAAGCCTGATGTCAGCGTTTTGTGTGGAGCTCCTTACTAATGACAGCGCGGGAGGGCGGAGGGTTAGGAGGCAGGCAGCAGAGTCACAGCCTGCGCGGTCGCCCCAGCGACGGGGGTTGGGTGGCACAGCAGGGCAGAGGCTTGGGCCCTCTCGTTCCTTGCTGCACTTGCACTTCTTGAGGCTTTGTTGGGAAACCCAGGCTGAAATTGGTCATAATTTGGTGCCCTGGCTGTTACATTCACCTGGACTAAGTGGTGCAAAGCATCGATGTTCAGACTTTGGAATGCTCAATAAGTGATGTGCACATTGCCTCCTGAGCTGGGCTGTGGCACTTTGCTGGCTCTGCCCCTCTTCAGAGCAGCCCCAGGCAACAACTGGCTTAAGAGAGAGGCAAACTTTGAACCCTTTTTAGTGCCTGCTTTAAAAAAAGGGGAGTGGGGGAATCGTTTTCTATTATTATGTTATTTGATGTCTTATTTCACAGTGCCAGACTGTCTCATCCTACTGCAAACATAAGGCCTGGTTTTTCGGAGCTGCTGTTCCTTAGAACCTGCTTTTGCTACCACTGCCTTTCCCTGTGGCTCTGTGTTGCACCAGAGAATGGTTCGGTACAAGCAGGAGTGCATGCAGACAGAAAGGGAGGGTTGTGGCTCTCTGACCCATGCAGATGTCGGTCAAAACCCTAAAGGAAATCAACCTTTCCGAACTTTCTGTCGATGGAATTGGCTTCTGCTGTTCAGAACCTCCTGTTCTCACACATGCACTCTGCAGAACGCAGTTTTAAATGCATGTGGAGTTGTTTAACTGGGTGTTTGCAGAGGCTTTGTCTCCGAGGAGCTTGATACACTCCTGGAGGAGTTTAAGCCCTGCACAGTGGTTGATGGCAGGTGTGTGATTTCTCTAACTTCATTTGGTTGTCAATATCCTGTGTCTTCACTGGCTGCAGCAAACAGGGCAGAATGTGTTGGTTTTTCCTCTCGCACTTGGGTCAGCTTTGGTGAAATCATCATAAAGCAAGAGCCATCTATTAAGTGTTCTTCTGCTGAGTCCTCAATTTAAATGAACTTGCAGGGAGCAGCAAATATTATTTTCCACCCCCTCTCTCATTTCTCCTGACCAGTTTCTGTGTCCCTCAAAGGTCACAGCCTCCCAGGAGAGGAGCCTGAGGTCTGAGAAACACTGCTCTGAGCAACTCAAAACGCTGCTGTTCAGCAGCACTCTAATAATCTCACCTAAATACACCCAGCTTCCAGCCATCAGATGATTGACCCCGTGGATGAAAGTAATTGTGGTCACACAATGCTGGCTGCAAACCGGTCCAGACCCTGGGCTGCACCAGGTGGGTTCATTGTCCTCACACAATAAGGTATTGACACCAAGGCTGAGGTTGACATTTCCAGGGGGATTATTGACAGAGATCGTTTGGTGCTGGGAGTGGGTGGCTGCTTACAGTGCTTTCATCCTGCCCTGTCGCACCTGCCCTTGGCTTTGCCCACACAAGGACAGAGATCCTTCCCTGGGCAGGGATTGCATGGCCAAGCAAGTGGCTGTAGCTGTGCAGGGGAAGGGCTGAAGGCAGGGTTGGGCTCCTTCTCCAGTTGCTCCAGGGGAGGTTTAGGTTGGTCATGAGGAATTTCTTCCTCCAAACGGTTGTCCAAGGCAATGGTGGAGTCCTCATCCCTGGAGGTGCTGAGGGCCATGGTTTAGTGGTGACCTGACAGTGCTGGGTTAACAGTTGGACTTGGTGATCTGAAAGACTTTTTCCAGCCAAAAGGGTCCTGGTCTAAAGGGGAGAATCCAACTGCCCAGCTGCTTGCTGTGTGGAGAACCTCTCTGTCCATAGCAGGACTCCCCCGGGAGTGTGCTGCGGTCGATGTCTTAATTAACTGGGGGCTGAGTCCTCTGAGCAACAAAGGGACTCCTGGACCCGGAGAGGCCAATTCATTTCTGATCTCTACCAGCTTCTAGCAAGCCTCGGCCCTTTGTCCGGCGTCTGTCCGGACCTGCTGTGTGCGGGGGCCGTGGTACCTGCCGGTAGCTGCTGCACTGAGCAAGCGGCGGTGCTTGAGCAGCTGAGATAGCAGTGGCGCGGCGCCGGCTGCGCTGCTCCAGAGGGGACCGCGGGCTCCGTCATTGGACCCGCAGCCGATCCCTGCCCCGGGCTGGACTGCCCGCTCGAAAATAGCTGTGTGAGGGCCTGCGGCACGGCCCCCGGGGCTGGGCACACCGGGCTCTGCCCCTGCTGCCCACGGCCGCTGCTCTCCGGTGCCCGTGGGGCCGGTGCGGCTGGAGCAGCGCGGGGGCCCTCTGCCGGCCGCTGCGGGTACTGCCGGGCCTCGGCTGCGGGCTGGGTCCCGGTGCTGCAGAGCAAGAACCCCCGAACCCACCCCCAGGGGCACCCCCCGAACGGCACCCCCCGAACCACCCCCTGGGGCACCCCCAACCACCCTGCAGCCCTGCGCAGCCGGACCGGTGGCTCCCGTCCCTGCAGTCTCTTGCTACGGCAGCACCTTTAGCAGCAGGGAGACAGGTGGATGTCTGTTAAAAGCTTTTGGGTAGGTTCTGGGGTCTCTTCGGAACAGAGCTGGGCGGGGTCAGACCCGCTGGGCAGTGCCCTGCTCGCCCCTCCCGTGTTTGGCACTGATTTTAAGGCAGGAGGTGCAGGCAGGTCCAGCTCCCAGGGGAGAGCAGTTGGACTTCTCTCTGTGTTTTGTACATGAAGTTTATCATTCTGAGTCATTTGATCACAGACAGCTTGCAGCAGATCAGGACACACTCAGTGTTCCTTTCTTAGTCAACAATTTGCTTCCCAAACCCAGGAGACCTCCTCATGTGGCCTGTGGACTTTGGATGGACCTTCCCCTTCCAGTTTATCAGCAGTTCCAGAAAGCACTTTCTGCAGCCAGCTACAGTCTGTTCCTGCCACAGGGCACTTCCTTGTCTGGCTGTGAGCCTCAGGAGGTCAGGTTTTACCTGCTCAGACACCTGCAAAGCCGCTGCCAATGGCCTCATCCTTCAGCACAGACCACGTCAGAAGCTTCCATCCAGACCCGAACACATGCACAAGTAAAAGCCCTGGGATTGAGCACTGTGCCCCCAAAGCCAGCACCGAGTGGGAACACTCAGGTTGCCCAGAGAAGCTGTGGAGGCTCCAAGCCTGGAATTGTTCAAATCCAGGCTGGATGGGGTCTTGATCAATTTGGGGCAGGAGCTAGCCCTGCCTATGGCTGGTGGGGGGGTGGCGGTGTGGAACTAGTCAGTCTTGAAGGTCCCTTCCAACCCCTTCTATGATTCTGCTCCTAGTATTTCCAGGTGACAGCTTGGTATTTTTCAGAAGGTAACACAAGCTGTCCTTATGCCATGCCAGAGTTACTGGGCCAGTATGGAAATTACTGGGTTGAAGCAGGACAAAATCTGGGTGGCCAAGGCCTTGTGATTCCAGCATTGGCATTGCCAGTGCTGCCTGAGGGTGGGTGTTGGGTGCTTGGGAAGCTCTGAGGCCCCTCTGCGGATCTGTGCGAGAGGCATTCGCCACCCAAGCCCTGCCTAACCGCTCTGGGTGACTAAGTGCTTACAATTAGAACTTCTTCATCATTACAGCCATAAATAAAGGGATTACAGAGGCAGGCAGAATGGTTCAGTCGCTAATTATTGTCACCCTTGTGGGGCTTTCCCTGCGTTCAAGCCTTGAATTTCAAAATGAAAATATTGAGATAAACCTCCCTCTTTCATGTGAGGACAGTTGGAGTCATTTCTTATTCAGTGTGAAGCCTAAAGAAAGAGGGGGGGGAAAGGAGAATAAACACTCATCTAATCATTTATGTTCAGCCATAATTTGGGGCCCTGAGCAACTAAGTGTTTATGCAGACACTAAAACTTGAGGCAGTGGAGTATTCCCACCGACTCCAGAAGGATTATCCAGAGGCCTGGAGTGAAAAGTTGTTTATTCAGAGAAAAGGAAAGAGCAGAACAAAGGAAACTCATGTAGGGAGATGGAGGAGCAGGAGGGGAGTTTGTGATCTGGGGTGAAAAAGAGAGGCTCAGTCCCCCCAGGGGTGATTCCCTGCCTGGCAGGGTTTGGTAGGGTCTAGGGGAAGTTCCAACACTCCATCTCCTGCTGCCCCAGCCTGCTGCCAGCACCCGCCAGAGTGTGGCACAAAATCCACTTACCCAAGCTGCTCATCCCACTTTTATCTGAGTGTTTATAAACAGTAGAAACAGTGACAGCTCTTTAACTTCAGAGCACAACTTAGCTGGGGGTTCTAAGAGGCATTTCATGTGCTTACCACCACCCAAGGTGCTCTAAACCCAGCTGGGTTTCCAGTGAAACACCAATCATTTTGGCTGGGATGGATCTGGGTCTCTGGGTAGCAAAAAGCTCCCATTCAGGGAGTCTTTCTTTTCATTCAGGGAGTCTTTTTTCCCTCTACTAACAGTCTGGGAAGCAATATTCCATAAAAGCTCCTTCCTGATGAGAAAGGAAAAAGGAGCAGGAAAAAAAGAGGGAACTGATGGCTGCACATGGGACAGGGCTGCGTGGTGGAGGATGGATTTGGGGGAGGAGGAGCTGTTTGCTGCACAGGCAGAAAGGAAACAGCAGAGGAAGAGGAGGACTGCTGAGCAGCACTGCAGTGACTCTCCCAAACTTGCACTGCTGAGGTGGTGGATTTTGGAACATCTATCATATCCCTGGTGTAGAAGAGGGTACTGGGGGGGTCCTGGTGGCACTGTGTGGGCAGGTGGCATTGTGAGGTAGTGTCACCCTCAAACTGGCCAATTTCATCTCCTTTGAAATCTTGTCTGTTTTTTTTTCAGGAAGGGTGGGTATAAGGAAAGAAAAGGGACGTTAGGAAGAAGTTCTTGGACGTTAGGAAGAAGTTCTTGGACATTAGGAAGAAGTTCTTCCCCAGGAGGGTGGTGAGAGCCTGGCACAGGTTGCCCAGGGAGGTGGTGGAAGCCTCATCCCTGGAGGTTTTTGCAGCCAGGCTGGAGGTGGCTGTGAGCAACCTGCTGCGGTGTGAGGTGTCCCTGCCCATGGCAGGGGTTGGAACCGGCTGATCCTTGAGGTCCCTTCCAGCCCTGACAGTTCTGTGATCCTATGAAAATAGGACCTGCATCCACTGCTCCTTTCCCCTGCACTGTTTGTGTGTGGCTGATCATAATCACATCTGGATAAATCTAAACCCATTCAAACTTGGTACAATGCCTGAAAATACAGAAATGCACTTTGCTGAGTGCTGCAAGACTTTGCATTTGTTGTGTCATGCAAAATGCTTCCACGTTGTTGGCTTTTGTTTTCACAGCCTGGGTTCACGTTGGAGGTGCTCTCCAAATCCACTGCTCATTTCATTCCTGCTCCACTCCACAGCTCCCAAACTTACCACAGCCAGCATACAGTAGAGATAACATCTGTGCCATCTGACTATCACCCAATATCATCTAAAGGCCTGACTAAACAGGAAATACAGAGCAGATAAGAAGTTAAAATGCTCTTGGCATTCCCCCAAAACAGGTAAAAAAGGAGGCACCTCTGAGCCTGGCGTGTGTGGGAAACAAAAGCTTCAAATTCTCCTCTTATGAGGTACATCTGATCTTTGCAGGAGATCAAAAGAGACCAATTAGTCAAAGGATTTGCCTGAAAGTTTTGGAGCCACGGATGGAAGCTGAGGAGCCCTCCTGTCCCCCAAGAGCAGGGCTGGATGTGGCTGCCCCTAAGGAAGCAAGCAAGAGCCACCGGGCAGGCAGCAGAAGTGCAGGAGCCCACCCACCCCGGGAAGGCTGCTCCAGGCTGGATTCCTGCCCCTGGGCTGTCCTTGGGAGCAGCCCAGATAGGGAAGAGCAGCAACCCAGAGCAGAGTCCACCAGGCCAGGTGGTCTGAGGGGAAGGACAGCTCTGGCTGCTCTGCTTCTGGGTGTCCTCAAGCCCCCAGCCTGGGTGTGGTTGGCCGGTTTGGCAGCCCAGCAGCTGCTCTTCAGCAGCGTGGGCTGCAGCAGGGCAGCAGTCAGCCTCCTTTGTACTTTTAGCACACATGCAAGTTTTTAAAACCATCCCTGAGCGTTCCCAAAGTCCATCCAAAGAATTCAAGTGTTCTGGTTTACTGCTGTCCCCAGTAACAGGGTCAAATGATTCAGCAAAAAGCTTCCTTGCTATAATCCTCCAGAGGTAGATGAACACACAGTTGGTGGATTTTGGACGTGCTCCCAAGCTGCTGCATCACTTGGGTCCAGAAGCTCACAATATATTGAATTTAATCAGGAGCTGTCGCTCCGAGAGGAATCTTTAATGGCTCTGATTTCTACTTTCAGCTGCCAAAGCCAGGAGCTGGCTTCAGCAGTCAGAGCCCACAGAGCTCAGAGTTTCAGAAGGAACAGCTCTCCTTGGAGATTTGAAGTGTTGCAGGCAGCAGGGAAGTTTTGCCTCCTGATGAAGCAGCTAACCCAGCCCCAGGACCAAACCGTTCACACGGCTCTGAAGAGGTTTCATCTAAAGCTGCGTTCCATCAGCCATACTGCTACAGACCAGCGGCTGTTGTACTGGCAGCAAGTTCCTCTAATGATTCATTTTTGTTGCCTTGGTTTTTGTTTTTTCCTCATCTTGCATACTAAAACCTTGAGAGTTTGCAGCACTTGCAGGAGAGCAGGGCCCTGAGCTGCACTGCAGAGCTGCAGGCAGCTGCTGCGGCTCTCTGCATGGGCACAAGCTGGGTGCTAAAGAGGCACCGTTTGTAAAGCAGCTTTGGCTGCAGAAGGGCAATTCCTTCCTGAAGCTGAGGCCATCCAGAAGGACACTGTGTGGATTGTTGGATTCTGCAAGGTATGAAAGACAAGAGAAGGCTGGCCAGAGGAAGAATCTGGGGTTTATTTGCGCTTAAAACACATAGACCTGGTCTGCAAAGCTGATGTTTGGCTCTAACAGGTACAACAAACCTGAGGCACATGGATGCAACGTGCACCACTCGTGTAAAAGGGATCTGGGCATGGCCAGGTTGCAAAGGGAAGGCTTTAGGAAATGTCTGATTAAGTTTGCTCTGGAGTAGCTTTCAGTGAGCTCCTCAAGGCTGTGTGTTGTGTGGCTCACAGAGCGCTCCTGCTGAGAGCAGCACCAAGCAGGTCCCTCGATTAGTTCTAGGGTGGGTGAATCACTTCAGCCAGGCTTTCCCAGCCAGTCCTGCAGTGGCAGAGAGGGGACCACACACCCATTAACCTTGTCAGGTGTTCAGAGGGCTCAGACGTGAGCTCACAGCAAAGCCCTGGAGGAAATGGCCACTTCCATCTGCAGAGGAAGGTCTGATGCAGTGAGTGAGGCCATCAGCCACATGCTGAGTGAGGAGGCGGCGGCAAAGTCTTGTCTGGTGGGTGTAGGTCATGAGGAATAGGTACACCTGCAGGTGCCAGCCCCAGGCTCCACAAGCCAGGATGGCCCCCAGCTAGTGGCCTCAGTGTACTTTTTGGTCTGTGTGTTCCCTCATTTATGTAAACCACAATTAAAATTCTCGTGTTTTTTATAGATAGGTAGATAGATAGATAGATAGGTAGATAGATAGGTAGATAGATAGATAGATAGATAGATAGATAGATAGATAGATATTCCTTTTTTTTCTCTCCAAGTCCCATTCCTTCCATGGGTACATTGGTTGGTTTGGGGCTTTTTTTCCCCAATCAGTTTCTTTTTTCCTTTACTTCAGCATCTTTTCCCAGCCCCAAACCCAATCAGAGGCATGGAAAATTTCAGTGCAGATAATTAAAGTTTTAGTTTTGCAAGCTGCTGAAAAACAAAAAGGCCTTACAAAGGGAAATGCTTGCCGAGGATCACCGTAGGCAGCACTTCCAGCTCCACTGCGAGGCATTTCCAAACCCCAGGCACTACCCGTGGGGCCCTTCTGTAGATGCTTCTTAAAAGGTCTTTCTCTGCTTTTCCTTTTGGTGCAGCCAAGGGGCAGGGCAGGGGGCACAAGCCCTTCACTGAGCAGACTTCTTCATGGGCACCCACAGTGCGTGTGGCCCACGACAGCTCAGAGAAGGCTCTGCTAAAGCAGTGCAAACAACCTGGAAAAGGATCTGCTGAGGGCGAGACTGCGCCCAGATGCCAGCCTGCTCGTGATCAGAACTTGCGTTTGTGGGACTCGGAGCATTCCAGGCGCAGCACGGATTCCACACCGGCTGGCCAAGGCCACACGGGTGTGCATTCAGGAAAACAGGTTTATTTTCGTGACATCAGGGTATTCCGGGAAATCCACCCGCTGGAGGAAGGGCATACGGAGGCGCACACCCCTTCGGCCCTGACACGCGTGGACGTGCGTGTTCGCTCTGCGCTGGCAGCGGGCACGGCTCCCACCAGCACTCGGAACAAAGTCCCCATCCCGCAGCCCGTGGGGTCGGCGCGGGCGATGGGGACACTGCCTGCTCGCTGCGGCTCTGCGTGATCCCGCTCCCCGCCGCGCCCGGCCCGGGCTGTGCTGAGCTACCGGCCCCGCTCCGGCAGCGGCGCGCAATGCGGGAACTTACTTAAAAAAGCGAACCGCAGCGCTCCGCCGGTGCTGAGCCCGGGGAGCCGGGCGCAGGGGCCGCGGCAGGGCCGGGCGCGGTGTGCGGGCGGCGGGCGGGGCGCGGCGGGGGCGGTGCGGCCCCTTTAAGGCGGCTGGCGGCGGCGCGGGGCGCCCATGTGGAGGTGCTGCACGCCGTGTTGTGCTGCGCGCCCATTGGCCAGCGCCGTGCTGACACCTGGTGATGGGCAGCCAGCGCACTGCGGGGGAGGGCCGCCCGCAAAACCCGGCAGCCGGATTCCGGCGCCGCCGGCCCGGCCAGGCCCCGCCCGCCCCCGCCGCCCTGCCCGCGTCCAACAACCCGCCCCAGGGCGAGCCGCCGGCCGCCGCCACCACGCGCGGCAGCGGAGCCGTCGAGCCGCCCCCGCCTCACGGCGAGCCGAGCCGGCCTCCTCGTCCCGTCCCGCCCCGTCCCGTCCGGGCGGCGCCCGGCAGCTCCGCGCCGCGTCTTGCAGCCTCCCGCCGCGTAGTAGCGGGGCCGCGCCAGCGCCCGCCTGTTGTGTTTCTGTTGCCGCCCGCCATCTTGTCGCCAGCGCTGCTGCCGTCGGGGCGAGCCGCGGGGCGGCGCGGCGCCTGCGGCCGGGCCCGCGCTACCGGGGAGGCGGCAGCGGCGGCGGCCGGGGCCCGCGCCATGAGCATCGAGACGCTGCTGGAGGCGGCGCGGTTCCTGGAGTGGCAGGCGCAGCAGCAGCAGACCGCACGTGGTAAGGGGCCGGCCGCGCCGCGCCGGGGCCGCCGCCTGACAGTCCGCCGGCGACCGGCCGAGGCGGCGTGGGCAGGGGGCCTGGGGCGGCGCCGGTCGGGTCGGGCCGGGCAGGCACCGCGGGGACGCGGCGCTGCCGTTGCGAGGCGCTGCCGACGGGGCCCGCCCGGGGGCGTTGGCGGCAGGGAAAGCCCGCGGCGGGTGGTTGCCGCGGCGCGGGGAAGTGACAGGGCGCTGAAGGAGGGGGGCGGGCGGTGGTTGGAACGGGGGACGAGGGGACAACGCGACACCGCCTCGGCGGGGGCAGCCTGCGGGTGGGGGCGTTCTGAGTGCCCCCAGCCCCAGTCCCCGGGGCCGCGCCGGGGGCTCCGGCCGCCCCCGCCCCTCCCGCGGGCGCGCCGCCGCCGCGCGCGCTGCGTGTCCCCGCGCCGCCGGCGGGGCAGGGGCGGGGCTGCGCCGCGTGACGCTGCAGGCACCGCCCGCCACCACGTGCGCGCGGCCCCGCCCCGCCCTCGCGGCCCGCGCGCGGGGAGCCCCGCCCCGTCCCGTCGGGAGTCCCGGGGAGCCCCGGCCCGGCCGGCGCTGACCTGCGCCGCTCTCCGCTGCGGCCCCGCCACGGGGCTGCGGCTTCCGTGCCCGCCCTGGGGCTGGGGAGATCAGCGGGGCCGGGGAAGCCCCGCGGGGATCGCCCCGTTCCGTCGGGCCGTTGCGGCTCTCGCAGCTCCCGCCCAGCCTCGCTGCCCCCGCTCCGCTCCCCGTTGCGGCTGTGTCCCGCCTGCCCTTCTCCGGGCTCCTGCTTCCCTCGGGGGCTAGCTGTCGCAGGACAACGCCGGGGCTCGGCCGTGCCACCGTAGGCGGCTCACGGTTCCTGAAGAACGGCTCCGCTGCCGGTGCCGCGGGGCCGGTGCGATCCGGTTGTTCCGCGCCGTGCCGGCGGCGATGGGGCCGGGCTGCGGCATTCTGCCGGTGACAGCAGCGCGTACCTGCGGCGGGGGCAGCGCTTTGTGTGCGCGCCGGGCCGCGGCCGCCTCGCCATTGTGTCGGTGATGAGTCACGGCGGGGACCGGCTCTGGGAGCGGACGGGCAGCGGCCTTCTGAGCCAGGCGCAGAAAGGGTCTGCAGGGTGCAGCTCCCCTCGTCCCAGCCGGGCCCTGGCGCCGCTGTCCCCGCAGGGCGGTGGCGGAGCTCCTGCGTTCACCCCCTGAGAGCTTGGGCACCTCCTCAGCCCTGCTCCCTGGCTCTTAGTGCTGGCAGCACTGTGGGCACAGAAGGTGCCGGTGCTTGGGGTCCAGCAGAGGTTACACTCGGGGAAGTGATGTTCAGCGGGGTTGTTCCTCAGATCTGCTGCTGCTGGCCAGGATCTCAGTCAGTATCTGGCTGTTCCCCACTCTGGGAGAGGTTTGTAAATGGATGCAACAAGTCAGGCCCTGGCATACCTACAGGTGCCAGCTGTGAGAGGCAGAGGAGAGACAGAAGCAACCCAGTCCCATCGTGTTGGGTAACCTCTGGAGACAGAACTGATGCTTCATTGGGGCATGGCCAAGGCAATGCACCAAAAATGAATGGGGAGGGGTTCCTAGTTCTAAGGAGCAGCAGGCAGGGAAGTGTGGAGATGCTGCCTGGTTCCAAAGCCCGCTCCAGGAAGGACCAGCCTGGGTGAGACTGCACAGCACCCAGCCCAGGGCCTGGCTGGGTGCTTGGAGCCCTGCTGTGGTCCACCCCATCGCCGTGTCTGCTGCAGCAGGCATGTCAGGACTGAACTGGCTGCTGGAGCAGCAGCTTCAGTGCAGATGTGGCTACTTCAGGGAAGTCAGGAGCACCAGGGACATGAGTGGCAGCAGAGGGAGGAGCCCGTCACCTGAACTTGGGGTGACAGGGGGAGCACAAGCAGAGAATTAGCAGAGAATGCCTGAGAGAGGCTAAAACATTCTGGATTGGTTTCCTTCCCTTGTCACCCTCCTCTTTTCCTCCTCCTCCTCCAAATGTGTTCAGAGAAGCTCCACGATCTGCATTGCACCGTGTGACTCTGGGGGTCCAGTCTGGCCTTAAGATCAACCCAGGCTGGGAACAGCATCAAAAATGTGAAATGAAACTGGTTAAAGGCTGCTGGGTAGAAAGGTGCTGCAGAGTGCTTGGCCTCAAGGTAGGAGAGCAGGATGGGAACCTGCTCTGGAGTGCCTGGAGTCCCTATGGAGTTCCCTCTCATCCAGATGTTCATCACACTGTCTGAGGAAGACCATGGAGGATAAAAGGGAAAAGTAGGAAGGTTTGGGAGAAAAGAGAGCAGAGAGGCTTTGGGAGGGAAGGGGATCAAGGTGTGGGTGGGCCCTTGGTGAGGATTCCTGGTGTCGTGGAGCACTGCAGCACTGCATGTGGAGATGCAGCCTGTGAGACACAGCCACTCGCTGCCTGCCTGCAGGCTTTGGGGCCACTGCCCAGCTGGGCAGAGGTGGTGGAGGACTTTCTCCTTCCATGGTGTGTGACTGAGGAGAGCTTTCTGAAAGCAGGAGATGAAGAAGGATTCCCTAAATGCAGACACCAGTTGGACCTGCATGTTCTCCTTGGACTTGTCAGGAGGTCAGGCCAGCAGCTTCTTGTCACTGCTCTGTACTTCTTTTTGTGGTTGCTAAGATGCTGGGGTGCAGCTGGAATGATCTCAAGCTTAGGGAGCAGTTCAGGGTAGAGCTGCTGGGAGAGCTCCACAGACTAACCTGAAATGAAATCACATCCTTTGGGGAGGAAAGTAGTGTCTGCAAAGCTGTGAGATCAACATCTACCCCAGCAGCTGTCCCAGCACCTACCCTCTCCTTCCACACTGTGCTTGGTGCTGTGCATGATACTGGAGCCCCTGGGGCACCAGGAGAAGGGCAGGGATGCAGGCAGGGTGGTGGTGTCCTTGCTCCCCTGTGGTGCCACATTTCCCTGGGCTGCAGGTGTAGCAGCCCTGGAGGTGGGAGCTGTGTGTCCATCCAGCTGCTGGCTTCCCCCAGCACACACCTGGTGTCCAGATGCTTTCAAACCTGAGAGGAGCTGCAGAACGTCCTCCTCCCCCGCTCAGCTGAGGCCTTTGCCCGGGCAGGTGTGGATGTGGCTGTGCTGCGCCCTCAGCCTCCTCCACCAGTGGAAAATTAAACCACACAGGCTTTGCCTTCCTTAATTTAGTGCCAGAGCAGGGCTTGTTCTGTGCCCACAGCTGTCTGAGGGCCGTTGCTGCTGTGTGGAGCTGGCTCTGACACTTTGGCTCTGCCTGCATGGCTGGGGTGCAGCCACCTTGACCCACCACAATGGGTCACCCGGGCTTTGGTGTGGAGCCATCAGCTCACGCCCAGCGGTGCCGCTGCTGTCCCTGGGTGATCAGGCGCTGCCTGCAACGCATTTCCAAGCTGGGTTTGCAAGATGTTTGCCCCAAAGCCTGTTGAATGTTGCCATGTGCCATGCTGGAATGTTTCAGAGTCTGAATCCATCAGCTTGAGGAGGTGCACCCAGAGAGCAACAGCTGGGTGGAGTCTAGCACCCTGGGGTGCCTGGGGCTGGGACCCTGGTGGGGGAAGGAGACTGCTGCTGTGGAGTTGTTGAATTGTGCTGTTCGGTGTTGAGGTGCTGGAAGAATTGGGAAGGGCACAGCGCAGGGGGCTGGCTCTTAGCTCCCAAGCCACTCATCTGGCACCAGATGAAATGCAACCAAGAGGCAGAGTCAGAGCAGCTCCTCAGACACTATGGAATCCTCACCCTGGTGACACTTCCACAGCATTAACATTTCTGCTGTTTACTGATCTGAAATAGCACTTTCTGGAGGCTCTTCTGCTTGTGAGCTCGTTGCATGTCCCAGTCTGATCCCCTGAGGATGGTTGGTTCTGCTGCTCTCTCTGTGCTGGGCTTGTAGGCCTCAGAGGCAGCTTCTCCCAGGTGGCTGTGGCTGCTCTGTGGACATGCAGAGATGTAAGGAAAATGAAACTGCAGCGGTTTGCCTCCTCGCCCTCCTCCTGCTCAAACACCCAGCAGAGCCACTCCACACCATCAGAAATGTTATGTAAATGGTGATAGTGGTAGCAGTGGTGTTTGGATCTCATTATCTGTGTGTGGGGGGAGCAAAAGCCCCAACAGGCTCGGGGAGGTGAGGAGGAGAGTTGATGTTTTGCCTTTCTCCCTTGCAATATCCAGGCTGTGGAATGCAAACAATAGGAGGCACACCCTGGACGTGCACCACGCTGGCCACGTCCTGGAGAGTTTCTGGTGGGTTTGGGAGTCGGGGTTCTGCAGCATTCCTTTGCTCCTCCATCCACATCTGCTTCACAGTGGTGCTGCTGCTCGCCCTTCCTCTCCACGCCAGCGGCTGTCGTGCAGGGGATGTGTGCGCAGACACAAACCCACAGCCAGGGCCTTTTTCTGTCTCTTGCTTGCAAACTCCAGAGGCATTTGACATGGACTGGAGGGTGGCTGATGCCTTTTTGAGCTTAGATTAACCCAGGAATGCTTCATGATCCAAGAAAACAAACATCTTGATCATTGCAAGTAACTGATCTGTGTTTTCTTTGAGTTTTTCCCACAGATACCCATGCAGGACCCCCTGAGTTTGTGCTCCCTGCTTTGCTTGGTGCTGCTCACTCAGGTTTGAGGCATTTCCTTTTGCTGAGCCAGGCTTGGGTGGTGACCTGAACACTAAGTGCACTTCTGGTCTCTTCCCATCTCATCCAGCTGCCCGTTACGGCACACATCTTAAGCGCATAGGTCTGACCACGAGGTGTGAGGTGACCAGAAAGCTCTCCTTTGGCTGCAGGGCACCCACCTCCTGCTGGTGGGTGAGGAAGGGGAGCAGCTCCCAGGGGTGTGGGAGTCACAGGGGCTGCAGCAGATCAGGCTTGCCACACCTGCTGGTGTCTGCACAGTTCATCTCCCCTGGTGCTCTGAAGTGATTTAGCTCCTGGTTTGGGAGCAGCACTGTGTCAGAGGGCAGTGGCAGGGCCGGACCTTGGCGGTCTGCCTTCCTCAGCCCCAGTGCTGCCTTTCTGTGCACTGTGGGGCACGTCAGCTGAATTCTGTCTATGAAATACTGAACTTCCTGAAACCTGGCAAAGCTACACAAACATCAAAACAGTGCCTTCTCCTTTGAAGTTGAGGAGAGCTCTGATCCTCTCAGTGGTGCCTTGTGGCACTCAGTCTTTACAGTGCTCAGAACCACCTCCTGTGGCCAGGTCTGTCTGAATTCCATGTCCAAGGTGTGAAATTCTGGTCCCATTCCGCATTCTCTCTCCTTCACACCCCCATTTAGCTTGCCAGCAGTGCTTGGGAAGTCTCCAGACCCACCTCTGGGTCCTTCTGCAGCTCAGGAGACCCCAGGTTTTCCCACTAGAGCACAAAGCACTCCCTGGGTCAGGATGCTGGCAGGGTCCTGCTGCTGAGGCCAGGCTGTGTTTTCAGGTGTGTTGTAGATCGAGCTCTTGTGCAGGAAGCCAGGTGAACAAAGACCACACCAGGTGTTTCTGTTGAGGACAGCACCTTTAGTGCCTGCAGAGGATGCTGTAGGTGCCAGGTTGTTGCTGGGAAGGTGGGCAGAGCCCTGGGCGTGCTGTAACATGTGGCCTGCTCCAGGACCCTGCTGTTCCTCTCGGGGCACTGGCACGTTGGCTCCATGGTTAGAGGCTGACTTTGGAAGAGCCTTGCTGTGTGACTGAGGGCAGGGTCTGTGTGGACTCAGGGGTGACAGGGATAGCTGCCCTGCTGCAGCCAGTTCAGGTGATGGAGGGAAGCTGCTTATGCACCACGTGCATTGTGCTTTGATGGGCAGATGCCCTTGGATTCCTACCTGCTTTTCTTTCTCAAGGATGGAGGTGGGACTCTGAAGGGTCATCTGCACATTTCCACTTGTTTCTTTGAGAAGAGAGCTGGCAGGTGTGAGCAGCCTGTGCAGACAGCCCCTGGCCCAGCCCTGCAGTGAAGGTGCAGCACAGGGCTCCTGCTCTTGTCACGGGGCTGGAGGGGTGTTTCCTGAGCTGGTGCTGAGCAATTATGCTCACCTGACAGGCTGGTCATGGAGCACCAGGCCTGGCTGTGCCATGACTCAGGGTGTGACATGAACTCATTTCACCTGCCCTTGCTGTGAGGCACCAGCAGTGCGTGTCTGACTCAGAGAAGTTTGGGGAGGGACTTCTGAGGGTGTCAGGGAGTGATAGGACTGGGGGGATGGAGCAAAACCAGAAGTGGGTAGATTCAGATTGGATGTGAGGAAGAAGTTGCTCCCCATGAGGGTGGTGACAGACTGGCACAGGCTGCCCAGGGAGGTGGTGGAAGCCTCATCCCTGGAGGTGTTCAAGGCCAGGCTGGATGTGGCTGTGAGCAGCCTAATCCAGTGTGAGGTGTCCCTGGCCATGGCAGGGGGCTGGAACTGAATGATCCTTGAGGTGCCTTCCAGCCCTGACAATTCTGTGATTGCAAGCCTGCAGCTCCCTTGGCATCCTGAGGGGCTGAGACCTGCTTGGGGGCGGTGGGGGATGTGGGGTCTGGGAGTCTCTGCTGTGGGCACATCAGTGGCTGGGCTCTGTGTGTTGTGTGGGGAGTGCATGGTTTGTTTGTGATATGCTTGATGAAGTCAGCTCATGTTTATCATTCTTTTCCAACCAGCACATCCCAAGTGTATCAACATTTGCCATGCTTCTGCAGGCTGAGTGTGCCACACTGACCCAGGCAGAAGGGAGGGAGAGCTTCTTGCTCTGAGCTGCCACCCAGAAGCTGCTCCACGTGCAAGCAGTGGCTTCTCAGGACACGCCACCTTGTCTCCCTGCTCCTTAAAAGTGCCACTGCCCCATGGGAAAGCACTGAGGCACCATCTCCTCTAGATGATGGAGCAGAGGCAGTGGTCAGTCCGGTGCCTGCTCCCTCTGCCAGAGGCAGAGCTTCTCTGTGCTTTTCCCTGAGCTCCACGGCAAGGTTTTACATGAGCCCAGCCTGCCAAGCTCTGGTGCCACAGCTCGTGGAGTCCTTGGCACCTCAGAGGCACTGGGGTGGTCTGTGTGTACACAGGGCTGTCCACAATGGCTTCCTTGCCATCAGCACTCTTGATCTGTTTTCTTTTCCTTTGTAGTTCTGCCGAATCCTGGCTCTGCCTTTCTTCTGTCCACTGCCAGTTAGTTGTAACTAAAATGCAGCTAAAATGACTCTCTGGAGCTGGTTCAGGGTTTCAGTTAAGCACTGCAACAGCAAACCAAAGCACTGTGTAAATTAGCCAGAGAGATTTGAGGAGCTGCTGCTCTGAGGGACGTCTGCCAGGTGTTTAGTTATGGTCTGTCCTTCTCTGGGGCTTGGGAGAGGAGCAGCAAGATTTCTTTGAGGGTTTCTCCCACCTCCCTCTCTGCATTCCAGGAGCTGCCATGGTTTTGTTGAGGGGAAATATCCTTCCTTGAAAGCCATCTGTCTCCACACCAAGCCTGTCTGCTCCCTAGGTTTTATCAGGCAAGAGGAACATCTCCAATGACTTCAGGTTTGGATCCTGAGGTCACTTTGGTTTCTGGGAGCTGCAGACAAGGCCGTCGTGCTGGCCACGCTTCTGGTCTGCGTGGGTTGGTGCTAAGGAGGGAGGCGGAGGCTCCATGGGAAGGCTGATTTTCCTTTGCTCTTGCTGATAGGATGTGAATGTGTCATCATCCTCTGGCTGAGAAAATGGAGATTCAAGTGTTTTTGGTTGTTAATAGTGAGTGATGACACTGCCTGCAGGTAAGGTGTGAAGAGTGTGAGGGCTGCTGGTGCAGCAGATAGCTCAGCAGAGACAGTGGCAGGTAGGACAGGTCTCTAACCCCCTGAAACTGAAATTCCACGAGGGCTGAACTCAGCTCTCACTCTGCAGCGTGTCACAAGCTTCTGAAGCCTTCTTGTGACACATGTCAGTGTCCTGTGTGAGCAGCAGGCTTTCCAGAGGCACTTCAGTCCCTAAGGATGCAGGGCTTGGGGCCCTGCTCACAGGAAGGAGGAAGGGATGCTTTGGTGGCAGGCTGGGATCTGGACACAGCACCCAGCTGAGCAGCTGTGGGTGAGCTGGGCTGGCTGCAGAGCCCTGGGGTGCCTCGCAGCCAGCTCTTCCCCAGGGATCACTGGTGAGGGGTTGCAGCACAGCTGGCAGCCCCCTGGGCTCTGGGGAGAGGCACTGGGGCAAAGTGGACACCCAACAAAGTGGTTTTGGCCAAGCTGGAGAGGAGCCGGGCTGGTGCTGTGCCGTTGTCAGCTGTAATCGAGAGGGGGCTCAGAGGAAGGGGTCCCAGTTTCAAGGGGTCTCAGTCCTCCAGCTTGTTTGCAGGCCCTTGGCAAGCTCCAGTGGCTTTTGCTGGCGCAGCCTCTCGTGTCAGCAGCCTCAGCTCTGAGTCAGAGGTGGCCTGGCTCGGGCTGAGCTCTACTGGCCTCCAGAACTGCTGACTCTGTTCTTATCTTCCCTCTCCCCATTCTCCACGCCAGAGCCTGCAGAAACAGAAACCAACCTTCAGGCTGCAGCCTGCCTGCCTCTGAGCACGGCCATCCCCCTCTCCACGCACAGCAGTGGAACATACCTGGAGGCTTTCCCCAGCCCTTTCCTGGGGTGACCCAGGAGTGGCTCCCAGGGGTGGCCGTGCTGCCGGAGGACTGGCGTGGGTGAAATCCAGGTTCTCTCAGCTGTTCTTGGTGTGCAGGGCAAGCTGCCAGAGGCGCTGAGTGATTCAGGGAAATGCTTCAGAGTGTTCAGAGGATCCCCCCCATGCCCTGCAGTGCCAGTGCCTGACTGCTCACGGGGTTGAGTCTGTGCTGGGGAGGGACCTGGCGGCGTACGAGGTGAGGTCCTGGTGACGCAAGGCACATCGATGAACTCCGGAGTGCTGATGGTGTCCCTAGGACAGAGCAGGAGCATTGCAAAGGGCACTGCAGATCTGTGAGCCCTGCTCCTGCAGTGCTCCTGCAGCACAGCTCAGGCAGGAGGCTCGGTGACGTGCCCTGGGCACGTGTGGGGCTGCCTGCTCGGCGGCCGCCTCGGCTGGCAGCGCTCACACCTCCGGACCGCTGGCACGGCCAGGGCAGGCTGAAGCAAGGAGATAAATTTAAACCTGACAGATGATTAGGTAACAAAGTGAAGAGTGCCTGGCACTGTGTATTCCTGGACCATCAGGGCCCTAAAATAGCACCAGCTCAGCAGCCAGGAACGCTGCCCCTGGTTCTGTGTCCTCCTGTGAGGAGAGCTGCTGCTCTGTCCCGCGGCTGCTGGCGCTGGCCTCTGTCACGGGGTGCCGGCATGGCTGGCACGGGAGCTGAGGTCCCTGCTCTTGCCTTGTGGCCCTTAGGCAGGTGGTGTGGGGTGTGGGCAGGGTGTGAGGTTCCTTCTCCCCTCGTGCTTGGGCTGTGGTGCAGACCCCCTGAGGGCTCGGGGGCTGGTTTGCTGCCTTGGTTTGTTCAGTCCTTGGTCTCTGTGATGGAAGTGTCAGGGATGCATGAAATTGTCCCCAGGTTTGGTGCTCAGCTGACCCCTGAGCCCAAGAAAATGCCCTTGTGTGGTTTGTACACATGGGGCTCCCAGGAGCTCGTGTCCTGAGTGCTCTGAACGTGGTAGGATGAGCACAGCTGCACTGCTTACCACTTGTATCTGTGAAGGAGAGTGGATGAACTTATTTCACAGCACCCCCCTCAGAGCCCTGGGGGGCTTTGTCAAGCATGGCTTCAGCCTGTTTGCAAGGTGTGAGTACAAAGTGAGCAGGACACAGATCATAGCTCAGAGGAGGTGTTTCTGTCCTGAAGCATTGTGTGTGTGTGTTAGGGAGAGGTGGCTTAGAGACCTCTCCGTGCCCTCCTGGGCAGGAGGGGTCACTTGCCAGGCTCCTTGTTGTCTCTGGCCAGGCACAGGGGACAGTGGCTCACTGGTGTCACATTTGGGCTCAAAAAAAAAAGAAAAATCATCCTTGGAACAAACTTTAGCTCAAGGGAGCTCAAGATTTGCAGCACCAAAGGCTTTGTTGGCAGCTTGTCAGCAGCCCCAGGGCTGCACCTGCTTTGCAGAGACATCTCCATAAATATTTGTGATCAGCAGTGGACTCTCCCTTCCCTCTGCTCTGGGCTTCCCTGATGAATGAAAATGACTCCTAGGAGTTTCACTGCTGGCTGCTGCTGGGGCACTGAAGAAGCTTTGCCATCAGTGCAGGCCTCAGCTGCAGGTCTCCTGTCCAGGTCCTCCCCTCTGCTGGTGCAGGAGGGCAGAAATTCTTCCCCATGAGGGTGGTGAGAGACTGGCACAGGTTGCCCAGGGAGGTATCACAGTATCACCAAGGTTGGAAGAGACCTCAAAGATCATCGAGTCCAACCTGTCACCACAGACCTCATGACTAGACCATGGCACCAAGTGCCGTGTCCAGTCCCCTCTTGAACACCTCCAGGGATGGTGACTCCACCACCTCCCTGGGCAGCAGGTGGTGGAAGCCTCATCCCTGGAGGTTTTTGCAGCCAGGCTGGATGTGGCTGTAAGCAACCTGCTGCAGTGTGAGGTGTCCCTGCCCATGGCAGGGGGTTGGGACTGGCTGAGCCTTGCGGTCCCTTCCAGCCCTGACAGTGCTGTGATTCTCTACTGCAGCAGGGGCAGGCTCTGCTGTCCTCACCAGCCCTTGAGCAGTGCCAGGAGCTTCCAGTAACTGACTTCTCTGCTGCCCTCCTGCTTGGCACCATGCAGCTTTAGATCTGGGTGGCAGTTTTGTGGTCTTTGCCTGGCACGTGGCCACGGGGGCTGGCACCAGCTCAGTGCCCTTCCCCCAGAGGCCAGCTGCCTGTGTCACCCTGGGGCTGGCTGCGTGGCCCAGCAGGCAGGTAGGGAGCAGGATTAGTCAGCAGGTCACTGGGGTTGAATTTCCCTGTGCCTCCTTGCCCCTGGCAGCAAACCAGGCAGCAAAGTGGAGCAGGAGAACTGCAGACAAAGGGCTTTTATTTATTAGTCCTTCATGGTGCTCAGCTGAGCCCATCTGAAGCCACTGGGAGCTGAGATTTATGTAAACACCAGGGGATGCCTGCTGAGGTTTTTTGCCACCCTGCCCCACTTCTTCCTTTAAGGAAATGTTGATAATTCTGCTTTCTCAAAATATCTCAGGGGGAGAAGTGCTGCATGCAGCCTCTGAGCTCCTCTTTGAGCAGCCTCACGTTTGGGGTCAGTGAGGTCTTGGGCTCCCTCACCCTCCTGGCTTGGTGCTGCCAGGAGCTGCAGTAAAGTTAGAGCCATAGAATTGTTTGGGTTGGAAAAGACCTCTTAAGGTCATCGAGTCCAACCCTCAACCTAAGACCACAAAATTGTGGATTTGAGTCTCAGGCAGCCATGGGACAAGTGCTCTCTGGATGTGAAATCCTTCCAGGTGGCTGAGTTTCACAGGGTGCCTTCCCCAGAGCCTGGGGCGCAGCCCTGGTGCTGGAGCTTGATCTGGTGTCGGTGCTGGGCAGTGTTTACCCTGCCAGCTGGGTGCTTGACCTGCTTCCCGCTCTCACCAGGTGTGTTGGGGCTGTTGCTGCAGCTGAGTGTTGAGCTGGGGCTGCTGAGGTCTGTAAGGTTTGAAGTTCCCCTCCTTGTCCCCCTGGGCAGCAGATGTGGAGCCAGGCTGCCCTCCCTGAAGCCCACACTGCATGTCTCTGTGGTCACTCCTTGCTGGCCTCCTCCACCCAGGCTCTTGGACGCCCTGCAGCAGGCCTGGTGTGGCTCTGGATGGAGCTGTTCAGGCACTGGACCAAAGCTAAAGGATGGAGGAAATGTGATGCGTGGGAACTGTAGGGACTGACATTGTCTGTGAGCCAGGGGCAGTGCCAGTCACAGGGAGCAGAGGTCATTCAGAGTCAGCAGTACCAGCTCTGTTGCCTTGCTTGCTCTGCACCCTCAGAATCACAAGCTGGGTGAGAAAGTACCCAGGCTCGGTGGGGAAAGCACCCTGTGGGTGGTGTGTCCCTGGCAGGTCCGTGGCTGGGGAGGCTGCCTTGCCGGGGAGGCCTTTCCCCTGTGTTCCACCCGTGGTGCTCAGTGGAGCTGTGCTGGGGCTGGGCAGAACCTGGCAGTCCCAGGGCCCAGATTCTGCCAGGTTTCCTGAACAATTCCCCCCAGGCTCAGCACTCAGGTCCAGCCCAGGCTTCTGTGGACAGCTTCCTCTGGACTACCTGCTGCTGGCCACTGTGTGAGACAGGACACCAGAGTCTGCGTGTCCCTGGTCCCTCACTCCCTGCACCGAGGCTTGGCTGCCCAAGCACTTGTGTGTGTCCCTGCTCTGAGCATGCCATGGCTGCCCCACTCCTTGGAGGCTGTCAGGAATGCGATCGGCTGAGCTTCCCAGGCAGTGGCCTCGGAGCTGCTTGCTGGAGGCTGCGAGGTGTCCCTCGGTGCCACTGGGGCCTCAGCACTTGGATAAATAAATTCCCTGTGTGCCATGTTCACACAGGTGAAGCTGGAGACCTGGATCGTGTTTAATGAGATTTGTTTTGCTAGCTGGGCCACCCGGGTTGGACTCTCGTCTGCTGGTCTGAAAACAGACAGGGACAGAAAGACAGCACAGCCAGGCCAGGAGCCTGAGCACAATGCACAGCAGAGGAGAGCAGCCCTGTGGGTTTGTCCCAGGCCAAAGTCCATGGAGCTGAGAGTTACACTTGACAGTACCAAATCCAGGCTGGTTTAACCCAAGGAGCCTGCCCTGCACTCCTGTGGCTGCTCAGCACCAGCTGCACTCCTGTGGCTGCTCTTTGTCCTGGGTCCGTGCTGGGAGGACTGGGAGCAGGGAGCTCACCAGGTTTCCCTGTCTCCCACACACAGGCTCTGGTGTGGGAGGTGATCCTGAAAGGCAGTTTTTTCCTGGGATGCTGTTAGTCTGGCTGGTCTCCAGGCCTGTCCTACCTCCCTGGAAGAGAAGGTTGGCATTATCCTGGGGCTGTCAGAGGGCCAGGGCAGCTCCTTGGGGGCGTGCTCAGCAGCTCTTTGTGGGGTTCAGGAGAGAAAAGGAAGGGTTGGAGATGTTGTGCTGTGAATTGGTTCCTGTCCATATGGGCATGGGCAGGGAGGCCTTCGGGAAGGTGCTGGAGGCATGGCTTGGGGTGCTGAGTCCATCCTTGTGGGCTGCACAGGGGCAAGCAGGGACCAGTCCTGCACCTACCCTGCATCCCTCTGAGGAGCAGGCACAGGCTCCTGGCTGGGTCCTGCCCCAGCTCTTGAAGATCAGTGATCTTGCTTAGCTCAGTAACATTTGCCCTTGGCAGAAGGGCCTTGGATTTTCATGGGTTTGGACCTTGGGAGCAGGCAGTGGCTGGGTCAGGCTGGGTCTCTCCGGGCCGGGGGAGGAGGTTGGTTGGGTGGTGTCTTGATTTTCATCGGCCGCTGCCGTCGTGGCCTCCCCGGAGACGCTGGGGCTGCTGCAGACGGTGGAGGAGCCAGGAGTCGCCCCACAGCTTGGGCTGAAGGGCTGCAGGTGGGGGCAGGTGTGTGTTTGAACGGCCCCTGCTGGAGTGCCAGGGCGCTGAGGGCATGGTGCAGCGTGGCTGGGACAGGGCACGGCTCCCCGGGGCGCGGGTCCTGCTGCGGGCTGCGCTGCCCCCTGCCAAGGCAGGCAGTCGGTCGGCAGCCTGCGGAGGGGAAGTTAGCCAGAGGCCTGGGGAGGGGAGGGTGAGGGAGCAGCGCTGCTGACGGCCCTGTTTCTCTTGCAGAGGAGAATGAGAAGCATGAGAAGCTCCGGCTGGAGAGGGAGCAGGAGCAGAAGAAGGCCGGCAAGGCCAGCACGCCGCGGGCCAACAGTGCCCTCGCCCCCGAGGAGCCCCGCAGCGAGCTGCTGGTGCCCATCTCCCCCCGGCCCCTCCGCCGCCCCCGCCCCTGGCAGCCCCCATTTCGGTCATTCCCATCCCGGTTGTCACCAGCCCCCGCAGCAGGCGGCCCAGACAGCCCTGTCCCCGCCGCTGGTGCAGCGCCACCAGCCCCTGGTAAGCACTCCGGGCGTGCCCAAGGAGGTGCCCTCGGTGGCTCCGGTCATCCAGAGGCCTCCGGGCCCCCTGCTGCCGGACGGCAAAGCGGCCACCCCGCCCTCGGGCAGCCCCAAGCAGCTCCAGCACTACGCGGCGCCGGTCCTGGCCATCTCCCAGCACCATGTGGTCCAGCAGCCCATCCAGCCCCAGCCCCACCAGCCCCTGCAGCACCCCGGGGCGCCGCCGCCGCTCGGCACCCTGAAGCTGGCTCCGGCGGAGGACACGAAGCCCAACGAGCAGAAGAAGAGGCCTGGAGGGTGAGTGCCGCCTTGGCTGGGGAGGCTGCTGAGAGGGAGCAGACAGAAGCGATGCCGGAAGCTGCAGCCAGCCTGAGCAGCCGCTGCAAAGAGCTGCAGGCGGCCCAGGACCCCCCAGGATCTGTGGATGTTTGGATGTCTGTTTGGTGTCTCCACGGCAGGGTTTCTTAGCTTGGAGGTTTTTGTTTCTCCTTCCTGACCACACTGTAGGATTCCCTGCAAGGATTTCTTTTTCCAAGCCAGGACCACGTTAGGAAGCAAGTCCCAGCACTGCCTGCCTGGCATCTGGTGTTATGTTTGGCAGAAGAGCTCTGCTTGTACTGGTCAGGGAAAGGCTGCAGCCCTGCTGCTTGCAGGACCTTGCCTGAAAACTGGGCTGTGACCTGGGAGCTTTTATTTCCCAGCCCAGGGATGGCCTTAGCTGCTGCTGCTGCTGCTGCACTTTTCTCAGTGCTTGAGTGCTAAGGGCCTCCAGCTTGTTGAGAACTCCTGCAGCTGGGACTGAAGGCTGTTTAATCTGTCCTCGCCCCCAACAGGACTTGTGACTGTGATGGTGCTCCAGGTTAGTGTTTGTCTACCTTGTTCTTAAGGACTTTGGCTAGTGGAGACTGTCTTCTCCTTTGGTGGCTGTTTCCAGGCTACTCCTAGTCTGGTATTATTTCTTGTGGGCTGGGAGAACAAATCATTCCCTTCTTTGCAGCAGTTATCTGTTTCCCTTGGCCCCTCAGCCTTCCTTCCTGCAGGATGGATGACCTGGATCTGCTCAGTCTTTTCTCCTGGGCCATGTTGTCCAACCTCCTGCAGCTCCTTGATGGCTCTGCAGTGGTGTTTAAAATGCTGTGGTGATCCTGCTGAGGCTGAGCAGAAAGTCCTTCTGCGTGCCTGGCCTCTGCAGTACAGTAAAGCTAATGCACCCCTGGTTTCAGGGCAGAGGTTCAGGCTCTGGAGATGCTGCTGGCCAGAATGTCAGCTGGAGACCCCTTCTTGCTGCACAGTGCAGCAGTGGCAGCTGTGTCCCACTCCCAGGCTGCTGTGTTGAGACAGAGCCAGTAAAGCTGGATCTAAACAAGTGCCAGCAGAAGAGACAGAGAAGATGCAGCCCTCCCCAGACTAGTGCCCTGCTCAGGAGATATGTTTTGGCCAGGTCAGAATCTGGCCTTGCCTGTTGCTCCCTCCTGGATGGAGTCAGTAATTGGAATGCATCAGAAGGTCAGGATGTGGCAGTTCCCTTTTCCTTTCCCCAGGTCCCGTGGTGCTTGCTCTGAGCTGTGATGCAGATCTGCTGTAACCCAGCTGAGAGGAGCACGAGCGTGGGGCTGTGACCTTCCCTGCAACAAAGGGGCAGTGTCAGTGGCATCTTGTGGGAGCTGAAAGAGACAAAAGATGTAGCAGGCAGAAAAAAGGGTTCATAGTGTCCTTGGGGCTGCAGAGATCCCAAAATGCAGAGAAGGAACCAGCACAGGTGGTGCGGAGTTTGTAAAGTAGCCTTTGTAAAATGCCAGCCCAGCTCCTCCAGGACAGATTTGATCCTCAGCTTGTCTGCAGAAGACTCAAGGAGCCTATTTGTGCTTGAATCAAGGGATGTTTGAAGTCTCCACGTGTCTGCTCAGGTGTTTCATCCACACTCTAGCTGAAGAACTGAGATAACATCAATTTGTTTGGCTTTTCATCTGATTTGGAGGGTGGGGACAGACCAGAGCCCCAAGCTCCCAGGACCTCACCCTGTTGCTTCCTTAGCAGCAGCCAGAGGATTCCTGGATTACTTCATCCCAGCTCAGTTATTTCAGGCACAGGAAAAATCCAAAGCAGTTTGAAGTCACTCTGCCAAGCCTTTGATTCAAAACTGCATAATTCTTAGCTTCCTGAGTGCAGGCCTCAGAAATGGGTCAGAATCTGGGCTGTCTGGTCCTGTACCAGCGCCTGCATTCATGTTTGTCTCTCCCTGTTGTCAGTAGTAGCTGTCTGTATATACACACTCCACACCTGCTTGTATCCTGTGTGCAGTAAATGCCTAATGCTTGCCCCAGCTCACATCCATTGTAAACTATGGGTTTGTGTCTTGAGAGGCAGGAATAAACCTGTGATTGATATGCAAGCAGTGCTGCCTGAACACCTCTGTTGCTTTGTATATCCTGGCCACACACACACTGCTACAGCACAGCTTGACTGGCAGGAGCGAGTTTTAAACCTGACACTGAGCTTATCTTTGTTTTGTTTGGGTTGCAGGGTTGGGACCAGGGAAGTACATAATAAATTGGAGAAGAACAGGTGGGTAGAAAGCCGAGGCTCTGGGCTTTCCTTGTCATTCTCCTTCCTCTTTTATTGTTTTGTCTTTGGTTTTGGCCTGTAGTTTGTCAGTATTTGTTTGGCTTTGGCATTTTTGTTTGCTTGCCTTTTTTTTTTTTAACAACAACAACAAAAAAAACCCTGAAATTTGTAGTGGCTTTTAATGAATCTTGCAGTGTTGCTTTGCTTTCTTACAGCTCAGCTCTGCATCTCCTGCCTCCCAGTGTGTTTTACCTGGCTGCATCATTGCCTCACAGTAACCCTGCAGAGCCCTGATCCTGCAGAGTCCATCCCCATGTGCACAGCGGTGGGACCTCTCTTGCTCTAAAGTAATAAATCAGCCCAGGCTGGGGCTCAAGACCTGACCCAAACCTCTTTAACTAGCTCAATTGGACACACAGGGAAAGTGGGAGCAACAGCAGAGGGAGACGAAATGTTCCACTGAAGGCTGCGCGGTGGCTTCCCAACAGGCTGGGACTAGACCCCAGGCCTGCAGCCCCAGGTGTCTCTGCTGGCTTGGGCTGGCTCAGGTGGACACAGGCAGGCGGTCCCAGTGCCTGCTGTGCACATGTGTCAGTGCTTTGCTGGATGAAGGCTCAGCTGAAGCCCCTGCCCTCTGCTCAGTGCTTTCTGGTGTGTGCTCCCCCAGGCTGACAGGCCACCTGTGTTCTCTCTAGACGAGCACACTTGAAAGAGTGCTTTGAGACATTAAAGCGCAACATCCCCAACGTGGACGACAAGAAGACCTCAAACCTCAGTGTCCTAAGGAGTGCCTTGAGATACATCCAGGTGGGTGCAGCGCTCGGGGGCTGGCGGCCGGCACTGCCTGGCCCTGCATCTGCTGAAACCTGAGAGCTTTGCCGGGGCTGGAGATGAGCTGCTGGGAGCAGGGGCAGCTGGAGCAGTCTGACCGCCGCCCTTGCGCCTGGGCCCTGGGGCTGGAGCTGGGGTGTCGTGGATGGGGCTGTTTGGGGGTGTCATTGTTTGGGGGTGTCACTGGGGGTGTCATTGTGGACAGGGCTGTTTGGGGGTGTCATGGATGGGGCTGTTTGGGGGTGTCTGTTTGGGGGTGTCACTGGGGGTGTCATTGTGGACAGGGCTGTTTGGGGGTGTCATGGATGGGGCTGTTTGGGAGTGGCATGGATGGAGCTATTTGGAGGTGCCATGCACGGGGCTGTTTGGGGGTGCTGTTGTGGACAGGGCTGTTTGGGGGTGTTGTTGTTTGGGGATGCTGTTGTGGACAGGGCCGTTTGGGGGCGCTGCCGTTTGGGGGTGTTGTGGACAGGGCCGTTTGGGGTTTCTGCCGTTTGGGGGTGCTGCTGTTTGGGGGTGTTGTGGAAAGGGCCGTTTGGGGTTTCTGCCGTTTGGGGGTGCTGCTGTTTGGGGGTGTTGTGGACAGGGCCGTTTGGGGTTTCTGCCGTTTGGGGGTGCTGCTGTTTGGGGGTGTTGTGGAAAGGGCCGTTTGGGGGTGCCGCTGCGGACAGGGCCGTTTGGGGGTGCTGCCGTTTGGGGGTGTTGTGGACAGGGCCGTTTGGGGGTGCTGCCGTTTGGGGGTGCCGCCGTTTGGGGGTGCCGCTGCGGACAGGGCCGTTTGGGGGTGCCGCTGCGGACAGGGCCGTTTGGGGGTGCTGCCATTTGGGGGTGCTGCTGTTTGGGGGTGTTGTGGACAGGGCCGTTTGGGGGTGCTGCCGTTTGGGGGTGCCGCTGCGGACAGGGCCGTTTGGGGGTGCCGCTGCGGACAGGGCCGTTTGGGGGTGCTGCCGTTTGGGGGTGCTGCTGTTTGGGGGTGTTGTGGACAGGGCCGTTTGGGGGTGCTGCCACGGACAGGGCTGTTGCTGGGTGTCGCAGGTGGAGCTGTTCCTGGCCCGGCAGCTGCTCTCCGTGCATGTTAATGCAGGTGCGGAGCGCTCCGTGAGCAGACTCTGCTCTCTGGCAGCAGTTTTGTTCTGTGCTTTTGGAAGGCAGCTTAAGATTCTCTTGGAGGGTGTCAGTGGGGATGGCTGATTCGTTCTCTCCCTTTTCTCTGGCTCTGTTGTGAAGTGTTGCAGGCTTGGAGGCAATGCAGGTTTGTGTTACCTCCAGGCATCCGTGCCAGCGTCTCCATAAACTGCTAGGGCTGGAGCTCTTGGTGTGCCCTCCAGGGAGGTGTAAGCTCCTCTCTGGTGGCCCAGGAGGTGTTCACACCTTCAGAACTGCATTTTGGTTTCTTCCTGTTTCTGCCACTCGGGGTCTATTTCAGTGCTGCCTTTGCATTGCTTTTCCCACCAGCATGGATCCACCCTGGGAGTCAGAGTGGCTGGGGTCAGGCCTGTGGACCCAGCCGTGTGCCCATGCTGTTCTGGTGCCCAGCAGCTGTGCTGGTGCCCCTGCGGTGTTCCATCACTGAGTGAAGGGAAAGTGCAGAAGCTCTGAGGGTTCCATCCCAGTGCTGCCTCTGCACCACAGAGGTTGAGGAGGGGGAGCTGCTGTGGTGACTTGGATGCATGGCACTGGTACCAGCCTCTCAAAGTCCCCCAGGTGCCCACCTTCCCTCCAGGCTGGGTTTGGGGAGCATGTAAGGGACAGCCCTCCTCTTCTCCCACCAGTTTCAGCACACAGACATTGAACTCTTGTCCAAATGTTGTCTCTCTGGCTTCCCACTCAGAGGTGGCTTCTAGGGTAGTGGAGCTGGTTTTGTGGTGAGCACACAGGGTCAGGATCCACAGGACCCCCGTGCTGAGCTGGCCCCATGGGTGGCAGGGGAGGCCAGGGGACAGGCAGCTGAGAACTGGTGGGATGCAGGTGGAGTATGGGAACAAAACCCCACCGAAGGCTGCAGTCTGCCTGGAGTGCCCTGGAGGAGAGCTGCGCCGTGGCTGCAGCAGCGGCCGGGGCCGGCCCATGCGCCGCTGCGTCCGTCTGTCCGTCCGGCAGCACCCTGCGGCCGGGCACTCGGTGCCATGGCAGCCAAGGTCACACCAACCCCGTTCTGGTGCCCTCCGGCCAGCGGCGGCGGGGCCAGTGCCAGCGGCGGCGGTGCCAGCGGCCAGCTCCACGTGTGCGGGGAGCACATGGCCGGCGCCGGGGACTGCCCGGCCGGCGGCTGCCTGCCTGCCGTGCCCGCCCCGGCCCCGCCGCTGGCCTGCTGCCCGCTGGGCAGCTGACAAGGCACAGTCATGCTGCTTGTGTAACCTCCGCGCTGGCACAGCCCCGCTGCTCCCAGCCTCCTCCTCCTCCTGTGCTCCGGGGCGGCTGGAGCCTGGCGGCTGCTCGCATAGAGGATCCTGAGCCCCGGTCCCGGCGTTTTCCTTGGCAGCCGCTTGGCCGCGGGGCTGTGCCTGCATCACGGGATGTGCTTGTGCTGAAGGCTCCACGGTGCGGCTTGTGGGCCCGCAGAAAACAGCTGGTTGGAGAGCTCACAGGAGGTTAGGTGTTGGAAGGGACCTCCCGAGATCATCCAATCCGACCCCCTGCCAGAGCAGGGACATGGAATCCAGGGCAGGTCACACAGGAACACATCCAGACAGGGCTGGAAAGGCTCCAGAGAAGGAGACTCCACAACCTCTCTGGGGAGCCTGTTCCAGTGCTCCGTGACCCTCACAGTGCAGAAGTTCCTCCTCATGGTGAGGTGGAACCTCCTGTGCTGGAGTTTATATCCATTGCCCCCTGGCCCATCCCAGGGTGCAGCTGAGCAGAGCCTGTCCCTGTCCCCTCCCTCTTGACCCCCAGCCCTCAGATATTTATAAACATTTACTGTAAACATGTATTATTTATTAGTTCCATTCACAGATCTGAGAGGCGTTTGCAGAGCTCAGAATCAAAGGTGAGCCTTTGTAAAGACTTAGTTAGCCCAGTTTGAATTAAATCTGCTCTGTCCCAGCCACAAAGGAGGTGCCTGGGCGTGGGGATGAACAGCCTGCAGGTGCTGGTGGCCTCTCCTCAGGGCTTACAGAGGGCATAGGTAGGACTCTGGGCTGGGCTGCGACACCTCTTCCCTGCTCAGGCAGGGTGAGCTTAAGCCCAGCCCAGCCTGCAGACAGGCACAGAGCTGGTGATCATGACAGCACAAAGCAGAAGGAACTTTGCCTTTTTTGGCCAGCCTGGGTGTGTTTCACTCAGCAGCCTTGGTGCTTACCTCTGCCTCCAACAGGGAGTCGCATGAAGCAGATTAAAACCTCTTGCTCTCAATGGTAGCAAAGTAGCTTTTCACTAGGGGGTGGGGGGAGGGAAAAGCGCCCAAAGGCCAAACCCTGGTGAGCCTGGCAGAGGAGTGCAGCTCCTGAAGCTCTGCTTAGCTGATCTGTGCTGCCCACCAGGAGCGTGACAGTGCACTAATTGCTGCAGCCTCTCTTGCTGCAAAATCCTTTCCCCTCTTCCAGCTGGAACTTCTTAGAGACAGGCTGTTTGTTTCCTGGGCTGGATTGAAATACTTGTATCTGCATCAGATCAGATAAGTCAGAAAGTTAAATTCCAAGCTTCCCGTGGAGCTGTCACTTTAATTTATCCTTGGGGCTTGGGCCTGTGCTCTGCAGCAGTAAATGAGAATCTCTGCAATTAAACACCAGGCTGCACAAAGGAAATGAGGCTGAGCGCAGCTGGGGGTCAATAATCCCTGCAAGAGGGGGCTCAGGCTGGGGCAGTGCCCTGGCCTTGGGCTGAGGCAGTTGTCCCTGTGGGTCACAGCAGTGGGCTGGGCTCAGGTCCTGAGCCTGTGACGAGAGTTTGTCACCCAGGCCACCTCGCCCTTCATCCTTTGCTTTCCTCACCCCCAGGCAGGAGTGAAAGTGCTGGAGGCCTCCAGAAAGCTTCTGAGATGCATGAAGTGATGTGGGAAAAACCCCAGTGGGAAGCAAAAGCTGTTTGCTGTGAGGGGGTAGATACCTCTCCCCTCAGCTGGGGAAGCCCAGCACCCACTGCCCAGGCAGTGCCCTCCAGCAGAGAGCTGGCAGGGAGCCCTGCTACAGGGGTGCCAGGGAGCAGAGCCTTGCCCAGGAGTTGTCCCTTCAGGTGGCTGGCTGGGGTTGGTTCTCTCTGAAGGATCCCTTGTGCCCCAGGAGATGCTGTAATCATAGCTGGGAGCTGATGGAGGCCCTGTAGCAAGACTTCTCCCTTCTGTGCTCTCAGACTGTGCCCATCACTGGTACCCGAACACCTTCCAGTGCCAGGGGTGCTTCCCTGTTGTGTGCCCAGTGCAAGGTGACATGCAAGTGATGGCTCCCTGGGTGACATCAGGGCAGCCAAAGGGAGAGCTCACGAGCAGCATCGTGGCAGCCTTCAGATCACACTGCAAGTCCTGCTCCTGTGCCAGTGTCCCCACTACAGCCAGTCCAGTGCTGACTCAGTAATGATGTGCTTACACAACAGGAGGCACAGCTGAGCTTCCCAGGGCTGCAAAGGCAGGCAGTGAAATGCTTTGCAGGCTGCCAGGCAGGGAGCTGCCTGTGCTCCTGGCCTACTGCAGAAGCTGTTGTGGGGGATGCCCCGATGGTATGTGTTTGTCTTAGTCCTACAGAGGAGCACTGGCAAACTGCCTGCAAGTTCCTAGACCTCATCTACCAGTCCTGCTTGCTGCTGGTAGTGTTAGAGATGGAAAATAGCTGTGCTGCACCTGGGAGCTGTGATGTGAGCAGCGTGTCCTCCACTGCCTCAGCAAGGGGCAGGAGAGTGAGCAGCTTGTCCTCAGCAAGGGGCAGGAGAGTGTCTTTTTGCCCCAGGAGCTGAGGCTGGGAGTTTTACCCTATGTCCCACTGGCTCAGTGGGGTTTGGAGCAAGGCCACTAACTGGCAGGAGCTGGAAATTTGCTTCCTGGGCCATGCCTGGAGCCTTGCCAGGAGCCACCCAGCTAACCTTTTGATGCAGGCCAGCCCTTTGATGGTTTTGGTTGTGTGCACTTCGAGATGTGTGAGTGAGGGGCAGAGCAGTGCAGAAGTCACAAGATTGTCTGGGCAGGCTGCAGGCCTTTGCTGTCACTTGAGCTGTTGGCCAGCTCATCAGGGAAGCATTTTGGAAGTGCAGTAGTCTCCAGGCTGGAAAACCTTGCCCTGCCAAGGCCAGCTGTGGCTGGGGCAGGTGCTGGGCTGCAGCTCCTGGCAGTGAGGGGAAGCAGCAGTGACACTTTCTGAGCTCTGATGGTTTCTCAGGAGCTGGAAAAAAGTGTTCATGCTTAAAAAAAAAAATCTAAATCATGATGTCCTGGACTCAAGGTAATTGAGTTCTCCTCAGCCTCCCAAGTCAATTACTGCATTGTTGGGCTGGGGGAAGTGTGCCTAATTTCCTGCTGATTAGCAGCTCTGCTCCCTCAGCTGACCTGGCTCCACACGGCCTCAGCCGACCCCGGCAGGGTCACTGCTGCCCACATCCATCTCAGTGTCCTGTGGAGCAGCTTCAGGCTGGACTTACAGCAGGAGCAGAAGCTCCCAGGTCTCAGGTCACCGTCAGGTGTAAAGAAGAAGGGAGAAGTGATTGTCCCAGGTGGGGGAGCAGACTCTATCCCATCCTGAGCAAGCACCGTGACCCTGCAGGATGTGTCAGCAGCAGCCACTGCCTGGATGCAGGAGCTTGCTTCAGTTTTTCCCCATCAGCACTTCGGTTCCTTTGACTCTCCTTGTGTCTGTTTCCTCCTCCATCACCCTTTGCAGCATGTGGCCCTCTGCCACCTCTGTGTCCCTGGGGCATGTTCTCAGCAGCTGAGGGCACTGGGCCCTGTGTAGGACACAGTAGAGCTGATCCTGACTTGATAGGAGCAGGAACCCGTCCTGAGCTGCCTCACCTGTGCTCATCAGCTCGCTGCAAGAGGTGTTTGCATTGTTTGCCCTCACCTGGTCTCCTTGGGCTTTTCAAACCATCCTGAGGCAACACCCTGTGCCCCTGCCGCCTGTGCCCTTCCCCATCTGTGCCAACAATACATGACATAGTTGACTCCCTCCAGGGCAGAACATGTGCCAGGTACCATCCAAGGATGCCCAGATAGTGCCTGTAGAAATCCTTTCTGCTGTCCTTTAGAAGCTGATCTCACAGACCTGCAAAGAGCCCAGACACTGCATTCATGTTTGTTCATTTCCCTGTTCATACCCACAGGATCGCTTCTGCTTTTGGTTTAGGTTCATTCATTGGTTGCTTCACCAGTGCCTGAGCACAGGAATTCAGCCCTGTCTAGTGCAGAGGACCAGTGGGCTTTCAAAGTCTCCATGGTGATGTTTAGGTTGGGGTTGAGGTGTTGCATAGGTGGAGGAGGACACCATGAGCATGTGAGCGTGCTGGACCCTGGTGCAAGGAGGGGGATGCTGGACCCTGGTGCAGGGAGATGCTATCCCACACACAAGCCCCACACCTCTGGCATCAGCATCTGGTCCTGCATGGAGAGTGAAGCTCATTCACGTTCCAGCTCTGCAGGAGTTGGTTTATTGCTCCAAATGCTGTGATGCTGAATCACTCGAGTTCCCCACCCTGAAAATACAGGATGGAGTTGGCCATTTGGAGGCTATTTTCTAGGTGAAGATGCTTTCCTCCTGTGAAACTTGCCCGGTAAGAGCTGGGTGCATTGGTGCTTTCAGTGCCTCCTTCATGTGAGCAGCACTCACATGCCAAGCAGGGCTCCTTCGTGCTGTTTACCTGACCTGACCAATTGATTCTATCTTCTCTAATTAGCTGAATTTCATTGCCAATAATAAAGGCTTCCAGCAAGAGCAGGCTGTGGTCATGCAGCACGGTGTCACCTGTAGATTTCAGAAAGTGATTGGAAATGAGACCTGTGAAAAAGGTGGTGCTTAGTCAAGGAAAGCAAGGAGGAAGCTGTGGAATGGGCCAAGGTTTGGGGTGCAGGTAGGGGGAGGCAGGGGAGCTGCTCCTGCACAGCAAGTGCAGGGGCAGGTTGCTGGCCTTCGTGGAGTCACTGAAGAATGGATTGTAGCTTCTGAGGCACCAGGCTGCATGGATATGGGAGATGGGGTGCTCAACCTGAGAAGCCAAGGGATGCTCAGATTGCTTCCAGCCCCTTGGCACTCAGCATGCCAGTCTGAGCCAGCCAGACTGCATGCCAGGCATGTTCTAATAGCTTCCAGCTTGTAGCTGGGACTGTGCTTAGCAGGCAAGAGCACTGACACTGTTTTCCCTTTGGATGGCTTGCACAGTCGCTGAGTACAACGTGGGATTCCCATCAGGAACCAGGTTGGTGCTCCAGCTGGCCAGAGCTGGGATGGGCTCCCAGGCAGCTGTGGGCACCTGAAGTCCCATCCTGTGCCAGCCCTCCCCAGTGCAGCTTGAAGGGGAGGCTCCGTGCAGAGAGCAGCCAGGGGTTTATTTGCAGGAGTGGCCACAGAGTGTCATGCAGCAGGGTGCTTAAAAACGCCCAGTGTTTGACCCTGAGAGTGAGAGGAAGCTGCCACTTAAAGCCTTGCCAGCAGGGTTGGTGACTGTGCTGGGAGCAGTGACTCACGCAGGAGCAGAGCTGCAGATCCTGTACCTGCTCTTGAATGGGCAGGCAGCCTCCATCCATCATGCTGCTGTCATGTAGGGAGCAGTTTAAAGAGGCTCTCCAGGTTGTGAAAAGCAAACCAGCCTGCAAAGTGCAGCACAGCTCAGGGTGGTTCTGGTGTCGCCTTGGGGCTGCCCGTGGCTGGTGGGGGTTGGCAGCTGCCCTCGGGGCAGGCACGGGGAGGAGAGAGGGTGCAGGTGAGGTGACAGCAGGTGAGGTGATGATGACAGCTTGGTTGCACAGCCTTTGTTGCAGGATTGCAGAAGTCACCTCCCTTCAAAACCAGGCAAAGCCTCCAGACAAGAAGCCCTCTGGCCACTCTGGCTGTTGGCTTTGTTCGGTCTTTCTGCTCTTCCCCGAGAGCCTGGCGGGGCTGAGCTCAGGGGCCCGTGGCACAGGCTGCAGGGGCAGTTTGGATTCCTGTGCTGGTTAGCAAAGCTCCCTCTAGGTGTGTGATAACTCTTGGAAATGACACTGAAGGAGTTGCTGAGCAATTAAAATTGCAAGCAAGTCGTTGCAAGGGAAAATAATCCTCACGTGTGCCTGAGTGCAGCAGAGCTGAGCCCCTGGTACCCGGAGCTGGGGGTGGGGGCTGGCACTGACAGCCTGGCTAGACATTGTCATCTGCCAAATAATAACTTGGGGGTGGGTTTGAAACTGTTGTACAGCAGCAGGAAGTTGGTATCAGCTTAATCTGCTGTTGTCATGTCAGTGTTACTCTGCTGTGATGTAAATGCTGATAGAGCCTGCTTGGGAGCTGGGGAGGGAGGAAAGGAGGCTGTCATGCAGCTCCCTGGGGACTGCCTGTGCCTGGGATGTGCCCTGCCAGTCTTTCCCTGATCCCCACACTTTGGTGTGCAGCTCTGACTCTCTTTCCACCCCCCGTCACTGTGGGGAAGATGTGTGCAGGCCGTGGGGTGACCTGGTGAGGCTGTGACCTTCCTGCTGCTCAGGGTGGGAACATGTGGCTCCAGTAACTAAAAAAAAAGAGTGTCTGTCAGGCAGGGGTTTTCTTCCTTTTATCTGTCCTGCTCCTTTTTTACATCATTGTGAGTTCAAGTGCTGTATCAAGTTCAGGTTTAGAATGTCCCTTTCTCTGTGGACTTCTTCCTGCTCTCTCAGTCCCCTCTTGGTGACATGCTATTCACCCAGGGACAGCCAGAATAGCAGCCACAGGAGAAAAGAGAGTCCACAGCCTGGTAATGAGGCTGTCAAGTAGGCACTGTTGGCCCTGTCATAATGAGCAACATCTTGATCTGAAGGGGCTGTTGGTCCCCTCCTGATGAGCTACATCTTGATCTGAATGAGGAGGCTGCTGAGGTCACCTCCAGAGAGCAGTTGGGGAAAATCCTGTCTTTGAAAGTTGTGGTTGGAAGAGGGAGGTGGTGGCAGGGGAGCTGTTGTCCTGTGTGGAGCAGGTCCAAGCTGGGCAGGTACCTGATGGTTGCCTGTGGTTTGTGTTTTAGGAGAACAGGAACTGGCTCCCTTGGGCTGGCTGCAGCAGAGAATCACAGAACTGTCAGGGCTGGAAGGGACCTCAAGGCTCAGCCAGTTCCAAGCCCCCTGCCATGGGCAGGGACACCTCACACCACACTGCAGCAGGTTGCTCACAGCCACGTCCAGCCTGGCTGCAAACACCTCCAGGGATGAGGCTTCCACCACCTCCCTGGGCAGCCTGTGCCAGGCTCTCACCACCCTCAGGGGGAAGAACTTCCTCTTGACATCCAATCTGAATCTCCCCATTTCTAGTTTTGCTCCATCCCCCCCAGTCCTATCCCTCCCTGACACCCTAAACAGTCCCTCCCCATTTTCCTTTGGCATTAGATAGAAGAACTCTTACTTTGCTCCTCTCCCCAAAAGGCTGAGGTCTCTGGAAGTGTCTCTGGAAGAAGATTGATTTCATTCTGCAGAGGTTCTGCAGTGCTGCTGGTGCTGTGCAGGTTGGGTGGGTTTGCAGAGAGCTGGGCAGCTCCTGCTGCATTCTGCTCTTGCAGAGTGCTGTGTGGTGATTCTGAGCTCATGGTGCCCAGCAGCTGGCACCTTCCTGTCCCTTCAGAGTGAAGAGTTCCATGGGGCTTTACCTCAGCCCAGTGGGGTGTGCTGTGCCATGCAGAGGAGCTTCAGCCTTGGGACCACCTTTGGGAGGGAGTGCAAGTCCTGGAGTGTGCAGGCAGGGTGGGTGTCAGAGTTGCTCTGCTGCCTGCAGCCCTCAGCCCTTCAGCACAGAGGCAGAGGTCTGTGCTCTGTTACCTGGTTTGGATCCACAGCCCCACACAGGTGCCAGGGCTGGTTGATGTTTAACAGTTGGGTTTGCCATCCTCCCCTTGCTGCCGTGGCCATAACAGGGAGGCAGGTCAGGAGAAATCCTCTGGTGACCCAGATCTGCTCCGTGGGCCGTAGGTGGAGCCACTGGGATATGAGTAACCAGCACTGACCTCCTTACAAGGCTAGAGAAACAGGGAGCAGAGGTGGTGCAGGAGGCTGGTGTCCTGCTCTGAGTCACCAGGACCTGGGGGTCCCAGAACAGCTGCCACATGTGTGTGGCAGAGTGGTGGTTCCTCCTGTCAGCCCCCACCATCACCTGGCTGAGCTGTGTTCCTCTCCCAGGGGAAGCCCTCACCTCTGCTCCCACTGAAGCCTGGGCAGTGCTCATGCTCAGATGTGCAGCTCACTGCTGGGTCTTGCTCCTTGGCTGAGCCAAGTCTGTAGGAATATGAACTAAGGGAGTCCTGTACCCAGGCCCCCTCCAAAACTCTGCTTTGTCTCCCACAGCAGCTGCTGAGAGATGCCTCCAGGAGAACCAGCAGCATAGTGCAGCCAGTAGATGCAGTGATAATGTGTCCCCACATTCATCTCCCCCTCATCTCTAGCAGCAGGAGATCTGGCTGCAGCTCCAAAGCCTCCCTGCTTGTTGCCCTCCAGTGCTGCTGTCTACACATGGTCACATAGCTCAGGAAGGGCTTTGTGAGGGTCCCAAGTCCAGCAGCTGTGTTGTTAATCATCACTCCCTGAAGTGCAGCATACTTTGGGGCTGCTTGCAGAGAAGTCTCAGTTCTACCAGAGACACATTTCCCACCCCAAACTAAAGGAAACAGCTTGCTGGGGATAGCTTCCCAGGCAGCAGACCCCACAGGGCCTTAGGGTCCAGGATCCATTCATCAGCATCACGAGAGAGGTCTCCCTGGGGGTGACAGAGGTGCTTTAAAAAACACCAAAACTGGGGAGGGGAGAGGAGAGAGAACTTAACACCTGGGCACTGCAAATAATAGCAGAGAGTCAGATGGAGGAGGGAAGCAGCTCTGCTAAGCTGGAAGAAGCCAGCATGGCTCTGGTGATTGCCCTGGGCATGGCTGGGCCTCTTCCTGGTTCCAGTCTGTACTGAGTGTTCCAGGCTTGTGCTGCTTTGTTTGTTGATGAATTTATTCTTTGTCTTCCTGATTTGGCTTCTTCCCCCTCTACCCTGGTAGCTGTTTGTACTTTGTCCAGAGAGCAGTGCTTCAGGTGGCTGGGACCCCTTGGATCTGCAAGGCCAGGGCAAGCTGCCATGGATTGTGGGGTTCTGGATTCGTGGAGCCTGGCGTTTCGGGGCCAGAGATGGTGGCCCAGTGGGTTTTTTCCCCCTCTTTTATCAGGAGTCTTAAGTGCTCACAATGGCCAGTGCTAAGTGTCAGTAACAATGCCTGGCCTCATGTTCCCATGCTTGCCGTGCCCCAGGCAGGTTTCCTGTTGGGTGAAGGGTTTCTATCAGACATCCATCTCTTGCCTTGCAGCCAGCTGGAGCAGTGCTGGCTGCAGGAGCTCGGGGAGCTGGCAAACCCCAGCCCAGCTCAGTTTCTCCTGTCCTTGCACAAAAGCCAGCACAGCCTCTGCAGCAAAGGGCTCCCCTGTGCCCTGCAGTGCTGAGGTGAGGCTGAGGCCACCCCCAGCTGCGCTCCCTGGCCGCCTGCTGTGGCCCTGGATGAGCTCCGGGCAGAGCTGGCTCAGGAGGCTGCCGGTGAGGGCCTGCCGGGGCCGGGGCACCTGGGCAGGGCCGGGGCACCTGGGCAGGGCTGGGCCCTGGCTCAGCCACGCTGCACATGGCCTCGGCTCCTAGGAGGGGGCTGCAGGCCTGCAGCCACGCCTGGGGTTGGAGCTCTGGGCAACCTGATCCGGCTGAAGATGCCCTGCTGACTGCAAGGGGTTGGACCCAGTGACCTTTAAAGGTCCTTTCCACCCCAGACTGCTCCTGCCGGGTGCTGGGGGCTGGAGCTGGGGGCGGTGTGGGGCGTCTCTGCTGCACCTTGCAGGCTTGGGTTTGGTGCTTAGAGCCTGAGCTTGTGAGGGCTTTGAGGCTGCAGTGGGCACAGAGAGTGGTCGCCTGAAGTCCTTGTGCTGCTCCTCTCCCTCACACACACGCTGTGACTGCTGCCCAGCCGCTGAGACCTGGCCCCTGCGGGACCCCTCCCCGCACCTGGGGTCGTGCCAAGGCCCCGGTGCCGTGCTGAGCGGGGGCTGTGGGGAGGCTGCCGTGGCAGCGAGGGGTGGGTGCAGCTGCACGGGGGTGGCTGCAGCGGTGCCCATGGTGGGGCCTGGCGCCGGTGCCCGGCTCGCACCTCGGGCACCGCTGCGGGATTCCATCTCCCGGCGCCGGCAGAGCCAGCGGTTGCCATGGCAACCACGGCTTTGGTTCCCCTGGCAACCGGCCGGGGTTCCGCACGAGCAGGAGAGGAGCCGCTGCTGCCTCTGCGGCCGGCCGGTCCTGCCGCCGCTGCCTCCCGCACGCTGCGGGGCCCTGCGCGCCGGCGGGAGCCTGGGGCTGGGAGCTGCAGGGAGTGGGTCCTCTGCAGGCAGGCTCCAGGGGGTGCCTTCACCACTGCTGGGGCAGGGCCTGGGGGTGCCAGCCTGACTCCCCAGGGGCAGACAGCTCTCAGTTCCCCAGCTTCCACGGGCCCTCCCCGTCGCGGCAGGCTGGGTGGAGCTGGAGCAAGTGACTTCTCTGGAGGCTGAGCCTTAAACAGTCTGCTCATCACTCCTGGAGAGCTGGAGAGAAAGTACAGCATGGTGAGGAGTGCCCCAGGTTGCTACAAGCAATGCAGAACCCCAAGGTACTGCAGGGGAGTGTGGCAGCCTCGGGGGCTTGGGCTGTTTGGGGCCCCCGGGTTCCTCAGCATCAGAGAATGGTCTGGGTTGGAAGGGACCTCCAGAGGTCATCTGGTCCCTCTGTGCCTCGTGTGGGTTTGGTTGCTGCAACCATGGTGGACCCAGGCTGGCGGACTGCTTGTACTGTAGGTGTGTTGAACCACTGCAGTCCCTGCAAGGATTGGATCTTTCCCCTGAGGATTTAGCTTCTTTCCCATGATCCAGGGATCAGAACTCGGCCTGGCACTGGAGATGCTGCCAGGCTCCTGTGGAGGTCCTGCAGGTGGCATTGCTGCCTGGGGACCCTCCCTGGCCCTGCTTTACTGCAGTGGCTGCAGTCCCACTAGCAGAGAGTTAAAAGCATCTGGCTGAGGCTTGCAGATCACTGTGGTGATTGCTCATTGATGAGGAATTTTTAATCAGTGAGCACCACCTAATAACCACAGCAGCCTGAAAGATGCTCTTGGAAGAACTGGTAATTGAAAGTGTGTTGTTAAATTGCTAATGTGGTGTTTGTAAGGGGAGGGTGTTGGGTGTTTTTTAATAGGAGGCTTTTAAACCTCACCACTGCCAGCTCCAGGGCCAGCATTACTCTGGAGGCAAGCTCAGAGACAGCCTTGGGGGCATTATTTTCCATCATGACATAAGAATAAAGCAATTTAATTACAGGCAGCTAGGAAATGGAAAATTCTCCTCAGTGACAAGTGCCTGTTGCAGTGCAGGGACAGCAGTGGGCTGGGCTGCTTACCTGCCAGTGGGCTGGGCACCAGCCCCAGCACCACCCCAGCACTTGGGCACAAAGGAGCAGGGTGGTGGAGCTGGCACCACAGTGCTGCTGGGCTTGCTTCAGGAACCTGGGTGGGCAGAAGCTGCTTGGAGGCTGGCAGCTGCCTGTGAAGGGGGCAGAGCACCTCAAAAACAAAGCCAGGTATGGATGGATTCTGATTTGGTCACTGCTGTTTGAATGATGAAGAGGAAGGAACTCTCCCCCACTGCCCTTGCTGCTTTGTCACCGCTTCTGCCTGCAGCTGCTCCGATGGGGGCTGCACTGGAGCAGGTCACAGCCAGACCCAGGTCCTGGCTCCTCTGCAAGCACTGAAGGACCTCTCAGCTTCCAGCTCAGGCTGCTTTTTCCTTGGCCCCTCCTGGCTCTGTGGTTAAAGCACCCTCTGACCTTCAGACCTGTTCTTGCAGGGGTCCTCATCCCTGCAGCCAGCCACTGCTGTGCTCTCAGCATCAGCTCCCTGCTTCACATGTGTGCTCAGGAGCTAAACTGTGAGGGCTGCAAACGTTTGCAGTGAAATAATCAACTCCTCCTCAGCAGAGCCAGCAGCTGACCTGCAGCACTCCCCAGCCAGCGAGAGCCAGGGCTGGATTCCCATGGAGATGAGGAACCCCATTCTTGCTTGCTGGGGCAGATGAGCTCCCCCAGCTCAGGACCAGGATTTGTTGGCTCTTTCAAGTGAGGCTCTTGTGGCATTTTTTTAAGTGCACAGAAGTGCAAAATATAAACCAGCTTTAAAGTTGTAGCTTCTGTAGCTTCCCTACACTGCAGAGTAAAAGTTGCCTGGGCAACCAGGGCCTCCTGCTCCTTCCTGGTAAAAAAAGCAAGCCTACAACCATCTCTGCAAACAGAAGGAGAAGAGGCTGGGCTGGAGTTTGTTGCTTGGAAAAGAGCAGTCCTGGGAGGGGGGATGGGTGGAGGGCTGGTGGGAATTGTGCTGGTCCGCGTGGGGCATGCTCAGACCCAGCCTCAGCAGCGCTGGGTGGCGAGAGCTCTGCTGCTCAGGCAGAGCAGGACCTCTGGGTGGCATCTGCCACGAGCAGCCATGGCCAAGGCACGCCTGGGACAGGCAAAGCTGCTTGGTTTGAGCTCTCTTCAGGATTTCTCACCTTTTGGTGCAGCCATCCTCTGAAGCAGTGACTTCCAGGAGCCTGGGGGACTCCAGACCTGGCCCCTGCCCCTGCAAGACAGGGCAGAGGAAAACAGCATCTTCTGTGGAAGGAACTTGGGAGCAAGGGTTTGAGTCTTCAGGCCAAAGCTGGGGCTGTGCATCCCTCAGGATCTAGGCAGATGGCTGAATTGTCATCCCAGGTACCAGCCCCTTGCTGGAACCTTCACCCTGCTGCTGCAGGGGCTGGGGCTGTGGGGTGGGTGGCAGTTTCTGACCTGCCACTGTCCCAGCCACAGGTCTCTAGAGGCCTTAGTTTCAGACCATGAAAGACAGCTGCTTGGCTCTTTGTAGGAATGCTTCTTACTGAAATTCCATTGATCTGATGGAGCTGCAGGGTCCCCTCTGCCTGTTGCCTCTCATGCCAGCTCTGGGGGAAGATCCCAGAGGTGTGGTGAAAGGAATGTCTGTGTGGGAGCTGCTTCTGTTAAAGCTCGGGGCAGGAGCTGTGGTGGTGCTGCTGCTGTTGTGAGACATTCCAGGGTTAGAGAGAACCTGGGGCCCAGCACATGTCCCCAGAGCTGCTTCTGCTTGGGAGTAGGTAGGTGAGCAAAGTCAGGATGCCTAAGGTTTGGCTCTCACTGTGGACTTTCTACTGACCTGGCAGCTGCTGTGGGCAAGGTGAGCTGCAGAAGACAGCCTGATGGCCACCTGCCCAGGGGCTGCTGGTGGGGCTGGTCAGAGGGCACACAGCTCTTCCATACTGGTCACTGGTGTGAAGTACAAAGGCAGGAGGCTCCCTGCTCCCTCTCCCTCCCTGGTAGGTTCCTGTGGGTGCTGCACAGAGGCCAGTGGGTCAGGTTCAGGTCCATTCCAGCCCCTGGGAGGGGCCGTACCCTGCTGGGAAGGGAGCTGCTGAGGTGGGAGCTGCTGGCTGCAGTTAATCACTCACACCCAGCGCCTCATGAGCCCAAGCAGCAGCTCGGCAGGGAGATCCACAGTGAATTGCATCCCAGAATAGTTCTTGAAAGATTACTGGTGCCAGCAGAGACTCCATCCCATCTGCTCCTCCAGCAGCTCCCTTGGAGAGCACCCAGCCTGTGGCTGGCAGCCGTGGCTGGCTGAGGAGCCCCAGGAGCAGTCTGAGCTCAGGGCTGGGGGCTCCTGGGGAGGGCTGGAGCTGTGGGCACAGGGCAGAGCCCATGGGGTGGGCTTGGAGCAGTGCCAGCTCCTGAAGGCTGCAGTGGAGCACCCAGAGAGCACCAGAGCTGACTGGGACACCTCCTGCTGCTCACTAAGGGTCTGCCTGCCTTTGCAGTAATTAAAAGTTTGTAACTAATTAGCAGCTGCCTCCCATACCTCACAGTCCTGCTTTCCCCTGGTGCTGGGAGGCTTCCCTCACAGCAGGGAAGGAAGCCAAATCTGCCTGAGCATGCTGGTGCTGTGCAGAGCAGGCTGCTGGGATTTCTTGCTGAACTCTTCCTGGAAAGCCACATTCCTGGAGTCTGTCCCTGCCTGGTTCCTGCCCTTCCCTGGATCCTGTCCTGTGGTGCCCCTGCGTGCCAGGGCGCAGAGCCTGCTGGAGAGCCTTGCTGCAGAGGGGCTGGGCTGCTGGCTGCAGGCAGGGGCTGCAGGCTCAGCCCTGCTGCTCACCTCTCCCCAGAGCAGGCGGGCAGCTGAGCTCCCTGCTGGCACCTCTGACCCCGAGCACAGCAGCAGGCGCCTTCCTCGTGGCCTTCCCCATGCCCTCCGTGTCCCACCCCCGGCCCCGTGGCTGCCAGCACGTCTGAGCACGTTGCCACTGGGGTTTCTGGGTCAGGCAGAGTGGGGAACTGGGGCCCAGGCTGGAGCCTGAACTTTGGCTTCAGCCACGTGTGCATCTCAGAGCTGTCTCTGGGCTGGGAGCCAGGGAGTCCTGGAGTCCCCACCCTGCCTACCTGCCTGGCACCGAAGCCTCTGCTGCAGACACGCTGCTGGCCCTGGGCTCCGGGGCTTCCCGCTGCAAAGCCTTGCTATGGAGAAGTCCCAGGTGTGCTGCCTGCTTCAGAGAGCAGCCAGAGGCCCAGGCCTGCCCCTTTGCCTGCAGAGTGCCCAGCTGGGGAGGCTTCTGCTGAGCCAACACCAGCGGTGCCCAGGGGCAGAGCTGTGCTGAGAGGAGCTGTCTGCACGCACACCTCTGGAGGGGCTGTGCCCTGCTAATGTGCATTGTTTGGCCAGCTTAAAAATAGTTCCCTTTGTGGTTACTATCAGGACAAAGGTCCCTTTTCTGTGTCCCTTTTCTGTCCTTGTAGAGTGAGAAGGCAGGAGCTCCCTGAGTCAGTGTTGGCTGAGGCTGAATGAAAGGCAGGCTGCAGAGCTATTTCTGGCTGATGTTGGAGATCAGAGCCCAGCAGAACCATCAAAACACAGACTGCAGAGCCTGGGAGGGGAATGAGCAGTGTGTGTGCTCAGAGCAGCCTGGGGCTGATCCCTGCTGCCCTGCTGAGGCTGAGCTTGGCTCTCAGGCAGCCTCTGCCAGCAGCAAGTGGTTCCCTGGGGCTGGTGCTCCCTGAAGCAAGTGTGAGTGAGGATCCCAACAGTGAACCAGAGCCTCAGGGGGTGGGCAGGCTGTGTGTGGGTCTGCAGAGTCTTGAGTTTGTCTCTTCTGTGCTGAGGGTAAGTGCTGACCTGGGCTGGGGAGCAGCTTCTCTGTCCTGTTGCTATTCAGTGCTCACTGCTGGCTTGAAGTCCTCTGACCCCCTACTTTCTGTGGGGATCAGCTGTTGCTTTCCAGCTGCCCTGCTTAGTAACTGATGCCCTTCAGGTCTGTGTGGTTCCTGTTCCCCAGCAGTGGTGTTTGGCATCTCTGTCTTGTTGTGGCTGAGGCAGCAGTGTCTTCCCTTGCTGCCTCCAGTTCCCAGCATCATCAGAGGAGAACATGCACTGCTCCTTGGTGTTTGACCTCAGGATTTCCTGTGTCAGGCAAGGTCTTGTCAGCTCCCAGCCACCTCTTCTGGCTCAGGAGCTCTTGGTGTGGTGTGTGTGGCTCAGGAGCTAATTAGTGCTTGTGCTTTTCCTTCTGGCCATGTGCAGGTTCCCTGCCCAGGACTGATGCGCTGCTCACAGAACTGCACCATCATTTTGTCAGCTTGTGTGCCCCAAGCTTGTCTCTCCTCCCCAGCAGCTGCCAACACCTGATGTGGTTAAGCACTTCGGTTCTGGAGGCTCATCAGGTCTCTTTTCATAAGGCAGAAAGCAGCTGGCCAAAGGAGCCCTCTAGGGTTGGGGTTGTTCTGTGGCCAGCTCTTGTCCCGCTAGCTGAATTTGCAAGGTGTAACTACACCTGAGCACATTCTACAGCAGCATAAGGAGCTGTGGGACGTGGGAGGGAGCAGGTTCCTGTAGCTTGTACTTGCCTTTACTCCTCTCATGTCTTTTCCTTCCCTCTGTCTTCAGACTTTAAAGAGGAAGGAGAAGGAATACGAGCACGAGATGGAGCGGCTGGCGCGGGAGAAGATCGCGACGCAGCAGCGCCTGGCAGAGCTGAAGAACGAGCTGAGCCAGTGGATGGACGTCCTGGAGATTGACAGGATCATTCGACAGACAGTTCAGCCAGAGGATGACCAGGCATCTACCTCCACTGCATCAGGTACCAGCCTTCTTCTCCCCTCATCATCACCACTCCACCTCCCTGACAGGCAGCGGTAGGGGGATCTGCATTTAGCACCGTCAGGGCTGGCGGAACGCCGCGACAGGCTGCTCAGGGAGGTGGTTGAGGCTCCTTCCCCTGGAGATAATTCAAGGTGAGGCTGGACAAGGCTCTGGGCAACCTGATCCAGTGGAGGATGTCCCTGCTGAGTGCAGAGGAGGCTGGACTGGAGGAGCTTTGGAGGTCCCTTCCAGCCTGTGATTCATTCTATGATTCTTTGTGTTCAGGCTCAAGCAGAAGGTGTTCAGGTGCTTGGAGGTCGTTGTGAGTCGATGGCACGCTGCTGCTTGCCTGGAGTGAGCTGAAAAGCAGGCAGCAGTGGTAGACAGCTAGAGAGGGCAGGCCTGCAGGGTCTGTCTGTGGAGATCCTGGCAAGAGATTCCTCTTGCACAGCTCTGCGTCTCTGCTTGCTGCAGCTGCCTGCTGTGTGAGCACCCAGATGGATTTGTGGGTGTGTGTGGGGGGAGTTCAGCCGTGTAGAGGGGGAGGAGTTGGTGCAGGAAGGCTCACCAGAGCGTTTGAAGAGCTTAATGAGCCTTCACGTTGTGTGAAAAGGATTCCCAGTGAGGAAGAAACGATGCTGATCAGTAGCTGAGGTGCTGTTCCCAGTGAGACGTTTCTGGGGGAGAGGAGGGTGGCTGCTCTCCTCCAGAGCAGTGCCCTGCAGCAGGAGGAGCAGGCAGCCTGTGGGTGCACAGAGCTCTGCTCTTCAGGGATGAGGAGGCTCCAGCAGTCGTAGCTGTGCCAGCAGCAGGCCTGCCGCCCCTGCCAGTGCCTGCTCTGGGTGCCCTGGGCTGATGGTGCAGCGACTTCCAGGAAGGGAGGACCTTGAGTTTTCTGATTCATTCAGGCTTGTGCCAGTCTCAGCACCTCTGAACACGCTGGCAGACTCCAAGTGTGGGTGGATGGCAGCTGAGGGTAGGAGAGAGCCTGTGTCAGGACGGTGCCAGCCCCGCAGCTGGCCGCTGCGGAGGGATCGCTTCAGCTAGCACTCAGCACAGAGCCTGTGCAAGGGAGGTGCTCCCCTGGCCACCCTGCTGCTGGGCTGCCTTCACAGCAGGCAGTGCCCTGCTTGTCTTCCTGATCTCCATGGGGTCAGCACCTTCCTGCCTGGCTTCCTCAGTTCCTGGGTTGGAGGAGGGTCAGTGTTCCAGAACCAGGCAAGGAGCTTGCTGCTGTGTTTCTCCATGGCTGCTCCCTTCCTGCTCTGGGAGCAGAAGGGCTGGTACCGACCTGGGCACACCTGGAGAGGGAAGGAGACCCTGCTTCTCTTCAGCCAGTCAGAGCTCAGCCCAGGTGCTCTCTGCCTTTGCCTGTGTTGTGTCTGTGCCTGCTGGGTGAGACCTCTCACCCTGAGAGACATCTCTCAGCCTCTTGTGAGCTCCCAGCTCTAGCTGGGGCTTTGAGTCGGTGTGGCTGCCTGGCTCTGGGTCCTTGACACACAGGCCGGGAGGAGAGGGGAAGGGAGGAGTGTGCCAGCCCCGCAGGGCTCGGTGGAGCCTGCTGTGCCGTGCCAGGCGGTGCTGTGCTGCCTGTAGCTCAGCGACTCCTCCTGCTGTTGCCTCTGCTGCCTGCACTGCCTCGCAGGGAGGCTGCTTCCTCCGGGCCCTGCTCTGCTTTCCTCTCCTATGGGAGTGTGGTAGCTTGAGGCCGTGCCTTTAAAAATCCTTCACAGATCTTGGACAGAAAGTGGCAGAATGTAAACAGATCACTGTTGGGTGTAAAAAGGAAGATAATGACAGTTCTAATGGCAGTTCTAGACAGTTCTCTCTACAGGAGAAGGTAACAGGCTTAAACTGCTTGTGCAAAATAGTCTCTCTCTCCCTGGCTTCCCAGGGCTGGGAAATACTATGTGGCTCCTGCTTGGCCTTGGCTGCACTGCTTTGTTGTGATTGATCTTAACTTCTCTGTCTCTCTTTTCTCTTGTCCCTTTGTGTCCAGCGGGGTAGGAAAGGAGGCAGGGAAGGGAGAAGCAATTATTTCCCCCGGTCCTTGGCCAGGGAGGTCCTTGTGCTGTTTATCAGTTGTAAATGTTGTCACCGTTGTATGTTTCGTACCTGTTCCTTGCATGCCACTGCAGATTGTAGTTCTGCTTGTGAGCACAGCTTCCATTTGGAGAAGGGCAGCGAGGCTGGGGAGAGGCCTCGAGCACAGCCCTGTGAGGAGAGGCTGAGGGAGCTGGGGTTGCTTAGCCTGCAGAAGAGGAGGCTCAGGGGAGACCTTCTTGCTCTCTACAGCTCCCTGAAGGGAGGTTGTAGCCAGGTGGGGGTTGGTCTCTTCTCCCAGGCCCCCAGCACCAGAACAAGAGGACACAGTCTCAAGCTGTGCCAGGGGAGGTTTAGGCTGGAGGTGAGGAGAAAGCTCTTCCCAGAAAGAGGAACTGGGCATTGGGATGTGCTGCCCAGGGAGGTGGTGGAGTCCCCATCCCTGGAGGTGTTCAAGAGGGGCTTGGATGTGGCCCTTGGAGCCACGGTTTAGTTGTCAGGAGGTGTTGGGTGACAGGTTGGACTTGATGATCTCTGAGGTCTCTTCCAACCTTGTTGAGGCTATGATTTCCTGTTGGGGAGGGGGCGTGGGGAACGTTGCAACCCACCACGTTCCTCTGATTTCTTCCAGAGGGCGAAGACAACATGGATGAGGACATGGAGGACGACAGGCCAGTGAACTCCTTACCCAAACTAACCCAGCGCCAGCACCCAGAGCTGCTGAAAGCCGTCCCCGCCGCCGCCGCCGCTCCCCACCACCCGGCAGTCCTGCCCCAGCCCCTGTCCCTGCAGCAGAAGCAGCCCCCGGCCCCCGGGCAGCCCCCGCTGCAGACGCAAGCCCTGGTGCCGCCGCAGGCCATGGTGCCCGCACAGACTCACCTGGTGGCGGCCTCCACCGTGCAATCGACTGTTATCGCCCACACGGCCACCACCCACGCCTCGGTCATCCAGACTGTCAACCACGTGCTGCAGGGCCCCCCGGCCAAGCACATCGCCCACATCGCACCTTCCACCTCCAGCCCCGTGCCGCTGGGCGCCGCCGCCCAGCCCATCGGCCACATCACTGTGCACCCCGCCGCCATCAACCACATGGCGCACCTGGGCCAGCAGCTGCCCCTCTACCCCCAGCCCGTGGCCGTCAGCCAGCCCGTGGTGAGCCACATCGCCCACACCATCTCCCACCAGCCGGTGAACGGAACCACGAGCCTGGGCCAGCCGGCCGTGATGGCCAAGCCTGCCGTGGGCACCCAGGTGGTGCACCACCCGCAGCTGGTGGGGCAGACGGTCCTCAACCCGGTGACTATGGTGACCATGCCCTCCTTCCCCGTCAGCACGCTCAAGCTGGCCTAGAGAGAGAGAGAGGGGAGGGGATCTCCGCAGCAGCCGGGAGGGCTTTGTCGGGAACCTTTCCTTGAATTCCAAACATTCCAGCCGCGGGAGGGAAGCGCGGAAGACACCGGGGGAGGGAGTGAGTGGCAGCAGGCAGGGCTGGGCCGATCCTCAGCCGTCCAGCGCCCCCACCCGCCCCTGCTGGCAGCGAGGGAGCAGGGCCGGGAGGTGGGAGGTGAGGAGGGGGCGGGGAGGGGGTAGGGAGGGTTGGGGGGGGAGGGGAGGGGATGGCCTCTCTGCACTTGAATTTTGCTAATCTGAGGAAACTTCAGAGACATTGTTCCTGGTGATTTATTATTATTTCCTTTGTTTTGTTTTCCTTTCCTCTGTGTAATCGGTGACCTATGGCTATGTTGTTCTTAAAAAGAGTTTTAATTCCCCCTCCCCCTCCTCTCCCCCTCCCCTCCCCCCCCCTTCTGTGTTGCTTCTTTGTAGAATAAAACAACAACGAAACTTTGCTGATCTCTTTATCGAGACCTTTGGAGTAGAGCAAGGATGGGGGGGGGGGGGGGGAGCCAAAACAACCCCCACCCCACCCCTCCCCCTCCCCAGAAGCCTATATTTATATAATATATATATGTGTGTATCTGTGTGTACATAGCTGTATATGCATATATATATATATATATAAATATAACCTTGGAAGGAGGCCTTCTGTAAAGGGTTGATTCTTTTGCAGGATTATCAGCCCCCCCCCCCCAAAAAAAAAAAACACAAAAGAAGAAACCAACCTCAGCTTTTGTTGTTGCTGGTTTTTTTGTTGTTGGGCTGTGGGGTTTGGGTTTGTTTTCTTTGTGTTCTTTGGTTTGGTTGTTGGTTTGTGTGTGTGTGTGGAGGAAGAAGACAGAGTTGTCCTCTCTAAGCAAGCAGTTGTTGATCAGGTGGTTTGGTGGACCAGGGGTGCACACACACACACACACACACACACACCACACACACACAGACAGAGCCATCCAGTGAGCAGTTCAAAGGGGTGGGAAAAGCTATTTATTTGGGTTTTTCACTCCCCCTCCTTCCTCTCTGTTAACATTTCAAAACCATCTTTAAAGAAAGGAGAGAGAGAGAGAGAGAAAAAAATATATATATAGAGAGAGAAAATCAAATCACTGTGACTTGTTCTGGCATTTAAAGGAAATTCTCTGTCTAAGAAAATGAAGAGATGGCCCCAAAAAAGAAGAGAGAGATAAGAATCCAGACCCAGAGCTCAGTGGTTGCAGCTTTGTGAAGGATTTGAGTTTTGTAGCCGTGGCCAACAAAGAATTGTTGTGTGTGGGGTTTTTTTTGGTGGTTATTCTGATGGTTGTCAGTGTTTGGATGGTTTGGGGGGGTTGTTTCTTGGGGGGGTTGTTTTTTCTGGGCGGGGTGGTTCAGGCTGTTGGTTCGGTTTGGTTCTGCTGCTGCAATAAATGGACAGAGCAGGCCCCTGTGCGCGGCACTGCCTTCCCCTCCAGGATTTCTAGTGCCAGTCCAAGCCCCCAGGGCTCTTGGGGGTTTGTTTTGCTTTCTGTTCTGCAGAGGCGGATGTTTTGTGCTGGCAGCTTGCAGTGTGTTTGTCTGGCCTGGCAGGGCAGGAGCTGGGGCGAGGCAGCTCGCAGCCGCTCGCTGGATTCGCTGCTCTGGTCGCTGTCCTTCGGTAGTTTGCTCTTGAGCTGGCAGCTCGGTGTGGGAGTGGGGAGGGTTGTGCAGCTGGTGTCTGCCCAAGGGCAAGCAGTTGTGGCATCTTTTTGTCTCTGTGGGGTGGGAGGGGGAACATGAACCTATTCTGGTGTAGGATCATGGTGTGAGAGCCTTGTGTCTGATGGACAGCAGTGAGATGTCACCAGGAGCATCCCCTCCTGCCTGACCCTCTCTGTGCTAGGGCAGGGCTCACGGGTGTCCTGGCACCCCCAGGGAGTGGTGAGAGTGGGGACAGTGCTGTGCTCTGCAGCCACCTTGGAGGTGCCTGCTCAGGCTGTGCTCAGTGCTGGCTGAACCTCCTGCTCCTCGCTCCAGTCCATGTCTGCTGCTGCTGTTGCTCATCTCTTGGCCGTCTTCCTCGCTCCTAGTCCTTGCTGCAGGCAGAGCTGCTGCTGTGGCTGGCAGATGTGTTCCTTGGGGCAGGATGGGAGCATGGTCCCTGCCCAGGAGCACGCTGGAGGTGACACCTGCTCAGAGGAGGAGGTGTGGTGGGGCTGAGCAGCCACCCGGGCGCTGGGCTGGCTGGGAGCAGCTCGCTTGGGTCGAGATCTTCCACAGGAAGACAGAAGCTGTGGTCTGCCCACAAAGCCTGCTGACTCCAGCAGGACTGTGGCCTGTGGTGGGCTGCTGTGGAGAGTGGCAGAGGTTTAGCTGAGTAGACCTGCCGGCTCCAAACCATCCCTGCTGTGGCTGGGGCTGTGCTGGAGGCAGGAGTGGGTCACTGCCCCCCAGGTCAAGTATGGTTGTGCCTTCTGAGCAGACATGGCTGAGAACTGCATTCCAGCTCCTCGTGGAGCCCTGGCTTGCTCCACAGTTAACACCTCTTTGGTGTTTTTCTTGCATCCTCGAGTCCAGGAAGCTCTTGCCTGTGTGTGGATCTTCCAGGATTCCTTGGTCTCAAACCACCTCTGACCAGCTCATTCGGTCTGGCTTCTGGTGCCCCAGGGCCTGGGCTTGGGGGAATCACCAGGGCTTGGTTGTCTCCTTGCACATGCAGGTCGTTGTGTGTCATGTGCCAGTATTTTGAGGGTCAGTGTTTGGTGTCAGGGCAGCTGCTGCTGATCAGAATCTCCTGGAAGCTGAGCATGAGCACCAGGGTCACCTCCCTTCGCGGGAGGAGCCTGGGGGCTCTGCCTTCTGTAGCTGGTCAGGAGCAGGAGGTAGCTTCTCTCTGTGCTGTTGCAGCTCCCAAAACACCCCCATCGAGGCAGGAAGCCTCTGGTCAAGAGTGGCTGAGCTCACTGAGGGAGGAAAAGCCTGGCTTGGGGAGCAGGGCTCAGCACTTGGCTTGGCCAGGAGCCTGTCTGTCCCCCGCTGCTGTGTTCCCATGTGCCGTGTTGGCAGGAGCTGCAGGATCAGCCAGCACAGGCTGCTCCTGCTCTTCTTGCCTGCCTTTTGGTGTGGTGGCTTCTCTTCTGCATTGGGAGCTCTGCTCCCACCTTCTTGTGGCTTCCCCAAGGCTCCCACCTTGGCTTCTTGCCCCAGGAGAGACGCTGGTGGCCCTGGCATACAGCTGCTCTGTGTTCTCCCCAGTGAGGAGCGTGGGGGATGGGAAGAAGAGTTCCCATCTCACCTGAGACAGGTGCTGGAGCTTTCTGGTGGATCATTTAATGGCCTTCACTGTATGGACAGGTGATGCTGCTGACCCCTCCTCTCTCACTCCCTTGTGCTGTCGAGCTGACAGTGTCCCTAGCCCCACATCTCTGGCAGTTTCTCTCCCCCCTCGGAGCTCTGTGACTCTGAGCCTCCTCCTCTGTGTCCTCCTGGAGGAAAGGGCCAAGCCCCAAAGCTGCTCCAGACCTCCCTCTTCTCATCTGCCTTTTCCACAGCCCCCAGAAACGTTTCTTTGGGTTGTTTTGGGTTTGTTTGGTTGGCTTGTTGTTTTTTCCTCCCCTGTTTGATTTGGTCTCCTTTTAAGTCAGCAAAGTCCTCTCTGTTCTGCGGGGAGGGGAGCAGAGCACAGCCCTTCTTTCCTGCTTGTCTGTCATCATTCCTGCTCAGAAAACTGCAGAGTTTTTACCCTCTTGGAGGTGGTGTTCAGTACTGTACAAACAAGGGGCACTTTGGAAATGTCTCTCCTCCTTTGATAAATGTGTTTTCCCTATGGAGAAAGCTATATATAAATACTGTGTGTGTACACTTTGGGATTCAGAAGATCCAGTTTGTCCCAAGGAAAAAAAAAAAAAAAGACAAATGACTCAATAAATATGAAGTTTACAAGAAACCTCTCCTGTTGTTGAATAATATTAGTTCTTGGTAACCACTCCACAGGAAAAGAAGCTAGCCAAGTGGGTTTTCTGCCTTGTAGTTTGGAGAGTTTTCTGGCCTGTCCAGCCTGCCTCAGAGCCTGGAGGTTAGGGCAGGCTCTGGGTCCATCACCTGGCACTGTTCTTCCCCCCTCCCCCCGCCTGTGTGCTCCCCTTGGCTCATGTCCTGCTCCCCACGGCCAAAACCTGCTCAGAAGCCTGACCTGTGCTCAGAACTTCAGCCAGAGCCTGACAGAGCCTGGGGGCTGCCAGGGGGAGCTGGCTGGTGGCTGAGCAGTTCCCTTGCTTCACTTCAGGCCACTCCCACCTGCCAAGGAAGTGCAGGCAGAGGGGAATGAACCCAAACTGCTGCTTCAGAACGACCCTGAACAGAGATCTTAGAGCTGTAGACGGGAATGGATCCCTGACCCCACCAACAGCCGTCAGCCAGAACCCCACAGCGGAGCTTAGGCAGGGAGAGCCTCCATGGCCCATGGAAGAGAGCCCTTGGTGTTAGTCAGGGTGCCAACACTGCTGCTGGGGGCGTGGTGACTCATGCCCAGACCCAGTGAGTGCCAGGCTCTTGGCACAGCCTCCCCCCGGCTCCTGCTGCCAGCGCCTCCAGCCTCACCAGTGTGCCAAGGAGCTGCCAAGGCCACGTTGTCAGGGCTCCCCTCACCTTCCTCAGACCAAACCCTTGCTGCTCTCAGGAATGGCTGAGGAGAGACTCGAGGCTGCTGGCAAGTGGGGCACTGGTTGTGCAGCCTCCCCCAGGCTGACAGTGTTGTGCCAGCTGCATCCTTCTGTGTCAGAATGGCTTCGGGTCAGGCTGAGCCAGCCCCTCGCCTTGCAGACAGGCCGTTTTCCTGCTGGCATCCGGTTTGCAAAGCTGGAGAGAGGGACAGCCCTGTGCCCCCAGCCCCAGCATGGAACAGCTTTGGTGGCTCTGGCAGCTGGGTTTTGACCAAAACCGTTTCTTGTGCTTTTTGCTTTTCCTGACAGTGACCTACAGAGGAGGACTGGGAAGCAGTGGCTGTGGCTTGTGGTCAGGAGTGGTGCTCCCTGGAGGGGGGCGAGCAGCGAGGGCTTTGTTTGGGGAGGGAGTGATAACCCGGGGAGGAGCAGGGGCTCTGCAGGTCAGGTGAGCTCCCACCTCACCTTTGCTCATGCCTGGGCTGGTCAGGTCGGTGTGAAGCAGCAGGAGCAGGGGAGCAGGACAGTGGCCACGGGGAGGGTTTTGCGTGCCCGTGGCGGTGCTGGGCTCGGCGGTGCTGTAGGCTCGGGGGCTGTGCCCAGGGTGTGTGCTCAGCCCTGTGTGGTGAGCTCTGCCCACCCATGTGGCAGCAGCTGCAGGGCCACCTCTCACCCTCCAGGACATGTCCCTTGTGCAGAGGCTTCTGCTCTTTAAACCCTTTCGGGTGGGGAGAGGCACCGAGGGCCGGGTGCTGGCCGGGCTGCTGCTGTTGGGCTCCTTGGCTCTCTTGTTTGTTTAATTAAAAGTGGCCTTCTGTAACAAAAGGATATATATATAAAAAGGACAAAAAAACCCAACCCCAATGCCTTTGAGTGGTTAGGTGGAGGTGAGGCTCTTGCTGCTTGTGTTGGTGTTGGTGTGGGTGTCTGTGTGCAGCCGTTCCTAGCCCTGCCCCCGCAGTGCCGGGCTCCCTGGTGTCTGTCTGTAGCCTGTGTCTCTGCGGGGCTGGTTTGCATCCCGAGTGAGTTTCTTTGCGTTCCCAATCCAAGTGTGACCATTGTTGTGTGGTGGGTGCTGACCAGGGGTGTTTGGAGGCCTTCCCTTTGTGCCTGTGGAGGAGGGAGAGGAGCAGGCAAGAGGGCCTGGGGTGAGAACACTTTGCCTGGTGTGATGCTGCAGTGGGTGTTTTGCCCCCTCTTGGCTTCCTGTGATGTGTGGAGAAGTGTCCCCAGCCAAGGGAGGGCTGCTGGCCGGGGCCACCAGTCGAGTTCTGGGCAGCAAGGCTCAGCCCTGGGCTCCTAGGTACCTGCCTGAGCTTCTGCAGCTGGTTCTTGAGGAGCCTTGGGGTGGCCTGGAGGGAGGTGGGCAGCTGCTGAGCCCCACACAGGTGAGGCTCCTCTCTGTAGCTTCCCCTTGAGTGAAGAGTTTCTCATTTCAGTTTATTTTCATTCTAAAAGATACTGGAATGAGGAAAGGAAAACTCCTGGCCCATTTTCCATCCCTTCCTTAGTCAAAGCTCAGTTGTTAGGCTCAGGTGTCTAGAGTCGGGGATAGGATCAGTCACAGCTTCTTTCTCTTCCTGTTACACAGAACTTAATCATCCAAAGCTTGAGTAAAACATCAGCACCAGCCCAGCCCAGCAGCCCTGGCCAGTGCTGTGCTGGGCTCCTTCCACACCAGCTCTCCTCCTGGTTTCTCTCTCTCTTCTCCTCCTGCTTTCTCTCTCTCTTCTCCTCCTGCTTTCTCTCTCTCTTCTCCTCCTGCTTTCTCTCTCTCTTCTCCTCCTGCTTTCTCTCTCTCTTCTCCTCCTGCTTTCTCTCTCTCTTCTCCTCCTCCTTTCTCTCTCTCTTCTCCTCCTCCTTTCTCTCTCTCTTCTCCTCCTCCTTTCTCTCTCTCTTCTCCTCCTCCTTTCTCTCTCTCTTCTCCTCCTCCTTTCTCTCTTCTTCTTTCTCCACCTTCTCCTCTGGGGCTGGGTAACAGCATGTGGACAACACAGTGGCCCTGCTGGTGGCTATCCTCCAGTGCCCAGCATGGGGATGGTGCTGTCCTGCACTGAGGACTGGTGTTCAGACCAAGCACAGGTGCTGCTTTGCTTCCTCAGAGGCTGGTTCTGCTGTAGGTCAGGATGAGGCCCACTTAGTGCTGTGCAGGTGGCTCTGTGTGTGAGGAGCCCTGGTGGCAGGATGCAGCCCCCTCCCCATTCCTTGCTGGGGATGGGGGTTTGCTTGTGCCAGCTCGTGCTGGCCACAGGCTTCCATCCTCTTGCTGTGCCAGGTTTTCCCCAGGCTGCTGGGCACATCCTCCCTGTGCTTTGTGCTCCTGAAGGCGCAGGTGCCCGTGCCAGCGGTGGTGCTCCACAGTGCTGGGCACTGGCAGCTCACCGGCAGCATCCCGCGCAGGGCACTCGCTGCCCGGGAGAGTCCCTGGCACCATACCTCACAACCTGAGCCTGGAGAGCGTTTCCTGGCACAGACACCAGCTGCTAATTGCATCCACCCAGTGATTTATTTGCAGCTGGCAAAGCACCAGCCTGGGTATCACTGGGTGAGGAGCCGTGGTGTGAGCAGGGACCTCCCCTCCCTGCTGCCAGGGTGCACTGGTGTCGGTCTCGGCCGTGCCCACCCTCCTGGCTGGAAGCTCTGCCCCTTGTCCCTGCTGTGCTCTGCGCTGGGTCTCACGGGAGGTGCCGCCTGTAGGCACAGAGCTGCTGCCAGCGCTGAGCCCCAGCCCTGGGGACCAGTTGGCTGCCCACACATCACAGGGAAGCCAAGCCCTGGCTCCCCCTCACCCCAGGCAAACAAGGTCCTTGCTTGCGGGGCCGGGGGGGATGGGGATGTGTCACTGTGGTACCAAATTTACTGAAACCCTGAAAAACAAACAAACAACCCCCCGACCCGAGCCTGTAAAGATTTTTATGTGTTTGGATACATCTGCTATGTGGGGGGGTGGGAAATCGAACTCAAACCAACTAATTTTGTACATACTGTATTTTTACTATCCAGCTGTACTATAGCTGCTCCTCATGCTCCAGAGTTTAGGTATCCGACATGAATAATCTCCGTGTAAAAAAAAAAGGAAAGAAAAAAAAAGCACTTGCCTGAAATAAGTAAATATAAACCTGAAATAAACCTGCACTGAAACCTGAACCCGGCCTCTGCCTCTCCTCCTTCTGCTTCGCCTTTGCGGCTCTGCCGCTCCCCGGCGCGCCAGCAGGGCTCTCCCCCTGCCGCCGCGGCTGCATCCCCGCCCCGGAGCTGTGGGATCCGCCAGCGGGGCTGGACCGAGCCTGCAGATGCTCCTGCCGTAGAATCACAGAGTTGTCAGGGCTGGAAGGGACCCCAAGGATCATCCAGTCCCAGCCCCCCTGCCATGGGCAGGGACACCTCACACCACAGCCCGCTGCTCACAGCCACATCCAGCCTGGCTGCAAAACCCTCCAGGGATGAGGCTTCCACCACCTCCCTGGGCAGCCTGTTCATCATCTAACACTTGATCCTGCCAGAGCAGGAGTCCCTCCAGGGCCTTCTGAACTACACTGCCAGTTGGATGTCTCCTGCCAATACTATCACTTAAGCTTAACACCTTCGTTCAAATCAGCTATCAAAACACTGTCACTGTCACCAGGAGACTTGCACCTGTGCAGCAAGTCAAACCTCCTCACGAGGCAGAAGCCAGACATGCACTTTCCTAGTGAAACTCCACCTTTGAGTACCTGCAGAGCAGCCCAGGGCACTGCAGCAGCTCAGCCACCCCGGGGCTGGCAGCAGAGGCAGCTCTGAGCTTCCACCACCCCTGGGCAGCCGAGCAGAGCCAGGCTGGGGCTGGGTTTGGGGAGCTGCACCCCTGCAGCAGCCAGGGCTGGTGGTGGTGGCCCTCAGGGAAGCTTTGCTTTCCTGGTGTGCTGTGCAGCAGGTCAGGTTGCTGTACCTGCTGGAATGGGGTGCCTGGCCACTGCCTGCCTCTCCCTCCCCAAGGTAGGGTTTGGGGATGGATTGGGGGTGGTCCCTTCTGAGCTGACCCAAGGCTCTGACATCCCCGGGGGTGGGGTGAAGCCCCCAGCCTTGGCTCAGGGCTGCAGGTTCATTAGCAGCAAGAGCTGGTTGGGGAATTTAGGTCCAATTGTTCTAACATGTGGTAACAATATTGCTAAGAGTGTTAATTAGGAGTTTAATTGATTGCAATTAGGTAGCAGCTGAAAGCCTCCGTGCTGTGTAGCTGCTGTGCCTCCCATTTGCCAGTCTGGGGAGGGTGATGCAGGAGGAGGGTGCCTCGGAACCAGCTCCTCTCTGTGCTCAGCCAGGACCCAGGCTGGAGCCCACCCCAGCCCCCCTCCTGCTGTGGGTGCTGGGGGCCACCCGAGGGGTCCCACTGGGCCCTGCCATCAGCTTTGGTGCTCATCGGTGCAGCCTGATGACCACAGCCATCGGGTGAGGCCCTGGGGTCGGCAGGGAATGGTGCTGGGCACGGGGTGGGGGAGGTGTGGGGGGTGTGCTTGGGGAGGGGGGGTGTTGGGGGGGAGGGGGTGTGCTTGGGGAGGGGGGTGTGCAGGGCCTGTAGCACAAGGAATTGGAGCTGCAGCACGGCTCAGCCTTCCTCCCCTGTCCCTGCAGGTCAGGGAACTGCAGCCGTGGCTTTTCCTGGCTCCCCTGCCTCTGGAGCCCGGGCAGCTGGGGAGTCCAACCTCCCTGGCAGCCTGGGGTGCCAACCAGTACCAACCTGCTAGGCCAGGCAGAGTGCCCAGCTGGTTCATCGAGGCACAGCTCGCAGCTGCTGTTGGTACCTCCAGGAGTTGAGCAGCAGCAGGAGAGTGCCCAGCAGGAAGAGCGGTGCCAAGGGTGAGCCCAGCACGGGCACGGCCGAGGTCTGGCCCAGAGCTCAGGGGTGAGTGCTGCCTACCCAGCCCCGAGCTGTGCTCTGCCTGCTTCTGGCATTGGTTGGGTGGTGGTTGTTGTTATCATTTCTGGGGGAGCTTCTGAAAGGGGAGGTAGGGCTTGGGCCAATTGCTGCGAGGCTGCAGCCCGTGGCACCGGGCTGCCAGGGCTGAAACTTGGCAAAAGTGGTGGTGGAGTGGAGAAAGCAGCTGGGACCTGCCCGGGCTGCCCGAGCTGGCTGCAGGTTACAGCACACGGCAGGAGGGGTCTCTTGGTTTGGTTTTCTGCCGGCAGCTGGGAGCAGGGAGCCTTGGCCAGTGGGGGAACTGCCTGGGGGTGCGAGGGATCCCTGCTGCTGCAGGGACTCTCCTCAGAGCCTCCGTGGAAGTCCCTGGGACTTTGCTGGGGGGCAGAGGGGTGTGTGGGAGGGATGTGTGTGGTGTAAAGAGAAGGCCCTGGAGACAGGGAGGCCACTGTGTAAGCCCAGCTGTAGTCCCTGTGGCTCCCTGCCCAGCCCAAGTGCCACCAGGCAAAGCGGCAGCAGAGGACACAGTGGCACTGGAAGGTTGTTTAAGCCAAAGTGCTACTGGACACACCTCCTGAGGGGCTTTATCCTCTTGTCCAGGGATAAACACTCCCTCAGCAGCTCTGCTGGCTGTGAGCAGTGGCTGGGGGTGGCTGCCCCCGGACAGAGGCAGCTCTTGGGCGTTTTGACAGCAGGGGACCCAGCTCCGGGCAGAGCTTTCCAGCCAGAAAAGCTGGACAACGAAAGCTGCCAGCAGCAAACTGAGCAGCTAATGGAAGAGGAGAGTCCCTGGCAGGGAACTGAAGCAGGCAGAGGATGTTTAGGAGGCTGGGGGAGGCACTGGGAGCAGTGGGGGAGGATCTCTCCTGGAAGCCCAGCAGCTCGGCTCGATTTAACTTAGCTGCAGCACGATCAGGCCCAGAGCTGCAGCGTGGAGCTTGGAATTTTTCACACTTGTCACAGGCCTGCTTCTGCTCCCACTCCTTCCCCAGGCTGCACTGGCAGCAGGCTCAGCCTGTGGTGGTTGGCATCCTGTGTGACTTAAATCTACCCTAGGAGTCCCCTGAGGGACGTCAGCAGCGCACTGGTGGTGACCTCCTCACCTCTCAGCCTGGTGGCTGCTCACAGGGGCATGAATTGCACGCCCTGGGCTCTCCCCAGGCAGCCCTGCCCCTGGGACACCCCTGCTCTGTCTCTGAAGTCACCTTGGAGGGAGAAAGAGCTCCACAGGATGCCTTGACCATAAGTATTTATTCATATGTTACATTTAAACATAAACAGTTGAGCAAGAAAGAGAACAGTCTGCTCCCACCGAAAATAAATAACCCATCCACAACATCCATGAAACACAGAGACAGGAGGCTGGAACGAACACGAGGCAGGCTGCAGAGGTTGGGGTTTGGTGTGTAGCACATTCCCAACATACCAAAGGAAAACAGTGCAGGTTGGAGGCTTGCATCACCCCTCGGCCCTGGGAGTTGCAGCCTTTCTCACTCCCATCACAATGGGTTAAAAACACTCCTCCAGGGTCCAGTGAGCAGCCAGGCCCAGCCTGAAGCGTGCCTGAGACCTTCCAGCAGCCAGGCACTGGCCTGCATAAGGGCTGGGCACAGCTGTGAGGGGTGCTGGGGTGAGCCTGTGGGCACTGACTGGCCTGCAGAAGGGCTGGGCACAGCTGTGAGCGGTGCTGGGGTGAGCCTGTGGGCACTGATTGGCCTGCAGAAGGGTGGGCACAGCTGTGAGGGGTGCTGGGGTGAGCCTGTGGGCACTGACTGGCCTGCAGAAGGGTGGGCACAGCTGTGAGGGGTGCTGGGGTGGGCGTTGCTGTCATCACTCCCCAGCTCCCCTCCCAGCACACCCCAAGAGCAGGATGCCTGGGGTGGGCAGCACAGCTGGGCAGGGCTGGTGCCCTCTTGCTCCCACCATGGTTAGTTTAGCTCTGCTCTGTGCCAAGAGGGCTTCTCCCCCCTGCCTCCTCCTCCTCCACAGCACCCTTCTCAGAGCTGAGGGGGCTCCCCTGCTCTCCCTCCTGTTCCATGAGCTTGATGCTCCCGAGCCCAGGGAACATCAGGCTGGTCCCTGAAGGCATCTGGCTGCAGCAGCCACAGGAGGAGGCTCTGGGGTTGTCATTTTGAGAGGCCAGGTTAAGGCAGGGTTTGATGGTGAAGCTGAGGAGCAGCTCCTCTGCATTTTGCACTTGGTGCATTTTTTTCCCCCTTTGCAGACTCTGATTCACCATTTTTAGTTCACTGCACTCCTAAAGAGAGCTCCAAGGAGGGACTGGGATTTTTAGCCCCAAATCCACTTTTATTCTGCCCCCACAAGAGCAGAGCTACTGAGGTGGGGACCTCCTGGCAGGAGCTGAGCCTCCCAACAGAATCATTTCATTCCCTACACCTCTCTCTGCTAAAAACCTGCCTGTAGAAGTTGATGGGAGCTGAGCTCAGCCAGGTGACCTTCTCTGAGCAACCTGCTCTGGTGGAAGGTGTCCCTGCTCCCTGCAGAGGGGTTGGAGTGGATGAGCCTGAAAGGTCCCTTCCAACCCAAAGCAGTCTATGCAAAGCTCAGAGTTGTGCCCTCTACAAGGGTCAATGAAAGCTAAGCTGCAAGTCTGCTCTGAAGGATCAAACCAAACCAAGCCCCATTCAGGGTTAATCTGTTTTTGAATCACTAAGGTTTGGGGGTTTTTGAATGCTGTGGAATCCTTGGAGTGCTTACACTAAGTCCCTGGCTGATCCAGGGGCACAGGTCACAGGTAGCCATGGAAGCAGCAAAGTCCTGCAGTCAGGAGCTCCAACAGCCACCAGCCTGCCTGCAGGGTCACCCTCAGCACCCTCTGCCCCTCTGCAGGATGGGGTGAGTTGGATGCTGCTACTGGAAGGAAGTGGCCAAGCAGGAGGAGGAGGAGGAGCCCCAGAACCTGGGCAGGTGGAGGGCTCTACAAAGCAGCACAGTGCTGCAGCAGCAGCAGGGATGGGATCCTGTGCCACAGTGCCAACGGCTTCAGCTGGCAGGAGCTGAGAGCTCCTGGCTTGTGTTTGCAGGAGCCCCAGGAAAGTCCTCCTGGAAAGCTCTGCAGAGCGAGGAGGAGGCAGGCAGGGGTGTGGGGGTGAGTAAGCTGCAGGAGCCTTGGCTCCTGCCCAGACAGCAAGGGGGGGGAGCTCCAGCAGGAGCAGGGGACCTGTTTGTGTGTGCTAAACCTGCTGCCCTGGGGCAGATCTTGTATCACCTGGGAGCATTCCCAGAGCAGGTTTGCAGTGACCTGAAGGCTGGGCTGTGGCAGGGGCAGGCTGTGAAGGCTCAAGAGCAGGAGCTGGGCAAAGGCCAACTGATGGTTTTAGCTGATGCTGCCAGGTCTTCACTGCTCCTATCAACCGTGCCAGGGAGCCATGGATCCATCAGTTTAAGGCCACTCTCCCAGCTGGTAACTGTGGGTGTCACTAAACCCTCTGCTAAATGCAGGTGTTTCAGCCACAGGTGCTCAGGGACTCTCTCCCCCTGTTCAAGGCATAGACACCAGGTCCATGAAATGCTCCTCCAAGGACCCAGGTCAGTGCTTCCACCACTGCAGCTACTGGATCCAAGGAAGGGTCTGGCAGAGCTGCATCCAGGCTCTAAAGGTGCAGTTAAGTCAAACCAGAAACGTCCTGGTGTGTCAGATCCTCCCTTCTTAGCATCTCAAATCCATAGCTGGACATCCTCTAGAGAGGGAAGTAAGAGAATGCAAAAAGGTTGTGTCTAGAAGTACAAAGTGAGTGTAACAAGGACTATCAAACACAAACCTCATCTGGGGAAGGAAAAGTGCTGCTTTTAAAAGTCTGTTACAAATCTCTCTGATATTTATTACATGGAAGATGCAGTCAGAACACCAGTCTGGAGTCGTTACAGTGCAAGGAGTGCTCCATCCAGCAGTGTGCAGTGAGGGCCCCAGGGGCAGGCTGCTCAGCATCACTTGTTTTCAATCAGGGTCTGCACTTTGTAGACAAGGTCTCTTGCTATCCTCAGGATTTCCTCAGCATCATGATGCTCTGCCATTTCTAGAAGACACAGACAAACCATTCTTGACTGCCAGGCAGAGGAACTTCTCTGCCCCAGCACTGATCTTAAGGGAGCATTAGCATTAATTCATGCGTGTGCAGTCACTGCTGCCCTTAGCAGCAGCCCAGCAGCAGCAGAGGTGATTAGGTTTGGAGCATTAAAGACACAACAGTGCTGTAGGTCCTGGCAGCAAGACCTAATCCTGCTCTTGTTGCAGAGCTCCCAGTGCCCTGTGAGCCAGACCAGGAACAGGAGGGCTGTCCCCCAGCAAGTGCCTGTGAGCTGCTGCCCTGGGACCTCAGAAGTGCAAGGCTGAGGTCAGCTTGGTCAGAGGATCCCTCTCCAGGCAGGGAATGCTGCTGGAGAGTCTGGGATGCAACTGAGAAACAGAGGCAAGGGCTTTGTGTGCATGGAGCCCCCAGAGTTCCACACACAGAGCTCCACCCTGCAGCTGGCAGCAAGGTCAGAGAGCAGCTCTGGACAGACCCAAATCCTCAGCTCCACAACACGTTTTGTTCAGCTTGGGCAAGTGCTTGGGCAGGGGGGAGGCTGTTGGGATTTTTGGGGGTGTTTTGCCTGTTGGTGTGCTTGTGGTGGGGTGTGAGGGAAGCTGTGGAAGGAGAGTGGCCAAGGCAGAATCAAGACCAAGGCTGGGCCTTCTGCTCCAGCTGGCTGAAGGGCACAGCACTGATGATATAGTAAATCACACAACTGTTTCCAAACCTCTTAAAATATCCTAGCAGGGAACACCAAGGACCAGCTTGCACCCTGCAGCCAGGAAGAGCCCTGGCTCGCTTTGGCATGATACCTGCTGCTCTGGCAGCAACTGTTGGCTGGCATCGACAGACCTCTGCGGTAAGCAACCAACCCTGGGAGGGGTTTGGGATGGTCTCCCTCAGCAGGTGCTTGGTTTTCAGCCTCAGCAGGGTCAGTCCCTGCGAGCAGAAACATCTCTGGGCAATCTTAAGACCTGCCAGAGGCTTTTGGCAGAAGTGAAGCAGCATTTCAGCACCTCCTCCCCTCACACCCAGGGCAGAGGAGCCCCCGGGGCAAGTCTCTGCAGACAGAAATGGTGCAGCTCGTTTTGGGGTAAAGCCCCCACTGAGAGCTGCATCTCTGTGGTCCCTGGAGCTCCTCAAGCACTGCTGCTGGTGTGTGCTGGGCCGGGAAGGTGGAGGTGTGGTGCTGAGGGAGAGGAGCAGCAGGCTTGGCAGTTAGAGCTTGGTTGGACTCAAGGACCTGAAAGGGCTTCTCCAACCAGCACAGCTCTGACTCCGTGGAGCCCTCAGAGCAGGAACGCTGCGCAGCTGAGGGAGGGAGGGAGGGAGGAGGAGCAAGTTCTCCTGGGCTGGGTTCCCTCAAGCTGCTCCTCTGCAGGCCTCTTACCATTAAAGAACTTGATGATATCAGTGAAGTCCATGTTGTTATCACGGATAATCTCTCGATAAACCTCCACAAGTGCTAAGGCAATGAAAAGGACAAAATGTTCTGAAGAGATGTGCTTTGCTGCCCAAATAACTTCCCACACTGTAAATACATCCTCGTACAACAACTCTGAATGGGAATAAACATTACAAGAGCAGCTGATTATTCACACTGACCACGGCCCCCACGCTCACTCGCCTCCCACAGGCCTCACACACACACACACACACCAGCAGCACTCCAGGACTCCTCCTTGGCCTCTCCCCCTCTCCTCCAGCCAGCTCCTCTCACTTGAGCCAGGCTGTCCCCAGCCCTGGCTTTAAAGGCAAATTAAGGCAGAGTGTGGTGGTGCAGCCTGGACCCCCAGCAGTCACCATGCACCAGCAGCACAGGTAGGTTCCAGGCACGGCTCCATGCCGTGCAAAGCAGCTGCAGGGAGCCCTTCCTGGCTGCGCAGGGCACTGCCAGTGCCAGAGCTCTGCTAGTGTTAATTGGCCACAAGTAATTGGATAGCAGATGTGCCTAAGTGAGGTCAACACTTGCCACAGTCCAGATAGGACCCAGAGCAGCTTTGTCAACTTGAACCACAAAGGTTCATCCTCTGCCCGGCCTGTGACTGTGGGGACTGGGGGGACAGGCTCTGTGAAGGAGCAGGCAGAGGGTTTGCCGCTGTTGGAGCTGCAGGTCCCCACTGCCACAATAAACAGCTGATGGGTGGCTGTCAGCTGCCCTCTGTGCTTTAGAGTAGCTGAGGCATGCCTTCTGCTGGCTCTTGCAGACCAGTCTGTAACTCAGAGCAGCTCCTGACTTGCCTGACAGCAAGATAGGGCTCCCAGTGAGAAGCATCTGCTGTGTGCTTGGGCAGGGATCCTGAGCTGCTCCCACAGCACATAGAGAACCTCACTCAAGGTAGAGCAGCTCCTGAGCCTCTGCTGAGCTGCTCCTTGTTACCAAATGGATTAGAAAGGAGGCATCACAAAGGAGTGTGATCAGCTTGGGATCACCCTCTTGAGCCTTTGCACTGAGCAGAAGCTTGGCTCCAACTCCATGAGCAGGAACTGACGACACTCCTTGCTCAGCTCTGACTTCCCTCCAGTGCTAGTTCACCTCTGAGAGCTGCATCAGCTTTGCCAGCTACAACCTCTCCTGTGAGCCCCTCTGCTCCTCCCCAGCCCACCCCGAGCCCAAGCCACTGCTCCCAGCTGTGCACAGCTAAGCCACAGCACACTGTTACCTCGTTTGAAGTCCAGCAGGAACCAGCGGTAGCAGAAGTAGAAGTGAGTGTAGTCTCCATTCTGGTGCATCAGCTCAAAAAGCTCTGAGTCCAGAATCTAAAGCACAAACCAGCAGCTGTCAGCACCTGCTCTGACAGCAGCCATGGCCAAGGTGGTGGAGCTGCTCTAAGATTCCCACATCATCTCTTTTTTTTGCTGGCTGACCTCTGTGGTCATTACGTTTTCATGCCACCTATCAAACCACACCAGGGCTTATCCTGCCTTCAGGTGCTCTCTGCAGTTGGGATGTCTGAGCCTTGGATCTGTCCACAGGAGCCTGCTCAGCAGCCTGTGTGAATACAGACGCAGCTCTGGCCTGTTTAAACCTGGAACAGATTCCATTTGTGCCACAAATCTCAGGGTTTTCTCTTCCAAACAGGGAGCTAAGGCTGGACCTTAACTGCTGCTTCTCTTTGACTTCAGCTGGAGCTGGACTGAGCCACAGCTGGGAGTCACTGCTCTGTGTAGCTGCTGTGCTGGGGACAGATGTTCTTTGTTTTGTTTGTCAAGTCAAGATGGATTGACCTGCTCTGGTGCACACACTCCATTCTGACAGCAAATGGTGTCCTCTGAGGAGGAGGAAAGGACTCTGGGGCTGCATCAACCATTTCTTATCCTCCCCAGCCTTGAAGAACCAGATGACAAAGACCCCCAGTCCTTGGGGTCCCTGCCCTTCACCATCAAGCCACTTCTGAGCCTCTGCCACAAACTCATCCTCTTTCACAGAACATTGAAAAGGACTGACCTGGATCAGGGACCTCATGTTGGCAAAGTGTGTGTCCATAGCACCTCCATTGGGGAAGTTCTGGCTCATCCTCTTCATCAGGTGGCTGAAGCAGCTGTAAGCCAGCTGATCTGCAGACAAAACACAGAAGGCTCAGCACTGCTGGCTGTGGGACTGCCTTGAACCAAAATAACCAACTGCAGGGCAGGGGAGAAACTGGGGCAGTCCCCTTGGCTGCTCCCTAACCCCAGCAGCAGCATTTAGAGGAAGCAGAAGACAGGACCTGACTCTGGACCACTTTTAGTAGTTAGGAGTTGAGCTTTCAGCTCCAGCAAGTGCCAGAACAGTCAGTCAGAGTTCCTCTGGAAATCAAGGAGTGAGCAGGAGCCCCCAGGATACTAATGTCAGCCTTTTCAAACCAGCCAGGTAGAGAACATACCGCCCCAGAGCTGCAGGGCGGGTTTGCCTGCTGAGCTGGCCCTGGTTAATGGATGCAGCTCATGAAAGAAAGGCTTCCCTAGAGGCATCAACATGCTCCAAGAGAAACCTGCTCACCATTGTCAAGTATAACCATCAGAGGAGCCAGGAGGTCACACATGCCTTGGACATAACCAACTTCCAGGTGCTCCCAAACATAGCTGCAGAAAGAAGAAAACCCAAGAGGGAACAGGATCAAAACTCCTCCTGCTGCATGGTGTCCTACAGCACTTCCAGCAGCAGCAGTGGGAAACTGAAGCCAAAGGACATTAGAGAACAGGGGAGGGTGATTGATGGAGTCTGCCTCAAGGTAGAATCTTCTCAAGCCTGCATTCCAGACTTGGCCCAGCTATGATACCTGTGCTCTCCAACCTGCCATCCAACCTGCTCCTCCTGCCTTCCGAGGTTTGGAACCATAGAATCCTGAATGGTTCAGGTTGGAAGGGACCTCCAACCTCCCCACCACGGGCAGGGACACCTCTCAACTAGACTCAGCTGCTCAAAGCCTCATCCAACTTGGCCTTGGACACCACAGCCACAACCTCCCTGGGCAGCCTGTTCCAGCATTTCACCACCCTTATAGTGAAGAACTTCTTCCTCAGCTCCAGTCTAACCCTGCTCTGCCTCAGCTCCAAACCATTCCCCCTTGTCCTGTCTCCAGACACCCTCAGGTAAAGTCCTTCTGCAGCTTTCCTGTAGGATCCCTTCAGGTACTGCAAGGCAGCTCTAAGATGCCCCTGGAGTCTTCTCCAGGCTGAACCCCCCAGCTCCCTCAGCCTGTCCTCGCAGCAGAGCTGCTGCAGCCCTTGGATCATCTTTGTGGCCTCCTCTGGACTCACTCCAGCAGCTCTGTGTCCTTCTGCTGGGGACACCAGAACTGGAGGCAGTATTTGAGGTGGGGTGTCAGCAGAGCAGAGAAAAGGGGCAGAATCCCCTCTCTTGCCCTGCCTAAGGTCACTCCTGAGCCCTGCTCTGCAGCTTGTGATCTGTGGCAGCGCCAGCCCCAGGCCTTGTTACCTGCACATGATGTTTCGCAGCTTCTCCAGGTTCTCAGCAGTGAAATACCAATAGTTCCTATCACACCTCTGGACATCCTTATCAATTCTGTGCAAATTTAAGGCAACAGTGTCCAATAACTCTATCTAGAAGAGAAAAGTCTGAGTTAGCTCTGCTGAGTTTAGAGCACTCCCAGGACTTGGTGCAGAACCGCTCTGAGAATCCACAAAGCCACAGTGGGCAGGGGAGAGCAGCAGAATACCCCAAAACCCAGCAAAGATGCCACTGGCCCGGGTAAATGTTCCATGTCTGCCCAGTTTCCAAAGGGCTATTTACAGCTGAGCAACTTAAGGAGGCAGCAACAGAGCCTCAGCTCCCAATCTGTTGGCAGCATCACCAACAGAGTCGGTGGAGGCTTGAATCTGGCTGTGAGTCGTGGCTCAGTTTGATGAAATGTGAGGTTTAGCCTGCAGTAAATGGCACTGAAGTCTTACAATCCACACCTCCCCCCAGCCCCTGCACATTTTTAGCTGCTGGAGCTGTAGCACATTCTTCTCCTTGCCCTCCCACTCCAAAACCCCCAACAAGACCTGGAGGTTTTTTTTAACCATCTTATTTTACCAACCTGGCTCAAAACCCAGATGAAAAGACTTGGATGCACAAATCCTCAGTTGCCATCCCACCACCTGGGCTTGTCTCTCGCTAGCTGCCATCTAAAGCAGTGCAAGCCTCTGCCAGCAGAGAGGGGAGCGGGCTGGTGTCGGGACCTACCGTGTAGGATGCGGCGCAGACAGAAGCAACATCCACCAAATAATCCACCTGGGAACACAGCTGCTCCTCGGAGCCAGAACCCTGAGACTGCAGCACCACCGGCTTGGCTTTCTGCACACGTGGTGTGTCTGGATCAGTCCTTTCCACCCCCGTGCTAGCTTCTTCTTCGGCCCCGTCTTCAAAGGAGCCGCTCTGCCCATCGTCGATGCTGGAGAGGATGCCCGAGGCCACGGAGTAGTTCCGGGAGGAGGGCAGCCCCGAGTCGGGGGAGTCAAACTCCACAGGCTGTTGTTGCTCTAGGGCAGCCACTGCTGGCGGCGCCTCGGCAGCCACCGTGGTGAAACTGGGGTCATCCTGAGCTTTGGAGTCCATCTCATCTACAGAGATGAAGACCTGGGGGCAGGGAGAGGAGAGATTTGGATACAGCAGGGGAGAAGAGAGAAGCAAGAAACATCGGTGTGGGAAAGAGTCCTCCAGCCATGAGACAGCAACAGGCTTCGGTGGCCAAGATCCCTGACTGGCAGAGCTCCCCTGCAGGCACACAGCTGAGAGCTCCTCAGCCTTTATGCTGAGGCTGTAGGGCCAAAATCAACACCAATTTGTGGTTCCCTATCTGTCTTATCCTCCTCTCATAACCTTCACCTGGAAGCACCTTGGAAAGCAGTGAGGCAACAGCAACACTCAAGCCGGCAGGGCCACTGCAGTCCATGTTTGACGAGAACAGACTTCAGGCCTCCAAAAATCCACTTCAGCTACTGCTGCCTGAAGCCAAGGCTGGCCTGCAAATGGAGTGGTTCAACAGCTTGACCTCTTCTCATGCTAAAGAACTCTCTGTTGAGCTACTGCAAGTTCTCTCTTCCCTTGCTGGCTGCTAGCTGATGCCTGCCTAAGGAGTGGATGCCCAGAGACCCTTTGGGCACACACACCTCCTGCCCAGCAGTGTGAAGCAAACCCTTCCTTGGTTGATGCAGTTACAGTGGGGTTCATCCAGTCTGCCTTTCTACTGCTTAGCAGCTTGCTTTAACTTGACAAAGGTCCCCTCTCCCAAAATAAAATCATCCTGTCAGTCAGGGGCATGGCAGAACCAAACTGTGATTGCATAACTGATCTTTGATTTGAGTAAAGGACCTGGAGTTAGGAAGGGATCTAGAGAAGAGCTTTGCAAAGTTCTTCCTCTGCTGAGAAAAAGATCTGGGTGATCCTGCTCTGGCAGGGGGGTTAGGCTAAATGATCTTTCAAGGTCCCTTCCAACCCCTAACATTCTCTGGTTCTGTGGTAGGTGAACCTTAAGGCCCTGCTAAAGGAGAGCCACAGCCTGCCCAAAACACAGCCCTGCCCCTGGCTCCCCAAGGAGCACTACAGCTTCAGGTGCTGCTGAGGATTCCAGCAGCTCCACACCGATGGAGCTGTGCTCACCCAAGGCCCCGCTTTGCCAGGCTGTGCCTCTGCCAGTGCCCAGCCTCATGCTGCTGGCACCACGCAGGGGAAGGAGGGGAGCACCTACATCATTGCTGATGGTGGAGTCCCTGTGGATGAGGCGCTGGACGTGGCTGTCGATGCTGCTGCCCGAGGAGAACTTGGCCAGCGTGGCGGAGTGCGAGTCCTTCTCGCGCTGCTTCACGATCACCTCGCAGGCCTTCCACTCGGCCATCACCTTCTGATAGCGCAGGGCAATGTCCTCATCCACCTGCAGACAGACAGACAGGTCCTGAAACGCTGGTCCTCCTCGAGGGGAGCAGCAGCCACGAGTGGAAGCCAGGAGGGAGAGGTCTAAAGCGGCGCAGTGCCTCAGACCCAACGCCCGAAGCCTGGAGCCCTCCTGCTACCACACACACATCCCCGTGCCTGGACAGCAGGCTGCTGGAGCAGCAGGCTGCCGGGGATTTACTGCAGGGAATAAACTGCCAGTGTGGATTCCCATCAGGGGGTGTGTGCACCAGCACTGCAACGCTGCTCAGGGTGTCTCTGGCTTTCCTGTGAAGCCTCACACAGAAGTCAGACCCAATCCCATGGAGCAGTTGCTCCACGTGGATGATTCCCAATTTAATTACACCTCCCTTCCTGACTCCTCCCCTCTGCTCCAGCTCTAACCTAGCTCTTGCAATGAATCCCAGGCCACAGGTTTCTACACATCAGCCTGCACAGAGCTGGATGCTGGCAGAGACTCCTGAAGAGTGGCAGTCCCAGCTCACACAGCCCAGGCTTGTGGCTGCACTGTGCAGGGCCAGATCCAACCACTCTGCTCCTTGTAGTAATAAAACAGATTCTTGCCACTGCTGGCTTGAAAGACAGACACAGAAACACCCCCCTTGAGCTATTAAGGGACATGTAGTAATTTTACTACTCTGTCACTTGTCAAGAGCTGAAGAGAAAGCACAGTTGTGAGCTGGCTGCAGGCTCTGGCCTCTGCTGGCTGGAGCTGCTACCAGAGCATTGATGCTCAGAGCTGCAGGCTGTTTGCCACTTGAGGTAGCTGCCCAGCCATAAATCATAAAATACAACAGTTAGTGGAAGGCTGGAGGACAGCCACGGTTAGGAGTGCCCCAGATACTGATGGACGAGTGCAAAAACATCATCAGATGGCAGAGGATAAATTAACCCATGATGGGGACACCATAAGTGTCCTCTGTGTGTAAATGTTATGACTCCTGCCATGCCATCCAGACCATGGACATCCCATGGTAAGCTTTAGGCTCCCACAGCACATTGCCTTGAGGAGATGGTTATTGCTGTCACTCACTCCTGGCCTTGAGCAGCTCATTACAATTCCAGACAAGGTTTGGAGCACCCCTGTGTTAGTGTGAGTAACAGAGGGAGATGGCAGCACTGAGAGATGGGCAAACTGTGGTTCCATTACCGGAAACAACGCTCTTGGTGCCGAGCTTGGACTGGGAGAGGAGGCTGTGCCATAACCCAGGCCATTACTCACCAACCCATCTGGGCAGCAGCATGGGAGATATTAAGAGGACTAAAGCCTCCTCTCCAGCTGTACCTTGTGTTTGACAGAGGCACAGCTCATTTAAGTTCAGCAAAAGCATAAAGAGCTTGCAGGCAGACCCCTTCCTGTGGGTATGTTTAGCCTCTGGACACTAAGGGCCAGAGCACTGCAGAAGGCACCTGTGGGCTGCTGGCAGCTCCGGCAGAAGGCCACACGTGCAGCTGCAGCATCACAGGGACAAGGCAGGCATTTCAAAGAGCATTTTGAAGCAGAGCTCCTCTAACACCATAGAGAAGAGGGATGACCCCCAGTTACTACCCAAATGTCCCCATTTCACAGGTGACACATTTGTGCAAACAGGATTGGCTTGGGGGAAAGAGCACGTCACAGGCGGAGGCTGGATGCAGGTTTCCTGGCTTCAGTAAAGAACTCCCTTTCAGTGACTTCAGGCATGGCAACAGGGTAGAGTTGTGCCTCTGTAACAAGGCTCACCCATGCTAACTCTGGCAGTGCTGGGTTAATGCCTGGGCTTGATCTTAAAGGTCTTTTCCAGTCTAAACAATTCCACCCCTCTGTGCTTTCAGCAGCATCTTCCCCTTAGGAATATTAGCCAGTAATAAAGGCTACCACCTGCTACTCAGAAAGACAAAAACCTCTTCTGCCAACACAACCCAGACCCCCTGGAAAGCTGGGCTTACCTGGTCCATTTCCTTTTTGGCCATGCCAAACTTGTAGTGACCCAGCAAGAAGGGCCACACCTCCTTCCGGATCTCGTGCTGCACCCCGCCATAGTAAACTCTCCTCAGCAGCTCCAGCTCCTTGTAGTTCTACAGCAGTCAGGAGAAAGAGGAGCTGAAGGGAATACATCTTCATTCTCCTCAGGCACACTTCATACCAAGTACAAAGGCAGTGAGGGGTGTGTGTGTGGTACTAAAGAAACATCACAGCTGGATCCAAGCCTTTAGGGCCCCAGCTCGAACCCAGCCTGATCCGAGCTGCTGTGCCTCTCTCCCAGGAACAGAATCTCACTTGTCATAGACTGGACTTATCATGAGATCAGTTGCTTTGATGTTAATTGCTATCTTTGCCATCATCAGAGAAGCAAAGGATAAAAGAGACTGTAAGAGCTGACTCACTCTCCCTGGAAAGAGAAGGGACCCTGTGAAGACCAGCAGCTGCCTTCAGTGCTCCCTGGGGTCCATTCCGAGGGGTACCAAGCTCAGCACAGTGGTCTACAGGAGCTGTAGCAAGTATCATCACCTTCCGTCCTTCCTTACCTTCTTGTCCTTCTGGTACTTGCTCCAGACCTCTTTGGTCAGGCCTCCTGCAGCACTGGAGGGTTTGTCAGGGGGGACAATGGTGTGGTTCACCAGGGCAGAGAGATGCGTGCGCACCGTGGAGAGGTGGCGGCAGTAGGCGAGCCCTGCGGTGGGGACGGGAGGGAAGGGGAGAGGTGAGCACCTGCCCAGGAGCAGCAGCCTCTCCCTCTGAAGGTGGAGCTGTGACATTTTAAAAGCTGCCACTAACAACCCTGCGTGAACTGAACGTGCATGGTGCTGCGTGCAGAGCGAAGGACTGCAGCAGAGCCAAAGGGGACAAGAGCCTCCCACAGGCGAGCGCGATCCAAGCAGGGAGCTGCCGCCTGCCCTCCCCCAGCAGCAGCTCCCCCACTGCTGCACGCGAACCCCACGGATAATGGGCTGATGAAGCACATCCCCCTCTGCCCTGAGGTGATCTGACTCACAACACTACATTTGGGTTTGGGAGGCTCTTCTAAAACGAACGTCAGATGGTTTTCAGATAAGCATATGGGTGCCGGGAGGGCTGGAGGTGAGGAGCTTCACTTACATCCATAAAAGGCTCTGGAAACGATTTGTTTCTTCATGCTGTCACACAGCATCTTCAGAGGAGTCCTGTGGAGACACACAGGTTATGAAGACAGAGGTCACTGTGAATTTTAAGCTGATCCCCATGCCCTACACACAAGAACTCCTCTGCACCCAACTTTCCTTAGCTAAGTACAACAACATTGACAAATGACCCTTCGTGAAGCACTTCCCCCACCGGCAGTTTGGCCCAGCACAGATTTCCCCTGGCAGGGTTAGCTACAACTGCTGCAGGTGCATTGGAAAGGTCCTTGTCAAATGAGATGAATTGTTGCCCTTCACTCTAATTGTTAATGACTCATTAAAAGAAAACATTTCCAGAGCAGACTTTATTCAACTCAGCAAAAGGAGTTGCAATTCCCCCCCCCCCATCAAAACCTGACTTGAGATCAGTTTAAAAGGTGGATTTTAATAAACTAAATGTCTTGCTGCCTACCACCTAACCACTTGAAATTGGTTTCTCTTTGTCTCTGGTTCCACAGCTAACAAAAGCCTCCCTGCTTTTAACTGCGGCATGCAGAAAGCCTGCCAGGTGAGCCCTCTGCACAACCTGCTTACCTGTCGTGGATGCAGTTGCAGCAGCTGGGGATGTCGTAGGGAGAGCTGCCTGTGGAACAGGAGACACAGGAGGAGCCTTGGCTGCAGTGCTCCAGCTGCCAGGAGAGCAAGTTTGCCCCAAAGCCTTGCATCTCTATCATCTCACTGGTGTCTAGGGAAGAAACCAAACAGAACAGCAGGCCATCAATCTGCTTGCTGCCTTCCCCCTCTTCCTTCTGTGCATCCTGATGGCTTCATGCTTTACTTCTCAGCAGGCTCTGAACCTTGACTCCAAAAAAACAAAGGGGAGAGCACCATCCCAGTGACCTCAGCAGTCTCTGCAGGTCTAAACCAGCTGCATGCTGTGCATGGCCACTTTCCCATCAGGTCAAACCCCTTCACCATTTCCCCCTTTCTTGCCCATGCACACCCCAGCTTGTGTTTCAAGAGAAGGGGAAAAGGTGCTGCGGGAACAGCTAATACTGGTTCTTGTGTAATGCTCTGGCAAAGGCATTGTGGCCAGAAGAGATGATCTAACCTGACCTTCTGTTTAATTCAGGTCTCAGAGTTGCGTTTGGCAGTTCCTGGAATCAGCCACGTGACTGCTAGTCCAGCTGGAGTGAGAGTTTGAGCAGCAAAGAAACTAAGAGGAAACTGATCCAGTTGTTTTCAGAAGGTCCTTTCCCCCAACCCCTCCTCAGAGCCAGATCCTAAAATGTTCAGTGCAGAAGGACAGCTCAAATCCTACTGATGTGAGGACTCTAAGATGAGGACAGTCTGCAGGAGAAGGTGATCCAACAGGGCAGTGCAGCTTCTTGACTTCCCCCTGCTCCACCAAACCTCTCTCTGCCTCTTTTAACCAGCTTCAGGATGGCAACTCCCCCCACTCCACTCCCCCCCCCCCAAAAATGAACATAAATCTCCAGTTGCTTTCAGAAAGCTGAGCTTTGGCTTTTCACTGTTCCCAGCTGACACCTGAGCTCGTGGGTTTGGGGTTGATAATAAATAACTGGCCTTTCAGCTCACCCATGATTGAAATTAAGGCAAATGCCAGACCACTGCATGTCACTAAATCAAACCCCGGACAGCAAAATCCAGTCCCCTGGGCCGTGCTTTTAGAACACACCTTGGTGGTGGGTGGGTGGGTGGCGTGGTAGGGGCAAATGCCAAACCATCTCATGCATTTGAAATCAAGGCAGCAACAAATCAAGCATTTTAGGAGGTGCCTGTTGGAAAGGTTGGGCAGAGGTGAGGGAGGAGTGTGGGGTTCCAAACCATCTGTTAACAGAACCAAGACAAGAAAAGGAAAGCACAGGCTCATGCAGCAGCAGCAGCCACGTGTGTCTCATCTGACAAAACAAAGTGTGATGCAAAAATGCTCTTCACCTTAATTCTTCAGGAAGGAGCTGAATGACCCAGTATTTATTGCAGCTTCTTTTATTTGGCTTTGGGTTCAAATGAAAAGGAGAAGAAACAAAACAAAACAAAGCAACACCACTGGACAAACGGTTTTGGTCGGTTGGGTTTTAGATTGATTTGTTTGGGTTATTGGGTTTGGTTTCTGGTTTTGCCTCCCCTTCCATACAGCCAAGCAAAGTGGGTTTTGGGTTTCTGGTTTAATTTTTATTTGATGCCTTTTTTTTTTTTTTTTTTTTTTGGGTTTGGGCTTTTTAGAGAAACAAGGAAAGAACCCCACAGAACCTAACGCTCCAGATGAAAGGTACCTGAGGGAGTGAAGAATTAGAGTGAACAGCATCTTTTCTCTGGTGGTGGTGTCTGGAACTTCAGCTACATGCAGAAGTCGAGCATGTTGCAAAATGTCAAAGCAAATGGCCAGCAAACCTGCTACAGCAGTGTTGTCATTATTGAACTGGGATGCTGCTGGAGAGACCACAGCCAGCCCAGTCTGCTCCAGCAAGAACCACTACTCACGCCCCAGGCCTTATCCCCAGCTAAAGGAGCAAAAGCAGCTGTTCTGCTGGGAGAACTCCTAACTGCCATCAGCTGACTGGAGACCCCAAGCTGTGCTGCTTCTGCTTTACATCACAGCCTCCTCACGCCTGCATGTGGCAGTGTCGGACCTTCCTGTCCACCATCACCCAGATCCAGGCAGGTCCAGCTAAGATAAGGGGGTTGAAACTAGATGATCTTTAAGGTCCCTTCCAACCCATTCTGTCATTCTCTGACACAGAAACTTCCTGAAACAGGACCTTTTGTCTGTTTTGTTCCCCCAAGGGGAGTGCTGTGCTTTTGGAGTTTCTTTCCATCCACACCTTCCAAACCCCATTTATTGACCTGGGCTGGGCATCACTTTCTAGGAGCTACCACCTCGTGTGTGGGCAGCCTACAAGAACCGAGGAGGAGCTCCTTGCCCTTGTTCACATCCTCTCTAGAAAGAACTTAAGCACCAGGCAGACGTGCAGGGCAGTTCTTGTCACCCACACTCAGCCCCACCAGACCAGGGCTAACATCTCCCAAATCACTGCTCTGCTGTTTGAGGGTGTGGGCATCTAATCTGGAGCCAAGCTACCTCATGTTTTAATCAGGAACCAGCAATGCCAGGAAAAGCAGGTTCAGGCTGATGGGAAACACAGACAGGAGCCAAACCTGCAAGCAGTAGTGCTCCTTCCTATCTCCTCTGCAGGTGTCAGACTTCTGACAGCTACTTCACAGCCTGATAACAGCAGATTCTGCTCTTGCTGCTACACTCTGCTTATTAGGAAGAGGCAGGGGCTGCTGGTTTAACTGTAGCAGGAGCACACTAGACGTGGCACAAGCAATCAAGAGGTCTTGAGGCCAAGCTTGGTGGTACTGAAGCTGTAATCCTAGAGCTGGGGAGATTTCACATGAGCTAGTGGAGAGGCAACACCTGCCCATCTTCTGAGCTGCCAGGCTGTGCAGGAGGGGTCTGGCCTGGGCAATGGGTTGGTTCATACCATCCAGCTATCTCCTCTGAGAAAGCAAGGACTTCCCAGGCTCCAGAAGTAGACCAGATCCTGAATGCTAAGAGGCACACTGCTTGAGAACACCAACTTAATACATCTGTCATGAGCTCCTTCAGAAAAGGAATTAGATGACAGATTGTTGGAGGGTGGAGAGCCTTGAATCATCTGAAACCCACCAGGCTATGAATGCAAGAAGTGCAATGAAAGCACGGAAAGCTACTGCACCTCCATACAACCTTCTCTGCACACTTCTCTACCCTCTAGAGCTAAACAAAGTGTCGGACCATGCACACCCCAGCCATCCCTGGGCTCAACCTGTAGCTCACTACACTTCTGCTCTGTTCTGGCTATGCTGGCACACTGCTGCTGCCTCTGCCCAGCACATCACTGCTACGCTGTGAGGGTTCACCTCTGAGCCTTCCTGCACAAGGCTGCCCTCCCGAGTCTGCACGGTGGAGGCAGAGCACAAAGAGCTGTGAGGCTCCCTCCTCCTCCTCTCCGGAGAACATGCTCTTGTGTGAAGGTGAGGCAGGAAGCCTCCCGAAGGAGAGGGAAGATGCTGTCGTTCCCACCTCCCCCAGGCTGTGAGCATCCCCCGGGCTCCCTGCACAGGCTGCTGGAGCCGCGGCCCTCCTGGTGCGAGCGTCCCTCCCTGCCATAATGCCAACACTGTTGTATGCATCAGTGGAAGGAGCTGCAATAGAGCTCTGGGACACAGGGGGAGGAGGATAAAAACCTTTCATCCTATTAGGAGCTGTGAGGTTCCGAGAGCAGATCATTGATAGCATTGCGTGAAGCTTATCTTCCTCCTCCTCATCATCGTCAACAGAGGTAGAGCGGCTGGCAGCTAAGTGGTGGTAGTTAATAGTTACTGCTCAAAGAGAATAGTGAAAGAGGAGCATAAGAAGAGAGAACTGCGGGAAAGCTCAACAGGACATGTTCAGCAAAGACAAAGGACCGGAGTCCTGCCCTCCTCCTGAAGGCGCCGGCTCCTGGGAACGGCCCTGGGGGGCAGCGTCTCACGGGGAACAAGCAGCACTGCGCCAGGCACAGGCCAGCCTGGGGCGGCACACAGCCAGCGTCCCGGAGCACGCAGGTGGCACTGGAGGAAGGTGCCGGTGCCAGCCTGCAGCAGGTGAATGTGCTTTTCAGGGGAACTCCACAGGCACTGCAGGCTCCAGCTAGCTTCTGTCCTTCACCGTGCCCTTATCGACGCTTCGGCATCTTTCCCGCTCTGGAGCCCGGGCCAGAGGCATCCGGGCAGCAAACATCCTTCTCCCCAGCTCTGCCTGGCACTGCAAACATGCAAGCTCCAGCCCTGCTCCGGGGAAGCCGAGGCAGGGGGCAGCTCTCTCTGTCCTGCACTCGACAGGCAGGTCTGTGCTGGGTGTGCCCACAGAATCTGCAGCCCCCTTGCTGCAGGCAGAGGCAGAAGACGCTTTGGCTGCTGTGTGCATGGACTTACCTGTGCAAACCCAGAAGCCCTAGTAAAGCAAGGCCCCCACTGTGGCTCAGTCCCCTGGGGTAAGGAGGGCTCAGCTGAGATTTCTGCCTTTTCAGCTGCAGTTAAGTCCCAGTGTGAGCAGCAAATCCAAATCCCCTGCCAACTTTAGGGGTCTGATCTTCCTGGGAAATTCTTGCTGCTTTGCCAAGGGGGAATAGAACTGAACATGCTCTTTGAGAACTGGCTCAGATGCCTGCTTGCATGGAAGGAATTTGTATTGAACTGATGACATGAGGTGGTTTGGTGCTTGGGAGTTCATTTGGCTTCCTTGGAAGGCCCTTTTATTTATCCATTGTTAAGTTCTTGCTTCCAAGCCAGGAAAACTTAGCCCAGGGAGTTCTTGGGGGGGGGGGGCACTTTAAGAGCTGAGTTTATGGTTGGGGTTTTTTTCTAACAACAACATTATGAGCAAGCTGTGTGGCCAATGAAAACATCCTCACTTCAGGAGCAAGGCTGCTCTTGGCTGGCCAAGCAACCTTTTGGGTTTTTCAGTGTGCAAGCCCAGGGGAGTATGTTGAAAACTTCCTCTGCCCAACACAGAGGGAGCAGAAATGAGATTCCCCACCTCAAGCCCCATCCTTCACTGCTCTAAAGGAAACCTACAGTAAGCTGTACCTGCTGACCACAACTATCACACCAGGACATCCTGGGGTAGCTTTATTCCCCACCCCACAAAAACCTGACTTTGTCTGGGACCTTCAGCTACTGCCCAGGACATTGCTCGAAGGTTTTGTTAGCTTTTGGGGTTGGTTTTGGTGTTTGGTGGTTGGTTTGTTTTTCAACCAAAGCAGAACAAAGGCACTTACTGTTCTCATGCTTGTGTCCTGGATAGATAATTCTGAACACATAGTCTGTGGAGGTGTCTTCAGCTGGCAGTTCCTCCAGGTCCACAGATCTGTTGCTGTTCCGTTTCCGAAGCTTTGGGAACACCTTCCCCTGGAGGAAACAGGGATTCCATGCCCTCAGCTGTGAGGGACTAACAGAGCACCACACACTAACCACTGCACACCTCTGGCATCTTAGAACTACACTTGGAGGGAGAGGCCAAGAGCAGACTTGCACAGAGGAGGTGGTTTAGGGGTACTGAACACAACTTTTCGTGTAACCCAGGGCAGCTGGTCTCCAGCCTCGCCAATAATCCTCTGACAGCAATGATGTCCCAGTCCCTCCCCTCTGGGTTCATGCTTTGATACAAGAGCAGATTTCAGTTCATTGATCACTGGGGTAATGAAAGCATGAACCACTGCTACAGACTCTGCAAGAATCAAGCTGGACTCAGTGGAGTTATTTTGCCTCCCACTTTTTACTACCAAGCAGCTGGAAAACAGCACCCAGACTCCATGGAGCAGGATGCTGGTTGAACAAAGCCATTGAGGCTGGATGTTAGGAAATATTTCTCCACTGGAAGGGTTCTCAAACATTGGCAGAGGCTGCCCAGGGCAGTGCTGGAGTCACTGGCCCTGGAGGTGTTTAAGCAGCCTGGCACTTGGGGACATGGTTTAGTGTTGACCCTTCAGTGGTGGGTCAAGGGTTGGACTGGATGAGCTTGGAGGTCTCTTCCAACTGGATCTATTCTGTGGTTGAGTGAGTCTGTGATGAAGGTCAGCCCTACCTACTGCAAGCAGCTGATCAGAAGGCAGTACCTTGCCCTGTTGGGACCAAAGTGGTGGCTCCAGCTGACCACGAGGCAGGAGCCCATTTTCCAGACAGGAAAGGAAGGCGAGGAGGTGACCTCCTTGGGGGAAGTGCAGTGGAGGTCTCTGAGTTCCATCCTGACTCACCAAAACCAGTGTCCATCTGCCTTCTGCTGCAAAGGAGGACAAGAGGGGTCCACACTGTTAACACCACAACCTCCATTTTTCACTCTTACCTTTCAAGTGAATTTTATTTGTTATCTCTAAGCAGCCAAGCAAACCTCAGCAAGTCAAGGCGTGAGCCAGGGCTGCTCACAGCCCTTTAGCCCTAAAGAAGCTGCTGGGAATTGGATGGTCAGGTGATTGGCCCCGCTGGAGCCACAGCTGGCAGAAATGCTCCCCTCCCCTTTTCAAAGGTCAGCAGATGGAGGCCAAAGCCTCCAGGCTCAATACCTGCTGCAGGCAGCTTGCCACCAGTGCTGCTCTGCAGGGATGCCCAGAGAACCCAGAGCACACAGAAAGCAATGCCAGCAGCAGCAGCCTTAGGCAGAGAGGAGCTCTCACCAGGCCTTTCAGGTGAGACACCTGAAGAAGGAAAAACTGTTTGCCTGCCTTTGCAATAAGCCTCTAAGAGGCACCACCTAAAGTGGCAGCAGCATGAGCAGCACTAACATTCACCTGGCAGGAAGAGGAGGGAGAGGAGGAGTTTGTGCTTACGTTGCTGATGGCAGTGAATGCAGACGATCTGGCTCAGAGGCACCACCAAAGCGTAGTCCCAGTAAACACTGGTGGGGGAGGAAAGAGTGGAGGAAAGAGAGGTTTTTATTCCACATTCAGGAGTGTCTGGGATTCCAAGCAGCCAATAAAACAACTGTGCTAAGTTAATGACTGCTTACTACATTTGGTTAATCAAGGTAAATGAATAGCTCAGTAAAAGGTGAAGGAACTTGTTCTCTGCAGTGGATACATCTGGCACCAGCCCTTCCAGAACCTCCCTTTCCCCCTCCACCTCATCCCAGATTACGGCAATGCTCTGGCTAAGATTAAAACACCTGGGGCACAGACTCCATGGCCTTGTAGCTGGGTTCAGTCCTGTCTTGCACATCTGATTTATGAGCAGCAGCATGAAAGCCCACTGGGGCTCAGGCTCACAGATTAAACCCTGGAAGCAGCTCCAAACCCTTCTGAGAAGAGCCCTGACAGTTTAGCAATAGAGCAAGGCTGGGGGGGGGGGGCTTCATTAATGCTCTGTTAAAAAGCAGAGACCAAGTGTTAGAAGAAGAATGGTGTGGGTGAAGCACCTGAGAGCTCTGCTCTGGGGCTGAAGGAGGCATTCCCTGAGGAGACAAACCTGCCTGCTTCAAGCCTTCACCCTGAACGCCAGGTGAGATGATAAATGATCTAACCAAAGACATTGTGGAGGCTGAAATTTGCCCTGCTTGCCAAGTGACTTCTGACCCTCTGAAGGGAATTGTAGTGATGGAAGGCAGTGCTGAGCCTTTTCTCCCCAACACCTGGCAAAGTGGGCTTTTGTCTTCTTGTGGAGAAGGCCTTCTAGCCCAGTGGCTAAGCTGCTTCACCTGTGGCAAAGCAGAACAGAACCCAAGCTGTCCGACACCTCAGCTTCCACACCATTCAGCTTCACCTAAATCAGCCTTGTTACCCTCCTGTCATGTTGCCAAGCATACAGCAAACAAACCCCCTGAGCACTTCTCATCCTTCCCTGAGCACCTCCCATCCTTCCCTGAAGGCAGTGCCTACCTTTTCTCCAGCTCTGTGTCCCCAAGGGCTCCATTCATCAGCTGATTTGGAGTCCATTTCAGCGTCAAGCTATCTGCTGACTGATGAAGGGAGAGATAGCCAGGGATTGCCTCCAGGTCATCTTTCTGTTCACAGAAGCAACAAACAGGCAGCCCAGGTGACTCCAGTGCACAGCCAGAAGCATCATGCTCAGTCTTCCTGCACCCCACGAGCTCCAGAGCAGGGCTGTAACTAGGAACTGCTGAGGGAAACCTCCGCACCAGAAGCACGGGGTTTGACTACTGCTGATGGAAAGAGGGGAGAAACCACAGCATGGCCACTGGGTTTATGGAACACAGTCCAGCATCCTTGTTTGTTACAAGCAACTGAATGTGAGCCAGCAGTGTGCCCAGGTGGCCAAGAAAGCCAGTGGCATCCTGGCTGTGTCCAGCAGGAGCAGGGAGGGGATTGTCCTCTTGGACTCAGCTCTGGGGAGGCCACACCTTGAGTGCTGTGTCCGGTTCTGGGCACCTCAATCCAAGAGAGATGTGGAGGTGCTGGAGCCAGTGTAGAGCAGGGCAAGGAAGCTGTGAAGGGCCTGGAGAATAAATCTGATGGAGAGAGACTGAAGGAGCTGGGGATGGTTAGTGTGGGAAAGAGGAGGCTGAGGGAGACCTCATTGCCGTCTGCAGCTACCTGAAAGGAGGCTGTGGAGAGGTTGGTGCTGGTCTCTTCTCACGGTGATAGGACAAGAGGGAACAGCCTCAAGCTGCCACTGGGGAGGTTTAGACTGGACAGTAGGAAAAACATTTTCCCAGCAAGAGTGGTCAGGGAGTGGAATGTGCTGCCCAGGGAGGGGCTGGAGTCACCAACCCTGGAGGTGCTTTGGATGTGGCTCTGGCCAGCGTGATCTAGTGTAGGGTGTCCCTGCCCATGGCAGGGGGGTTGGAACTAGATGATCCTTGTGGTCCCTTCCAACCCTGACTGATTCTATGATTCTATGATTCTATGTGGTGCTTGGGGATATGGTTTGGGGTGACCCTTGTAGAGTAGGGTTCTGGGTTGGACTTGGTGATCCTGAGGCTCTTTTCCAACCTGAATGTTTCTGTGATTCCTCCCCACAGGTCCACTTTACAGTGCACCTTGCTCAGGAAGTGAGTCTAAATCTGCCTCAGCATCACAGAGTCAAGGGGGAAGGCAGCATCGTGCTGAGGACAAGGCACCAAGCGAGCACACCCGAGCTGGGCCATGCTCTGACTTCTCCAGTCAGAGCTGCATGCACTGGCCCAGAGGGGCAGGTACTCACAGGCTGCACCAGGACGTTGTTCTTGCCATACAGGAGGTGTGTCCTGGAGTTCTGGTGCAAGGACTCCACATACTCCCTGGCTGAGGCTGCGAAGCGATCTTCCGAGGTGCTGCCACTGGAGTGGCGCTTCCGGATCTAGCACACACAGACAGGGCAGCTGGGGCAGGGCTCAACCACCAACAGCTCCACTTCAGACTGATCTCCACAGAGCAGAACTTCTCCTGAAGCCAGGAGACCTTGCAGAGAAATGACCTGGGCTCTCTGCTTCCCTCCACGGCAGCTCTCGTGTATTGTGTGAACTACCTGATCCGACTGCAGCTGTCAAACGCCACAGAATTCAGCCCTGGGTCTCAAACTCCTCTACACACAGAGAAATTGGACATTTGGGCCCAGGTGGACTTCTGATCTGTGATAAAGGCTCCATCAGAGAACAGAAAGGCTGCTCTGGATTCAGATCTTTCCCAGATCATAGGTGCCAAATGCCACAGAATTCAGCCCTGGGTCTCAGCCTCCTCTGCACGCAGAGAAATTGGACATTTGGGCTCAGGTGGACTTCTAATCTGTGACAAAGGCTCAGTCAGGGAACAGCAAGGCTGCTCTAGATGCAGATCTCTCCCTCCTGTTGTTGTTATCACCCTGAGGCTCAGCTCAGGAAGAGCTGCACAGTAAATACCTACTCCCAGGGCCGGGCGCCTGGAGGGGGAGTCCTGGCGGCCGTGCACCCCATGGATGCGGTGTCGCTGGACCAGCTCGTCTGCAGAAGGGTCTGTCCAGTAGTGATCTGCTGTTTTCAGCTTGGTGTACTCCAGAGCACACGGTCCAACTAAGAAAACCCAAGAGAGACACCTTCTGAGTCCATCTGCTGGCTTCCTTCTCAAGCCAGGTGAATGCAAAATGATCACTTCCCGATCCTACAGCATCAGCCTCTAACACAGACACCACAGAGAGCAGCACAGCAGCTCCACAGCCCTGTCCTGCAGGCAATCCAGGTGACTCCAGAGCACAGCCAGAACTGTCATGTGGAGTCTTCCTAAGCCTGTGTCCCTGTAGGACACAACACCCTGCCATGGCAGCGTTGGCACTTCGAGTCTGTTACCAAGCACTCGGTCAAAAGCCACTCCCCTTCCGTCCTCTGATCCAACCAATAATCGATAACCAGCCCAGAGGACTGCTCTCTGCTGGTCTCATAAGCAACAAAACAACATCTTCCATGGTGGTGTTCTATCACAAACAGCTAAACTGCACACCAGAGGGACAAACAGGCAAGCAAAGGGATCACCCCTTGTGAAGCTATCATAAGGCAAAACGTTTTAAGAAACCATTTATTTTCTTATGGATAAGAAGTAACTTTGCAGGAGCTCACCTAGGAGAGAAGCCAGTATTGGGCCACAAACAGGATCTGCCAGTAAAGCTTCTTTTTCATAATATTTACTAGGAACAAAAGATCAGAGCCCAGTTAACACCACTGGATGTTATGTTCAAAAGCTCTTTGCCTCCTACTAGCACGAGTCCACTGACTTTGAAAGTTATCCCATTACTGCCCACCACACAGTAGACCAAAGCAACCAGAAGAGAGGAGGGCAGAGGAGGCAGATGTGCTGCTGTTAACCCAACAACTCCTTCAGCACTTGCTGTGGCCCCAGCAGCCCAGGGGGAAGTCAGCTGTGCGTGCAGGGGGAAGTGTGGCAGCTGAAGTGGTGCTCCAGGTGACTTCTCCATAAAAGCTAACCCCCAAAATCCCAGCAGCAGAATGTTGCTGTGGTTATCAGACACCCATACAACAGGGCAGGAAGAGCAGGGTGCATCTGAACAGGCAGAGAGAGGGCCAAAGGCATCCAAACCCCACAGATTTCCTGACCTGACAGCTAGAGGCCAAGCAGTTGCTGGGATTACCTACAAATGCCCAACACATCCATCTCCTCCACAAGCTCTGCTGGAGCTGCACTGATGGTGCATCCACTGATCTTGTAAAGAAGAATCAGAGCATTGTTAGGGTTGGAAGGGACCTCAAGGATCAGCCAGTGCCAACCCCCCTGCCACGGGCAGGGACACCTCACACTACAGCAGGTTGCTCACAGCCACATCCAGCCTGGCTGCAAACACCTCCAGGGATGAGGCTTCCACCACCTCCCTGGGCAACCTGTGCCAGGCTCTCACCACCCTCATGGGGAACAACTTCTTCCTGACATCCAATCTGAATCTCCCCACTTCTAGTTTTGCTCCATCTCCCCCAGTCCTATCTCTCCCTGACACCCTCAAAAGTCCCTCCCCAGCTTTCTTGGAGCCCCCTTCAGATACTGGAAGGCCACAATGAGGTCTCCTTGGTGGAAATGTAGTGTGGGGTTTGCAGGCACAGAAGGGCTTTCACAACAGGCTGTGTCCTGGACTCTGTTAAATATCATTAACTATATCATATGGAAGCTATGGAGAAATTCATGTAGTCTAGTTCAGACATCTGCTCTAGAAAGAGATCATTTCCCAACCTACATCCCCAGCACTGACTTAGACCTCCGTGGAGCAGGAAAGGAGCCTGGAACAGGCAGTTCCACAAGCCTACCCTCCAGGCTTCTCTGCTTAACAAGGCGACCACCAGCTCAGCCTGGGATCCATGTTCTGCCCTCCATCAGTGGCACAGCCTCAGACAAGCCACCCCCTTGCAGCCTGCTCATTCCCTCCTTAGCTGCCTTTGAACTGAGCTCTGGAGAGGCAGGAGCCTGCCTTGGCTGAATGTGTCTGCCCAATGTATTTGATCTGGGGCTTTGGGCACTTAATGCAATATGAAGACAAACAATGACTCCCTGCAAGCAATTTTGCCAGTTTTCCACAGAGACCAAGAGATCCACACAGCCTTGAACATCTCTTCCAGCTGTAAGGAATAATCTTGAAGCACTGTCAAGAGCAAAGAGCCAGCTACAAACAGTAGCCTCCTGCAGTGACCCAGGTCTGGCCATGGCAGCAGGCAAAGCTGACTTATCAAACCACCCAGCCAAGATATCCAACCACCCAAATGCCTTCAGCTGCCCTTATCCTCTGCTGGCTGTTCCACTAGATGGGGCTCAAACTCTAAGAGACCTTCTCTCCAAGAGCAGAAAGGCTGAAGGGCTCCAACATGGAGCATTTGAGAGGCAATGTCACAAAAATGCATCAGCAGGCTTCTCACAGAACCCAGAATGGCTCAGCTCGAACGGGACCTCAGAGAGCATCTCCTCCAACCTCCCCACCATGCCCAGGGACACTTCTCAACCAGACTCAGCTGCTCAAAGCCTCATCCAGCCTGGCCTTGAACAACCCCAGGGAGGAGGCAACCTCCCTGGGCAGCCTATTCCAGAGGCTCACCACCCTTAGAGTGAAGAACTTCTCCCTCAGCTCCAGCCTAACCCTGCTCTGCCTCAGCTTCGAACCGCTCCCCCTTGTCTTGTCTCGAACACCCTCAGGAAAAGTCCCTCTGCAGCCTTCCTGTAGGATCCCTTCAGGTGCTGGAATGCAGCTGTATGAGAAGCAGCCTTCTGGTTTGTCTTATTCACTAAGCCATGTCCCCAAAATCAGAGCTCTGCCGCCAAGGGCCTGATCCCAACTCGTCTGAACAGCTGCAGAAGGCAGGAAGGTGAACATCTACAACACACAGCAAGGGGACAACTCAGACCAAACTCAAGTCTCCAGGTGAATTATGTGGAAAAGGACATTGCCCCCCTTGCATCCATGCACCAGCAGAGCTGTGGATACCCTGGGCTGAGCTGCTGCCATTAACTGTGGCTCTGGGACAGAGCCAACCCTCCCACAGCCTCCTCTGCACACAGCTATTAAACCAATCTGGCCTCAGATATCCCAGAGCAACACTTTGCCTCCAACAGCACAATGACTTTTCTTCCACTCTCTCTCTTTTAAGTGGCAAGATACATCATGAAAACCAAGCTGAGGCCAAGGAAAGCAGCAATGCAAACGTGGACAGCACTGTGCAAACAACTTCCTCTGCCCCAGCTCCCTTCCTTGGTCAGACCCACGGGCTCCGGGCAGCCCAGAACGTGTCTGCCCTGTGCAGAATTACAACTAGCAATGGCAGTGGGCACAGACAGACCTCCAGCTTTAGGGCTCCTACTTCCCTCTTTTTATGTGCTCCATAATTCCTTTTAATCAGTCATGGGAGGATAGGAAGGGTAGGAGTTAAGAGGCACCTCTTGAGACACCAAAGCTAATGCTGGCTGGTAGGAAGCAGTGGTAGAATCGAGAGGACTTCTCCTCTTAAAAAGTCTCTGTAGGTTACAGTCCCAAAGCACTGATGCTTCTCTCTAGTTTTGCAAGGGACAATAGACCTGACACAAAGCTTGGCTTTTCTTCAAAGGACCTCTCTGCACAACCCAAAGGTTTGATGTCATTAACTCCTCCTGTTCTAAACTCATTTCCCCCTTCCTTCATCTACAAAGGGCATTCTCCTCCCTGGCATCCTAAAGCTCCAGCTAATGTAAGGGAATGAAGCCCTCCTGCCCTATTAGAAGCCACCTCTATTGCACCAGGTCTGGGTCCCGTTAGGATTTGGGCACCTAACAGACTTCATGCCAGGTTTTGAGCTGGTTTCTGGAGAGCTGGCTGGCTGATCACATTGTTGGAGGCTGAAACAGCATCCAGGATTCAAAACCAAAGTGCCTTTTGTTGTTGCTTTTCTCCTACATGCCTCTGCAACTGGTTTTCTGCATCAGAAGCCTACAGAAGGCTTGTTGCAGATAGCTAAAGCCAGCAGCCCCCTGTGCTTCTCCTCCTTCCTCACCTGCAGTTATCCACAATGTACTGCACGACCTTGTCCAGCACCTTCTCGATCAGCGCCGTCCGCACCCAGATGTGTTTGATGGCCTGAGGTGTCAGCACGGGGCTCTTGCTCGTGGTTGATCCCTGCCTCTTGAGGGGCTCCTGCCCATTTGGCTGGTTTTTCCTGCAAAGGGAGATAAAGTGGAAGCAGTCAGAACTCAGACTGCTCTCCTGGGAAGCTCTCTGCTCAAAGGCTGCCTGGAGCGGGGCTGGAGCGGTGGCTGCGCAGCGGGTGGCTGTTCACCAGCTGGCTGTGCCACTGTGTCAGCAGTGGGTGAGGAGCTCCAGCCAGCCCAGCACCAGGGACTTCCTGAAAACCAGGGATTCCTCAGCCCTGACTTGTGAGAAGCAGCCTGTACGGATTATCTCATTCACAGGTGGATGCTAAACAGGCTCTGAAACAACCCCAATCAGCCCTGGGTTAGGTATCTCAGGCTAGGCAGTCACCTGCCAAAAATATCTTTTCCACTTCTGAAGCTTTAGGAAAATCCCTGAACATTTGAGCTCCTCCAGACCTAGGCTGCAATGAAGAGCTGCAGACCCACTGCACCCCAAAAGAAGGAAAAAAAATGACAAAATGCAAAGTGTAGCAGAAAATAAGGTAGCAGCTGAGGAACAGAAGTTCCCTTCTGATCAAATGAAGCTTCACACTTGGCTGGGAAAGGCACAGTGGGGATGGTGTCAAGGAGATTCTTGTCTGGTACCTTCAGGCTGAAGCTGACCCCAAGGAGGTTTCAGCAGGAGATATTCCCACTGAGCCCTGGAGCAGGATTTGAGCTAACACAGGCAGAGCTCTCCCAGGGCCATGCCATCACCAGGCAATCCTTGGGCACGGGCCCATCTCTCCCTTCTCTCTGTCAAGCACCATATATAGCCACAGCACAGCCTGTGCTAGCATCTTGGCAGTGAGATCCCAGCTCCTGCCACCTACAGAATGACAACAACACAACTAGGAGACAAGCAGCATCAAAGTGAGAAACTGGAACTACAGCAAATGAGCAACCAAAGCCAGCTGGGAGCTTGCTTACAGCCAAGGCCCCCTGCCTGTCCCCACAGCACAAGCCAGCACAGCAACAAGTCCAGCTCAGGAGTGAGGAGCTCAGGGATGCCTCAGTGGTGGGACCACAAGCTGGCTGCACAGAGCAGCTGTGGCTGCAAACAACAACCTGGGGACTGCTCAGCACAGTGCTCTCCGAGCCGTGCAAGCAGTTCTCATTCCTCCATGTGGAGTTTATTTGCTGCCCAGAGCATCTACTTGACCCCAGCCCAACGAGGACCAGTGGCACAGTGTGGCCCAGGCACGCTGTAGGGCAGTGTTTGGAACAGGATGCTGGCACCCCAAGTATGCCACAGGTCCTGCCAGGCTGCTGCACAGCTTCACCTGGTTGGAGCTGCAGCTTGCACCATGCAAGGAGCAGCTCTGTGCCTTCCCAGCACAACAGACACACACACACTTACCTGTGCTGGCTGTCTTGCCAGTGGGCACCCACCTGTCACCCACTGAGCACTGGTGTCCCCAGCACATGTTCTCACTGCCATCAGTGCTCCTTCCTCTCTTTGGTGGCACTGACACAAATTACCTCTTGTCTCTGCCGAGATCATTAGTGGCTTGAACAGATTTGGAGCCAGAGACTGATTCTGAAGCTGGAAGTGCTGCTTACAGCTTCCCAGTGTCCCAAAGGTGCCCCACAAAAAGGAAGGTTGGGTTTTGCTCTCTGCTGCTCACTCCTGCTGCCCAGCAAAGTGTCTGAGAGGTGACTTTGTGCTGCCTCCCTGGTGGCTTTCTTATGCAAGACAAGATGACAACACCGGTCAGTGCCCAGCTCCTAGCAGGCAGCAACAAGTCCCAGGGCACAATTTCCTGCCACAGAGTTTCCCATGACAGCACTGCTGGGGCACTGCCCTAAATCCTTTCCTCCTGAAATACATCATGCACCTAAGCCACACGTGGTGAGGCTGTGCCAGCCCTGCCCGTCTCCTGCACCAGCCGAGGCCCTTCCCACCAGCAGCCCACGCTGGCTTCCCACCGCAGCCTGCCTGTCAGCACTCCACAGCCACCACCTGCTGCCCACTTTTGGAGCTTTGCTGACCAACTACAGTGAGAGGCAAAACCCAGACACCAAAGCCCCAGTTCCCAGCCTCTGCCCCTTCGCCAACCCTCAGCTTGATCAAACAAAACCACCTGCAGGCACCCAAGAGACGAAGCAGCTCCAGCAGCCGAGGCCACGCTGCATGGACCCTGCTGACAAGCAGCCCTCAGCCTCACCTGCTTTCTACCTGCTGCTGCAGCTCCTGCACCTTCTTGCATATGTCTCCAGCCACTGGGTAGGTCTTGCCCACTTTGGTGAAGAGTGCAGCCACCTTGTCAGTCCGCAGGAAGCCGGCAGCCCTGCGCTTCAGCATGTGCAGCAGACAGGCTTCCACCACACCTGCGAGAGAGGGAAGGAGACACACCTGTGGGTGCTGCTGGCCTTCAGGCTCCTCTTGCTGAACGCCATCTGCTGACCCCACTGGTGTGGAGTCAGCAGCAGAGAGGAGAGGTGGGCAAAGGCAGGCTGGGTCTCAGGGGGTGCACGCCTGGCTCTGATCTGCAGCATCTTCGAGGCTACAGCTAGTGCCAGAGAATGAACCAAGGGGCTGAGACAGCTCTCAGGGTCTTCACCTTTTAAAGGTTACTGTGAAGGATTTCCCCTGTTCTACTGAAAATGAAGCCAAAGGCAAAACTTCTCAGCTCCTTGTGCCAGAGCCACATCACCCAACACAAGGTCTAACGAGCTGGAAATGTGCTTTGACTGCTGATCTCTGCTCCCATTGATCTCTGTGAGCTGCTGCATCCATTTCTCCCACTTGCATTCCTCCATCTGGTCCTGCTAGCAACAGGAAGGTCTCACAAGAGGCCACAGGTCCCTGCTCTTTGCTACTCAGGGGCAGGAGCTTTAGCACTGGCCTGTGAAGAACGGTGCTGGTAAGGAGGCATCTCCTGTAAGTTACACAGAGCCCAGGGGCAGAGCACAGCCTGCACTGTGATACTGTGATCACTGCCACAGGATGCTGGCCGGCAGAAGCAGGGTAGAACAAATCATCCTTTCACTCCTGATTGTTGAAACCTTAACTCTTCGTGTCCCAAACCAAAGTGAGATGCTTTCACTATGCCACCCCTCCCTGGAAACAGGTATAGAAAGGACAAAAGAAGTCTGCCAGCCCCCTCAAGCTGCCTCATGGATTCCATCCTCCTCTGGCAGAGGAAGGCTGAAAGGAGCAGGAGACAGATGCAAACATTACTATCACAGCTGGGGAGGAACTCGGATGCAGTGAGACTGGTACACATGGCAACCCAGGCTGGGGTGAGGCAAGGCACCAGGAGAGTTACAGCTGCTTTTATTATGCATTTCACTGCTTAAAAATGGCACAAACTGCTCCTCCAGTACTGCTGCCTGCAGCTCCCTCATCAGTGGTGACTAATCCAAAACGTGGAGAAATGAGGAGGCTGGGTGAGGAGAGAGACCTGCAAGAACCAAAGGCAGAGCTACACTTCCTGCAGAACACACAAGCACTGGAGCCCAGCTTGGTCTCAGCTCAGCTGAGCTGGGCCTTAGGAGTTTTATGTGTGTGTGTTTTGTACTGAAGATGAACCAGCTCTTAGGACACTTGCAGGACTGAAGTCACAGGGGCTAGTGGAAAACAAACAGGAAAGCAAACAACTCTGCTAGGGAAGAGAAACCTCTCCCAAAGCAGTGCAGATCACTACAGGAAAGCAAACAACTCTGCTAGGGAAGAGAAACCTCTCCCAAAGCAGTGCACATCACTACAGGAAAGCAAACAACTCTGCTAGGGAAGAGAAACCTCTCCCAAAGCAGTGCAGATCACCACAGGACAAGGAAGCCACACTGCCTGGTGAGAGAAATTCACCATTCAGCAGAGCTCACCATCTAGCTTTGGACAAGAAGATTAAAAGGCCTCTGCAGGCAGAGGAAAATGTACCTCTGCTGAAGCCTGAGAGGGAACAGGGGTGCAGCCAGACCCACAGAGGTGCAACCAGACAGCTACACCAGACCCACCTGCCAGCTTCGCTCTGCCAGCCTTACTGGCCACCACTAAGAGACTGCCCTGTGCTCTTCCAGCCCTGCAAGGCTGCACCAGGACCCTAACCAGCTCTCATTTAAAGTGCTGCAGGGGGGAGAAAAAAAAAAGAAACCAGACAAAAACAAATCAAAGCCAAACCAAACCTGAAGCCCTCCCTTGCCTATCAGCTTCCCAATCGAGCCTGCAGATGACTCACCCAGCCAACGCTGGCCATAAAAAGGGATGAAGGAGAACAGAACCAATTCATTCATGGGGGGAGGAGGGGGAACTACTTTATTGCAAGGTGAGCACTCCCTGAAGCCAGGCAGGCAGGAAGGAAACCCTTACAGAGGGGTCTGGGCTCAGCATCCCAGGGATGCTCTCCTGTGTTCAAAGCCAGCAGGCAGTCCTGCAGTCAGAATTGCCACATGAAGTGTTGGTTGTGAGTGACAAATGGTTCTCCATCTGCCCTGGTGCTCACTGCATCTCTCCCAGGACTCAGCAGCTGCTTTGGGAAGGAGGCAGAGTTTTGTTGTGTTTTAAGCCCAATGTTGTCAGGTGCTGAACACTTCCTGAAGACTTTTCTCTCCTCCTTGTACAGAATGGCCTCCAAATCCTGCAGTGCCTGTGCTGACAGAGACCTCCCTTCAGTGCTCAGCCTCTGAAGCCCCCTAAGCCATGGCCCAGGCAATGAATGGCATCAGAACCCCCTCCAGCATTCAGCTAGCTCAGGAGCTCCATCAGGAACGTGTCTGCACGGAGCAGTGCCAGTGAAAACATCTCCTCCACCTCAGCACTGCACCCCTACCCCTGTGCTGTGCAGGCTGGAGAGGCACCTGTGGATTCATAGAAATAAAAGATACTGATGAAGAGAAGCATTTAGGAGGGGCTAAAACCTCACATTTTGTGTCTCATCACAGTGCAGAAGAGAAAACTGCAACTGGCTTCCTGCTGTCCCTCCCTGCAGACGCTCCCCTGGTGTGTGCTCAGGAAGCACAGCTGTTTGCTCTGGCAGTGCAGAGAGCAGCACCGGGAGAACAAATGGGAAAGGCTCTGTGGGACACCCATGCCACTGCCTGGCTTTCAGCTGTGAAGCCAAAGATGTTTTCAAGCCAAGTAACACTGGCTACAATCTGCCAGAAGAGAAAGTGTCCACGGAGAGCTCTCATCTCCCCAGGAGGCAGCAGTGGGACTCGACGCTGGTGGCTTTGGGATTTTTCAGTTTTAATTATTTTTATCAAGCTAGAGCTATCCTGACCTAGCAAAGCCAAGCCTCAGGGTGCAGCCTGCATCCATTCTTTGCACCACAGAATCCTAGAATGGCTCAGCTTGGAAGGGACCTCAGAGATCATCTCCTCCAACCTCCCCGCCACGGGCAGGGACACCTCTCAACCAGACTCAGCTGCCCAAAGCCTCATCCTGCCTGGCCTTGAGGACCCCAGGGAGAAGGCAGCCACAGCCTCCCTGGGAAGAAGTACAGAAGCCAACAGCCTCTCTTCTCCTCCTTCCTAGTTCTAAGTTTAGTTAGGCTGCAAATTCTTCCCTTGCAGCACAACCTGGATAAGAACCACTGAAAACTCCAAATTCCTCTTGAAGTGCAAAAACGGCAGCTCAGTGCTTCTGGCCAGCACCGAGACAGGGACAGTGCAAACAGCACAGGGAAGCCCTGCACACACAGAGCCCCCAGCCCCTGCCCCCAGCAAAGGAGTAACTGGGGAGGCTGCCGAGCCCTGGGGGAGGCTGCCGAGCCCTGCGGGAGGCAGTGCAGCCAGTACAAGCCAGTGTGTCTCATGGTACAAACCATGAGGCACCGTTCCTTCATGGAAAGAGTGGTCAGGCACTGGAACATGCTGCCCAGGGAGGTGGTTGAGTTGCCAACCCTGGATGTGTGTAAGGATCGTTTGGATGTGGTGCTTGGGGACAGGGTTTAGGGGTGAACCTTCTCAAGCAGGGGTCTGGGTTGGACTGGGTGATCCTGAGGGTCACATCCAAGCTGAATGTTTCTGTGATTTCTGTGCCCCATGGTACACACCAGTGTGTCTCAGGGACTTACTGGCACTGAAGGACTTGGGGTTTTCTTCTGGGCTTCTTTTTTTTTTTGCTGGGTTTGGGGTTGGTTTGGGGTTTTAATTGGTTTTATTTCAATAGCCAAGGGGCCTCTGAGCATTCACAGCATTCAGTTTGGGGTTTTATTTCAATAGCCAAGGGGCCTCTGAGCATTCACAGCATTCAGTTTGGGGTTTTATTTCAATAGCCAAGGGGCCTCTGAGCATTCACAGCATTCAGTTGAGGCCTGCACAACTGTTTGTGCTGTGCCCACCCACCCCCTTGCCTGTCCCCAAGGCAAATGGATCAAGTCGCTGTTGTGATAAAAGCTGGACCACAATCCTGGCCCATCCACCTTCCTGCAACCCAAATGGAGCCTCAGAGTCCTACAAAGAGGTTTTCCTACACTCCTGTACCCACTGCCTCTCTGAAAAACAACAGTGATTCACCTGGCTTTGTGATTGCTCATTTAATTGCTCCTTACCCTCTAGTTTCACTTCCAACAGCACTGGCAAACTGCTGCTCAGATGGAGAAATAAAGCATCCTCAATTCTGGTTACTACTTTCTGTGTTAAGGTCCCACTGCATCAGGCGCTGCACAAACACACACTGAGAGACAGCCACTCAGAGGAAAGACTGATCAAAAGCAGAAGAAAAGAGGTAGAAACTTATCCCACTTTTTGCAGCAAGAGAACAGCTTTCTGGAACACCTGAAAGAATCAGCACCAGGAGCTGGGGATCAAGGCACTTAGCAGCTTTTGTCTGGGAGCAGAGGGGGAAGATTACTCAGCCTTGTCCCCTGGTGAGATGGACAGCACAGCAGTGTGTTTCTCCTCTCCATCATGCCCTCAAGAAGAGAACACCCACAACCCAGCCACCTTCAGGGATTTTTTTGTTGCAGCTGGCCCTGGAATGGCTCTGCCCGGGCTGCGCGGCAATGGCCCTGCCCGGGCTGCGCGGCAATGGCCCTGCCCGGGCTGCGCGGCAATGGCCCTGCCCGGGCTGCGCGGCAATGGCTCTGCCCGGGCTGCGCGGCAATGGCCCTGCCCGGGCTGCGCGGCAATGGCCCTGCCCGGGCTGCGCGGCAATGGCTCTGCCCGGGCTGCGCGGCAATGGCTCTGCCCGGGCTGCGCGGCAATGGCTCTGCCCGGGCTGCGCGGCAATGGCTCTGCCCGGGCTGGCGCGGCAATGGCTCTGCCCGGGCTGCGCGGCAATGGCTCTGCCCGGGCTGCGCGGCAATGGCCCTGCCCGGGCTGCGCGGCAATGGCCCTGCCCGGGCTGCGCGGCAATGGCTCTGCCCGGGCTGCGCGGCAATGGCCCTGCCCGGGCTGCGCGGCAATGGCTCTGCCCGGGCTGCGCGGCAATGACTCTGCCCGGGCTGCGCGGCAATGGCTCTGCCCGGGCTGCGCGGCAATGGCTCTGCCCGGGCTGCGCGGCAATGACTGCTCCAGAACTTCTTACAGCTGTTTGCAAAGGTCCTGACCAGGCTGATCCCAGAGGAGTCCTAGCCCAGAAGCAGCTCACTGAGCTGTTGTATGGCAGCAAGGGAACAGTGCCAAGGGCCTCAGCTTCTGCAGACTCCTGTTCTCTCAGGACATGAACTCAGCTGCATCAAACAAGGCTCCCAAGCAGCAAGTCTGACACTGCCTCCCATGCTGGTAAACCTCCCAAACAGAACTACTGGCTCAGCCGACAACCACCCCCTTGCTTCTTCACCCACATCACACACACCAGCTCAAGTGTGACACCAGTCCCTGAAAGGAGGAGCAGGACACAGGGGCACATCCCTGCCTGACCCCCTCAGCCATCAGCTTCCACCAGGAAACATCTGCTGCAATCAAAGGCCATCTGCAGGTGGCAAAGCAATGCCTGTGGCCTGGCACAGGCAGGAGCCCAGCTGCTGATGTCACCTCTGCAAGCGAGGCTGCTCCTGCTCCAAGGAAGAGAGAGCATCTCAGCCTCCACCTGGGAAGCAGCGGTGGGGGCGAGCACTGTTTGCTTGGTTGCTCATGGGGCTCTGCAAGGCCAGGCAGAGCAGCAGGGGAAAAACAAAGAGTGATGACAGCATGGGGATGCTCTTCACATCACAGTCAGGGATGCTGTCTAGCAACCATCACAACAACTCTTAACCCAGCTACTGTTTTGCTTTGGCTTTCAATCAGAAACAAAGAAAATGAGGAGGGGAGGGAAAAAAAAGCCAAGCAGAGAGAAGCAGAGCAGCAGCTTTCCAGATGCCTGAAGCAATGCAGCAATAATTGGCTCCAAACCTTAAATGAAGCAACCTGCCTTTAAAAATGACTGCAAAGAAGGGCACTGCTGTTGCTTAGGAAACAGCCTCCCTTCTTCCCACCTTCACTGGGGGGTGGTTTGTTGTTTTGTTGTGTGGGGTTCCCCCCCCCCCATTGTCTTTCTTTAAGACAATAAAATATTAATGAAACAAACGTAGTGAAAAGCACAACAGGCACAGCTTTAATTATTACCAAGTGGTGCAGCTGCCACAGAGGGCAATTTCCACAGTGACTGTCCCTAAAGCCCCAGGATGCAATTATCCCACTGTGACATTTCCTATCCGAAGGACTTGGCATGGCATCAGTCCCCAGCTGACTGTGACACAGGTGGAGGGCAGACACACTGGGGCTAGCTGCTGGACTGCCCCAGGGTGGATGTTCCATGGGATGAGAGAGTAATGCACCACATGCAGGTAGCCTCAGCTCTGGGTCCAGGTTCCAGCCCCAGCCTGTGTCACCTCTGAGTCACTTCATTCTCTACTTCATTCATGGACTGAGGGTAGCAATCCTGGCTGTCTCCAACTTTGCTCTCCTCCTTCACACATGGGAATCATTCCAGAACAGCTGCCTGTCCATCCATACCTGACCTAATCTGAATTAGCTTTCCAGCACCCAGTGGCTTCTATCATTCTATCATTCAAGGGCAGGACACCTTGCAGCACAGATGTCCTCCTGTTCCACCCCAGGGGACCATACAGCTGTCACCTCCATAGTGCAGGATGGCAGGAGGGGATCCCTCCAACACAGTGAGCAGCACAAGAGCTTCACAGATGTTAGGTAAAGAGGTCTGCAGCCTGGAAGGGTCAAGGAGGGCTTTTTGCTCACTGTGTGCCCAAAGGCAGGCACTGATCTCACTGCACCTTGCCTCCACCACCCACAGCCAGGTGCTCCTGCACATGCACACAGCCTAGCTCAGTCAAAAGGGAAACTTCAGCACATCCCAGATATAAGAGCAGATATTGGAGAGAAATACTTGACAGGGAGGGTGGGGAGACACTGGCACAGGTTGCCCAGGGAGGCTGTGGATGATCCTCTCCCTGCAGGTGTTCAAGGCCAGGCTGGATGAGGCATTGAGCAACCTGGGCTGGTGGGAGGTGTCCCTGCCCATGGCAGGGGGGTTGGAACTGGATGGTCTTGAAGGTCCCTTCTGACCCAAACCATGCTATGAATCCTGAGCAAACCTGTGGAAGAATCACCTCGAGCTGCAGAATCTTTCAGCAGCCCAGAGAGGACCTTGTCAGCAGTGCTCAAATGGCTTTCACACACAAGGTAACTGAGGACACCTCCTTAGCTCCACTTACCTTTGCTCTTTCTTGTTTCTCTTCTATTTTAAGCCAGCCACAAACATCAGATTTCTGTTTCCCAAGCATTAGTTTGAACCAGTATAATCACCCTTTTTACAGGGAAACAAGGCAGCATTCACAAGCTCTTCTTCCTGGAAGCCTCCACATCTCTCCTCTGCTGTGCAGGAAGTTTTCCACCAACTCACTACTGCTTTGCACTTTGGCTGCTTGTGCTTCTTGCCTGCTGGTGATCTGCAAGGCAACCAGCCTGGATTCTTGGATTGCAATCAGTTCCCCATGGCAGGCTCCCAGGGAGCAGGTGAAACCAAACTGACCTCCTTCATTTGCCCTCCTCCTATTGCTCTGCTGGAAGGTGTCAGAAAGCAGCAGTTTGAAGACACCAAAGGGCATGGTGTGCCCAAACTGCCCCCCTCCCACAGTGCACCAGCACAGGCTTTCCAGCAGCTGAAATCAATACAGATCACCAATTGCAATCACACTCAGCAGCACCTGCATAAAACCCAACCAGCAGGCAGCAGAGGCATCACAAGGTAGGGGAAAACAGTCCTGCAGAGAACTGTCTGGGATGAAGGGAGCTGCAGGCTTGGGTAAATCAGGTTCCTGCAGCCCCACTTTATTGTTGGGAAACCCAAACCAGGTAACCCTCACCTGGAGTTGCAAACTGCACAGTGCAGGGCTCAGACTGCTGGTAAAAGGATGGCACAGAAAGCATTTTGGGGGTTGTCATGAGAAGGGCCTTTGGGGCTGGAAAATGAAGTGACTTAATGTAAAGAAAATTAACCACTGTTTCCTTTGTGGAATCTGGCACTCTAGGAAGGCACAAAAAAAGAGATTGAGCGAGTGTCCTTCATCAGAAAGGCCTCCCCAGGCAGCTGGGTGCACAAAGAGGTTATTTACACACCCAGACATGTGCTGGGATCGCTGTGTGCACAGGCACAGGGGCAAACAACTCCTGTAAGCCCTCTGAGCAGAGCGGAAGGTGATCCCCAGCCTGCTGTCACCAGGCTTCCAGCAACAACCCCCGGCTGGGGCACAGCAAAGTGCAGATCCTCACGACACAGAGACTGGAAGAGCAGCACTGCCCTTGGAACAAATCCACACAGCTCAGGTACTGCCCTGGTATGGCTCAGCTGGCAGCAGCCATCTCCAGATTCATTCACTGCAGCCAGGTTGGAGGAGCATCCCCTGCAGGAACCACTGCTGGATTTCATTAAGTGCAGCTCTGATATTGATTTACAGTCCAAATAATCACAGTTCCCAATCAAGCTTTGGAAAAGGTCCCTTTTTTCTTGGTGTGTGACTTCAACAAGGCTACATCTTGCAAGGTCTGGGGGACCAAGTTCAGTTTGTCCCTTTTTTTTTTTGCCTTTATGCAAATCTTGACATAATTTCATGGTGTGTGGAGTAAGAGCTTTAGGGCTGGGGCTGGAAGGGTGGCAAGCAGAAAAAAACCCAAGAGGGCCTGTGGAAGGGGTTATTTATGGCATTTGTTTAGCAGATGAGGCTTTCCTGAGGCAGGAAGAAATACTGCAGCCAAACACTTTGTTTTCATGGAAACTGAGCACAGGGAATTGAACTCAGGAGGCTGTGGAAAATAAGAACAAGTGAGAAGAGGAGGATGATAAAGAAGCAATCTGACGCTCACCATCTCCAGCTGCTCTTGCTTTACCTGGCTAATCCCAGACCTGCCCCAGCTTTATTACCAAGCTACAGCATGCTCTGTCATTAAGAAATGGATACTGAGCAGAGGAGAGGTCCAACTGTGCCTGCAGAGCAGCTCAGAAGCAAATGGCTGCAGAGGAGACAGCCAAACGTGCTGCTTCGTCCAAGGGTGCAGCTTTGTGCATTACAGGGAAGAGGGAAGAGCTGAGTACCAAATGTGTGTTTAAGTCTCAACCCCCACCTGACATTCTGCCTTCAGATGCCAAGGATTGGAGACTCCTCAGATACAGCTGCACTGCAAATAAGAGACTTGATGTGACAAACCCAAGCAGGCTCGTGGGACGCCAGGCAAGGATAAAAGGAGAGCGCCGTGCTGGAGCCAGGCTCTCACTCCCACCTGCCTCATCTGATCTTCTATCCATCAGTCATCAAAGCCATGCAGAAGCCCTGCACTGAGGCAGAAGGATTCCCTCACCTATCAGAACAAAAAGCACTTTAAAAAGTGATTCATTTTGTACCAGCAACTTCCTCAGACCTCAGGTGCAGTGGTTCAAAGATCACAGTGTGGGGGGGAGGGGATGAAGCTACCTGTGCTCACCTCTTCATTTTCAGGGTTCAGCACCTAGGCCTGGGCAGTGAAGAGTTCACATCACCCGGACAGAGTACCCTTGGCACAAAGAGACAAACAAATTGCTCCCTAGAAGAGGAGGAAGCAAGAGTGTAAGTAAAGTCCAATTAAGTATTTTCTTCACAGCCTCAAGCCCATGGCTCAGCACTTGGGTACAGCTCCAGCTTCCTGACAGGGCATCCCTGAACAGCCACATCAAAGGGATGTGTTCCTTCCCCTGCTGATGCTCCTCCACCACCACTCCAGTGCCTGCTTTTAGCACAAACCCATTTCTCATTTCACCACAAGCCTGTGGACATCTGCAGCTTGCAGCCTCCCTGAGAGCTCGGTACATTTATCACAGGTTCTTACTCACAGCAGCCCTGCCATGCTTACAGTGGGACATCATCAGCACTGCCAGGAGAAGGGAGTTAAAAGGTGCTGCATTGCTGCTGCAGCTCTTACTCTGACTGCTGAAGTCAAGATGCCCAATGCTGGAACAACAGTGAGGCCAATCTGTTCTCAGATTTCATTTCATTTTCATTTCAAGGCTGCCAAGTGAAGACCTCTGAAGCATCTATTACCTTCTATTAGTGCTTGGTAAAGCATTAGCACAGCCAACCACTTGGAATCCATGCAAAGGAGAATGCCAAGGTGATAGGTGCCAGAAGAACAGCAAGGATTTGGATTGTACAACGGGACAAAGAGAGGTTAACTGTGAGCAGGACAGAGAGATCTCATCTGTGAGCAGGACTGCACAGGACCAGGTGCTGTGCAACTGTCTAGGGGACAAAGCATCTGCCCTGAAGTCAAACTGCACTTGATGACTACCACAAGAAAACCTTACCATTTCACTCCTGGAGGTTTCATTTGAAAGGAGGTAAAGAGATGTTTGAAACACTATAAAAGAATGATTTGGTTTGATAACTCTGTTTATAGTTGGCTGGATGGAAGCAAGAATGATTCCATTTGAAAACTCTGCTTAGAGTTAACTGGATGGAGCCTGGAAGCAAGGTAAAAGCAGCAGTTACTGGGAACTGAACAGCCAAAGCTCTGTGGTTCCACGGTTAAGCTCATCTGGACTCAAGCAAATTGTGGTTTGCTGTGCCACACAGACATCACATTTTCAATAAGTCTGTGAGGAAAAAGAATAAAACTAAGATCTGTATCTAAGTGGACAATCCTCAGTGCTAAAGATAGCTCTGGCTGGAAAAACATCAGGGCTGGGAGTTGGTGACTGCTCCTCTTTAAGCCCTCGCCCATTAAGCTGCAAGGATCTCAATACCCTTCAGAAAATGGAAGTGTTTCCATTAAACACTATTAAGGGCAAGTCAGAATTGCTGAGGTTTCTGTAAATAATTGAGCACAATTCCATCCCTTGGCCCAGGACTGAAGCAGAGTGCTCTAAAAAGTACGAGACTCTCCTCCTCTTCTCAACCCAAACCCACGTGCAGCTCCCAGAGTGTTTGGTTTCACATCAGAGCTAATATTCACTCTATTTATTCCTCCCCCTCCTTCTCCTCCTCCCCTCTAGAGCATGACACTCATTACTTTAAAGCAGTCATCTTTGGAACACAATCAAAGACCTTTTAAATGTGTGTGAGGGAAAAAAAATGTTTGCCTGCCTGCAATCACTCTGCTCCCTGCTCCTCTCTTTGGGCTAAGGTGTTTATGGAGGGAGGTGCAATCTCTGTAAACTATTTTATCAGCATTATTCATCACTGCAAATGTTCCATTTGGTTTCCAAACAGGAGCAGGAACACAGAGAGGCTTCTGTCTTCTTTCAATCCACTGTGGAAATGCAGGACTCTCATACATGTTTTGTTTTGGTTTTTAAACTAATAATGCCAAGAGTAGGAAAAGCCAAAAGCATTAAAGTAATAAATTGTCTGCTTGGACAATGGTGATTTACATCTATTTGTGCATAAGCTACATTCCTGTGAGCTGAGGAAAAGGAGGAGAGGAAATGGAACTCTTATTCTTCTGTCAAACCTAGGAGCTTTGTGATCTTTAGAAGCCTCAAGGGAATCACCTCAAAACCCCCAAGCCTAAGGCATCTCTTCCCAGTGGGGCTGACTGTCAGAGGAGCTGGAAGGCTCTCACTCCAACAGCAACTGATGGGAACAGCTTGTGTGGACACTCAGGACCCTCCAAAAATGACCAGACTAGCTCCAAATCAACCTCCCCTTCCTTCCATCTGTTAACACTTTGTGACCATCCTTTAACTAGGAGGCAGAGAAAGGGCTTCCAGCAGGAACTTATTTCCCACTTAAAACCAAAGATGAGTTCCCCACATTGCCACCTCCCATTTCACTGCAAAAGGCTGTGGATATTTGATATTCTTCTGAAAGCTTTCCCCATCCTGAATCACAGAGTCACAGAACTGTCAGGGTTTGGAAGGGACCTCAAGGATCAGCCAGTTGCAACCTCCCTGCCATGGGCAGGGACACCTCACACCACAGCAGGTTGCTCACAGCCACATCCAGCCTGGCTGCAAACACCTCCAGGGATGAGGCTGCCACCACCTCCCTGGGCAGCCTGTGCCAGGCTCTCACCACCCTCATGGGGAACAACTTCTTCCTGACATCCAATCTGAATCTCCCCACTTCTAGTTTTGCTCCATCCCCCCAAGTCCTATCACTCCCTGACACCCTAAGCAGGATGCCCCTGGGTAAGAACCTCTGGCTGAGAGATGCTTTGAAGAAGTACATTTCTCTTCCTCAGCTGAGTGCATTCTCCTGTGATGAACTTTAACCCAGTCCTGCAATGCAGGGCCAGGAAAGCAGAGATTTCTGACTCATGATTTTTCATTGCTTGGGGCTGGCAGTTGTGACGTTTGGTGACTCTGATAATTGTTTGGATTTCAGGTCCTGAACAAGAAAAAACCCTCAAAACCCAGAACACACACTCCAGCATCATGCAGTCATGGGTTCCTAATTAGATCTTCTCTTTCAAACACAATTAACTCTGTGCAAAAGGGGATGAGGAGTCATCAGAAGTGCAGTGAAGAAAGCAGTCCCACAACTAAGCACATTTTTGTGGTTAGCCCTTATGGCTGTCAGCAGCTCAGGCTCCTAACCAGCACTACCAGCAGCTCCTCCTGGTCTTGAGGAGCCACCTGCCATGCTCATGGTCAAAGCCTTCCTGGTTTTCCACTCTCAGCTTTGACAGAGACACATCCTTGATTTCAGCTGGAGCTCTTTGTATTCATACAAACACCTCCCAGTGCCTGAAGGGATCCTGCAGAAAGGCTGCAGAGAGACTTCTCATAAGGGTGTCTGGAGCCAGGACAAGGGGGAATGATTTGAGGCTGAGGCAGAGCAGGGTTAGACTGGAGCTGAAGAAGAAGCTCTTCAGTAAGAGGGTGGTGAGACTCTGGCACAGGCTGCCCAGGGAGGCTGTGGCTGCCTCCTCCCTGGGGGTGTTCAAGGCCAGGCTGGGTGAGGCTTTGAGCAGCTGAGTCTAGTTGAGAGGTGTCCCTGCCCATGGTGGGGAGGTTGGAGGAGATGATCTCTGAGGTCCCTTCCAACCTGAGCCATTCTGGGATTCTATGAAACACAGACCCTGTAATTTACAGCCTTAAGTGATCTCTAGGCATGTGGCTGCAGAACATCCAGCCACACACAATTGCTTTCCTGTTGTCTACCACCTCCACAACGAGTGGAGTACTCATCATCGGCTTTTGGAAGCTGTGACATCATCCCATGGAAGCTGGGAAGTGACTGGGCTGTTGTGTCATGGAAAGTCCAATCTCAAGTGTTTTGCAGGTTAATGTCATGTACTGCAATCATGTCACACACTGAGCTGGCTCTAAATGCTACCAGGACTGGGCAACATGGTGTAATGGCCATGGTGGTCTCCAGCTGGCAGTTGGGCTTGATGATCTTAGAGGTGTTTTACAACCAGAACAATTCCATGATTCTGTGACTCAGGAACCATTCTGCTTCTCAGAATCTGCCACTCCTTTTGCTGGGAGAAGATCCTCACTCACCCAGACCTACTCCAACTCACATTTCTCTCTACTTAATTCCCAAGAAGGAAGCCTCTTAACCTGACACTTCTCCAAGCAAGGAAAGATGAATACTTGCAAATGCCTCTGAGGAGAAGGACTGCAACCAAGGCATGGGGGAACCCAAAAACTGTGAAGGGACAGTATGGCTGCTGAGAACACTGCCAGCCACAAAAACTTCAGGGGAGCTGCTGAAAGGAGGCTGCAGGAGCAGAGCAGAGCGGCAGCAGCAGCCTTCTCCCCGGCCCGCAGGGATGGCACCGGCTGAAGCAGCAAGGCAGGGTCCCTACGTCAGGCGATGGCAGCTGCCGTTACCAAGGGAACAGCACCAGATCACCCTGCCTGACAGCATCCCCAGCCAGCCTGACAGAGCCCCTGCCCACTGAGGGGGTTATGGCCATCCACAGAGCTGGGCTCATTTCATTATGCTCTGACTGACATCACTAACCTGGAGACATTCACTCCGCAGCCTCCTGCCGCCCGAAGGCAGCCGGAATCTGTGTCCCAGTGCTTGGCACACATTAGCCACACACAGCCCACACGGAGCCACTGCAGCTCTGGACCAGAGGGCCCTCACAAACCAGGCAGGGTGAAGGAATAACTGGAAGGTAACCAGGTTATAAACTGGGCTGAGAACAAATACAAATCCATTTGCATCTGTGTGTCGCTTTCCCTCCTGTCTGTGTGTGAGGAGGGGCCCTGGTGAGCGCAGGCTGTGGTAACCCAGGACACACACAGGAGCCAGGAACCCATCCTCCAGGAACCAGCAAAAGGTGGCATGGAGCTGCCCCAGGTCTGGAGAACAGCATTTCCTTCAGGAGCCTGCAAGGGCAAGCTCCCTGCTTCATCCTCTGTGCTCAGCAGCTTAAACAGCTCCTGCTCAGACTGTCTGCCACCTCAGCGCAGATGTCCTGTGGTCTCAGGGTGACTGTGGGGCAAGAATGGGACCCTCCTACCCACCAGGTGCCAACACACCTCCATAGAGTCAAATCCCATATAAGCTGCTCCCGATTTGCAAATGAATGCTACAGAACAGGAGCTGCTCTTCCAGCTGCATCCCCTGGCTTGATTCCAGGCCCATGGAGACAGGTTCCAAGGGCTAGCCAGGCTGTGAGGAAAGCCATCCTGGCTCCACACCCTGCAGTGATCTTACCTGAGAAACTTTCTCCTGCCTAGCAGCTGATGCAGCCATGCTCTGCTCAGAGATGCAGCAGTGAACCCTGAGTGTCAGCTCAGCCTTGGAGTTCCCAGTCCTTGCAAACCCCAGGCACCCACGGGTGTGGGATGGCACCCACCACTTAGCTGGTACCTTCAGCCACTTAGGACCGAGGGGAGCTAGGAAACTTTCACCTCCTGATGCAGACAGGCCCTGGAAATCAACTGCCATGTATTTAAGACTTGCTGAACTCAGCCTTGCAGGAGAGTAACATGATTCACAAGAATTCTATATTTATAGCAAAGATTCACTGAAAGTGACTCATGGGCTGAGCCAATCTAATTTTAAAGAGAAGGGGAAAAACCTCTTGAAGAGGCACATGAAGCAGTGGGGGAGGGAAGAGACCTGCACACACACACAGAGAGGAGAGCCCCAGCCAGGAGCCATCCAAATGCACTGGAAACTGTTTTTCCATTCAATTAGCTGAAGTGCTAGCAGGACATTCAGCTTCACCTAATTCTGCTGTAGAGTTAATTAAGTCCTACATTCAAAGCAGCTGCAGGTTGGAACATTTCCTTAGGACAGGCAGGATTGCTGGGCTGGAGGGAGGCAGCTCCTGGAGAGTTATTAATTCAGATCCTATAGACCTCAGAAGATGAAACCAACTGGAATCACAGTGGGAGGAAGGGAGAAATATTGAGGAGATTTCACAGCACTGCTAATTTTGGCCGAGCAGACTGGAACAGAAATAGCTGCTGCATGACTCCTCCTCACCTCAGCACTGCAGCATGCTGCAGAACCCGCTGCCAGAGACAGAACAGACACACAGCACCCACAGCTCTCCACATCAAACAGGCAGCCTGCAGCAAGGGCATTGCTTCAGGGCTCCTCCACCTGGCTCCTGTCTCAGGATCCCTTTTCTCAGCTACTTTTTGTCCTCTGGGCAGTACAAATCAAACATGCAGTGGATAAAAGGGGAATATTTAAACAGAAGCTCAGCCTGAATGGAGGGAACAGCTACAGCCTTGCCTGACAGCAATGAAACCAGAGCCAGAAAGCAAGGGCAAGTCTTGCACTCCTCACTGAACGTGTAGGGATGGAGAAGTTCTCCTAAGCTGTGACTAAAAGGCAACCTGGAAGCAGCAGGCAGGCCAGTGGAGGATTAGCCTTGCACACATCACAACCGCCCCCAGCAGAGCGAGCTCAAGCTGGGATCTCCACGTTGTGACAGGCAAGGGTCACTGCTCTCTGCCTTTGGCTTTCAACCAAGGTGCCAACCCTTCTTTGTCCAAGCAGTCCACTCATCCCCAAAGCCAAATCTAACTTCCACTCTTCTCAACCTCTCCACTGCCACCAGCACAGAGCTTGGCTGCAAATGCTCCATTCTGTGAAATCCAGGAGCTGAGGTGTGGCTGCTCTCCAATCCCTCAGCAAGGCCTCCAAGGGCTCTGATCTTTGGAATCCCTGCATTTAGCTCTGGGAGCAGAGGAAACGCATCTCTGCAGGCAAAGGAAGCTGAGGCAGAGTCAGCTCTGTTGGGTCATTTACCACACAAGGCGATGATGTGACTGCTGTCCTCATGGACAAACTTCCTGGTGACAGCTTCTTCCATGATCTGCTTCACCTGGAACACAGAAAGAAGAGGTTGTGAGACCCCAGCACAAACCAGCACAGCACAGAGGAGGTTTGATTTCAACCTTTGCTTGCCCTTTCCCCAGCTGCCAAGGAATAACAGCTCAGTGCAAGTCCCACTTGGCAGGGAAGGGACAGAAGTAGGGAAAGGCAGGACAAACCCAAGCAGCCGTTTGTGGGATGAGGAAACCTTTGGTAGAACAAGGACAGGGCTCTGGGGGGCATGCTGCTACAACAGGCTGAATTATTTCAGAGTGCCTCCTGGAGAACTTCCTCAGCAGAAGTTCCAAAGAGCTGTGCAAAGCTTTTCAGATGCTCCACCCCTGGCCTTCCTGTGTTACCTGTGCTCACAAACCAAGGCTGTGCATCGCCTCTTCCCACCTGTGCCATTCTGCTCTTTTTCATGGGCAAAGAATCCCTGAGCTACACGAGCAACCCAAGAGAGGTTTGCAGCAGGCTGTCCCCTTTTGGGGGCCTTTACACACCACAGTAACTGCAAATTCTGCTCTGGAAGCTCTGCTGCACCAGCCACTACCCACGAATCACACAGGACCTACAGCCTGCCTCCATTGTTGCTTCTAGACACAACTGAACAATTAGAGCCAAGAAAATTGCAGGTATCACACTTCTCACTGATTTAAAGCACAGCTCCTCCCAGCTTCCAGTCTGTTGCATCAATCTCCAGAGGGAATTAATTGCAGATTACTGACTTTCAAAAATTAAGGAAGAAACCCAACAAATCTTACACTGAGGCTGCTGAGGAGAGCCTGCAGCTCCCTTCCGTTCATCTGCAAGCTCATTCCTCCCCGATGGCTGCTCCCCAGCACGGTACCAGATGAAACTCATCTGCCTCAACCAACTCATTTCTCAGGCACACATTCCTTCCTGGCCACGGAACAGTGGCTTTTCCAGAAGCAAACCCACCACCTTTTTTGGTTCCCCTCGTTTGTGAGCAACCATCCCAGGGTTAGGCCACCCTGCCTCGGGGAGAGCATCACCACTCCCAGGGCAGGAAAGGAAGCGCTGCTGTGGCAGCAGATTGAACAAGATGCTCACCTTCCAACTTCTTTGTTTGAACTTAATCATTTTTTAGGGCACTCCTGGGATCCAGCAAACAGTGAATTATCTGGCAGGGAGTCACTGTGTGGCTGCTCTTTACCTCCAAGCCCTGTGCACCAGCTGGCTCTGATCTGTGCACCAGCTGTATGCCGCTGGTCACCACCAGCCCGTTGCAGGTCTGCACACCCAGGAGACCTCCACCTCAGGGGGTCTGGCAAACTGTGTACTCAGCTCCTGTTAGGCTACATCTGGTACCTGAGATGACGAGTCCCCAGCTGGCTGGGTCACCACTGCTTTGCAGCACTGACAGGGCCAAAGGTTTGAAGCCTTCCTGCTCAGCACTGGGACCAGGAGGGGCTGCGGGACAGCCCTTCATCGACAGCTGGGCTCTGTACTTGCAGCTGCCTGTGGAGGAGCCTCCCCCAGTGAGATCATTGGTGAGGCCAATTCTGGATGCTGCCACCAAGCACGCCCTCCCCAGTATCCACCCCGAAGCCTTCATGCCCACTCCTACACCCCCAGCCCAGCTGGCAGCAGCCTGCAGCTCCAGCACTTGCTGCAGAGCCTTTCACTGCATGGAACTCTCCTCTCTCCAGAGTCTGGATCAAGTAGTCCTGCTTCTCACCAAAGAGGAGCCCTCTGCATAGCAAAGAAGGTGGTGGAGGGAAAGCAAAGGTGCAAAAGGCTCTGAAAGCAGCATGTGGTCTGTATCCCAGGACTTCCCAGCAAGTCTTTTGCACTGTGTACCACCTGGCTCACTGCTCACACACTGAGGCTTGACAGCAACAACTCCTAGCAAGGCAATTTGTTTGTCTCCTGTGGCCTGTCTGACTTGGCCACTGGAACTTTGTACCTGACAGGAAAGCAGTGGGAGATGGAGGAGTAAGAGGACATCAGGGAAGAGCCAAAAGTGTGAGGAGGTGTGGTGGATGGGCTCACACAGGATGTGTCTGAGCTATCGACCCAGCAATCCCCTTCTCAGGTTCACCTGCACATCACTGCTGATTTACAGCCCTGATGTCCGTCTGCCTTGGCAGGAACCCAACAGAACTCGTTCCAGACCTCACCTACAGGTTTGAAATCGTCTAGATAAGAGCACCTAGGCAGAGCACAGCTCTGCAAAAGGAAGGGGGCAGGAGAGCTGCCCAGTGCTGCCTGTTTAAATCCCAGCCCAACCCCGACCTGCGCTTCCCTGCATGGGAGGCAGCGTTCCGGCTCGCGCAGCTTGCAGGGGGAGCGAGGAGATGCTGCCATCCCCTGCCTCCATGCCAGCTCAGCCCTGGGCCTTGGCCAACCCATCTGTGAAACAGGGACAGTGACCCAACCTTTGCAAGCTGCTCTGATTTCACTGCATCTCATCTGCTAAGGCAAGGGCCTGATCCACCCAGGGGAAGAGTTCCTCCGAGTGCCAGCAGCACTGAGGTGGAATGCAAGAGGAGGCACAGGAGAGCTGTGCTGGGCTAAGTCGTGCATGTGGCTCCAGCTCACAGACACGAATTCAGGCACCATTAAGTGCTTCGCACTGCAGATTGTGATTCCAGTCTCAGCCCCCCAGGGAGCAGTAACTGGAATTCAATTCCTGGAGACAGGGAGGAAGAAGAGTCATTTACCAGGAGCAAGAGCTCCGAGGCCAATTCTCTCCTGTCACACGTTTCCCAGGCATGCCCCAGCCATCAGTCTTTATTAGCTCAGTATGTTACTCAGATCCCAGCCCGGAGCCCAGGAACAAAGAATATTCAAGTGTATTAAAAAGAGAAAAAGAGAAAGAAGATGGTTCCCGATGCAGCAACCAGCCCTGCTTCTGGACATCAGCACCGTGGGCTCTGTCCAGCAGCAGAGAGAAGCCGAGCAGAGCAGGCAAAGCAAGCAGGGTCTGCTCCCAGCTGCCACCAACCAGGGGACAGCTGCTGCACAGTTTCTGGAGAGCCAGTGAATGGTATTAGAAAACACACCGAGGGCACAGGCAGTGGAGATGTGGAGATTCCAAAGCTGGAATGCTGTGTTCTTCCAGCCCACATCATTCCTTCCTGCCACATAGCCCAGGGGTGCTCCAGGCAAGGAGCTAAGTCAAATGTTTCTGATCAAATCAAATACAAGCCTCCATGTTTTTTGTCTCTCTCCCCCTCCCCCTTCTCCCTTGCAGTTTTGTGCAGCTCTCCTCGCAGGCAATAATGCTGCTGTGCCTCTGCTCTAGGGAGCCACTTGTCAATGAAGCTGCTGAGCAGGAGCCTACACAGCCACCCACCTGCAGGTACCAGAGGACCTGACCAAACTGCAAATGAGTGTCCTTAGAAGAAACATCACCAGCACAGCCCCCACTGTCACACATCCACCTGCACAGGTAAAGAAACCTCCTCAGCCTACTCAGCTGAGGGCACCATTGCCTTGGAAACATCCCTCCTGTTCTCTGTGCCTCCTTTGCTGGCTCTGCACAGGATCTACTCGAGCAGGCTGTTCATTCACACCTGCTGGCTGCCACAAAAGCAGCAAGTGAGTCAGCTTCCCTGTGTTTTGCCCCCCCCAGGAGCAGCCAACCACCACAGAGAGCTTCAAGAGGGCTCAGCAACAGGTTTGGAAGACATTCTGCTATCCCAGGAAACGGAACAGGTCCTGTGAGCACCACATCACCCAACCACTGGAGAGCAAGGACGGGAAAGCTCTGCCTGTCCAAGTAAAGACCCTGGCATGTGAGGAGGGAAGAGGGTCCTGGTGGCTGCATGAACCAGGCAGAGCAAAGCAAGGGCCTCCAAAGAAAGCTGACAAGCATTTGCATGGTGTTGCAGTGGGTCACTGCTCCCGCTCCTACCCCCTACAATGGCCAAAACTCGCAGCAGCAGCCAAACACTGAGCACAGGTGTTTGGGTTATTCAACAAGCTTCATGGGCTCATGCCATAGGTCTCATGGCCAGGCTGGATGTGGCTGTGAGCAACCTGCTCTGGTGTGAGGTGTCCCTGCCCATGGCAGGGGGGTTGGAACTGTATGAGCCTTGAGGTCCCTTCCAAACCTGACAGTTCTGTGGTTCTGCGCCATAGGTCTCATGGGTTCATGCCCTAGGTCTCATGGGTTCATGCCCTAGGTCTCATGGGTTCATGCCCTAGGGTTAATTCTCATTACAAGAAAGCTTTAGAAATAAATTCAATAGTTTTTGCAGCAACCTGCTGGTATAAGAGATCAAAAAAGACAAAAGATTACTAAGACACCCCATGCACTGGCTGTGCATTACTTTATTCACATAGGGCTGGAAGAGACCCACAGGTGTTGCCTCTCCCATCCCACTGTCAAGCTCCTGATCCACTCCAAAGAGCACAGTCAGGCTGCAGCGTGCCTAAACTGCCACAGTGATGGATTTGTGACCAGGGCTGACCCAGCACAACTCAACCTATCTGCAACCTTCAGCGTTAGGAACCACCTCTCAAAGCAGCAGCACCCTTGCAGAGCACAGCCTGCTGTGCTTTCCCCAACCACACACCATGATGGGACACTGTCTGCAGTGCCAGCCCCAGCACCCAAGAACTGTGCTCAGAAAATACTGGAAGAAGCAGGAGAAGAGCAAAACCCCCCAGCAGTTTTTTCCTCAAAAGAGCAAACCTCGTGGCCAGCACCCTGTGCCTTCTCCACTCCTGCAGGTACTGCTCAGCTCCTTTACTGAAGGCTCCTGCTGCACTGACTCTGTCACTCTCGGTGAAAAGCTGGGTGGTGCAAAGGCAGCCTGTTAAACCAGTGCTCAGAAGTGGTTGCCTTTCAGCTGAGAGAGGAGCAATTGCCTTTCTGAAACGCTCTGAAACTTTTCAGGGTGAAAGTGCTGAGGTGATCCTCACCCTGTCTGCCTCACAGCTGAGAGAGAGTGCTGTGCTTAAACCCAGAAGAGGGCAAAATAAAAAAGAAAAGGAAAATCAATGTCAGCAGGTAGAAGGAAAGAGCCAGAGCAAAGGCTGGTTCATGACAGATTTTCCTGCAGAGAGAGATAAATGTTTGAAACAGGAACTTATAAGCAGCCTCAGCATGAATCCCAGCAGAGTTAAGTTTTCCAAGCACATTACAAGCCCTCCTTTTCCATTAGAGCCAACAAAAGACATTCTTTACCAGTGGGAGCTGAAAAAAATCCATCTGAGAAAAAGCCAAGACCATTACATTGCCCCAAAGGAAAGACGCCAAAGTTTTTGCCGAGAGGGAGAGACAAAACAAAACAAAAGGTCCACTTGGCACCGAGTGACTTTGGAGACAACCGTCTCGAGCTCTGCACAGACAACCTCATGTCAGTGGGCTTGGTGCACCCCAGAGTGTGCTCCTCTGAGCTCCGCTAGGCACTGAGGTTGTGTGAAAATAGCTCAAGGGGAGGAGGAGTCTGGGTTTAAAGGACAGGGGAAAGGAATCACAGAATGGCTTAGGCTGGAAGGGACCTCAGAGATCATCTGCTCCAATCTCCTCACCATGGACAGGGACACTTCTCAACTAGACTCCAAGAAGCTCAAAGCCTCATCCAACCCGGCCTTGAACACCCCCAGGCAGGAGGCAGCCACAGCCTCCCTGGGCAGCCTGTGCCAGAGTCTCACCACCCTTGTGCTGAAGAACTTCTTCCTCAGCTCCAGTCTAACCCTGCTCTGCCTCAGCTTCAAACAACTCCCCCTTGTCCTGTCTCCAGACACCCTCATGAGAAGTCTCTCTGCAGCCTTCCTGTAGGATCCCTTCAGCTATTGGAAGGCAGCTCTGAGATCCCCCTGGAGTCTTCTGTTCTCCAGGCTGAACACCCCCAGCTCCCTGAGCCTGAACTCATAGCAGAGCTGCTCCATGAAGATGAGCACAAAACAAGACCACCAACCCACACGTGGGTGTAAGAGGCTGCATGAACAGCACCACACAGAATAAAAACTGAGGCTGAAAACTACCAGAAAGTCAATTAGTGCCATGAAGGGCAGCAAGGGCGGATGGCCGGTACACTCCACCGGTGTGCATTCACTTCCTGACTGCCTAGTTAAAAGAGAAATCAAATCTCAGTGTCTCTGATGGCCTCTTGATGCCTTTTGTCTTAATGTGAGCAGAACAGTCAGGGTCCCCTTCTGCACCTCTGTGCAGTGCCCAGGCCAAGAGGTGTGCCCTTAACGTGCACACAATCGCTGCAAAGCTCTCCGGGTGGAAAGCTCTGGGCAACCCCCGAAAAGCCAAGCCAGCAGCAACCATCTAACAGAGCATTTGGGAGGAGGAAAACAAAACAAACCCAAACCCCAACAACAACAAATCAAAGCCAAACAAACAAATGCTGATGACACAGACAGCACCACCAGCACTTTCCAGCATTCTTCAAGCAATCTAAAAGCCAGAGCCCCATTAAAAGCATTTTAGAGGCTTTGAAAACAAATTAGCCTCAGAATTTTTATCTTTTTTTTAATTATATATCACTTGTTCTCCTCAGCTCGAGCTGGCTTGGATCAGGCAAAAGCCATTTCACTTTCCATCTCATACATTAGCACAAGGCTGCAACGCTGAGAGCTGGAAAACCTCGCTCAGATTTATTTATATATTTAAACATTAACCCAGGAGAGCAAACTCACACGCTGCTGAATCAAACCTGACACCACCTTGGCTCAAAGGTCTGACTCCAAGCTAAAATGTCCAAATGAAGTGGCAGGTTCCCGGCTGCATTAAGCACTTAGCAGGTGAGGGAGCAGCAGGTAGCACCTGCTTGGGAGCCCTGCAGCAAGGAGCTGGCTGGGTCACTCTAGGACATGGTCCTACAGTGCTGAGTACAGAGAGCTTTTTGTGTGTCTATCCCTGTTCTTCCACTTCCAGCCAACCTACACTGACTGAAACATCATCTGGTGTTTGCTGCTTCCCACACCAATAAATACTGGGGCGCTAGACTCAGGTTTAGGAACCTTGGCCATAGCAAGTCTCTCACCTGAGCTTTGATGAATCAATCCTGCTTGCTGGTCACTTTTAACTTCCCCAGCTGTGAGCTGTGGGGGAAGGAGGAGCAGAACAGTTCTCTTTTTTAAAATAGCTCTTCTAGCTGTGACAGGCAAGCATAAGATCTTCACTTAGCTCCAGCACAAGAACAGGCAGCTGCATGCAGCTGTTTCATAGCTGATGCCCCCCAAAATGACACTCCAGTGTCTGGGGATGAAAGTTCCATCTGGAACGTGGTTGCGAAGGTGCTCTTAGACCATGACATGTTTACATCACCCCCTGCCACCCTGGCAGGGACCCTAAGCAGCATCTCTTTGGAGTGGTCTCAGCATGAACCCTGCTCTGGGGTATGAGCCACTCCGCCCAAGGGCAAAGCTCAGTGGGGACTCTGTGCTGCCGGGCACATCCTGCCAGGTACAGCATCGTCCTGGGTCACACTGAAGCACTGCCCGCCCGAAGCCAACGGTGATCAAATGCCACCGTCCCCGTCCAGGCTCGGGGTGCTCGGTGATTCATTCACGAATGGATCTCAGCTTGCCCCAGCACGGAAGTGTCACACAGCCGTCTGCAGGACACCCCCCCCCACGTCCCCCCCCAATTCACCCAGCTCTCCCCCATCTCAGCACAGGCACCTGCCTGGGCTTTCAGGTGGGACCCAGTCCAGTTCACCTACAGCTGTCTGAGCACTTTCTTAGCACCGATTATCCCTCCTGAGCGCACAGCTGAGTTCGTACAAACCAGTAGTAAAGGAAACACAACCCCGGGGAAGGCAGCTGGGCCCGGGGGCTCACAGACTGTCCCAACACCGTCTCCTACCCAGCTTCAGCGGGGGACACCCAGCAAAGCCACCGACACGTTCCGGGAGCAGGACCAAGGCGGCGGTGCCACCAGCCAGCTCCCGCTTCGCTCACGGAAGGTCGCCCGTCGCACAGCAGCAGCCCGGGAATCCACTCCCCATTCACTCACTGCCCATTCATCTCCTCCGGAGCGTTCTGACTCCACCTAGCCGAAGCCGTTTCATTTACTCCGGACAGACTCGCCCGGCCCCGCTGCCAGCAGCACCAAACCGATTCACCGGCTTCCTCCATCTCCTTACCGACCCGAGTCCGCCGCGGGAGGCTGAGCACGACAGCCCGAGAGCCCGGGGACCCCCACCTCCCGGAGCACGGTGTCCTGCCCGCTTCACTGCCCTGGCCCCACGGGGGAGGACCCCCGCCGCCCGGCGAGCCTCCACCTCCCCCTTACCTCCTTCTTCACGTTCCACAGCAGCTTCTCCTTCACGGCATCCGCCGAGCAGCTCATGGCGGTGTGGGAGCGGGGCCGCCCGCCGCGCCCCGCGCTCAAAGCCGGCCTCCCGCGGCGCTGCGGACCCGGCGGCGGGGAAAAAGCTCCGCGCAGCCCAGCACCGTGCGGGGAACCTGCGGCGCGCAGCGCGCCCCCGCCGCCATCTTCCGCCGCGGCCAATGACGTCACCGGGGGCGTCGCCGGCGCTAGGAGCGTCCCCATGGCAACCGCGGGTCCAAGACCAGGAGGGAACGCGCGGCCCTGAGGAGTCCCCGCCCCCGGCCCCGGCCCGGCCCGGCGTCCCGCGGTCCCTACTCGTAGCCGCCCCGCTGCTGATGGAGCCTCAGGCTGACAGGAGCCCGCGGAGCGCAGGGGGTCGGCGCTGCCCTGGGCATTGAGCAGGACACTGCAGCCTCCGCAGCGGGGCTGAGGCAGCAGGCTGGGGCCGCGCTCAACCTGCTTCCTCCAGCGCTTGGTGTCGGATTTTCCACTACATGAGTGAAGCGCTTAACTGCCTTGTTTGAGCTGCTTCCTGACCTTAAGGAGCGCCCAGGAGGCGTTCGAGCTCTTCGTCCCAAGGCAAGCACGGATGCCGGCAAGATCGGTGCTCCAGGACATGCACATCAAGCCGGGATCGCTCCCAGCGAGTCCTCCAACTGATGCTGCTGGAAACCCTCCGGCAGCTGGGGCTGCAAAGGAAAAGCTGCCCAGGCAGGCACACCCCAGCAAGGGAAGAGCTCCAAGAGACCAGTGAGGAGGAGCTCGGTCACCCCGAGAACAGACCTCTGCTAGTGCAGGCAGGGAAGGGGAAAAAGGGAAAGACTGTTCCATTTTTGGAAGAGGCTGCAGATAGAGAACAGCCAAATTAGAGCAGAGAAGCTGATGTTGGCTACCTCAAAAGCAGAACATGATCTCTGACTCCAGTTCCTTCCCTGCTGGGCTGATACAGTATTTCTGTGCTTCAGGAATCCCAAACACTAAACAGATCACAACCACAACGCAGAACAACAAGAACAAAAGGGCAGAGACCAATAATAAAGGAGTTATGATGCTGGAGAAGAATCCCAGAAAACAAAAGATGCCACTTTATTCCAAATTAGTGTTCCATTTAATGCACTGAGAAAAGAGAAAACACTTTAATCAAGAGCTAACATGGTTACTGCATTAACTATTTTATCCACAAGGCTGACCCTTAAAAGTTAGACATAAAAATGAAGCAGAGCCTGATGCTGTAAGAAAGCAGCTTGATCACAGACATGTCAGTTTGAACACGAGCAGCAGTCAGATTTGCCACCTTCTGGATATAAAATATTAAAAGAAATCCAAATTCCTTTGCTGTTATTAAACAAATGAAGCTTCAACATCCCTCTGAGGTAGGAGAGGGTCTTAGCATCATTTTATTAGAGATGAGGCAAGAATTCTGCACACAGAGGAAAAGTCACCGAGTCAGTGGCAAAGCTGGAGCCAGGACTCGTGCCAGCTCATCTCTTAATAAAACCTCAGCTCTCCTAACAGCATGGAAATTCAGCTGTAAAGACTGAATGCCAAGGATTGTCAGAGGATATAGTCCGTGCAAGACAGGGACTGCTGGCCCAGCCACATCCAGTTCAGGTACACTTCATCAGTTATTTCCTGGAGTGAATTCTGAGAACCAAAAAACCTCAACGGAAAAAAAGAAGAAACCCAACCCCCCACCGAGCACACAATGAGCACTGCCTGCTCCAGAATGCAGCTCTGCAGCAACACCACAGCCCCTCCCAGGCTCAGCCAGTCACTTTGTATTTTAACCAAGAAGTGCAAGAGATAAAGAGTCGGTGGAATGGAACATTGTGATAGGATAGATGTCTGCTGTTCCAAAACCTAAATGTCAAGGTGAAGGTTGAACATTCGTTTCGTCTGGGCGTTTGTCAAGCAGCTGGAGGCTGCCACCCTGCAGAGCTCTCTCCCTTTTTGACATTACTGCCTCATTAACACTGATACTGAAAAGCTGTTTAACATCCAACATTCACTCCAGGCACCACATCTCCCTCTGTGGGAAGACTGAGGCTGCTTGGTGCTCTGTGAGGAACCCCTCACAGAAAGGTGCAGCCCTCCCTCCTCACAGTCCTTGTGTGGGGCTGCCAGGTAATGCCTCCCACTCAGCCTGCTAATGCCACACTGCAACGTGCAGAACTTCACACCTACCAGGAGTGAAGAAGGCAGAAGGGTCTCGGAGAGCTCCAGCAGCTGAGGAATGCTAACTGTTGAGGTCAGAATCCACACACTACAACTGAAGCAAAAGGCTTCTCCTAAAGGCTGCTGTAACTCCCAGGCAGAGCAGCAAACGTCCATGCTGCTGCTCTGTGCATGGAGCCATTACAGGTCTCCTAACTTGTTAAGGAAATGCATCTCATTAGCAATGATGTTGTCTGAACTGGGATTATAATCTGTGGTATTTAAAGCCAGCAGAGAGGACTCTCAGGAAGCACAGCTGCTGGCTCTCCTGAAGTGGACAGCTTCAGGGTGCTGCAGTTCATATCTGTGTTATCCTTTCCAGTGCTGCTTCTCCATCACACCAGGTGGTGAAAATATGTTCTTGTCAAAACAATTTACAGCCTTTCATTAAGTCAAGTACGATTAAGATGAGAGTACAAAGCATGTGTTACATCCAAACCACAGGATTCAAAGTGATCAGGTCCTGGGAGTACCAAGGCTGTATCAATCAAGATGCCACGACTTTGGTGGAAAGGACATTGAATGTGTTGGAGCAGTTCCAGAGAGGTTCTTCAGACAAAATCCAGTGATGAAAACCACTTCTGTAAGAAAAATGTTTAGCCCTGAACTGTGGAAGTGCTGGCTGCATCCATGCCTGCATTCACACTTACTGAGACTTCACACTCAGCTAAAAAGTGGCTCTGGGCACTCCAGATTTTGTAGGAAACAAAGCACAGGAGCCTCACCTAGGAAGGGACCTCCAGCACTACTTTATTTCAGCCTTGTGCCTGCACACTCCCCAGAATACCTCTCCTGATGCTCTCCCATTCCCATCTGGCCAGCAGTGGAGGGAACTCTACACACTGTTAGTCACAGGAATTTGACTGGGATCTCTCAGCCACATCCTGGAAATCTTATCAGGACAAAGAGGAGCAAAGCCATGGTTCTGGAACCTCTTTTGGCAGACAGAACCTTAGTGTTCATGCAATTAGGTTATTGCTGAGCAAAGTGACAGACTGGCAGTGTTCTGCCTGCAGTGGCCAAGCACTGTTTAACTGTATCCTGATCCTAGTCACACCTTAATCTAAAAGCAGAGGCATTGTGGTCAGTACTGTTCTGGGGCAGAGAAGGGAAGGACAGAAGGAGAAATTGAAAGGACATCTGTACATATTTAAAGCCCATTCATAACTTCTCACTGATATTCCACATTCCACACATACCAGGAAGTTATTTTTGCACTTCCAACAGAAGAGATTCTCACAACCCAGATGGTTCCCCAAACAGTTTGTTTCCAAGGTAAATCCAATCAGGAATTAATACTACTTGTTGGCTAGGGGAGACAGGGAATAGTAAACTAAACCAAACCAGAAGCTTTTCTCTGCTGCTTACAGTGCAGTGCTTCACACTATGAGTCCTGGGGCCACAGTCCCACCACAGGGTGGAAGCACAAGGACATGGCACTCCTCCTCCACTCCTCCTCATACCTGTGTTCCCCAGGGAAAAGAAATGCAAGGATGATGGTTTTTGGCTTAGGAAACTTTTTAAACACAATCTTTCAAGGCTACCAGCACCACTTATTTAATCTGTGAACATTCACTAGGAGAGCAACAAGAGGGGGGAAAAAAACCAAACCAACAAACCCCAGACAAACTCTTTTGCCAGGAGTCAGAAGTGCCACCCATGGATTTGAAATGGCAGTCATATGGCAGGGGAAAAAAAAAAAAAAAAGGACAGGAGAATAATTTGAAGCTATTAAGTAGAGCACAAAAGACTCTGTCACTACAGGCTCTGGTGGTAGCTTCAAAACACCCACCAGAGTGGAATTTAACCAGTAGCAGTGGTGGGGGGAATAAAACAAACCACCCCACAACCCAAAGTCCACATCTCACTCTGGTGGAACTGAAGGAAGGAACCAAACCAAGGTCTCTGTCAAAGAATCTCAGCAGCTGTTATTTTCACTGCCACAAGAGAAAAAGCAGCTGGGAAACAACAGCTTACAGAAAGCAGCCCAAAGAGAAAAGAGGTGATTTGAGTTCTGAGGAGGCCTTTCAGAAACAGGCAGGTGCATCACTGAGGCAATGCTGCTTCCTGAATGCCAGGAGAATTAAGTGACTGCCTGCCATGTGTGGAGGCCTGGCCAGCCAGGAAAACCCTGGCAGTTTGAAGCCAGCAGTGTTTGCTTACCCAGCCTCAATAACTTCATTTTCAAAAGCCTAAATGGGTGGAAAAAACATTTTTGTTGCCTCCCCTGTTACTGCCAAACCATCCACCACCTGAATTCTAGCTGTGACTTCACTGTGCTCATTTGGGATTCTTCTCCTCCAAGGCTTTTGCAGTAATTTACTTTAAAGCCTACAGGCAGATTTGCCACTGGTGAAAGCAGCTCAGGAGTAACCAGGGTGGAACTAACTGTTTGTGACAGGGGTGAAACCTGAAACTGCAGCTGGAGCAGACAAACAAATCAAAATACAGTGACAGCTTCTCACACTCTGCTTGAAACTGCTTCCAGAGACCCAACTTGCAGAGCAGCCTTGACTCCAACCTTCTGAAAGGCTCCTGACAAGTAGCACCCAGCCAAAAGTGACTATTTCAGTTTAAGACTCAGGAACCTCTCCCCTGCGTCCAAAGCCTCTTGCAGTTTCATGCCAGAAGATTCTTCTGACTCTCCTCTTTCCACTTCAACTTCTATGCTCTGGAAGGGACTCAACACAAAAGCTGGATTCACTCCTTAGTTTGTGAGCATAATCTACTTCCCTAGTCACTGCCTTTTGTTTGTTTGTTTTGCCCTGCTGCTTGAGAAATTTAACATCAAAAAGCACTTCTGGACCACAGGAGGAAATGAATGCAAATCCAGCTGCCCAGCACGCCACTGCTGACACAAACAGGATGATGCTGCCTCAAGAAAGGCAACCCTGCCACAGGCTGTTCCTCAAGTTTTCTTCCACCACACCCATTTCTCCAGCTCCCCAGACCAATCATTTCAGATCTATTGACGTTTCCAAAGCTGCTCATTTCTCACCAGGGGAGGTTTTTGGAGGGCTTGCCTCTTACCTCTTTGCAAGAGCTTGCCTCAGAATTCAAGAGTTTTAAAGACAGCTACCTTGGAACACCAACCTTTGTATGTGTACTGGGGACAAGAGGTGGGAGAAATCACACATGCAGTGCACCTGACTGCTGCATAGCTCCACGCTTCTGGGAGCTCTCAGGTGCAGTGTTTGCTGAGAGCAGTCACCTCCCAGTGCTCTCCGCCCCCTCTTCAGTATCTTAGTTTAAGAACTGGAAGCTCCATTCCCTGAACCCCTGCAGGGGCAGGTGCCTGGAACAGGCTTTTCCAATCACACCAGCTCCCCCAGGAAGAGCAGCACTTGGCACAGGAAGTAAGACAGCTGGCAAGTCACTGATATGCAAGAGCAACCAGAAGCTGTCAGGAGCAGTGTTCCGAGCTCCACTCCTGGTGTGGCAGGAGAAGGGACCAGGTCTGTCTGTGAAGCCCACGGTGCGGAACTGACCTCTTGGCTCTCAAAGCTCTTGGCCTTTAGTGTTGCTTGGTGCACAGATGCCTGTCTGCTTCCACAGGGAGCCAACAAGGCACAGGAAGATCCCTCCTGAGAGTCCAGCGGATCCCTGCTCAGGCTGGTGCTAGTGGCCGAGCTGGCGGTCGTCATAGGTGCTGTACCGCTTCACGTGGATGCGGCGCACGCGGTCCCGGAGCTCCAGCCCCTCCTCATCCTCACTGTGGGACGCCTGGCTGCGGCTCCTGCTCGTGGCCTCCAGCAGGGAGTTATCAGGAACACGAGGGGTTTCGTACAGCAACACGTTCAGGGTCTCCTCATAAATCCGTGCCTCGGGGAATTCAACCTACGAAAGACAGCACAGTTCCTTCCCCCATCCGCCCCGAGCGGCCCCGGCCCGCCCCGAGCGGCCCACCCCCTGGCCCTGATCTACAACAGGGCTGAAGACAGACCCAAACTTGAGCCACAGAGACACTACAAGGAGAGTAAACCAACTGCAAATGAGAGAGGTGAGCAAAGCTGACTCATTCCTAGCAGAGGATTAGCCTCACCAGCAGCTCACCTCCCTCACCTCTCCTTTTAGGCTGCTCTAGAGTGGAACACAGCATCTCTGAGTCTTCAGTGCTGATGCTGGACTCTGGTCACCTTGCCTGCCAGCCAGCAGTTAACTCCTGAAGCTAGGGCAGCTCTGCAGATTTATCATGCTAATCATTACCCTCTTTTCATGCATGCAACTCCTCTCTTTAGGACACACAGTGCTTGAAAACAGGGGGTTTTAGGTAACCACCAAAATCAGAGGGAGAAAGACTATGAGAAGAATAGCTGCAGCGTGGGGAAATCAAGACAGGCTGGGAATCTACACCCCTGCTGGACTTTTTCCAGCAGCTGTTCCACAGTTTTGCACATAAAAGCACAATGCTAATAAAAACATCACATTTCTAAACAGGGTTTGAGCTCAAGCTTCCATTGCCTCCATTTCAGTTACTCGGGCTGGGACAGATCACCTTCAGCCTGCTCCTTCCTGCCATGTATTCTCCAGCACTCTGGAGAAATTTATACTCCCAGACACAACTACTTAGTCCAATTACACTCAAGGATTACATCAGAGCAAGTGAAACACAGTACGAAGTAACTGCAATGAAGTAGACATATGTAAGCATAATTAGGGTCAGAATTAGATCTTTTACTTCATCTAATTAGAGCAGAATTTAAAGGCATCTCAGGGACACCAAGTCCATCAACTCTGAGAAACTAAGATGTGCTAAAATGCACATGCTCTCAGGATCACCATTCTTAGCCTCTCCTTCTTCAAACCTGCTCCCATCTTTAGTCTCCTCTGAATCCTGTCTGGTATGCAGCAGCCTCTAGCAAGACTCCAGCTTAACCTGCAGCCCCCGAGCAGCGAGCTGGCCGAGCGACCCGGGCGCCACTGCTCAGGACAGATGCTCTCAAAGCCTTTCCAAGCAGCAATACTTCCTGCCCTAAGCAATTTGGTTTAAGTGATACCAAATCTGCATCCTCCTGCAATGCCCCATCAACCTGATTTCATTTCAAACCATGAGAGAGAGGAGGGTAAGTCTGCACTACCTTGGTTTGCTTCTTCTCCGTGGCGTACACTATGGAGGTGCAGCAGACCTCGGCCAGCTTCCGGCCCTGCCCATAGAAGGACCAGCAGCAGATTTCATCCCCTATGACATCCTTAATGAAGAGCACTCTGCCGTTGAAGCGGAGGGAGAGCTTGTCAAAGAGCTCAATGTTCTTCAGCAGGTTGTCATCAGAGTTACTGAAACAGAGAGAGAAGCAGGAGGAGCTTTGTGCGGGCTGCCGGCGGCCTGGGCCCCCCGTGGAGCAGCTGCAGAATACCAACAAGCAGTGACTCACTGCCATGTGCTGCCAAGAAAAGAGAGGGCAATAGCCAATCTCAGACACAAATAAGGTGCTCTGGCCCCCATGAGCACACACACCAGCCTTTGGAGGTCAAGTTCTGTAATTAATAACGACAGCACAATTTCCCAAATCATTGCATCAACTACCTCCAACTACCTCTTGACTGAGGCTCAAGGCAATTAGAGCACAGGCTAACTGCAGCTGCCTTAGCTCAGCAACAGCACCAGCCCACAGGCTCCAAGGCACCTTAGCAGGCCAGCTAGAGAGCCAAGTGCTGCTTTTTGGCAGGACATGACATCATGCTTCTGGTGGCAGCAGCTTCACTTCTGCAAGAGGCTCTGAAATCTCTCTGAGGCCAGGCACTGCTGGTCTGGGGCTCAGCAGCAAATACTTCAGCTGAGAAGGGTTTCTGTTCAGATCTAAATAAACCAGACCAGGCTGGACGAGGCTCTGGCCAGCCTGATCTAGTGTGGGGTGTCCCTGCCCGTGGCAGGGGGGTTGGAACTAGATGATCCTTGTGGTCCCTTCCAACCCTGACTGATTCTATGATTCTATGAAAAAGAAGAATGATGTGCAACCAGGCAAGATCTTGCAGCAATCATTTGCAAAGCAACCTGAGATGCAGCCAGTGACCAATCTCAGCCTCTATCAAGTGGCAGAGAAAAGAATGTAGAAGTCTTCATCCATTTGTTGTTAGGCCACAGTGACAACATGAGTGAGAAAGCTCCTTTTATGCTGTTCATTAGGAAGAATATAAGGGGGGAAATGCATCTTGGCTTGCTGGCAGCCAGTGTGGGATTTTAAATAGAGATGCTTCATCTGAACACCACCAAAGCATGCAGATTCAGGCACAAGGAATAATTAGAACCCCACAGCTAGCTGAGACAGCAGCACCCCCTGGCATCCAGGATCCTGTGCTCTCATTACTGCTACATTTGCATTGCCAGAGTCAAGGTGACTAATGTGCTGTTCTGTGCCTGCTTTAGCATCCTGCCCCAAGCTGATGGGTAACAGGGGGAGGAGCCCAAGAGACACTGAATGCAGCCTGCTGAAAACCAGGCTGTGCTGCAGCACTCCCACAGGTAGCATTGCCCGACTACCTGGAACACCAAGATTGTTAGAATCCATCTTTCTGACAGGCAGACAATCAGCTGGTCTAGAGAAGAGAGCATCCAAGATTGCACCTCTGGCTGGAAAGGCTGAAAGCAAGGATGCTGCACAGCACCAGGGATTATTCTCATCACTCCAACGAGTGGCGTGGGAGAATCCAAAGCCATTCTGATAGCATCACAACAAAGGGAGCGTGACAGTGACAGCATAAGACTAACTGCATACTACAGACAGCTCGTTGTGTTCTGCCCCCAATTAGATTCACTTCAGTCAAGAATAACTGCACTCAAATCCACTGTTTTAAGCAAAAAAACCACAACACAACACAGACGACCAAAACACACCAACCAAAACAATCCAAACCCTCAGGTGATGCCATGCCACATCCTCCTCCACTCCCCCAGTCACAGGGAAGCTCTCCACCAGCGTGGGGCAAGCACTGACATACCTGGTGTAGGAGTATTTGTTGTTGCTTCTATTGTAAAGCAGTTTAACAACAGGCTATTGAGAGAAGAACAAAAGAAGAAGGAGAGAAAAGGTAAGTTCTGGGTCTGAATGCATCTAGCAGAGCTTCTGTTTCTCACTGGGTAGTTGTGGAAAGCAATTACTTTCATTGATGATTCTATCAGCCTCTCCTCTTCTTTTGGAGATGTGATAATGGGGATGCTACAGACAGGCTCATACAAGTCTTTCTTGTCCTGTTTGAAAGAAAGGAGGAAAAATAAACTCAAGAGCTAAATCTAAGGCTAACATCTGCTGCTGCTGTCTTCTCCAGCCCCTCCAGCCATGTTCCCAAATCCTGTGATGCAAGGGGAAAGCTCTGTGCTGCTATGGCAACCACAACAGTTACCTTCATTTGCTCCCCAGGGACACAGGGGAGAGATTTCTTGTCCCCAGAAGGCAGCAGTCACTGAAATGCTGGGATGCAGGTGGATGTCCTTCCTAGCTCTGAGCTCAAGTCACCTTCGGTTTAAGTGGGTGTCTGGTTCATCCTTTTTTGAAGCCAAGGATTGTCATTGTTTGCATTAATCACCTCAAACCACTGCAGTGCCTGGGAGGTGGCATCAGCCACTGGGAGGTGAAGGGTTTAGAGCTCTCCAAGGACTTTTTCTTCATTAAGACTCAAACTTTGAAAAACCAACTCACCACCTTTTCACAGATTCAAACCCATTCTGCCTAGAAACATCTAATTAGAAGTGACACAGCTTGGGGGAAATACAGACAGATGCCATAAGTTCCTTTCAAAGCACATGCTCCCAACAATCATGTTCATGCAATCAGTTTCCTTTCAATTTCTGGCTTTGATTTGATTTCACACAAGAGAACTCCTTCACTATTTCTTAAACAGCATTAAAAAGAGAATCAGGGAAGGACCAGACCCTCTATTTAAATGGGAAATGGTGAATACAGCTCCTGATGTGGCCTGGCATCCCTGTGAAGTAGAAACCTGCTCCTGTCCCCACTCAGGGGGAAGCACAAAGGGAAGTGCCTGACCTATCATCAGAGCAGACACCTCTGAGAGCAGCTGAGCTTGAACCTGCAGCTGGCACACTCTAGATTCACATAACCCAACCAGGGGACAAGCCTGCTCTAACCTAAGCAGGGACAATCCTAGTTAGGTTACCAAGAAACAGCCCTCTTAATACTGCCATCACCCCCCTGACTGCACTGAATCCTTCAGAGCACACTCACCTGGAAGGCTGTGCCAAGATAAAACGCTTCCAGGGAGACCATAAACTCCATGGAACCTCAGGTGTGGATACAGAGCAAGGGTAGCTATGGCTCTGACAAAGGTGCTGGATAAGCTCTTCCAACATGCCTGCCTGCCTGCCAGCCCCTTTCCTTTCCAGCCTGTCCTCTACATCCAAGACTTGATGCCATCTCTAAGGCCACGAAATGCTCTGTCAGGTTCTCTCAAGTACATTTTATAAGCCAAATACCCACCAAAAAAACCCCAAACCACTCTCCAGGCTGCTTCTGTTCCTTACCTGCAAGGCTGCTTGGCACATGTCCACCAAGCCCTGGATGAGGTAATACTTGGCTTCTGCCATCAGCTCTTTGATCTCCTGCCTGTGCTTGGGCAGTGCAATTGTGTCATCTCGCAGATAGTTCAGGATGGTTCCAAAGTGCTTCCCACAACGATCAATAAGGATCCAGCCTGAAAACGACCATCACAGCACTTCAACCACCTCAGCACTAGGGGGCAAGGAAAAGCTCCTCGGAGAGGTTAACTAAACCCGAGACTGCACAGGATAATCTTCCCCATTCCATTCAGTCTTTACTGAGCTGGGGCCAAGGGCAGTTGGTTACAGAACTGAAACTGACAGCGGAACCACTCCTTTGGCCCCTCCTCTGTGTGCTCACCGCTTTGCAGCACCCCAAAGGAGGAGCCTCGAGCCACAAATCTTCAGCTTCCTATCCCAAGACACTGAAAGTGCTGCAGGAACCTGACTGCACCTATCTGCTGCTGGCCAGAATTGCCAGCTGTGCTTCTTTTCTGTGTTAGATCCTGATGAAAGGAAGAGGCCTTTGTAACTGCCATAGGGAGTCTAATTTTCTTCTGTTTAGCTGACTGCCCAAGCCATTCCAGCTTCAGAAAACAAAAAAAGGCCAAAAAAGAGCAAGCTTGTTCTTAGGGAGGTTGCTGCTTTAGTGCAGAGGCCTGTTATGCTCCCAGCAGCACGGGGGAGTGCCGGGCTTGTATGGGGATGAGTGGGCAATCAAGAACTCACAATAAGCCAAGGCAAGACCCGAAGAGAGCATTCACAAAGGTCTGCAACAAGTAGGTGTGGGATAAGTTCCACAGCACAACAAGAGGGATCTGGCAGCATTCCAACCACACCTTCTGCTGTTGTTCAGTGTGAGTGAGAGAAGTGTTCCTATGGTGCTGCAAGGCAGCAGAAATCTCAGTATGGGGGGAAAGAAACCTGTCCTGGTTTCCAAACAGGAGCCAAGAACAGGACAGAGCCACAGCAGGAGGGAGCAGAGAAGGGATGCAGCACAGGAAGCAGCAGCAGAAGGCAGTTGTTGCCATTTCTAAACCTCTCTGATGTCACACTTGGTAGGAAACAGGATGTCTGACCTGCAGGCAAGCAGCAGCAATGCAGGATGCACAAAGGCAGAGGCTTAACTTTTCCATCACATAGAAGGCAGGCAAAAAAAAACCCCAAAAAGTGTTATTTTGGGACCTAAGTACAGAAAACAAGAGAGCAAAGTAGGCTAAACCACTGCTGGCTTCTCCAACTGCAGCTGTCAGAACATGAGCCTTGTTTTCCATTCTGGCTGAGGCTCCTGGACAAAACTGCTGGGCTAAGGGGATTTAGCTGTGTGTCACACTCCACAAGAGCCAGCCAGCTGAGGGGGAACTTGCTTTAAATGATCTGCAGACTCCACAAGGAGCTGTTCCAAGCCTAAGTGAACAAACTGCTGCGCATCAAGATTAAATTGCTGTAAGCTGGGCGTGTGGAGGAGCCTTCACATGCAAGTGTTTGAAACACCAAGAGGTTAAACACTCAACCAGCCCCTCTCAGCCTCTTCTCCGCAGCACCACACCCCTCACTCCTCAGCTGGGCTACTGGAGAGAGGAAAATGAAAGCTCTCATAACCACTGCTGGTGTTGGTCTTCTTGTTCTGTCCTCTACAATTTCTCACCTCCAGCAGGAGGTAACATCTGACTGATGGCTAACGCTGTCACAGAATCACAGAGTGTTAGGGGTTGGAGGGGACTTCCAGAGACCATCCAGTCCAACCCCCTGCCAGAGCAGCATCACCTAGGGCAGGCCATGCAGGAACAGCACTGTAAGCCACAAGAGGAACATGCTACTGGGAGGAGGAAAAGAAGAACTTCCAACCTAGCAAGCAGGCTTCTGAGCTTTACAGATGAAAACTGCGTGGCCCTCCCCCACTCAGGCATTTCCAGTGACGCCACTGCATGACGCCACGGGAAGGACAACCCACACTGTCTGTTGTCTTTCCAGCAACACCAACAACCTGCCTCCCAGCTGGGATGGAAGGGCAGGGAAGCAGTCACTCCACTGAGTAACTGGCAACAGAGGAGCACATTTTTATCAAGCCCAGATGACTCTCCACACGAGGGGAGTTAGCAGCCTAGCGCTCCAAGCTGGTTTGGGGACACATCCTTCCCGACACCCTTAGCTGAGCGCAGCCTTAAGGTATTTAACTAAGCACCGCCAAAGCACCCAGCAGTTTTACAAGACCCTCCACACCAAAAGAGACCTCCTCACCTTCCTTGTCTGTGAGCACTTCCATCCTGCCACTGAACATGGCCTTCAGCATGGTGTCGTGCCTGGTCAGCACCTGCACCGTGGTGTAATACAGAGAGCCGCCAACGTTCAGCCGCACGTACTTGTTACCGAGGCTGCCCCCTTTGAGGCCGCAGGCCTTGGGCTTGGGCCCCGCAGCAGGACACAGGGTGCTGGTTAGACACGTGTCCCCTGACATCTCCTTCTGTAGGTAGATGACAACTCTGCAGAGCGTGGGCTTGACGGATTCCGCCGTGGTGGGGAAGGGTCGGGAGTCAGCGGAGGAGCACGAGGCGCAGGCGGTCACAGCCCCATGGCCCTTCAAGCAGAAAGGTGCAGGATCAGCTTCCGCTTGCAACAGGCCCAGGAAGGTCACAACAAAGAGGAGACGCCGTCCGCGCGTTCCCAAGAACACACCTGCACGGGCTCTGACCAAACAGGACTCAGCTGCTCTTCAAGCAGCTCACACGGCAGCGCAGCAGCTGCTGGGCACCGTGCAGCTGCATTCCTCCTAGTGAGACACTAAACTGCTTCACTTCCTCTTCTTTGGTCTTCGGCCAACACCGCGAACACCACACAACACCACAGCCAAAGCCTATCCCCCCAGAACTTTCCAGAAGAACACAGCTCTTGCTTTGAGCAGTGCTGAAGGGGAAGGGCAGAGCTTTCCCCGGCAGCCGGTGGGGCAGGAGGCTGTGCTGCCACTCTAACGTGTTCCCGAGCTAAGAACCTGCTCGGCTTCAGCTGTAAACAGGAATCTAATCCTTAATTGCTCCCCTTAACGCAAGAGGTTTTCTGCGTCCCTTCCTTCCGGCCCTGTGTGGGAGGCAGGACTGCGGAACAGTGACACAACAGCCCGGACACCGCACCAGGAAATGGCCCAGGGCAGAACTTCCATAAAAAGGAAAAATCCCCTACCCCGAGGGCCCCCCGCCCCCCCCCTGCGCGGCGCCGCTGCCCAAGGGGGCACGCTCCGGCTCGCCCCCGCCGCTCGCCCCGGGCTCACACCACACGCCGCTCCCGGTTCTCGGCGTGCCCAGGCTCTGCCGTGGAGATCACGGCGGGGTAGCGGCAGGACCCCAGGCCCGCGCAGGGCCGGAGCGGCGCGGCAGGGCCGCAACACGCATCGAAGCCGTACGCACCGGGGGACGGCAGCGCGTCCGGGGAGTGGGCTCCGCACGCCGGGTTCCGGCTCCCTTCCCGCCGAGGCCTGCAGCGCGCTCCCTTCACGGGGCCCGGTCTGGCAGCTGGAGAAGCAAAGGGAGGCTGACCCAGCAGCGAGAGGCCCAGCTCGGCCCCGCCCGCTACCGGGCCGGCCGTCAGAGACGCGGCCGAGGCACACGCAGCGCCCCAGGCGGCCGCGACGACAGGCGGCCCGGGAGAGCCGCCGCGGTCCCGGTATTCGCTCACCTGCCCGCGGCCGCCCCACAGCCCCAAGCTGAGCTCATTTCCTCCGCGCCCCGCTGGGAACCGGCGACCCGGAAGCACTTCCCCGCTGCGGCCATCGACCGCCGCTCCCGGCGTGCCCCGCGGCGCTACCGGACTGCAGCTCCCGGCGTGCCCCGCGGCGGGCGCGGGTTGTCGCCGTGGCAGCGGGGAGCGCCCGGCAGGGATCCGGGCCGGGTGTCGCGAGGTGACGGAGGCCCCGGCGGCCGCTCCTGTGCCCCTGCTCGCCGCGGCGATGGCGCAGGCGGCGCTGGGCGCGGCCGGGCTCCACTTCGACGAACTGAACAAGCTGCGGGTGTTAGACCCGGAGGTGTCGCAGCAGACGGCGCAGCTCCGTGAGGAGTGCCGAGCCTTCCTCGAGAGTAAGTCCGGCCGAGCCAGGCCCCCGGAACGCCGCCGTCACCCTGCCGGGAGCTGGGCCCGGCCGGTGCCGTGCGCCTGAAGGGGGTGGCAGTGACGGCGCCGTGTCTGGGCCTGGCCAGCTGCCGTCAGGAGCTCGGAGGAGGGTTGGGAGGCCAGGCAGGAGCACAGGAGGCTGTGTAGGACAGCCCTTGGGCACTTGAGGGCTGCTCTCTGGCCTCTTTCGTAGCCCGGCAGCAAGGAGTTCTTAAAACGTTCGTGTTCCCAGCGAACTAGAAGTGAAGCCACATCTAAAACGATAGCCTCTAGTGAAATCACGAGGTGCTTTTTTTTAAGGGTGTTTTGAATGTTAATGACTTGTTTGCTTGCTTTTGTCTTTGCAGAAATAGTAGAATTCCAAAAAATAGTGGGTACCTTAATTGAACTTGTTGATCAACTGGCAAAAGCTGCTGAAAGTGAGAAGATGAAGGTACTGTGCTGTCAATCACTGCCTTGTCCTGTACTCTGTCTGACATCCCAGCTCTCTCCCTTCCTCCCTTTATGGCAGAGTCCAGTTCCTCCTGTCAGTATTGGCCAGGTAGATAACATTTGTCTGTCTGCTGTAGGAAAGCTTGGGGCCTTTTAGTGCATATTAACTTCCAGAAGACCTGACTCCCGAGTGTCACATTGAACATTCTGACTGTTCCTCCTTGTCTGGACATTTGCACATCTATTTTTCAATCACTTCTGCTTGTAGGACTTTGTCCTTAAGAGGCAGGAGAGGAGGAGGGGGAGGAGATGGGCTTTCCTAAGAGCTCTGTAACTGCCTGCCAGACTGTCTTTCAGTGTTCCTGGGTGTCACCAAGTGATGTGGGTTTTATCCATGCTGCTGTGGAATGTGCACAATTGTAGTTAATGACTTTTTCCCTTTCTTTGCTCCACCCAGAGCTTGTCTGTCTGCAGGGCCAGGCAGCAGTGATCAGTTTGTGTTTCCAGAGGAGTTGGTGACTTCTCTTTCCTCAGCTGGAGGGAAGTGCCAAGCACTTTGCCTCTGCAGAGACTGTTTGCTTGTGTCACCAGCAGCTCAGTCTGAAGGTGCCACCCTCCTGTATTGCTAGTGTGGCTGAAACACTTCAAAACCAACCTGCTAGGAGTGAAAGCAGTTGAAATAACCAACACACACACACACACCCCCCAATACACTCCTTCACTGACCTCTTTTGACAGGCCATCGGGGCACGGAATTTGCTGAAGTCTATAGCAAAGCAGCGAGAGGCTCAGGAACAGCAGCTCCAGGCTTTAATAGCTGAGAAGAAAATGCAGCTGGAAAGGTAAACTTTCTGTTAGATACTTGTGGGGCACTACCTGGACTGGCAGGCAGCCCAGCCTCTGTGCTTGGCTGCAGGACATGGTCAAAGCTTCTTCAAACAGTGTGCAGTGAAGCTGTGTCCTCCTGCACAGAGTCCCCCTGGAGCAAGACATAGCCACAAGCCTGCAGCTGGCTTAGGGCTTGTCCAGAGATTTCTCTGGTGGCTTTGTGGCTCAGCAAACAGAGGCAGCATGAGGTCATGCCCCTGAAGACACCAATAAAACTGCAGCAGGGTGCCATATGGCTGACCTGTGAAGGCACTTTAGAACTGCAGGGTCTAGCTGATGCCAGGAGAGTGGCAGCTTGTGGCAGGCTGAGAAACTGGAAAGGTAGAGGAGTATCAGGAGTGTGAGAAACAGGCTGGCAGACCCACAGCAGGAGCAGGGCAGTGATGCTGCCCCAGTGCTTGACCCTGCTGAGGCCGCACCTTGAGCACTGGGTTCAGTTCTGGGCACCACAGAACAGGAAAGACATTGAGGTTCTGGAGGGGGCCCACAGAACAGCAGTGAAGATGGGGAGGGGTTTGGAGGGTATCATACAAGGAGGGGCTGAGGGAGCTGGGGTGGTTTAGTCTGGAGGAGATCTCCTTGATCTCTACAGCTCCCTGAAAGGAGGTTGGAGGCTGGAGTTGGTCTCTTCTCTCAAGTAACTGAGGACAGGACAAGAGGCAGTGGGTTTAAGTTGTACCAGGGGAGGGTTAGGTTGGAGATAAGGAAGAACTTCTTTACTGAGAGCAGTGAGGGGTTGGAACAGGCTGCCCAGGGAGGTGGCGGAGTCCCCATCCCTGGAGGTGTTCCAGAAGCTGTAGCTGTGGTGCTTCAGGCCATGGTGTAGTGGCCATGGCAGTTGGGTTACAGTGGGACTCAATGATCTTAAAGGCCTTTTCCAACCTGTATTTTATGAATCTAGGCAGCTGTGGCTTTGCAGGTGACCAACACAGGCAGCTCCTTCCCCAGCAAGCAGTGGAGGCTGAGCTGGAGCATGCCAGCAGCAGGGCTGGCTGCAGCTGTGGCCCTGGGGTTTGTCTTTCAGGTACCGGATAGAGTACGAGACGCTCTGCAAGATCGAAGCGGACCAGAAGGAGTTCATTGACCAGTTCATTTTTCAGAAGTAAAGCAGCTGAAGAGCAAACAACAGAACCAAACTACCTTGGAAACTTGACCATTCCAGAGAGAATTCCCAAAAATATGCAATTTTTTTCCACTGTGTGTGACTGGAGAGATGGTTTGGATGAATGGCAAGGTCTTCAACTCGGTGTGCATGACACTGCAAGTGGCAATAAGCAGCTGGAGAGACTGTTTCTGCCCTTTGGGTTTTGTACCACTTTTGTACACTCAGCAGCTGCCATTCAGTTCCCAGCTGAATGGCTGCTGCTGCTGCTGCCACGCCTGCCCCTTTTTGACTTGTACAGCTCCTTCAGAAATCAGGAAATAAATTATTGCTTTCAGACTTTTCTGGGTGCACCAGAAGCAGAGTGGCTTTTGTTGTGCTTTATTTATGACCTCCAGAGTTGTCCACAGCCCCTTGGGGCAGATGGTTTTTCCTGGGTGCAGCACCTCTCATCTCTGCAAAGACACAACACATGAGCAGCAGGAGTTTTTTTTCTCTGTATTGACCAGATTCTTTTTGTCCACAGTTAGGAAGAAAGGGCCAGAAATGTACAATGAAGAGGGTGGAGCAGTTACAGACACACAAAAGGCAGAAAACAGGGCAGAATGAAGGGCTCTGGACAACCTGACCTAGTTGAGGAGGTCCCTGCTTACTGCAGAGGGGGTTGGACTGGATGACCTTTGGAGGTCCCCTGCAACCCAGACCATTCTATGACTGGAAGCTGTGCCTGAGGTACTTCTAGCCAGGTAGTCATGAGAGAGTTGAATTCTTTGCTGGGTACTGTTGGTGACTGCAGAGGGAGGAGACAACCCCTCCCTGAGCCAGCAGTGGTGGCAGGAGTAGAGAGACTGTAAATACCTAAGTGGCATTTCACAGCTGAACGCTGGGGTCTGAAAATCAAACCTCACATTGAAGTGCAAATAGATACATTTTGTGTCTGTCTTGCAGCAACCAAATAAGGAGAAGTTGGTCTGCCCAAAGCCCTGGGAGGCTTCAGTTGAAGCCAGTGCAGCCCTGAAACAGGCAGAGGCTGAGAAGCCTTCTCGGGGCCCTGCAATCTCACACCCAGCTCCGAGTTTGATTCCTGCAGCTCAGAAGTCAGAAATTCTCGGGTGGTTGGGTTTATTTTTAGGAGGAGGAGGTTTTATTTGCTGTGGGAACTATCTGTGAGCTCATGGTCCCTTGAAGTGCCTTTGAGTCTTTCCCTTAAGAAGATTAAATGCTGTTTAATGCCTTCAGTGATTTATTTCCATAGCAGGAGTGGTTTCGTGGAAGAGAAGTTTACAAATCCTTGCTTACAACTCCTGAAGTGCTCCAGAGCCCTCTAGGAAGCGTGTGCCTCACTGTCAGAGTGGACTTTAGGCTTTCAATAATCCAGATTCTGGCAGGCTTACCACTCAGAATTAATCAAAATCAAAGCAGAGCAAAGGAAGGTAGAGGAAGGGGTGAGGGAGCTAAGGATTCTCATTTGAAATGCTCCAAAGGCAGAGCCTTGCCAATCTGTGTACAATCACTCAGGGGTTTTGCAGAATGTGCTCCTGGAAGACAAAATTTCTTATTTAAATGGTATTGTAACAGTCACCTGGGAAAAGTATCAGCTGGAGTTGCTTTCCCACCCCCCATCAATTGGTTGAAAGTTCATTTCCCATTACAGCTGTGCTGGCACCGCTCACAACCGGCACTGGGAGAGCAGCCAGGGCCTCTCCCCTGCGCCCGCCCAGGCACCGCGCTGCCAGAGCGCCTGCAGATGACTGAGGGAGGTTGGGGACTGCCACCCACCCTGATCTTCTGGTGGGAGCCAGGTGCTCTGGGACCAGCTGCTGCAGCCAGCAGGGTGAGACAGGTGTTTGTCCCAGAGGACCACGTCAGCACAGGGCCTGAACCAAAACCAGTGTGAGTGTTGGGCGGACAGCTGCGGGAGCAGACTACTTCCTTTTCCTCTTCTCCACCTGGTTATAGTAGGGGTTGTAGAGCATGGTGAAGAGGATGAGGAGCGGGATCAGCAGGTAGGGCAGGTAGATGGACAGCAGGACCAGGCGCTCACGCTGGGTCTCAGGCCCCAGAAGCTTCGACTTGGAGAAGTCGTGGAACAGGATGTGTGCCAGGATGGCAAACAAAGTGGTAGCCACATGGGTGGAGTAGATAATTGCAGGAGTCTTTATCCATTTGCAGCCACCTGTAGAGAAGCAAAGAGGAAGCAGTTACTAAGCATTTGGAAACAAGGAGGGTTGGGAGGCTTTTAAATGAACAGGACACCACCCACTGCATCTGCCAGGAGAGGCCATCAAGGTGTTCCACAGGGGGCAGAAAAACCCAACCACTGGTAGGCAGCCAAGAAGATGATCTGCCTTGTGGAAACACGCAGCACTGGGGCAACAGTGAAAGCTTTAGAGTGACCAAATGACTGCACAGGCTTGACCCAGAACTTTATCTACCTTGGGAGCCTGCCAGATGTCAAACCTTGATGCTGGCCGCAGTTGACGAGGGCCCCCAGTCAGAGCTTTTGCTCCTGATAGGCCTCACTCTGCTGCCTTCTCAGATAAAACCTGTGACAATAGCACAGCACTGCACATGCTGCACCCCTGCACCTGCTTGAGGCTGATAGCTCAACTTTCCCTGCAGCACAGGCAGCAGGTGCTGTGCAGACAGGCCGCTCAGGATGTGTGATACCAACCTTTCAGGAAGGCATACACTGCCACCGGGAAGAAAGGCAGCTGGAGCAAGGCTTCACAGTAGATAAAGGCCTTGAACCACTCCGGGGGCTGCAGCATCATGGGGTCCTTGAAGGTGGCTGCATACCATTGCAGTAGCTCTGTCAGCTGGGGGAGAGACCAGGACAGGAAATCAACAAACCCAATGTCAGGTGCCAACAGGGTGATGCTGTGACCCTCACCTGGCAGCCAGGTGAAGTCACCCTTGCAGTGGGGAAATCAATCACAGAATGTTAGGGGTTGGAAGGGGCATCAAAAGATCGAGTCCAAACCCCTGCCAGAGCAGGATCAGCCAGGGCAGGTCACACAGGAATGCATCCAGGGGGGCTTTGAAAGTCTCCAGAGAAGGAGACTCCACAACCTCTCCGGGCAGCCTGCTCCAGGGCTCCAGCACCCTCACCATACACAAGTGTCTCATGTTGAGGTGGAACCTCCTGTGCTTCAGCTTGTACCCATTGCTCCTTGAGCCGATCAAGGCACCCTGGCACACAGGGCTTCACACTGCCCCCCAGGGCCGACAGGCACCGCCTTTCTGATGAACCCTTTCCATGAACTGTTCCATTTGCACTGCTGCCAGTGTCATGGTCCCCACAGGATGAGGCACAGCTGCTTTCCAAAACCTGGTCCTCAAGTGCCATTTCCTGCCAGAAAAAGCCAAACCACAAACCCCCTGCACCTTGACATCAGCAGCTGCTCTTTTCCTCTCTCAGGCCCTCCTGCTGCCTGCTGAGGTGGGCTCAGTGCTGCAGGTACTGGTAGGCACTTGCTGTACCTCACCCAGCCCACAGGGAGCTGCTGCCCTGGGTTCCCTCAGGGAGCACATCCCTGGCCCAGGAGGTTGGTGGCTGCTTGAGCCGCTTGATGTAAGAATTTGGGCTGAGACCTGCGATTAGTTTCCATCACAGGAGGGTAAATTCTGGCAGAGCTTCCAGCTGGACTTTGAACGGGGAGATATGCATTGGGGTTTGCTGGTTAACTATTAATTAGCAATGGTTTCCATAATGGAGTCATTGTCCAGGCAATTCTAATGGCAAACATCAAATTCACTCATTGTAAAGCTCCTGGAGGCAGCTTTGGCCAGTCTCACCCTGGGGACAAGACCTGAACCAATTACCTTCCACCAGTTGCCACCTTCATCGACTTTATTGCTTCTTGTCTCGTGTAATTCTGTCAAGGCAGAGATCTTTACTGACTGGGTCATTGCTTTGCCTGCTTCCCCAGCACTCCCCATGCCCTCTGATGTGTTCGGCAGCAGCAGGAGCACAAATCAGGCTCAGGAGTTAGAATCAGGCCCAGGGAGTGCCAGGGCGGTGACAGCTACCACGTGGCAGCGCTGCCAGCATCCTTGGGGCGTTAGTGCTGGATGCCACATGGCAGCAGGGCCATCCCCAGGGGGTTTCACGGTGCCGGTTTGCTTCCCTCTACCTGCCAAACCCACAGCCTGCCACGCTGGGGAGATGATCGCAGAGTCGCAGCTCAGATCCCTCAAGGATCCTCTGGCCCCAACCTTCCTTGGCAAAGCCTGATCTGGAGATGTCCCAGCGCCCTGCCCAGCCGAACCTCGACCGTGCCCACCGGGGACCTTCCCGCGTGGCCCGTGCCCGTGGCGCGGAGGGGAGCAGCCCCCGGCCCACGCCAGCTCCAACGCCCGCGGGGGCTGCCGAGCGCCGTACACGCCTGGCTCCGGCTGCCGGCGCCGCAGGCAGCAGGCGCGGAGTTATTTTTAACCCCCACCCACCGCATCCCATGGAACCTGCCGCGGGTTTCTCCCCCTCCCCGTCCCCGCATCCCAGATTTTGTCACAAACACCCAAGAATCGGTGAAAGCCAGCGGAAGGCTCCGCCTCAACCCGCTGCTCCTCAAAGCCCTTGCGCGGAGCAAGGCCCCGGCGCCCGCGGCCCCTTTGCCACCCCCCGGCCCCTCCGGCCCCGGCCCCCCCGCCCCCGGCCGCGGTACTCACGCTGGGCGGGTGGAGGCCGGAGGGCAGCAGCGCCTGCAGGTCGATCAGCACCGTGATGGGGATGTGCGAAAGGAAATAGAGCGCGAAGAGCCTCTCCCGCCACCGCGGACACGCCGCCGCCGCCATCGCCGCGCCACCGGCCCCGCCCCGGCCCCCGGCCCCGCCTCGGCGCTGCGGGGCGGCTGCTGGAGCCTGCAGGGAGGAGGAGGAGGGGGAGGAGGAGGAAAGGCCCGGGGTTGGGATGCCACGTTCCCCGGTTCCAAGCAGCCCCTGGCCGCCCCCGCCCGTTTCCGCGGCTATTGCTCATTTCTCCCGATCCTGGCCCCGTCCAGCGGCTGGGGAAAAGAGGCAGCGGCCGTGACCTTCCTCCTGCAGCGCCGTGGCTGATGATTCATCTCCACCGTAACGCTGCGAGCGTTAAAGCTGCATCTCCTCCTGCTTCTGCATCTAGGAGCCAGCCGAGGGAGCGCCCATTTCCTTACCCGCGCTAAGGTGCCTTCCGCTGGGCCAGCAGCTTAACGGCGCCAGAGCAAGGCAGAGCAGAACCAGGTCAATCAGTGGGTCTGATTCCATCCTTTATTGAGCACAGAAGTTGTCCAAGGTGTACACGCAGATTAGAGATCAATTTATCTGCTTGGGTTCCAGCTGTCCCCCGTTTATCAATGTCACAAACAGTTTTAAAGTAACCATACCTGAGCAGGATTACAGAAGTACAGTCAACAGAATTTTCCATCAAGTTACACTTGACAGAGGAGCTTTTAAAAAGGTTACAAAGAACAGACAGTCCAAGAAGGATCTCACGAGACTTTGTTACGAAAACAAAGAAAGGGTAAAAAAAGGTGATTAGAAAAAATTGCTACCCAAGTAAATAGTAAAACCCTCAGCTGAGCCTGGTGAGCACCCAGCAGGTCCAACAGCAGAGTCCCAGACACGCCAGCAGGGAGTTAGCTGAAGGAGAAAAGCACTTTTGCAACTTCATACAAGTGGTTTGGATCAGTCACTGACATCTCACCCGGTTTTAGCAACTTGCTCCTCCACAGCTGCTCTTGGTTAGATCCTCTGCATCCCCTTCCAGACGCACACACACACGGATCGGCCTCCTAGCACCTGGGTGTTCAATCTGCGAATCATCTGGAGCCATTCTTTGCACTCCTGGACTCTTCCCAAGGCACAATTGATTAAAGGAGATGCAGAAGCTATATTTAGAGAGCTCAAAAAGGGATGGTCACAATCTGTCATTCACTTGACACCGATACCAACAAGGCTTCAAACTGATCAAAATGCAACTCTGACAACCGAGAGCTGGATTTTAACCTCACTGCAAGAAAGCAGCTCTGGTGGTGACCTCACCTTCAGCTCACTCCCAGTGTGGACACCTGTGTGGTCATGTTACAGAGGAGCTCTCTTGGTCAGAGGCAGCTCCTCAGGGTCTCTTTCATTGCAGCCAAGCACAGTGAGGCTACAGGAACCACCAGAGCTGGGTTTGGTGCCTGTATGCCGCAGCAGCCACACGTTTGTGCCGATTCCTGGGACTCCTCCTGCACAGCACCGTGCCCACGCTGGTACACACACCCTGAAAGGCAAATCCATTCCCAAACAGCCTTTTCAGCTTTGTACAAACAAGATTAACCCCGGGACCTCTAGCCATGAGCTCCAAAAAGTACACTGGTGCCCAAAGTGGCCTTTGCTGGTGGTGTCATTACCTGCTCACGCTCTGTGTCCAGCAAGGAGCCCAGAAGGATCTGTCCCTCTGCTCTGTGGTCCTGCGCTGTAGGAGAATCCACTGAGCAGACCAAGTGCAAAGGGCAGCAACTGGTTCAGGCACAGAGAGCTGTGCAGCAATGATGACCCCACCACCACCAGTTCTGGGGCATGTTAAAATTAATCTCAGAGACTCTGAAGAAGGTTAGAAGAAGAGGCACATAGCTGAGTCACAAAGGATATCCGTGCCAGCCCTGGGAAGACAGCACATGCTAAGGCGGCTTTATCAGGTTAGTTCTTGTGAGGTCCTGAGGCTTGAACTAGAGTTCAGTTTGATTGATCTTTCCAGAGGTCACACCCACAAAACATGGACATTTTTCAGTCACCTTCTGCCACACCACTGCACGTCGAGTCCTTCGCATTAGACTGGAGACCACGAGGAAGCATCTGGGCTGAAACAAACAACGCGACCGTCGCAGCCGGAGTCAGATCATCCCTGCCTGGATGTCCTTCCACCTCCCAATAAAGTGCAACTCCATTGCTCACTTTGATTTCATCAGCAACTTTTGCCTTTATCCAGGATTAAAGAGTAAAGGAGCAGTTCCAGAAGCCAGAGGTAGGTGCACATCTATGCAGATCTGCACACGCATCAACCCCCAAACCGTGCTCACAGCAGGATGCTCTCCGCTCCTTCTCCTCATATCCTTTCCAGCACCAGCATCGATCCAGCCTGTAACAACTCATCCTTAAACCAAGGTGGGAGATCAGAAATAAAGATGCCACCACTTCATTTTCAAATGTCACATTTAATGTTTTCACCACTTGTACTTCAAATCTACATTTTACAAAGTGACCAGCAAGTGTGCCACATTTAACTGACCAACCTCTGAGATTTTACCTTTCATACCAGTGTCTTCTGGGGCTCTTTTCATTCATCACCTTTTTTTTTTTTTCTCCTCTTTCTTTCTTTGTTTTTGATTTTTTTTTTCCTTATTCAAGTGAATTTGAAATGCTTTCAAGTTGTTTGTTTGTTTGTTTTATTCATTCTCAGGAGCCTCATAAAAAACAAAGATATTGCACCATCTTTGTTCGCTTAATTCGACGTTTGTCTCTTTTTCACAGCAAAATAATTACTTCATTGAAGTTAAAACTTCCAAACATAACTTACTAATAGTCTCCAATTCCAGCTCAGATCACTCTTGGTGAAAATACTCTGCTAAATACAGATAACTTACAATAACTTTAACAGTTAATTGTCCATAACGAACACCACGGGATTTTTTTTGTTGGTTTTTTTGTTGTTGTTGTTGGTTTTTTGTCGTCGTTTTCTTCTTCTTCTTCTTCTTCTTCTTCTCTCCAAGACCAATGCTCAAAAATTTTAAGACCACCCTTCAGTATTTCTTTGTACAGGTGAAAATAAAAAAACCAAAACACCAAAAAAAGGGAACAAAGCCAACAAACCCAACCCAAACCAAACAACAAAACAGTCTTCAACGTCTCTGTCTTGGTTTAAATACAAAAGTCGGGAGGGGACATTCAAGTTTCAAGTCTCCACACTGAACTTAATTCAAACCAAAGAGAAAAGAAAGAGAAAACCAAAACCCAAACAACAAAATAAAACCAAACCAAAGATAAAAACCCCAAAAACAAATCATGTGGAGGTAAACAAACCAAGTTGTATACTCCAGGAGGTAGAGGCCTTCAATTTGTGTTCATATATACATATGCACAGAATTCAGTGTTCCAACAGAGAAAGAATTAGCCACACAAAAATAACAGGAAAAGGAACAAAAAAAGTTATTTCCTACTGTGACATTTCCAGACTCCCACAGCTCTGCCTAAAGACACCGACACAATTAACAGAATTCCCTATGTGCTTTTTTTTTTTGGTGGTTTTTTGTTGTTGTTTTTTTTTTTCTTTTTTTTTTTCCTTTTATCCTTTTTTAAACAAATTACTTTTTTATCCTTTTTTTTTCCTTTATCTTTTTCTCCTTTTGCCGTTTTCCTTTATCTCTTTTCCTTTATCTTTTTCTCCTTTTGCCTTTTTCCTTTATCTCTTTTCCTTTATCTTTTTTTCCTTTTGCCTTTTTCCTTTATCTTTTTTTCCTTTATCTTTTTCCTTTATCTTTTTCTCTTTACCTTTTTTCCTTTATCTTTTTTCTCTTTACCTTTTTTCCTTTATCTTTTTCTCTTTACCTTTTTTCCTTTATCTTTTTTCTCTTTATCTTTTTCCTCTTTACCTTTTTTCCTTTATCTTTTTCCTCTTTATCTTTTTCCTCTTTATCTTTTTCCTCTTTATCTTTTTGCTCTTCATCTTTTTTTCCTTTATCTTTTTCCTCTTTATATTTTTTCTTTATCTTTTTTCCTTTATCTTTTCCCCCTTATCCTTTAAAAAAAATTTTTATCCTTTTATTCTTTTTTTTTTTCTTTTATCCTCTTTTTTCTTTCATCCTTTTTTCTTTTTATTTTTCCTTTCATTTTTTTCCCCTTTCTTCTTTTTTTTTTTTTGTCCTTTTTTTTCTATGTTTTTTTTTTCTTCTCTTTCTCTCTCAACTGTCCAGTGCAGGAAAAAAAAAAAAAAAACCCACAACCAAAAAAAAACCAACCCAAAAAAAAAAAAAAGGTTCTCACAAAATTTCACAGAGCTAAAATGTGCAAGCTAAAGTTCTCTCTATACAGCAATAATGATGTCAGGGAATCTCTGAAATTTGTAGCCCATCAATGGAATTATTTACACACAGAGAAGATGCATGCTGGGGAGGGGGGAGCAGGGAGGGGGAGGGGGGGAGAGGTGTTTATGTAAGAAAGAGCAGAAAAACCTTCTAAGAAAAATAGATTAAATATATATATATATATTTATACTGGGGAAGGAAACAGAAGTTTAGTCTCTCCTAGTCACAAACTCATTCTCTCTACTCACAACATTGGGTTTGAGAACAGCACACGGCACCACCACAGCTCTAGTCAGAAGCTATTTATAGGGTCGGAGCGCCAGGGGACCGCTGGCCACCTGCCGGCACTTCATGATTGGTCGCAGTCAAAGTTTTCTCTGTTGTTTAGTTTTAGAAACCACCTCCCACCTCCCCCCAATCCCCACCCCACCCCCCCAAAAAAAAATCTCCAGGAATGGCTCGATAGCAAAATGTCTCTTTTTTTTTTTTTTTTTTGTACAATCTCACTTCAATAATTAAAAACCAAAACAGCAAAACAGAAAGGAAGACCGAAAGAAAAAAGAGACCCAAAATAAAGGAGAGACCAAAAAATAAAGGAGAGACCAAAAAATAAAGGAGAGACCAAAAAATAAAGGAAAAAAAAAAAAAAAGACCAAAAAAGACCAAAAAAAGGAGACCAAAAAAGTTACCAAAAAAAGAGAAATGAAAAAAAAGAGACTTAAAAAAAAAATTAAAGACCAAAAAATGAGACCCAAAAAAAGACCAAAAAACGAGACCAAAAAAAGAGACTTAAAAGACCAAAAAAGAGACAAAAAAAAGACCAAAAAAGAAACAAAAGAGAAATAAAAAAAAGAGACTTAAAAAAAAGACCAAAAAAAAGGAGACCAAAAAAAAGAGACAAAAAAAGGAGACAAAAAAAGAGACTTTAAAAAAAGACCAAAAAAAAGGAGACCAAAAAAAAGACCTCAAAAAAGAGACCAAAAAGAGACAAGAGACTTAAAAAAAAAAAAGACCAAAAAAAGACAAGAGACTTAAAAAAAGACAAAAAAAGACTTAAAAAAGAAAAAAAACTTTAAAAAAAACCCCAAAAGACCAAAAAAAGAGACCAACAAAAAGAGACCAAAAAAGGAGAAATAAAAAAAATGAGACTTAAAAAAAGACCAAAAAAAGAGACCAAAAAGAGACACAGAAAAAGACCAAAAAAAAAACCCCAAAAAATAAACCAAAGAGACCAAAAAAAAAAGACCAAAAAAGAGACAAAGAGACCAAAAAGAACAAAAAGAGACCAAAGAAGAAAAGGACAAAAGAGAGATTAAAAAAAAAGAGACAAAAAAAAAAGACTAAAAAAAGAAGACAATATAAAATAAAGTAATAATGATACCCAAGGAAAAGCTCCCCAAATTTGGTTCAATTCTGCTTGTTCTGAGCTGAGCCATCACAGCTGCACTCGAATTCATCCAACACGTGCAACTCTGGGTAAAATATTTTCTTCTAAAAGCACAACCACTTTACCAAGATTAAAAGTCTAGTAGGTCTCTAAATATTATTCATATTGTACAAGTAGTGGTTGTTAATTTAAAACTTCATTAGTAAAATTACAGTACAAGCATTGATTAACCTCCAGAATTGCAAATCCCAGACTCCAGTGGAAAGCTACATTACATCTTCAGTAGTACACAATCTTCCACTTCACTCCCACACCAGTGGAGATGGAGGCATCTCAGACGGCTGAGCAACCGTGGAACTACAACGAGGCGACACAGAAAATCAGAGCTCATATGCAGAAGCCAACAGACCAGAGAGTCAAAGCTCAAACCCTGCTAGGAGAGCAAAACCCCACCCCCAAACCCCACCTGGACACCCTAAGAACAACAGCTGACAGCAAACCTTGTCTGCTATCAGGGTTGGAGAGGGACCTCAAGGATCATCCGGTTCCAACCCCCCTGCCATGGGCAGGGACACTTTCCACTAGATCAGGTTGCTCAGAGCCACACCCAGCCTGGTCTTAAAAACGTCCAGGGATGAGGCTTCCACCACCTCCCTGGGCAACCTGTTCCAGTGTCTCACCACCCTTACAGTGAAGAACTTCTTCCTAAGGTCTACTTTAAATCTCCCCTCCTCTAGCTTGGATCCATATCACCTTATCTGCTGAGTTTCTTAACTCCTTTGCATCTCTCAGGCCTTCCTGCCCTGTTTTTACAGTGCAGTTCTGCAATCAAAATCCAACCTGCCAGCCTCTCAGACCTCATTTTCAGTCTGACTGCTGCACTGGTTTTGCAAAAATATTACTTGAAACTTTCACTGAAATTCTAGATGTTTACAACTTAACCACACCAGGCCTTTTTTCTTTCTTCCTTTTATTTTTTTGGCAGAAGCTATTTATGGACCTTCCCTACTCTTAGACACTTCAAACATTTTGGATGTGTGCACTTTGTACTACTACTAAATGTGAATGAAGATCAGATGTGATTACATACAGTTACCTAATAAAGCTCTTAAAAGCAGCAGACTGAGGGTTGATGCAGAGAGGCACTCTGTTTCCTTTCTGCTGTTCCAAAATGAACTGATGAATTATTTCTGTAGACAGGAGAGAAACAAAGAAAAACCACACAACACCCAAAGATGAACACTTTTGGCCTCAGTAAAACGCAGTGCAGAGTGGAGGAAGGCAAAGCTTCCTCTGCTGAAGTACCTTTCAGTAAGGACAGAAGAACTCCAGCTTCCCTACAGCTAACCTGATGCCAAACCTCACAGCATAACCCCACAGAGAACTTGTACACAAGCACTGAAATAAATGTATGGAAGCAAAAAAAAAAAATCCCTAATCTCCACTGTAGCACTGAGCTGAGGATAGAGAGTTCTGGATTAACTCCTGGGTTTGGGGCATAACTCTTTGAAACACAAAGAATGCTCAACTTGGACTTGATTTGCAAGCAGCGGAACACAGCTCCTGCTATTACCCTGTCCAGTTTGATTCATGGTTACACTTACTGCCACCAGGCACAGGCACAAAACTGCCACTTGAGATGATTAAACCAAAAAAAGTGAATTTTCAGCAGCAAAGAGGGACCCTGTGCAGAGCTGCCAGATAAAACACCTCCTTGTACACAAACACCAACAGCAGAGCCTGGCCACCGGCTGCCCCTCCATGAGCAGCAGTGGTAGAATTCACACTGCTGGCAGCAAACTCTAAAGGCAGTGCTTAGGAGAAAAGAGAAGGCAACAGAGCTGTGGACAGCTCTGGAAAGTCATGGCCAAAGAGAGGAGGGAAATGGAAACCAGAACAAGATAAAAAGCACAGAACATGCTGTGAACTTGGAGCAGCTATAAATGGGAATGGCAGAATTACAGGTCCAGGATGTATCTGGAGTCAGCCACATTATCACAGCAACATAACGGAGTGGGTTTGTCCCAAAGGGCTGAATTGTTTGTTCCAAACTGCTGAGGTGACACATTTCTTCTCCTTCTCCTCCTCTTGAGTTATTTGAGCTGCCACCAAACAGAATCTAACCCCTGCTACTATTTCTCATGCTGTATTGCTCTCATAAAAGCTCTGCTCTCCTGATTGGATCTGATCTCTAAAGAAACCAAGTCTATTTTATGGCTTATTTGCTGTGATGGAATCAGACTTCAAATCTCCAGTGCCACAAAGCAACTGCTGGCATTTTGTAACCATCTGCAGCAGCAGTTTCCTCTCCCAGGCACCAGGATTGATTTTCCTCATGACAGCGTGTCCTGACCCAGAGCACATCCTCTGCCCTGCTGCCAGAACCAGAGCAGCACCAGCAACAGCAGCTGCTGCAAAGGCACCTGGCAGGGACATTTCAGCCTGAGCAGGCTGTGATGGATGAGAGGAAATGTAGCTGGAGAGCAATGAGAGAGCTCAGCTGGTGCTGACCCTTGCTGCAGCCCAGCTCTCACCCTCGCTGCAGCACGGCTCTCAAGATAAAACCTTGCACCCCACAAAGGCCACAGCAGTGATTTCCCTGCCCCCTTGCTGCAGTCCTTCAGCAGCAGCAGGAGTGCCATGGGGAACACTGACACCAGAGAAGGATGCTGCTGAGGTTCAAACCAGGAGACATCTGCACGTCAGCCACTACTGCATGTAAGGGCAGAACATTTCCAAGTGATTCTGCTCCTCTGGTGACCAGAAAAGCTTTCTTGTACCTTCTGTGGAAGGAGACCTAAAGGAAACCCCCACCTGGGTTGTTTCACGCCTGCAGAGGTCCCATCCTAACTACGGCCTGCCGAGGGCTGGAGCGGGAAGGGAAGCGCAGCCGCAGAGGCTGCTCGCTACTCACCTTTCACCTGCCGAACAGAACTGAGGTTCTTTTCAAAAGTGTCATCAAATTTGGGGTTAGTGATGGGTTCAAAGTCACTCGTGTAAACTCTCCCAGTGGATGTGGAAAAACAACATTTACACATACAGGTGTGGTATCGCAACCGCCCTTCGTCCAGGTACGGGTGAGCTAAGGCATCCTTAGCAGATATCCTCTTGGACTGAAACAGTGCATTTAAAGAAAAGAAAACGAGCCCGGTTAGGATCTTTCAGAGGCAGTGGAAGAGTCTGAAGCACACTTACTCATCAATTAATGCCTAATTGTTTTATAACCCCTAATCACGTTAAGGGATTAGCTCACGCCGGCGCCTCAGGCCCGCAGAGGCTGCCACTAGGGGGAAGATTCTGCTCAGAAACAAGCAGCAGCACTCAGGTGCCATTGACCTTCCTGTGCCACAGCTGAGGACAGAAAAATGCTGCTGGGAGATTTTATTTTTCCATAATTACTTTCTCCAGGTAACCTTAAAACAATGAGGCCCACAAAATAAGCCCCAAATCGTTTGAGGTTAGCAAGTGCAGCATTTGGTAGGGCCACACATTTTGCTGTGTCCTCAGGCACCTGTTTAAGGCAACCCACAAATTTAGGCATCACTGATAAGAGAGTAATTCAGGGTCTGGCATCTGGAGAAATGCTGCACACACCCAGTGTCAGAACAGCAGTGGGGAAGGAAGTGCAGGGAAGAAAAAGGCCAAAGCTGTGGGGTCAGTTACAAAATCTAGGTCCCGGTTACTGTGATTTTGTTAGACCACAACCCCAGGAAAGTTCTCAGTCTCTGCCTGTCAAAGAGGAGAACACTTCTCTGTTCCTGAAGAGCTGCAGACAGAAGTGCTGCTGCAGGCTCCAGGTGCAATGAAACCCATGGATTAACAAACCCCATGGGTTAATAAACCCAAGAGCAAAACACAAACCAAGAGGACAAAAGTGACTTGCTCAAAGTTCCAGAGCAAAAGCAGTGGCAAAGCTGGAAGCACACCCCAAGTGTCCCAGTTCCCAGGATGTTGTTAGAGTTGTTTTCATCTGTTCTAAAGGATTGGCCTGATGCTTTTAAAAGCCAAACCCACAGTTATGGAATGGGATTTGGGAACAGCAGCAGTGTTGAGGGGTTAGAAAGGAAAACAAAGGCAGTTTGTTTCCGTGGAAGTTCTGACTGAAGGTTTCTGTGGGGCTGCCCAGTACAGTGATCTTCAGATTAAAAAAAACCCCAAATCCCAGAGTGCTGCCTTCTGAATCCTTTATCAGCTCCAAGCTCCCCCTTTAGCAGTGTCTATTTTTCATCTGAAATGGGATTTTTTTGGTGTGGCACTGACATCACTCAGCTCATCGATTCAGGTATCAGATTTTCCAGTGACAGTTTTGTGTAGGGAGCCCAAGGGATGAAATCCCAAATCCACAGCAGCACATTTCTGTTAGAAAAACAGATGCTAGATCCTGTTCTGTGACTGTGTGGATGCAGCAGGAATTTTGTGTGTGTGTGTGTTGCAAGACCATGAACACCCACATGTCTCTAATTAGAACTGCATCAAAGTATCTGATGTTCTGCTACCTACACCTAGCTAGGAAAAGACAGCATGATTCATGAACACCCTCGGCTTTCCCACTCCATCCCAGCTCTCTTCAGAAGATCACTGGGTTTTAAATGCAACCCCCCCCACACACCCCCCACTCCAGGGGGAAATTAATTGACCAATTATAAGATGATGCTTCCAAGTCTTTCACAGACCCAAAGTACTGAGATGCAGCCCAGAAGAAGATCATTAAATAGTCCTTTACTTGACGTCTTCATTTAAGGAGCAGACAACAAAAGCTGTTCAAACAAGAAGCACCAGAAACCTTTTGAAATCATACTCACTGGATCAAAGACCAACATCCTGCAAAGGAGATGAACTGCTTCGTGTGTAGCTTGACTGGAGAGTGTATATAGGACAGGAAGGGATGGCTGTAGGGGAAATAGGAGAAAGAGAAGTACAGATAAGTTGTCCTGTCAGATCCATCAGCAAGCAAACACTGCTAGAGCATGCCTGGCTCCGTAGGCACCAAGGACAAATGTCTTGTTAAGAAGGACAGGCACTACCCAAGGCTTTCCTAGCCAATAATCACTGGTACAAACCCCAGCACTTGCAACAGAGATCTCATTGATTGTTTTCCCCTCTTAGTTCAGAGGTAATCCCTGGACAAGCCTAAGTTGTATTTATTTGTTCTTCTATAGAGGTGGCTGCTCTCAGCTGTTTGGTTACTCACATCATTTCCAGTATTTCATTTTTCTGATCTCAATCACTGCCAAATTATGGATTATTTTGCTTTTCCTTACCCAGGCCATCCATGTCTAACTGGCAGTGACATGCAGCACAATTACAATGACCTTCAGGCACTCAGCCTTTTACACAGCGATAAATAGGCCAGCAAGCAGGGCTGGGGGGCTGGGGAGGGGGAGGGGGCTTGGTGAACTCCCCTTCCTTTACAGTGTGGGTCCGGGAGCATGAATTGCACAGGCAGAAAAAGCTGGAGCAGCCCAGAAGCTGGAAGCAGCAGCAGCACAATTTGTGCTGCAGTTAGCCCCCCAGAAACCAGCTCTGCTGAGCATTTCCCTCCTGCTTCTCCTCACTGTGCTCGCTCACAGGCACACCAGCCTGCCCAGGCTGAGCTCCCAGGTTTAGCTCAGGGTGAAGAACCCTCCTGGTAGGAACACCCCAGTAAAGGCAGACTGCAGAGCCTGGGCACACCCAGCCCTTTGTGGCAGCAGGAGCACACAACCTTCCCCGTATCTTGGGACTGGAGGCGTGCACAGATCCAGCTGTGGAGCACAGGGACTGCACAGCTGCAGGGCAAGGACAGCTGCTTCTCCGGGCTTGGCAGCACCAGCCAGCTCCACAGGCTGATAAGGCTTCCACAAGACATTACTCAGCACAGGGAGTTGCCAATGGCACAAACTGACTCCAGAATGAGTTGTTAACACTAAGGTAGCAACTTGGGAAGACATCTCCCTGCCCCACAGCCTTGGCACATGGGAAGGAGAACTGCCTGAAATTGCCTCAAATGAATAAAACTCATCAGCAATATCATTCCTGTTGTTTGCCTCTCATCTCAAAGCATGAGCCAGATCCTGGACTCTGGAAAGTGCTTCAAGCATTATTTTTTTTCAAGCTACAACAAAGTCACTTTCCAAAACCAAGGGAAATATGTTCCTCCCTAACTGAGATGAAGAGCACCTGGCTGTAGACAGCTTTTAGGGACAGCAAACTGCGACCAAGTCCACAGCCAGAGACCAGAAACAGTCCTGATCAGAGCACTAGAAGTGGTGAAAACTGAACTGCTGGCAGATTTGTCATGGAATCAGCAGTGAGGGCTTTGAGCAAGTAAGATGCATCCCACTGGGTCTCTCTTTCCTGTACCAGAGCACACCAGGAGCACAGCAGGCAGGGAACAACCTCCAAGACGTTTCACTTCTAGAGGTGGGGCAGCAGCCGACTGCCCATGGAGCCCAAACCCCTCCTGACCCTGTGCTGGGAATGTGAGGGAAGAGCCTCTGCCCGGGGCTGCCAGTTAAGCAACTTCCTCACTTCACTGCATGCAGTTTGAAGTGAATTTTGCCAGTACAAAGCTGGCAGTGTAGTATGCAAATGTTCCTTGAGCCAACACACAGTGGGGTTGGGGTTTGGAGTCAGAAACTTCAGGCATTGATCTGTTTTTACATAAAGCAGCAAAATGCTTCACCCCTCACCTCCCCCTGTGCTCACCTACATCAAGTAAAAATAGTTTATGTGACAAATTAATCACCAGTTTCCAACTTGGTTTTCTCTCCCTATTAATCTAATTAAGAAACTGGCAACATTTAGCTATTTATAACCTGGAAAATCTCCATTTTAAAAGATGAAAAACCAGGAATTTGCATTCAGACATGAAGTGTGCTTGAAGTTGGGAGGCAAGAGAAAAATCACCTCAGAAATCAACTAGCTGCAGCCTGACCCCTGCTTGCAAGGGGTGCAGCTGAGCAGCTCAGCTCCAGAGGGTGCTCAGCCCCAGCGGGTGCTCAGCCTCTGTGGCACCCCATGAACAGTGAGCATTGCTGTCCTCAACAGACACAGAACTAACTGCTCGTGGTTTGTTTCCGATGGCTTAGGGGCCACAGGACATTAAATCTGTGCTGGGAACATTTGATACCACTTCACCTCACTTGCTTTTTAGTATTCCAATCACTCACTGGGTCAAGGGACACAGTTTCACATCTACAAGGACAGCCTTAGCACTGGGATGAGAAAACCAGAGGACATTCCTGTCCCCATTTCAATTCCTGACAAACCATCCTGGTTTAACAAACTCAGCAAGGCCAACAAACAAATTCCAGAGGCCTTGCTGACTGTGACCAGGAGCACAGCCACTGCCCTTTGGAAATGTCAAGCGATTATCAAATTATCAGCATGTAAAAGCAATGTTCTCAGTATCTGGATGCATTTGTGCACTGTTCCATGGGTTTATGTCCAAAGGGGATGGATTTCCCCCACCTTCAATCACAATAAAACATCCCAAACCATGAAAGTGTGTGGCTTCAAAGTTCCAACTCTTCCAGCAGGTGAGAGCCAAAAACTAGGCTTGGTTTGGTTTAGACCTGGTGGAAAAAGTCTTCAGGAAATCCTTCTGTTATTAATGTTAAAAGAAAAAAGAACTCCAACCCAACACAAAAACCAACCAACAAACCAAACCTGTCATGAAGTGGAACAGAGACAACTTGATGTAGTGAATTGAAAGTGCCAGGGAGGCAGAACTCCCACGTGGCAGTAATAGAGCAGAATTTATATTCAGTGCTCATTTCTATGGTAACCACTATTGTGGTGGGGAGAGATGTGAGAAATGACTTCAGCACGCAGAAAATAAGGATGCAAACTTAACTGCTGGCAAGATTTGCTGGATTAACATGTTCAGGTTATTAATTTTGTTAATTTTTACTGGATGACAATCATAAAAATGCCCAGACTGGGTGGATATGTGGCTTGATTACTGCACTGTGGACTCCTGCACAAGCATTTCTTGCTGTCTGTTTCATCTGCCCTTTTTATTGGCCACCAGCAGGATGCCATCCCCCTGCCTTTTCTCTCTGGTTTGGTTTTTTTCCTCTTTGTTTCTTGGGGGTCTTTAAACTTTTACTTCCCTTTTGTTGAATGTGGTACCTTGTTTTGCAGTATCTCATGAAGCCTGTCACAACTCAGGTCACTGCACAGAGGTGTGAGGGGACCCTCTGGTGCTGGACTGTTCTCTTCTGAGTAATGGCTGATTCCCATATAGAATCATAGAATTGCTAGGGGTGGAAGGGACCTCAAGGATCATCCAGTTCCAACCCCCAGCCACGGGCAGGGACACCTCACACTACAGCAGGCTGCTCACAGCCACATTCAGCCTGGCCTTCAAAACCTCCAGGGATGAGGCTTCCACCACCTCCCTGGGCAGCCTGTTCATCATCTAACACTTCATCCTGCCAGAGCAGGAGTCCCTCCAGGGCCTTCTGAACTACACTGCCAGTTGGATGTCTCCTGCCAATACTATCACTTAAGCTTAGCACCTTCGTTCAAATCAGCTATCAAAACACTGTCACTGTCACCAGGAGACTTGCACCTGTGCAGCAAGTCAAACCTCCTCACGAGGCAGAAGCCAGACATGCACTTTCCTAGTGAAACTCCACCTTTGAGTACCTGCAGAGCAGCCCAGGGCACTGCAGCAGCTCAGCCACCCCGGGGCTGGCAGCAGAGGCAGCTCAGAGACTCAGTGACCAAAGAAAGTGTTTACAAACAAACACTCCACGAGAGTTTAGCCAAGATGTGACAGACAGCAGTGACACAGCAGTGGTGGCCTGCTCTGAGGAGATCCTGCCTGCTGGCCTGTCCTGACCCAGCACACAGAGCTAACGGTCTCCAGCCCTACCTGTTTATGAGGACCCCTGAGTATATGTGCCTTGGCGCCTTCACAAGCCGTCCTCATCGCTTCCAGTGACGGCGTGCCCAGCAGGTCTGTGATCAGATCCAGCTGCAGGGAACAGACACACACACAGCTCAGACACACAGAGAGTCACCACAGAATCACAGAATCCTTTGGCTTGGAAGGGACCTGAAAGACCATCCAGTTCCAACCCCCTGCCATGGGCAGGGACACCTCCCAGGCTGCTCAAAGCTTCATCCAGCCTGGCCTTGAACACTCCAAGGGATGGGACAGCCACAGCTTCTCTGCTCCAGTGTCTCACCACCCTCATAGTAAAGAGCCTTTTCCTAATATCTAATATGTATCATAAGATATATTAAGAATTTCAGCAGCTGATGGGAAATGGCTGCAGCAGGCTGGCAGAATCCTCTCTTTGGGCCACCCTGACCCTTCCAAACGGATTCTGCTTACTGCCAGAGTCCATCCAGAGTCTGGAATGTCACCTTCAGCAGGAGGCTGGCAGGGATTTGCACATCCTGTCAATCACTGTGTGTGATCTCACAGCTTTAATGCCAGGTAGCTTCTAATCTATAGATGAGCACAGCAACACTGAAGATAAACATTTTTATGTCAGCACATCTTGTTCCTTCTCTTAGACAGAAGGATAAATGCAGCTACCTCCAACAGCTTGCTGCAGGCATTATTGTCTCTGCTGTAAAAACAGCCCTCCAGACAGTTAGACACCGGTGGGTTAGAGTGGCCTGCTCACTGTTGGAATGGGGATGAACCCTGCTGCAGCTCATGCTTTTGTACCTAGCCACAGCTATGCAAGGTAATAAAATATTCACTGTGATCATGGCTGAAATGAGCAGTTTGAACAACACCAGTAGCTGCCAGCTTCAACAGCTCAGGTGCCAACACTGTGCCTCCAACACTCTGTCTCCAGTTAGGTCTCAGCTGAAAACTTTACTTTCTCATATGAGCTGTTAGAAAAAGCTTGATCTCAGTTACTGCACCTTTACCTTATCTCAATAAAATGCTACAGCAGGCTGTGGTACTGCAGCAGATTACAGAGGATTACACAAAAAATCCACATTTCAGAAGCTAAGGTTAATCACCACTCCATTTAGCACTGTCTGCAAGCCAGCATTCCAGTGTTTCCAAGCAGCTGGGGAGTTTTTGCCTGTCTGCAAACCAGGTAAAACAAAAGCACATCTGAGCTTCACAACTCATTGGTGGCATAGAACCACAGAATGTTAGGGGTTGGAAGAGACCTCCAAAGATCATCCAGTCCAACCCCCCTGCCAGAGCAGGGGCACCCAGGGCAGGTCACACAGGAACACATCCAGGTGGCTTTTGAATGTCTCCAGAGAAGGAGACTCCACAACCTCTCTGGGCAGCCTGGTCCAGGGCTCTGTCACCTTCACAGTGAAAAGTTTTTCCTTCTGTTCCTGTGGTACTTCCTCTGCTCCAGCTTGCCCCCAGTGCCCCTTGTCCTGTCATTAGACATCCCTGGGCAGAGCCTGGCTCCACCCCTTCACATCTTTATCAGCAGGAATGGGAGCACTCCTCAGGCTCCTCTGTTCCCAGCTAAAGAGCCCCAGCTCCCTCAGCCTGGCATCACAGGGAGATGTTCTATTGCCTTCAGCATCTTTGTGGCTCTGTGCTGGACTCTTTCAAGCAGCTCCCTGAGGCCCATCTTGAACTGAGGGTCCCAGAACTGGACACAACATTCCAGTTGTGTCTTCATCAGGCTGCAGAGTGGAGGGGCAGGAGAACCTCTCTTGACCTGCTCACCACAGCCCTCCTAATACACTCCTAGATGTGACTGGCTTTCTTGGCCACCAGGTCACTCCCCACCCTCTACTGGTCCATGGGGTTGTCCTTTCCCAGATGCCATCTCTACCCTTGTCCTCGTGGGATTTCATTCCATTCCTCCCCGCCCAAGCCCGCAGCCTGTGCAGGGCTCACTGACTGTCACCACCGGCTCCATGAAATCACGCCGCGGGGAACAAGGCTGAAGGGAAGTGGAATTCTACCTGCTGGATGGGACTCTGTGCCTGAAACAATATCCTTCGGCCCAGCAGCTCTGCAAAGATGCAGCCTACAGACCAGATGTCAATGGCATTGCTGTAGTGGCGGCTGCCCATCAGGATTTCTGGAGCTCGGTAATACTGAGTGACAACTTCCTGAGTCATGTGGCGAGATTCATCTAATTCTTCCACCCTGGCCAATCCAAAATCACAAATCTAAATTGAGAAGGTAAATAAAACAATTAAAATAACCAAAACACTTAATGCATTTCAAATAGGTAACCTTCTGGTAACGAAGCAGGAAAATTCCCCAGCAGCATTTCAGCTCAATCAGACAATCTGCTGTGACCTGCACCAGCGAAGGGCAAGGGGACCGGGAAGAGATTCTGCTACTTTGGGCAACTTTCTTGGAAATCACAGTACTTTTTGTTGGGGTTTTTTTTGGCCAGCATTACAATATTTATAACCAAAAAAGAGTTTAAAGCTTTGCACTAAAGAGATCAACACAAACTGCCACCCTCTGGGTGCAGAATGTTTCATCCCAAAGCAGATTTCATTTGCTGATGCCGTGCCTCAAAGTGGCCCAGAAAGGTTCAGCCTTCAGCTCACTTTGGCTTTGAGAGCTTTTGCAAATGTGTGGAACCAGAAGGGTTAAGGAAACAGACCCAAAGTTTATCAGCACATAGGTACACTTTTATGCCTGGCATGGGCTACGGAGCACACCAAAGCCCTCTGGAATTTCACGTGCTTCAGAAGCTAATGGCAGAGGCTTGGGCATCCTGGGTTACCTTCACTGTGACCTGCACACTGTACACTGCCATTGCAGCTCCTGAAGAAAAACCTCCTGCCCTCAGCAGCTGAGGAGGGCAGGAGAGACCCCACCAAGCCACAGACAAACCCTGTCTGCCTTGCTTTCATCAATTTGGGGAGAGGAAGGCAGGAAAGAGGAGAGGAAAATGTTTGTTTCCTTCACAATTTCTAATGAATCTGTGGGATTTTTTGCCTTTTAGAATGACTTTTAGGGGAAGTGTTCACCTTAAAGGTTTCTGTTTAAGAAACAGGAAGTGGTTTATAAGGAACAGCACACAGAGATGGACATTTGCAATAAATTTAAGGAGCACCTTCAGAACACAGTTGCTGTTCACAAGGAGGTTCCCTGGTTTAATGTCTCGATGCAAAATGCCAGCAGAATGTAGATACTTCAGACCTGAAATGAAATTAAAACAATCAAGGTGAGGATGTGTTGAGAATACACAGTGAGAAACAGGAAGGAAAAATAAAGCAAAATAATAATGCAAAAGAAGGTAAAATAAACCAAACCAAACCCAAACCAAAAAGAGACCAAAACCAAACCCAACCCAAAAGTAAACAAAACAAAGCCAAAACCAGATGAAACCCCACAAAAAAACCCCAAAACAAACCCAAAACAAACCCAGACCAAACCCAGACCAAACCCCAAGCTAAAGCACTAGAGAATTGTCATTCAGTTTAAAAGCAGCAAATTTACCTCTCAAGATCTGGTAAAGAAAAACTTTGACATGATCCGAGCTGAGTGGCTGAGGCGAGACGATGATCTTATGGAGGTCACTCTGCATCAATTCAGTGACAACATATCTTCAATTTATTAGTTAAGGCAAAAGCAGCAAGTCCAGCACATAATCTCCTGAAACATTTACTCTAAACTCCTAGGAATGTGAGCCAGAGCTATTGAGTGAAAAACAATAAAGCTGCCTCAGAGGTCAAGCCTCCAGACTCTCGCAAGAAGGAGAAGGGAGCACAGGTTGTGAAAGCAAACAGATGACTCAATAAGGCAGCCTCTGAGTGAAGGTCGTTGCTACAAAATGATTGCAAAGTCAGATTACAACTCAGAAAACAAAGCAAAATCTCAGTATGATTAATGGCATCTTGAAACCCTTCAGACTGGTGAGCCACAAATTCCAAACAGCTATGGCAGTGTCTTCATGGCAGGCACAGATCAGCATGGTTTAAGCAGGCAAGCTGGCAAGGGCAGCCTGAGAAAGCTGCCTACCAAAAGCACCTTGCAGGTTGCTACATGCTCAGCAATGAGGGCTTACCAAAACACAAATGCTTCCTTCAATCTACCCAGGACCTACTATTTGACCTTCACAAGCATCATATACACACAAACCCCAGGTGTCAAGCTGCTTTTGAGTTACAACAGGAGAAGAAAAAGTGGGGCAAAAAATAAACAACTCTCTGGAAGGAAACCAAACCCCAGCCAGAAAGCACTGCTTCAGGAGCTCAGACCTGCAGAACGTGGCAGTGGCCATGCTCACTGCTTGCTGACACAATACCTGGAGACACAGAGCTGCAGCTGCTGTGCTGAGCTGTGGGTTAGGAAGGGCTTTGTGTTTGGTCAGGAAGCACTGAGCAGACCGCTTCAAAAATGGGGAAACATGGGAGAGGCAAGCAGTGCGTCTGGACCCACAAGCCCAACCTCCCAGTGTCCACTTCCTGAGCACGCTGCAGTTAACAAAATGTGCAGAAATCATGAGAGAAACCCTGGGACACTAGAGCCACATCTGCCCATGGCGGCAGGGGCTGCCGGCACCAGCAGCGATGAAGAGCCTGCTGGGTCGTAGAGAAGCTGCCTCCGCTGTGCTCTGCTTCACTCACAGCTATGCTGGTAAATGAAGTTTTGACTCTGGAGCTGTGGTTCAGAGCAGAGTTTAAAGCAAAACCAGAGCACCTCAGCTTTTGCAAAGGGTTGAACTTGTGGTGCTGAGAACTCAAACTCTTGCAACAAAGCCAACAAAGTCACAGCAAGTCCTGCTATGTCCTACCAGCCAAAAAGCATGGCAGAGACATGGTGCACGCTGCCAGGGTCATGCAGAAGGTCAAGGAGGGAGTTTGAAAGGCAGCTGCATCTCCTGGCCCCCAATCCAGTCCCTCCCTTGGCGTCCCAGCTCCATCCACAGTTGAAGGGCAACTCTCAGCCTCCCGCACCCACCGAGCGCTAAGAGCGGCTGTCCCTGGACAGCTGGAGGGGAACGGATTTGCCTCTGCTCCTAGGGAGAAGCTGGGGCTTGCTGTGCAAGAGGAAGTTCCAGCTCAGTCCCACTTGCCCTCTGCATCTGCCAGGCACGAGCTCTGGTAACTCCATGAACTCAGTGACCTCAGGGTGGAATTTTTAGGAGCGTGCTGCCCTGACCTTTCCTCTGGAGCAAAGCTAACTGGGTCAGTGGGAGGGCTCGGGCTGGTTTTAAATCTCACCGTTATCCTATCAGGTGGTTCAATGCTCTTTACAACCAGCTCTGCTCCAGATCAAGCCTGAAATATAATAGCAAACCCTGACTTCAGGTGAGATGTTTATCTCTTGGTTAAGAGGGTAAGCAAGGGAGCTCCACCAGGAACTTCTGCTTGTCCTTCCCACCGTCAGCAGCTCCCTGGCACAGGCCAAGCTGCACTTGCAATAATCTAGAGAAAACTTCCCATCTTCTTTCATCTCTATACCTAATCCACCTTCCCCTCCCATCTGGTTGCTCTGCAAACTCCACCCAGCCAAAACCTGTCAGCCGAACTCTTCACCTACCACCCGCACAGCACACCAAAATTGATTTGAAACATTAAATATTGCCAACTTCTGGAGCTCCCCAAAACTAAATGAATAAACTCCTCCCAATGGAGACTGCAGCCATAAAGGAAAAGCCCAACCCTGCAGCACCAGAATGCCAAGGCCTCTAATTTGCCTTTTTCCTTTTCTGCAAAGGGTCTCTGAAATATTTATAGCAACCTTTTAAAATCTGGGGTTACCTTCAGGCTGCAAGAGATCTTTAATGTTTCATGTAAAACATTTAAAAAAAAGGGGGGGAAAAAAGGTCCCAAAGCATTACTCTGCACTTTATGGTGACAAGGTTTTTGTTTTGCTAACACCACAAATCCTCCTAAATCTCAATCCCAAGCATAATGTCTCCCAGATGTCTCAACTAGTTGCCATGCCAACTAAAGCAGCTTAAATTAAATGAGGGCCTGAAATGGCACCTGCACCACTCCAGGTCTGCTGTGCATTAAATAAAGCTCTCTTGACAGGGGCTCAGAGGTGCCATTAACTTGAGCAGCAGCTATCTGATTATTGTCTCTGGATAATTTAATGAGGGTCTCTAAACAAGCAGCTCCTGCTTGATGCTCCTGCCTCTGACAAACGTGGCAGCTCCTTAACAGCTGGTACCTGAGCAGGTCAATGCCTTGGCTCCAGCCACTGCTGTGAATGTTGAGCAAAAGCAACCCCAAATTCCTGCAGGATTTCATCCAGCCCCTCTAACAGGTGCCTGCAGCTCTGCTGTGCTAGCTGAAAGCATAAGATGCTGGCTGTGAGGTGGTCGCTGGAGCTGTGGCACGCAGCTAAGCCAGCGTCCCCACCAGACAGAAATTGCCACTGACAGCAGTAATTAGTTAAGTAGCTGTGTAAAATTAGAACTACAAATGTACCAATTTACTCCAGAATAATCACCAAGGCAGAGGCATGGCACAAAAGAACTTCACTGGCTTTGCTGGCTGGAGAGCTGCTGAGGTGGGAGATTTCACCAAGTGGCAGGGCAGTCTCAGAGAGGAACGAAGTCCCCTCCGATGTGGTGGCTCTTGCTTCTTCACTAGGGCTCTGCTCACCTCCAAACTCAACTCTGTGGACTTGTGGGGAGAGACCAAGCAAGTCTAAGGAGGCTCTCCTCCCCCTCTACTTGGCCCTGGTGAGACCACACTTGGAATATAGAGTCCAGTTTTGGGCTCCCCAGTTCAAGAGAGACAGGGATCTACTGGAGAGAGTCCAACAGAGAGCTGTGAGGATGACTGGGGGACTTGACACCTCTGCTATGAGGAAGCTGGCACAGTGCTGAACACCTAAAACCTAAAACTCACTAAACAGCCTCTATCTAAGTTATTTTCTCAAGACAGGCACCTAGAAGACCACAGCCTCATGACCTATTCAAATCTGCACTTTGAGCCTTCTCTTACTGTTTGGGTTTTTCTCTCCCCAGGCAAGGCTCTAGAACTCCTCAGAGAGAATAAAGGAAATCAAACAGGGCCAGCTCAATCCCTTCCCATTTTCCTCACTGATCAATAAGCCTTATTGTAAACACAGAATGTTGCTGCATCTTTAGGAACTACAGCAATGGATCAACAAAAGAAGTGCTTAAGACTACATCCTCTAAATATGGAGTGTAGTGACCTGATCTTACAATAGATCTGAAACAAGTTCTCCTTATCCTCCAGCCAGCAGAAGCACACGCAGTTAAAACACCAATTCATTCATTCTTCTAATGAATTTAAGGGTCAGGAGTGCACTTACTGCAATGGTTTCAAAAGAAAGGAGAAAGGAGACTGCACAAAGCACTCCTCACTTACCACTCTCAGAGCCAAGAAATTCAACCTGAAAACCAGGCAGCCCAATAAAATAGTAGTCAGAATGGCTTAAAAATCAGTAAACCATGAAGGAAAGTAACATTTCTGGGCTTAGATTCAAAACTTGGCAGTAACTAAGCTCATGAAACTAAGCTCATCCCACTTAAGTATTCTTGATTGTGCAAGCAGAGGGAAGTAGTAATCCTTAACCTAGATCTGATCTATAACTCATATAACATGTCAGAAAATGAGGGCACTGAACAAGTGCAAATGGCCAAAATCCAGTTTACGAAGACTGCTCCTGCACTGCTCACAGGAGAGAAAGAGCTAACCAAAATGTCAGAGCTGCAGGTACCCTGGCAGAGCACAGCAATGCTTTCAACCAGGGGATTCCTTTAGCAGTCAGCAAATCCTGCTCTGGTTAGGTTGAAGTCACCACGTTTCAAATACCCCTAACTTTCTTCACCAATCGATTGGAGGTCTTATAACTAGATCAAACCACATCTCACCAAGTTCAGTTTCTCTAAAAATAAAGAACGATATTTTCCCCCCCACACACACCCATTAACTGTCTTGTAAAGTGGGTCATACAAAAAGGCAGCTAAAGGCCCATCAGTAACTAACAACCAACCTTCCAAAGCCCATAAGAAGGGGAAGCACTCAAGCCTGGAGCAGCTCCAATGAAGACTGACACCAACACAACAAAGCCACTGGCAGGAGACACAGAACACAAGGTGTGGACACCTGTGGGACAGTGCATTAATTGCTTTTTCAGACCTAACCATTACTGTGCATCCAGGTAGCAGCAAAAGCTCTCAGGTGCCAATTATGATTGTATAAAAATGATGTCATTTTAGAAAATAAACCCAAATCCTCTGTCCTGACCCTTTCTATATGCTCCTGAAGGTACAGGCATCCATTGTCAGATGGAGAATGATTGGCAGGTCTCTTACATAAGCCCATAACAGACACTTCATTGTGTCCTGCCTGCTTTACAGGGAGATTCTGGTAACCATTTGAGTTTGGGAGGCAGCAAAACCTGTTGGTAGATACCCAGAAACTGCCCGCATTTGCTGGCCCTTCCATAATCAACTTCATGTTCAACCCTTCACCATTTCATCTCCAATATTAACAAAACCTAAGAGTTCTTCAGAGGCTAGATTCACTTCTTTAAATAAAACTGTTTGGATACAGGCTCCAGGGTTTTGTAGCTCTGTTGCCCAGATCCCAGCAGCTCCTTGCAGTTTCTAAGCTAATGAGAACAACACCTACCTCAATTAGGGTGCTCTACTTTAGACAGTTAGGATACATTTCTTCAAAATAGTCAATGTGTGGAGGCTGGAGGATGTCGAGGGCAGAGAGTACCTAGGAAACACCACACAAGATCAAGACCTGTCCCAGGCAAACAAAACCAATTCCCTTGCAAAAAGGCAGTCAGGCTGCAGCTTTCTCACAGAGCTTGGCTCCATTCTACCCCAATGCTCTGTCTCACTAGGTGTGGGAATTCAACAGCCTCCCATCACAGATACTCTGTGCAGTCAGGGACTCTCTTTCATGCTTTTAATTCAAGAGACTTTTTCCCAGCTGTACAAGTGCCAGCTTAAAAGCATAAATGTATCTACTCAATAAGAAGTGGTTAATGTCATATATATATATATATAATCACAGCTGATCTGAAAGAAGTCACTCTAGCAAAAGATGTGACACTTTGTCCTGCCTTTCACCTTGAAGAGCTTTGTGATACTCTGCTTCTACGTGGGAACTGCAGAGCCCAAAGTTTGTAATTCTGAATCAGAAGCTCAGCTCTCTGTGCAAAGCAAAAAGGCAGCAGAGCAGCAGCACAGAACTTCCATCCTCTCACAGCAAACAACACAACCCTGGTGTGGCCTTTGAGATCCTGGCCTGGGAACTGTGACATTTCAGTGAAGCACACAAATTTCAGTGGCTACCAGGCTCAACTTCTGACTGCTTAGAGAGATGCTTATATTTAATTTTATAGTCCCCAGTAACATCTTCTCCATAACAAAGACTCCAGTGAGGAGCACTTAAAGCACCAGCTCAGAAGAAAATTTGTCCCAGAATCCATCTCCCAAGCACTGGTGACAGTGGTGGTGGGGACTCTGCAATCTGGCACAGGCTTGCAAGGCAGCCCACCTACTACCAGCACTGTATGCAGTGCCTGACTAAAATAAACCCCTGAGATTCAAAAGGGTAAATTTCAAAAGAGGAGGAAAAGCAAGGAAATAGGGTTTGAAACAGATCCCCACTACCTGATCCCATCCCACTAGGAGACAGCACTCCCCACACACTCATCACTGCTGATCAGTGTGAGAGTTACCACAGCCACTGACACCTGGGGAACAGTTGCTAGAAGTATTTTTTTGATTCTCTTCAGCCACAACCCTATGGGTCAAACCATTTTTCACATGTTTTAGCTCAACCCTAGCTGCTTGACCCAGAGCAGATTTGGGAGTGCTGTGCAACCACTCTGCTAGAAGAACTGAGCAACAAACTCCAACGAAAGGAGGAGGGGGATGGAGGAAGAAACAGTTTGGAAGAGAAACATCCCCAAGCTGGCATAAACTTTGTGCAGCTCAACATTTATCCCATTTAGCCTCAAATCAGATTAGGTGGAAGTGGATTGCCTGCCCGTTTGCAAGCCTTTTGGGAGGGAAATCAGGAATACTCTTGGATTTGTGATCACTTCAGCTGTGAAGGTGTTCGTTTGCACCCACGATATCCGAGTTCCCAGGCGATCCGATAAGGGCCACATTAGAGAGCTTGGTAAAGCACTGGAGAGATTCTGCCAGTTAGTTAGAAGAAAGCAAGCACTGCAGTTGCAGCTAGCTCCATCTCACAGTTAGGCTTTAGCAAAGTCTTTGCATTTACTTACATTGTCATGCTTAAAAAAGCACAACATCTTCAACTCCCGGAAGACCCTTTTACAAGAGACCAAATTTTGGAAGACGTTGGGCATCTTTTTGAGTGCAACTCTCTTTCCATCTCGTGGGTCTGTTACTGACCTACAGAATAAAAGATTTAGAAGATCACACACCACTGTTAGGACAAATTTATCTCCAGCAGAAAAGAACATTTTCAGAGGTCTCATCATTCTCAGCTTAGGCGGCGAGTCAAAGCAACGTGAAGCCACTTGCAGGGCAGGAAGCGCTGAGCCCCGGGCAGCACAGCCTCTGCTGCGGTCCGGCCGCGGGGCGGGGCGCTCGGCCCTCGGTCACAGCACACGTGGATGCACCCAGGCAGGCTTGGTGGCTGGGCACAGGGACATCAAGGCACACACTGTCCACCACCAGGCACAGAACGTAGCTCAAAGGCAGATCAACACCTTGAGCTGAGGAGCGGATGTGATGATAAACATCTTCCCCTCCCCAAAAAACAGACCTTAGGCACTGGCACAGGCTGCCCAGGGAGGGGGTGGAAGCCTCAGCCCTGGAGGTGTTTGCAGCCAGGCTGGAGGTGGCTGTGAGCAACCTGCTGTGGTGTGAGGTGTCCCTGCCCATGGCGGGGGGTTGGAAGCAGATGATCCTTGAGGTCCCTTCCAGCCCTGACAATTCTGTGATTCTATGTCCTGAGTGACACAGGTTAGATTTCATTTGGTCTACTGCCTTCTTCTTCCTCTCCTCAGAGGGCAAAAAGCAAATGAATAATCCCATTCTGAGGGCAAAATAACAAATAATCCCATTCTGAGGGCAAAAAAGTGCATAATCCCCTGAACACTGGCAAGAGCAAGACCACAACCTGCCCTCTCCCGACAGCACTTTAGGTCTGGAGAAGCAAGAGCAGACCTATCCAAGTGCCCACAACTGTAACCCAGGTGGTGTGATCCTTGTCTTCCTGTCACAGAGCTGGTGGGGTGCAGGCCTAGCAGCTCAGCATTCTAAGGTGCTTTGTCCATGGCAAGTACTTTAAAGTAATTGGATTCTGAAAATAGAATTTTATAATGAGAACCATAAAACTGGAGCAAGGAGATGATGGTACCTCAATTGCAATTCCCAAATACGGCTTTTAAGGTGAAGCTTCTCAAAGCTCACTACAAAACAGGGTTTCTAGAGCTTCAGTTGTTAGGAAACCTTCCTCCTTTTGGGTTTTTTTGCCTGCATATTTTTACTGGGATGACCAAATTAACTTTCTTCTCAGTGCAATGCTGTAACCACACAAGAATCTACATCCAGCTGTGGATCCTGATGACTACATTTGTCCTTTAAAAGTTGTTGGCTTTTCCAGCCATCAAGTGACCCTCCAGCAGACACGTGGAAGGCTGCTTCTTTTGCCTCAGGTCCATATTGCTTTAAGGGTCTAAATTTAAGAAAAATAAGAGTAATCAAATATCTGCCTTGATTCTGACCTCAACATACAGAACAATTCAATCCAGAGTCAGAAGCAGCTCCTGACACAGGCTGCTGGGAGTCAGAGGAGAACTATCCCACAACTCTGGGCTGGAACACTTGGAAACAGGCACTGTGGGTTTGTATTTCAAATAAAGGGCAGCAGGGGACCCAGGGAAATTGATCCCAGATTATTGCTGTGGTGGGAGACACAGAGATGAAAAGAATCTGAGCAGGTTATCTAACTGACAATACGTTTCCTCCTTTCTCCAGGACCTCTGCCTCTTGCCTCTAGAGCCTAAACTGGAAAGAAAGGGAATGAAAACTGGAAGAGCTACAGAAAATCCACCATTAATGCAACCCAGAGCTGGCCACTGGCCAGAGTGAGACACCCTCCCCAGACTAGTCAGTGACTTGTCCCAGGCATGGTCACCCTCAGCAAGGCCATCTGCAAGCCAAGGCACCACTCAGTAGCAGCAGGTGACGTTCTGTGCTGGCCCACAGCTTTGGGATTCCAGCAGAGGCAGACTCTGAGAGACACAGCAGGGGCAGTGCCAGGCGGTGCCTCACAGAGCCACAGAAACTGGATCCCAGTATGAGCTGAGAGTTGCCACTGCTCCCAAGGTGAAACACACACACAGTAACTAATTAGCAGTATTGGTGCTTATGGCCCTTGCCAAGTTTTGACCAAAAATAGCAAACAAATGTTACAAAACCAAGCCAGCAAACCCCCAACCTGTAAAAGAAAATGTCAAAGCTGCCAGTTCCTTGGAATTCACTTGAAATACCCTGGCTGCAAAAACCCCAAACCAACTTGCACAGTGGTAGTAATAAAAATCCCCCTGCAGGCACTGCAGATGCTGAGGGATTGCTGGTCCCCCCTTTGGAGTTGTGCCACCAGTGCTGCCCACTGCACACACAGAGCTGCTACCAAGAGGATATTCCCAGCCAGGGCAGGAATTCCACCAGCAGATCCCAGTGATGACACATCACACAGACATCAGACCTGAGACCTCTGACAACATGACAGCTCCTCCCAAGTGACTGCTGACTCCTAGGCAGACCACGAGTGCCTTCCTCAGCCATGTTCCACTCACCACTACAGGTCAACCAAGAGTTAAATAGCTCTCTTGCTATGGAAAATATTTCCTTTCAAACCATCTACTATGGCAGAGCACATCTGGAGCATGCTCTTACAATTCACCTGGAGCACTCTGTCCAGCTCCGGAGCCCTCAACACGGGAAGGACATGGACCTGATAGAGCAGATCCAGACCAGATCATGAAAACCAGGAGGCTGGAACACTTCTGCTACAAGGACAGGCTGAGGGAGCTGGGGGTGTTCAGCCTGGAGCAGAGAAGGCTCCAGGGGCACTGCACAGCAGCCTTCCAGTAGCTGAAGTGGGCTACAAGAAAGCTGCAGAGGGACTGTTTGCAAAGGCCTGCAGTGACAGGATGAGGGGCAATGGTTTGGAGTTAGAGAAGAGCAGATTTAGACTGGATGCTAGGAAGACATTCTGCACCATGAGGGTGCTGGAACACTGCAACAGTTTGCCCAGAGAGGTAGTTGAGGCCATATCTGTGGAGCTATTCAAAGTTAGGCTTGATAAGGCTCTGAGCAACTTGATGTAGTGGAGGATGTCCCTGCTGCCTGCAGGGGGTGGACTGGATGAGCTTTGGAGGTCTCTTCCAACCCAAACCATTCTATGATTCTTTTTTGATGAGGTGAAGAAATTTCAGTATGTGGATTTGTTTCATTATTATTCTTTAGAGACATATCTAAAATCCTACCTACAACAAAGCACTTTTCTTCAGACACCATTGCTATCTGACACTGCAAACCAATTAATTCCTTAAACCTATTTCAACTTGTTTGAAGACAGATTAAAACAATGCCTGAGATGCAGACAGCTCATTGGAGAGGGTTCACATCTACTCCTACCATTTCTGTTATCTGCAGTAAATTAGTCTGGCAAACACAGAGAACTTTCTTCACTGCTCATGGCCAGGGCTTGGACAACACAGAAAGAGCATAAAGCAGAACCCAGCTGGTCTGCAGGTTTGTTTGCTGGTGAAATCAGCTGCAGCTTCCCAGGTTTAATAGGGGTTTTGCTTGATCTCTACCTCAAATGGCATAAGCTTGGTAGAATCTGACATGGACAGGCCTGAACACCTTTGAAGGGAGGTGTAAACAAGTAATGTAACCTTCCATGATTGATAAAAATCTGTCACCTGAAACTTGGGCATCACCTTGACTGTTTACAGCCAGAGGAAGGCAATCTCCATAAACCTGGGTAGAGAGGGCTCCTGGCTGGGTTAAACACTCTTCCCCTTCTGAAGACTGTAGGCTTTAGGAGCTCCAAGCTTTTTAAGCTCCTAGCTGTATATTTAGGCTGTATCTATAGCAATCAGCTCCTGAATTTGAGACCTGTCACAGCAGCAAGACACCATCCTGCTGAGTCACAGCAGAATAACTCATTTGGTAAAGGTGTACCAGCAAATAACTCAGCAGCTTTGAAATTTGAGGCATGTTGGACATGTTAGAATCTCACAAACAGGTCAGACATGCAACTCAGCTCAGGGATCTACCTGAAAGAGACGAGGAACTGAAAAAGTGCCGGAGCAAAATGGCATTAATTAGTCCATGAACCCAGCACCATTAAAAACACACAAAGAGCAAGAGCAGGCTGGCTTTAGGTGGGGGCTGAAGTACCAAAAAAGAACCACAAAACCAAACCAAAACCCGTCACAGGAAGTTCCTCACTGCTGGATTGCCAAAGCATGTTGGAGTTCTCTGCTCTTCAGGTCTTTCCTTATTATCAGTGCCCTGGAGGCTTCCCAGCCCAGCTGCAGCAGGGGGCTGAGTGCACAGCTGAAACGCAGCCCCCTGCTGCACACACTCTGGACACGCAGCCACATCCAGGTCTCACTGGGGCAGCACCAACAAGTCAAGGCTGAGCTCAAGGCAGGTGATGGAGCTGCTTCTGAAATTCAAGCTCTCAGCAGACAGGATGAAACTGATCTGCTGGAAGGGGAATAAACACCCAAACAAGTTTCCACTTGTTTGCTGCTTCACTTCTAATTGAGCAAGGGGAAATCATCTGTTTGGGACCTGAGGATTAGGATCCTGCTTCTCCTCCCCTGTGACAAACATCTTGGAGGGGACATGTTTTAGTAGCAGCAACACAGCTTTGGCACTCTGCCCTCCAGACCTTTTGGAGTTATTTTTGACAGCCACCTTTTAATGATGTTTCCACTTGGAAACCTCCTCTCTGCCCTTACCTCAGCTCTTACAGGCATCAACTCTGTTGCAACAACTGCCAAGGGAGATGCTGTGCCATATACCCTATTGGACAGCCACGTCACAGGTGGTGGGAAAGTTTGCAGGGTGCCTTGTTAATGTTTGAAGGTAAAACTCCCAAAGCAGCATTTCTTGTTGCTATTCATGCAAGGAGCAGCCAGGCTTGGAGCTGGTAACAATCCACCTCTAATGCTGTGAATTCAGCCCAGTCATTTCACGCCATGTTGAGTTTGTTCTCTCTTAACTCGGGGAGCAGCTGCTTTGCTTCAGCACAAACAGTACCAAAGCAGGCAGATAAGTGCTGCAGCCTGCTCCAGAGGAATGCTTCCCTTTCTTTGTGGCTCAAAGGCTGGCTGGGCTGAGCTCTTCTGCTTCTGTAGCACAGGGGTTAGGGTTATCCCAGCCCTATTAGCTAATGAAGCTGGGGCTGCACAGATAAGCACAGCTCTGAAGGCAGCTCCCAGCACCTCTGCTGAAAGAGACCCTGGCCAAGGCATCTCTGCCTTAGTGACCACTTAGTTACTTGTCAGGCTGAGCTGCACAGAATGCCTCCTGCCTGGGGGTGTTCAAAGCCAGGCTGGATGAGGCCTTGAGCAGCTGAGTCTAGTTTTGAGGTGTCCCTTCCCAGGGCAGGGAGGTTGGAGCAGATGATCTCTGAGGTCCCTTCCAACCTGAGCCATTCTGTGATTCTATGAAACACAAGACATGATTGTAAAAGAACAGCAGCACTGCCCTCACACTGCCTGAAATGAGGGAAATCCTCAAATCCAGAGGAGTGCTAAAGAGAAAGGCAGTGGCATTTCCTCATGTTCAGCCACACTGCCTCTGCAGTTGTGCCTATGATGAGTTTCAAATAAGCCACAACAACTGTCCAGTGTAAGCAGCCTGACCTCATCACCTAATCAAATGGCATCTACAGGCTGAAACCACAGCCCAAGGCACACCTTCTGCTTCCTCCAGTCCCCTGTGAGCTGTGTTACCAGCAGCAGGGGGGTGGTACAGGTCAAGGCTGGGAGAGAAACACATTCAAAGTTAAAAATCTGAATCCAAGCCACAAATTCAGAGAAAGCCATCTCTGGAGTTCAACAGATAAATGAAAATCAGAATGTTTGCAGTGGGGAGGCTGTGGGAACAGCCTCCTCACCTGGGATTTCTGGTGGGTTTGAAGCACTCGCTTGCTTTGGCTGTACTGCTACCAAATTCTGCTGGCTGCATGGGACCATGGGAATGCCACAGCCAGCTTTTACATCACCCACTTCAGACTGGAAATTAATTTGAGGCCATGAATGCTGACCATCTACAGCTGAGCAAGTTTATATCTGCTCTGCAGAAGGTCATGAGGCAGTTTACAGCTGCCTAAATTACAGCTCTCATAAATCAATGTTAATTACACACCAACAGCAACACAAACTGCAAAACTTGGAGGTTTTTTGTTCCCCCTGTTAAGCCTGTACTTTGCCTAACCTCTTTCCTAATTCCTTGGTCAAAACAAAACCAAGCAAAAGTTAACAACAACAAAAAGGAAACATTTTAAAATCAATGTTATCTCAGCAAGATTATGAAGATGAAAGTAGCTGCTGAATGCCTACAAGAATCCTTCCAACCGCTACCCCCAAAATGTGAAACGGAATCCACCTCCTGCTCTCTGACTGAGGGTTACCCAAAGCTTTGGAGTACTGATTCCCAAACTACTTCTGTGGTTAAGCCTCACTGGACACTGGTGGAAGCCTCATCCCTGGAGGTTTTTAAGGCAGCCAGGCTGGATGTGGCTCTGAGCAACCTGCTCTGGTGTGAGGTGTCCCTGTCCATGGAAGGGGGTTGGTCCCTTCCAACCCTGACAATTGTGTGGCAGCACTTTGTACCTTGAAGCACTGCAGCTCTTCAGCCCAGTCTCCACAACACTTCCCAGGAATACTAAATTCTGTCAAGCCAGGACACCATCAGGCAATGATCCCAGCAAACCTCAGTGTCCTGTTAACTCTCCCTCTCCTCCCATGGATCTAGCTGTTGGGCAGCCTCATTAGTGACAGTGAAAGGCTTGATACAATGGTCTGTCTTTAATCAAGCAACACAAAACTCTGATTTATATTGACAGCTCCCACTGATTTATTGATGTTCAGCTTTACTAGTTGTGGGACCCATTTGAAAAACAAAAAGAGCTCAACATATTGCAGGACTGTTAAACCTCATCACAGCTGTGCAAGCACGTCCTGGTATGTCTGCTCCCTGGTTTTCAAATGCTTCCACACAACAAAAACTGGTTGAGGTGAATTGCCTTTTCCTGGTGCTCCTGGCATTGTCTCTGATAAAGGAATGAGTTAAATGGAGCTGCTGTGGCATATGCATTTGAGGCCAGTTTCTTTTTTCTTTCAAATAACCCACTTCTAAACAAGTAATATCCAGCTTGAAAGCAATTCCTCTGCTCTCTCCCCCATAGCTGCCAGGATTTCACACTGCTCCTCACCCCCTTGCCTTGCCAGCTTGCTGGATACGACTCACTAGCAATTTCACTTCAAGGGGCAGCACAGAACTAACAATCAAAGTTATGAAGATCAGAAATGTCAGGACTGCATTCCAAAGAAGAACAGAAAAAGGAAGGGGGGAAGAAAAAAGAAAGGGAAAAAAAGGCTGCCTGGAAAGCTGGTATTTCCAGCATCCAGGAAGGATGCTGAAAGTGTTGCTGTGTGTGTTCAGTACCTGCTTTGATACCAGTAAAATAATTATTTATAGCAATATGCTATCAGGTCACAGAGCCCCAAGAGAAACTAGAGAAGCAGGAAAATCTCCTAGGAGCTAATTGAGAGAACAACTCGAAAGGCAGCTTTACTTACTGCTGTTCTCAGAAGAACACATTTCAATTCCCTCCTCTGCTTTGTTAGGATATTACACCCTAGGTGCAGCTAGCAGTGAAGTGAGCAGCAGGCAGGGAATCTATCCATCACTCAGCACACAGGCAACGGGGTGCTCTTTCAAGCTACTACTGAAGTCTGCAAAGGTTTCACTTATTAAGCACCAACTGTAGCTGGCAATAAAGAGATAAGAGACCAACCTTGAAAGCCAAAACAACATAGCAAAAAATTATATAGAGGCAAGGGGCAAAAAATAAGTTGATAAATACAATTTGGAGGGGTAGAAAGGAATATCTGGCTTGGCTTCAGTCATGTCTTAAGAATTAAGTGATTCTGGATGGGTCTGTGAGAACTCCCAAGCAGTTTGGATTCTTTATTACACTGTACAAGCCACAGCAAAAAGCAACTTTTAATACTATTAGAGCAAGTCAAACGTTTTGCTCTCACAGCAATTACAAGCCTCTCTCAGCACAATGAAGTTGTGCTCACACCAGTGGCTTGGTCACTATCAGAGGAGCAGCTCCATGTGTTCATTAACAGTGGCAGGTCACGACCTCCTCCCTTTGCTGGTGGCTGTAACAGCATCCCCTTGCCTCCCCCTGTCACTCACACTTTACCTACACAATAAGGGTAGAATGTTAAGCTGTGAAAATTATCCAACAATAAAGTTTGCAAGATTAAAAAGTAGTTTATTGGAGGATGCTCTCCCTGCTACCTTAGCAGGCCTTCAGCACTCCAGAGCAATTAAAGCAAACATTTGTAACAATCTCCACTTTGAGAGGCTTCATCAGCCAGCCACTTAAAAACAACGGTGACCAACTGCAACAACTGCTTGTTGTGACACCCTAGAATCGTCATCATCTACTGGCACAGGTAACACCAAGACTACTACAGCCAGAACCCTACAGGTTGCTTCTCTGCTGTTGATTTGGGAATGCATTTGACAAGGTGGTGGTGCTCTGAACAGCTTGCCTCGTCTGGAGCAGCAGCTTGGGCAGTTCTCCCCTTTTAATAAACATAACAAACTCCCTGATCCCTCTAATTAAAAACTGGGGAAAGGAATGTCAACATGAAAGCAAAGAGATTAAGCTACAGGTAGGCAAGACAATTTGTCTTATTTTAGACTTTGGCTGTTATTTAAATACAACTAAGATTCCAACACACCTATGCTGGGATGTTTGACACAGGGCTGAGACACTCCTCTTCAAATAGTGACCTTTTTTGTTTTGTCCAGACACCAAAATCTATCAAAATCCTTCATCAAACCCTCCATCGAGTTTAAAGTGAAGCCTCCTGGACCTAACCAGAATGTATCCCACATGGTCTGGACTAAAGGCTGCATGGCACTCACAGCCCAGCTGGTTTCATGCTTCTGTTCCTAGTCCTGCACTCACAGCTAAGTGGAAGCCTGCCTGTTGCACAAGAACAACTCTTGTTTAATCTTGTCTTTAACCAGAACCCTGACACCTTGCTCTACAGCACTAATTCAGTCCTGGGTCAGAAAACCCAAACTGACTTCCCAGGTACCATTTTTCACTAGAAAACCAGCACTCCTGTTCCACCAGGTTAGAGCAGCAGACAAGCCTGCAGGCAGAGGAGCCCTGGCTCTGCCTGCAGCTCCAAACCATCCCTGCCACAACAGGACCATCTCCAGCAATACTTTTATCCTTTCAGCAGACAAGTGAGATAGGGATGCACTTGTCCAAGGGTCTGGTTTTACTTCACTGCAAGCTGCTGCAGGAGCAGGGGGTCCTGCTCCCCAGCACTGCTGGTTCTTGCCCTCTGCCAGCACTGAAGGTGGTGAAGAGCTGCCTAAGAGGAGCCTGTTCAGCAGAGCCATCCAGAGCAGAGCGAGCTGGCATTAGACATGCAGCCAGCAGAATGAAGTCATCCCACAGCCCCTGTTCCCTGGATGTGACAGAGGAGAAGCTGTGCCAGCACATGGCTGGGGCAAAGTGCAAGACAGTGCCATTTTTTGGGAGCAGGCTGCAATTACACCGGATTAGGTCCAGCAGGGAACCAAGCCCTGGCTCACGCTGGGAGCTTACAGAGAGCCAGAAACTGGGATTGCATCTCCTGACCTGCAGCTGAGTGCCCTGTGCTGTTCTATCCAGCTGAATACTCTGGGTGTGCTGATTAGACAGCATATAAATATATCTGCCTTATTAAGAACTACATTCAAAGTTTTATTTAAAAGACATAAAAGGTGCCAAGAAAAACAAGAGGTACTTCACAAAGCCTCCGGCGTCTGTTTACACTGCAGGCTAATCACTCCAGAAATAATCACATTTTAAAGGGTAATAGAACTACAGAAAGGATTAATGGTATAACCCAGACCTCCAGTTGAAATGTTTTCAAAGACAATTCTTATCTCAAAGAATCCTTGCAGGCATTCAGCCTTTTCAATTAGGCATTAGAAGTCTTCAGCAACTCTCTTCCACGTTGATGGCAAATTTTCAAGGTGGAGACTAAGCCAACAGTAACTTTCCCTCTCTCTCTGATTTCAGGTCAAGGCATACACATCGTTCTATAGCTCCAACTGGTAGAAAAACAAGTTTGTGACTACTCCATGGCAATTATTACACAAAACAAGATAATGCAAGAATGTTCTCAGGGGTGGTGTGGGAAACTGTGGCTGGAGTTCGTGCTACGAGGGAAGTGAACCTCCCTGATGCTTACAGAGAATACCTCAAATTTACATCAGGGTGGGAGGGAGGTTTAATAGGATCACTCCCCAAGTTTCTGTTATCAGTGAATGTTTGTCCTCAGCTGCTTGGCTTGAATCATGCACACATCTTCCCAAAAGATGCACAACAAGCCTGGTCCCGGGAGCATTTCGGCTGCTCACCCATTTGAAACAAACCACGCAGCTCTTGTTCAAGGGCATGTGATGCCCAACAGACCACTGCTTCAGTCATGCTATTGCAACCAGCCACATCTTGGCATATCTCAGAATATACTAGAGCACAGGATGAAATAAAAAGCAGCCTTCAGAAAAGTTCACAACCCCCAAAAGTTTCCCAGGACTGAAGAGGAAGGGCTGGGCAGAGGATGTGCACTTAGCAGCTCACTTGTCTGGGAAAGGTTTGCTTGGGCACATGAAGTTCACAGACAGGAACAGGCCACCAGACCCAGATGATCCACTCTGTGGCATTACTGACCAGCAAGCAGCTCTCCCAGAAGCTGATCAACAACATTTAATGGACTATCAGATAGCAGAGACGAGAGCTGAAGAAGGTAAGCACGCAAGGTGGGAAATGATTGAGCAAAGAAAGCAATTTATGTTTGCAGATTTAACAAAGGATTTCTTACTGAAGAATTAAAGGAAATTCTCAGCTTTTCAGCACAGCAGCTGCCTTGACAGTTCTGCTCTTAGGAAATCTCCAAGTGAGAGACTTGATGGGGTGCTTGGTGCCGTGGTTTAGTTGATTAGATAGTGTTGGATGACAGGTTGGACACGATGATCTCAAAGGTCTCTTCCAACATGGTCTGGTCTATTCTATTCTGCTCTATTCTATCCTACTCTGTTCTATTCTACTCTATTCTAATGTTCTAGGCTCTCCAGTGGCCTTGTCTAATCAACAGGAATATTTTCTCCAACCACACACTGAAGAGTTCATCTTCCAAAGCAGCTCCTGCCATCAGCAGTGGCATTCACCAATGCATATAAAATACTTTTAAAGCTTGCTGACAGTTCTTAATGGAAGCTAAATGATTCAAATACTAAATCACTTTGTCTAACTTTAGTAGCCTCAGAGACAGCTTTCCAGTCCCAGGCTCTAAGTGTGGGACATTTAACCTGGTTAGTGGCTGTTGCTGGGCTGCTGGATCTGCTCCCCGTGTGGCCCTGCAAATAGCTGTGCTGGCACCATGGAGCAGAGAGCAGGAACAGAAGTAGCTGGGACAAAGGGGAAGACAGACAGACTGCTTTTTCAGTAACAATGACAGCTTAAGCATATGTCAAATATGATCTAAGTCAGTCACACTGGCTCTGGCTAGTCAATAAGGAGAGGGAGAGGTGGGATTAATCTCTTTCAGAGGGCTCAGATAACACAGGAGCTGTTTCTCTAGAAGTGCCTCCCTCTACCAGTTAACTGCAGAGAGCCAGCTTAAAACTAAGCCCAGTCTGTAGATAACCAAGGCTTGCTCATTGGAGGGACCTAATTTCCTACTGTTATGTGAGCCTTTACTCCCCATCAGCCAAGCCTGACCTGAGTCAGTGCTGTATGTGACAAACCACACTAAATCCTGTCCTGTGCAACGAGAACCAGGAGCAGTGGCTAACAGAGCAGCAGCAGCAGAGGGCAGTTAGGATTTGGTCTTGTTGGACTTTTCACAGGAGGACTTTAGCACACACACTCGTGCCATTAGCATGCTATTACAGTATCTTTTCCCCTCTGGCTGCACAGGAATTGTTTAGGAGATGCAAAAGCTGATACAACCTGGTTTGAAGGAGATATTCATAGTCACTTCAGCTATCCTTTTTAAAGGAAAAGTCACACACAGATAAATGATGAGAGGGATGAAAATAATACAGCAGTGTGCAGTCTCCAAGCTTCATCACTTTACTGCAATGAGCAGAGCTTTGTGGAAGCTCTTTTAAACCTACAGCACGAGGCTCATCATCACTAAGGAAGAACAAATGGAAATCAGCAGCCCAGGCAATCACAGCATCATCAGTGCTGAAGTTGTTAGAGAAGTACAGCAAATCTGAGGACGGCTGCCCACTGGGCTGAGGGAAGGCACTGATGAAAGGTGGATCCTGTACTCATGCCCTGGCCAGTAACACGTGTCCAGGGATAACTGACATCATTTCTTCCTATCCTACCTGTAAGCTGTACTAAATACCTGCTTACTCTGAGCAGCTAAGCAGGGCCCACAAACCAGAGACACGTGAGGCAAGCACTGGCCCCCAGGAAGCGTGAGCAGTGCTTTCCCCAGCAGCTCGTGGACTTGACAAAGTTTCCACAGAGCTTGTTTGTGATCCTGCTGCAAAGCACTGCCTCCGTGAGAGCCCCCAGAGCTGTGGCACAGATTAACTCATTTCTGACACTCTGAGAGAATAGACTGAGTAACAGCTGCTACTGATAGCAGAATGTGTAGCACACACAGGCATGGACAAACAAGAAAAAGGTTTCATTGTCAAAAGACATTATCAAAAAGACCAGCTGCTGTTTGCTGAGCTGGTTAAGAAATGGATGTGCTGTTGATGATTTTGGGGTCACTATTGCTCTGCAGCAGCCTCCAGCTGGCAGTACTTCAAAGATGCTAAAATGAAATATTAACAGTGGGTGGAAAAAAAATTCTTTATTTTGAGAACTATGATGTGAAAGCAAACTGGAAAAAAAAGATAGCTGAGGAGATACTACTGAGCAAAACTTTGATTTCACTCACATCTGACTTTGAGACAGAGACATCCAAGCCCAGACAGCGTAGAAGCAATAAGGTACCAGGCAGACAGTGCAGTGACAGTCAGAGTCTTGTAAGAGCTCAACAGACCTACAGGAGGAGGTAACAGCATCATGGCTGCTGAAGATGCAAAACCCACAGCCCTTTGCCCACATCTATTTCTCTCTTAAGAAGAACCCTTGCAACACAAGGGAGCAGCTGGCTTCACTGCCCGCCTGAACTGCAAAGCGTCCCTTCAGCCTGCACCAAGAGCAAGGAGCAGCACTCCTCCCAGAAGGGACAGCACACTGACAAACAGCTCTCCCCTGCTTCAGCACCTTGGGAGGCCAGCTTCGGCAGCCACACAGCAGATCCCTTGCTATGAGATACACAAGAAACCATTTGCAGACTGATAGGGATTGGTAAAAGCTGGGGGAAGGTGTTCACAGATAAAAGTAAAAACTTCTTCCACTTTTGGACATCTGGGACTTGCAAAAACATCTTCTGCCAGCTAAATATCTCCCTAGGCAAGTGGGGTTTACATCCAGAAACCAGCATGTGAACAGAAGTTTGTGTGTGTGTGTTAGAGACACCGAACAGAAAGTAAGTCCCTTTAGCAGGAAAAGACAATGTAATGAACTTACTACCAAGGTGCATGCTCAGCATTCCAGTAGGTTTTCTCAACATGCTCCTGGAATACTGCAAGGTAAACAAATAAATAAACAGTCCAGGGCACTCCCCAAAACCTGTGCTGTAGGAGAGTGGAACCAGCCAAGCTTTGCTAAGGGCTGTTCTTGGCAGGGGGTCTTTTTTAGAGGCAGGGCATCCACCCAGGGAAAGCAGAGACTAGAGGCGAGCTCCCAGGTTCGATTTGTAACTTCCAGAGCAACCCGAAGGAAACAGCTAGGTTTAACTCGCACTAGAAGGCGCTTTATGGGAAAGGGTTAAGCAACTTCTTCTTCCTACCCCACTTCAAAGGTATGCTTTATTCACATCTTGCTCAGCTGCCAAATGCAGACCTCTCCAGAGCTCCTTTTTCTCCCAGAGATGTCCTAAAAAGCCTTTTAATGTTGCCTTCTAATCACACCCTCGAGCATGTGCGCCATTATCGCTTATTCTTTAAAAATCAGAGCTAAAAGCAAAACTGATTACTGCAAGAAATCTGTCTCCTTGAACAGAAATTGATTCAGAGGATCTCACTTAAAAGAAAGGAGAGAAAATTAAAGGGATACTGTTACGGTTAATATCTTTAAAAATGTTTAATTTGTCTTCCTTCATGGAAGCTTAAAATTGAAACTGCTTTCCAAATCAAATTTATTTCCCCATTTACACTAAATTTTCTGGCTATGCTTGAGACCTTTTATTTACTTCTCAACTGCCTGTGTGAACCACAGCTAGAAGAAGTGATTGCACTATCCAGGACATTGATTTAGATATGGGTTTAAATTCCACAAAAGCAACTCTTTTCTCCTCTTCCTTTTCCCCCCAGCCACTGGCACAGCTCTGCGGGGCCTGTGATGTTCCTAAACAAATAACTTCTAAATCCCCATGTATTTTTGTCCTTCTTTCTTCTCTATTTTTAAAGCACACACCACAATTTCATGAATCACTCCATTCCTGGCCCAATTCACTGACCTCCATCCCCGTTCCCACTAGCCAACCAAGGAAAACCCAAAAGAGAAAGCTCCTTCCCCCTGTCCAACAAGCCTCCAGGCTCTGGCACAGTTCCTAGAATAAATCTACACCTCCACAGCAAAGTAGGTTAATAAAGTCTCTGGTCATATCCTCCAGACAAACACCTGGCTTCCTGCACTAACCATCCCCAACGTCTTGATGGTCACTGTCTGCTTTCCTTTGCACCTCTCCTCCTCCCTGCCACCCTCTCCCTGGGGTGGGAGGACTAAACAACTCCTCCTGCCCAAACTCCTTTCAGCCTCAGCACCCCAATGAAGCTCTGAACTGATCACTGGCAGCAATCCCCACACCACACCTCAGGACCCGAGTTGTTCACCTTCCAGGTGAAACCTGTCATGTTTCAGCCATTTCATTTGTTCACTGCTATCAGGTTTGGCTCTTTGCCAGCACATGAACGAATCAGAAGACTATTCAAACCAAAGTCTGCAACAAATACTTGAAACACTACTTCACTAAGGATTTGAAACACGGCTTCAGCCCAAAGGAATTACACTCTGGTGTCCTCACTGCCCCCCAAGGGAAGAACTGTACCTGCTGGGTAAGTCTAAAGCCTCAGGACTCCGAGATGTTTGTGGTTTGAGGCTCATGGTTAACTTTTAACTTCCTGAAATGCTGCTATTTGTACTCATCTCCCCACATTCTGTAGTAATGATAAATCTATGAACATTCATCAAGGATTTTACCTGGAAGAGGCAAATCTTACTTAATGACCTTTCAAGTTTCAGCTTATTCCCTGCCTGCTCCTTATCAGAACATCAATATTTACTGCAGCGATAGAGAAGGCAGCATCGCAATGCCGAACGCTCCTCAGCTGCCACTCTCTCTTCCATTCCCTTCACCAGAAATTACTTCAGACAAGAGGATTTTTATTTCTCTGTCTGGCATGAGAACTTTAACAAAACATCAAATAAAATATACATTAACCTGAAATGCTGCTGCAATTCCCACCACCAACACTTAACCACGGCCACGGCAAGCGCTAACCAGAGACGTCTCAATTCCTCCTCTACAGAACAAACCAAAACTAAGAGCTGAGAAAGAAACCCAACAGCACATCTGACAAAAGTTCTTTTAGTGCTGCCTCCTCCAGACACGACACAGCTTCTTCTCTCAGTGGCAGCTCAAACTGAAGATAATCCTTTCTGTATTTTGACAACAGTGCTAAAGAGCTCAACTACACTAAGGCAGCTTCCTCCCTGTTGCACACAAGGTAAATTGCACATCAGTTGTTCTGATGCTTCCTCTGTACTTTTAATTCATGTAAATAATTGTAAATTGCAAGGTTTTTTTCCCCTAGGTGATCAGGGGAGCTGGAGCACCTCTGCTGAGGAAGCTGGGGTGTTCAGCCTGGAGAAGAGAAGGCTCTAGTGATGCCTAGTAGCAGCCTTCCAGTACCTGAAGGGGCTACAAGAAGGCTGCAGAGGGACTGTGCCAAAAGGCCTACAGCAATAGGATGAGGGGCAATGGTTTGAAGTTAGAGAAGATGTAGCCTGGATGTTAGGAACAAGTTCTGCACCATGAGGGTGGTGGAACACTGCAACAGGTTGCCCAGGGAGGTGGCTGAAGCTCTTTCCCTGGAGATCTTCAGTCAGGCTCGACAAGGTTCTGACCAATATGCTCTAGTGGAGGATGTCCCTGCTGACAGCAGGAGGATTGGACTGGATGACCTTCGGAGGTCCCTTCTGTCCCAAACCACTCTGTGATTCCATGATCAACACCACACAGTCATTCCTTCCTCAAATTACTGTAGGAGCAGAAAGGATGTGCCAAAACACAAGTGTGAAATAAACTCGTAACCTCTACAACCCAAACACCTAAGAGATGCTTTGGGGTTATGGGCTATGTTTGGAAGGTGGAAGAAATTCCTTTTAATTTCAGTGTATGTTAATAAAGATTTAAGAAAGACTCACAACCTTGCAAAGAATTCAAAGCCAAAACTAAATCAGGCATATATTTGTTACCAGGGAGTTTAAAGAGCCATCAGTCTCCAATTAGCATGGGCCAGTGAAGTGAATGATCCTCTGTCACATACCATCAAGTCTCAGAACGCTGTAAAAATTCCACCTATTTCCTTGACAGCCTCAATTAGGTTGGAGCCATGACCACCCCTATTCATCACACTCAAAAGGACAGTTTCAGAAATATTAAGATATTAAAGTGATGGACTAAACCAGACAGGTAAATAGCACCTTGGAGTTAACAGCCTGCTGAGAGCCAAGAGGTTTAAAACTCTTCCACGGCTGCCCACAGGCAGGATGCGTAACCAGTGCTGCTAACTCCACGGGAGAGCTTTTGGTTTACTACTCAAATGACCACAATATTGCAAAATGTACAAAATCCAAACTGCCAGACGAAAGAAAGTCCTTATTTCCATACATTTTTTGTAAGTAACTGCTTGGTATTGAGGAATTGGCAGTCAGCATTGCTCTTGCCAAAGTCCAAGTCCTTTAACCTTAACCTTCTGCCTTTGTAACACTCCCCAAGACTTAATGTGACCCCTTCCCAAGTGGGATAAAGCAGAGAACCATCACTCAAAGAAAGAACTGGGGTTGTTCTGCATTGCTACACCACTCTTACACCCAACGTTCATCTGGAGCACAGCACACCTGGTGAATCACACCTGGTGATTTGGTGAAGCCAATGAAGGAAGACTGAGCTTCAGGACTGAGAAATGTTTCCGCTGCAAGCCCGTCTGGTTGTTTAATAATGGCACAGTAAGGCAGGAGCAAAAGAAATGATCAGCATAAAATCAGTGCTGGCTGATTTTTCCTGGTCTCCACTCTTGACTTTATTTTTGTTTCTATTTCCAGGATAATATTTTCAGAGCGAAGTAGAAGTAATAAAGTCATCACAGTGAACAATAACTGAAACATTAATCATTGATATCTTTGACCACACCAAACCCCTCAGAGACCAAAATATAAATGTACTTCGGGTACAAAGTGAATGCCAAGCTACTGCAGCTCTGCTGGCTGCTGTGCAGTGTGCTGGCTATTGCAAAACAGAACATGGGAGGTTGGAGCAGATGGTCTCCAAGGTCCCTTCCAACCTAAGCCATTCTAGGACTCTGTGTCACACAATTCTTGACTGGCACTCACAGGGAAAGCAGAGACCACTCGGTCTTGCTCCTTTAGTCCTGTCTTTGCACAATATTTATTACATTAGCTTTGTGCCTTCACTAAATCCATCTGAACAGGGCCTGAAGGTGTGAGATGCTCACTGGCCAGCAAGGAAAGTCAATGCTTGAAGCTACAAAAGGTGTTACAAGACAGAGCAGCAAAGTTCAAAGGTTTATTGTAAAGCCTTGTCCCCTGTTCCTCTCCAAGGGCTGAGGCTGGCAGGGTGGCATTCCTAAATGAAAAGCTTGATTTTGTTATGCTAGTAGATGTCTGCAAAATCTGTCAGCCAAAAAAAAAACCCAACAAAAGGCACCAAGCCCTGTTCATCTCACAGCGCCCCAGAAAGCAGGCACGAGGAGGCTGCACACTCAGGCAGCACAGCTCTTGAAGAGATGACAGGATCTGCAAGGCAGGTCTGATTCTTCCTTCTCCCTCCCCAAAAAAAACAGCCTCAACTGTTATAAATCAAAGGAAATTATCCCCTACACAGCAGCTGGTTTGGTTTCACAGCTTTACCCAAAAGAAACAGCAAAGTCAGACTGCCAGGCTCTGGCCTAACCTGTTCGTGTCAAAGCTGGTTTTAGTTTGAACTGATCTCCATGAACTGACTCAAAAATCCTGCTGGATGCTGCTGAGTCAGTCAAAAAAACTTCCTGATAGCATAAATCACCACCCTGGGTGTAAATCCAGTCTTGGGACATTCTAAAGTAAAACACAGGCTTGTGGAAGACGATTCAAAGGGGAATAAAATGAATGGCTCCAAAGCACTTTCAACCCAAAGGTTAAAAATGAGAGCAGTAGGAAACAGAAATGATTACAGAAGGATTCCCTTCACTGAGTCACGAGAGGTGACAAATTCTTCTTGGGAACAACTGTAGGAGTGATGATATATATATACATTTAATATTCAAATTACCAAACAGCTGCCAGTCCTTCATGGTTTTGATGAAGCTTTGGATGAGTAAAGAGAAGCAGAAAACCTATCAGGTGGCATGCCTGAGACAGAGATCAGAGAAGAAGCCACAAGTAGGTCAGGGCTGGTCCCGATTCTGTCAACATTCACCTACTTTTCTTCAGCTGCTTCACAAAACAATAAACAATGCAAACCTAAAGAACAGAAATGCTTTTTGTCCCTCAGCAGGGGCAAAACTGCAATTCAGATGATGGGCTTGGGTTAGTGTGTCAATGCCCTGCCATCAAAAGCACAGCAGAAGACCTTAATCCTGGCTTCTCAAATGCAATCAATGAGCAAATATGCTCAGGAAAGCACTTTGATACCTTGTGCTATCTTTAATAACTTAAAAACCAAATAAAAGGGACTTTCCACTTCAGAATTCAAAACTGCTTTTAGCTAAGCTGCTGAACACAACTCTTACTCACTTGAATTAAATCAGATGACCGAAGGTAAAAGAGAGTTTTTTCTACGAGAATACTTTTGCCTCCCGGTTTTGCTTCTGGACATTCTCTGGTAGAATTATTATGCACAAAGACTGACAGCAGGCAGGACCTGTGCTACTTGTTCTTTAGCCACTGACACAGAAGGATTCCACAGAACACTCACTGAGGTGTCCCCTCTTGAGAAGGAGTCCGGATCCACATGGAAAAGACAAACATCTTGCTCTGCCAGAGCAGCTTGGGAGCTCCTCTCCCCAACAATTTGAATTTAGACATAAAAATCAGGTAGATTCCAGTTCCTACTCATGCTGATTATCTCCCTTTAAGAGCTGGGGATTTTTCTAGCTAGAACCCTCAGTTGGGTTTGTGATTAGTTTATTTAATTTCCATCTGTTGAACTCTGAGGAAACACAAACCCTTACACCCCACTGTCCTTTAGCTGCACATCATGGTAACGAGATCAGTTTGAGGCCTTGTGCCCTTAACAAAACTATTGGCAGCTCTTCACTTTCCAAGATGTCACATTCAGCTCTGTCTAGCCTTGTTTGTTCCGGCTAGGTCCTTGCAATTGAAACAGGAATCACGATTTCTCCATCTGTAACCCTCTGCAGAATTACATTATGCACATTAATTCCACAAATCTCCTCTCTTTCCATGACCTATTTGATCCATGTCCCTTCAGCCAGTCAGAACAATAACCAAAAAAAGGAATAATTTGGCTTCATCAACATACCCACAAGCTACAAATAAAGATCAAGGAGGTCTGGGCTGCAGGATTTCAAAAGCGCTTGGGGAGAAGACAGGAGAGTCGGACAGCACCAAATTCAGCACATTCTCATCTTCATTTATCTAAAGACACCAGCCTAGGAATGGATACAATTGCAAAAGATGGATTGCCAGCAGTCTGGGAATAACCACTGTACTCCCTTCCTTCTTCTGTAAAGCTTACCTGCAAGATGTTCTCCCTCCACAGAAGAGATCTGAGGGAAAGGAGCCCCCAGAACTGAGAGAAATGTCAGAACGCCGCTGTGTGAGAACAGCCTTTTTAACAAGGCTCTTGTTCTGTTTGCTGTGGAATCTCTTGGGGGAAAAAAAGCTCTTATTTGGGGCTTTCAAATCATTTCCTATCAGCTGTCAAGGGCCTCTAAAAACGAAGGCAGGAGGAAGCCAAAGAGGAGCTCTGTGAGAAGGCAGAAAGGCACACACGTCTGCTCAATGTCAGTGCACTGCAGCTTCTACTCCAGACAGAAATGCCACACAGAAGTGCAAAGGTTCAGAATGGGCTCTGAGACAGCCTCAACCAGGATCCAAAACAGTTAAAGGGAAAATGAAATGGTTCTCAGCGAAACAAAGTCCACTGACCCGCACCTGGCCAGACCTTCTCCTTCCTAACGTGCAACAAGACTGGCTCTCAAGTCTCATCTGCAGAGCTCCACAAGTGCTAGCACAGGTATCAGCAGAAGAGGATTGCTCCTTTCTGAAATTTGCTACCCCCTTTGTGGAATAAGTTTTGCCATTCACAGACAGACATTCCTCAACAGTTACAAGAATTCACGTTAAATAAAGCAATTAAACGCTTCAGCTAAAATGAAAAGCTCCAGGCACACCTTCAAGAGCAAAGGAAAAGTCAAGTAGCTTTTCAGAAAAAACCTCATGATGTAGATGAAAGCCAGGATAATGACTTGGCCACCAGCTCAACACCATCTGCAGCTTCATTCCTCCCATTAAGGGAAGGCTCTCAGCTGACACTACATTTAGGTTACAAAATGAGGCAAACTCTAAGAGCACCGCCTGGTGGTACCAGAATAACAGAGAAAAGCACTGCCATGAGCCCAGGCAAAGATGTAGGGTTAATACATGGAGCAGCACCACTCCCAGGGACAAGGAAGCCAAACCATCAGCTTCTCTGGTGAGCAATTTTTATGCACCTATTAAAATGTATTTGCATATGAAAGAGAATGAGGGCAAGAAAACCCCTCCCTGGAGTTCAAGGATTCCTGCATTTCCTGCTATCTTTTACTTCACCACAGAATTTCCTGCAAGATTTCTTGATCAGAAAGCTCTGGCTTTAATTATTTATTTTTTTCCCAGGTGCCATATAAACACCACCACACCATTAAAGACCCAGCAGCAGGTCATTTATCAAAGCACACATTCTCCCCAGCGATTCTGCTACAACCATTCCGGCGTCACGTCCACCATCAGCATCAAAATTCCACTCACACCCAAGCGCTTCCAAACCTTTCCAGATAAACACCACATCAGGAAATTAAAAGAATGATACTACTAGGACACAGAGCTCCTGCTGCAGCCCTCGTGATTAAAGCTCAAATTCTTACTAAGCACTTTTCAAGACTCTGTGTGGCCCTGCTCCCAAGGCAGCCACGGCCACGGAGGTTATTTACTGTCTGAAGTCAGATAGAAGCTGATAGAAATCTCTCCACCTCCATTTAGCCATCACTCCCACGCAACAAAAGGAGACACAGCTTTAAATACCAAACCCAAGTCCAGATTGCTGGGGTGTTTGGTGCATTGGACAGCAAGGGATTTTAGTGAGAGGCTGTGCTCACCCAGCACAGTTCCTCCAGCCTCCTGTTCCCTCTCTGGGAAGCCGTACGTGCCCACGCACACCAGGGTTTTATTTGCACCTTTCTGTATGTACTCACACATCACACAGCTGAGTTCAGTGGAACACAGCTACCATTTGTAATGTGATTATTGAAATCCCCAGCAGCAAAATTATGGAAATCTAGAAAAATGTGCTGCCAGTTTCCCTGATGAAGACTCTCAGTGTTCTCTGCAATATTAAAGGGATCGGCACCCTAAGGATTTGAACACACAAGACTTTGGCCAAGTTGGGGCATTTCTGGCCATAGGAGAGTGGGGGCTTCCCTAAAGATACTCAGCTCTGTCACCTGCATGCCTGAATCACAAGTGTTTGCATTCATTCTGCATCCACAGGCCAGCCAGTGGCCTGGTCCTATGGCACACAGGATACAAGGAGGAGTGCCAAACATCTCCCTAGAGCAGGTGGCTTTGTCTTCAAGTTACTCCTCCAATGCACTATGGATGGAGCTCTCTGGTGATTTCCACAGAGCAGCAGTATTTCTTTTCCACAATTTAGTCTTCACTTAAACATGCTGTTGATAAGCTGCACTGCACACAAAGTGCCACAGACAAGACTGGAAAATAAGAAAAAGGGCTGGAAGTGAGGAAAAGGACACTTAGAACAGTGTGGGGAGGAAAAAAAGGAATGAAAATATGTTACCTCTGTCATTTATTTTAAAGCACAGCTTACTGCTACAATAACAACATTAATCTTTCTCACCTCTCTGTATGTAGAGAGCAGATAATTGCTATGGTTTGTACCACCTTTACCCCATGCCTTCCAATTCCACTCCCATTCACTGTTTCCCTGTGAGTGCTTATTATGGTCAAACACTGTTATCAATAAATAAATGCATTACCCACAGCAGCCTCTCTCCTTTACATATGTATCCCTACAGCCTGCCAGAAGCCACTTTCATTTAAGCATGTCCTGCCTCGCTCAGGGCTCTGCTGTTACAAGCTGGATGTAACAGTTTGACTCACAACAGAGCAGAAGTCACAGCACCTCCTGCGTGACACCTTCCATTCCGAACCCTGCGCTTTTGGCCATTCCCACAGCACTCAACTGCAGAACAGCTGAACACACCCACATCAGACAACCCTGAGAGCTGTAAAGCTCCTTCCTGTGTTTGAGACTCAATCTGCACTGTTCCAGCCCAGGCAGGATAACTGTCAGTGCCGAAAAAGGTCACTGGTGACAGATGCGAGACACAGTTCCGGCCCTGGCCGACGACATTTCACACTCAGCGGGGATTCTCCCAGTTCCTCCATCCTCATCCCAAGTCTCTCCTCTTAGCAGCTCCCACTCCCCAGCTGCACAGGCTTCTGCTCCCATCCATCCCAAGCACACACATCACCATGTTCCATTATTGCCATGGCTGGGTAAGGTGGGAGGAGGTCTGCACAGCTCCCCCTCAGCAGCTGACACCAGGGTGCTAACAGCTCTGCTCACCAGCGGAAGGACCCCAAACCTATTCTTTAATCACTTTAAGAATTCCCTAAACCTTTCAGATAATTCAGGGCAGGCTCAAACTGGCACAAATTCAGGCTACAGCCTGAAAACTGAGACTCTGCTTTGTTTCCAGAGCACGATGCCATCGCTGTGCATACCTGGGCTGAGCAATGGGAACAGGCATTGATCACAGCCCCCCAAACAACCCAGCAGAGACGTTTCAAACGGACACCAGCTGTTAAGTCCCAGCCATGCCACTGACTTCAATTCCACAGACAAAACCTGAACAGCTTCAGATAAATCACTCTCATAATAATATTTATAACTCAGGCTCTAATCAAATGCTTGCTCTTAGATTCTAAAGGTTACAGAGGAAGCTGCAGTAACTGAGCCAAGCTGCTTCTTACTGAGTTCTTTGGAGCAGAAACAAATGGGTGTTCAGCAAGCCCTAGAAGCTGTTCTGAGTGCAGATCCAACTTTTCATCTCACTTTGCATATTGCAGAAGGTTTTTAAAAATCTAAATTGCCCCTCTATTATCTCATTCTCTGTTTTAATGACTTCCAACAAATTCAACAAAGCAGCCAGTCCTAATCTGAGGAAATCTCCAGTTAGGAAATTGGCACTGAAAGCAGACTAACAGAAACCCAAGCACAGCAAAGGTTTAAATAATAGTAAAAAACCAAAGAAATTATTCTCAGTTGAAATTGTCTCAGTTGAAATCCTATCTGGACCAGTCAGAACAGTCCTGTACCATACTCTTGCTACCAGCAAGTGCTGGACATTGCTCAGCATCCTTTATACCAAGGATGTAGGAGGGTAGAGGTGTCAGCAAGCACCCTCAGATCATGCAAGAAGCCTGCAGCATTCCCTATGTGCCATCTCATTTTTTCCAACAGAGAGAGGAGAAAGGTTTCCACATTCTGTGTAAAATGAGGACTCAACTGCTTCACTTCAGCTTTTCTGATTGAGAAACCACTGTGCTCAAGCAAGCAAAGCTTCCAGGGGGGGAAACTTTGTGAGCTTAGTCTCACGGGTACAGAAAAGCTGGTGGTAAATCTGCTGCTCAGTGTTTGCTCATGAACACCTTGGACAAACAGGACTTCAGCTGCACAACAGATGGGTCATACAGGAGGCTATAGAAATAGTTTAACCCAAAATACAGTATTATTGTCCCAAGCATCTCCCTCCAGCAGAAAAGAGGAGAACTGAGAAGCTGCCTTGAGAAGCGTAGCTCAGTGCCGAGCTCTAAGGCAGCTTCTTGACTCCCTTCTTGTCCTAACAGTTCAAAGCCCCACGACCAATTAGATTAACTAATTATTGTTCATTTTAACACAAATTCAGTTCACGTAAGCTCTACCCAACTCTGAGCTAGCTCTTCTCCTACAAAAAGCTGAATGTTCCTTACTCAAGACTAGAAGGCAGCACTTTCCAGAGGATTAAAGATAGATGAGCCCCAGATACAACCATTAGAAGTCATCAAAAAAACCACTTCAAACATATCCCAAAGGCTTCCTTCTACTTTACCTGCCCAAAGCTATTTTCACTCTCAGGCCCATTGTTCCCCCAAGAAATGAAGCAGCCTGGCAACATCAAGCAGCCCGCTACAACACAACACACTTGTTACTCGCCTTTATTTACTACTCTGTTTGATCAGATACAATTGGTAGGAATGCTTACACCCGTGGCCAAACACCAAAGGCATTTGTGTTTTGGATTAGTGAAACCAACAGTTTAAACCTCAGGGATCTGTCCTGGGTCCAGTGCTGTTTAACATCTTTGTGGCACTGACGGCATCCCCTGCAAGTTTGCCGATGGCACCGAGCTGTGTGTTGCAGGGGACTCGCTGGAGCGCAGGGATGGCATCCAGAAGGATCTTGACAGGCTCAAGAAGTGAGCCGCTGCCAACTGCATGAGGTTCAACAAGGCTAAGTACAAGGTCCTGCACCTGGGTTGGGCTAGTCCCAAGCACAGATCCAGGCTGGGTGCAGAGTGGGCTGCGAGCAGCCCTGAAGAGCGAGCTTTGGGGATGTTGGTTGATGAGAAGCTCCCCATGCGCCAGCAGAGCCCTCGTGCAGCTGGTGTCCCCAGCATAAGAATGACACAGAGCTGCTGGAGAGAGTCCAGAGGAAGCCACAAAGATGATCCAAGGGCTGGAGCAGCTCTGCTATGAGTTCAGGCTGAGGGAGCTGGGGGTGTGCAGCCTGCAGAAGACACCAGGGCAACCTTAGAAAAGCCTTCCAGTACCCAAAGGGATCCTACAGGAAGGCTGCAGAGGGACTTTTCCTGAGGGTGTCTGGAGACAGGACAAGGGGGAATGGTTTGAAGCTGAGGCAGAGCAGGGTTAGACTGGAGCTGAGGAAGAAGTTCAGTGTGAGGGTGGTGAGCCTCTGGAATAGGCTGCCCGGGGAGGCTGTGGCTGCTTCCTCCCTGGGGGCTTTCAAGGCCAGATTGGATGAGACCTTGAGCAGCTGAGTCTAGGTGAGAGGTGTCCCTGCCCATGGTGGGGAGGTTGGAGTGGATGATTTCTGAGGTCCCTTCCCACCTGAGCCATTCTGTGATTCTGTGAAACACCCTCTTAAAAAATAAAGGTGAAAGTGTGGGGGGACAGGAGAAAAGAATGTCTGAGAGATGTCTCCTGAGAAATCAGAAGACTGTAGACACAGCCACAAGCTGTGACATCTCCAGAACTCAGAGGAAAGAGACAATCCTGGCTGCTAACAATTTTATCAGCACACAGTTGTGCGTGGCTACAAACTACAGCAAGATTTGCAGGTGCAGCAAAACAACAGGCAGTTCAAGTGACCTGTGAAATGCTGACCTTGGCATAATTTGCACTGCACTAATTTATCCAAAATGGTCCTCACCCATCTTTGTGAGGCAAAACAAAGAAGAATATAAAATGTTATCCACATTCCTTCCTTCTTGCATCATCTCACAAGACGATAATGAGCAATCTCATCTATTACTTAAGATGGAATTCCACCCAATTCCCAACCTCCAGTTTAAATGCAAGGAGTTATTATACCCATTTCATTTAATTCAGCACGTTTGGGGCACAGTCATTTAAATGTTAGCAGAATTTTTCTTTCAATGACATTTGAAAAAGAAAACCCAACCCAAACCCACCCCAACTTAAGCACAGGAACTTTGCAAAATCTCCCCTATAAAAAAGCTGAGTGAGGTCATTCTTCTACTGTATTTATTTCCAAATGGAATCACAGAATGTTAGGGGCTAGAAGAGACCTCCAGAAATGGCTGAGCCATAGAATCACAGTATGGCTTAGGATGGAAGGGACCTCAGAACTCACCTACTCCAACCTCCCCACCATGAGCAAGGACACCTCTCAACTAGACTCAGCTGCTCAAAGCCTCATCCAACCTGGCCTTGAACACCCCCAGGGAGGAGACAGCCACAATCTCCCTGGGCAACCTATTCCAGAGCCTTTGGAGTGCCATCTCCCCTCATGTCCCCTCCCTGCACTGTCAGGTGCCCTCACTGGGTCATGAGGGTCCCAAATCATAGAATCATAGAATCAGTCAGGGTTGGAAGGAACCACAAGGATCATCTAGTTCCAACCCCCTGCCATGGGCAGAAACACCCTACACTAGATCAGGTATGTCAGCTTCTCTCATGCAGGTCACACAGGAATGCATCCAAGTGGGTTTTGAAGAGCTCTAGAGGTGACTCCACAGCCTCTCTGGGCAGCCTGCTCCAGGCCTCCAGCACCCTCACAGTGAAATAAAATAATTCTGATGCTGAGATGGAATAGGGTCAGAATCCAATCCTTTGAAAAACACTGCCACAGGGATTAGAGACCATCACCTGCAGCTCCCCCCGTTGGGATGGGAAGTGTGAAACACCGCACAGGCTGCTCTCTAACGTGCCCACTGCCAACGCTGCCTCTTTTGCCTTAGGCACCCTCGTGGTTTCCTCCAAGAAATAACTGGATAAAAAGGACTTTGTCTCTTCTGAGGACATCACTGTCTATCTGCATCACACTACCCAACAACACAAAAGCTCACTGAAGTAGAACACAGAAAGTGGCAACCCCAAAGGACAGTATTCCCTGAGCCTGGAACGGTTCTGGCCAGCACCCACTGCCTGCTCAGGACAGGTGGTGGTAGCAGAGCCCCTCCCCAGCTGTCAAAGGTGATGATCAAAACACATCCTCCAGGAGAAGCCAGGCCATTCTCATGCCATTTCTGTCACAGGGTTTGCATACTGCAACCAGAGAGAACCAGGCAGAGGTAACCTTTGCCAGCTGGAAATTTCTGCTCACCCTCTTCTGTCACAGCCTCTGTAGACAAAGCAGTTGCACATCATTTAACAGCAAAGCTTCATCTTCACCTAGAGGAGTGAAGATCAGCAGCAGTGCTAAACACCACACTCAGCACAGACACCCAAGTCCTGCAAATATCCTGGAAGGATTTCTTTTGGAAAATATTTCCCAGCATTTTATTTATGCAGTTTAAACATTTTTCGTTGCCCATTAGTAAAAGCAAGCTTCACTCCATCAAAACCCAGCACAGCTCACCGCAGATGATTTCCACTCCTAAGGAAAACCCCAAGTTCTGCTCAGGAGTAGGACTGTTGGTGCAGCTGAGCCAGCTGTAACACCAGCACTTTAAAAGGCTCTTTGGATTTGTCTTGGATTTGCTTAGTTTGAAAGTCTTGTAGGGATCTTCTCTGGGGATAACTTTATTGGGGTGGATTATTAGAGCCTCTTTATCCAGTTCTGGTGGATACTGTGTCCCGTCTACCACAGACACCACTCCTTGCTTACAGCTCCCCATCTATGCTCAAGTCTCACTCACACTGAGAGCTCTGGGATAAACTTCTGATCAAAAAGATCTAGCAGTCACCAAAAAAAAAAAAAGCATCATTTTAGACTGATACAAAATGTCAGATGAAATAGTTTAAAGACAGCAAAGAATCTTCCATCTAAATGCAACTAACAAGGGCCACCTCCTGACCTCCACCAGCAGCTGAGTTTTGGGAGACTGCTAAAATGATACAAACAGCTTCAGCTTACAACAGAAAAACCCTCCCACAGCAAAACTCTTTTAAAGAGTTTCATAAACCTAATTTTCATAATTCACCTTTTCCTGAACTTTTCATGCTCACCAGGCTGGACTTCTGCACGATTATTTGCATCAGCTATGCAAAGCACCCTCAGACAGCAGAAGAGGAACTTACCCTGACATTATTCATGCCTTTTTTTTTTCCCCTTTTTTAAGCTGTCATATCTTTATTTATTTATTTGTTTCCAGCAATTTTGTCCAAAGCAAATTCTCCCTGCTGCACACTTGCTCAGCACGACACGTTCCTTTAAAGCAACCGTCAGGAGATTATCCTTTTATCCTGGAAACGTCTTTCCTGCTGCTCTGCTTAGCACCAGTACAGTGATAAACCCTCTGAAAATAGTTCTGGGCTCCAGGTGACCATCAGTTGCATGTAATATTCTTTCCATTTTTTATTTAGCAAAGACTTTGGTGATTATTTTTTCTTCCAAGCCTTTGAAGGTCAGGAATGAATGGTAGATTTAGGCTAAATTACTTCTGGCTTCAGAAGTGATGGCAGCCTATGCATTAGGTTCCTATCTCCACATCAACAAAGCATTTGGAATGTTACACTGCTGCTTGGCTTGCTGAATGAAAGAAGTATTAGAAGCAGATAGGCTGCAAACCACCCTGTGATTTAAAACTGTGCAAATCAGGGCTTTAAAGAACAACCAACCAGAACTCAGATCCGTTTCTCCTCCTGTCATTTGTAAGAGATTTCCCACAGAGATGTCTTTAAACATCCTTCTGTTAATAATAAAACAGCCCTCTCCCCCTGCCCCCCCCCCCCCCCGATTTCACAGCCCCTGATGAACGACAACAACTTCGCAACGTTAGAGATACACAAGACGAACCCAGTCCCCACACGCCTTGCAGAGTCATAGTTCCTTATCCCAGGGCTGTGGGTGCATCCCAACCACCAACAGGACATTTTCATAGCATCTCAGCAACAGCGCTTAAAGCTCCAACAAAAGGAATTATTATTCCCTGTCTACCTCCACAGAGGCTGCAGTTCCTCTTCACTGCTCTAGGAATCCTGCATGAAAGCAGCGTGAGCGCCTCACGCCGAGGCTTCCTGCCTCGCTCCAAAACCTCTGAGCAGGTTCAACAGATACTTTTTTTCCCCCTCCTCCTCCTCCTTCTTCTTCTTCTTCTTCTTCTTTAATTATTATTATTCTTTTGGAGAATCCCACCAGATGGCAGTAGCATGTCTCCCCAGAAAACAGGGAGCACTCCTGCAAAGGACAGCTCCTTCTTCTCAGAACATCCACCAGACTTCCCAAAACCAGGCAGGCAATTTGAAGCACGCAGCACAAAGTGACTTTGTCATGAAACTAAAACCCAGATCACTTTTTATTTCAGCCCTTGAAGAATGTCTTAGCAGCGAGCACTTCAAGAGTAAACTGCCCTGTTTGCAGCAAATTAGGTATGCACCTTGGTTCGTGGCCATTTGCCAAACTAGGGTGCAGTTAAGCAAACCTGCAGGACCTGGGGGAGGTACCTGCACGTCTTTTCCTGCTGCACCAACTTCCCCCCAGCCCTGCTGTCACAGCTGAGAAACGCCAAGGTTAGATACTGCACTAGTATGTAAAGCACAGGAGGGGGAAAAAAGGACAAAAATAGCAATTTCATGCCAATTGCTCAAGAGGTTCTTTTCTACTTTGCCAGCCCTGGGTTGAGTTCACTTTAAAACCTGCACATCGTGGAAGGAGATGATGTGCCAAGGAGAGCTGATCTGAGAGGTCCTGGTGCCCAGCTGAGTGAGGACACAGCTCATGTGTACAGCTACCAGCAGCAGCAGCACAAGTGTGCATGAGCTAATAATGAAAATGCTGAAGCACAATGCTTTGGCTCTTCACGAGTGAAAGACTCCAGCAGCACACCAGCTACCCCAAAACATCGCCAAGCACCAGGCAAACGAACGAATGACAGATGCCAACTCAACTGCCAAGGCAAAATCTCTCTCTGTGCGCTAAGGGGAAGCTCAGTGCCACACGCTGCTGATTACTTATTTGATGAGCTAAACTTAACTGCAGGATAAGTTGTGTCTTTGCAGACAATGCAATGACACGTCTGAGTAGCAAGATGAAAGACAACTTCTTCAAATACTCAAACTGTCTGTAGAATAAAAACCCCTTCCATTTCCCTCAGAAGTGCAGCTGTGAACTCCTCAGTTATCTATGAGTGACAATGCATGCTCAAAGATACAGATAAGCAACAGAAGTCTTACTCAGAATTAGCTTAGGCCTTACAGCCCTGAAAATTCTGTTACAGCACTGAAAAGTACCAAGACCTATATTTTTCATGTCTCAGCCAACTTACCCTATAAATATCCAGATCAATGTTTATGTTCAGCTGCACTCTCACATGGGCCAAAATGAAATCACACAGGCATTCTTTCACGTTCTGAATGAAATCTCAAATTCAGCTTAATTATTGCTCACAGCCTCCTAAGTGCAGCCTGTGTTCACTCACAGAAGTTAATATGAAAGGCCAAGAGTCTACGGCTGACCACTGAACTCAAACATGTGAGCAAAGAGGAACTGAATTTCAGCCAATGCCATTCCCAGCCTGCACAGCCCTACAGCCTCACCAGGGCAGAGCTGCCCTCCAAGCTTCTGCTTTGCTTTTATTAAACATCCTCCCTCTCTATGTTTCTTTAAGCTGTTGGTTATCTTGAAGCAAAAGCTGCAGTTACAACTTCGCCAGCAGAGTCCCACTAGTGGCAATTCCTGACTGTGGATACAGCTGCCCAGTCAAGGGGCTTGGGATGGGTGGACACTCTTGGCACCAATCCTCCCTGATGTCAGTCAAATGCAGACCCTTCTGCTTTCTACGCTTGTTTTATTCCCCTCAGCATTCTTCCCAGTACTATATTTAAATATGCAAGCCTGACCTTTTATTCTACTGAATATTATGAATGCAAATCTCTCTCTCTCTGTACCTGATATGCTGGCAAATCAAACTGAGGAAATATAGGCCCAGAACACAGAGGCAGGTAAATAAAACACCGACCGAAGCGCCCGGGAGGTCTGACCTTACATAACAATCTCAATTTAACCAAGTCTGTAACAATTAAGTTTAAAAACCTCCAGGCTTTACAAATAATAACAACTTAAAAATACAGGTGTAGATGGAAATAGTCTTTAGATCTTTTATCTTTTTTTTTTTTTTTTAAGAGAAGATTTCTTGTCACTTTTCACTCTTTTTTTCCCCTACTGTACCACCACAACACCGGAGCAGCGCCGGCTGCACCGCAGCTCTCCTCCGACTCTGAGCACTCAGCATTTCAGTTCACTCCCTCGGCCTTCTGAATTAAGGGCAAGAAGATCAACTGTAGCATTAACCCATGGCTGCTTTCTGCAGCCCCTGCAGCCTCCTTAGCACACATGATTTTATTACCAACCCTGCTTTGGTTAGAAGGCAGCAACTCAAAGGTCTGGGACAAAGGAATAAAGTCTCTGCCTCTTCTGAGGCCTGTCCTGCGCAGCGCTTGGCCACCCTGAGCTTCTGCCTCGGGAAAGGAAATTAAAGTGCAAACACCACCCAAAGCAAAACCCCTTCAGCCTTGTCACCAGGACGCTGTGGGCAAGTTCTGCAGGGCCACGACACAGTTGCAGGCTTCAAACTTTGTGCTACAGGAAGTGTGCTGCACAAGGCAGCTGCGCCCCCAAACACCACCCAGGCGTCCGTCCTGCTTCTGCTGAACACTTCGGAAGGCAGGAAGCCAACAACCCATTGGTGAGAGAAAAATTATAATGTGAAAGATCCTGCACCTCAGCGACCCTCAGGAGCAACAATTACACAGGTTGCATGGAGGTGGTCACAAAAGACATCAGGAGAGACTATGTTGCACTGAGAGAACCTGAAATAGCAGCTGGGGTGGGGGGATGAAAGGGCTGGAGCAGCACCACAGCGAGAGAGAGAGAGAGAGAGAGAGAGAGAGAGAGAAATCCCATTTGCATTTATGAGAGGAGAGCAAAGTTCAGCCATTCCGTTGCAGGTAGCACACAGCATGCTCCCGCAGGTCAAACAGCCTCCTAGACAAAGATCTTGACAGGTGACTGAAGAAGGAAGACATTTTCATAGGCTTTTAAATTCTAGCTCTCAAGTCAGGTCAGAACACATATTCTAATGCTCAATTTGTTAAGCTGAAACTTTGGGAAGGAAGAGTGTAGCTCCACAGCACACATATTCTAATGCACTGGGTACAAGGCACACAAACGTGTTGCATCTGTCTCCAAAGAGATGGACGGTGTGGGCCTGTTAGTCAGAGGTTGCTCCTTCACCACTCTAAACCTCCTTCTGCCAACACAAACAAGCGAAGCCAGCTTTCTAAGAACACAGAAGAACCAGTGGAAGGGAAGGGGGGTGAAAATAACAATAATAAATCTGTAGTAAGCAGCTTTCTTGTATCCTGATTCCAATGACAAAACCAAGAATTAATTATGATCTGGAAAAAATCCAAACCCACAACAAAGAAAGGAAGGCAAAACTCAGTTCAGTTTTGTCACTCTACTCACCAGACAACACCAAAGGCTCCATATCCAATAGGTCTGTCCGGCTCAATGTCCAGTTGCTGTTGTGGATGTTGTGAGTGCTGATGATGGTGCGCTTTGACTGCAGCAGCTGCTGCAGCTTGTACCTGAGCTGGGGCTGCTGCAGCTGGTCCAGGGGCCTGGCCCGGTGCCGGTGATGGGAAATATGGCTGCTGCTGCCCTGGGTTGAGCATGGCCGCGGCCGCAGCCGCCGCCGCCGCCGCCGCAGCCGCCGAAGAGGCATGCTGCTGTACGGGATGCACCGCAGCTGCAGAGCCGGGATGCAAGTGATGCTGAGGGTGGTGGTGGTGATGGAGGTGAGGAGGAGGGAGGTGAGGAAGGTGGTGGTGATGGTGGTGGTGGTGACCTGCTGCTGCCGCAGACGTACCGCCATTGTAAGCCGCCATCATTTTTGCGTTGGCTGTTGTGCCACAAAGAGACATCCAAAAAATGCCCTTTGATTGGGTAACAACTGGGTCAAGCTGTCATTTGGCCATAAAAAAAAAAAAAAAATTAAAAATGAAATCTGCTACACTTTAAAAGAAGTTGGGTGCCATCATACACGGCCCACCTCTACACACATTGAGCTCGGCCGGCCTTATCTCTTCGTGAAGCCAAACAATTTGGAGAATCTCTTCATGTGTGCGCGAGCCAGAGTGCACCAGCCCTCTTCCCAAGAGTCCAGCTGAGGTTGGCTACTGACACTCCATCCTTGGGCAACTGGATTGGGTTTGCTTTGGGTTCTTTCCTTCACTTTTGTTGTTGTTGGTGGTTGTTTGTTTTGGTTTGTTTGTTGTTGTTGTTGTTGTTGTTGTTGTTGTTGCAAAAAAGAAATAGAGTGATCAATCCCCCTTCCCTCCAGAAGGAGGATTTGGAGTCTCTCCCCTGGAATACCCTGAGAGGACTGACAACTCTACCCCTTCCATTCCCACATCCTCTCCATTTATCTCCTCAAAACCTCCCTGAGCGCCCAGGCACCTCCTACATCGCTCCCTCCTCGCAGACACCTGCTCCCTCAAATATAGCAAAAAAAAACTTGGGAGTTTGCAACTTTTCCTCGAAGGCCTGAAACACACACAAGCACCCAGAGAAAGTGAGGGGGGACGGAAGGAGCCAGGGGAGGAGGGCGAGGGGACGGAGCGGGAGGGCGAGAGGGGATGAATAGAAGATAAAAATAGATGGAGGAAGAGAAAGGGACGGGGCAGCAAAGCAAACAACGGCGGAGCGAGAGGGAAACGGGGCGAGGGGAGAAAAATGGGAGCGGGGAAAGTGACAAATGGATGTCAGGGGAGAACGCGGGGCCAGGGGATAAAGAGGGGCGAAGGGAAGAGGCGACGGGGGCAGCGAGGGACGGCGGCGGCGGCGCCCTGACAGCCTGACCCAGCGCCGGCGGCGGGCGGGCAGCGCCTCTGCGGGGGCGCCGGCGGCTGCAGCCCCCTTCGGCGGGGCGGGGAGGGACCGGGGCCGGGTGGGGGAGGGGGTCTCCGCTGCGTGCGTGCGGCAGGCAGAGGTGGGGGGGGGGGGGCGGCGGATTCTCAGGTCCCCGCCGCGCAGCGCCGCTCCGCCCCCGGCCGCCGCCGCCGCCTCGGCCGCCCGACCCGCCGCCGCCGCCGCCGCCACTCACCTCCTCACGGAGCCCCAGCGCGGAGCGCACAGCGGGCACGCGCACCCGGCCTGCCCTCCCCCCGACGGCCCCCCCCCGCCCCCATGCGGGGCGCGCGCCCGACAACCCGCCCGCAGCCAATCGGACCCGGCCCACCAGGCTCCGCGAGAGCCGCCCCCACCCAATCAGTGAGCGGGACCCAGCTCGGCCGGCCCATAGGACTCGGCCGCTGCGGAGACTCCTGACTCAGTCCCGCCCCTTGACCCCCGCCGCCCAATCACCGCGCGCCTTCGCGCCCAGAGCTAGCGAGACCCCGCGAGATTCCCTCACCTCACACAACCCTCACCTCGGGCGGCCCCGCCTTCCTCACCTTTCCTGCCAATCATATGGCGCCGCTCCAGCCTACTGGCCAATTGACTCTCCCTCTGAGTCGAGTCCCGCCTCCAAGACCTGCTTTTTGCCCAATCGTAGCACCCTGTCCGACCCAATTAGCCAATGAGGAGAAATAAAAGCCCGAAAAGGGGTTACTGGGCCAATGGTACTCGGAGGCGAGGCGGCGGCCTGATGGATAGCTCTCCGCACGAGTGAGCAACGGCGATGGGCGTCAGAGAAGCCCTGGCTCCTCCAATGGCAGCGCGAGGTGCCATGTGACGGACCAGGAAGCGGCTGGTGCACCCGTCTGCAGGTGGGCAACCGGCCAATGGGAGGCGGGGAGCCGGCTGATGAGCGGCGGGAGGGGCCAATGGCGCTCCTGGGGCGGGGTGAGGTGAGGACGCGGCGGGGCGCGGAGGTCACCGTGGGCGCTCGGGGGTGGTGGTGGATGTCCGCGGAGCGGGAGCAGGTCCGAGGGCACGGTCAAGCAGAGCGGAGCAGGTCCCTGTGCTGGCCTGGCGCTCCCGGGACCCTGCTGGGGCTGTGCTGGCTGCGGGGTGAGCCCCCTCTGCTCCCCGCCCGGGGCCGAGCAGGGGAGCACGGAGCTCCGTGTCCCGGGGTAGATGTTTGTGCCTCAGCCCCGCTCTCCAGAGGAAGGTGATTACTAAAGCTGGCTTTCAGAGCTTGCCGAGCTCGGCTAACGGAAGGGAGAACGCGCTGTAAAGGCAGCGGCCGGCCTCGAAATGTGTGCTTTGAAGACCGGCAGGTAAAGCTTGACGGCTTTGCCTTAAGGTCCTGAAGTATCTTGAGGTTGGGGAAAGTTCAGAGCGCTGCCATTGAGGGCCTGAGCCTTGCCTGCAGGCTCCGGAAGCAGGTGGGAAGCTGCATGTCACGCTGCAAGATGAGCTTCCTTCTTCCCCTCCACCGGGAGGGGCAATAAGGAATGTCCTGAGGTTGTGGAGCTTTTCGGCAGGGCTACAGCCAGTGCTCCTCACAGGCTCTTTGCCTGATGCTTTCTGCACCATGTGCATGGACGCCCTTGCGGGTTATGCTTCAAACGTGGAGAGCTTCTAACCTAGGGCCGAAGTGTGTTGGGTTGGTTGCTCTTTTGGTTCACTTGTGCCATTCATCTGCAGGCCTGGGGAATGCAGCGTGGCTCTTCAAAGCAGAAGTGCTCCCTAAAACGCAGAGATTAATAAAAATCTGACAGTTTTAACACTTTCTATTTTCTTGTCTGACTATTAATCATGTCTGATTAATAGTTTTGCTCCAGCAAACCTCCTGGTTCTCAGAGCCTTGCCCATGATGGTAGTAGAGTTAAATTAGCTGTGATTGTGATGAAGAGGTTCCTTGGTGTGATTAAATTGGGCGAGCAGTTCCAAAGGAAACGAGTGACTGACAGTGGGTTTCTTCATGCCCACTAAGAGTGAGCAAGGACACAAGGGTAGAGGACCAGGTTGGAGACTGATCTTTTGGAGGTCAGTGTAGGAAAGAGGGACCTTGGGGTAGATAGAAGGAGCCAGGAATGTGCCCTTGTGGCCAAGAAAGCCAGGGGCATCCTGGGGTGGATTAGAAGGGCTGTGGTGAGTAGGCTGAGAGAGGTTCTCCTGTCCCTCTGCTCTGGTGAGGCCACATCTGGAATATTGTGTCCAGCTCTGGGGCACTCAGTTCAAGATGGGCCTCAGGGAACTGCTTGAGAGAGTCCAGCACAGAGCCACTGAGCTGCTGCAGGCAGTGGAACATCTGTGAGGCCAGGCTGAAGGAACTGGGGCTTGGAGCAGAGGAGCCTGAGGGCTGCCCTCTTTGCTGGGGATAAAGATGTGCAGGGCTGGAGCCAGGCTGTGCTCAGGGATGTCCAAGGACAGCACAAGGGGCACTGGGGGCAAGCTGGAGCAGAGGAGGTGCCACAGGAACAGAAGGGGAAACTTTGTGAGAGTGAGAAAGCCCTGGAGCAGGCTGCCCAGAGAGGTTGTGGAGTCTCCTTCTCTGGAGGCTTTCAAAAGCCACCTGGATGTGTTCCTGTGTGACCTGCTCTGGGTGGTTCTGCTCTGGCAGGGGAATTGGACTGGATGATCTTTAGAGGTCCCTTCCAGCCCCTAATATTGTGTGTTCTGTGAGCTGACAGCCTTTCCTCCTATGTCTCTGGGTCCTGTTTGAACAGAGGAGAAAAGGCCAGCAGAACTGTAGCAGTACAGCTGCAGTGCTGCAGTTCTACCAACAAATCCTTGATGGTATCCTGTACTGTGATTTGTCCTGTCTGTGTCTCTAAGCACTGAGCAACATCACTGCACTTCCATGCAGCATGGGGGAAAGGAGGCTGTAAATCTGAAAGTCTCTTGCAGCTCCTAAAACTTGAGTGCAAAACCTTTTTAAGAATGAGATTTGGATACTTTTTGTCTGCTCTTTAAGAACTTCAACAAGAAAAGCCTTGCAGGAGTGAAGTTTCTTGGTTAAAACTGTTTCTGTTGTGTGTTGAACTGTTAGCAAATATTCCAGGCTGGAATCACAGTGGAGTTTTGCTGTCATGTCAGTTTCAAACAGAGGCTTCCCTTGTAAAGAAAAACCAAAGGTAAGCAAGAGCAGCTTTGGTTTGCAGGCATTTCACAGTGTTGTGTATAAGAAGAAGAGGCAATGCTTGTTTAGAACTTGTATTTCTGGCTGCCTGCTTGAAGTTTTTATTGAAACTGGTAACAAAGTGCTAATGTGAACATGAATGTGGCATGCAGCAAGGATTCTTGTGGTCTCTGCTTCCCCTCAAGCTCTGGAGAGGCATGATGTGGTGTGGGGGACAATGGAAGGAAGTGGATACAAAGCAGGCTGAGTGGGCCTGAGCGTGGGGAAGTGCTGTGAGGGCTGGAAAGGATTTGAAACTCTCCCACACTTTTTTTCCCCCTTTCTCTGCTATTGCAAAAATCTTTCCTAGTAGTAAAATGAAGCAATTACCTAATAACCATTGTATGGAAACTTGGGTTCTGAATGTGTTTGCAGATGAGTGTCTTGGTGGCACTATTCCAGTCCAAATATTAGAGTGTCATCCTGATTTCTGTTTTCAGTCATGCACACTACTGAGTTAATTGGATCCTACCTCTTTAAACAATTGATTATTATCTTCTTTTTTTTCAGAAGAGTTGAATTTTTACCCCTGTATTTGCTGAGAGTCAGTCATCTTCAACTGCATGTTGGGCAGAGTATGGAAGGAAGAAATCCTTTATCTTGTTCTTGCCACAGGGCTATAGCTGGGTTTATGGTCATAAATGAAATCATAGAGTGCTAGGGAGGGATTGGAAAGGACCTCTGAAGATCATTGAGTCCAAATGTTCAGTGATAAGGAAAAAAAAAATCAACCTTTCTAGCAAAACCAGAAAGTCTTATGGTGACTGCTCCTTGGGAAGTGTGCAGAGCTGTGCTCTTTTGGTGACTAATTTAAGAGCTCAATCTCAGTAGCTCCTTCCTTACCATTAAAGGGCAAGGAAGTATCTGCTGCATTGCTGAGTCTGCTTCAAGTGTGTCTGCACATCACCTGGATGTTCCTGAAGCTTCTGAACAGCAGTGTTTAATATTGAGCAGTGTGGTTTTACCTCCTCTTTTTGCAGTGGTCTCTGGTAGAATATTTTAAAGCTTTGGGTAAACATCTCCCCTGGAGCAGCTCCTGTCCCCGGGAACCTGTTCTTTCAAGGATTGTGCTCAGGAAAAGATGGGAATTGGATCCACTTCTCATTAGTGCTCAGAGCTGCTGTTTGCTCTTCCTCAAGGGCAAACCAGTTGCCAATTAACCCGAGGGAAGTTCCAGCTGAAGCTCATGCTGGTTCTTTATCCCTACCACTTTAAGGAGGGATCAGCGCCGTGTGGGTTGCGCTCAGCGTCTTTGCCTTCCTCGTGGCTGCTGCGTGTGTGCAGCCCTCCGTGCAGGTGTCTCAGGATGCCCCACGCATGCTGCTGCATTTTGATGAAAACCAGAATGCTTTCTGTAAAAAGTAATAACCACAGATAGACTTTGGGAAAAGTTTTGTCTCGCTTATTGATACCCTTTTTTCTTTCTGATTCTCGTCCAACACCAACAAGGCTTCAGAAGGAGGCTGTCTGTAGTCTCTCTAAGGTTGAGGTAACCAGTTGTCCCTGCTCAGCCTGCCTTCAGCCTGACTGCTTGCTTGTGCATTGCCCCAAATGTGTGTAGCATCCACTGGAGTGGAGCAGTGCTGATTGCCTGAACCGGAACCGGATCCAGCATACAGAGTTCATCCCCACATACCTTTAACCAAGGTAGCTCTACTGAGTCAAATCCATGGTGACTTCGTTTTTGGCTGAGTATGAATATCTTAGAACTGTAAGTGTCATTAGATGCTGTCATGTGGATGAATTCTCAGCAGTGAGAGCACAAGTGAACCGGGTTGCATTCCTGGCATGGCCAGCAGTGTTCCTGACACCTCTTGGCTGGACCACCACAAACCATGCTTTCAAATGTCTATGTCTGTAAAGTGTAAGTAAAGTCCAGGACCCACTTTAGTTTAACCAAATGCTGCAGCCACATTATCCATCTTCTCTTTGCCCTTTGAAGCTGAACCAGCTCCTTTCAGAGGGGTGTGAGACTGGTGGGGTGGCAGCTGAAGGGCGACGCTTATCTTGCCCCTCCATATGGAGTTGTGCCAGTGCTGAACGACACACCCTAACAAGTGTCTCTTCCTTCTCCATTGGGTTTATGAACACTTCTAATTGGTGTCTCTGGCCTCTGTCATGCTGTGAGGCTTAAGACTCTCAGTTCAGCTGTTTTCTTAGGCACTTCATGCTATGAAATTTCGGGGGGCAAGATGCAGTTGATTCGCATGGAGGTACGCTTCAGGAAAAGAGGTTTAAAAGAACATTAAGGAAAGATGGAGCTTGCAGACAAACTTGCTCAACTGCTGATAGAGCCTCTGTTTCCTCAGTGCAGGTCTGTTTTGTGGAAGTGCTACCTGTTAGTTGTAGACTCTCCCCGCTCTGACAGGGCTGCAGCAGGAATGAATCGTGTGCCATTGTCGGGCAGTGCTTCCTTGTTGTTTAATGCCTGTGTGTGAGAAGCATGGCTGCAGAGGGGGAGCTCATTACAGAGCTGGCTCGTAGGGTGTTGAGCAAGAGTGTTTTTGTGAGGAGCTCAATGAGCTTGAGCTGCTTGATGAGTGAGTTGGCAAAATCTAACCACAGTAATTTGAACTGGGCAGGTAGAGGCGCTGCTCTAGATCCTGCCAAAGCCCAGTTTGATTGCAACTAATTTGTCATCCCCAGTGATGCATGGAGATATGCAATTGGTGACTGCAGCTGATGAAACATGACAGATCAATTCCAATCTCTTACTGGTGAAGACAGTTATTCATGGGGGCATGCATCTGTCTCTTACTATTTTGTTCACAGTAAGAGTGCTGTAAAGCAGTAGCGAGTCTGCTGTTGGAGTGGCAAACACTGAATGCCAGCATAGCTGCATTTGTCAGGCTCTCCTTGCTAAATGGAGGCTCAAAACTACATGGAAAAGGGGAAAAAAACTACATGGAAAAGGGAAGGGGCATAGACTTGTGCCTCTTTCAAAATCTTTATCAAGCACAGTCTCTTCTGAGTTTCTCTGGAGATTTATTTCCCCCTCGTGTTTGCCACTTGATTTGTGAGGGTATAGCCCTTTTGGCAGCCCTCTGCATAAGGGCAAGGGATAAAAGACAGTTTGTAATCAGCCAGTTCTATTTCTTTGCACCTCAGCAGTGTTTTAACCTTAAAAGTCTCCCCAGGTTTGTAGCCTATTGCACAGCATGAAGTGTTACAGTCCAGTTGCAGACATGGGCTTTGTGAGGTTTTGCTTGTGCCACAAGAACTAGCTGTGAAAACAGGACTCTTGGCATTAGAAGTCTTTTGATTTCATAGCTGGGTATTGTGCCTGAATGTCCTTCAGCACTTAAGCATGGAGAGGTTTTTGTGACCCTTTCATGCAGGAAAAGGTGATCCTGCTCTGGCAAGGGGGTTGGACTAGATGTTCTTTCGAGGTCCCTTCTGGCCCCTAACATTCTGTGGTTCAGTGACAAGTGGCATTAAATGGAACAAAGCATAAGAAAATGCTTGCCCAGGTTTGTTCCTGATCCACAGAAGGGGTACTCAGAGCTGCACTGTTGATGAGTTGTCATGTGGGTGTTAGACAGGGCTGCACATCCCTTGACACACAACTGCACAGATACAGTCCCCAGTGCTCTGGCAATATTTTATTCATAAATCCTAGCACTGAAGCCCTTAAGGTGTCATAAACAGGCTGCTAATGCCTGGGAACTCGAGGCGGGGTGGGGGTTAGTCAGACAAATACCATGCTCTAAATAAGCTGTGATTCTAGCATGCAACAGAACAAACACTAATAGGCACAGGTTAAAAAATTCCTGCTGGTGCCTCTCAGTCCTTTGCAAAGAATCATATCCCAGAGTTTTCAGCTTTCAAAACCTGCCCTCTGCAAAGCTGGAAAAGAATTAATTAATCTGTTAATAAAAGGCAGTGAAGGAGCAGGGGAAAGACTATATTTTTTTGGTGTGTAGAGGTTTGTAAGGAGGGCAATATGCCCTCTTGCACCGGGAGGGCAGGGTTCTGCTGGCCTTGCTGAATGAGGGACAAATCCCTGGCCTGCTCTGGGCAATGGATTAATAAGAAGATAAGGGGAGATAGGAGAAATTAAGTAGCCAAACAAAGAGGGTGACCTATCAGAAAGTCATGGTGACCAAGATGAGCCTCGGCTTTGTCTTGAAAGCAGCAGTATGGGGAACTTGGCTGCTTTAAAGAGTGGTTGAAGTGGTGGGGTGGTGCTTCAGTGAGTGGAGCTGCACAGATACAGCCAAGAGATGGGGTAGGGGACAGCTGGTGTAAATGACAGACAGTGTCATCTGAGATACTGCATCTCTCTGATGCAGGAGATCAGACTCTACAGGCACTTATGTTGCTTCAGTGGCCTGTCAGCCCTGTTTGGGCTCTCCCAGTGGAATTTTTGTGGTGGTCACGTTGCAGTTGACAGCATCGCCCCAAGTTTGTTCAGTGTACTCCAGCTGCCAGTGTGAAGGGCATGCTCAGCACTGGGGATTGAATTCATCCCTGAGACCGTGACTCCACACCCTGCATTGCTTCCCAGCCTAAAGTGTTTCCTTCTGAACCTCCTGAAGGAGTGTTTGAATTCTTTGCAGACCTTAAGCATGAGCTCAGCTTTAGCTGGGAGCACTCAGGTGCTTAAAGCTGGTTTGTAATAATTTGCTGGTTAAAGACTTCAGCCTGATTGTTTAGTTCTTTCTGTCTCATTTTCCTTCTGGCTGCTAAACACCAGTTGCAGGAGGTAGCAAGGAGGTCTTTATACCCTGTGGCTTTTTGGAGAAAGTGACAGTTCTGCAGTTCTCTCTGTTCTACATTTCTTTGCACCAGAAATGACCCTCGCTGCTCTTTGTCACCAGTGGTTCCTTTTATCCTTCTTCTGGCAGCTGCTCTTGCTCCATTTTGATGTTGGAACAGCAAATGAACTCCCTCTGAAGCAAATGTCATGCCAGTAAAGATGTTGAAGCAGCAAGAAAATCATCTCTGTCTCTGAAGACTGAATTGGAGACCTTTGTGAATGAGTTGTTCTTAAAATAGCTCCGCAGCATGTTGTCTTCCCTAGAAGGAGGAGAATTGAAAACACCTCCACAAGCCACTTGGCATTGTGCAAGCAGGATCCCTAGAGAACGCTTTTTGGAGCGGGGGGAGAAGCAGGTTGGTTGCTTTTCCTCCAAATCCAAATAGGTTTCTGCAGTGTCAGTGGAGGGGAGGGAGGAAATCTTTTCCCAAGAGCTGCATCACCATTTGCTATGTGTTTAAACACATCACATGTTTAGTGACCTTGTTCTTCTATGTGATCTACTGTGCTTGTGGAGTAGGAAAATAGCTAAAAATAATACCAAGCCACAAGTTGAGTAGACTTGCTCCAAATTACACTTGCTAAGGATCTGAACAACCATGACCTCTATAGATAGCAGAGATTCTCAGCTAGCATTGTGTAAAATACCTTGTACAGGCAAAACCCTCAGGGAAACCTCTTATTGTGTGGCAATAAAACCTGTGTTGTTCCGGCCTCGTGCGGCCTCTTACAGTTTGGGTGCATTCTTTGGGCTGCTGCTAGGCACAGGGGTAAGGATAAGGAGGTTTGTCAGTCAGGACAAATCTCTGACAGTAATCACAGAATTGGCACCTCTCGGTTTCATGTTGATAAACACATTTGCTCCCTTCGGCATCCAGCTGACATGCCCAGCACTTCAGTTGCTGTCTTAATTTAATCCTCCTAGGTAAGAAAGGTGAAGGGTTAGGAAGTCATCTTCATTTACTTGTGACCTGGGAATTGCTGGTTCAGGTGGCTGGAAGGTCTGTTTCTTTGGTGAGACAACAATCATCATGTTGTACATGGAGAGCTTTGCTGGTTTAAGAGCTCTCTCTGATAGTTTTCCACATGGATGATCAGCTGGCTTCGGGTGTTTGGTTCCCTGATAGCCTCAGGAGAGCCCCTGTCAGCATTCAGTCTTAGCAGCACAGCATAGCAGCAGGTAGAGCACGAGCTGCCCTGGCATCACTTGTCTCTTCTCTCACTATATTCATGGAATCCTGGAATGGCTCAGGTTCGAAGGGAGCTCAGAGATATCTGCTCCAACCTCCCCACTGTCAGCAGGGACACCTCACAACTACTCAGCTGCTCAAGGCCTCATCCAATCTGGGCTGGAACAGCCCCAGGGCGGAGGCAGCCAAAGCTCCCTGGGCAGCCTCTTCCAGAGTCTCACCACCCTCATACTGAAGAACTTCTTCCTCAGCTCCAGTCTAACCCTGCTCTGCCTCAGCTTCAAACCATTCCCCCTTATCCTGTCTCTGGATACCCTCACCCTGCAGCCTTCCTGTAGGATTCCTTTGGTACTGGAAGGCAGCTATGAGGTCCCTCCAGACCCTTCTCTTCTCCAGGCTGAGCAACCCCAGCTCCCTCAGCCTGTCCCCATGGCAGAGGTGCTCCAGTACCGCAGTGCTCTCTTTCTGAAGTCCAAGGAACGAACTTGGTTTACACAAATCATGCAGCTGAAGCACTAGTCCCTGTGAGGTACCTCTGGCTGTTGCTTCACAGAATCCTTTGCCTGGAATCAGGTGGTTTTGAAGGAAATGAATCTTGCACTACATGCACTTGGGAGCAAAAAATGCAGCCTCATTGCATGCATGTGTGCTCACTGCTGTGGGTTTGGTTAGCAAAGGTCCTGAGTGGAGTGCCTGGCTGGCTTACGGGTTTGAGTTGTTTGTAGAAGTGGGCAGTGAAATTAATTAATAGAAGTCTTGAGGCAACATTTTTCCAGATACATGGAGAGGATCTTCTGCAGGCCTGTGAATAGCTGAGTTGGTTTATTTTTCTTGGACTCAGCAGAAGGAGAGTTGAGAAGTACCTGATGCAAAAATGAAATGACAAACTGAAGAAGAAGGCCTTTGCTAGCAAACAGCTGCAGGATTCAATCAATAGCAGAAGTTTAACTAGAAGCATTAAAAAATTGACACCTACAGGGTTTCACCTTTTTGCCTAAAGGTGGGAATAAAGGTGGAAATTCACATTACTGAGAGAAGCACAAAGTTTTCTGCTATTTTTTTCCTGATCCTGTTTTCTGCCATGGCTGCTATCCCCTTAAGGGCTTTCTCTACCAGATCAATTCCTTTCCTGCTAGGAGAACTAAAGCTTTTCAGCTGTCTGTCCAATTTATCCTCCTGGACTAAATTCTTGTATCAAGATAACCAGCAGCAATGCTCCCCTCAGGAGATTTGTATCAATTAGTTACACATCACTAATTTCCCTGCTCTTGGTGGACCAGGCAGTTGTAAGAAAGCTCTTTTGTAAGCACTTGGGGGGAGTGGTGGTGGGGTTTGCCTTTACTGTTGGTTTTTTTTTGGTGATGGTTTTTGTTTTGAAACCCATCTTGGAGATGGCAGCTCTTGAAAGCCTGCAGATTCCCACCTGTGCATGAGGCAATGCAGGGCAGCCTCAGACAGCTCCTTTTGGGATGTTAATTGCCTGCGGATTTCACAGAGCACTAATGAGGGGCCGTGTTATACACAGCTAAGCGAATTTATTCCAAACCCGCTTATGATGGAGAATGTCATCCAGGAGGTAGGAGCCTCTCAACTGCCGTTTGTAGCTGCTGCATGAATCTCCTGTGCCTGTCGGGGGCTGCGTGCCTGCTGCCAGGCTGATGGCACTCCCAAGTGCAGCTGGGTTCCGGGCAGCCCAGAGCCCGTTGGTGACTTTCCCTTTGCCTTGTGGCCTTGATGCTGCTCAATGTAACTCACTGTAAAGAAAGCAGGATGTGAATATTGTGTAATTGAGCCTCTGGGGTGACTTAGCAGTGTGGCAGGAAAAAGAAGGGGTGCAGTCTAAAGAAACCATACCTGAGGTGGCAGCGGCGACTCAGAAGCCACTGCTGCAGCCCTGTGCACCAAGGTGTGATGGAGAAAGCTTTCTCCTCCCAACGTGCAGTGTGGTGCTGCGCTGCTCAGCAGAGCCTCGAGGAGCCTGAAAGTCTTCCCATCTGTCATCTGATCTTCTTCAAATGGCTTCTGATGAGTAGCTGGACTTTGGTTGCTTGGGTTGGTTCCTTGCCCTTAGGGCCTTCCTTGTTCCTTAGGTTCCTTGGCAGGGCTTGCTCAGCCTTCACACAGTGCTTCAGCTGCCTGTTGGTGTATGCACTGCCCAGGTGTCTGTGTTATTGCTGGGGTTTCTCGTGCCGCATGTGAAGAGGCAGGCTTGGTGACTGCTAAGCTTGAGTCAGTTCCATTTTTACACTCTCTAGCCACAGCAGTGGCAGTGCTTACATCCCTGGTATCACCAGCCCCTCCATATCACTGCCCAAGCTTAAGGAAGCGGAAGGAAGCTATGGTGCTGCGTTGATAATGTGAGTGGCAAACGCAGTCTAGCAGGAAAGCAGGTTGCTCCCAGCTGGAGTGCAGACCAGGCTTCAGTTCATCCTTTCTTCAGCCAGAGAAAGGTGGTTTTAATCTATTTATTTTGTATTTGGTTGGTTGGGTTTTGTTGTTGGGTTTTTTTTCAGCACTGATAGATCTGCAAATGCCAGAGCACTGTCACAGCCTTTTCCTATCCCTTTGCCATACCAGCAGATGTATTGGGACATGAAGCTGTTTTCAGTCACTCAGATCCAATCCCAAGCGGTGCCATGGATCTTGTGAATTGCTCTGGGTTTGCACAGAAGTCAAGGACAGTCTGAGGTGGCATTTTCAACACCCTGCCACCAGCTCTTTTAGGATTATTCTTTTTGAGACAGATGGATTTATTTTTGCTGCTGTTTTAAGACAAAATTAATTTGATGTGATTATTAGAGGGGGAAATTATAAGGACAGACTCATCTAGGAAACTCATTAAAATGGCAGCACTGAAGTAAGTGGGTAATTGGGCATTGACTCTGCCCTCAGCCCCTCACTCACTTGAGCAGTTTTGCATTGAAAGTAAAATGCTTGCAGGATGAGGCTCCCACATCTGTTACTGCTGAAACAAAATTACTTGTTTGGGTTTGTTGGGTTTTTTTCCCTTTTTCTACATCTGCATCCGTAGACCTCTCCTGGATACTAATCACCTCTGACACTGTCTCATCCCAGGGAAAAGGCACCAAAAGGAAGGGGATTCTGTCTTTGGTCAGGAGGGGAATGTTTTGGGTTTGTTGTGTTTTGGTTTGGTTTGTTTTTTTGAGGAGGGGTGGATTTTGTATTGCCCTTCACTTTTATTAGCTATTAGGTGCCTGGCTGTGAAATGAAATAGTGTGAATGAGCACTCTGAGGGCTGCTAGCAGGAAGCCCAGGCACAGCTCTGCTGCTCTGAAGTGTGTTTATATGAAACAAAGAAGTTCACAGGCTCTGGCCTGTCTGCCTCTGAAAGGTTAATGTCACCTTACATGATTAAAACCGGGCAAATAATTGTCCTTATTCTCTGTGCTCAGAATGTTTGCAGGCAAATCACCATTTAAAAGAAAGTATTCCCCATTGAAAGTGCTCAAGAATTGTCTTGGGCTTTTGATTTCTCTGGTTTATGCTTTGCATTCTAGGTCGAGCCAATGAATTGATTGTACATTTGCCTTGCTGACTGTTTGCTCTTTCAATCGCTCTGGCTGGGATTGTTCTGATAGGAAGCAATACATTGTCCTTTGTTGCATGTTTTGGGTGATTGCTCAAATGGGTAGGCTTGCATGTGGCCACTTGAAGCTTCAGTTCATTGCTGAATGTGATTTTATTGCTTCTCAGTGTTTGTACTTCAAAAACACAACTCCAGAAAGCTCCAGAGCAGGAAAATAGAAAAAAAGCTGAACAATAGATTTGAAATAGTATTTGGAAATCTTCTCTGAGCTCCAATTACCATGATGTTAGCTCTGCCTCCCAGTCTTCAAACTGTGCTCTAGTTGGGGAAAGCACATGCTTAAATCCGGTCTTAGCCAGGATGTGCATAAATTCTATTAGTTAAATGACTCATAACTATTTGCTTAAATCCTATCCAGTGTTTGACTGACTAAAGAGCCTGGAATTGCCATGTAAATAAGGTAAATATGGGTGCTGGGTTTGCTACCTACTCGGCACTGGTCTGGCTTTTTACAGCTTCATAGTATGCCACTGAAATCAGGGAAGAATGGAAATTCCAACTAATGTTTTAATATGCTGAAATGTATTAAGTTACACAAAAGAATCCATATTACAGTAATCCTGCATATATACAGGAGAAGAGTACCCAGCGTGCCTGGCAGATGGTTTCAAAGGAAATCCTCGAGAGCTAGGATTAAAAAGCAATTTTCAGCAAGTTTAAAATGGGTCTCCATATTTGGGTCACAGATATTAACTCTTTCATGGCAAACAAATGGGGGGGGGGGGGGGGGGGGGGGGAAGTCTTGTTGGGGGATTGTGGAGCTGGTTCACTCCAGACAAGCTGACCAGTGCTGGCTGTGGGCAGGAAGAAATGAGGATGTCAGTTGCTTCTGCTTGTGAGCCTCTGCTAACAGCAGTGGGAAGTAGAGCAGTGATCACAGGCAGCGGTGTGTTGTGAGCAAATGGGATTCATCATCCAGAAGTATTATCAGAGCGACGCATAAAAGGGACTGAGTGCAGAGCAGCTTTGTTGTCTAAGAGCAAGAGAAGACACTGAGCTGTCAGATGGTAAAAATAGCACAGCAAGTGGGAGATTACTGGCTTTGACTAACTTACACCAGCTAGTAAACATGTCAGGAATGTCATTCACGTGTACAGCACTGCTCCTTTAGACGCTCCTGGGAGGCTAAAGGCACCTCCACTCTGACCTAAGCTACCTTTTCTTCTGAAGACTTCTGTTTCCAAAGCAGAAATTCAAGTCAGACCCGAAGCAGTGTTTATCACTAAACAATGAAATGCAGCAACTGGTGATGCTTTATTGTGTTCTCAAAGCTCAGCTGGGTGTGTTTGGAGTAGATTTGGAAAGCTTCCTGAGCAAAGGTGCCTGATGCTCTGCTGAGTGGATTGGAGAAGTAATTGCTGGTTTAAATTTCAGCCTATGGAGGAGTTAATTGCTTTGCTCCTTGGCTGTGATATTGGCTACACGTTAACAGCAAAGGACAGTGTGCTGCTGAAAGGGCATCAGGAATGTCCCAGTGGGATAACTGACTGCAGGTACAGTTACAAAAGGGTAATTAATGATGCTCAGGAATAGGTGTTTTCTGCAGGACTGCTCTGTATCAGAGGTCCTGTCTGCTCTTCAGAAAAGAAAATGCAGATAGTGGATGAAAATCATCTAAGAAGGCAACTTCCCATGTTCAGTTCTTGCACCAGAGCCAGAAAGCTTCAGTGGGCTCAGGACTGGCTTTTAGCTGACATTGACTCTGTTCTTTTAGGTCCTTGATTTACATCCCTTCCTACAGGAAGCTTACCTCTGTCTGTCTTGGTATGACAAGATTTAGCTTCCTCCAACCTTACCAAGTGTTTTCTATCTTAACTTCATCTGTTTCAGGTGATTATTCCAGCAAAAGGGAAACATTTAGTCTATTTAGTTGTCACAACTAGCTCCTGAAATCCTTGAAGCACCAGGACAAGGAACAAACTTTAAGGAAGTGTTTGAGGTGGAAAACAGAAGTGGCTCAGTGGATGTTAGCAGAGGAGGCCTCCTTAGGAGAGCTTTGAGGGGGTCATCATATCATAATTTTTACAAAGAAATGGTGGAAATTAGGATTATTGGGGAGGCAAAATTCCACACCTTGGTGTTAGAGATGAGTGAGGAGAGAACCTCGAACAGGAACCTGGGAATGAAGGTCACTCCTGCTTATGTGATCAGAGGGAGAAGCTGGAAGGGAATGCAGAGAAAAGCCTGACAGATGGGGCAGTGGGTTAGGAAAGCATTTCTAGTGTCGATGAACAGTGGTAGGATAGCAGTGGATGCAGAGAAAGGGGGACTGGATTCTGAAGATGCAGACTGAGAAGGTGGATGGCAGTGGTGCAATTGTGTGACAGACTTTGCTGTAGGTGTCTGGCAAGAAAGGACACATAGGCCTTGGCTGCAAGCAAAGCAGCTCCACAGTCAGAGGTTTTGTTTGTTTGTTTAATGGGAACCTGTGTTCCCAGTGTGCCTTAAGAGGGCAATTCTGAGTGCCCAAATTAGATCTCAAGAACTGAACATCCCAAGCCATTATCAGCTATCACGTGTGGCCAAGCTATGATGCTGTTATTACCTGGGGGGGGGAATTGCCCATGACAGCAGTTCTCTTTGATCTGCATGTTTGTAAATGTACTTCACCATTTTCAAAGCAAAGCATAATAGATCTGTTCAGAGTCTATGCCATTGTTATCTTCCAGGAGGTTTGCTTCACGTGGTGTTGGAAAGTTCTGGGAAGTACCAGATGGTCTGGGATAAGACCTGGTCCAGATGCCCTTGGGTAGGCAGCAATCCATTCTCTTGTCTCCAACAAACTTGTGAGCGAGCTCCAAAGAAAGGAATTTGTATTGACTTCAGAGAATGAGATGATTTTTCTTTACTCGCTGTCCAACCAAGTACTCACCAAAGCAGGGGTCTCTTGTAGGAATTCAATTGTCTCATGGTTCAAACACAGATTTATTTTATTTTGTTTTTGTCAGGGCAAAACACAGTGGAAGGAGAGGGAGCTCAGGCAGATCACCAAAAGATTGGACAGGTGGAAACCAGAAGCCTGAATTCTCCTGTTAGGGGCCAAATGAGTCTTCCAGACACATCAGCAGGGTGCAGCTCTGAAGCACTGTGTGACATGCTGTTAGAAGGTCTTGATCTCCTGTAAAAGGGGAGATTGTAAGATGATGTTTGTCTGTTAGGGCTGTAAAAAGGTTCTGCTCTGGGTGTGCACTGTTTCTTTCCAGTTAACTCTCAAGGAAGCAATTCCCAGCTTTCTGCGTCCTTCTTGGAGATGATTTTTGCAAGCGAGGGTTGGTACTGCAAGTTCAAGAAGTTACTCCCATTGCTTCCTCCTGCAGAAGTGTACTGGAGCATTTTGAGATGAGATTGCAGCAGGAATGGGAAGCCAAATCCTTCTGAAATTTGACTAAGGGGCTCCCAGGCTGCCCTCGTGCTGATAAATGCCTTTGCCAAAGCCATGCTCTTCTCTCTGGCAAATATTTAATTACTTGTGAAATCATCTCAGTTCTGAGCACTAAAAACTGTGGTTCTTCAAAGGAGCTGAATGCTTTCTTACCTTCAGAAATGCTTCCCAGGATGTACTTGAGGTCTGGTGTGTCAGAGTGCCTTGGAGTTTCTCTCTGCTTACATCTTCGGAGGGCATACTTATTAAAAAGTGTTTGCTGAGTAGATTACTGAAAGCAACATCCTCTTCGTAGCCAGGCCATGAATTCATGTTTAATGCAAGCAGCCAGACAAAAGTGAAAGCTCACACACTGATAAATTGTGCTGGAGATGGGCTTCTCTGCTCTCCTTTATTGATGGCACTAAGTAGTGAGCTGAGGAGAAGCGGATAATGAAAATTGATTCTCCTCTGCAGGTCTGCCTTGCTTACTGTTGGACTTGGACAGACCTAATCTGTGAAGATAATTAAAGTTCCTTTGCTCTGGATGCTGTAAGGGAATTGGGGTTTTTTGTTTTATGGAAATGGTTTGGAGCCTGTGTGCCTCACTCAGCAGGGGGGAAAAAAAGCTGCAAAAGCCAAATCGCATCCAAAGGGTAGAAGTGGACTTGGTGCAGATTGGTTCTATGCCTGACACGTTTGCAGGAGCTCTTTCTGAGCAGCAGTTTGTGTTCAGGAGCATCCCTGTCTCCTTTCCAGCTCTGCTGGGTACCTGCAGCAGCAGAGCCCTCCTTGCAAACTGCCGGAAAAGACACCAAAGGAAACTTTTCGTGGCTCTGTCGGCTTTGCAGCTAGCTTGGTCACCTCAGCGTGGTGGAGAATCTGCTGTTTCTCTGTGTGTTGGATTTGGCTGAGAATAAACACCTGAAGTGTCAGCAGGGAGGCTTAACCAGAACGTTGTGTGGAGAAGTTGGAGGGATGACAAAACCGTGACTGAAAACTCTTCCCATTGGTAATGACACAGGGTAGTGGCCCTGGCTGTTACTTAGCATAACAGTTGGAGTTTCAGATGCCATGATAACGTAGCAGGAGACTTAAAACCCATCTCTGCTGTGTAATAGACTTCTCACAGGAGCAGATGTGCCTGCTTTAAACCCTGTAGCTGGCTTCTGCAGCATCTGGGATAATACCCCCCCTGTAGTAGATGGAATCCAGCAGTTGTATCTGGTAGGCTGCTGCTGGGAGGCAGAGTGTGGGTAGGAGCCTGGAAACAGAGTGCCACATTTTTGACCTTGTTTCTGCATCCCTTTAGTACCCTTAGCACAAAGCTCTCTGCTGATTCCATGATCAGTAGTTCTGTGTGTTGCTGATGACACGTTTCTTATTTCTACAGCAGTATCTTTAGAGCAGTTGATATTCTTGCATCAGTGAGAACAGGCAGAGCTCTTCATACCCCCACTTTTTTTTTCCCCTAAAGCTCTGGGAACAGTTTTCTGGCTTGTGGAACAAAGAAGTTAAAACAAATTCCATAGCCAACATCTGCACCTGGCTTGCTTATTAAGAGAGTATTTGGCATAGATGCTGAAGGACTTTCTGCCAAGAGAGCCTTGCTGATGCAGTTGTTCAGGGCTGAAGATGTGATAATGTCTTTTCCTTTTTGGTTCACCAAAGCTGTTTTCTTGATTTGTCGAAGTGAGGAGTTTGCTGGAAAGGAAAAGATCTTTTTACTTTTAAATAGCAGAGGTTAATTACTGGTTAAGTAAACTCTTTTCTAGCCAGCCACATTAAGATTATGCTGGTGTATCACTTCAGTTCCAATGGCAGACACATCACATATGGGTTGCCATTTTGATGGCTTTGGATGGTAATCTGACCCATAAAAACTGAAGCAGAATATGCAAACTGATTTTTTCCTGGCCTGCCCTATTCTTGATGCCATCTGTGTTAGGATGGAAATGAGCCTGCTCAGAATGTGGTCTGCCAGTTTTAAGCAGAGTGGTAGTGCCAGTCACAGATGGATTTAAAGAATAGGAGGAAGATTCTCCTGAGAGCAGGAAGCTTCACTTGAAAGCACTTGGGGCCTATTAAACATCCATCAGTCCTTTCCATGAATCCTTCACATGGATTAAGCAAACTAACTTTCTGAAAAGCCAGGAAAAAAAAACCCCACCTCCACATCCAAACCTTGCTCTCCCTCCCACCACTGCCTTCTATTGCTGTCATCCCTACTGGAATACCACGCAGGAAGCCAACAGTATCTGCTCCTGACAAGTACTTGCAGTGTGTCATTCAGCAAAGCCAAGCAGCAAACGATTTCATCAGCTCCACAGGGACGTGGGCTTTGAATCTGCTGCAGGAACCCGGCTGAGGCTACAGCATTCAGAGCCCTGGGCTGCTGACAGTGAGCAGAAGTCTGTGGCGGAGCTGATGGTGCTTATTTGCTGCAGGTCAGCTCAGAAATGACCACATTTAAGCAGCTGATGTTCACTGTGGTCAGTTTTTCTTCTGCTCAGTTTGAGAGACCCTGGAGTTAGAGCTTCAACAGCCCTGGCTGATGCGTAACCACAGGTGTCTTGGTGCTATTTACAAGCCAAAGCAGCGCATTAAGTGATTTATTTTTTCTCCTCTGGCTAGGAGGATGGTCTGTAGAAATCCTTGGGTTTCTTTCTCTTTTCTTCCCCCCCCCACCCACCCCCCTTAGTCTCTTGAAATTGATTACATTGAAGGCCTGTTTGCTTTTGCAGAAAGGCAGCATGTAGAAGGTGGCTCTCATCGATGAGTTTCACGTCCGTGACACAATCGCTCTCCAGTCCTCTTTAAGCCTTTTATTTCCAGGCTAAATAAACACCAATTTCAGCAATGTCTCATCTGCTCCCTTTAATTACTGCTGTTGAGAGAAAGTTTCTGCCGATGCAAATGTGCTATTTTGTCATGTCACATCAAATTGCATCAGCCTTATATTTAGGAACAAAAAGAGGGGGAGGCTGAGACAGGATGTGGCTACAAATGGAACCAAAGGGTTTTCTTAAATTTAGGCTGAAAATAGACAATTGAGGCAGGGATGGGTTTTGGGTTTTTATTTTTTTTTTCCCCCAAGCCAAAAAAAAAAAAAAAATCCATGAAAGGGAAAAAAATCAAAGTCTGTGACGACAGAACTGAAAAGCAGGGCTGGGGGTGTGAGAAGAGGGAGTTCTGGATGGAGGCGTGGGCTGGTGTCAGGGAGACGCTGATGAACTTCTCATTTACGCAAGCAGCCCTTGCACTGTCAGCTTGGCATGAGGCTTTGTTAGACCACAGACACCTCCTCCTGTTCCCCCTGTGCTGGCCAAGATGTCCCTGGCTGTGTGTCCTACCAACTCGTTGCGGGGCGTGCCACCTGCCCTACTCTCTGTGAGCATCTCCACTTCAGCTCTCAAAGCTGAACTTGTCAATTGCTGCCCAACTTACTTCCATAGAGTCACAGAACTGTTAGGGTTGGAAGGGACCTCAAGGATCATCTAAATTACAGCCCCCTGCCACAGGCAGGGACACCTCACTCTAGAGCAGGTTGCTCACAGCCACCTCCAGCCTGGCCTTCAAAACCTCCAGGGATGAGGCTTCCACCACCTCCTTGGGCAACTTGTGCCAGTGTCTCACCACCCTCATGGGGAAGAATTTCTTCCCAACATCCAATTTGAATCTACCCATTTCTAGTTTTGCTCCATTCCCCCCAGTCCTATCACTTCCTGTCACCCTAAAAATTCCCTCCCCGGCTTTCTTGTAGAGCCCTTAAGATACTGGAAGGCCACAATTAGGTCTCCTTGGAGACCTGCTGGGCTTTGCTAATGTGGATGTCTCAGCTTAGCACACTCGCTTGCAGGAACAATCCTAAGTATCACACAGCTTTAGTCTCGCTGTTCACATAGGGATTGTTCATAAGATTTTAGGATTGTTTTTTACCTTCTGAAACCATTGTCAGATTCCCCAGTCTAAAATCCATGTGGTGCAGAGTGGCTCTGTGTTACTCAGTTCTCTGTGCCTGCTTATGTGGTTGTTGGATTTTTTTCAGCCTTTTGGAAGGATTTCTTCTGGCTTCTGGGTCAGCTTGCAGAATTCTAACCTGGCCTTGAACACCCCCAGGCAGGAGGCAACCACAACCTCCCTGGGCAGCCTATTCCAGAGTCTCAACATCCTCATACAGAGGATCCTCTTTCTCAGCTCCAGTCTAACCTGCTCTCCCTCAGCTTCAAACCATTCCCCCTTGTCCTGTCTCTAGAGACCCTTAGGAAAAGCCCCTCTGCAGCCTTCCTGTAGGATCCCTTCGGGTGTATATATATAAATATATTATTTTACTTTTTCTTTTCCAAGGCAAGTCACAGAAATATGAAATGGGGAAGGAGGGAGCTGAATGTTTGTTTTAGAGTTGGGGTTTGTTTGTTTTGAAGTGAATAAGTCTGAAAATAACTGGCTAAAAACTGCAGATCAAATGAAAGGAATCCATTAAGCATCCTCCAGATTGTTCACCCAAAAAAAGAAACAACAAACCCCACCACCCAACTGACAACACCACAACAGGAAAATGTTCTTAATTAATGCCTTCAGTGAAAGGGAAAAGCCTTGTGGATCTCTTCAATATATTATTAAATCAGTATTGTTTGGATAATAGGGCAGGGAGAGCCACATGTGTGCCGAGTGCTGTGTCAGATTTGTCAGGGCATGCTTTAATTCTAGTTCCCTTGCACAGCTATTTGTCTGGGTATTGGGGTAATTTGGAGGGCTGAGTGAAGCCAGATGACTGTAATGAACTCATTTTGTGTCTTTGACTCATTCTGGGGAGGAAAAAAAAAGAAAGAAAGATGCTATTTATGGGGTGTTTTGTATTGTTAAGACTTCTGTTCCTCCTGTCTCTCAAACTTTCTTTGGGCGACTGTCTTTGCACCATCACCGATAATTACATCAAATTAATTCAGCATAATTGAGTTAATTATTAGCACTGGAGGTTTGCAGCATGACTTCAATTGAAATGAAGCTTTTATCCTCCTTTTCCTGAGTTTTCACAGAATGTAAACAAATCTGAATCGTGGCTGGAACCTGAGACACCTCCGTTTCCATCCGGTGCCTGTGCCAGTCAGGAGAACCGTCTTTCCCTCCCTCAGATGGGTGTTGATGATGTGCTGTCTGCTGGGCAGGGAAAGCAGCTCTGTGCCATTCTGTAGCAACATCCAAGTACTTCAGAAAAAAAGAAGGAAATATTTCAACTGCCCCAGAGCCATTCAGTCAAACCCAGAAGGAGAGAATAATCATTAATAGAATTTCAGATATACAGAGGATATGGAGTCTGGTTTAGATTCATAGAGTGATTGGGTTGCAAGGGACCTTAAAGATCATCTAGTTCCAACCCCTGCTGTGGGCAGGGACACCCTTGGGTAAGACACAATTAATAGCACAATTCCTTGCAGAAGGTGTTAGTCTGAGAATCAGAAGATCCATTTCCTATTCCTAGCTCTGCTGTTGACTTATTGTGTGACTTTGAACGAGCCACTTAATTTTCTGGAGCACAGTTTCCTTTCTCAGGTATTTTCCTTCCTAGAGATCCATGAGGCTTGGGTTGTCTCTTTGTGCATCCCTGGCCTAGGCACAGTGCAATGAGATATTTGGGTCACTGGTGACTGGATGTATTGCACTGGATCTCTGCCCTGGGAGGCTGAGGCTCTGCCAAGGATAAAAGCAAGCTTTTACCTCTTGTGCCAAGGGCTGAAGCTGAGCTCCAGCTCCTGCTTGCCGTGAAGTGCAGCTTGTTTGTTTTAATCTCAGATAGCAAAACTGGGAGTTGGACTCTCACATCAGGAGTTTTGCCTTGAACTTAACTCTACAGACAATAAAACAAACTCTTTTATTTCCCTACCCCTCTAACTTCATCTCAGCCAGGGCTATAAATCAGTTTAGTTACTGAATAATGTTGGTGTGTTGTGTGTACTCAGTGAAAAGCTGCTCTGTACCTCCAAAAGCTCTTGCAGAGTTCTGCAGAGTGTTTTTCTTGTGTATCACCCTGGTTCAATGGCAGAAATACCCAAAAAGCAGGAGGGAGAGTGGAAGCCTGAAGAAATCATGGCCAGGATCCCTGGCCAACAGGATATCCAGGATCTGTTTCTTGCTTCTGCTATTTGTGTGGGATATTAAGAATCTTGTTTAACTTCTTTATGCCTTTTGGGGGGAAAGGAGGGCTAAAGGTATTTGATTGGTATTTGTTTGGTTTGGGTTCTGTGAGTTCTGTCTATGGCAAGGATTCTTTAACAAGGGATTCATTTTCTGGAGCACCCTGCAGAAGATGGATCTAGCTGTCTTGTCTGAAAACAGCTTAAAAGATTCTGGGACAAACTGAAAGTGAGTCTGCTGCTGAGACTCTGATCCTAGGTTCAGATAGAATGAGCTGGGAAAGGAGATTGCCTCATGTTTGCAAAGGTGCAATACAGAACTGCTAATAACAGTGTTCTGGTGTTCTGCATTGCTCCCAACAAGGTGGGTTTCTGTTCTGAGCAGCAGGCACCAGTGGCTTTCCACTGCAGGTACCTCTGCAGCCCTCCCTTTTGGAAGAAATTTTGGGAAATACTTCTTTTCATCATCTCCCAGGGGAGTTGGATGAGATGACCTTTGAAGGTCCCTTCCAACCTGATGCATCCTGTGATCCTATGAGTCTCACAGAAGAGGTTTTCCTTAAACTGGGCCCTGGAGAGTGAGAGTAAAGTTTTGGGGAAAACTTGAGATACAGCTTTAAGACCTCAGAAGTGTTCCTAAGATCTGGTGGGCATCTGCCCACATGATTAGCTGTTGGTATGGTAACAATCCCTGCTTAGTGAACTCTGCAAGTTGAAATCCCTCTTAAGAGGCTGAAGCCTCCTACTCTTAAACGTTCTGTGGTACTGCTGCTTACAAGCCTTTCTGTCAGGAGCAGCCATCTATTTGGCTCAAGGTGTGGTGGGCCAAATTCACCCATGCCGTGATTCCACCACAGGCAGGGTTTATGCCAGTGGTGGGTTCGGTTCAGGTTGTTGCTTGGAGCGAGAATAAAGAGTTGGGAGATGGAGAGCTGCAGCAGGGGTGGATTTGAAACAAGACAGCAAGTTGCTGCAGTAAAGGATAATGGCAACTGGGAACGATGATTACAGGGCAGGCTGCAGACAGCAGGGCAGTGTCCAAGCACCGTTGTCATTAGCTGAGGGATTTGTATGGAGTTAGGGCTGGGGAGGACCTGCTGTGGGAGGTGGGTGAAATGAGAGGGCAGCCTGGACAGCCCTGCTGTATTGCAGGCTTTAGTCCCTTGCAGGCTGGCTGTGATGTTTGCACTATGGGGATGTTAAGAGGCATGTGTTAGGCATTCTTGTGTTTAGAACCCCAAGGTTTTAATTACTCTTTAGAGAGCAGTGTGGGTCACAGTGACTTCTCTTGCTCTTTTTAAATTCTGGCTCTTCACCTTCCCATGACTTTATCTTTTTACTGAACCTTTGTGCTTTTACTTTCCCAGGCAGAGCCCTTTCTGCACTGGTAGCTGCTTGTTTGAATTATGTACTTTTAGCCTTTCTTTTAAAAAGATAAAGCTGCACTGCATGAGCAAGATGAGCCTGTCTTAAAAGCATGAAGGTAAAGTAAACTTGAGCCAGTTTCAGCCCTTCCTCAATCTAATTAGGAACCCTGGCAAAAGCTTATGTAAGACTTGCTTTCCTTCCCACACTTCTGTGACCCACACTTCATGGAATAAATGTTTTCATTAATCAAAGACAGCATGTTTGCACCCTTCAAAAGAGCTTTCATGCCTGATGCTGCCAACTGGCTATCTGTCCTTGAACAGAGTTGGTGGTAGCTTCTGTTGTGCCCAGTTAGAAGATTCCAAAAGTATTAGAAGTTGATATAAGCCCAGACAGAAGATTGTTATGTTATCATGAAGTGGTAGGGAGGGCACTGACTGCTGAACTGGATCGTTTCAGCAGGCAGAATTTACAAGGAGGGAAGGCAGGCACAGCTGGCTTTGTTTTAAAGCTGATGAGACCAAGGTATAACTCAATCTCTATTCAAGTGTGATCTCAAAGGTAAATACTTACAGATTTGGCCACTGAGGACAGAATTCCTGCTGACAGCAGCTGAACTGAGCAGTTTACAGCTGGGAAGAGAAAGTTCTTTTGAGATTGTGCTCTTCAGAACTTTAAGCCAGAAGCCACTGTCAGGAGAAAAGGGTAAGCAGAGGAGTTTGAATTGCACCTAAACCAGGGAGATTCTTATCCTCCCCTTGCAGCCTGAACTTGACATTTAGTGAGCATGCTCTGAAGAATACAACTCTAATTAGTCAGGGCCTGCTTATTAATTATCCAGCAGAGGGTAAGCTGGCCTGAGCGTGGGCAGCACGTTTCCTCACTGGTGTTGGGTTGCAGCAGCCTCCTTGGTTTATGTGCTGCTTGATGTATTGCATGGCTCTGCCCCGGGATCCCAAGGCAGCGTAAGGTAAAACACTTGCCCTCTGCCTTGGGTTAATTTATCTAATGGGTCTGCAGCACTGGAAGGCTTCAGTGTTTTGATGACCAAACCCCAGAGCTTTTGTGCCTTTTTATAATCCTTTTTCTAATCACCAATGGAGATTCCTTGTCAACAAACAGACTTTTGAGATCTGTCGTGTAGGCAGTGCCTGATCCCCCGTGGGCTCCTCTGATGCTGTGTGAAGCTGAACTCGCACCCCAGGGCCCTGCCCCAAACGGGGCTGCGGTTGCACTGCCTCCTGACACTGCTGCTCTGCCTGATGCATCAAGCAAAGCGCAGAGCAGAGAAGAACAGACATAGAAGTGAGCAGAACGAGCCTGGCTGTCAGCATTCACACCATGGGGCTCTGCAGATCATATTTAGGACAAAATCCACAACAATGCCAGGCCGCAGCTCGTCAGAAGCGATCACATCAAAAGAGCAGAGCCTCATAAAAGCTCAGCGTGCTGCAGAGATGTGTTTGTTGGGAAGTGACTTCAGCATTGTGCGTGCTCAGCCGTACAGGAGAAGGGAATATCTACAGGGCAGGCCATGGCCCAGGGCTGCAAAATATTCCGTGGCTCTGTGCGTGGACGTGACTTGGGAGGGACAGGCGCTGGCTGGTTTGCCCGGGGCAGCAGACCCCGTGGAGCTGGCCTTGAACACTGCTCCGCTCACTCTGCTCTGACCTCCTGGGGAGTAAAGAAAAGCCAGTGTAATAACCAGCAAGGGCACTTAGGGCGCTGAAGCTGGTGCGTCCTGCCACTCTGCAGTAAATTGTGAGTGCATTTCAGAAGGTACAGCCCTGCAGTCAGAGGCCTGCCCTGTGTCTGCCAGCTGGGAAGCTGTGGAAGCTGGAAGGAAGGACTGAGGTAGCCAGGTACTAAGACAAGAGAGTAAGGAGCCTTCTGGGTTAGCAGCACTCTGCTTGGGTGCCTTCCTGGGCTGATGTCGAAGCATGAACCAAGATGTTTTGTGGTGAGAGAGGTTTCAAAAGGCTTCCAGTTTCATTCTTCTTTTGGCAATTCGATGATCACTTGCCTGTGCAGAAAATCCTGCTGTCTCATTTGGCCCAAATACCGCTTTTGGAACCCATTCCTACCAATAAGAGCAGGTCCAGTGAAGCCACAAGGAGCCAGGTTACAGAACTGGGCTATGGTTTTGTTAATAGTAAGCTCACTAGTGATTATTTTTTTTTTTTCCTTGCAGAGTCTCTCATTGGACATTTGAAGGAGGACAAATAAATTTGGCACCTTAGGTAAGATGATTTGCACTAATGCTGCTTAATAGATGTTTTGCGTTTGTTTTTCTTCCAAGTCTTTGTTTTGTTTAGAGGGTTGGTTTGCTCAGTCCTCATTTGCAAAGTTCACTCTCACCTTCCCAGTGATTTTTATGGCTGAGTTCAAACAAAGCCTGCTGACACCCAGGAAGAGGGGCTTGGATTTGGGGTGGGTTTGGGGAATGTGTTTAGAACATCAGTGTGATCAACTTGCATGACAGGCAGAGCCTCAAGCCAGCTGCCAGCACTGGCCCCAGCCTTCAGATCCCATAGGTACCTTCAGTCACACAGAGTGAGAAATGGCATCAGATGCTTCTAACTCTCCACTTTCAGTTTCTTTTCCTTCTAAGTTCTGTTCCCTATGCTTGGCTTTGTGTGGGATGGCAATGCTCAAGGGCAGTGCATTCCCCAGCAGACAACCTCACTGTACAGCTAAGTTGATCCTGGAAGCTGGTTCGGTGGCCAGAGTGCTGAGGCAGTGTGTGGGACCCAGCTCCATCCTGCTGAGTGCTCCTTAGGTGTTAGTCTCAAACACCTCGAGATCTTTGCCCTGCAGAGGTGAGTGTCTCACCTGACTAGAGAGAGCTGCCAAGGCAGCTCACTTTATAACAGTCAAGTGGCCAAACTGAGTGAGTGAAATGCAGGCCTGTCTTGGTTCCTCATTGTTGAAAGTGGATGCAGTGCTCCTGTGCTGCTTTACAAGGATAGTGTCAAGTCACTGCTTGAAAGGCCAGGAGGTGTGACTGGGATTTGGATAGGTTCATCTCCTAAAGATGTAATACTTTGGAGTAATAAGAGAACACATCTGCAGCCTGCACTGTACTGGGAGGGGAGAGGGATGGGGGAGCCAACCTGTAAACAGCAGCAGCTCAGGTAACTCTTGGAGTCCTTTAATTAGCACTTCCAGTCTCTGAAGCCCAGCTTTGGCTGTTTAACTAGTCCAGAGGGACTGAGCTGCTAAGTGTGGAACCTTAGGGATTTGCTGGAAAAACAGTGACAACAACAGCAGAAAGCCCTTCAGAGAGGCAGTGCCATGGTGTCATATCAATATCATCCTGGGTTCAGCTCTACCCTGGGTCAATTGACAGGCTTGCTAATGCAGAGTGCAAGATTAATTGGCTTTGGTCAGCCTTTGCTTGGCTATCTGAATATCATTATCAGGAATGTAAATGATTATGCAATGCAGGAGAATGCCACAATAGTCTCAGTGTCTCCTTTTCTACTTGCCTCTTTTTCAGCAGGGCTTTATCTAAATGCAAATGTGATTTCAGCCTTCTGATTAGGACATTATACAGTCATCCTTTCCAGAAAGGCACAATTAGTGGATTATTTTATTTCTGACTCAACAGTTCTTGGTTTAGATAGTTTGTTTGTTGTGCTATGCATGGTATTTAAATTATCAGAAGGAGATTTACATTATTAGTCAGGATTACAGCCAGACTTTGTGAGGTCAAGGGTGTTGTGGGTTTTTTTTTTCCCTTGGCTGATAAAAAATGGTAACATTTGTGGGATTTAAGGGGGCTGGTTGTAGCACAGAAGCCAACAGCTCAGATGCTTACAATATTCATTGTTCTTTTTGTGCCAAGGGAGAGGGGCAGTTCCAGCAGTGACTGTGTGAGTTCTCCTGTGTGGTGGAAGGAACAAGTGCAGAGTTCAACCTTACCTGTTTGGGGCATCGATTCACTGTTGTGTTGTACTCATTCAGTGTCTCACTGCTTACTAGTGGGTCATGAGATGCTGTCTCATTATACAGCCATTTTACCAGAGCAGCCATCAGGTCTCCATGAGCTCTGGTAGATTTCCAGTGATGTTTATGCCTATGAAGCCTATTTTCATATCTTACAATTAGTTTTGATAATTTCTCAGCAGCAGCCCAGGAGCTGGTGTCCCTGGTAAGTACTTCCTTCAGGCAGTCATCTGCTGGCCTGATCTGCTGGGGAGTGTCCCTGCCCATGGCAGGGGGGCTGGAACTAGATGATCCTTGTGGTCCCTTCCAACCCTGACTGATACTATGATCTTTTTCCACTGAAGGCTAGAAAAGCTCTATCTGAAGTGCCACTAGAGCCTTTCTTAGGGGCTTCCATGACACCCCTCAGCCATGACTCACCATCCATCTGCAGGTCCTTAAAACTGGCCTGGTGCTAGCAGCTAAGCAGGTGGTGAGCTGTGTTGTGTGCTCTATTAGTCTACACAAAAACAGGCTCAGATTACTGTCACCTCCTCCCCATTCCCATCCCACCTGTTTGGCTCATCTGCCTCATTCTGCCTCATCTTATGACTTGTCATTAGTCTGCCTTGTGGCAGAGACTTTGTCATTAGCTGTGTGGATGTGTATATAGTGCCTGCCATGGTGGAGCCTGAATCCCTGACTGAAGGGGATGGGCACAGCTCCAGCACAGATACCAACACTAATAACTGCAAGGTTCTGCCACAGGAACAGCTCCCTGCTTTTACAAGATGCTGCTTTTGACAGAAGATAGATTCCAAAAGTCAATAGAGGATAGATTTTTCTATATGATCTTCCCCTTTGCTCTGCTGAGACCACACCTCAAATACTGCACCCAGTGCTGGTGTCCCCAACAGAAGGACACAGCTGTTGGAGAGTCCAGAGGAGGCCACAAAGACGATCCAAGGGCTGGAGCACCTCAGCTATGAGTTCAGGCTGAGGGAGCTGGGGGTGTTCAGCCTGGAAAAGAGAAGGCTCCAGGAGGACCTTGGAGCTGCCTTCCAAGGACCCTACAGAAAGGCTGCAGAGGGAATTTTCCTGAGGGTGTCTGGAGACAGGACAAGGGGGAGTGGTTTGCAGCTGAAGGAGAGCAGGGTTAGACTGGAGCTGAGGAAGAAGTTCTTCAGCACAGGGGTGGTGAGGCTCTGGCACAGGCTGCCCAGGGAGGCTGTGGCTGCCTCCTCCCTGGGGGTGTTCAAGGCCAGGTTGGATGAGACCTTGAGCAGCTGTGTCTAGTTGAGAGGTGTCCCTGCCCACGGTAGGGTGGTTGGAGTGGATGATTTCTGAGGTCCCTTCCAGCCTAAACCATTCTTTGAGTCTATGATTTCACCCAGCCTCGAAGAGAACAGCACAAGTGGTGAGGTGCTCAGGTTTGCCTTTGCACTGTGCTTTGGTGCCAGCAGTGGAGCAGCGTTGCAGAGGCCACAGCCCTCAAGAGGCAGACACCTTCTGCATTTTTCTTGTAGCATTCTTCACTTTGCATTGGAGAATCATTCTCTCTGTGCCTAAAACATGAAGACATTCTCAGTGTGCTGTGCAGCTGTAAACCAGCACAGCTCCTGTGACTGCCAGAGAGATGTGCTAATTGACATCTACTTCATTATAGGCTGGGGCTGGGGGGATTTTGTTTAACTGCAAATGCAGATTGCAGTAGTTCCTGCCTCATTCTGATGGGCATCTTGTAGGTACAGAATGAGAAGATCTTCCCCACTGCAAGAGGAGCTTAGACTACTCAGACACACAGCCCAGGCTGGGGCATCCTAGTCTGAAAGAAAATGGGCTGAAGGACTTAAATTACCTAAGGAAAAAAAAAATGGGGGGGGGGAATAATCTAAATGGTGAGTAAGTATCATAAAGGGTGCTAAAATGATGCCATACACCTACTTCATTATGCAGTTATTTATTATCTTTATTCTTAAGAGTAATGATGTAAAAGAGCTTTTCCCCCAAATGTTAATGTAGTTCTCTGCAGATGGTAACCATCTGTTAAATGACAAGGCAGTTAGTGTTTAATTAGCACTTCCTATAGCTTGGATGGACCTATTGTTACAATATGCAAGTGTAGGGAGGTGAAACTTGTTAGGTTTGTTCTTTTCCTGTTGCTGTTACTAAAAAGAAAGGAAAAAACTAAAAGGGCATTTCAAACCTGTCAATACTTTGGCCTCTTTTCCCCCAGATTCATACAGATTATCTCGAGGTGAAGCCCTGCCTTCACAGGCCAGCTCCCAAGATGCTCCTGAGAGATTTGCTAGGAAGCAGTGTTAAATTCCAACACCACTTGCAACAATTTTGAGTGTCCTCATTCTACACTGTCACCATGTGGATGGACTCTTCTCCTTCCCACATAAAAAGCCTGAATGAATCCAAGAGTAAAGGCTCTGCAAGTAGGAAACTCCCCAGGGCTGTGACACTGCTTTGTATATGTACAGCAGCTTGTGCTGAGGGTCTTTTATTCAAGCTAGAAAAAGCTTTAATGTTGCAATGCACCTTAATATCTCCATCACAAAGTGGCACACAAGGCATTTTAATACCTTGGCCAATAACTAACCCTCTTCTGCCCATTAACTAAGCAAGCTCATTTATGTTGTGTTTTCATCCAAAGTTTCCTCAAGTGATGCTGCTAAACCTTCGTTTGCTGAGCCTGGTGGCATTATTGTAAAACTACTTAACACTTCTCAGTTTTTCAATCACTCGTAGAGTCACAGAAGGGTTCAGGTTGGAAGGGATCTCAGATCATCTGCTCCAACCTCCCCACCATGAGCAGGGACACCTCTCAACTAGACTCGCTGCTTGAGGCCTCATCCAGCCTGGCCTTGAACACCCCCAGGCAGGAGGCAGCCTGTTCCAGAATCTCACCACCCTCACAATGAAGGACTTCTTCCTCAGCTCCAGTCTAACCCTGCTCTCCCTCAGCTTCAAACCATTCCCCCTTGTCCCATCTCTAGAGACCCTCAGGAAAAGTCATTCTGCAGCCTTCCTGTCGGATCCCTTCAGCTATTGGAAGGCAGCTCTAAGGTCCCCCTGCAGTCTTCTCCAGGCTGAACCACCCCAGCGCCTTCAGCCTGAACTCATAGCAGGATAAATAAATAAAATTCCTCCTGATTTGTGGGGTTTTTGTTACTGTTTCCAGCAGCTGAGAAGCTTGCAGATGGCTCCGCTGCGGCACGCGGAGCTGGTTCAGACCTCCCTGCAGCTGTATCGCTACCTGCTGCGGTGCTGCAAGCAGCTTCCCGAGGAGAGCATCCGTCAGCATTACAGGCATGCCATCAGGCAGGTAAGGAGCACATTGCTGCTGCTGGAGTTTAGTGTTGTGAGGTTTTACTGGGTTTTAGCTCCTCCTACAGCTTGGGCCGACCTCTTCTAACTCCTGGCACTTCAAGTATTCTTCTGCAAGCTTGAAACCTTAGTGGATCTGAAGGGTTGTGCCGGAGCAGGTGAAGGAGCATCTCTTTGTGTTTGCTTTGAGGCTGAAACCTGCTTTCCTTGGCCTTCACCTCCAGTTCTTGTGTTAGTCAAGAGTGAACAATCAGTTCTTACTTACCTGAACACATCCTTTATGGTGAACCTTGCTGGTTCCTTGTCAATGATTTTTAATATCTCTCCATATATATTTATCTCTATATATCTCTCCCACTTCCAGCCCCCTCAGCTAGGTGAATGGCATCTAATAGTTTATATGGAGGTAATTCCATGCCTTTGAGCCTGTTCTAGTTGTAACAGCAGGCAGTTTCAGTTCTGAAACTTCTTTGGGGTTTTTTTTTGCTGGCGATGTATAAACAGTGACTAGGAAATGATATCTGATAGGACTTCTTAGGGAAAGAGATGCTGCTGTGTCTGTTTTCACCTCTTCAGATCAACAGTTTGTTTGCATCAGGTGTTTTCTCTGAGGGGTAGGTGATTCTGGGTGAAGCTGACTGCTCAGGGTGACACTGTGACCCTTGCAGAGCTTCCGAGTTCATGCTGATGAAGACGATCCTGAGCGAATCCAGCAGATTATCAGGAGAGCCATCGAAGATGCTGACTGGGTCATGAATAAAGTAAGTGCATCAGATTGTCCAGGCTTTGCTCTCTCTCTCAGTTCAGATCACAGGGTGTTAGGGGGTTGAAAGATCTGGAGGTCTTTGAGTCCGACAGTTACAGATCAAAGGAGAGAACATCAGAAAGCAGGTTAGGAAAAGCGAACTGCTGCCTTGTCCTGGGCATTGCAGCGTCTGGGTGAAAGGAAACAGCAAACCACTAGAGGTTTAGGATGGTAATATTTCTTGCCTAATAATTCTCCTTTGCTGAGGATAAACTCAGGTGTGTTTTTTAGAGTCAGTGATGCTTTAGTTTGTTCTCGCTCTAAATCCATTTCCATTTCTATTCAGCAGTGGTGTCTGGTGTGACTCTGTTATGGAAAAAGAAACTGTGAGCACAGGCTGAGGGGGCTGGGGGTGTTCAGCCTGGAGAAGAAAAGACTCCAGGGGAACCTTAGAGCTGCCTTCCAGTAGCTGAAGGGATCCTACAGGAAGGCTGCAGAGGGACTCTTCATGAGGGTCTCTAGAGACAGGGCAAGGGAGAATGGTTTGAAGCTGAGGGTGAACAGGTTTAGGCTGGAGCTAAGGAAGAAGTTCTTCGGTATAAGGGTGGTGAGACTCTGGCACAGGCTGCCCAGGGAGGCTGTGGCTGCCTCCTGCCTGGGGGTGTTCAAGGCCAGGCTGGATGAGGCCTCGAGCAACTGAGTCTAGTTGAGAGGTGCCCCTGGGCATGGCAGGAAGTTGGAGCAGATGATCTCTGAGGTCCCTTCCAACCCGAGCCATTCTGGGATTCTAATATTCTGCCAGCCACAGCTGGTCAATATGCATCAGCTGCCCTCCTAGAAGGAAGCTATCCTCTCTTAGTTTACAGCACCTCCCAGAATGGTTTTACTTGTCTCTCTCGGGTCTTGCCTGTGGCTGCTCAGATCAGGTTTTAGATCACATAGTGGCCAAATGGTTCCCTTGTGTCACAGTCACCACCCAGTGGGTGTGCCTCTCTGCTATCACAGCCCTGAAAGTCACCACTCAAACTGATGCCTTAGGTAGAAGAATGAAGATTATTTCCTGTTAAACAGCTGAGAGCCACCTGCACTTCCTTGGATTGCAATCTGATTAGGGAACGTGATATGTTAGCATGGATTTCTCAGAGTGTAATGAAACAAGTCAAAAGTTCAGTTTGCTGTAAATATCTGTGATTTAATTTACTAAATGACTGTTAAGTCCTTCTCTCTGTCAGTCCATGAAGTCCAAATGAGAATTGTTGGAGGAGCAAGCACAGATTAGTCATAGATTATAAAACTGTAGCAGCAGCCAAATCCCAGCACTCACAGCCTAGTAAATAACTGTGCCTGAACCTCATTCTATTCTCCCTATAATTATAAAAAACCCCTCATTCTGATTCTGCTGCAGAGATTGTGGTGTAGCCTGCTTCAGTGGAGAGCTGGTAACTGAGCTGTGGGAGAGGAGGATCAGATTCACAGTGCCTGCCAAGAAGCATTATTGTCTGTTGCAGAGGGAGAGCCTATCAGCTTTCAATCTAACTTAAGGGAACCAGATAATTTTATGGAGATCATGAAGAGGGTTGTAAATCCTTGTCAGTATGAGTTGCTGCTTTCAGTTATGTGCTTCCCCACAAATAATTGTGTTTTTCTTTTCCTTTCTGTTCTTTTTAGTATAAAAAACAGAAGTAGAAGGGGAATGATGAAGACAAGACTGAAATTGGTGACCATCTTTGGAGGACTTGCAGCCACCAAGCCAAGCCCAGTGCTATCTTATTGCTTGGAGTTTTCTCTTGGATAATACAAATTCATCTCATGGCAGTGTCATGAAGCTAAATTGATATTTTGGAAGCTATTTGAGTCTGTAGATTAAAAGTCACAATCTAGGTTCCAAGTGTTGGCTTGTACAGTCACAAACAGGTTAAAGACCAAACTTGTCTGAACTTTGAGTAGCACAGAGCTGCTCAAGACAACTTACTGGGACTGGAAATGTAATGGAGCACAAGTCAGTAACAGGTAATGAACTGTGCCCTGTCTGTCTGTGACACCTGATGGATTGCAGCATCTCATCTGAAAGGACTGAGCTGCCCTCTGAGCAGCTCTGAGGTGTGTGCTAGGAGACCCAGACCTGAGAAGTGCTCAGGGAAGGTCTGAGCACATCTCTCTGTGCTTGCGTGCGCAGCCGATCACGCTGTCAGGCCTGGATCCAGCCCTGCGTAGCTGTGGCTGATACACTTACCCCCTGGGTTATTGGATGGCAAGGTTCTTCTGCCTCAGCAGCAGTGGACTTGTTTGTGCCACATCTGAATTGGGGCAGCCTGCTATGTCAGCTCATCCTCTGCCAGCACCACAGGTAGGTTTTCAGTGTGCAGCAGAGGTGTGACCAGAGCACAGACCTGGCTCTAGTCTAGGAGCAGACACAGAGGCATGGGCTGCAGAGCAGAGAATGTACCCACAAGAGCTTGAAGCCCATCTGAGTCTTGAATCACAGCATTTCCCACCTGCCTGCCTGTGCCATGGCCAGCTCTGCATTCCAGCCTAGATTTGCACTGGATCTAATGGTTGCCTCTTCCTAGAGAGGTGGCTGTCACCCTGCTCTTGTGTAAGCTGGCACTGCTCAGGTGGGCTTTGTGCACCAAATGGTAGAAGCACTGAGAGGTGTGATGTACAGCTGTGAGTGAAGGCCTTCACAACTTCTTGCACCGTGTAGTGGATGCCCTGAGCCTGCGTTCTGTTTAAAAACACCACTCTGTCACTACCCTCATGGATTCTCATCAGGGAAGGCTCAACAACAATGTGAAGTGTTGTAAATAAAATGAACGCAGGGATGGAAGAGTCTCGTTTGAAGTGTTTGCTTTCAGCTGTGCTTGGCCCTTTGCGTCTCCAGGTGGCAGTGCATACTGTGATGCTGTCCCAGCTCTCAGCCTTCGGGAGCTGGGTTTGTTGTCACTCTTTCCAAACTGTTGAGCTTCCTCACCTGCCAAAACAGAACCCAAGTGCTATGGCAGATCTCTCAGGTGCCAGATCTTCTTTCTTTTCTCATTCAGCCACGAAAGAACTGAAAAGAAAATCCCAGCTCAAAACAGTCAGGAGGGAGTGGTGTGCTGGATACAACTGAGGGATGGAAGTGATGTGGTAGGAGCGGGTTCTGTGCATGCTAGCTTTTGGAAGCTGGCTGAGCAATGCAGTGCTTAGCAGGGTGCAGATGATTGCTGAGCCAGGAGACATCATGAGTAAATATTTTTACAGTAATGATATTTTTACAGTAGTGATTCAGTTGTAGGGCAGGATAAGGTGTCTGAGTCTCTTTTGTTTTCACACAAACATAACCTGGCTTTCAAAATAAACCTTGTGCTGGGTTGGGAAGGTGTGGAGGAAACTTTATTTACTCTCTTGTGGAACAAATAATTTTCTTGGTGGCAGGGAGACACGATGCAAACACCTGTTTGCTTCCTTGTGCTATTGAAAGTGTCTCAGGCATGTTTCTCCAGTGACTGGGCTGAGGACTCATTCAGCTGCAAAGCTGAGGCCTTTATATTTTCAAGGCATGATGCAAATTCTGCTCTTTAGCAGCATGATTTGAGACCAAAGATGTTGTGTTAGCCTAGATGCAGATGAGAGCCTGAGCTCTGCAAAGGGGTTTGGGCATAAGCTTTAGTACTTCAAACCAGCATTACTATCCAGAAAACTACTGCTCAAAGTGACTTTATCCTGGAGTTGCCCTAGTTTATCACTCACTGTTCTGTCTGACCTGAGAGTTTCTAGGGTATATTGAATTATTTTATCACCCTGGGTCACCTTTGAGCAGCTCTCTGCCACCCAGCCTCGCCGAGACTGAAGAACTGCTCTAAGTCCCAGCAATGTCTTTGTTTGCTGTCAGTGCCCTGTGTTAATTGCTTAGCTGCCAGTGGCTCCAGCAGGGCCCGCTGCAGGAGAGAGTTGCATGGTTCCAGGTGTAGCTTCATTCCTGCTGCTCCCAGGGGAACACTCTTGGTTGCAAAGCCTCTTCCACTGTTCTCTGATGGCAGCTGCAAAGAAGATAACACCAAACAGGTTGGTGCCTCTGTGTTTCCATAGTCAGCCGCCTGGAATCTCTGCAACGAACTCCTGTTGTGTGCAAAGGAAGTCAGAGGCTGTGTTGGGTGCTGCAAGCACTGTTGCAAAGCAAAAAGCTTGCAGTGCTCTTTAAACTGTTGATACAACAAAAGCTGAATGTCATGTCAGTAAAAAGGGACAAAGCTGTTCACAGGGGTGTGCTTCTCTTGACTGAAATGAGGAACCCATTGCTGTACCATGCCAGTTCTGGTAAGTGAGTGGACTGTTGATAGGCAGAATGATTAAGGGCCCATCAGAAGGTCATGCCAAAGCCCCAGTCGGCACTCTGATAAGCACTCCTATAGTTACCAGCATCACTTTCAGTGTGGAGTGATAGCACCTGGCTATTGTTAGCCTGCAGGCCTCATGGTGTTTACATAAATGTAATAATTACATGCTGGAGGCAACAGTTTTGCAGCTGGTTACTGTAAGACCTTGAATCAATAACTCCTCCTAAGTGCTCATCTACAGTTAGAGGAGTTGAACAGAGGTAGCTGTTCAAAGGTTGTGTCAACTCTGCTAAACCAGAGAGAGGCTTTCACTGGAGGCTTGGTAGGCAAAACAAATATTAGAACGAGGAAAAGACAGTTGTGAGACTTCTGCTGAATAGCTTAGGGTCCTGCTTTTAATTAGTGAAACAGGAGAATAGTTTTATTTGGATCATGTACTAGTGAAGGGAAATGGGGGGAAAAGTTCTTGGTCACTGGCTCCAGGTTGTAGACGTAGCAGCATTCAGCCTAAGGACAGAACCAGATTGGGTGCTCTGTTTGGGCTCTGTACAGAGCAGTGGGAACCTGAAGCAGACATGGTGTGAAAATGCACATCACACATGCAGCATGCTGAGAGGAACGGCAGTGGCTTAGCTGATGTGTTTTGGTGCACAGCTTCTTGTCTGAAGCCCACGGCCAGGTTCAAGAGCCTCCCTCTGCCGTTGCCAGCCTGGGAGCCTCTGGAGAAGCTGTGGTGAAAATCTTTCTCTCTTTCAAATTCGTTCACATTAGGCTGTGACCTAGGAAACGTTGTCAGTTTCTGCTGTGTCTCAAATCCAGGAGCACATTCTGCATGCCACCTGCTTCAAGGAGGGGTGTGTGCCATTCTGATGACATTCTTCTGTGACAAGTGCTACCGACTTCAATTCACTCTCCCCACTGAAAGTCATTTGAGCCTTGTGGGCACTGAAGAGAATACTCCCACCCCAAGCCAGGCTTAGCTTAGTGCCATTTGTCAATAGCTGAATATTCTGTGCATCATTCTTTACATTTAGCACTTTGTAAACTCTTTTTCTTTTCTTTTCCCACTCAGTTTGTTCTGTCACAGCATTGCTTTTTGTCCAGAGACACGTGAGCTGAAGAATTTGATGCTAGACAAAACCCCCTCTTCTCTGGTGTTTGGCTCCCATTCAGGTGCCATAAGGAAGTGGTCGTTACTGTAAGGAACAGGCATGCATGCCTTTGCCGAGGGAAACAGAGCAGACACTGTGATCTTTTGTCGAGAGAAACAGTTTCTTGCCTGAACTTGCTGTTATAAATTGGTCCTTCCTATAGAGTTCTGATAAGATGCAAACCAACCTGGCAGCAGGGCAGTGGGGAGCCAGAGGCACTCACTCACGATGACAGTCCTTCACCTTGAAGTGTGAGAAGGAGCCTTTGGAGCTTTGTGCTCCACATGGCAGTGCCCATCAGTGCCACCCCAAGCAGGAGGTGTTTCCTGAAACGGGAGCAGGGTCTTGGTGCTGAGCTGTGCTCCAGCACGAGTCACTAACACGTGAGCACGGCTTGGTGCTGCCCTGCTCTGCTCACCTGGGGAGCTGCCTGCTTCCACTCTTCCCTGCCGGATTTCTTCTTGGGCAGGAGCCAGCTGCAGCATCTTTCAACTTTTCTGTTATTTGGTGAATTTATGCTTCTGTCAAGCCAGGCTTTATGAAAGAGTGTTAACTGAAGTATAGGCTGCTCATCAAGTGCTCCTTTCAGCCTGTGATTAATCAGAGCGCACACACACACTTTGTGAAACCCACCCTATCCTTTGAAGGCTGTTTGCTGCCTTCCTCGCAACTGTGCTTGATATTTAGAAGTTGAGGAGCAGAGCATCTGCAGCTTGCTTGCTTTAATCTTCCCAGTAGCCGTTTCATCCTCAAAGGCCAGGTAGTATGGAACAAGGAAAAAGGAAGATGGCAAACAGAAGTTAGTAGTCTGGAAGGAATTCTATCATGATGTATTTGCTGGAGACACCTCCCTGATACCCATCTGGGGAATGATTTTTCATGCCCAAAAATAGAGTATTTTGGTTTCCACACTTGTGTAACTGCAAGGGCTGCTTTCACTTTTGTTTTTTGGATTTTCAGTCCTCTTCTAAGAAGTCACAAAATGCTGCCTTTAATGACCACAGTTGGCAGGGCAGAATGAGGACACCCACTGAGTCTTGGGGACTTCCCCGAAGAGCTCTGTAGAGTTTGTCCTCTCTTAGCTGGAGGGGTCTCCTAGAGTAGGTTGCAGCTTTATAGCTAAGATTTTCAACAGTAGTTCTCAGATTGCTTTATTTCGGTGCTTAGCTTGGGAGCCTTCTGGGCCCGTCACACCTCTTAGCTGGGTAGCCTTCTGGGCTTATCACACCTCTGGACTGTTCCATGTTCTGTCTGGTTTGTTTGGATTGCCTGGAAGGCCTCTAGTTCCCTGTCAGCAGAGTGATGCACGCTTGTGACTGCAAATCAAGAGTAACCAGCAACTTCTGGAGGATCTCAGTGCTGTTGTTTTGGGCTTTTCATAACCAGTGAGAGCTCTTAACCTACCTGATTCTCTCTGGGACTCATTTGCTCCCACTGCCAGCGTTGTGTTCACCACCCTCCTGCTGGTTGCGGTGCACAGAGCACCTCTGTGGCTGGTGTGGCAGTAAAATGCTTATTCCCCTGCTAGCATGACTCCGAGTTGGGAAGGTGCTAACATGGTAATGATCAGTTCACAACTATTTCAGAAGCACAGTTTAAACATACAGAGATCACCAAATTCTGCTCCCAAGTGACATCATCCTGCCTGCACCCTACCAAGGCTGCTCATCTCTGGCTGATTAGCTGCAGTCGAAAGGCATTATGAAACCCAAGGGATGGAGAGAGGCAGTCCCTGCCCTCCAACTCATTTGTTATCCTCAAAGGCAGTTCAGAAACAAAGGTGCAGGTTTTATAACTGATGTCACAACGCAGAGAATGTACACAGGAGGAGTGGGAGCTTGAAAGAAACCCATGTCTGGCTAGGAGAGAAACAGAACCATAAACTCTTTAATCTACCAAAGCCTCTTTGAAAGGAAGGGATTGGATGTCAGACCCAACAGTAATTGGCTGATTTTATTGTACCAGAGGCGTGGGGGGTTTTTTTATCATTATTTATTTGCTGTTTAGGAAGTGTTTACAGTTGTGCATCTGACAGCACTCCCAGCTCCTGATTATGAAACTTGGCTCTGCAGAACGGTGAAACACTCCCAAGAACCTCTGAAACCCACAGAGACTGCTAAAAGACAAGCTGGGGGACACAGATCTTGCTTTTATGTTCTGTCAAATCCTGCCTTGGTCTAGAAGAGCAAAGGCATTCCAGGCAATGCAGAGGGGGTTGGATTGGATGACCTTTGAAGGTCCCTTCCAACCCAGACCATTCTGTGATTCTACGAACTGCTTATCAGGATGCTCAGCCTGGAGAAGAGAAGGCTCCAGGGAGACCCAATAGCAGCCTTCCAGTAGGTCCAGGAGACCTTCCAGTACCTGAAGGGGGATACAAGAAAGCTGCAGAGAGGCTGTTTGCAAAGACCCAAAGGGATAGGACCAGGGGCAATGGTTTGGAATTAGAGAAGAGGAGATTTAGATTGGATGTTAGGAACAAAGCTGGAGAGGGGTTTGGAGCACAGCACTGTGAGGAGAGGCTGAGGGAGCTGGGGTTGCTTAGCCTCGAGAAGAGGAGGCTCAGAAGAGACCTTATTGCTGTCTAAACTACCTGAAGGGAGGTTGTAGCCAGGTGGGGGTTGGTCTCTTCTCCCAGGCACCCAGCACCAGAACAAGAGGACACAGTCTCAAGCTGTGCCAAGGGAGGTTTAGGCTGCAGGTTAGGAAGAAGTTCTTTCCAGAAAGAGAGATTGGCCATTGGGATGTGCTGCCCAGGGAGGTGGTGGAGTCACCATCACTGGAGGTGTTTAAGAAGAGCCTGGATGAGGCACTTGGTGCCATGGTCGAGTTGATTAGATGGTGTTGGGTGATAGGTTGGACTTGATGATCTCTGAGGTCTTTTCCAACCTGGTTAATTCTATTCTATTCTAATAACAAGTTCTGCACCATGAGGGTGGTGGAACACTAGAACAGGTTGCCTGGGGAGGTGTTTGGGGCCCCATCCCTGGAGATATTCTTAACAGGGGTCTGGGCAACCTGATCTAGTTGAGGCTGTCCCTGCTGACAGCAGAGGGGGTTGGACTGGATGAGCTTTGGAAGTCCCTTCCAACCCAAACCATTCTGTGATTCAAAGGGTAAGAAAAAACCAAAAAGCTGGGAGGAAGTCAGGATGGGAGATGTTATATTGGGTAATCTTCATGGAAGTGCAGGCAATATTGGTTCCCAAAAGCCCCACAAGGAAGATGAACAACCTGTTCTTTTGGAGAATGCTCAGCTCAATAATGAGTCCTAGGAGCTGGTACATGAGAGGAAAGAAGGAAATGCCATAGTGGTTTTCAGCTGGTGCTGGGCAGAGACTCTCCTGAGCTGCTTTAACCTCGCAGACAGTCTTGGACAGTCACAGAAAATTCCCCTTACCTCCCCCTCTGCCAGCTTTCAGATGAGCAAGCCAAGATTAATCCTTATAAAAACAAGATGAGGCAAACTCATGCTTTGGACCAAAAAAACCCTTACTATTTCTGTCACTCAGCAGTGAAGTGCCCAGTCTGAGCAGGGCCTTTTGCTTTGGTGCCTGGGGGCTAGTGAAGGAGCTGTAAGCTCACTACCACAAACCCTCCAGCCTTGGTTTTTCCTCCTATCTCGAAGAGGGAAGGTGAATTGACCTGAAAGGTTGGGAACCAGGCTGTAATTTTCCCAGACATGGGAAGCTGTGCAGGCTGAGGCAAGGCTGCCTGAACTGCAGCGCTTTGCAAGGAGTCGTTAACAGCAACTTAAACAGTCAAAACCGGGTCATAAAGCAGAGCCATAAAGCTGCCTGAGAAAACCCCCGGCTCCTTCCAGGAAACAATGGAAAGCAGCTGAACATGCAGCGGTTTGATGTAGGTTGAGCTCTGCTGACCAGAGTTGGACAATTAAATGTGCAGGGGGTGGAAGGGAGCAGATGAAAGGCTGGTGTAAAGGAGAAAGTGGAAACTTAGAGGTCAGCAATAAAGATAAGCACGGGAGGTCTACTGCAACTGTTTCAACCGTTTCAGTAGAAGCCAAAGGCATGGGCAGGGAAATCTTGAAGCTCGGGGATTGCAGGCAGGGGTTGTGGGCTTAGCAACAGTGCAAAGCTCTGGGCAGCAGGGGGCAGCAGAATGGGAGTTGGCGTTTCTAGCTGTGGGAAATGTTCCTGGGGCTGTTTCCTCCTTGATCAATCCACGCATTTAACCCCTGCTCTTATCAAGCAGATAAGCAAAGAGGGGCAGAACTGACACAGAATTGTGAGGCAGTTGTTGAGAAAAGTTCCCTGGTGGCCATTTAGAGCAGAGAAAAATTACAGAGCTCTGGGTAGAGACAGGACTGCTGGAAAGGCAGGCAGGGTGAGTATGGAGATCAGAGAGCTTGAGCCCTCTTGTTTGATGTGGGCTCTTCGGTGGAGCCATTTGAAGACCTTTTGGAGCTGCTGCCCAAGATGCCCAAATGATTCCTTCTCCCTGTTAAGCAGGGCAGCTGCCCCAGCGGTTGCAACTGCTGCACACATTGTGAAGAGCCCAGCAGGAGAGTGGTTTGGTAATGAGTTGCTGATGTCTTGTGAATCCATTCTTGCACTCACAGCAAACCACCTCACAGGTGTTTTAAGGCAGGAGGATACCTCCCAGTGGCTTCATAAAGCAAGCAGATGGCTTGGTGGCATGGCTAAGGAGGTGGCACACTTTCAGAAGACACACTGATGTATGTCCTGATTTTATCCCCTTCAAATTCAGTTTCATGATTCTCCCTCCCTGAGGAAATACACAATTGGATGAGGATCCATCCTTCTCTGGAGACCACAGCTGATCCTCTTCTTCAGTCCTGATGGACAACAGGATGCCCATGAGCCACCACTGTGCCCTCATGGCCAAGAAAGCCAATGGCATCCTGGGGTGGCTTAGAAGGGCTGTGCTGAGTAGGTCAAGAGAGGTTCTCCTGCCCCTTTGCTCTGCCCTGGTGAGGCCACATCTGGAATATTGTGTCTAGACTCAGCTGCTCAGTGCCTCAGCCAGCCTGGCCTTGAACACCCCCAGGGAGGAGGCAGCCACAGCTTCCCTGGGCAGCCTGTGCCAGTCTCATCACCCTTGTGCTGAAGAACTTCTTCCTCAGCTCCAGTCTAACCCTGCTCTGCCTCAGCTTCAAACCATTCCCCCTTGTCCTGTCTCTAGACACCCTCAGGAAAAGCCTCTCTGCAGCCTTCCTGTAGGATCCCTTTAACTATTGGAAGGCAACTCTGAGGTTCCCCTGGAGTCTTTTCTTCTCCAGGCTGAACAAGCCTAGCTTGTCAAGGAGTGTGGGGCACGCAGCCTAGAGCCCGGCACCCAGCCCAGCACACCTGCAGCCCAGCCATAGGCAGGGCCCTGGGTTCTACACTCAGTCAACTGCCAATTGCTGCTTGACTTTATGGCTTTAATCTGCCAGTCGCAGCCTTTTCTGCCCGGGCTGATGATCCTGCCGGTGAGTCAGCAGGGTTTCTGCCCGAGGCAACGTGCATCCAGGCACAGAGAGATCCGGTAATTGGCTGTCTGATTGCTTTGCCCCCCCCCCTCGCTTCCTCATCAATGTTCCTAATGTGCAAAGGCTGGAATTTTGCACAGGGTGGCTGAGGAGGGGATTTTGTTTGTGACTGAATGTGGCCAAACCCTTACCCCAGGCAGACAGGAAGGGGTGGGTTTGCTGGCACTGCACATTTATCACTCCTTAACTTTCAGTTTTGCCCTCAGGTTTCTGTGCAATGAAAATTTCCACTCTGCCCTGTCACCACTTGGCAAGCAGTCTAAAAAGGATCCCAGGCTGAAGATTTGGGAACTCAAGAGGAGGTGGTGGAGTCACCATCCCTGGAGGTGTTCAAGGGGGATTGGATGTGGCACTTGGTGGTATGGTTTAGTAGTCATGAGGCACTGGGTGACAGGTTGGACTTGATGATCTTTGAGGTCTTTTCCAACCTTGTTGATTCTATGATTCTATGATGCCAGGCTGTAGATTTGAGATCTAAAAAGGATCCCAGGCTGTAGGTTTGGGAACTCAAAAGGATCCCAGCCTGTAGATCTGGGAACTCCAAAGGATCCCAGGCTGCTCATTTTTGGATGAGCAGCGCCAAGCTGCTGGCAAACCGAGCCTGGAGGATGCTACCCCAGGTTGCTCCGGCACCAACCTTCAGCATTGTCATGCATTTCATGGACTCATAGCATTGTTTGGGTTGGAAAAGCCTCTGAGATCACTGGGTCCAGCCACCCACCCAACACCACCATGACCACTGAACCATGCCCCTAGGTGCCACAGCCACTCTGAGTTGGCAAAGTACAGAGGGGCTTCCTGTGGCTCAGTGCCAGCACAAAGCAGAAGACAATGCTTGCCTTAAAATAACCTTGAAAGTATGGCCCACCCAGGTAGGTGTTGCCAGGGAGATTGCCTCTTCTGCAGTGAAGTGACAGCAGGCTGGGGAATGAGAATGAATTGTGGTAGCTGGTAGAGGAACCTGAAAAGGAACAGAAAGCGAACGAATGTTCTTAATGAGACCAAAGGAGTCCTCTGCACCACTAAGAGGTCACCTGGAAGAAGGAGTTGAGCATTTTAGTCAAATGCACAAATCCATTTCCATGATGTAAATGTGACCTGGCTCCATTGTCACTGATTAGCTTCCCCCTTGGTGTCTCATCTCAGGTCACCGGGCAGCCATGGTGGGGACCTTTCCAATCCTTTTTGAATGACTCTGTGTGGATGGTGCTCTAAAGACCAAATTTCCTCTTCTGCCAGTGAGCTTCTTCAGCTTTTTTGAATGAACTTGCAGAAAGCAATCTCTGCTCTGCCCTGGTGAGGCCACATCTGGAATATTGTGTCCAGTTCCGGGACCCTCAGTTCAAGAAGGACCTCAGGGAACTGCTTAAAAAGGGTCCATCCAAGAGCCACAGAGCTGCTGCAGGCAGTGGAACATCTCCTGTGGGGCCAGGCTGAGGGAGCTGGGGCTTGGAGCAGAGGAGCCTGAGGGCTGCCCTCATTGCTGGGGATAAAGATGTGCAGGGCTGGAGCCAGGCTCTGCTCAGGGATGTCCAAGGACAGGACAAGGGGCGCTGGGGGCAAGCTGGAGCAGAGGAGGTGCCACAGGAACAGAAGGGAAAACTTTGTCCCTGTGAGGGCGACAGAGCCCTGGAGCAGGCTGCCCAGAGAGGTTGTGGAGTCTCCTTCTCTGGAGACTTTCAAGACCCACCTGGATGTGTTCTGTGTGACCTGGCCTGGGTGGTTCTGCTCTGGCAGGGGGCTTGGACTGGATGATCTTTGGAGGTCCCTTCCAACTCCTAACCTTCTGTGATCCTGTGAAAGCTCACTGTTGGGGCTGCAGACCAGCACAGCTCCAGAAGCAGAACAAAATTCAGCTCAGAACAACAGCCTGGTCAGAATGCCAGGGAGAGGTTGGACATCCTGCTCTGAGAGGGCACCTCTTGATCACAGGTAAGGCAGGAAGAGCACCTGGTGCTTGCATTTGGATATGGCAGAGGCAGAAGGGGCTGTGCAATGTGTGTGGAATTGGTTTTCTGGGGGAAGAGCTTTGCAAGCAGTGTAGAATATTTGCAGAAGGAGTGCAGAGTGAGCTGGTTTAGTTAATCTCTGACTCCACCTCAGGAACGAGAGGTGCCCTCTCGTTCTTCTGCTGAGGGAGTTTGTTACCGAGTTTGGTGACTAAAAGAGCAGGTCCTGTTTGGAAGTCTGGAATGATGAAGTAGTTCCCTGAGTGGCTGCACCTCAGGCAACCCTGTAAGCAGTTCTCATGAGGAAAGATGTTTCTCTTCTTCTGGTCACTCTGATTTTTCGTATCCAACCCCTGCATAGCTTTTCCTTGACATCAGCAGTGTCCAAGCACAGGGAAATAAGGAGGCTGAACATTAACAAACGCTTAGAAGCCGTTGGGCATAATTGAATTCACTGACATTTCACCTGAGTTATGGGGTGCACTACTGGGCATGAAGGTTGTCCATGTTCTGTGTAAAAGAGAGGTCAGGATAATGAGGAAGGGAAGGATGCAAATGGGACTCTCAAACTCTGACAAAACAGCAAACGCAGAGAGTGCAGCCCTGGTCTTTGGAGGTTCCTTTCAGTTCAAGCACCTTCAGCTGGATCCTTGAGGTGCACAGATTGGTATCCACACTCCAGCAGTTCCAGCTGTCTGCCTGGGCTGGGAATTGATGTCATGGAGCAGAAGCAAGGTAGATACTCATGGCATGGTGTTAGGGTCACACAGCTCACCCATGACTGTTGCCTGCTGATCAGATATCTGGAATCTTCCAAAGAAAGGGATGTCAAGTGGGAATGCCAGCAGAAGGAAGGGCATTACGTAAAGAAGAAGAGATAAATCCAAGAGTGAACATAGCTGAGCAGTGAACACAAAGAAGCATGGGCTTGACCCACTCTGTCTTTCAAGAGATTCCTCTCCAGCCAGCCTGGCTGGGCTGCATACAGGAGTACTCATGCATGAACACGTGCACACACAGCTCCAAGAGAGCTTTACACAAGCACTTACTGCTCATTTTTAAAGGGAGAAAACACAGAAAGAACCAAATGCTTTGCCCAAGCTTGTCCACTAAAACCTGAGAGAAGAAAGGAGACCCTGTGCTTCCTCATTTCTCTTCCAACCCTATGCCCTCTCTCTTTAGGTCTTTGATCAGCACCTGTAAGTCTTTCTCTCGTTATCATCATAACCATTGTGACCTTGCATCAGTCAGCAGATGGAAGAATTGTCTTTAATTTATAAATAGTTGCTTTAAAACAGGCCTGCATAATATCAGTGGACAAAGGACTGGGGGCAAAGGCCTTGAGAGTGCCCTGGCACACCACAGCCCTTTGGAGTCTGCCGTTGCCTGGCAGCCTTTTGCCCTGCCGTCGGCTCTGGGACTGCTTGTGGCTTTCAGACCACAGGTAGAAACCTGGCTTTGTGATATGGAAATGTCCACATGGTGTCTGAAACTGGCAATCAGCTCAATGATCCTGGCTTCATCTTCTAACTGCCCTCCTGGTGCTCACACAGGAGTGTGGCGTGAGGAGTTAACACTCCAGGGAGCTGCAGTTTCCTTCCAGTTTTTCCAGTACCTTGGAAAAGCAGAAAGGGGCAGACTCCCCAGGCAGGTAGAGCAGAGAGCTCTGGAGAGGAAGATGTGCTGCAAACAGGCTATTGAGAAAGATCCTCTAAAGTGTGATCAAAAATAGAGCAGTAATATATTTATGCTAAGCCTAAAATCCCTGCCCCGAGTCACAGTCCCCCTGTTCCAACACTTTACTGGTCCATAGCCTAAAGCTCGGTGGTTCTGTAGAGTTTCTCTTGAAGTCAATCCTGTTTTAGCAAGGGGCTTGAACTGGATGATCTCTGGAGGTGCCTTCCAACTCCTGACATTCTGTGATGCTGTGACTCCACAGCTGCTGCTTTGTTGTGTAGGAGAGTGGACATCCAGGGATAAAATCTCTAAGAGTCCTGGCCAGGATTTGCTGCCTGCAAGACTGCTGAAGCCCTTATCAGTGAGCACACGTAGCAGCCGAGGTTCCAGCACACCATGCAGGAAGGAAGAGATGCTCTCAGCATCAGGAACCGGTGGCTGCTCTCTTCTGGTCACCCTCATTATGTAATGTGCTGCAACACATCAGCTCCACGCCCTCAGCTCCTGACCCAGACGGGACGGCTGGGATTCCCCTTTTGTCCACTCTCCATGTCCAGCCTCACGCTGCTGCTTTGCATACATGGAGTATAAAATGCTTTTGCCTCACAGGAGGGATGCAGAGCAGGAGAGGTTAAAGGGAAGAAGCTTTGACAGAGCAGCCCATCTCCTGGCAGGGGTGGAAAAGCCTCTGGCAGCAGCACGGTAAGAGAGTGGCTGAGTGTTCCGATTGCCATTCATCTGCTGCAGCTTCAAGGGAAGTTGCTCTATGGTAAAACTGTATTTTGGTTTTCCCATATTAGGAGCAAAGGCTTGGGATCAGTCTCCTGCTCTACTGCCAAGCTGTCCTGCAGCCCTGAAGACTTCACCTCCCTTCCTGCTGAGCCAAAGGCTTGTGCATGAACAGGTAAAGCTCTAAGTGTTATTTAAACAGCTCTTGTGGAGAGCACGAAGAGCAAGCAAGGTCTTACTGAGTGCCAGTGGATGGGAAATGTGCATTCTCTCTCCTGTCTTTTTCCTTCTCTTTCCTTTTTCTTCTTTTGTTATTTTGCTATTATTATTTAGGTTTTATTTTTATGCTTATTTTTTTCATTAGTCTTTGTTATCTTCCTTCCTTTCTTTTTGTGTTCTTCTTCGGTTTTGGTTTGGGTTTGTTTTTATTTTGATTTTCCTTGTTTCCTCTTTCTTCTTCTTCCTTTCTACCTTTCTTGCCCTTCTTTGTCTACCTTTCTTGCCCTTCTTTGTCTACCTTTCTTGCCCTTCTTTGTCTACCTTTCTTGCCCTTCTTTTTCTTCCTTTCTACCTTTCTTGCCCTTCTTTGTCTACCTTTCTTGCCCTTCTTTGTCTACCTTTCTTGCCCTTCTTTGTCTACCTTTCTTACCTTTCTTTTTCTTCCTTTCTAATTCCTAATTCCTTTCTTCCTCCCCCCATCCTTTCCTTCTCTCTGCTCCCCCTGCATTTCACAAAGCTGTGTAGTCACACTGCAGCATCTTTCTAATTGCAGAAGAGTAATTAATTGCAATTGTAACTGTAGAGAAATGCTGGTTACAGACTGTTTCTTTTACTTGAAGTAACACACAGCTCCTCCCACCTTGCAGTTTCTGCACAGGTAGCTGAGTGGATTTCTTTTCTCCTGTACTTTTATAGGAGGCAGCACCTTGGGAGCACAGCAATATAAACTTTACAGGAAAAGCAACATAAATGAAAAAAAGAATAGACCATTTACAGCAGGAATATGTATGTTTATGTATGTTTTCTCTCTCCCTTTCTTTCTATCTCCCTTTCTTTCTATCTCCTCTCCTTTCCCTCTCCCTTTCCCCTCCCTCTCCTTTCCCCTCTCCTCTCCTTTCCCCTCTCCTCTCCTTTCCCCTCTCCTCTCCTTTCCCCTCTCCTCTCCTTTCCCCTCTCCTCTCCTTTCCCCTCTCCTCCTTTCCCCTCCCTCTCCTTTCCCCTCTCCTCTCCTTTCCCCTCTCCTCTCCTTTCCCCTCTCCTCTCCTTTCCCCTCTCCTCTCCTTTCCCCTCTCCTCTCCTTTCCCCTCTCCTCTCCTTTCCCCTCTCCTCTCCTTTCCCTCTCCTCTCCTTTCCCTCTCCTCTCCTTTCCCCTCTCCTCTCCTTTCCCCTCTCCTCCCTTTCCCCTCCCTCTCCTTTCCCCTCTCCTCTCCTTTCCCCTCTCCTCTCCTTTCCCCTCTCCTCTCCTTTCCCCTCTCCTCTCCTTTCCCCTTCCCCTCCCTCCTTCTTTCCATCTTTCTTCCTTTGAACATCTCTTTTGGGTGCTTGTTATGAGCCAGATTGAAATGCTGAAGCTAATTCTGCTTTACCTAATGATTTCCCAGTTTGCTCTTTTCCTCCTGTCACACTTTCCCTGTTCCATTCAGATACATGCTCTGCCAAAGATAGGATTCAGAGTCTCAGGATTTGGTCTCTGGCAGATGAACACATTGCAAAGCACTTTGGTTCATTTACAGACCAACATTTTTAACACAGCAACACTTCCCATCCCTTTTCCCAGCTAACAGGGAGTGATGTGAACCAACAGAACATTGAACAGCACTTAACAAGCTATGGATAAGCACCAGAGTTAAACCCACCTAAGTGTGAAGCTTCTCAGAGGAGTGAAGCGTGAGCCTGGCTTCTTCACAGATGCTGTTATCTGCTGGGTTATGCATCTGGGTGGCAGCTGGGGGGCAGCTGGGGATCTTCTGCTGGTGTTTAAGAGGAGGCATAGCTGCAGCATGAGACTGGCAAAGGCAGGGAGCAGGTTTAGCCTCAATGCTCTAAGAGTCATTTCCCCTTTTTCAGTCCGGATGCTGGTCAGATCAGATCAGTTATCTGGCGAGTTTCTGAGCCCTTCTGAAGGGAGTTGCCTTCTTAGTCAAAAACTGACCTTGCTGCTTCTTTTTTTTTGCCCTCCTCAGAAGTGTTCCCACAGCACACTAAACAAGATTTCAGCACTGTGACCTAAAATCCTAAATAAAGCATAGAAAATGTTGTGCCCATGGCAGTTTGTGTTCAAGTCTCGCCCTGCTAAGAGCAAGTTCTCTGAAGAGAAGGACCTCAATAATAACTTGGAGAAGAGCAGGAAGATCTCTGGGTAAGATCTTTCAGTGACTTCATAATTTCTCTTCCATCTGAAAAGGAAAGATGTTAATTGATGTGGGCTCTGGAGAAACCTGTGAAGTGTTTCCAAAGCAGCGATAGTGACCCGAGATCGGCTGTCCCTGGGGGTCGCTGGTGACTGGGGAAGGTGCACTGAAGCTTTTGTGCCACTCTTCCCTTTGACAGTTGCAGTATGTTTGGTGTGCTGCAGTGGTTGTAGCTCTGCAAGGGCTCAGGAGGCATGGGTACGCCATGGAAATTATCAAAGCGATTATTAGTGCTGCAATTCAGTTGGTAATGTGTGTACAATGTGTGATGCAGTTTGTACAAGACACTGCATAAACCAACTGCACAGGCAGATGAAAGGTCTCAGTTTTCAGGCTGTTACTTATTTCAGTTTTCTCTTGCATGCCCATTCCTTCCTCTGCCCGTTCCCTGCCCTTACCTGTCCTTGCTCAAAGTAGCTTCTCTTCAGACGGGGATAGATGAAGCTGACTTGTGGAAGGCTCTGCTGGCTAGAATACATCACTGCCCTCTCCAGACCTGTGTGGAGTTTGTGGTCTGGATGCCTCTTGAGTGGTTTCAAAACATCTTTGGAAACCTTTGGAAAACTTCCAAAGCAGGAGCTCAGACAGTTAGCCTGAATGGAGAACCCAAAGGAAATGAATACAGAAGTCTGTTATCTGTTTAACAAGCTGGAGATTGGAGCCAGCTGAAGTTTTCAGGCCATTTCCCTGAAGATTTCAGCCTCTTTTCTTGATTCATCTGAGCATTTTCTGGATCTTTACCAGTCCAGGCCATACCTGCTGCTTCCCTGCCCACCCACTGACCTGGGAAGGGCGACAGCAGCTTTACTGATGGGGCTGCTGTGAATGCTCGGCTTGTGGGCTCAGGGCATCGTTCAGAGACTGCTCTGAGCATCTCCTTGCTGATGCTGCAGGTGAAAGGAAGCCTGTTGGGTTACACTGGATTGTCTTCCTCTCTTTTGAAGCTTGGGAAGCGTTGATGGCAAGCTCCATGACCTGAGCCAGAAGCAGACGGAGATGCTGCCTGTAGCGACGCCGGCGCCGGGCAGCGATGGGCCAGAGGTTCGTGTCCTGCGTCACTGTCGGACAGAGCAGCTCCCGTGGGCTCTGCCTGCTGCTCACAGCTCCTCACCACTGCCACGTGAGGACTCATTGAGCTTCCATGAGGTCAGCTGCAAGACCTCTGGGTGAAAGATCCTTTCTGAACAAAAAGGAGCGTTGGGAAGAGTTCAGGGCAGGAGGTGACGCAGGGGGATTGGAGAGCCTGATTCCTTTATTCACCTTCCACAACCCAGCCTTTAGTAACAAACATTTCTTCTCTCTGAAGCTGGCTGGGTCACTGCTCTCCTGAGACTGTGACTGTTAGGGTAAAATTCTAAAGGTGTTTGCAGTGGCAGATATTGTTTGATTAGCACAAAAATCCTCTGTTCCCGTTGCCTATAAAACTGGGGATCAGGTCAGTAGTTTTGTGCTCAGATGAATGAATCCACTGGAGAATCCACACCCAGCTTCTGGAGTCCCTTGTGTAGCATTTGAGTGGTCAGACAAAATAGGAAATGAAGATGTGTAATAGGTCTGAGGACAATATGTTGTTCTAACCTTTTCTCTGCCCAGAACCCTCCCCAAAATGATACCAAAGCTTCAACCCAAATAGCAAGGTGTCCAAGACATGTGAAAGTCAGGAACTTGGAAAATGGATCCAGCTTGCTCGACACACTGCACCTGACAGCTAAGGAGGTGAGAGATGGGAGCCTGAACAGTGCTCTTCATGGCTTTGCATGGATGCAGAGTGAAACACTGACACTCTGTTGTTTTTCAGGTTATCAGCTGCCGGACCAAAGCCTGCCAAGGGGCACTCATGACCCCCAAGGGCCTGGTGAGAGGTTGTAGAGATGGCCCAGTCCCACCAGCAGAGCTGTTACCTCAGGCAATCGACTTTATCAAGCTGTACCACAATTCATTTAAAGAGTAAGACAACTTTGCCTCCAGTTCTGGTGCAGATGTCCTCTGCCTGCCTATCTCTCTGCAAGGCCATCGGGGTGTTTGGTTTCTTCACAGCTATCGGGAGCTGTACATGGCCTGCATTAAAAAAAATTAATAGATAAGGGCTGTTAGAAAATGTAAATAAATAAAACTATCACTGCACTCCTCGTTCTCTGTCTGCCAGTCCCAGCTCTTGGGAATGCAGAGAGGGACTCTGTACAGAGCATTCCTCAGCCCCAGGCAGTGTGTGAGGTTGCAGTCCTTGGCTGGGAGTCTCTAGCAGAACGTTGCCTTCTGTTTTCCTGACACTGGATGTTCATGAGATCAGTCTTAGCTGTGAATGATGTGGATCATGCTTTTTGTTTGTGCTCCTCTCAATCTCTTTTCTCTGTGTTCTTTTGTTCTCTGTTTTGACTCTCGAGGCTCTACCCAGAGATTGGAAGGTCAGTCTCGTGCTTCTCAGCCTTGCTCTGTGCTGTCATCACCATAAGCTTGCTCAGCATGCTGTGAGGGATGCTCTAGCTTCAGGAAAGAAGTTTGTGTTCTCACAGAAGGGACACAGTGCAGAGACATCTTGCAGGGAAACATCTGCTCGAGCTCCAAGAGTTTGCAGGGACAGAGCTTTCACAAGATAAACCTCCAGGTGACAGCTCAGTGTTTGCTCATCCCATCAGAAAACGTTGCCGGGCTTTCAAAGGGACTCAGGCACATAATGGCTACTTCTTCAGACACTTTGAACTCTTCTACAAAGCTCTCTTCCACCTGAATCTCCCTGAAAGTCCCTGCCCTACGCACAGGCTGCACCCCCGTGCCAGCACATTACCTTTGCACGTCTCCTTGCTGCTGCTGGTGGCCATTTGATCCCCCTGATTCACACTGTCTTCCAGGCTTGCCCTTGATCTTTCATCTCGTTGGAAATGTGAAAAGCCTCAGACAGTGCAGGCTGCTTCCCTCCTGTCTGTAAGCCAACAAAACCATTTTTGTCTGTGCTGTGATAAACATTTCCTAATGTTTTGACTTCGTTCTCTGTTACCCAGCTGAAGACTTTTCAGAGCCGGTTTCCCTCACAAAGGAATTGCTCAGCACTTCCCTTTAGGAATGCAAATCCTCCTTACTTTGCTCAGAAGAGCTGTGTGTCCCCATGAAAATAATGCTTTGAGAGGACAGCCAGTGTAATCTGGGCTTGGCCAGAAGCTAGCTACTGTTCGCTTGCTTCTGGCTTGACCTTTTTTTTCCCAAGCCAGCCTAGAAAATCCACATTTAAACTGAAACCACGCGGGGTGGGGGAGGCTGTGATCAGTCCATCTGTGTGCTGGGTGGTGAAAGGATGGTGTCACTGCTTGCATTTCTAGCACGCCACTTTCTTCATTAGTCCATTTGCACTCAGTGCCTACACCCTGAAGCCAGGGGAAAGTCTCCTCAGCAGCTCTCAGTCAGAGGGCTATGTCCTGAACTCATCCCTTTGCCTAGAATACTCCCTGCTTCTTCCTGAACATCTTGGTGCCCAGACTGCTGCGATGGGTGACAGCTATGCTTTGGGGACAGAGGTGGGGAAGAGGTGATGGTGACCTCTCCCATCTGCAGCACAGTGACACTGCTGACTTTGGGAGCCTGAAGGATGCTTTCACACAGGCTGGGGGTGGTTTATGTTGGCCTGCATGCAGAGAGTGTAGTTTTCTAGCAGGAGCAGGTTCCTCACTGTTTACTGCCCCAGCTCAACCTACAGAGGTGCTCATTCCCCCCTGGACATTTGCCTGCATTCTGGGAGATAAAATTGGTGATGTAAGTAGAAGTCTTCTTGTGCAGAAGGATGTTCAAAAGCTTTATGGCTTCTGCAATGCCCATGCTCTCCTTCACCCAGAACACAAGGAGAATGTCTGCAGTTTGAATCAGTCCTAAGTGATGAAGTTCTCATAGTTTCCTTCCCTGGCTGTTTCCTGTCCCAAAGGCCAAGAACAGAAGAGCACCTGGCCCGGCTGGAAGCGGTGAGCAAGGCCATAGAAACAACAGGAACCTACCAGCTGACAAAGGATGAGCTGATCTTTGCTGCCAAACAGGCCTGGAGGAATGCCCCTAGGTGCATTGGGAGAATCCAGTGGTCCAATCTACAGGTAACCAACCTATGAGTCTGGCCATCACTGGCCAAATCTGCTGGAGGGCAGCAGGATGGAAAACCTGCCAGATGCTGCAGCTGGGGCTGCTCCCTCCTGTGTGTTCCCTTAACCTTTCCTTAAATGCAGAAGAAAAATACTGAGTTGCATTACTGTCTCTAAATCTCCTTTTTGCTCTTTACTTCCCTTTGGGACACTCGCAGGTATTTGATGCACGTGGCTGTAAGACAGCCAAGGAGATGTTTGAGCACATCTGCTCTCACATTCAGTATGCCACAAACAATGGCAATATAAGGTAGGTCTCCTTCATTTCCACCTGCATTCAGAACTCTCCATAAGGCTTAAAGTGGTCTAAATATTCTGACAACTTGTGTCTGCTCTTAATTCCTCTGCTACCTGCCTGCCCTGGGTGATGCTCCTCTGGCAGGGGGCTTGGACTGGGTGTTCTCTGGAGGTCCCTTCCCCAACCCCTAAGGCTTTGTGATTCTGAAATTTGGTTACTTTTATGGCTGGTGCTGCAAAACCTTTTGCAATTCCTGGGGAAGAGAGATGATTTGGAGCTCCAGGGTGGTGGGTGGAGAGGGTGAATGATTTTATTTCTAGTGCACTTTATTTTAGAAACAGAAATTGATTGCTCTTAGTAACCATTTATCACAGAATCACAGAATGGATATGGTTGGAGGAGACCTCTAAGCTCACCCAGTTCAACCCTCGACCCAGCACTGAAGGGTCAACACTAAACCATGTCCCTAAGCACCAGGTCCTCAGGCTTCTTGAATATCCCCAGCGATGGTGACCCCATCTCTGCCCTGGGCAGGCCATGCCAATGTTTGAGAGCCCTTCCAGTGAGGAAATACTTCCTGATGTCCAGCCTGAACCTCCCCTGGCACGGCTTGGAACCATTTCCTCTGCTGCTGCCGCTTGTCATTGAGAAGAGGTTGGACCCCTCCTCACTCCACCCTCCTTTTATGAGAGTGATGAGGTCTCCCCTCAGCCTCTTCTTCTCTGGAGACATCCACCTGGATGCACTCCTGTGTGACCTGCCCTGGGTGCTCCTGTTCTGGCAGGGGGATTGGGCTCGATGATCTTTCAAGGTCCCTTCCAACACCTGACATTCTGTGGTTCTCTAGACTTAATAATGACAATGTGCTTTGATGTGCTGCTGTGGTGTAACAGGGTTTGATTGTCTCCCTGGACAGATCAGCCATCACACTCTTCCCCCAGAGGACTGATGGGAAGCATGATTTCCGTGTCTGGAACAGCCAGTTGATCCGATACGCCGGGTACCAAATGCCAGATGGGTCCATCCTGGGAGACCCTGCCAGCCTGGAGTTCACACAGGTACCCAAGCAGCACAGCGCCTTTGGATGGGAAAGAACAACTTCCAGCACTTAGAATTCACCTCAGCAGCTTTTAGAGAGTTAATATTGCTTCACCTTCACACCCAGGGGGGGCAAACCTGGAAGAACCCCAGCTGTATCTTCTCCCTCTCCTTGCAGTTGTGCATCGAGCTTGGGTGGAAGCCCAGGCACGGACGCTTTGATGTCCTGCCGCTCGTTCTCCAAGCCAACGGCCAGGACCCGGAAATATTTGAAATCCCGCCAGGAATTGTCCTGGAAGTGCCACTGGAGCATCCCAAGTAAGCACAAAGGAGCTGGGGAACTGCATTCTTTGCCTCTGCCTCACCTTGGTAGGTTGTTAGCCTGTGCCTGGGGCACTGGTTTTATGAGCCCTGGGAGAGGATGAAATGATGGCAAATTGTCCTGGAAGATGAAGCAGCTGAGAGGCAGGGAAGTGAGATTTCCGTTAAGGAAGCCAGCAGCAGTTTTGCTGGAAATCTTCCCCTTCCCAATCTGCATTTCAGTCAAATTCAGACTTTGAGCAATCACCATTTCTTATGGCAGTGCAATGAGATGGGAGCTGTGGCTGCAGTCACAACTTCGTGTTTGCATTGGGGCTGGCCTGCAGGGTTATGCAGTCCTAGAGTAGCTCAGGTTGGAAGGGATCTCAGAGCTCATCTGCTCCAACTTCCCTGCCATGGGCAGGGACACCTCTCAGCTGCTCAAGGTCTCATCCAACCTGGCCTTGAACACCCCCAGGGAGGAGGCAGCCACAATCTCCCTGGGCAGCCTGTTCCAGAGTCTCACCACCCTTGTACTGAAGAACTTCTTCCTCAGCTCCAGTCTAACCCTGTTCTCCCTCAGCTTCAAACCATTCCCCCTTGTCCTGTCTCCAGACACCCTCAGGGAAAGTCCCTCTGCAGCCTTCCTGTAGGATCCCTTCAGCTATTGGAAGGCAGCTCTAATTAGGGTCCCCCTGGAGCCTTCTCATCTCCAGGCTGAACACCCCCAGCTCCCTCAGCCTATGCTCATGGCAGAGGTGCTCCAGCCCTTGGATCATCTTTGTGGCTTCCTCTGGACTCCCTCCAGCAGCTATGTGTCCTTATGTTGGGCACAGCAGACTGCAGAGCTCTGCAGGGCTGTCCTGCAGTTTATCCAGCAGGCAATCCCCAGTGACCACCTCGTAAAGAAGAACTGCCCTCAGCTTTTGCAGCCCATGCTCCACAGGGCTCTGCTAGAGCTACCTTCTTGGAGGAAAAGACACAAAGTAATGCAATCCACATGCTTGCTGTTGACCAGGTATGGATGGTTTAAGGAGCTAGATCTGAAGTGGTATGCACTGCCTGCCGTGGCCAACATGCTGCTGGAGGTGGGGGGCCTGGAGTTCCCAGCGTGTCCCTTCAACGGCTGGTACATGGGCACAGAGATTGGGGTGCGAGACCTGTGTGATGTGCAGCGGTACAACATCCTGAAGGTACCCTCCTGGGACAGAGTGGTGGTGCTGAGCTGGCTGGGGGGAGCATCCCTGGGTGCCTTTGCTGGGATGGGTGCTGTGCTTACATCGCCCTGACACTTCCCTGCCAACCCGACGCCCACATCCTGACCCTCGTGGGACACCTTGAGCTGCTGCCAGGACTGTGGCTGACAGCTTTAGGAGTCTTTCTGTAGGGTCCTGACAGGGTAAAAAAAGAGAGAGAATGGTGTCCCAAGGGAATTCTTGCCCAGTTTCACCCTGACTTATGCTGGGTCAGGGCTTTTGGTCTCTGCCAGTAGATTTCTCAGATACATTTCCCCTGGTCCCAGCCTACTGTTGGCAAGGCAGCAGAGCTCTGCTGGTTAGCTGCAGGTCTTGATCACCTCACCAGTGCAAATTAGTAATGATGACTTGTAACCAGATGCTGCCACCTTTAAAACCATTTAATCCAGGAGAAAACCATCCCCTCCAGCCTTGGAACAGCCTTAAGAACCAGAACTCCATAATTCAAGTTCACTTCTGATTTGCTGCCATCTCCTTCCCCAGCTTGAGACTGATCCCCTCCTTCTGCAGTGCTTTTTCCTATGTGTTCATCTGGTGAGGTGGAGAAATCACGGTGTCCCAGCCCCACACAGGAAATCTGCTTTTTCTTTCTCTCTCTCTTCTTCACATGTAGGAGGTAGGGAGAAGAATGGGACTGGAGACAAACAAACTTTCATCCTTATGGAAAGACCGAGCTGTGGTGGAGATCAACGTGGCTGTGCTTTACAGCTTCCAAGTAAGTCACCCAGGGTGGGAGCTGGAGGGACTCTGGATACTGAGGGCCACTTTCCCTTTCACTTCTAAGAGGTTTGTGGCAAGCTGGTGCCCATGGGCCAGTGCCCAGCGGAGGCTGTCAGTGTGATTCTTGATTTACACCTTGGAAAGCAGAGGAATCCAGATTTCCTCTTGTTGCCAGGAACCAATCTCAGGTGAAGGTAGAAGGGAGAGGAAAAGAAAAGGAAGTTAAGGGCAAGATGGTAGCAGACTGTTAGCTAGAAAGGTTGGAGCAGATGATCCTTGGGGTCCCTTCCAGCCTAGCTCTCTGTGAAGATTGTTCATCCTTTCAGCACCCTTGTCTAAATGTCAGATTCTGTTCTGTCTAAACCTCATCAGGGATGTCCAAGGACAGCACAAGGGGCACTGGGGGCAAGCTGGAGCAGAGGAGGCTCCATGTGAACAGAAGGAAAAACTTTCTCACTGTGAGGGTGACAGAGCCCCGGAGCAGGCTGCCCAGGGAGGCTGTGGAGCCTCCTTCTCTGGAGACTTTCCAAACCCTTCTGGGTGCATTCCTGTGTGGGGCTCTGGCAGTGGGGCTGGACTGGGTGATCCTTTGAGGTCCCTTCCAACCCCTACCATTCAGGGGTTCTGTGAAAGCCGTTGCATTAAGATGTGGTACTGACAATCACAATTTATTTACCACATCACACCGGCGTGAAAGATGGGTGAAAAGGAATCCGGCTTCCCAGCATGTGCTCCCAGTGCTGGAGAGGTAAAACACTGATGCTTTAAAATGGACATAAAAGTCCTTAATCAAAGGTCTGCCTCAACCTCTCTCTGAGCAGAAGCTGCTGATGGCAGTTATGTCACAGAAGCTCTCTGCCAGAGCAGTTAGTGGGAACAATTATTCCCCAGCCCTCAATAAAGTCCTTGAGATATTAACTGAAGGCAAAGGATTGCTTCTGGATCCAGGGAGCAGAATGGGCTTTTTGATGTGTGCCTTTCCCTTTCCAACCCTTCTAGAAGCAGAATGTGACCATCATGGACCATCACTCAGCTGCTGAGTCCTTCATGAAGTACCTGCAGAGCGAGTACCGCGCGCGGGGAGGCTGCCCGGCCGACTGGGTCTGGATTGTGCCCCCATGTCCGGCAGCATCACTCCTGTCTTCCACCAGGAGATGTTGAACTATGTCCTCACTCCCTTCTATTACTACCAGGTACACATTACCCTAAAGGATAAGAGTCCAGCAGCTGACTTCAGCAGTGCAGGGGTTAAGATGGGGCCTGACAAAGTCTAGATGAAAGGCTCTGGGTAATGAGAGGTCGCTGGGGGGGGGTGATGAATGGCAGCAGCATCGATTGCAGGGTGGAAGGGGTGGGTCAGGCCTGCCCAATGCTCAGGCTGTAACTAAAAGGCAATTTATTGCTGCAGAGCCTGATCCCTCTTTGTGCACAGGGCACTGTCTATGTTCTGTTTGCTCTGGCCCTCCCAGAGAGATGCAGGTTGTGTGGCTACCATTTCACATTCACTGCCTGAAGCTTAGCTTTTGGCTTGCTTTTGAAGGTGGATGCATGGAAAACACACACCTGGCACGATGAGACCCGGAGGCCGAAGAGAAGGGGAATAAAGTTTAGCATCCTGGCAAAGTAAGTCATCCAACTCAGAGCCTCCATGCTTTTGCCCAGGTATTCCATTCTGCTGATGCTTCTGTTCCACATTTTTTGTTCTAATCATTATTACAGTAGGCACCACCTGAACTGTTTGAACTTCTCTGGCCACAGTTAGGTGTTATTCGTATCTCAGCTTCTTCTTCAGGGCTGCCTATAGTGTATTGCCTCTCAACAACCTCCCGAGGGAAAGTCATAGAATCACAGAGTGGCTCAGGCTGGAAGGGATCTCAGAAATCATCTGCTCCAAGCTCCCTGCCATGGGCAGGGACAATTCTCAGCCACACTGCTCAAGGTCTCACCCAGCCTGGCCTTTTAACATTCCCAGGGAGGAGGCAGCCACAACCTCCCTGGGCAGCCTGTTCCAGAGTCTCACCAGCCTCATACTGATGAACTTCTTCCTCAGCTCCAATCTAACCCTGCTCTGTCTCAGCTTCAAACCATTCTCCCTCATTCTGTCTCTAGACACCCTCAGGAAAAGTCCCTTTGAAGGTTTCCTGTAGGATCCCCTCAGCTACTGGCAGGAAGCTTTAAGGTCCCCCTGGAGTCTTCTCTTCTCCAGGCTGAACACCCCCATCTCCCTCAGCCTGTGCTCATAGCAGAGCTGCTCCAGCCCTTGGACCATCTTTGTGGCCTCCTCTGGACTCACTCCAGCAGCTCTGGCCAGCTGAATTCATGTGTAGCTATGTTAAAAATCCTGTGTGGTTGTGTTTTCCCCAGGGCTGTGCTCTTTGCATCCTCCCTCATGCAACAGGCAACAGCAGCCAGACCCAAGGTCACTGTAATCTATGCAACAGAGACTGGGAAATCTGAAACATTAGCCAACAATCTGTGCAGCCTCTTCAACTGTGCCTTCAGCACTAAGGTAAGGAAGTGTAAATCATCCACACCCAGCAGAGAAAGGAGTCTGGCTCCTTTCACCAGCTCCTGCAAGCCTCTTCATTCCCTGGAGTAGAACTTCGGTTGTGTATTCCTTCAGCAGAGTTGCTATGGCTGATAGCAATTTCTCATGAGCTTTATGCCTTCCAGATTCTGCCCATGGATGAGTACAACATCTGTGACCTGGAGGAAGAGACACTTCTTCTAGTGGTCACCAGCACTTTTGGAAATGGGGATTCTCCAAATAATGGAAAGGTGATGTTCCCCTCAGAGACACAGCTGAGGCTCAGCTCAAAGCCTGAGACCAAAGGCAACCCTTTCATTTGCCCCATGTATATGGATCAGGGTCTCACTTCTGGTTTAAATCAGAGCATTTGTCTAACCTGAAGTGCTTTATGAATCTTTGACAGACCTTGAAGAACTCCTTGCTCACCCTGAAACAGCTGAGAAAGAAAATCAGGTACAAATCTCTCATGGTTGAGTTGGGTGTGACTGAGGCCGTTTGCCTTTCGTTTAGCAGGACACAGTCAGCTTACTTGTCTCTCTTCTGCAGATATGCTGTGTTTGGGCTGGGGTCCAGCATGTATCCAGAGTTCTGTGCCTTTGCTCACACCATTGACCAGAAGCTGGCCCAGCTAGGGGCTTCTCAGCTCACTGCAGTAGGTGAAGGAGATGAACTCAATGGGCAAGAAGAAGCCTTTCGCACGTGGGCAGTCGGCGCCTTCAAGGTGACTGTAGGGCATAGTCGCCTCATGGTTTAGTTCATTTCACTTCAACATTCACTAATATCCACCCAAATCATGGAATATGAAGGAAAACAAATATCTGAATTTGTATCTGGATTTTGAACTTCCCTCTCTCCTGCTGCTTGCCCAACTTGAAGAGGGACCTGGTCTCTTTTTTAGTATTCACATAAAGTTTCAAGAAACCTTTAGGAAGACGGAGTGCTGAGTGCTGAGTGCGGACAAGGGAGGGAGCAGCACCCAGCAGAAGCTCTGGAAGTAGATCAGTGTGTTAGCTACACTGCCGTGGAAGGGGAACCTTCCTACACACCCTGAACCCCTGTGATGTTGCTGAACTCAACAGAATCAATGCAAAACAGCAGTCAGTGAGACTGGTACCTCCTCACCAGGACGGTGACAGCACTCAGAGTACTTCTTTCTTCTTATTTTGTTTTGTTTTTTACTATGAATAACCCTAAATTATTTTTTTCTAGACTGCCTGTGACATCTTTGACATCTGTGGGAGGAGCAGCATCCAGCTGCCTGAGATGTACACCTCTGAGGAGAGCTGGGACCCTGAGAGTTACAGAGTAGTGCATGACCCACAGCCCTTGGACTTGGCTAAAGGTACTGCCTCCCGCCTTCCTCTTCCTCTGTGCTGCTCCACACAGGCCTGAGCTGTAAAGGTCTTCTAGAAGATGCTGATGCTGCTGGATGACAGAGTGCATGCAATAAAGGAGAGTGGTCAGAGGAGCAGGGACACTGCACAGGTCAGCTTTGGCAGTGCAGGAACACCAGAGCTCCCACACCTTTGGATAGCCCCAGAGCTCCAGCTGAGATTTAAGTGGGTTTAGCCAGGGGAGGTGTGCACACAGGACACAACTGACGAGGTGTGGCACACTCTAGGGCAAGCACAGGTCAGGTCTTTTCTGCACATAGGATATGGGTTGGAAGGCACCTCCAAAGCTCGTCCAGTCCACCCCCTGCAGTCAGCAGGGACATCCTCCACTTAGATCAGGTTGCTCAGAGCCTTGTGGAGCCTGGCCTTAAGTAGCTCCAGGGATGGGCCCCCATCCACCTCTCTGGGCAACCTGTTGCTGTGTTCCACCACCCTCATGGTGCAGAACTTGTTCCTCACATCCAATCTAAATCTGCTCTTCCCTAATTCCAAAGCACTGCCCCTCATCCTGTCACTGCAGGTGTTCTGGGTACGACACATAAAATGATGCCCTAAGTTCAGGTGGTTTGGGATTTATGGAGGACTTAACTGCACCATGGCCAAGGTCTCCTCAAGAAGGACATACACTGCAGAACAGCCTCTAGCTCTGCTTGCAGGTGACCTGCTGTTACACTGCCTCAGTTTCAAGCAGTCTTTTGGTTTGTAGTTGTACTGGCACAGGCTGCCCAGGGAGGTGGTGGAAGCCTCATCCCTGGAGGTGTTTGCAGCCAGGCTGGATGTGGCTGTGAGCAACCTGCTGTAGTGTGAGGTGTCCCTGCCCATGGCGGGGGGTTGGAACTGTCTGAGCCTGGAGGTCCCTTCCAACCCTGACAGTTCTGTGGTTCTGTGATTTTGGAAACTGGGAATTGCTCATTAACTTCTGGCTGGGTTTAACACAAAGCCACTCACAGAACTGCCATGACTCCTGCGCTCTTTTCTCAACAGCTCTTGCAAGCATTCATGGCAAGGAGGTCATTCCCATGAGGCTGAAATTCAGGCAAAACCTTCAAAGTTTAAAATCCAGGTAGGACCCCTCATTCCCTTGGATATTGCAGTGCTACCTGTCACTACAGTCCTAACCCCTAAATGCCTCATTGCAAACATCTGCTCCTTGCATTTACTAAGAACTAGATGGGAATTTAGTACCAGCATCAGCGAAGTGAATCACTCTCACAAGAGCACAGGAAATCCTGCAGCCTGAGCTCTGGTTTAGATAGGAGCTGACTTCCCAGGAGAGGCTCTAGGAGCATAAAGAGTTTTGTGCTGTGGCCTTTGATATGTACTAAATATGGAAGGTCAGGTCTGTGGTCCCTCTCTCTCTTGCTTGCCATGCTACATGCCAGGCAAATGTTTACTTCATTTAGGAGGGAAATTGCCCCTTAGCAGGACAGTAGAGGGGAAGAAGCACAAGGGCCAGCACAAGAAGCTGCCAGGTGCAGCTGTACTGCAGAGCTAGCTGAGACAACACACAGAGGAGTGCAAAAGGATATTCAGTGCTATGACAACAGCTGTGAATGGCTCTTCCACAGCCCCCAGCAGGTCTCTTTTGTCCTTGGTCTAAATGTAGTTGTCTTAAGGGAAGTCCTCTGAGCTGGAGTGAGATGGGAGCTGTTCAGCCTGCAGTGGAGCTGCTCAGCCTGCAGTGGAGCTGCTCAGCCTGCAGTGGAGCTGCTCAGCCTGCAGTGGAGCTGCTCTTCCAGCACAGGCACTTCTGCTCTGTCCTGGGCGGGTCGGGCAGCACTTTAGCATCTTGATGCCCTGTTTGTTTTGAGCAAGTACTCCACATGCCTGGGCTCTTCTTTAAGTCTCCATGAAGTGCCAAGCTGCCCTGATAATATGGTGATGAACACAAGACAGTCCTTGCCCTTCAGGTTTATTCCTTTTGTGCTCAGCTCAGGGGAAATCCTGCGGCTGGACCCATGAGCTGCCTGATCTCTTTTGTGTGTCTCCAGCCGTGTCACCATCCTGGTGAAGCTTTCCTGTGAGACTGGCCAGGAAGTGCACTACCTGCCCGGGGAGCATGTTGGGATTTTCCCAGGCAACCAGCCAGAGTTAGTCCAGGGCCTCATTGCACACATCAAGGATGCTCCTCCAGCTGAGCAGACTGTCAGGCTTGAAACCTGCACTGGTGGTGAGTTGGTTCTGTTTGGCAGATTCCTCTACAATTCCTGGGAGCTTTTATAGGCTGAGTTGGATTCTGTTACCCTTTCCTTGCATTTCCATAGGATTTTGTTGATGCTTTTAGTTCTTGTTTCAGTTCTCCATTCTGACTCTGCATTCTCTGGTGATCCACAGTAACTTCATCAGCGTTCTCAGAGCTCTCCCAGGCTGAGTTTGTCATTCAGTTGCTGAATTGGCCACTGACTGCAATTACATTAGTCAACTGTTTGTTGTTATGCATCAGACTCCTAAAAGAGACTTAGCTGCCGTGAGCATTGTTTCCATCAGCTAAATCTGACACACAAAGACCATTTCCTCACATGAAAGACTTCTCATTTTCAAGTGCTGTATTGTTCTTCTGCACTCCTCTGCATCACATCCTCCCCTTACAGAAAGTTTTAAGCCTCACATGAGCCTCTTTCGGAGACGCCCTGCTGGTCTTCCCCTGCTACAGCCTGGTCTGAAGTCATATTTGGAAGGCCACCGAGTTCTGCAAAGCTCTACAGCTTTCAAGTGCTGTGGGAATTGCTAGGTGGGGTTCTTTCCCCTCTCGTTTCCAGGTGGCTACTGGACAAGTGACAAAAGATTCCAGCCTGCACCCTCCCTGAGGCTTTGACATACTTGCTTGACATCACCACTCCACCCTCCCAACAGCTCCTAAAGAAGCTCTCCCGGCTGGCAGCAGCGGAAGGAGACAGGCAGAGACTGGAAGCTTTGTCTCAGGTAGGTGTTGGGGCTGATTTATGGCTGCTGGACCAGCTGCTGCTCTTATACATCTTTGTAGCAATGGTTTTAGCCCTCTGTGACATGGTCTGTGTGCTGGTAAAACCAACCCCAGCCAGAGCAAGGGTGGGCTTGTGGCTCAGCCTGCCCGTGGGAACCAAGAGGTTTCTTCAGAGCTGCTGTTTCCTGTGTGGCTCTGGGTGGGTCATTTCTCCTGCCTGCCTCTCTTTCTTGCCTGCCTGAGAGTGGTTTCTGGTGGCACACCACTTGAAGACCTTCCAGCTTGCAGGTGGAGGGCTTGGAGGACAGCTGGTAGATATTTTCGTCAGAGAACTTTGTAATCGTGAGAGTAAGAGAGCTGTCACCTCGAGCAGCCAGTGACCCATAAGGGTGGGCAGTGCTTGAAGTGTCAGCTCTGTGGCTGCCCCACAGCAGGGGGCTGAGAAACAGATTCTGCTGCAGTTCTACACCCTGCTGAGGGAGCTGGGACCTGAGAAGATGGTAGAGTGTATTCTGTACTTCTGCTGGCAGATTTGAAGCCAATTTGTAGGAAACCCCAGTACTGATGTAGGGATTCTCTGTGGATTCCTGCAGATCTAACTGAACGCCAAGCAGGAATCTTACCCACTTGCAAGTGGCCTTGCAAATACCCCTGCTCTCCTGATCTCTGCACCAGCTGGTAACGGTGGTGCTGTCCTTTGGCTTTCAGAACGTAGAAGAATACAACAAATGGAAGTTTTACAACAGCCCAAACATCCTGGAGGTCCTGGAGGAGTTTCCTTCTGCTGAGGTCTCAACAGCTTTCTTGCTGACTCAGCTGCCCTTTCTGAAGCCCAGGTACTATTCTGTCAGCTCCTCCTGTGACATGACACCCAGAGAGATTCATCTGACAGTTGCAGTTGTAAACTACAAGACAAGAGGTAATGAATTGTTGCTGTCACCTCTTAATCAAATGATATTTAGGCTGCACCGTGGTGCAGGGCAACACTGTGCCTGCCACACGGCACAGAGCACATCTGTAAGAAGAGGTTTGTGTTGGGGTGGCTGCAGAGTGGTTTATAGCAGTGCAGAGGGTCATGGGTGTCAGGATTTGCTGCAATCCTGCAGCATCCTCATCATCATCAGTCTATCCTTGGTTTAGGAATCATTGCTAGGTCCACACTTCCTTAAACCCCAGAATGTGAAGGGGAAGCTGTGCTCTATCTTAAACTGGAGAGGCTGTGGCTGCTGACAGAGCTGCCTTCCCTTGCTCAGGTGGACAAGGACCTCTGCACCACGGAGTCTGCAGCACCTGGCTGAACACAACAGCCCTCAATGAAACAGTTCCATGCTTTGTACGCAGGTGAGAGAGGGGAAAAGGAAAAACCCAAACCCAGCAGCTCTTAGCTCATCTTCTTCAGTGGCTTAGTTCATTCTTTGCATGTGATTTGCATAGATTCATGGAATGGATTGGGTTGGAAGGGACCTTAAAGATCATCCAGTTCCAACCACTCTGCCATGGGCAGGGACACCTCCCACCAGCCCAGGCTGCTCAAGGACTCATCCAACCTGGCCTTGAACACCTCCAGGGAGGAGGCAGCCACAGCCTCCCCAGGCAGCCTGTGCCAGTGTCTCACCCTCACTGGAAAGAATTTGTTCCTAATTTCTTCCTTTCTTTTTTTCCAAGTGCCTGGGGAGTGCCAGTTGGAATATCAGAGTTTGAGAAAAGAGGGCACTCCCTGTCTTGCAGAGATCAGACCCTTCACTGTCTTATGTTTAGCAAAATCATAAATCCCTAGCAAATTCTGAAAGAATTCTGTCCACAAGGCACCACTCCCCTGCCTGCACTCCCACTGCAGAGCAAACAAAGCGAAGGGAGCAAGCAGCAGCTCAGCCCAGCAGTATTTCCAGATTGGGAACCTGGGCTTTGCTGCTCAAAATCAGTCAGGAAACTGACAGTGAGATGTCAGTCACAAGCTAATCACCTCATTAATATACTTTCCCCCTGCATTTTAGTGCTAATGAATTCCACCTGCCAGAGGAGCCAACCAAGCCGTGCCTCCTGATCGGCCCAGGGACAGGAATTGCTCCCTTCAGGAGCTTCTGGGTGCAGCGTCAGTATGACCTGGAAAAGAAAGGTACCTGTGGGGACTGCCACAACTCCTCCAGCAGCAGAAGACATCCCTGGTCCTCCAAAGTCTCTACAGATGGAGACAGCCAGAAATGTTAGCCAAGGAAACCTCTCTGTCATCCTGAAGCAGTTCACCCATCCCACCCGAGACCATTCTGATGGTCTTGAGATGTTTGGTCACTTGGAGGGAGCAGCTGCTGTGTCCTTGTAGATCTGCCATGGTCAGTGACTGCCCCAGGTGCTCACACAGGGGCCACAATGTGCAGGGGAAACACTTTGGCCTGCCTGTATCAGCCCCTTCGCGGAACCTGCTCCAGCAGCGGATTCCACACAGTTCTCCAAGGACTTGGGCGGGTTCAGTGCTGCTGCAAGACCCTGAAATTAAAAGCACACACAGAGACACAGACTCTCTCCTTCTCAGGTGACAAAGGCTGGCTAGAAAATAATAGAATTACAGAATCCCAGGTTGGAAGGGACCTCAAGGATCATCTGGTCCAACCTCTGTGGGCAAACCCATGGTTTAGACAAGATGGTCCCACTGGAGTCTCCTCAGGACTAACTTGTCCCCATCAGCCCTCATCTTCCCCATCCAACCCCTTGTAAAAAGGGACTCTCCATCTTCCTTGTAGCCAGCCTTTAGACATGGAGAGAAGTTCCCCCTGAGCCTTCTTTCTCAAGGCTGTGCAAGCTCAATTCTCTCAGCCTCTCCTCACACAGCAGCTTCCCAGTCCTTGGCTCTTCTTTGTGGCCCTTCTCTGGATCCTCTCCAGCCTGTCGGCATCTCTTTTTCTGGATGGTGGTGACCAAAACTAAGAACCCAGAATATCAGGTGTGGAATAGATAGCTGTCCCTAGCTAGTTCCTGTGGGAAGAGCCTTAAGGGATCGTGCCCCTTGCCTGGAAAGACAACAATCTTCCCACTGTTGGTTGCAGGGATCAGAGCTGGCGACATGACGCTGGTGTTTGGCTGCCGGCAGCCAGACCTGGACCACATCTACAAAGAGGAAACTGAGGAAATGAGGAGGAAGGGCATCCTGAAAGAAGTCTACACAGCTTACTCCAGACAACCTGGCCAAGCTAAAGTAAGGCTGCTTCCTGTGTCCTCTGAGGGCTGGCTCCTTGCAGAATGGTGCCCCAAGTGAAGATGTGGGCTCTGTTTAACAGTGGTCTGTAAAACAGTGTTGACATTTTGCTTCAGTGTCTTGTGAGCAAGGGACAAGAGGCCCTGACCTGCTCCTTCAGCGTGAAGGAGACTCTTGCTGTGCACCTCAGTACGGGCAGGCTCTGGAAATCCAAACCCTCACTGTCACAGAGAGGCACTAGGAGTGCAAACAGCTTTCAAAACCAGAAGCTGGAACATTTTCAGAACACTTAAGTTTGGCAGGCTTTGGTTAGCCTGTGAGTTAGAAATGAGTTGGCTCTGGCCATTTGTCACCATTTCAGTGACACACTGACCCTGGGAATTAGCTTTTTTGGATGAACTCTTTGCTGGAGGAAACAACAGTGCTTAAGCTGCCCTCTTCAGCTGTCCTGCTCTCCAGGCGAGTTAGGAGGCTTTGGCACTTGGAACTGGCTCTAAAATAAGAAGTGCCTTGGTCTGCTCTAGTTTTAATCAGGAGACAGATCTAGGCTTCAGTCTTGGGGCTGGTCAAGACAGCATGAAGACATCTTCCTGCTCCTTTGCTGTGGGGCACCACACAGCTGGGCTAGATAGGGCACTTAGCCCCTGACCACAGAGACCCGTGTTGGGCTTGGAAAAGCCAATAGGCAAAGCAGCATTTGAGAGCCTTTTCTGATGCTCCTTTTTCTGCTTCTAAGGTCTATGTCCAAGACATTCTTACAAGCAAGCTGGAGACCAAAGTGTGCAACCTCCTGCAGAAGGAGGAAGGGCACCTGTACGTGTGCGGAGACGTGCGCATGGCCAAGGACGTTGCTCAGGCTGTGAAGGGGATGCTGGCCAGGAGGCTGAACCTCACAGAGCAGCAGGCAGAGGAGTATTTCTTCCAGCTGAAGGTATGATCTGACACCCAAGGCATTCCATCCAGTCAGTGCTCCAGGGTGGGTCAAAGAAGTCTTCAAAGTCATGCCCAAGATCCTGCAAGCTGCTGTGAGCTGAATGCATGAGGGGAAAAAGCTTGTAGGGTTCTTTGGTTAGCATGTAAGAGCCACAGGTGGTGCTCTTCTCTTGCCTCTACCACTTTCCCCGGTGTCTGGGTGCTGGACATCAGCTTTGCAGCGTGGCTGGAACACCAGGAGTTTGGGACCTTGCAGTGCCAACAGAGGGAAGTGAGCTGAAGTGGTCAGTGAACGCAGCACCTGGGTCTGCTGGCTTCCTAGGACCCTCTGTTATCAGAACCCATCCTGGGGCACATCTCTGGGATTCAGCTTGGTTCCCCTTGCTGACAGGAACATGAGTTTGAGTGTCTCAGCAGTGACCTGAGGAGCAGCCAGGGGCACTTAATTAATCTCCTGGGTTTCCTTTCTTGTCCTGCAGAGCCAGAAGCGATACCATGAAGACATATTTGGGGCTGTGTCCCACATGAAGCCACAGGAGGTGGCCCACCAGCCACGAGGGAGCCAGCCTGTGGTGGACACAACCCTTGCACCTTTGTTGCTACTTTCAGAAGCCAAGGGGGCAGTCCCCTGCCTTACACACAGGGATACAGCTGTAGGCTCTGACTTCCAGACCTCAGCCCTCCCAGAGGGAAATGTCCACCAGCACTTTGGGTGCTATTTATTCTGAGACTTCTCTTGATGGATTTTCTTAGGAGTGAAGCAGCAAAGTATTTTTTTAACACCATGCTAGTAGAAAACTATTATCTTTTTGTAAATGCAGGGAAAATTTAGAGGGGTTTTGTTTTGTTTTTACAGTGTAACCTAGAACAAATCCTTTGGGACCTGCCCTGTTTGTGAGTTTATTTATGTGGGATTGTTTTGCTGGGCACTTCAGCTCCACTGGAGGGCAGGCACATGGATGGCTGTGGCTGCTTGGAGAGGTGCAGGCCCACACCTTGAAGCAGTATTTGCAAATGAGAGGAGAACAGAATGGTTTGTAGGTGGAAATACCTGCTGCAGGCACTGGAGGTGTGCAGACAGCTTGGTGGTTGGGAGCCCTGCTTGGTGTGCTGCTTGCTGTTTGACGGGGGTCGGACACGAAGATCTCCAGAGGTCCCTTCCAGCCCCTAACATCCTGTGATCTGCCATCCTCTGCTTCAGGTGCCTGCCCCTGGATTGTTTTGTTACAGAGCCCGTGGCAGTGAGGTTCAGAACACTCAGAAGCACTTTGTCCATTGGATGCTGTGCTCTGCTGACTCGACTTGTTTGTAATAAAAGCTGTGTTTATACTGAGCCCAGCGAGTGGCGTGCAGTGAGCGTACCTCTGGCTGCTGCTGGCTTCAGCCTGCAAGAGCAGAGTTAGGCAGGTTCCCAGGTTCTGGTGCCTGAGCTGCTCTGCACACAGGGATGGTGGTGAAGTGCCTCTGGAGCCCAAAGAAGTGTGTGCAGGGAGGAGGGGGCTGCTGTGCCTGATGCCCTCCTGCTCCTCAGGGCAGAGGCTGAGGCTTCAGACACCCAGGTTGTGATTGCTTGGATGCAGCTATGGAAAGGCAGGTTCCAAACTGCTCCAGTTCACAGCTGAGGGGATAGAACCTTTGAGCCTGAGGTTCTGTGGGGTTTGAAATTGAGTGTCCTTGCCCTTCAAGTTTAATTGAGAGCTGAAGTCATTCTTCTTTGTGAAAGACAACAAAGCTCAACTGATCTTAAGCTCCTTCGTGTTTGCATGACAGATCTCACTGAGATGGCTGAAATGTGAAATGCTGCTTGCTGATGCCCTGGCCTTTCTCCTGCAGGACAGCACAAAGCTGCTGTTCTTTTCAGCACAAAGCTGTTTGGCAGCAGCAAAACGTTCCTGGGATGGTGGCATTTGCGCTGGGCAGAGCAAAGCAGCCTGCCTGCTGCTGGCTCTGCAGGTGGAGGCTGTGGCAGGGCTTGGCTGGCTCTGGGGGCTCTGGCAAGGGCCAGGCAGCTGCCCAGTTCCCTGTGGTTGTGTGGGGCCAGAGCTGTGGGAGCCCTGCGGAGCTCTCACAGAGCATGGGTGACCAAACCTGCCAACGTTGTCTGCAGTGTGGTGCTGCCAGGAGGGAGCTGATGGCGTTCTGACCTCCCCAGGGAGGTTGTGGAAGTGGAAGGGATCCTGGTGAGAGAGGAGGACATGGGGTCAGGCTGAGGTACAGGCAGGGCTGATCCCTGGATACTGTGGGTGCTGGTGGGTGAGGAGCAAGGAGGGGGAAAGGGGCTCAGGGTCTGAGGAACGAGTGGCACGTGGGTAGGAGGCAGCTTCCCCACACAGTTCAGTGCTCCAAGGAAGCCAGACAATGGCATTCTTAAACCATGCCACGACTTGACCCATGACAGAACAGTGTGACTGGCAAACACTGCTCCTTTGGCTGGGCAGGGCAGCTGCTGCAGCACACTGCCCTTTGTCTTTGGCTTGTGAAGGCTTCCCAGGACCTGGCACCATCAGAAAGCCTCCCGCTGTGTGCTGAGCTTTGGCAGCTGCCAGCACAGCCGTGGTGGGTGCTGCTGTGGTGTGTGTGAGCTGTGAGCTGGGCAGGCTGTGGTGAGTGTGAGCTGTGAGCAGGGAACACTGTGGTGAGTGTGAGCTGGGCAGGCTGTGGTGAGTGTGAGCTGTGAAGGCTGTGGGGTGTGTGAGCTGTGAGCAGGGAACACTGTGGTGTGGGTGAGCTGGGCAGGCTGTGGTGAATGGTGAGTGGTGAGTGTGAGCTGGGCAGGCTGTGATGAGTGTGAGCTGTGAGCAGGGAACACTGTGGTGAGTGTGAGCTGGGCAGGCTGTGGTGAGTGTGAGCTGTGAGCAGGGAACACTGTGGTGTGGGTGAGCTGGGCAGGCTGTGGTGAATGGTGAGTGGTGAGTGTGAGCTGGGCAGGCTGTGGTGAGTGTGAGCTGTGAGCAGGGAACACTGTGGTGAGTGTGAGCTGGGCAGGCTGTGGTGAGTGGTGAGTGTGAGCTGGGCAGGCTGTGGTGAGTGGTGAGTGTGAGCCGGGCAGGCTGCAAACCTGCTCCTGTCTTCATTTGACTGTGAGTAGATGAGGGGGAAAAAGGGTCAAAGCACAATTGTGTAACACTTGCTTTATCCAGAGGCAAGATTTATTCACTGAAAAGATTCCTACATATCCAGAGTTCATTAGCAGAGAGTGCATTTCTTTATATTTTTTCCTTTTTCCCCTCTTTTTTATCTTTTCCTTTTTTTCTTCTTTTTTTTCTTTTTATTTTCATTTTTTCAGCTTTTTTTTTCCTTTTCCTTTTTTCTTCTTCTTTTTTTTTTTTTTTATTTTATCTTTTTTTTCTTGGTTGCATAAACTACTCCAGGACCTGTTGTTAATACTAAGTGGTTTTAATTAATTTAATAGCAATTCTGGAAGACACTCAGTTGATAGAAAATATTTTAAAAAAAGAAAAAAAAAAAAAAAAAAGAAACAAAACCAACCAAAACGAAACAAAAAACCCCACCCAACCCCTTTTTGTCCTGTACAAAGTTTACATCACATTTGAGCAGAAAAGGTGTCCGTGGTCACCACGACAGACTCCAAGTACATTCACGACTGACGTGTGGCTTTAGCAGCATTTTACAGCCGGCTCGATGCCTGCAGGGCACCCAGGGACAGGAGACGGCCCCTCCCCGCCCGCAGCGCCCTGCGCTTGCGGCTCCTCTGCCTTGGGTCCAGCCTGTGGCTGTCTCTCACACCCCGATTGAAACACGTCGCCCCCAGCCTCTCTGATGGCTCTGGGCGGCTGCGGCTTGCTTCCAGGAGCGGCTTATGGGTGTGAAACACGGAATACAAGATCAGGGGGAACTAGAATCCCAAACGTGGTGATTAAAGGCAGGGTTTGAACCCCCGCCTGCTCCCAGGACGGCAGCAGCAGGGTGGTTCCCAGGGGGAAAGTGATTGAGAAGCCTTCGCAGCCCGTGTCTGAATTGCACCCGGGGGCAGCAGTAAGGGAGGACAAAGGGTGAGAGGGTTTGAGTGGTTTGGGGGGTTTCGTTGTTGAGCTGTAACCGGGCTGGTTCCCCCCGTGCTGGCTGTCCTGCCAGCTGGTTAGAAACACCCCCAGAAGGAGCTGGGCTGCCGGCGCAGCCCCTGCTCAGCAGTGTCACTGCCGGCGGGGCAGCCAAGGAGATGCTGTCTGCCTGCAGGCTGGGTGCTGGGCTCCCACATCCCTATTTTGGGGCAGAAACAGGCAGTGAGGAGCACACCGAGGTGCCAGAGGCAGCCGAAGGGCTGTGCAGCACTGCCCACCCCGGAGCAGCAGCTCCCACCTGAGGGAGCCCAGCACAGCGAACCCTGCAGAGGGGCTCAGCTGCTGCTGGGGTGAGCAGCCCCCGTGGGGATCCCTGCTGCAGGTTTGTGTTGTCTGAGCTGGGGAAAGTTCTGCTTCCACCTGCTGACTCCAAATTATTGTGAGGGAACAAACAGGAGTAAGTCTTGAGGGGAAGCTGGTGCAGGGTAAATTCACCATGGAGCTAGAAGGGAGTTATTTGCTGTATAAAGGTGGAGGAGGAAGGAGGTGAGGAACACCACACCAAACCAGATTTTAAGTCTCTGGATCTGAGACACATTGAAGTCATCCATGAGAGACCTGCAGGCCACAGCAGGAAGCCCTCTGCTCAACAGAACTCAGGAATTCTTTTTGCCATTTGTTTTTTTTTACAGAAGCCAGCCACCTCGAAGTAGCCAAACTGGGTGCTGGTCTCTTTGCCTGCCTTGCAGAGGCCTCAGAGCTTCTCTCCTTTGCTCACATCAACCCCTTGTGATGATGGTGAAAGTGTGTGTGTGTGGGGTGTGACATACTGGTGCTGTTGGAGAGGTGACATTGGTGGCTTCCAGGGAGTCCCAATGCATTGCCTCAACAAAAGAAAGTGCAGTGAGGACAGGCAGGCTCTGAGTGGGGCATGTGTGATGGGGGTTCTCCACTGGCCCGGCTGGCAGAGGAACATGAAGTGGAGGCACAAAGGAGCCTCTGCTAACAGTGCTTGTGGGATGATGCAGGTGTCCCCTTAAATGTGGCAATCAGATGTGAGCAGCTGCATCCTCTACAACCTGCACAGCACCTGCTGGAGAGGGGGTGGGAAGGAGCTGACCTTTGAAACAAGTCAGGCCCTCCAGACCAAGATCCAACTTGCCCTGCTGCAAGACTTCTGCCATCCTTGTCTTCCCCCACTTCTGCATTTTCAAACCAAACACCTTGCACATTGGAATGAGCCCAGCCCTAGGAGCCACCAACACTCTGTGTGTGGGGGGTGACTTTTGCTCTGTGCATCAAGATCCTACTGGACACATCCTTTAGAGAGGCCTTTTCCCCTTGTCTCCCTTGCCTCTCCCTGCAGAAATGGTGCCTGGGGCAGCAGGAGGGGACTTCGGCTGTCCAGTGCTGCATCTCCAGAAACACTGCCAGGTCAGGAGACCAGAACTTGTGCCTGCAAGTCTGGAGGCAGACTCTGGGCCCTGTTTGCAGAGCTGTAACAAGTTCTGGTTTGTCTTTTGCAAGGCCAGCAGGTCTTGGCTTCCTACAGGAGAGTGTGAAAACCAGCAGCTTGCTTGTGAGCTCTGTGTGGAAGTCTCCCACTGATCTGGACTCGTGTGGGTGCAGTCAGGGTGAGCCAGAGCCTGGACCACCCTGCTGAAACCAACCCCAGAGCTCAGACTCACAGAAGGTCAGGGGGTGGAGGGGGCCTCAAAAGACCATCTCATCCAACCACCCCCTGCCAGAGCAGGGCACACAGGTCTCTCAGTGGCTGGTTTGGGCAGATCTTGATGCAATAAATGGATTTTTACCTCAAGCAATGCAAAGTGCAGCCTGGAACTCCAACCCCTTGCACCAGGTCCATCTCTATTGTGTGAGAAGCCAGGTCCCTGCTCCCAGCCCCCGTGCAGAGCTCCTGGGCACGGCAGGGCACTAGCAACACATCTTCTCTCAGTGCTACTGGAGAGTGGCTGTAGGTAGGCTGGATTCATCGTTTATTATGTTTAAAAAAATAGAGTTCAGACGAAAGTATCCTGTAAACATTCCTCCAGGGGCTGCTGCTGGGGCACAGCGGAGCCGGGGCCAGCACCGCGGGGCTGGGCGCTGCCGGTGGCGCGGCGTGCGGCCGGGGCTGCCCCAGCTCCAGAGCTGGGAGGCTGCAGTGAAGGTTTCTGGTGCCGTGTGAGGAGCAGGCAGGGCTGTCACAGTGACACACCCAGCTAGAGCTTGGGGTTGCTGGGCTCCAGGATTCCCAAGCCAAATCTCTCAAAACGCAGGACAACTTTGCTACTGTTAATGCTGAAAAGAGCGGGGAGGGAGAGGAGAAGGGAGGGGCAAGAGTTATTTATTTCTAGTTGTTCTTACAAAGCCACAGTCCTACAAAAGGGACTCAAAGGGGTTAGGCTCTGACCCAGTACAACTTGGGATCACCCAGCAAAGAGGCTTAAGTAATTAAGCAGTAACTAACGTGTGAACTCACTCCTGCTGACCTCACCAGGGCAAACACACAGCACAAAGCTGACTGGCCTCAAATGGGAGGCTTTCCCCAGTACCTAAGGTGGGCAGATGCCCAACACTTGTCCTCGGTGGGCACTTGGGTTCCTTAGAGTATAAAGGAAGGAAAAATGAGTTACAGAAAAAGGGGTGTTCAATGTGTTGTAACACCCCAACAGAACAAACCCAAAGCCATCGGCTCCTCCTCATGGGCTTGTAGTGAGCACACAGAGATGTCCTTTCCCTCACCCTGAGCATGGCTGGAACCATCCTTGACTTCAAACTGCCTCCCTGAGCAGCCAGCCTGGAGAGCTGGCTGGAGGCTCTGAGAGAAGGTGGCTGTGTTTGTCCTTACTGAAGACAGCAGAAAGCTACCTGGTCCCTGGTGCACCTTCTCCTCTGTCCCTATCCTCTCCCCTCCAAAACAGGATTGAAAGATAGACCTTTTCTAAAAGGCACGTTTGCTGTGTCACCTGCAGCTCTGCAAACCCCAACGCTGGGTTGGACATTTTGCTGAACAGGGGATGTAAACAGGAGCAAAGGATTGAATTCACAGCACTGGCTTTGCAAGGGGAGGAGGAAGAGGAAGAGGAGGAGGAGGAACTGAAGGGCTGCTCTTGCTTTCCTCCTCTCTTACACAACACCGTGGCTGGTGCTGCTCTGGACAGGTCTGGTCCCAGGAGCGGAGCATTCCGTCAGGGGCTGTGCCTGTGCAAATGTCCCTGTGTGCTTTCAGTCCCCATGCCCCCAGCCGAGCGCTAAGGACGACAGGCACCACCTCAGGCTGCAGCTGGGAACCTGCACCCCTCTGCCTCCTGAGACTGGCAGGACATGCACAAGTCACAGCAGCATCAGGAAAGCCCCGAGGTGCCGGGCAGGGCAGGCAGCAGTGGCTGCTGCTGCTGGCAGCTGGTTAGTCAGAGAGCAGATCACCAGAGCCTTGCCAGGAGGAAGGTGCAGCTGCTGAAATGCTTCAGGGGTGAAAGGTGGCCACGTTGTTAGACAGTAACTTCTTGCAGACAGGAGTTGTTATTCAAGCTAACAGCCCACACCAAGCAGGAAAGGCAGAAAAGGAGAACGTGGATAAAGTGTTGGTTATGTCCAGGGGTTAATTCGTGGTTTGGTTTTGCTTTTGTAAATGGAAGGTGATTGTCCAGGCTGCCGGTTAGGGTACAACACATGGAAGCATGCAAGGTGGAGCCCGTTATTGCACCAGGAGCTACAACCTACAGAGAAACACGGGAGGGGAGGGAAAAAGACAGGGTGAGAGTTAGTTTGCAATTACTGAAAGCAAGCCCTTGAGAACCACTCACGACAAAGGACACCCCAGAAGAGAGCAGGGGAAGGGGGGTTAGCGCCGCTGCTTCCCGGAGGAGCTGCCGGAGGGGACATGAGCGTGTCCCCAGGGGGCTGAGTCTGAGCAGGGCTCTGGCTGGCACAGCTTCGAGGAGAGGCTCCCAGCGTGACTGGAATAGAACAGTCTGCAGGGGATGAACACCGACTGAGCTGCCTGCTCTTGCCTTTCAATGAGCACTAATGCAGCTGTCAATGCTGCTAATTAACACTGACACTTAAAGCACTTCTCCATTAACTGCACTGAGCAGAGGAAAAGCAGCAATGGATGCAAAGTGCTGAGCCACTTGTGGGGGTGCAGGGCGGGGGGCTGGTCTGTCTACCCAGGCAAAAGTAATGAGGGGAGCTCCTACACAGACATTGTTCTGCAGCTGCTCAAGAGCAGCTCCCCATGGAAACACTAATCCAAGAGGATCAGCTGGCAGCCTGCTCTGGAATGCAGCACTCTCCTGGCCTGACCGCCCAGATGGGAAGCGTGGCTTCGTTTCAGTGCCAAGGAGAGAGCCTGGTTGTGTGCTGGGGAATGTGTGGCGAGCCTGGCTGCTCTGTGGGGTCAGGTTAGGCAGGTGCAAAGATGTCAGACCAGTCGGCAGCTAATGACCCAGCACGAGTGGATTGTGTTGCACAGAGAAATGGGGCAGGGAAGTGCTCACAGAGCCACGGTGCTGGGCTGCAGCCTCCTTCTGCAGGGAAAACATTCCCAAAGGACACTGCTGCATCCTGCACAGCTCCTGGCAAAAGAGATGCTGCCTTCATAGCATAGTACAGCATGGCTTTAACACAGCCCTTGAGGGGGAAGTGTCACAGGTGAGGGTGGATGACTTAAGGAATGGATAATGGAGAAGCACAAGCAGAGGCAGCTGGGTGCAGACCTGGCCAACACAAGCTGTGCCACCAAGAGGGCTTGGTATGCTTCAGGCCAGAAAAGGAACAAAAATGGTGGTTTGTTGCTGTTTTTTTTTAATTCAGACAGAAGGCCTGATAAGAAACAATCACATGCAGGTCCATCTTTCATCTCAGATTTTGTTGGTTTCCCTTTAAATGCTTATTTGAAGAACTGTAGACAATTGCAGTCCCAAGGACTGAGGGGCAGCTGTGACAGCTCTGCAGGAGCAGTGAGTGGGGAGGCTGCAGGAAGTCTCCTTGGCAGTGTCACAGCACATAGGGGCAGGCTCTGATGATGCAAAGAATAACTGCCCCAGGTAAGGCCACCCCAGCCCTTTGTTGTCCCTTTCTAAAGGAGTGTTTGATATACAAACCTCCCTGCCTACTGCAGGCGAGACCCCAGAGAGCTCTGCTCATCAGAGAGCAGGTGGTGAGCGCTCAGAGCTTGCTGCCAACAGTCTCCTTTTGTACAGAGGTGAGGCCAGAGCCTGGGAGAAGCATCCCCCACTCACAGCTCTCAGCCATGGGGATGTGTCAGGGCCCCAAGTGCATGGTGGGGAAACTGCACAGGGGACAAATGGTGACAAAGCCCCAGCCAAAGCCCAGCCACCGAAGCACAAACTGCTGTGGCAGTCACCACGCAGGCAAACAGCAGCATTGGTTAGTTATGCTAAGGTTGTGCAGGAAGGGTTAGGGAATGCAAAGGGGTAGAGTAAACATCCAAACAGAGTAAATCAGTGTTAGAGGGGCAGCAGATGAAGATAAACACTGAGTGAAGAAGGTGGTAAATGGGCATTGGTGGCAAACACATCTGATGGGGCTTTCTGTCTCTTGGCTCCAGAAATTGTACCTGCTGTGCTTCCACTTGATTCTGCTAGGAGTGAAACTGGGCACCAACCTTCTCTGAGGGACAGGTTAGCTGTGGGAAGGGAGGCTGAAAGTCTTAGGCTTTGTGGTGTTATGCTCACCCAGTCTGAACTGGAATGAGTTTGCAGGTCTGGTCTGTCTGGGATGTACACTCAGAGGCTTTGAGGGACCTCTTCCAGTTCTGACAGTTGATCCTATCAGACCTTTCCTCCCCAGCTGTGACACAGAAACTGACTCTGAAAGTATCACAAGCTGACAAGGATTTACACTGACTTCTCCTGACTGACCTTTCCTTGGTGCAGATCTTGACCTTATTCCAACCAGATTCAGTCCAAACATTGCCACTTGTTCCTAGCTGTCAGTTTCCTGCACCTTCATCATCTCTCAGTCCCTTGACATACGATTACAACTTGCTTTGGTCCCTCCCCAGAAGTCAATTACTGAGTCAGGATGAATGAGTGCTCTCTCCTGTAAAGAGGAGGAGGAGGGGGATGGATATTTTTTCCCCACATGCTCCTTGAGGAAGGCTCTGGACTTAGGACTCTCTCCCAAAATTTGACATCTCAGAGTGACAGGGAAACAGTGGCACCTTGGTCCTTCCCTTGCTCACTCAGTACCAGCCACTGTGGGGGAAAATTCTAACCACTCTGGGGGCATCACTGGTGGTGGATGCTCTCTGAAACCAGACAGGCAGCTTGGATAAACAATCTACTGAAGGAGGGAGGCAAATATCTTCAAGTAGGAAATGAACTGTCTGAAGCACACCGACTTAATTGCAGCATTTCCCAGCGCCCAGGGAAGCGGAACAGCACGCTGCCGCGCTCCCCCAGAGCTCTGACAGCCCCCGGGGAAGGCAAAACAAAACACAGGGATAATCCAATTTGGAGCAGCACCAACGTTCTGTAACAGCAGCAAATACTCACTCAGCAGACTTCCAGAAGTGGCCTGGGTGGGAGAGTCGCCGGTTCAGCTTTGGCAGCTTTTCAAGCATATCCATGAGGACAGTGAAGCTGGGCCTCTCGCTGAGATCAAACGACCAGCAGGCAGAGAGAATTTCCTGCACAGGAGATTTGGGGCTCATTATCTCCATTCAGTTCACAGGTCAACTGCAGACCCAGCACTGTGATCTGTGTGAGCCCAGCCAGGGGTGTGTTTAATGGAGCCATTGGCCGTGCTCACAGCATCCTGCACGCCCGCTCCGCCTGACGCTTATGGGCAGAAGCTTAGCACCTAACCTGCTGCCACACTCTAAATCTGTGCTCTCTCTCCTGCCCTTTAGAGTTCTAACACAAATAAAACAAATCTCCTGTCTAAGCAGCTGCCTCTTTTCCTGGGGGCAGCTGTGCAGCAGGATTGCTGCAGCTGAGGTACTCACATTGACTTCTTTCCCCAGGCTCACAGTGGCAAGGACTTGTCTCACTCCCTCGCCGCTCCCAATCTGCCAGATGAGTGCCTCTGCAGGCTGGCTCTTGAAAGGCCACTCTCTTGCTTGGAGCTCATACCACACAGTCCTGCAACATCAACACACAAATCAAGGCTTTGCCTGCTCTTAAGAGAGATACAAACCCCAACCCTGCTCCAGCTCCTTCAGACAAGCCAAGCCCTGGAAGGTGTAAGGAGGCTGTGCTGCAACTCCCTCCTGCATGCCTCCGACCCCTGACTTTTGTAGTAGGTGAGAAAAGAGCATCCCAGCGACAGTCCTGAGCCTCTGAGCAGAGGAGCCCTGGCTCACAGGGCTCAGGTCTGTGACAAAGCTCATTTCGGCAAGCTCCCACGGTGCTCTTGGGCATCCCTCTCTTACCCAAAGGCATAGATGTCTGCAGCTTTGGAGAAGGGCAGCTTGTCTTCATCTTTCCCAGGGGCCATCTCACGAACGATCTCAGGGGCCAGGTAGCACAACCAGTCATGAGGCAGCTTCAGCTCATTCTCCCTCCTGATCCAAAAGGAAGAAGTGGCACTGAAACTGCTGCTTAAGCCAGAAGCAGCACAGTGACCCTCTCTGTGCTCCACCTAATGCCTTGACTTCATTTACTCAAACGTTTTCCCTGACAATTCCTTTCTGGTTTTCTTGCTGTGTTAAGAACCAGGCCTGTGTTAGCCTGACTCTCCAGCCCATTCTTGGGCTTCAGGTTTTCTTTGCTCTGTGTTCTGAGTCCTACTCCACGCATAACCTGCCAGCAAGCTGCTATGGGAGCTGTAGAAAGGACTCTGCTAAAAAGAAAACGAAGTGGACATTGCAGAGATGTGTGGTATGCACCAAAGCAACCCACAGCCCTCGCCTGGACCGTGCAAGGCGTCACAGCCTCTGTCTACCTGCTCATTAGTTATCATTCTAGAGGTGGACCATGCATTGAAACCTCCACTTACCTTCCCTCCTGAACCACACCCGAGATTCCAAACAATCCAAAGTCAGTGATCACCACTTTCCCATTGTCATAGAAAACATTCTTGGACTTCAGGTCCTTGTGCACAATCCCCTTTGCGTGGAGATAGCCCATGCCCTGGGGAGCACACACACAGATGGAGACACTGGTTCACTATGCACAAGCCTGGGCATCCTTTGCCTCTTCAGCACTGCAGTAGGAATGATTCACTGTGAGTGGGGACATAGCAGCTGTCTGACTTGGGCAGGAAGGGTGCAAGGGAAGCCTTGCAAGGGAGCAGATCTCAGTGCTCAGCCTCTGAGCTGCTTTCCATCCCCTGCACGGTGGGGCTGCTGGACGGGTACTCTTGGTTCATGCATTAAGTAGCTGTGGACTTCACAATCCTGAAGCAGTCTGTATGTGTAACAGCAAGGATCAGCTGACCCAGGCTTGCTCACTACAGTCACAGGCTTGTTTCTGCCAGGAAAAGAAACTGTAGCTTCAGAAATGCTTCTTCACTGGAGCAATACTAAAAGCACAGAAAGCACCGAGCAGGCCTGGGAAAAAATGCCATCTCCTGCAGAAGGAGTCACCTTGGCTGCAGCTGCTAGCAAAGAGAAGGCACTGGGAAGGAAACCTGCCCTGCACATCCTTCTTCATTGCTCTTTATCTGAGTTCTGCCTCCCCAGCCCCTCATTGACAAGCCAAGGCTCCATTCCTTTCCCTACAGGCCTTTAGCTTGCTGCCCACTAAATCAGCACTTGGAGCATCTCCTGTGCCTCAGAGAGCCTCTGCAGCCCCTAAGCTCCTGCTGGGGCACTGAGACGTCTCCATGAGCACAGGGACCCCTCCTCACCTTAATGATCTCCTGGGCGATCTGCCTGGTCTTGTTGATGTCCAGGGATATCTTGGGGTCCCGCACGAAGGAGTGGAGAGTCCGCCCCTTGCAGAAGCTACAGGAAAGGGGAACAAGGAGCCTTGAAAAGGTCTTTAAAGCACTGGAGGGAAATCAGAGTGGAACAGTGGAGGTGCAGCTGGTTTTCTTATCGCGCTGAGAGCCCTCTCCCACTGCTGGGAAATGCCATTCTGGAGAACTTCAAGGACCCAACCAGTTTACATCTGTGTGGGTGTGCACATGTACAGGAGACCTATTGTTAAAGCCTGCTCAAGGACATGCCACCAATGCTTCTGTATTATTCAGAGATCCAGCTGATGTTATGCTGCTCTGACATCCAAAGTCCAGCTCCTGCTGCTGGTGCTGCTGGTGCTGCTGCTCACTGGAGCAAGAAACTCTTTTTGGAAGTGGCAATCAGAAATGACTAAGAACCTTCCTGGCCAGGCTGTGGAAGCAGCATGCCCTTGGCCTGACTGAAATCCAGCCTGCATCTGAGCATCCCCCAAAGCTGTTATCTAGAAGCTAAATGGTCCTCATCTCAAATAAACACTGAAAACTGAAGGGAAAAATTTTGATTGAACTGAAGGAACATTTTTGCCTTATCAGCAAAGGAACTGTTGCATTATCAGCCTCACACATTTATTGTCACTTGGCTGAACTGGAACCATCTGGAGGTACAAGGCAGGGAAACAGCCTGTTCCAGTTCTGGGTTTTTTTCCCCCCTTTCTCCTGCCCTTTGAATTTTCTTCTGCAATAATTCAAAACCAAAATTGCCAACAAATGTTACACATTCCCTACCAGGAGCCAGCTCTGGTGTCCAGAGCCCTGAGCAGCACAGCCTGCATTCGCAGCCGGCCACCTCCTGACTGCAGGGAGAGGTTTCGTTTTCTAGAGAATAAATAAATCCATTTCTAGCTATTTGGACTGTGATTATTATAAATCACTTGGAATCTGCATATTGTAAGTAACATGAAGAAGCCCTGTCCTTACCTGGTGATGATGGCTAGGTGAGGAGGGTTCATGCATGCCCCCATGAAAAGCACCACGTTCTCATGCCGGGTCTGTCTGTAGTTCATCACCTCCTTCTTAAAGAGCTTGAGATGATCCTGGTTGTTCCCATCGATCTCCAGCAGCCTGATGGCCACCTCCCCGTGCCATTTGCCCTTGTAAACCTTCCCCCAGCGTCCTTGGCCGATGGGATCCCCCAGTTCAATCTGCTCAAAGGGAATGTCCCACTCCTGCAGGTAGACGCTGGTCTGGCTGGGCTTGCGGTAAATCATCCCTTGCAAGTGTGGCCTCCTGTTTGGCAGATCTTCCACCTCGTCCTCATCATCTTCAGGTTCTGATTTATTAGTCTCTGGTTCTTCCACCTGCTCACAAAAAGAGAAAGGAAACATATGCTGAGAGTTCCACCTGAGGGGCAGAAGCAGCAAAGGCTGCTCTGAGAGAACTTCAGAGGGCTGGATGTTCACATTTGACTCCAGCTCTAGAGATACATCTCATGGACAAAGTCATTCCTGAAGGCTACAAAAGGGCAAGCCAGGAACGTACCTCTGCTTCACATTGAATTCCATCTGTGTCTGGCTGCTGCTGGGCACTGGCAAGAGAAGACAGGTTCAGGTTCACAGTGAACACAAGGGTTGTGTGCCCACCCCAGCTAGCAAAGGGAACTGCTTCAGGGGGAGTGGAAAGAAGCAAAACCAGAGAACAGATCTTGCTAGCACCTGAGCAGGTCAGAGAACAAGGCAATTACTGCAACCCTTCACAGATGAGGACTCTCTAAGCTTACTTTAGCAAATGAGGAACAAAGACTTGGATGTGATTCTCAAGGATTACCGGCAGGGATTGGTGGGGCAGTGGCATGGCCACGTTGTTGCCCTGCCTTCCATTCCTACCACTGAAACACCTCCAGTGGGGAGTGCTGGCAATGTAGGCTACAAACTTTTGCATGTCCTGCAATTCAGGTCATTAAAAAGCTGTTTGCTTGCAGCAGTGTGCCATGCTCTGTGTAAAGCTCCCTGACTTCCTCAGACCCCTCTGATCTCAGGAGTGCAACCTCACCACAACCAGGTGTGACAGGCACGGGCTTCTTCCTGCCCCATTCAAAGGAAGCTGTGTCCAAGTGGCAATCCCAGCACCACCCTTGCTGGCTGAGATTATGCTGTGAGCTCTCAGCTGTCAAGTTCAGGTTTGGCCACACCACAGCACTTTCAGACTGGTCTGCAGAGCAGCAGGGAGCCACTATGCAAATCAAGGCATTGAGAACTATACTTACTTAGTGTCTGCAGCTGTCTCTGGAGGCTGTGCTGCCTGTGCAGGACTGGGAATTTCTGGGAAAGCAGAAACATTTTGGGACAGAAATTTTACACTTTGGTCTCTTACAGATTGGAAGTTTTAACATTGCAACTGTGGTTATTTGCTTCTTGTTCAGGAGCTGTGACCTCGAGCACAGCCAGTAAGGTTTTCCACTGCTGTTCATTTCAACTGCACTCATCTCTCCTCGTGTGCCCCCTTCCCATTCACCTCCTCCTCTGTCACATCTTGCGAGGTCAGCCCTTGTCTGTGAACTGCTCACACACCTTCAGGTGTCTTGGACAATCAGAAATACAGATCCTCACAGAACAAGGATGTTGGGAATCATCTCTACTGCGGGCTGTGTGTTCCAAATGCACCTGGGTCTGTCCAGTGGCAGCCGAGCTTGGGCTGCAAATCCTTCCAGAATAAATAACCTGTCCCTGGCAACCCACAGCATCAATCCCCACCTGGGAAACAAAGAAGCTGTTTCTAAGGGGTCACAAACAGTTAGCTGAGAAAAGTTTGCATATGCAAATCCACTTCAGCATGTAAATCACATCCCTGCCTCCTGTGAGGGAGACCTTGAATTACCTACTGAGATAAGAGAAAGTCTGAGCTGGTTTAGATACTGGGGGGGGGGAAGAAGAAAGCAGAATTGTTGCTCTTGGGCAGCATGCAGAAGTTTACAAACAAGTTACTCTTTGGCAGCAGAAGCTGGTTAGTAGAATTAAACCAATCAACTCACCTGGGAAGATAAATTGTTGTCTATGCTGAATGTAGTAGGCAGCTTTTGTGTGTTTGGTTTGTTTTAAATTGTGGGGTTTGGAAAAAAAAAAAAAAAAAAAAAAAAAAAGAACAGCAGAACAAAAAAATTAGCAGCAGAAAACCAAAAAGAAGAAACAAACACAAACAAGTTAGAGAGGATCATCAGTAAGTGCCCCATGTGCAGTCAATGAATTAGTCCCAGCTCAGTGCTGGGAAACAGATTAGTGGATTATCAGCCTGCTGGAGGGGTGAATTTCAGCACATGCACTTTGGAGGGCTTGTGACAGATGACACTTCCCAAGTGAGAGCTCTGTTGCCAACAAGCAAAGGCTCTGCTGGGCAAACACTCAGACTGCCAGTGGCAGGAGCAAGCAGAGAGCCCAGGACTGCTAACAGGCCCTGGGAAGGTTGCCGCTTCGGTGCTCTCAGGTCTCCAGCTTTTCAGAGATGCATCCCGAGAAGCTGCAGCTTGGGAGCCCTCTGCAAGCATTATTCTGTTCTAATTTCAGTCCCTTTCAGCACTAGGTCCTAACACAAAGTAGCTGCAGTAAAACCCTTGTAGTAAACTGGCTCTGCTTCTGCTCTTTTGGAGCAGGCTACGACAGCAGCCTTCCCTCAGATCAAAAGCTGGATGCAAAATGTTGAAGCAGCTCTTGAGCAGCATTTCCAGAGCCAGGGAATTAAATCTATCCTCACTTTGTAGACCTTTGCCCTTGTCAGAAGTTCTCACCTCTACCAACTGTAAGAGTGCTGATGTGGGTTCTCAGCGTGTGATGTTTGTGGGCTAAATTCTTCCCCACAGATGTGTAAGGCAGTGGTTTGGAAATGAGTGTTGGGCTCCCTTCTGGAAGGGACCAGTAAAGTAACTCCTGCCAGGTCTCAGTTTTTACCTTTTGCTCATGATTTAAAGCCAGTGGGGACCAACCAGAGCAGGCAGCATGCATTTTACAGTACAATGAGAGAAGGGAGGAGAAAGAATGGAACTTTTGGTGGTGGTTGTTTTAGTCATTTTCAGAGAAGGAGAAACCAGAAAAATCAAACCCTTCTACACAAGGGACTTAGGACTAGGGGGAATGGAGCAAAACTAGAAATGGGAGGATGCAGATTGGATGTTAGGAAGTTCTTCCCTGTGAGGTGGTGAGACACTGGCACAAGTTGCCCAGGGAGGTGGTGGAAGCCTCATCTCTGGGGGTTTTGAAGCCCAGGCTGGATGTGGCTGTGAGCAACCTGCTGTAGTGTGAGGTGTCCCTGCCCATGGCAGGGGGGGTGGGACTGGCTGAGCCTTGACAGACCAACCCTGACAGTTCTGTGATTCTAAGGTGCCAACATCATTAAAAATCTGTCTCCTACAAAGGGGATCTTGTTGATACCACTTCAGAACTTGTAAGACCAGGCTATTGTCTTCTACCAGGTACTGAAGACAGCCCTTCACACCTTGCCTAAGACACCACCATGTGTTCAGCAACCCGCAGCTACCCCTGACGCCTGGTCAGCCTCTGCTTGCACAGAGGCACTTCTGATCTTGGCAGAGGTCTCCTGAGACAGCCAAGCTTACCTGGGAAGTTAAATCGGCCATCCCTCTGGCCCATAGGGGATGGGTTTGGGGGAGGGGTTGCACTGGGAGGGTTGGAAGACTGGAAAGGTGCTGGGGAAGATGGTGTGGATGAGGTTGTAGAAGAAGGATTACTGCTGGAGTCCAGATGGTTTATTGCTGGTGGGTGCTCCTGCAAAGCAAGGAAAGTCACTCGTGAGAAATGGGTAACAAGAAGGAATTCTCCTTCTTGTTGAGAAAGGGAAAGCACAGCAGAGAGAGGGAAGCTGTCAGCCACAGCCTGGCTCCTCTAAAGAGCAGGCAGCTAGGGCTGTGCACGACCTGTGTTTTACAAGGAGAAAATGTCACATATCAAAGTCTCCTTGCAACGTGAAAGCTCAAGGAGCCATTCTTGCTCCATCCAGCAAGACACTGCTGCCACCTCTCCTTACTGTAGCTCCTCAGTCACTTACAGGCACAAGAGTCACTCAGCCACCAGGTACCTTTTTAGTTAGTGCTTTGGGAAGAGTTCCAAACTGCGGTTCTGTTGGTCTGTCTACCGGGTTATTGATATCAGAAGGGACAGACTCTGTTCTTCTGATTTTTGTGACTGAAAAACAGGTCGGAGGAGGGAGAGAAAAGCTTTAATCAGACTTTTTATTCTGGTGATCCCACCAACCCCATTGAAATGCTAAGGATCTGCAGCAAATCACTTACTGGGAAGGAAGGATATTCTACAAGCAGGTGCCTCTTTAGTACATTTGTTGTGACATTTTAATCTGAAAGAGAAACATTAGATGTTAAATAGCAACTTGTTCTTTACCCCAAAAGGAGGAAGCCTACCCTTAATTTGTAATTCTTATGCTAATCTCCGAGGGAGTTCTGGAATGCTCCGGGCCCCAGAGCATCAGGCATTCAGATGAAGAACCCTATTATGGATGTCATTAGGCTAATGAAAGCCATATACATATCTTAGCATCTGATTTGGTTCGTATGGTTACCTTCACTGACTCTCAGCCAGCCACAGGGAAGCACTATAAATCTCAGAGCTCTGGTCTGAAAACCCAGGCAGAGGAGCAAAACCGCAGCCCTCAGCTACCCCACTCCAAGGTTTGCCCACGGCTGGGTAGGAAGCCCGTGGCAGGGAAGTAAATTCGGTTTGTGTGTGTGTGAAGATGCCAACCCAACACGTGAACTGTGCCAAAGCCTCCCTTTGCCAGTCCAGAAGCTGGCTGGGAGCACGATGCCCCTGCTAAGAGTGCATCAGAGGAAGGGAGAGGTGTCCCTGCGAGGCTGCAATGACCCAAGCGCAAAGTTCCCTGGGGAAGGTCATCCCTGGGTGCTCACCTGCAGTACTTACACTTCACCCCGAACATCATGCTCTTCTGACACACTTGGCAGATCTGAGATAACCAAGACTTGGTAGAGAACCTAAGCAGAGACAAGGAGGGGGGGAAATGCTGTACAGTGAGGCGCCTGAAGGCAGAGCAGCATTCGCAGGTAGGTGTGGACAGGCTCCTGAAAAGGGCAGTGGGGGTGTGGCAAAGGCTTCTCATTGTCTGCCCAAAAGCAGCTGAGAGAAGGCTGCCACCCAGGCTGCTGGCCTCTTGCTAGCTCTCCACTCTGGGAGGAGGGCTGAGAGGTGCTCAGAGGTGTCTCAGACAGGGTGTGCACGACAGCATCACATCTCTAGAAGGTCCTCTGGGAAGCCTCACGTCAGCCCAAGGTACCCAAGTGACAGAATATCAACTCTTGCCATTAACCCCCCTCGGGCTGGGACTGGGCTTCACCTCATGATACAAGCAAGCACTCTGAGAGGGAGCTCAATGCACACACTGCCAGTGCAGATCAGTCACTGGTGCCCCTCCTCGGGGCAGCAGGACATGCCACACGGTGCTGAACACCTTGGTAGAGCTGGGACCCAGTTTACAGTGGACAGGAGGGTCAGTACACAGAGGGTGGGCTTGGCATTAGAACTTGCTGCCCCCTTTTGGTTTGGATTTGGGAAGGAGGGATGCAGAAAGGGAGGAGGAGGAGGTGAGTATCTGCTCTTGCCCGGTAGAGAGGAGGCAGCACATCTGTACACATCTGTAGCAGTGGGTTAGAAAAGGCACTGCCACACTTTTGCTGTGCTTGGTCCCCATGCCCAACACTCCTAGTGCTGACACTCCACTCAGCACAGTCATGAGTCAGCTGGCTTTGTGAAAAAGGATTTCAGGTGCATGCATCAAAAAGGACAGAAGCTGAGACACACAGCTAAGGCTGGACTTGGTCAGTGAGGCTCCTGACCCAACTTCAAACCTATCTTTGAGCCAGGAGCACTAGAAAGAATCCTGCCCTGCTCTGAGCCCTCAACTTGTTCCCTTGGGGGCTGCCAGAGCAGGTGTTGCTTACCTGTGTGTTACAGCTAAGCCAAAGTCTCTTCGTACCATTTGAGGGGATCCTTGGGAGAGCTCTGGTGAGGACAAAAGAAGGTTTTAGGGAAGCATTACTCACAAGGGTGCTTGCCAGTCTAGCCAGAAACAAATCAGTCACTGTGGTGGATACTGCTACAGCACAGCTGATCCTGGCTTGTCCTCTGCTGAAAAGTTACTGCTAGGTAACCACTCTTTGATTTGCTTTCATCTGGAGGCAGTGTGAGGTGAGATTTGGGGGTGAAATCATTCCTCCTGAGGTTTGTGAAATCAGAATGGTTCTGTTTAGGGACTACAGAAGCTTATCTGGTTAGGTCTAGGCTGTTCCTGAAGTGGAAAGCCAGACTTCCCTCCCCACTGGTTCCCCACAAACACTACCCCCCAGTTTTCTTGCAGAGCCAGAGCACCTCAGCATGCTCTTTCGCACTGAGAAACGATCACCTCCGGTTTATAAACAGGGCCAGTGTGACCCAGAAGAATAAAAACACTGCTGTGAGATGACTCAGCTAGCTGAGCAGTGCAGAGAGGGGGAGAGGCTTCAGCGTGCCAGGCCAGCTCTCCACATCCTCAAGAGCTCTCAAGTACTCAGATTCTGGCACATGTCCTGAACTAAATTCTCCAGCCAGGCTGCAAATGTGGAGAAAGCTGGAGTCTGGAAATACCAACACATCTTCCAGGCTGGACTCTGTCAAGGCTTACAGAATCCACTCTCTTTCTTTGACCCTAGATGGCACCAGATTCTTTTTTATCACTATTTCAGTGCACTTTCAAAGCCATCTGTGGTCTTCAGCACCTTACAGCAGCCTTTCCCAAGGAGTATTGCTGATCAGGCCCTCCAAATGCAGAGTCCTCTGAAATTAACCACAGTACAGCAGCCAAGAAGGCTGAAACCCTACTGAGGAGTCCCAGGGAAGATGAAGAAGTTTGGAACTGAATGGAACTGAAAAGAGCTACAGTAGAGAGTTCAAAACAGGCAATATGCCAATGTGCAGAGAAGCACCAACGTTCTTCCCCTTGCATGTATTCTAATGCCTTTTTTTGTTTGGGCATGCTACATTAATTCTTCCCCCCCCCCCCCCCCCCCCCCGAGGACTGCTCCCATTTCTGCCTGCATTTCCATTTCATAGTTTTCTTTTCAGGCTCTTTTCCTTGCTGAAAGTAATTCCTGGGGGTTGTTTTGTTTGGTTTAAAGGGCATCAGACAGGTGTGTGGTGCTGGAATAGCCTTTCTGTGTTTTATGCTTTACAAAAAGCTGGGGCACTTTCCAAGATGCCTGGTTGGCTGTGTTGGCTTCCAAGGTGACAGGTTGTGTCTGAGACAGACACCCATGGTCACATTAGGACAGCTAAACCCCAAGTGGCTGGATAAAAACACACATCCCAGTGCTGTGAGGCATGAAACACAGCAGCAGCAGAGGAAGCCTTCCACACCCAGGCTGAAGCATTCCTCAGGTTGCACACAACTAACTTCATTACAGAGATACCTGGCAGTGACTACCCAAAGGCACTAAATGGTTAGATGCTGTTTCTAGTACCAAGAGGCATCAGTAACAGCTGTCTGAAGTCCCAGCCAAGCAGCTACACCCAAACCCCTTGCTTTAACTCCATCAGCAATCCTTTTCCTGGCTTTTGGCAGCTGAAGAAACACCAGGTACAGAAAGGACCAGGTGACCATCCTGCAGTTCTCCAGCAGGCCAAGCTCCTGCTGCAGTGAACAGCAACTCTGGGCCAGAAAGCCCTCCTGAGGAGCTCCAGAGGCTGCAAAGGGACGACAGCTGACAAGGGGAAGTGCTTCTCTCTCAGCCATGAAATGAAGACAGCCCTGCGAAAATCTCTTACCGAACCTAGAGAGAGAGAGAGAAAAATCATGTCTTGGTATGCATGTGACAGGATACACACCTTGCTGCAGCTGAAAATCCTTCCTGCAGCATCTGCTGTCAGGTTTACAAACATCTCTGGTCATGCACAGGCTCCTGAAGGTGCAGCACAGCCAGTACTTTGCCGTCTGCACGCGGCAGTCTTTGCTGGGCAGCTTCAGCCTGTCAGTGAAGTGTACCAGAGTGCACCTGAATTTGGGCTTGCAGGTGGGAAGTGCTGCTGGGGCTGCACAGCTCAGCCAGCTGGCAGGCTCCATGGAGTGCCTGAATCCCAGGTAACTCCTGTCAAAGGTCCTGGATCCCAGCAGAACCAAGTTCTTGCCACTGATTGATAGATGCGCAAGTATAGCAGGTTGGAAGCGACCTCAAGGATCACCCGGTCCAACCTTTCAGGGTAATGGTAGTTTAAATGAGGTGGCCCAGCTCTGATCTTCAAAACAAAGCTGTGCATTGGCCACAGAAGCTTCCTTGCTGCATGTCTGCAGGGTTTGGTCCACAGTTCATAGGCAGAAAGCTGTCCTGCCTGCAAGGCTGCCCACTGCCAAAGGGTCTCAGGCCAAGCCGCAGGCAACGAAGTGCTGCAGCACCAGAGCACAGCCCTCTGCTCCTGAGGCTCACCCCAAAGGCTCAGCCCCACCCTCAGCTGGGCCAGATTCCCTTACAGAAAGATGCAATTTTGGCTCAAAGATCCTGAGCAGAACCAGCTCTTTGAATTCTCCCAGGTGGTCTTGCACTGATCCAGTGCCTGCTCTGTGATGTTTAGGAATAGCCAGAGTTTGGAAGGCACATTTCTTTCCCAGTTGCACCTGTCAGTTCCATGTTAGATGAATGTCTTCCATCCTACCCACAGAGAAAAAGTCTATCTCAGAGCCTGGATCAGGCCAAACAAAGGTGTAGCCTGAGCCCATTTGTCTTGCTGTGGAGCTACAGCTGAGTGTACTGCAGTAAATGTGTTTTAAAACCTGCAGTGGCAGCTAAAATACATCTGAAGATAAGAACATCAAAGGATACCAGCCACCTGAACTGGGGAGTACACTTTAAGGCCAGAGGAGAACTGTAGTATGTGCAACTGAGTGTAACAGGCTTGAGAAAAATTGGTTGAGGCCCTTTAGCTGCAGCAGCAGCAGCCCAGCCTCCCCTGCAGGTGCAATTTCAGAGCAGTTCAAACACATTTCCACTATTAACAAAGAGGGTTTGTGCTTATCTTAGCACATCTCCCTGATACAGCTTCTCAGGCTACAGGGCCAGCAGGAGAAGGCAGCTGGACAGCAGCTTTCTCACACAGAGCCAGAGTGGAGCTCTGCATGCCCTGTGGTGTGCAGAAGCCCATGGGGAGGTGGGAGTTCCGTGCTTACTTTATTGGAGGAACTTCATCTATCCTGTTTCCCAGCTGTGATTCGTGGGACTTGCTCCTGGTGAGGGTTGGAAAGTTGGGTAGCAGCTGAAAAACCTTCCTGCAAGGGGGAGGAGGAGTCCGTGGTGGCTTCAACTTGTGTCTTCTCTTGGTCTGAGGGGTGGTTGGAGGAGTGATGGTGATGCTGTGAGGAGTCCTTGGGGTTAACCTGCCACTGTGTGCGGGGAAGGCAAAAGGGTCCAGCAGGTTTTCTGCATAGATAGAAGGTCCATGACTGGAGGCCAGGGAGTCTGCAGATGGGATTGTAGACACAGACACAGAGCGTGCCTGCTGGCTGCTGCCCTTGGGCAGGTGCAGGGCAGAGGGGCTCCAGGCAGGCGTGGAGGAGCAGGGGGGCTCGGCTGCGCCCGGGGAGCTGCTCTCACGGCGTGCCTCAGGCAGGTTCAGCAGCACATCGTCCTTCAGCTCCCCACCTGGGCACCAACCACAGACACGTTAGGGGCTGATGAGAGAGCAAAGGCCAAGGTGCACCCCCCCCCCCCCATCCTGCTGCTTCAGGCTGTAAGGCTGGGGCTGTTCCCCCTGCTTTGCACCCACCAGCCAAGGCGCAGCTCAGTTTCTCCTCCCCTGGCTAAAGGACACTTCAAAGCAAAGAAAAGCAGCAACTTACTTAGTCCCTTCTCTCCTCTCTGCAGCTATGTACCTCAAAAGCTAAACTCAGGTCCTGTGTTCCAAGGTGGGCTGAGTTTGAACAGCTTGGGGCTCTGCTGAAGAATATGGGATCTGCACACCTGCCCCCAAGAGGCACCCACTGCACACCCTGTGGATTTGGTGCCAACCTGTCTAGACAGACCCGCACATGCAGCCTGGCTCCCTGCCTGCCTTTAGACTCCTCTTTGGGAAAAGGAGGAAACTCTTTTCTGTTAGCCAGCACAACTGCTAACCACCTCCTGAACTGAGAAAGGCCATCAGACTGCATGCAAGGAGAGTCTAACAGCTCCTGGTACTCCTCTGTCACTTTTCCCTCTCTCTCTGGCATGTCCCAGTGTCTAGAAGTCCTTCTACAACACCTAGCACTGTAGTTCAGAGCAGTCCAGTGCAGCCTGTAGGACAATTTTGGGTTTAAGTGTGGGGGGGGGGGAAGTACAGAGGTCTGCAGGCATCAGAGTGAGAAGGCACAGATTACCGGAATAAGTTCAGAGGCTTAATTCATCAAGATAACTCTCTGACTTAGTTTTAAAGATGCTCTTAATGGCTTAAATGAAGGTGAAAAGTCAAAGCCTCAGGGCCTGATGTCCTGCTGAGCAGTCAGTGGTTGAGAAGAGGTCAAACACCTGGGTTTTAAAAAATGCCATTTCTTGATAGCAGTGCACACCAGGGCTGCTGAACAATGCCTGGGGTTGCAGCACTATGGATGGGAAATATTTGACAACCCAGGACAAGAAAGATTAGGGGGAAAAGGAAATATGCAGCTGAGTTGTTTGATGACTTTTCCATGAACTAACCTTTGTGATTTGCAAATGGTAGGAACTGTCATAATACCAACAGGAAACATCCCCTTTCAGTGACAGATTGATCCTTGCTACAAAGAAAGATCTGCTGCACGTTAGTACCAGCATGCTGTGAGAAACACTCTTGTACAGATTGATTTTTACAGGGCCTTTGAACACAGCCTGGGGAAGGTGACAGGGAAAGGTGGCAGTGAAACGGCACTCTGGCAATCTTGAGCTCGACTGATCTTGAATGCCTTGGTCAGAGCCATTTGCAGGCTGAACACATGGGTTTCTAGTCACACAGTCCCCTTCTTCCCATCGTTTCAAGGGTTCTTTGTAGCTCTTGAATCTCCTATTGTCATTTGGCTAACGACGCTATCAATTCTAGCAGTCAAAAGAGGAACAGCAGGAGGTGAGCAGTTGGAAGGAGAAGTGAAGCAACTCCAGAAGCTGCCCAGTGATGAAGATTTGGCAGAGCAATGCTCTTCCCCTCCAAGCTGAACTCTACTCGGGCTTCTGAGCAAAGCACTGCCAAACAGAATCACAGCTGCACTCTGAGCTGGCAATATTTGGGCAGGGGATTACCTACAAGAAAGCTGGTTGGGTTCATTAGGTCATGGATGTGTGTGCTGGATGATGGAGGACTGACTGGAGCATTAGACACAGCTCTGAGCAGAGAGGGAATAAGGGTAAGAGTCCAAGGAGAGGATATTTCTACATATATTTATTTCCATTTATCTGACTTGCTGTCAAAACCAAATCATTGCAACCTCATGCACATCCAAGAGCCACAACCTGATCCTGGTTACAGAAAACAGCCATATACTGAGGGGTGTGCAGGCAGTGGCACCAAGGGACAGGGGTTAGCACCAGACTTGGTGGGTAGGTAGGTAATGGTTGGACCTGATAACCTTAGAAGTCTTTTCCAGCTGGAAGAACTCTCTGATTCTGTATGAAAGGAAGCAGGGTGGGGGCTGGGTTGCCAAGAAGCTAACTGCAGACAGGACATCATGGCAGTCTGTACCTGATTCAGTCACCTTCCTCAAGCAGCTCAGGGCCCCGTTGAGCCTGGAGCACTCCTCGTCTCTGGCACCACACCTCTTCATGGTTTCCTTCACCTTGGACTCATTCATTTCTAGTAAGGCATCTAAGGTTAGCTCCTCTGGTATTCTCTGCAGGAAGACAAGAGGATACATTTCTTTTAGTAGATACCCAGATAAATGAGGCTGCCACTTGTTATTCTGATGTGCTTTAAATAGTGCCACTGTCTCACTGCCTGCTCTGACTCATGATTTACTCATGCTGGCAGGGCATCTCTGGAGGATCACTGGGTCAGTGATGACCGTGAGGCAGAGCTCAGCAGTGCTCAAGTGCTGCTTTCTCTCCTCCCTACATCATGAGACCAGGCACATGCTTGAGTGTGCTCTGTATCACCAGGATGTTATGGTCATCCTCTGGTATTGAAGTTAAGATTAGAGGCGATTGCAATATTCTTCTTCTCCCCCCACCCCGTGGAAAGTTTTCACTCCGTGTTTTTGAAGGGCTGCTAACGAGAGCTTAACTTTGTCATTAAAAACAGCCTCGGAAACAAACCAGGCCTAAAACCTGAGGGAGGGACAAAATGACAGATAAAGGTGTTTGGCTTTTCAATAGGGGAATGAAAAGTAAAACCAGTGAGGAAAATGACTTCTTCTGTCAAACAAAGGGAAACGTTTTGACAAGGAGATAGAGACCTCCTCCTCCAGCAGCTTTTCCTCCGTTAGAGAGCCAGCCTTACCCAGATCGTGCTTGGAAAGGTCTTTCTGCACACCCCCTCGTACATCTTAGTGCACCAAAGCCCCCAGAGTGATAAGGTTTAGACCAGGCAGCCACAAAAGATACAAGGGACTGGAAAGCATGAAATGATCTGGTATTTCCTGACACACAGCTGAGCTGTGCTGCCTCTCTCCCCCCATTCAAATGTTTCCAGCGTAAGTCCGCAGCGATTGTGGTTAATAAACAAAACCAGGATATTTAGCCCAGATACCCAGGAATTTCCCTGAAGGTTTTGCCTAAACAAACCTCACTGCTGCCTACTCTCACAATGAGATCACCAATTTCACAATATCTGCCCTTCCTAAAGCTTCAAACTCTTTGAATCAAGCTATAGAAAAGCGTTTCAGCTTTTATTGGAGGAGGAAACTCACAAACATGTCTCACTCTTTGGACAAACAAACAAAATCAAAAGCCTGAAATCCTCCAGATTCTTGACCCCCACTTCCCACCACAGCCACATGTGGATGCTGCTGAATGCCCTTTAGCAATCACAGCTGTCCTAACCCAGGCTCGTGGCTTGTGATTTGCACTGTGCCGGTGCCAGAAGCAGCCCCAACTTTGGGAGCTTTCTAGGAGTCATCACAGAGTCTCCATTTTTAGTAAGTGTTGCATGCAGCAAAGGAAAAAAAATAATACAATAATATATTTAGAAAGGGCAGAAGCCTAAGGAATGCAGCCTGCATCTTCTGTCACATGCCCTGAACCGGATGGAACACAAACACAGCTGACTCCAGGAGAGGCCAAGAATTTCAATGAGCAGCGAGCACAAAGCAGGTCCATAGGAGAGCCAGAGTTCAGTGATGTTTGGGGAGATGTCCCTGGGTTTCTACAACAAGCAGAGTAACAAACCCACAGCCATCCCAGCTGACACTGGGGATTATTATTCATTCTTCTGCACACCTGCACCACCAAGACGCAGGGGTGCCCCAAAGAAAGCTTGTTCCTGAACGACTTCCACTTGGATAAAGGGCAGGAAGCATGAAGAGTCCAATGAAAACAGAGCAAGATTCACCCTCCTGGGATTCCCAACCTGACATTTCACTCCAAAGGACAAAAACCCCCAGGGGTTCAGATCATCTGAATGGACTTAGGTTTCCACACCTCAGGTGCTCCAGCAGCAGCCAGTACAGGTTTGCTCACCCAGAGCCCAGGCCAAACTGGGCTGGTAAGAAGAGACTCAGGCCAAGACTTTCTTACGGTTGGCACCCCTGAATTCCCGTGCCCTGCACGCAGAGGACAGCTGACAGAAGCATCTTTGTTCAGTGCTATCAGAAGGGTGGTTCTGCCATGCAGACTCAGCCTGGCAGCCACACAAGCAGCTCTGAAAGGGACAGTGACTGGGAGCTAACCTGGAGTGAGTTTCAGTGTCCTAGGGAAGGAAGTTTGCTACAGCAGCAGCACGGGTGCCCCTGCCGGGGCTCCGGGGCTGGATGCTGCCGTTTCCCCATGAAGCACAAGGGCAAGCCAGTGTCCTCACAGAAACATCTATCCCATTTCATGCTCTGACACTGGCCTGGAGCAAGCAGGATCACAGCCATGTCAGTCTTGAATGATCTTGAAACATTTCCTCACCCCCAGCACTCCCCTCTAAGAAACCAGCCCAGATGATGCAGTCACAGTTTTCAGCGGCAGGATCACCCTAGACCTGGGTAAAAGCTCCCAGGCCATGTTACCCAGCATCACCTCACACCACACAAAGGTAACCAGTAACTTATTAGAGCTATTAGTAAGTCAGTGAGTAAGATCTGTTCAGGGAAACAAAGCTTTTCCACCACAGCCACTTTGCAGCCCAGACATTAAATGGGCACTGCATGCAGCTGACATGCAGGGCCAGCTGGGATGGGGCTGGCCACAGCACCACTGGGGATCTGGTTTCTCCAGTGTCTGCTCTGTGGCAGGACCCAGGCTGGACAAGCACACTGATAACAGGGTGGTGACTGGCACAGGAGGTATCAAGGCTTGGCAGCAAACATTTGGGCTGGCAGAAATGTCAGCGAGCCACAATGCTTCCTAACAGCAAGTGTGGCATCAGATACTGAGAAACCTTCTCCTCACCCTGTTTGGAGACGACAGGAGAGTCAGTAAAGCAAACCCCAATGAAATAAAACCCAGGCTAGAAAAACAGGAGGGAATCAGTGTAGCCCACAAGGCTTTGTCCACTCAAGCAGCCAGGCTGCAGTCAGCTTCTCTTCTGCTGTTCTCCTTCTGCAAGGAAAGTGCAGCAGTTACCTAGGGCAGTGCCACCACACCTTTGGCAAGAGCCTTGTACCTGTGCAGTCAGTGGAGTGAAAAATGAGCTCGCTTAGGCCTTTGGACTGAAAGAAAAAAGAGCATATAGTGAGTGTGTGCTTCAGCCTGTGCCAGTAAAGCAGAAGGGACTCTCTGAAGTTGGCTGTTCTCTTTGTCTGGTGGCAGCCTGATGGATAACTCCAGGCCTGCTTGCTTTGCAAGTCTGATGGGGTTTAGTGCTTTTCCCTTTTGAAGACCAAAGCCCTGCAACCAGTAATCCCCAGCTTTCACGTTTCCCCAAGCATTCACTTTTCAATTCCAAGCCTTCCTGCCTGCAGAGACAAACCTGGCAAACCAATTTTTTTCCAAACTACAAAACATTCCAATCTGCTGCTGAGCTTCTTAGAAGCCTTGGGGCATTGTCCCCTTTGTCTGCTTCATTTGCAGGACACAAGCACGGTGAAGGGCTTGGGCACCCCTAAGCTGACTGGTTTCACCTCCATAATCAGGTCCCTGCTCTACAGCTCCATGTGTGGCCTTGCCATGAAGAGTGGGAACAGTTCAGACGCCACAACTGAGCAGCACAGGGCAGCCCCAGCCCTTTGCTGAGAGCTTTGCTCTGCATCCCCAGCAGCCACACACCCTGGGGCAGGGTCCAGCTTGCCCCCTTCCTGCCCAAGCTACTCTTTTGCCCAATAGTTTAATTTGAGAAAGACAGAACAGCAAGTTGTAGGAAAGTATAAGTACAGAAAAGGAGATTGTTTAAATATAATCCAAATGACCTTGAGCTGGGAGAGCTCAGACTTTCTGAACCTGCTGCCAGCCCCCATGACACGCGACAAAAGAAATAAGCCTTAAAGGGAGGGGGTGGAAAGGAGGAGGGAGGGGAAGTAAGAGGCTTTCTTTAAACAGCCACTCATGTGCTCCACATATGTGGTGGCTTAATATAAAACTGGTCAACCTGATCCCTGTAAGATTGGCCTGATATGATTTAGCCCTGTGTTAGCCACTGTGATAATGATGAGGGTCACTAGTTCAAGATGGCTCTTCAAGCAGGTTCAGCTGCTGCTGCGGCTCAGCTGTTGAGTTATGGGGGCACAATGTTCCCTTCCCATCTCAGAGGAGCACGTGGTGGGCTTCAACCCTCAGTGCAAGTGCAGTTCTTTGCCCTTGCAAAGGGGTCTTCAGCAGCTAAGGTGAGAAATATGGGTCCGTACCTCCCCCTACCTGCTTCTTCAGGGGTACTCTGGCTTTAGAAAAGTACAGCTTCGAAACAACGCAGCTTAAAGGCTCCCTGGGCACACCTTGGCTGCAGCAGGACAGGGGAAGCTGCAAGAAATTCAGATGCTACTCTGGCAATAGGATCATATTCAAAGCAAACCAAATGAAACCCCAAACACACACAAAAACAAAGGGTAGGAGAGGCCAAACCTGCTTTTGGTTTTTCAGTACCCCAAAACTGCCAGCAAAACCTACAGCCTTACTCACCACACACTGCTCAGCAGAGGTGATGCTAAAAAGCCAAGCCCAGCCCAGGGTATGGTTCCTCCCTAGAAGGAGCAAGAAGACTCTTCCACAAAGCCTTGCAGGCTCTGCACCTCATGGTGCACATTGAAAAGAGGGAAAAGCAAATCACAGTGTGTCCAAGAAGCCATCTGAATGTTAGCCTCAATTAGTCAGGGTGAAGAGTTCACACAATGGTGTAAGAAGGTCTTTAATCTTGTCTGGTGTCCAACTTAAATCCCTGAAACATGGCAAAAATGCTGGTGTCTGACACAGGGGATGGGTTATTTTTGGTAAAGATTCCTCCCTGCAGATAAGCCAAGGGAGCTAATGCTGCTGCTAGTGCTGCAGAAGCAGCAGCCTGCCCTGCTCCTTGACCTAGTAGAGATGGCTCTTCCCATAGAGCTGGAGAGCTGTCAGGGCCCCAAATGCCTCCTCTTAAAATCAATACATTCCCTCACCAATCATCCTCCTGTAAAGCAGCAGATGCTAGAAGAGAAAGCCCATTACATAAGGTGCTTAAATTCCCACTGATAGCTCTAAGCCAAGCATGTAAGGATGCTCTTGAGAACATCTTGTGCCCACCAGTTGTTATTTTGCTCTGCTTCTCTGGCGTCTGCCGAAGGAGGTACTGAAAATTTGTTGTATTATTAAATTGCTGCAGATTTTGAGGGCATTCTGGGAAGCCTCTCACATGCACTCTCCAGCTTGCATTAAACTGTGAGCACACCCAGGCTGTGCTTCACTCAACATCTCCCTCTTCACTGTTTCACCTCTCACACAGCAGCCAGGGTGGAGTGGAGCTGGCAGTCTCAGGGCATTCCCACTCGGTTTGCTCTCTCTGCACAGGGTAGCTGCTGTCACTTACTAGTTTCCTGTGGGGAAAGGGATGGAGCAGTTGCTGCATTTCACTGCAGATCCTGACAGGTAGCAGAGCCTCATGCTGACCTCCTGCCACGAACCATTCACAGCGCACAAGGCTGCAAGGGGCCCCTGGACCCCTTAAGCAGGAGAAGGGAATCCTGGCAGTAGCAGAGAATATATTCCAAGAGCCATTTACTCCGGGGAGGGGCCTTCAGCTGGAATACAGGGATGGAGATTGAGATGCAGGAAGCCTGCAGGACAGAGTTAATTTGCATAGACACAATTAGCACATTCAGGATCTCTGCTATCTGGCAGTCCGGTCAGAGCTTCTCCTGCCAGAGCCATGGAAATCCCCAAACAGCCAAAGCCCTCCCAGTCTGCTCATGCAGATACGATGACAGAAAAAGATGGGAGGATACAGCTGTGGAAACCTGATAGGCTCTGGGAGATCTGCCTCTTCTGTTCCCCCAACCAAAGTAAGGATGCACACACACAGCCCCCCCATTCCTCCAACAACTGATCAGCAGCTTCTGCTGCAAGTCCATGCAAGTCTAACCATCTGCCATGGTCTCACAGCATCAACTCTGTGCCAGTGCCTCATCCCCGACAGCAGGAGACACTTAGCAGGCAATTCCTACTCAAGGCATGAGCCTTTCCTGCCTTGCTCCCCACTGTGCTCAGGAAGCACTCTTGGCTACTCACGAGAAAGCAGGTCTGGGGCAGTGATGCTGAGTGGGGAAGGAGCAAAGTGTCACAAGCCAACAGGAGGCATTACAAAAAAGTAGATATAGTAGAAGCCAAATACATCCCCCAAAGGAAACTGCCATAAAGCAGAGTCCAGCACAGCACTGTTAAATCTGCTCCCAAGCAGTCTCCCTGGTGGCAAAGTTCTGCTCACAGACAGCAATCACCAGGGCAGGATTTGCCCCTCCCTGGGCTTGACAGTTACCTACTCTAAAAACAGCTTCCTGAAGTTGATTGACTGGAACCCCTGCTCCATGGGGAGCAGGGCTGGTTCAGGCATGTTTCAGAAGATGATAAGGAGATGACTCTCTTCTTAAGTTACTCTGTAAGATGGTGACAAGTTCTCTGTTTCTGGGAAGAACAACAGTAAAGGCAGAGAGGATTTTTTCCCCCCTGTGTTAGGAAAATAAACCACTAGAGATCTTTTTAATCTCTTCGTTTTGGCAGTATGGCCCAAACACAGAACCCAGTAAACAGCTCTGCAGGAGACTGCTTCCAGGAGCCAAAGAGTGGGGACAACACTGCCCACATCCTCCTTCCTTCCCACTCCCCCTTAATCCTTGACTCCAACTGTCAAGGGGAGGACAATCCAGAGCAGTGTATTCCTCTAGGTCCATCTTCAGAGTAACTTCTACCCACTGCAGACCACTATGTAGCTTAAATCCATCTTCTGTCCGTGTGCTTCCTTGTCCTGGCTTTCTCAGTTCCAATATATCTTTTCCCTGCTCCAGCATCTCTTTTTTCCAGCTCCAACATCCCTTTTCCCAGTTCCAGTATCTTTCCCCAGCTCCAATATCCCTTCTCCCAGCTCCAGTATCTCTTTTCCCAGCTCCAATCCACCACATTTAAGCACTTACGCATCCCTTTCAGTATTAAACCGCGCACAGAGTGCTACCCAACCCCAGCACTCCTAGCCAGGAGCAAGGACTGCAGCATTTCCTAGACAACTACTCCCCAAGAGGGCAACAGAACAACCTGAGCCCAGCTCCAAAGCTCAGCCTCCTCCGCGCTAGCCACGGCTTTGCTGCGATAAACATCTGTCTGGCAAGCGATTAGAAGAACAAGTAACAAAGAAACCGAAATAGCACAAGGTGGGGTGGGGGTTCAGAGTTTCCTTACCCCTGTGCGTTTCCAGGGAGCAAACGGGATCGCGACCCCCAAGCTGGTGCTCACCACCTACCTCCGGGTCCGCCAGGTCGGAGCAGCGCAGCGGTCGCACCCGGCGCAGCGTGACCGGCTGCCTGCTCTCCGGGTCCGCGGGACTCCGAGCTGTTGCCCAGCGCCATAAACACTGCATCGTTATTACTCTAATCTCTCCCAGAACTAAAGGATTTTGCAAGCAGTCATTATGCCTGTTCAAAATACAGGCTTTCAAAGAGAGAAAGGAGCCCGACGAGGAGGCAGCAATTACACCAGCGAGAGCTTTCGGGCTGCACAGTGTCTCCAGCAAAGTCACCGGCAAAAAATAGTCCTCAGCCCAGACTAGGGGAGTCAGCAGATATTCTGAATTCGAGCCCCTGCTCTATTTCTGACGGGAGAGCTCGGGAGCTGCTGTGCTTCCCTGCATGGCAGCTTTATTTGGGAGAGGGCTGAGGGGGAGAGAGGGGAGGGCAAGAGGGAGAGAGAAAAAGAGCATTGTTTGTCTAACCCCTGAGCTGAAAAACCGCTGGCAATTAGGCTGCTTTTCAAAGGTGTTATGTCACAGATTAGCACAATCTTGAAATGCTCCCTCCAGCAACACCAGGAATGCAGAGGGAATCAGAACCACTCCTAAAGGCAAAGAATAAACAAACCAAAAAAAAAGCCACGAACTTGGCCTTTTCTCCTGCTTTGTACCTAACAAGCAGCGTGCTACAGGACAGCCCTCCACCTGCACCTCCTGCATCGCGCTGCTGCTCTTCTTTAGACCTCAGAGGGGTCCAGGGAAGGGCTCTGAGACTCTACAGGTACTTGGCAACTTCTCCAGCTAGCTTCAGAGCCTCAGTGTCAAGGGGAGAGGGCTGTGTGCATAATGGGAACACACCTTTACACCACCTGTGGGGTTTTCTTTCTCTCTGCAGCACCTTTTGGAAGCACTAAGAAGGAAACCCAGCGTAACTATTTCAGCTTTACAGTGAGCCTTAGAGATGGGAAGTCGTTCCCCAGTGTATTTTCTTCACCAGCCACAGAACACAGGACTGAGTGTCCCAATTTTCCCTGTCTGACTTAGCCAGGCTGCCTAACCACCTCTCCCCCCACTCATGTCACAGGCAGTGTGCATGAAGCTACGGGAAACCATTGCACATTTCTTAATACCTAACCTATTAAATCTGCCTCTGTCAGTGATTTCCATTTGAAAGCACTCAGCTGAAATGCAGTTCACATGCTGGATGAAATCTAAGCAACAGCAACAACCCCACGACAGCTCCAGCACTTCTGAAAGGCATCTGACCACAGACATCGCTGCACTGCCTGCTGCTGTCCAAGACACAAACACCAACGCTGGCTGTTTTCTAAGCAGTGAAAGAACAGAACAACCACCACAAAATCACTGCAAGAAGAGAGCAATGAGTTTTTTAGCACAGCTGCTGGGCTAGTGATAGGATGAAGGGCAATGGCTTCAAACTAGAGAGAGGCAGATTTAGATTGGATCTTAGGAACAGGTTTTTTACTAAGACACTGGTGGAACACTGGAACAGGTTGCCCAGGGAGGTGGTTGGGACCCATCCCTGGAGATAATAAAAGTGAGGCTGGACAGGGCTCTGGGCAGCCTGATCTAGTTGAGGATGTCCCTGCTGAGTGCAGGGCGTTTGGACTGGATGACCTTCAGAGGACCCTTCCAACCCAGACCATTCTATGGCAGAATAGAATTAACCAGGTTGGAAAAGCCCTTAGAGATCACCAAGTCCAACCTCTCACCCAGCACCATCTAATCAACTGAACTATGGCACCAAGTGCCTCATCCAGGCCCTTCCTAAACACCTCCAGTGATGGTGACTCCACCACCTCCCTGGGCAGCACATTCCAATGGCCAGTCTCTCTTTCTGGGAAGAATTTCTTCCTAACATCCAGCCTAAACCTCCCCTGGCACAGCTTGAGACTGTGTCCTCTTGTTCTGGTGCTGGCTGCCTGGGAGAAGAGCCCAACCCCCACCTGGCTACAACCTCCCCTCAGGTAGTTGTAGAGAGCAATAAGGTCTCTCCTGAGCCTCCTCTGCACAGTTTCCAAAACTAACCCTGCATTTGGGATCACAAGAGGGATCTGAGTGCTCTGTGCACCTCTCATGCTTCTGTCCCAGGGCACAGCAGGAGCACAGCTCACTACACTGGTCATTGCTGGAGACAGGGCAGCACGAGTGCACGGATCAAAACAAAGAGCTGGAAAATGTTCTCTTCCTGCCTCAGAACAAACTTGAATTTGTCCACCTCTTTTTTCAGCGACCACACGTAGGGAAGGGCAGTGTGAAGCCTGTTTGCTCCCTGAATTAGCAGGATGTGACAGATTTGAACTGTCTGCCTCCCTCCCCCTCTTCACCTCTTCCCTTCCCCCAGTTCTGCAGGCATCAGAAAGGTTTTCAAAAAGAGCTACAAAGACATTCTTTGAGGCTCAGGCAATTCCAGTAACCTTAGAAACCAACAATAGTTGGGAGCCTGGCAGTTTGGCCACAGCACCAGGCAGCTTTTCTGTTCTCTCATTGTCACTGCTGCACCTTGAGCTCTGCGACCCAAAACCTGGCTGGGCTGAAGGCAGCTCCAGCACCACAGTCGAAATGAACGGGAGGGAACAGAAGGCACCACTGGGTCCTGAGCTCATCCTGTCTCACCAGGGGCTGCTTAGTTACATCAGCACCAAGCTGAATAACTTTGATGCAAATCTGCTGAATTTTTCACTCAGGCAGATTGCTGCTGAAGTTGGAGAATTTTTGCTGGTGTAAGGATCAAAGGAAGCTAAATGGGAACGCTGTGATCTGGCCTGCAGAGCCAAAAGTGGGGGGAAGAATGGAAAAAACCCTTTTCTGTTTTGTTTAGCCACTCGTGGACTAAGCTCTACTTACACTGCCATTAATGTAACGCTGGAGTGTCCCCAGAGCAGGACAGCACAGGACAGGGACAGTCCAGTTCCACTGATGTCAGTGCCCTGCAGTCCCCAGTAACCACCTAAACACAGCTGGGATTTCAGGCTCCTCTTCAAGAAAGGAAAAAATGTGTTGGCTCCTCTGGTCAGAAGGATGAGAGTACTCTGTGCACTGAAGAGGCTCCCAGTGATTTGCATGTTAAGAATTAAAGTGTAAAGATCAGAAGGAGCCTTGGCCTGTGAGCACGATGCTGGCCACCACACAGCCCACCACAGGAGGGTTATTTATTCCATTCCTTTACACTGATGCAATGCTCACTGGTATCAGTTGGAAGCAGAGCTTTCCTCAGGGCTGGGTGAGTCTGTGTGTGTATAAAATGAAAAAAACCTCCCTGGTTTCTGTGCCAAGACTCCTACCCCCACTCAAAACCCAGACTGAAATCTCCCTGCCCATCACTGGGCTGCAGCTCACTTGGCATCGAGTGCTCTGTGAGGCTACACAAGTTCAGAGCCAGCTGCCTGTAAAGTCTGACTTCTTTTGCTGGTCTGTTTCAAGGCAGAGCTGTTGGCTCTTTTGGGATCCCAGGGAGCTCTAATTGTGGCATGCAGGGTTCAGAGACAAACAGGCTGTAAGGACTCAGCCTTTTCTTGATGTTTTGGATATGTCCCCACACAGAGCTGGAACCCTTGGTCTTTTTTTTTGGCTGTACTGGACACAGAGCATGGCATGGTGCAGGAGGTTATTTTCTAGAAGGTAGTCAGTGATGAAGTTCTGAGCATGACACCAGAGCTAGCAGGCAGAAGGATAGGAGGTCCTGGTAATGCAGCACCTCATGTCTCATCCTGAGCCATAGGTGGGAGGTGTTGCTTCAGATGCTGTGAGGAGAAGAGCCTACAAATTGAGAGGAGGACAAAGGGAAGGGAGTGTCTCAGCACTCCTGGGAGAGGGCAGGCAGCTGGGAATGTCTTGAAAGAGCAGGAGGGTTCTGTGCTGAGGGTTGTCTTCCCCTTACCTGTACAACCTCTTTCCTGACATTGACGATGTCCAGCCAGTCGTGGAACCGTGGGTAGCTGTTGAGCTCGGCTGTCCTGTCGTGCAGGGGCACACTCAGCTTGCACTGGCGCTGCCTGTGGATGTAGTCAATCAGTTTCACCTGTTGGGAGCCAGAAAGGAAAGAGTTAAGTTTCCTGGGGTGCGGTGTCAGCTTCCCAGGCGCTGTGTACAGTACCTGGCCGAGGGGGATGCTGGCTTGTGAGTGGGGCTCACCGGAGGTGCTGGGTAGGAGGTTGGACCTGATGATCTTCGAGGTCTTTTCCAGCTGTAATGGTTCTATGGTTCTATAAAGGCTACACTCCTGCAAGCACTCAGGGAAGTTCAGACATGGACCTCACACCGAGCATCTTAACTCCTCAGCATCTCAGCACAAGGCAGGACCTAGCAGGACCCATCCTTGCAGGACCCATCCCTGCAGGACTCCTCTCTACACTCCTATCAGCAAAAGTTCTGTGCAGCAGCTGGGTTGGCCGAGGGCTTTGTTTGATCTGACTCCTCACAACTCTCAGGCACAGAAAGCTTGCTTCTGTCCACTCATCTGTAAGTTCAGACAACAGAGCCATGAAGTTTGAGGTTTATCAGAAGCTGGGTTGATACAGCAGCGACTCAAACCCTTCATGCAATGCAAACACAAATGCAAAGCAGTGCCACTGCTAGGAGAGGCAGCTGTGCAGCAACAGGACTGCTGTGTCCTAGAAGACTCAGCCAGCCCTTGGCACTCACCCTGTGGCCATTCAGCTGGAGCCAGAGGAACCTTTTAACCATAACTTCCTAATGTGGCTTTGGAGCATAAGACCTAAAAGAAATCACCTTGGAAATCCCACCCCACTGCCCTCAGTCTCAGTACCTCTTTCTATAAAAAGCGGATGAGAGTGCTTCCTTTTTCCCACCCTTTGCCTGCTCTCTAGTCAGACCCCAGGGGCAGGGCAGGTCCCCGTGGACAGCCCCCTGTGGGCAGCCTTGGCTCTGCCACAGGCAGCCATGCTCCAAAGAGTCTGGGGATGGGCTCAGCAGAGGCCTGGGCACCACCACCAGCCATGCTCCTCTGCCTGTGCTCTGTGCCAAGCGCAGACACAGCAGCTGGTTCCCTCAGCACGGTGCCATATGCTGCTGTGACTGCTGCAGCCTGGTCTGCCTGTGCCCTGCTCGTGGACTTGCCCTCAGCTGTACTCTCCTATGCAGCTGCACCTTGGAGTAAGATGTCTGTGGAGTATGTGTGCTCTCTTTCCTCAGAGTTATCTCAGGACATGCAAGGGCACATCTGATGTCATCAGCTGCCTTAGTCATGACCTTCTGCTCTCTCAGTCCCATGTATTTTCCCATAGCTCTCCTGTTCAGCCAGGTCAGAAGTGACCTCAGAGATGCTGTTCCAAGTACTCTCCTTCTAAGTACTTGGTTTTGTTTTTTTTTCTGCTTCCCCACCTCCTGGCTTTGTATCACACACATCCTGACCTGGCACTGCCAGCAGGCCCCTGTTAGACACAGCACAGCTCTGCAGATCCTCCTGGCCATTGCAGGCAAGTCTGAGGACAGCTGGAGGTACCCCCCAGAGAGGAGGATGGGCTGGAAACGTTGTCTCCTACAGTCAAAGCAACTGCTCCACAGGGCAGACTGAACCCTGCTGTGGGTCTTGGCTGTGCCTTTTGCCTTATCTATCCTAAACATCTGATCTTAACAGGCAAGACCTACATTCTCATCATCAGGGCTTCATTCTGCTCAGGATACTTGGTTCTGCTCTTACTGTCCCCAAATGTATCATGTCTGCATCCTTTTTCCCTCAGAAGGCATTAGGGAGGCAGAGATTAGAATGAGAAAGAAGGACCTTGCCGTGGGCAAAGACAGGCACAGGACAACCAAAGCCCTGACAGCGCGTGGGGAGCACATCTGCCCTTCTTCTCAACAAAGAATGGATCTTAGCAGCCCACAGGCTAGAAGTGAAGTTAAAAAGAACAGGCTGGGATTGGGAATGGGAGCAATGGGAGCAACGAAGAAGTGGTGTGAATAGAGGGAAGAGGCAGAAAGAAGAGGTTGCAGGAAGCTTGAGGACTACTCAGTAGCCTCCAACTTGCCAGAAATCAGCCTACATAAATCACAAATAGCTTCCTAGCCATGCAGCAGATATGTCATGGAAAGGAGAAGGAAGAGAGAAATCACCCAAGCCTTCCCTTTGTCTGGAGGCAGTTCCAAGCAAGGTTCAATGCTGATATGCTCCCTGAGACACAAACTGCAGCCACAAAGCCCAGCCAAAGGCAAACCAGTCAGGTGCATGTTTGTAAGCCACAGTATGAAGAATTCCCAGGGTGCTGAGGTACCTTACTGCTTCTCCCCAGGGTCACCTCACCCCTTCCCCATTCCTGCACACACTTCAGGGCTGCTGAGCAGCTGGGGAAAGCAGCAAGACTGGAGAGTGATCCGGAAAGTGGCAGAGCCAGGCGTGGCAGGAGGGGGTACGGAAGCGGCAGCTTGGCTCCTCAGTCACCTCTTATCTGAGTGCAGGGTCTCCCAGCAGGCAAGGCTCATTTTCTGGGAAGAAGGCTGAGACATCAGCATCCTCTCTAAAGCCAGAGCTCCACACTTAGTTCTGTGCAGCGCTACTTTTATGCAAATGCCCTCGAAGTAGCACATGGCCCAGTAGAAAGCAGGGAACTGCAAACACTGACAGTGGCAAGAAAGGGTGTGGGAATCTGTTCCCAAAAGCACCGTGGAAGGCAGGGAGGTTTTAGCATCTATTTATAAACACGCCAAAAAAAAAGACGAATGAAGTCCAAGAAGTCATCGTCCACATGAGGCACGCCCCACACTATCCTGCTGCGCCCTGCAGCATCACGAGGCCAGCGTGCTGCTTTGGGGAAGGGCATTCTTGAAGCACAGTCACTGCTCTTGCATCCCCCACAAAATTCTCACCAATCTCAGTGTAACGCCAGGAGCACCACATTCAATGAGTCAGAGAACAGCTTCCTGCTCCAGGGAGCTGGGCTCCACTCCTGGCCCTGCCACTGACCTGCTGTCTGACCATCAGCAAATTAAATCATCTCTCCCCTCTTCCACGCTGCCCGTGGCTCTGCCTGCCCGTGCTGCACAGCCCCCCTGGAGCAGGGGCTGTCTTCTGCTATTTTCAGACAGCTTCAAAACACAGGGGCTCAAATATTTTCGCTTGACAGGTCTCATCCAGAGCATGAAGTCCTCAAAGGACGCTGCTGGAAGGTGCAGCACAGATTTCAATGTCAACCTTTCCTTCTTTGTCAGGATAGAACAGAAACGCAGCCCTTAAAACTGGGGAAGCAGGCTGACAGCACAGATCTGGGTATCTCAGGATTGCCAAGCCTGGTTTTCCCAGGACAGCTCCTTCACATTTGCTCCTCAAGTCCCAATTTGTTTTCCCCTAGCCCTATAAATAGTGCCTCTGCATTCTCTTCCCACCCTACATGCACCACGCTTCTCCCCTAGGATGAATTTCATTTTGCTATTTCCTGCCCAGGCTCTTAGCTGAGCTAGAGGGCTTGGCTCTAATAGCTGAGCTGTTGCAAAACCCTTTTCTGAGAATATAATAAAACTTCTGGGCTCAGTGACGCAGATGGAAACCCACAAACAACATGCAGGTCTCCAACCACAGCCTAGACCAAGAGATAAAGCCAATAGTAAGCTACTCGCTGCCTGCCTGCCGAACAGCACATCCTACTCATCACAAATGGCAAACCCCACAACAGAAGCGGCGGTACCCAACTGCCTGAAAGCCACAGAGATGGGAAAGAACAAGAGCAGAGACAGGATATGGAGCAGCTGGAGGGAAGTGCTGCTCACAGGGAGCTCCAGCAGAGCCCTGCTTCTCCCTGCCTGCAGGAGCTGGTGGCCAGGACGCTCAGTTCTTCCTCGCTCTGACTGCACATGCCTCAAGGTGTGCTCCTGGATGCAGGGCTAGCTCCTCCTTCCAGAACTTTCTAAGTCAGTATCCCTCGAGAGCAGATGTGAGCAGCAAGCCCAAGATGTTTAGGACAAAACTGCCAAGCTTGTACTTCTTTTAATTTATTTACACAAAATAAACAGCAGCTCTCTGGAGATCCAAGGCTGCCTGTGCCCCTGACCTCCAGCCAGCAGCTGGGAGTTTAAAGGAGGATGAACAAAAACCACCCAACAAGCTCTTCAGTTGCACTTCTGCAGCCATGGGACAAACGATGGCATCTGTCAAACGAGTTCACTGCCATCAGGGTGCAAAACTCAGGAGCCCTTGGCAAGCAAGGAGATACTGCAAGGGTGAGTTGGAAGAAGTCAGTATTCAAACTGCAGCCTAAATATTTCTGACCTCTGGTAATTGACAAGAACTCACATGCTGACTTCCTTTGGCAGAGGAGGTTAATAGTCAAGGTCCCTAAAGAGAGGAATTAAGCTTCATGCATTTGGGGGTCAGCTGGCTCTCAGCTTCTTGTCAGTTATGTTTTATTCATGTTTGGAGAAGTGGCATCTTACTGCAGAAGGCAAGGCAGGGCAAGTGCATGACATCCACTGCAGCTTTTGCACTTGGCCAGACCCCAGTCACTCTGAATTCAATTACTTGCTCCAAAGAAACAGGGAGAAAGGAGCAGAGGACACAAGGTTTGGTTTTTCTGGAGTCTTGCCTGGCTGGCTCTCAATGCACACATCTTGGAACACCCCAGGAATGCAGCCACAGGAGTGATTTTCACTTCACAGAGAAAGGAAAACTGAGGCACAGAACGGAAGTTGTACTTTAAGCAAGGTGGGGAGAGGCAGAGGGACTCAGAGAGGGCTCTGCCAGGCCAAAGTGCCAGCTGAGATTTCTTCAGAACATCAACAAGTTTGATTCATGCATTTCACAACCACACGCTCCCAACTCTTTCGCAAGGCTTACAGCGTTCTGCTCTCTGATGCCTACAGCTTCTCCTGACGACTTGAAACATAGGCAGTGTTTAGAAGAGAGGGGGTTGCAATACCCCAAACAAACAACTGCCATGATTTAGTCAACAAATCAAGCACATGTTCAAAAGCAGCTTCTGTTTCTCCTGTCCCAGGAGATGAAATCTCATGGAGTCTGGCAGCACTTGAGAAGATGATCAATAGGAGCTGACACCAACACTTCCAAGCCTACAACCACTTACTGCCTTGCAATTTAACAAGCCAGTGCCTGAAAAGGACCAGATCAATGGATGACCCAGCTCTTACATGTGGCTAAGAGAAATGTAAATCATCCATCTTCCTTCAGACAGGAATTAATCAGGAAGGAACTCCTCTATTAACCTCCTGCCAAGAACAGGACCCAGAGGGCAAGGGAGCACTCCCTGAAGCATCAGGCAAGAGCTGCTGCTGCAGAAGGATGCTGCACTGGCTGGAATGGTATCTAGGACAGTGAGGGAGCTTCTGCATTTCTGCCTCCTGAAACTTTCTAACTCAGTTTATCTGCATGGGACACTGGGGAAGGTAAGAGGGGTCCTTTTGGGGCATCCAGTGGCAGAGGATTCACTTCACACCTTTAGGTGATTCTTATTTTCCCCAGTGCCATGACACAGACAAACCCTAAGTCAGGCCAAAAAACCCCCAAACTTTGAGCAACCTGAGCACTGAGGAGAGCATAAAAAGGTCAGAATCTGACTCGCCAGATTTGCCTCTGAAGTCACACTCAGCAGCCATGTGAGAAACTGATAAAGATCTCAGCAGCCATTGGGGGACCAGCAGCAGTGTGAGTGTACTTCAGGGCACCGTTTTCAAAGTCATCTGAGTTACAGCAGAAAAAAGGTGCAACTGAGTTGATCCATGCAAAGGCAAGAACAAGCGTTTCACTGGGGCACAGCGAGCTCTTCGGCACGCAGGGCTGCTTGCTCTGAGCTGGGGAAGCTGAGGGCTGGGACAGAGCCTGCACAAGAGCTGGGGAAGCTGAGGGCTGGGACAGAGCCTGCACAAGAGCTGGGGAAGCTGAGGGCTGGGACAGAGCCTGCACAAGAGCTGGGGAAGCTGAGGGCTGGGACAGAGCCTGCACAAGAGCTGGGGAAGCTGAGGGCTGGGACAGAGCCTGCACAAGAGCTGGGGAAGCCGCGGTGCAGACGCCAGCACAAGGGGACACCTCCTGAGCTGCCATGCACGGTGCACAGCGCAGCTCCCTTGCCCTGCAGCCCAGCAGCGAGGGCAAAGGCGGCACTGCAGAGGCAGGGCTGTTGCTGCTCTGCCTCGGATTCCCATCTTGGAAGTGGCCATAGGAGCAGACCACCTTCCCTGGGTTTTGGAAGGATGACCACATCAGAGAGAAGAGCCCCTGGATATCGCTGCAACAGGGCAGGGGTACTAAGCTGGTGGAAAGCATCAGAAGTGATGGATGGCTTCTCCAGGCAGGAGGGAAATGCAGCACAGCACAGCGTGTCTGGAGCAGGACATTCCCTGCTGCCCAGCACTGAAGGCAATCAGAGACTGTGATCAGATCAGAGCCTGAGCTTCTCTGGGGACAGAGAAGACCCAAGACACCAGGACAAAGTGCCTGACCAGAGGGGACAAGAATCGAGCCAAAGAATCACTCTGTGGAAATAGTGCTGAGGTTTCCCTGCTCTGTCCTGCACACCGTGCATGACGCCAGGAGCAGACAGATGGAGGATCACAAGACAGAGCTTCTAGCCTCAGCGCTGCCCAGAATCTGCAGACACAGGACAGAGCCTTCAGTCCCAGCCATCCGAACAGTTCTGGTTCAAAGCCAGGTCTGCAGCGCCCTTCAAGTAACAACAAACCAACTGTCTTCACAGCTCCTGTAGCCACACAACCAATGCTGAGCTCTTGCTTTGATGAACTTAAACTTTAAGCAGCTGACTCATTTGAGTGCCCCCAGCTATCTGAACTGTTCTCATCTGATCAGAGCATCTCTGAGCAGCAACTGAAGGCTCAGAAATTCTCATTTCCCCCTCCGCGTTCACAGAACCAGCTTGTGGTGCACAGAGGCATAGAGATACCTTGAAGCAATGTGGATTGTTCCCCTTCCAGTGTAGACAGAGCTAAACCAATGCCTGCTTTTGACTGGTTTAAACCCAAATGTGCCTAGGGGAAGGGAGAGAGTGGGTCTGTACCCTTTTACCATGACATATGTTCATTTAGCAGCGAGAAAACAGCCAAACCTGTTCAGGGAACATTTCGTTCGACCACACAGAGAACCATCCTTCCCATCTGTGCTGTCATTAGGAACACTCAGAGGGTGCAGGATTCAGCTGCAGAGTCTTATCAGCTCACAAACTTCAAAGCTACCTCCAGGTCAGCATGGAATTCAAACAGGCTCCTTTTAAGGCAAGCACAAGAGCTGCACGGGAGCCAAAGACACAACCCAAAATTAGAAGATGGAAAAAACCCAAAAGCAAACAAATAAACAAACAAGAAGCCAACCACCACCACCCCCCCACAACCAGAGTAAAAACAAACCCCAAAGAAACAAACAAAACCTTCCAAGGAATTGTTTGTGTCCTAACAAATGAAGTCATCACTCCATTTCTCACCTCAAAGCCAACTGAACTGAATCCACTCAAGGATGACATTGGACGTGGCTCTTCACCAGCCACAGCTGAGTAGCAGACTCATTTGTTCATGTGAGCTGGCACCTGAGGAAAGGAGCTCACAGCCCCATCAGACACTGCCCTGCAGGCAGTGGAACTTACGCTCTCCTCCCTGAACCAAGCTGACTCACTCAGCACGGATGTGTGGCAGAGTGAGCAGGACTCCAGCCCAAGATATGAGGCCTGAAACAGGAGCCAGAGGAGTTGCTTCCTGGGGTCTGCCTCCTGTTCACCTCTCCACTGGCTGCACAAGTGCAGTGGCACGCCAGCTGCTGCTGTGCTGGACCCCTTTGACAAGGACAGCTGAGAGAACAGTCCCACTGCTTTGTGTGCCCAAACCAACTGAGGGGCATCAACACACTCCCAAGACCCCACATGGCAGCAGCTTGTTAGAAATAAGAGAGAGGAAGAAAGAGTAAAACTCATTTGCAGAAAGTGAAGGAGCAGTTCTAGAAGCAGGTCACAAGAGCCTAACTCAGTCCTCTGCTCATGGCAGCACTGACTGTGATGGAGCTTCCAGAAAGAAGAGGGAATAAGAAGGATGACACAGATGGGGATGAACACTCTGGGGATACCACCATGCCAGGGGAGGAAGCTGTGCTAGCTCACACCAGCTGAGGGTCTGTGCATGGAGTTTGGGAGCCAGCTGGGCTTGCAGCAGATTCTGCACTGAAACAGCCTGCTGCTTTCTGCGGAACCTGGGGCTCTGGGCTGGCTGAGGGACTTTGGGCTCGGCTTAGAAAAGAGGAGGAAATGCATTTCTCAATGCATTGCTAAAGAAACCCTGTCCAACAGGAGCCAGCAGGAGAGTGCAGGGACAAGGTATGCTCTGGGGAACAAAAAAATAAAAAGCCTTGAGAGAAATCAGTAGCTAAAAGCAGAGAGGTGGTGGGATAGGGAGAGACCCAGCACCAGATGGATGGATTTTCCTTTGAAGCTTCAGTCATGCCTGAGGCTGACACAATAGCCACTGCCCAAACACTACAGTATGTTATTTCTGCTTTGTCAGATGATGCAGACAGCATCATTTCTGGGTCACTTGGAGGCCACATACCACTCTTTTCTCTTCCCTCCTTTCTTTTTCACAATCCCAGCAACTGAGAGCTGGAAACACTCTGCTGAGACCTCCCCAGCAAAGAGTGGGAGGACGAAACTGCACAACCAAGTGATTCCATGTGCCTGATAACATGATTCTCTGCAAAGATTTCATCCTAGGGAGGCAACTGAACCTAATGCAGCTACAGGAGCAGTGCTCAGCTTAAACATGTAAGATTTCACACCCACTGAACACTAAAAATGAAAGCCCTCCCCCTTCATTTATGACCTGAGGACATGCAACTGCACCCACCAGATTGACTGAGAGCACTCTAGAAGGCTAGAAACTGTACTTGGCTCTTGCTGAGCACAACCCTGCTGCTGCCACATCACATCTGCAGCTCAGCCTCCTCTCAGCTCAGACTTGTCTCCAGCACTCAGCGAGCATCATTAGCTAACCCAACCAGTAGCTTAGCCATGCCTCACCAGGCTTAACGCTGCTTCCACATGGAGCACAGGAAGACCACTACATCCTCTTGCACAGAGCATCTACCAAAGGCCATCACTACTCCAAAGGGGCCTACAGACCTGATAAGGTTTCCCATCCACTCATGAAATCAGTGCCTGTGCCATTTGGCAGGCTTATGAAGCTACCCTGCTCTGGAGAGCCCAAGCACAGCACTCCTCCTGTGCTCACTTATCTGAGTCCCTCCACAGGGTCCCCAGATCCTGTATCTGTTCACACGCAGCCAAATCTCAAACAGCTCAAAGTGCAAGAGTGTCACCATCAGTCCAGGACCTGGTCCTCAACAGCTAAGGCTTCCCAAAGCCTAAGTCAATAGAGTCTTGTCCTTCAACCAAGGTCTTAGTGAGTTAAGAAACATCTGTCAGAAATGGAGTAGAAAGAGCTCCTCATGCCTTTGAGAAGATCTCCTGAGATCCCTTCCAGGGATTCTGTATTGGCTGAGACACTGACCTGCATTGTAAGAGCATTGAAAGAAATCTGAAGGCTTCCATCTCCCTGCCCCACGTAAAGATCAGCCCTGAATAAATCTTTCTTGACAGCTGGGGAAACCTAGGCTCAGATCCTTCCTCTCCTTCCTAATTCTCACACACCCCTAAGCCCATGCAGGACTTCAAGTACCTGTACAGATAACCTCCTCCAGGATTTTTATGACTGCACTAATCTTATCCTCACACACCAGTAAAAGAAGTCTCAGGCCAGGGAGGCAGGGATAAAGAAACCAAACCCCTGTACCTGTGTGAGCTTGCAGCACAAATAAAGGAGCAGAGCTTAAAACAACAACAAAACCAAAAAATAATATAAAGCCAGACACTTCCTTCAGCAAGGTCAGGAAGGGAATGACTAATGCTAGGTCCCAGTCATATTCTTGCACTTCCCTTTCCTCTTCATTGCAATCCTCATCCTGCAAGGTACTGAGCACCCCCGGCTCTCAGAGGCAGGGAGGGACCCTGCATGGCTGGCCTGGACACTCCAGCACTTGCTCTGAAGGGACTGGGAGATCTCAGAGCAAACCTGTGATGAAGCAGTTTTACTGCCCAGGATGCTGTCCCTAATCCCAAAGGGGTTTTCTCACATATGTCTTCCCCTTACCTTCCTAAGGACCTCTCCTGCACCTTCCACATTCCTGCAGCTTTGATAAAATAAAATACCTTGGCAAACCTCCTGCCTCTTCCATTCCCTCAGGTACAGGCTGGGGAGTCCAGCAGATTAGCAGCTTGCCCTCTGAAGCATTTGAGCTTATTAGCAGAGAAGGAAACAAAACACAACCAATTCAAATCCTCTGCTTGCTTGACTCAATTATTTGAGCACTTCAAGAGCTCCCCCTTCCCCTTCTGCCTCTGGAGCACAAACTTCCCCTAACTGCTACTGGGCTGGGGGAAGAGGTTTAGACAGGAAAAAAGGTGGTGCAGGAGCAGGTTGCAGGTCTCAAAGATGCCTCTGCACCCTGGGAAACCTTAGCTAAGAAACCTTTTTCTGTGAGGGCTCCAACCGGCTGGCTTTCTGCTGGGAAGAATGGAGCTCTTTTGGCAAGCGCTGGGGTCACATTTCTCTTGTCAGAGGCGCTGCGTGAGAAAGCTGCCACGGCTCACCGCTCACATTTCGCGTCTCCGGGGATCGCCGGCGCTCTGCCTCGCCGGCTAGCGCTTGCCTGCAGCAATGGCTCAGGGCTTCACTGCGGAGCTCAAGCACAAGCACAGCGTTTAGAGGGGAGACACCACAGCCCAGAGCCCCACCCCACGGACCAGCGTTCTTCCTTGTGGCCGAGGACTTGCATCTTGTGCTCACTTAGAAAGCGGAGGGAAAACAGAGCTGCTGACCTACTGAGAGCGGCAGGAGGAAAAATACCCAGGAGAGCGACAAGCAGGAACTGGCACATGACAGACAGTGCTGCTCCAGCTACTTGGCATCAGTCAACGGCCTGGGGAAATTTTAATCAGCGCTTGAAAAATGATCACAGGCAGGTAGAGAGACAAGAGGCCACGAATTTGCCATCTTTGAGCCAGCTAAAAGATCCATTCCTCCAGTGAATTTCCACAGCAAGCTCAGGCAGCACTGGTCTCCGTGCCTAGTCAGAAGAGGAGGTGAGAGGTTTGGGGTTGGTTTTGTTCTTTGGTTTTGTTTAAGGGAAGTGCAGTGGCACAAAGAGTTTGCTTAAAGCAAGACCCAAGACTTTTCCCTCAAAGTGCTTTTGCCAAGTTCCTCATTTTCAAAGCCCTCCACGAAACAAATGGAAGGTCTCAAAACATCTTTCTCTAAGGAAAATCTGCCCTGAAAGCACTTCACCTCTGCTTGAAGTGGATAATGGGAGGAAATGTGCCAGCTCTGGATGGGATTTCAGGCATCTTCCCTGCATCCAACAGTTATTTTATGCAGAATCTGTGAAAAATCCCAGCCTGAGTTTTGACTCCAGGTGGGTCTCTGGAGCAGGACAGTTCTTGCATTTGCCCCCACTTCCACCCAGATCTCCTGATCACTCCAAGATGAAGAGATGCCTACAGGGACACTTCTGCAAAGGAATTTATCCACTTGTTCACCTCAATTCTATGTATTTGCTGAGCTTTGCACTTTTCACACTCTTCAGGCTCCTTAGGAAACACTTCAAAATGCTCCTTCATCACCCCCTTTGCACTGCATGTGCTTCATTAGATCCCTTTTGTGTTAAACTATCTCCTCTGGTTATCCACTGGAGAGCAGTTCAGCAGCCTCTGGGGCTGAGGATTTCTGCTCAATCTCTTGCTCAGATGACTGCATCAGAGGAGGGACTCTGCTGAGTGGCAGCCACCAGAACTGACAAACCCCCCATGATTGCCTAGGAGAAAATAAAAAGCCATTGTAACGAGCTGCAGGCTACTTTGTAATGGAAATGTTCCCCTCCTAAGGAGCAGGGCAAAGACAAAGGGATTCTATGTTGTCTTTTTCTGCCTGCGAAGGGAGTTCTGAGCGCTGGACACAAACTCATTCCTTCAACTTTGAGATTCTTCACTGCTGCCAAGCAGCTCTTTGCCATTCTGCAAAGACCACTGCTGGGGTCTTTTTCAGACTCCTTTCATTTACAGTACTGAATCTTTATCTTTCCCAAAGGGCCATGGATAAGTTAGGCACTGCTGAAGATTCAGCTCCCCTCAGAAAACTGGAACACAACAGGGGAAGAGTCCCAAAGCCATCGGTACCCTACAGCTCCTGCCAGCTGTGACAGAAACCACTGCTGGGTACAGTCCCACCTCAGCTCCGGAGTAACAAAGCTTACAGATGTTTGAGGGATCCAGCAGTGCTGCAGACAGCTTCTTGCCACCTCACAGGCGCTGAGGCAGTGCCCAGGTACTGCCTTCCTAATATTTGGCTTGTTGGAAACCCAAGCACATCAGCTCTGCTGCCAAAGCTCAGCTGTTCTGAGGATTTCCAGAGACACAGCCCTTACATCTGCTCAGCCACCACGTGATGAGTGAACAGCAGAATTCCCTAAGCATCAGCAGTCTTGCTTTACTATCCAGCTTCTGAATCCAGAATGCCTTAAACCAAGGAACTTCCCACCTCCATCCCTTCTCCCTCATCCCGTTTCTCCTCTGTGTTTTGGCAAGGGGGGTTTACAAATCCTGCTGGATTGTTTACAGTACCATCTGAAAAGTGCAAATAATGAGCAGGAGGCTATTATTAGCTTCCCAGCTGTGACCTGGTTCAAAGAATACTGAAGTTATCTGAAACTGATTTCCCAGCTTCACGGATTTCCTCAGCCCAGCGTTCTGGAGTCCATTTCCATAGAGTGCCTGCCAACAAATCCTGCATGTTCAGCCTTGCCTCTGCAACATTGCCAATCACCTTCTTCAAATGGTAAGAGAAAGGGAGAGGAGTGAACACAGTCACCCCAAAATAGGAAGCTACAGCACACCTCACTACCTTAAAGACTTCCCCCTTTTCCATTACTCAGCAGATGTTCTTCAATCAGTTCTTAAATCAGTTAGTTCTTAAATGCACCTGCCAAAACCTGGTGCCACAGGACACAGAGCCTTCCACTGAATTTAGCCAGGCAGTTACTGCTGCTGTCTTGCTTCAGCAGGGAAGAGCACAGCGTTTTGAGAGAGCCTCACTGTCTGCAGCTGTAGCCCAGCAGCAGACAGAGCAGTGCTGCTGCACCTGGCTCAGCAGCCACTCCTTCGTTCCTCACCAGAAGCTGGCACCTCCAAGGGCAGGATTCCCAAACATTCTATTCCTTAGCTGCCCTTGAGATCTGCTGCAGTAAAGGGGAAAAAATGGCAAATCCACCCCATGAAGGCAAACACTCATTCTAACAATGCCACAGCTCTTCAGAATTGGAGTTTCCCCCACAGGTTACAGACACCAGAGCCAAGGCTCCGTGCTCCAGTCTCACGATGAGACAAATGGAGCTTACTCCACTGCTAACAGCTCTGCCTCCCCTGAAACCTCTCGCCAGCAAGCAGTGGGTTCCTGGAATGCATCTGAGTATCCTTGGGGCAGAAGAGGTGAGGAGCCAAGTGAAAGAGGAGGGAAGAAAAAGACAAAACCTAGTTTATGTAAAAGGTTTCATTTCATTGTGTAAAGATGTCTCTGTTAGCAACAGTCTAAGAATAATTCAGCATCACACAGCTGGAGAGCCTTCAGCTGCTGGGACACTGCTGGACACCTCTTTCAGGCATCCCTTTTTATATACTAGCATGTGACACCCCAGGAACAGATTTCCCCAGAGCAGCTAACAGCTTTGCAGCTATAAAAACTCTGCACCAAACGCTGTTCTAACCAGGGAACCCTTTCAAAAAGGGGAAAAAAGGGTTAAAGAAAATTTACACCACAGCTGATATCAATACTCCTGAGAGCTGCCTGCCAATAGCTGGAGGGATCCTACATGAAGGCTGCAGAGGGAATCTTCCTGAGGGTGTCTAGAGACAGGACAAGGGGGAATGGTTTGGAACTGAGGGAGAGCAGGGTTAGAGGGGAGCTGAGCAGGAAGTTCTTCAGTACAAGGGTGGTGAGACTCTGGCACAGGCTGCCCAGGGAGGCTGTGGCTGCCTCCTCCCTGGGGGTGTTCAAGGCCAGGTTGGATGAGGCCTTGAGCAGCCAAGTCCAGTTCAGAGGTATCCCTGCCCTGATCTCTGAGGTCCCTTCCAACCTAAGCCATTCTGTGACTCTATGAATCAAAGCACAGAGCCCCGAGAGACACTGGCCTCCTGTGGCTTCCCAGAGGACCTCAAAGGGACAGGAATTAATACAGGGCTGGAGGCTTCTGGGTTGTGGGGTACTTTTTTTTTTGCTTCTTGCAGTGAAAAGTGGAGGAGAGATGGCTGAGAAAACCATGTGGGCTTGAAAAAAAAAGTCAACTGTAGGAAATTGCTTAACTGGAATGTGGCAACTTGCCACGTTCTCTGGAAGTGTCTTTTACACCAGCAGAAGAGCTTTATTTGAACAAGCTGCCATGAGGCTGCATTTTGGGACTGCCAGAAAGAGCAAAATGCACTAAACCCACCCTGCTCTAAGTGCTTTGAACCTACAGAGCAGGCTGCCTTATTTCAGCTCTTAAGAGGAGCAGAGCAGAGCTTTGGTGTGTTCTGCCATGCAGCGGGGTCAGAGATTTTCAGCGTGCCCCTCGGTTTTAGAGGATGCTTCCAGAGCCTCACGCACCGAGGCACCAACTGCAGGAATGAAAACTCTCTGCAAGCAGAACTGGGATTCAGCTGCCAAGTAGAAAGCAGGTCACCCACAGCTCAGCTCTAGAAAGAGTCCTGAAACAATTACAACATCAAATGGAGGCAAGGGATTGCTTTTTTCTCTCTCCTCTAGGGTTGGATATGCCATCAGTAAGTGGGAATTGTGCAAAGTGCTTCCCAGCTCAGCTCTCTTTCCTCCTCTGACAGCAAACAAACTCACAGGGCTTATATTGCCGTTTTGCTGTGTGTCCCAGCTCAGATCAGGAGCACTAATGTGAGGCAAACTCCCCTGAAGGGCAGTTGCCTTGCCAGGGAAGATAATGGAAGGGAACAGAGCACCTCATGCCTAAGGTCTGAGACAGGTCTCCCACCAGGGAGCTCTCATGCCACATCTCACAATGAACACAGGAATTCCACAGACACCTGAGGAATCACTTCTCCAAAACACTCCTGATTCCCCAGTGCAGGAGAGCTCACACTCCTCATGGATTCACTGCTTGCAGAGGGCTGATGCAGGGAACTGCTCTGAGGCAGAAGAATGGTGGTGCAGAAAGGCTTTGCAGGCTGACACAGATTGCAGTGGGTTCAAGGGACCCTCAGAGGTTTATTTATTGCCTTTTTCCTGAGTTTGTTTTGCAGTCACTGAAGTCAGCTACGTGCATGAGCTCCCCTGTTTCACTCTGCTATCAAACTGCTGCTCAGTTGCTGGTTTCTTGGCCGGTGTGTTGAATGAGGTTTTGTACTGGAGCAGCTCTCCTTCCTTCCTACTCCCCCTGCTACTCTGCAGGGACATCAACAGAGGAGTGAGGCAACAGGAAGAGCAGGAGTCGCCCCTGCAGAGACAAAGCAGGATGTGACCTCTGGTCCCTAAATAGGGCACAACTGGTCAGACTGTGGCGTCCAAACTGGTGTCTCCCTAAAGGAAAGGCCATTTAATGACATCAGTGGTGTTTGTAGGAGGGACTTAATTATTAACTGCAAAGACCTTAAATTAGTGGCTATTCTGATGGACTCTTGCTAAATAAAGCTCAAACACTGCTGCTGCATGGAGCCTCAGCTCTGCTCACCTTTGATCTTACAAAGTGTTGGTGCTGCTCCTAGCCGAGAGCATCCAGCTGCTGCAGCCTCTGTGCCCTGCCGGCATGGGACAGAGTGTCTGCAAACCTGCGTGACCTGTTTGTGCAGCTCAGAGGCTACCCCTGCAGCTCAGCCTGGGCTGCCCTGCTAAACTTCACCTTGGAGCTGGACAGCCTCTGCCACCGGTGTGTTTCCAAGAGCTGCCTGACCCGTTTCCCAGAGCAGCAGACAGATTACTGCCTGCAGCGAGGCAATGAGGGAGTTACCATGAGGTAGTGTCATCTCCAAGCACAGGTCCTGAGCTGGACAAAGCATCTCCTCAGCCTCCCACCTGAACTCTGCTGTACTGGTGTGATGAGGGAGGCTTTCCTGCTAGCAGCCGAGCACCCTCACTGACTCTGGCTCTGGTTACCATCAGCTGGCTGTTGCTGGGACTGTACCAACACCAGAGGTGGCACCAGAACGCTAGAACGTCATCCTCTGAGGGTAGTGATTCACCCAGTTCAGCCCCTTTAATCTCCAGTCTAGGACACCATGCCAACAACTTTGGAACGTGCCTGCCTTCAAAGCCAGGGCCTTGGGTGATCTTCCCTGGGAAGGATTTCTAGTAGTATCCTAGACAGTAAAAAACATTGCAGTTAGGATGACTTAGCCCAGTTAATGGTAGGTAGCATGGCTGAGCTCCAGAGCAGGCAAATCCACAGCCCACAAGAGGCTCCTGACAGCAGTCTCATTGCTCAGGCTGTTCAGAGCCTGCCAGGGCCATCACAGTCTGACCCCCAGCCTAGCAAGGTAGTTCTGCAGATGTTTTATTCAGCTATATCCTAGCTCAGGAGATCAGAGGCACAGCTAAGAACTGTACTCTAGAAAGTAAAAGGAGAAGCTTCCACCACCCCTTGCAGATCAGCCCTCCTCGTGCATCAATTCTGCTTGGAAGAGACCTTCGTTATGGCTGGGTGCTGAAGCAGCCTCTTGCAGTGCTGCAACTCCAGCTTGCTTTTCCTGTTCAGCAGAAACAGCTTGTGCATGAAGCTAAGCAAAGCTGAGCTGGAGCTTGTTTATGCTTTCCAAGGGTATATGCTGTGTGCTGGAAAGGAGCACCTCTCACCAGGCTGACTCTGGGCTACAATAATAACTGGAAATGAACTCTGGACCGTCGGCTCCCAGCCACTCTGGCTTAGATCACGTTGCATAAATAATAGCCAAGCCTGGGGGAGGGGAGCACTGGTTCAGTGACAGGAGCAACCTGCCTTCTGCTGCTACTCTTCTAAGGCTGCACAAAGCTTCGAGCTAGCAATGATGTGTTCAAAACCAAGGAGCACAGCAGCGGGAGAAAGAGAGGGGAAACTTTTGGGTTACACCACAGCTGGAAGGAAAGGGAGCAGGCTAGAAAGCTGCACACTACATAGCTTCACCTGAGCCTGACCACTGAGAGCAGCAAGAAAAGCTGTCAGGAGGGTGCTTCAGGTACCCAGTCCACATAAGCAATGCCAAGGCTCCGTGTTCCTCACAGCCATGCCATCTATAATGCCACTCTGATGTGGGAGTTGCAGTGCAACAAACACGCAGAGAAGTCCTTTCTTACCCCAGCTTCCACACTGTGCTGTCTCTCAAACACTGGACAGCAGCAGGACTACAAGCAGTGTGTCTCAAAGGTGTCTGCCCCAGCTGCCTGCCAAGACAGGTTAGAAGGTCTGTGGCTGGCAGCAGCGCTCTCAAGAGCAGGCTGAGTGCTCTCAGTGCCTTCAGCTGAAAGCATAACCTGCTCAGCTTTCACTTAGGAACCTTCAAACACTCCCTTCTTGTCTTGGGGCATGCCGGAGAATAAAAGAGCAGGGTTGAAGGCAGAGGGGAACTGTAGACTACACATCTTCTCACCCCGGTTCTTCATTCTGAGGAGCCTTTCAAGGCATGCAGACACATCCACACAGCCAGATTGTAAATTAGTCTCTTCCTTCACCAAAGGCTCAGGACAATCGGTGATCTCCAACAAGACACAATGACCTGCTAAACTGTCCGTCGTTCTCCTGGGGGGGTGGGGGGTGAGGGTGTCCAAGACACCATTTCCTGAAGTGCTGAAGTTAAACATCTGCACTCGCCCAGTGGAAGAATGCATGGCTTGGCTAGTGGCAGGGTCACTTTGCTACCTGCTAGTCTTGATTCCTCACTATCCTCATAGCTCATTATCAGCCTCAGGAAAGGGTTCAAGCTCTTAAGAAAAGAAAAGGCAATGCAGAGGAAGACCTCAGGAGTCATTGGACTTGAAAGCGTTCCTGTAATCATTTCTGTGGCGGAGACTTCAAAGCTAGGTGTGAACAACCGAAACCTTTCCACAGACGGCATGGCCCCGCGAGTGATGCAACAAAATGAAGCTGGAAGTTCTCATCCCGTGGTGTTGTAACCATGGTAACAGCTCTTCATCCTCGTGCACTGGTGTGGAGATGTAGTAAGCTCCAACTTTTTGATCTAGAAGCATCAGGCTTCTGAGGGCAGGGAGGCTTTTTGTAGGCATGGCTGCATGTTGGAGAGCAGCAGTGGAAGCAGAGCTGCAGACAGGGCTCTGCCAATGACCACATCTCCCTTTAAGTCCAGTTTTAAACTTTGTACAAGGTAATACCACCAGGTTCTGTGCTTGTGCAGCTGAAGCCTGGACAATTCCTGCATCAACATTTACAGATCTGGTGCTGAGGGTAAATCAGTCTAGGATGTGCTTCTTTAACATGTGCACAGGAGAAGTAAAATCAGGGTAAAGTCTCTGGCCTGATGTCAGGTACAGCCTTCAGCAGTGTGTCAAATATCCTTGCTCCATACACTCAGCTGAGACTTGTGCTTCAAAATGAGGGCACATTACTGTCCTCTGTTCTGGATCAGACCACAAAGCTTCAGCTGAGTTGTCTTTCTCTACCTCAGCATTGAGAGTCAATCAAGTGAAGCAGGGCACCACCAAGAACCTGCAAAACTATTCATTTAAATCCTAGACTGGAAGGAATTTGAGAGAAGCAAGGAAGCCAAACTCATCTTCAGAGGTACTTAGTAATTTTCCAGTGACGAATGGAACTTGAGCTGCATCTGCAGCCTGCACCCCAAGTGTTAACACACCCAAGCTTATGCTGATTGTAAATACCAAATAAGCATAATAAACACCTGGAATAAGGTTTCCACAGCTCTGATTAAGTCTCTTCCAACTGCATTTCACTAGAGGCTATGTAAACAATGGATGGAAGACAGTTAGTGCTATAAACTTACAGCTCCGCCTGGGTGGAGGCAGGGGGTGTCCTCCCATGCTGGGGCTCTCTCAGAGACTGGGAGCTGATCTGGGAAGCAGTCATCCTGCTGAAACAAGCACCTGACCAGATAAAAAAAGGAGGTATCCTGCAGCTGTAAAATTTTCACCCCCTTAAGGGACAGGTGAAACAAGGCAGAGAAAGAAGCCTTCTGCGCACCAAAAACATCCACTTTCTCACTTGCTTATCTCTGCTGCTTGAGTGCTGCCTTTTACTCCCTTGCCTGTTCAAAACCCACTCAGTTTGCATCAGACCAAGTCTGAAGCAGCACTTTTGTTTAAATAGGTGGAGCTTCAAGTGAGAGTCAAGGCCACACTGTTTAAGGTATTCAACCTTGAAAGGCACTTAGAAAAGAACTGAGCCAGCAGAGACTAGAGCTAAATTCAGCTCTTACCCTCGTTCCGAACTGCTTCAACTCCTTTCTTTTCAGCACAGTCACACTGAGCTCCTACTGCTGTGAAGGGAAGTGGGCTCACATAGCCTGACACTCATCTCATGTCAACTGGGTAACCCCAAGGAACACAAGTGGGGTACCAGGTGGAAGCCAGCTGCACACTTTGCTGCAGATATGTCACTTACATGATACCTTTAGCAGACCAAATGTTCCATCAAGTGATACGGCTGTAAATAATTTACCAGCCACCCCATAACACTTGATTAAAACCCACTGAAAGAAGATCTAATTAAATTGTCTCTGGCAGAACAGATAATGATATGACGACTGTTAAAAAGCAGATGGCAAGCAGAAGCTCATCAGAACATGAGGACATCGTTTAGAAGAAGGTAGCTTTGTCTCTGTTGAGCTGTGGTGATCTGCACCTGTCTGATGCTGCCTGCTCTGGAGGTCATTCCTTCATTCTGCCTTTGGGCATCCGAAGTGACAGCAAGAGGACTGACTGTCCTCAGGAGTGGCATTTGGGCACCTGGGGAGCAAGTACCTAATCTCTTAGGCAAGCAGGCTGGAAAGCATTTACTGCATCTTTAGCAGCAGACAGCAGGCAAAGCTGGGAAGTGCAGCAGTCATGGAAGCGCCAAGCTGTTTGAGGAAGGTTGTGTAGAGGACTGCTGGTGGCAGTCAAGCCAGTAATGAGGTCAGCACTTGGTAGCTTCACAAAAGTTGACCACCACAGCAATGCTCAAAGGCATTTAAGAAGAAATACAACCTGCTGTTGTCAGCTCTGCAGCCCTCTCACCAAAACCTGGCTGCCTCAAAGCCAGATGTTGAGTCCCTCACGTCACCCTTCTTGGCCCAGCACCTCAACAGGACACCGAGAAATGTGACAGTGAAATGCTGCAGGCAGGATCTGCCCCTTTGCTATGGAACAGGGCAAAGGCAGCTTGGCTGCAGAGAGCAAAGCAAAGAGCAGAGCTGCAGCACTGCGTGCCGCTGCCAAAGCGCTCCCTGCTCGCTCAGCTGAAGGGACAGAGGCTGCTCCCCTCAGCTGGAAGCCCTGGGTTGTGAGGTGGCCATTCACTTCAAAGCTCTTCTCCTCAGACCTCAAACTAGTTATTCTTGGCAACTGAGGCCACTTGAAGAAAATGAGGAAAGAACACATCAGTGGAACCGGAGCATGCCGTGGCAGCTGGCACTGTTGCAGATTCAGTTGCCATAAGAATCAAAACCTAAATATTAGTGGCAGCCTAGCAGAGTTCTGCAGCTAGCTCTTGCTAAGTTAGCTGTGCCTCCAGTTATAGACTGCCAGATGACAGCAGATAAGGACCATTTAGCCAGATGCTGAGGGGATTTCTGCATTCTACATCATTATGAAAAACCCACAAAAAGCAGGGCCATGTCTCCCACAAATGCTGCCTCAGCACAAAGCCAGCCACTGGTTCAGTGCAGGAGCTAAAGACCTTTGGCTTTACAGCAGCTCTCCTTGCTCCCTCCAAGCCTTCCAACCACTCAAGTCACAAGCCAGGACTTGCAAATGTCCCAGGAATCTGGGGTGCACTGAGAGGCGCCCTACAGAAACTCTGCCTCTCTATACCCCCCACAAAATGCCAGCAGTACAGCAGTGCTTATTACAGCAGTGCTTATATCAGGCCTGGAGCAGTCAGCCAGTGGCTCTACAAAGATCACACCTGAGCCACAAAGCAAGACCAGAGCAGTTTTAACACACACACACACAATGTCCTGCCCTAATACAAATGGGCTTGACAAGCCCTTTGAGACCTACTCTGCTATCTTGCCCAGCTTAGTTGTGTGAGCAAATGCTGAGAGTCTTTGATGTTTGTGCTCACCTTGGCTTACTTCAACACCATGACCTCCTTCCTCTTACAGACACCCTTGTGTTTCAAAGGGAAAAAAGAGAGAAAAAGACAAAAAATAAACCTTTATTTTGCAGAGGGAGCAGGTTGAAAGCCTATGCAAATGTCCCCACAGGGGCCAGTCTCCTGATAACAATACCTGTGTGTTTTACTCAGCTGTGTCCTTAAAGCACAGGGGAATAGCCAAGGGCAGAGCTTCCAGAACTCACCAAAATGGGGGGGTTGGGGAATACTGCATCTGATCTGCACTGAGAGAGCTTGATTCTGCTGCCTGGTGCTGCTGTGAGGCTCTCACAATGCTCTCTGTAGGCATTCTGGGAGAGTTCAAGGCAGAAGTTTTCATAAGAAATGTTTTACTTTGTGGAAAGTTTCAGTTTTGGTCAGAAAGACAAAAGGCTTCACAAGCTGAAGTGTTTTGCTTGGCAGATGAAGAACAGTTTTTCAAGAGGGGGATGTCTACAAACGTCAGGAAGCTTTGAACAACAAACTCGGAGCACTTCTGCTTATTTCAGCAGGGCAAACGTGTCCCAGAGCAGGAGTTAGTCTGCTCTAAGAGAAAAAGCAAAGGCTGCTCTGCAAGGTGAAAACTCTTACTGGAAAATTCTCTGTGCTTTAAGGATGGGATGGGAGGAAGCAGGCATGGAGGGGATCTCCTAGAGCAGCCCAAGGGGCACTGACACACTTCTTCCAGTAACTGTCCTGCTGACAGTTCCACTCACCTCCCCTGCCTGATGTATTTGGTGGCGATGCCTGCTTGAACTTCTCAAGCTCCAAAACATTCTATCTTCTTTCCAGCTTATTCAGCACAAATAAAACCTCACTCTGGAGCCTGCAAGCCTCAACAATGCCCCACACACACCCCCCAGTAATGAGCAGCTCAAAACTTCCTTTCTAAATTTAGATTGCTTCAAACAGAAGTGAGAGTTCTTTGACACATCAACAAACCAATGCTTTAGAAGCACATCAGGAGAGCAGAACTGGGCAGGAAAGTGCTCACCTGCCCTGTTCAACTTACTTGCAAAAGGCTTCTCAGGGGTTTTCAGGGACCCAGGCTCCTGGCTGCCTTCTGAAACCCATGGTCAATTACCTGTTTTGGCAGCTCAGACCAGACCAGGGCCTGGATCTGCTGCATCCCAGCATGATTCCTCAGTGTGATGTTAATTACTGCTCTAAAGTGGATCTCTCAGCCGCTGCTATTAGAGCTCTCCCATATGGCATAACTAATAATCATCATGTCAGAGACATTCTGTAGGCCCTGATCAAAGCACCATTCCTTATTCCACTGATAGTGTCCTGTGAGTCTTCTGTGCTTCCCCAAGATGCACCCAGTACAAATCAGGTTTTCTCTCTAGCCAGAAAAGGAATGACTAAGCCTTGCCCTCTGTTCACTCTAGGCAGAGGATGCCATGGGCTGGGATTCACCTCCAGCTCTCCACACTCTCCCCTCCAACCACCTCTTCAAGCATAACCAGAAAAACACCTGAAACTCCTTGGGTTCTTCACTGCTAAAAAACAGCACAAGAGGAAGCTCTCTCTCTCTCCCCACCCCCATTCATTAAAGCATGGAAAGTGTATGGGAGTCACAGCCATCCAGGCACACATTCTGCACACACACTGAGGTGCCTGAGTCCATGAGACTTGCATCTTCCATCTACCTACAGCCGCAACAGCTCAGACTTGTGCTGCACTTAGAGAAAGATGAACAAAAGGCTCTCAGGCTGGGCTGCGATGCACACATGCCCAGAGAGATCACAGGTAAGCTAAGGTTTGAGTTTCCACCTCAGGAACACTCCAGGACTCAATTTAAACAGCTGCTGCAAAAGCAGGCTCACAACACAGGGAGCTCAGCCACAGGACTGGTGCCTGTCAGCGAGCACGGGTTCAGCTGGACATTGCAGCCGCAGCAAGGATTGCTTCATGTTCCTTGGAGTGTGTGCAGTGGGAGTACAGCTGGGCTGGGACATGCCTCTGGGATCTGTAGGTGGCACAGAGTTCTGTGCAGCTCTGGTTTAAGGCAAAAGACACATCTGACCACCTCTTTGGTGGCTCTCAGCTGTCCTCCCACCTTATCAGCAACACAGAGTTTCTCTAGTTTAACCTAGGACTGATCCTGTCCTAGATTCTGGGGGCATGGATCACCCCTGAGCTATGCCAGTAAGGAACAGCTGCAGTCAAAGCCAACGCAGACTACCCAAACTGTTTCTTAGTGCTAGTTTTTGGCTGGCTTCAGGCTGCATCAAGAAGCAGGAGTGACTGTGACACTGCTATGCACCACTGCTCACAAGTTATGTCTTGGAAGAACCACCCTTTTCTTGTGGAGCAGGTGTGTCTGCAGATTGAAAGAGCCTCTATCCCCCACCCCCCAGCCTGCTGCCTGTGGCAACACAGTGCTGCTGGTGGCATCAGCCCTGTGGGATTTCTCCATGGGAGCAAGAAATGAGCAGGGAGGAAGTCTGCAGGAGATGGCTGAGTCAGTGTCTCTGGGTGTTGTCATCTGTACATCATTCTGTGCCGTTCAGCACAGCAGCAGTCTAGCCAATACATTCTCCAAGCCCCAGCCAGTGAGGGAGCCAGGTTGGCTTTCAGGACAATTTTCCTTTTCAGGAAAAAGAATAAAATAAAACAATTCCCTGTGGGTGAAAAGGAGCCTAAGGAATCTCGGCCTTAAAGGGAAGGTGAGGGCTTATCCCTCAAGCATCTGACGGACTCCATGGCCTATGCTGCAAATAATCGTTTTAAGCTTAAATTCGGTGTGCCACACGACTTCTTCTGTTAAGTGTTCCTCTATTTATGAGCAAACCCAGGTGAGACATTTGTGTGCCACCAGGCTGAGTCAGAGCTGTAAATGTGTCACTAGTGTGCAGCTGTAACCCTAACCGGGGTTTTCCTTGGGTGAAATGCAGTTAACAGCTAGCACCTGAACTTGAGAGACAGCCCAGCCCTGCTCAGGTGCAGGCTTGGTAACAGCCATGGCTTGAGCCAGCTACAGCTGAGCTTCAGGCTGGGCTGCTTCACCGATTAGATGGGTTCTGAAGGTGCACTAATATCAGAATCAGACACTGGGGCTTGGCTGGCACGACAGATTGTGGGTTCCTGTTACTGTCTGCAGGCACGTACATTACAGACTGAGGGCTCAGCTCCAGGCTCTGCTGAGCTGCTGCTTTGGAGTTCAGCTGCTGCTAAGGGTCTCCAAGCTGACTCTGTGTGAAGATGAGTGGGAACAGTCCTGGTTTAACATAACCCAGTGACCACACAAGTGGTCTTCAGAGAGAGAAATGCAGCACGAAGCCTTGCTCTGATCCTTCCTTTCTTGCTTCCCAGTCAGTGCATCATAGAATCCAACCCAAGAAATACACACAGACCTTGAGAGAAAAGTGAGAACTCTCTTGTCTTATCTTCATCTTGATGACAACCTACTCATCACAGCTTGTCCTGGAAACTCCAGTTAAAACACTGCTGCTTACTTTTTGTGTCATCATTTATATCAAATCAATGGTAGGAGATGAGCTAAATTCCATTATGATGTGCAAGCTCTCATCACATACAGAGACAAGCTGTCCCAAAGAAGATGCCTACACACTTGAAAATAATATAGATCTCCCTTATTCCCAGTCAAACAACCTCTGCTGCAGCCTATCTCCCACAAACAAGTGCACAACTTTAAGAGAATCCTACAGAAAAGACACTTTTAAGCAAAACAAATGTGTTGCATCGATGCAAAAAGCCAGATTAAGTAAGAGACTCCCTTCTCTTACATAAGAGCTGCTGGGAAAGGAAGTCTTCATCTGAACAAGGCCCACAAACAAGTGGCTACAGGTTGCAGTTCGGCCTGAAATATTCACTACTCCCACCTCATGCAATTTACAAACAGAAAGTCTTCCTTCCCTTGTGCATGCCACATGCCCAACTTCCAGTCTGCAAGTCTGGGCAGTTATCATCCCTCTTCCTCTCCTCTCATGCCTCCCCTCCTTCTCAAGGCATTTGTTTCTGCTTAGAGGCTGCTTGGTAGGAGATAAGCCTTCTCTGGCCAGATTGCCAAGCGCCTCGAGATAACGCCGCAGCAAGTTCAAGCACATTGGATCCCCAGGTGTCAGTCAGCCAATATGAAAGGGTGACCTGTGGAGCAGCAGAGCAGCAGACTGACTTGTTTGTGACACAGCACTGCTGCAGGCAGGCTTCTCAGCCGGTGCTTTAGTCAACAGAAGCCAAAGTGATCTTTACACCCAGGGCCAAGATCATCTCCATCACACAGTCCCCCCAAAGAGCACTGAGGACAGTTTTTCTTAGGAACAGGAACAATGTGTGCCACCACTCCTCCCCAGCACTCCCACCATAACCAGGGAGGAGACAGCTTCATGCCAGAAACACTGCAGTTAGCTCTTGTGATGCAAGAGCCAAGGTAGAGAAACACATCTGAATACACTGTAGGTCTCAGTTCAGCCTGGTCCTGCCTCAGCTTTGCTGCAGTTAAAAATGGCAGGGGAAGAAAGGAAGGAAAAAAACCCCAAAGGTGGCCCAGTTAGTCTGGTAATTGCCACACTTCTCCAAACCTGCTCTGCTGTTCCCAGCAGAAGAGGCTGAGGAACCACAGGGACTTCCCCTGCAGCCAGCACACAGGGCTGTATTTTCCTTCTCACCTCCAGACTGCCTTAGGCTGCAGCACAAAATGTACCATGGGCTTCACTACTAGAGATGTCAAACCCAGCAACACTGTTTTTACAGAGAACTGCAGCTTGCAGTAATATGCTTCTGATTTATGCACAAAACAGCTGAAGAGTCATGCAAGGGATTAGTGTAAGAACAGAGTTACAAGACTGACAGAGCTGTTTCCTTCCAGGGATGCTTGGTGCAACACTGAATGCTCCCCACATGGCAAGACCCTTTTTGCTCTCTTACATACAGGTTACAGTTAGCACTCTTTTCCATTTCAGTTTTGCAGTTGACTTGAGAAATGAGTAAACCTGCTAGGACAGAACTGAAAGCAAGCCACTGAGCAAAGTGTTGGGTAGAAAGAACACTCAAGCACTTATTTGGTAGAACATATAATTAACAAACACAAAACAAAACCCCAAACCCAAGACCCTGTGGCACCAGAGGACCTGCTCTGCTAATAACCAAACTAACTCAGGCTGCTTTCCACTCGAGGGAAACTCCCTGCCCTTCTAAGAAAGGGCCCTGCTACATCTGAAACAGGGTCAGCTCATGTGAGGCATCTACACTCAAGGCATTCTTTGCAAGCAATTCCCAGAGCCCCTTCTGTCCCCACTTCTTTCTGTATGACAGAAAGTTCAGCCTGCGCTCATCTGAGCCTCTCTGAGAGCTTATCTTTACCTGCCAAGGACCCAGTTTGAAATCTTCATCTACCATGAGCATTATTTTCAGAAGACCTTACACACAAGAGGAATGAGGAAGGGCCTAGAGCATTTCAGCCAGTTGGGGCTCTAAGTGTGCACTCAGATACCTTCAGTGAGGTTGAGGCTCTCTCCTGTGAAGCACACACATTAGGGAGCACACAGGATACATGGCAGCTGTGAAAGCTGTGAACTGGCACAGAGGGAAGTGGTGCCAGCAGGACCATGCTGTAGCAAAGGCATTTAGATGAACCTGCACTTGCTGTTTTAGGCTGTTGGCTCCATTCACATCACAACTACTTTCAGGGCTGTGCTAACCTTGGGATGAGAAATGGCAATGAGCACAGGCTGCTGGCTGAGCGGTGCTGGGGTGGAGGTTAGACAGCCAGGTCCACCTGGCAGCACCCACCCACAGGCAGGGGTGGTCTGAAGGCCTGCAGTTCACTGATGGAGGAGATAGTGTTCAAGGAGATGTCTCTTCACCTATGAAGTGCACAGTTTTGGCACCAAAACCAGACTACAGAACTTGCAGAGATGCAAGAGCTATGCACAATACTGAAGCTTCCCTGCACTTTTTTCCCTTCAAATAGAAGCAGAAAGGGAAATCAATAAACTGATTTTTGACTTAGCACATTAGATTTCATTCAGATCCCATAGGTGCAGCCTCACATTCAGCCTCAGGAGCTACTTCAGCTTCCAGTCAAGTCCCCTCCTTTCCCAAACACTTCCTGCTTCCAGTTTGCGGCTTTTATCTATCCCACGTTTTATCATTTCCTTGTGGCTTTACCAGTTACACTGATGCAGCTCAGTTTCCATAGTTCTTTTTCCATGATTCAGTTTCCATAGCCCTTTTTCCACGATTCAGTTTCTGCACAAGAGCAGAGGACAGGTGTGGATTCAAATCCAAAGCACAGAGGACCCCCCAGGCACGGCAGCCATACCACTAAGTCGTCACTAATCACCATCTACAGAGCCATTCACCGACTCAAGGCCACCCAGAGAGCCACAGCACCGGAGATCCCTGAGCTTCTGGTGACACTGCTGACCCTGGAGGAGCTGCCCACAATCTGCCCAGGGTTGTGCACCACAGCCAAGCTAGCAGCATACGGTCCCAGGGCATCTCTCCACTGATGCCATCCGATGGGCAAAGGCAGATGGCCACACGCACGTTTCTGACAGCTCGCCCAGGCACACTGACAGCACCTAAGGACTCTGGCAGCTCATCACCTGCAGACAGTGCTGCTGCCCACCACCCTCAGGTGCACTGAGGGAAGTTACAACTGGGGGAAGCAAACACAGCCCTTCATCTCTGCAGGGCTGTCCTCTGCATCCGCAGCCCGGCGCACAGGGAGTCAAGCACAAGGCTGGGGCTATGCTTGACAACCACTTTTGGGACAGGCAACTGAACAGAGCAAAGGCCACACAATCCATACCCATGCCCAAAGCTTCCCACGCTGGCAGAGACCCAGCACTTGGTTGAGTTCCCAGAGAACTCATTCCCTGGACTGAGCATCAAAGAGAATTTCTTTTTCAGCTAAGATTTTTTCCTTATCATAAATTTTATGATCATCAGTGACTGTGGCACCAATTTGCTGAGGCAGATAAATGTTTAAGAGGAACGAATGCACACACCCAGCAAACACCACCAAAGCTTTTACTGCTTTGAGCAGAACCTGAAGATGACAGCAGGCCTTCATGCTGGGGGGATAAAGGTTTCTCTCCAGAACAGGTCCACCAGCAAAGTCCTGATGGTTCATTTTCCACAATGATGCTGGCTGGCATTGTTTGAACATTAAAAGAGACATCAATAAGGGTCACCAAAAGCCTACACAAATATTGTTCTGTAAAGAATAGCCTTTTGAAGGCCATTTGGAGGTGGCAGGAGGAAAGAGAGTGCTATAAATCAAAAAAAAAAAAAGAAGAAAAGAAAAACAAACAACAAAACCAAACCGCACAAAACAAACCAACCAAACGCACACACAAAAAGGCAGAGGAAGAAGAAAGGAAGAATGATAGATTCCCAAGAGGTTGTGCCAAAAGCTACCTACCACCTATTGTTTCACAATTTTTTTCCCAACCTTCAGCTCTCATGTGCTGGATTTTGCAGCATCTGTGCACATTACAGCTGCACTGTTGCAATGATCTTGCTTCCCGCAGGCCCAGCACGCCAGCTCCACAGCCTCCAGGATTAGGCTGCAGAACAGGACCATGCCTTCCTTACCTGAAACTTCCCTCAGAGAAAGGGGTGGCTGGGTTATTGTTTACTCTGCTTACAGCAACCCTACCTGCACTCAAGGTAAAATGAAGTGTGATGGAAGTATCTTAAAGGTCAAAACGAACTAAGCAAAAATAAATCTGCATTCCCTTTCCAAACACTTATTGCAGACTCGAGTATGGATTCGGGCTTCCTCTGAAAGCATCACAATAGCACACATGCCTTGTGCTTGAAGAGTTTCCTATAATCTCTCTAAACAGCAAAACATCTCTCCAGCCCGGACTGCCGTGCCGTTTGTCAGCCACACCAAGGGAGCCAAGCCGAGATCAGCGACCCGGGGGACAGAGCCAGGCCTGGAGCACAGGGCAGGACCCATCCGAAGCAAACATCAGCGACCCGAGGAGGAGCGTGAGCCTACCCAGCCTCCCAGGACGGGTGATGTGGTGACCCACCCTCTGCTGGGGAGCCTCAAGTCACCTCTGTTCCTCACCTCCCTGCAGCGACACCGGAGCCCTGCCACGGGAGCCGGGGCCGCACGCAGCTCTCCCTGCCCGCCTGACAGCTCCGACCGCTCCACGGCCGCCCCGGACAGCGGCACCCCCGGCCTGCCCGGCGCTTCCCCGCACCTGTCCTACTCCGCCCTCACCTCCCCGAGAGGGATGGGGACAGCCCTGCTACGGTCCAGCGAGGGGGCTGAGCCGCTACTGCCAGAGCTGCAGCAGGGATGGGGCTCCCTCCCTTCCTCGTACACCCCTCTCCACCCGGGGCAGAAGAGGGGCAGAGGCTGCCTTAGGGCCCGGGCACCGGCGAGGGTGCACGGCCCCCGGTGCTGAGGAGCGCGCCAGGGGAGGGGGCAGGCCCGGCGGCCCCGGTGAGGGGCAGGCCTCGGCCGCCGGTGCTAAGGGGAAAAGGAACCGCGGGGCGGTAGCGGGGCTCCCCTCCAGCCCCACGGCGGCTGCCCGGCCCCGTACCTCCAGGGTGCGGATCTCCTGCTGGGTGAGGTCGTTGGACGCGGCGCACTTGGTGCGGAGCCCGCGCAGGTTGGAGAGGGAGATGTCGATGAGGTCCTGCAGCAGCCCGCACTGCTGCAGCGTGCTCCGCACGGCCGGCAAGCCCCGCGCCGCCGCGCCCGCCCGGGCCCCGCGCCGCCGGCCGCCGCCGCCGCCTCGCCGCCGCTCCGCTCCTTCCTCTCCAGCATGCCGGCGGCTCGCAGGGCAGCCGCTCTATCCATTCCTCGGCATCAGGGAGGCCGGGGAGGAGAGGCGGCGGCGGCGGGGAGCAGCAGGGAGGAGGGCGGGCAGCCGGCGGTTCGCTCCGCCCCGCCTCTCCTCTCCTCCCCGGGCAATTACCGAGCATTAACATGCACGGCGGCGAGGCACCGCGGGCACTGCTCCGCCTCCCCGCCCCGCCTCCCCGCCCCGGCGGCTCCCTCTACCCCTGTCAGCGCCCACCGCAGCTCCTCACCACCTCCTTCTGCCTGCCTCAGCCCTCCCGCAGGTACGGCAGCACTTGCAGCTTGCCCTAGAGACGCCCGCAGCCCGGATTCACTGAAGGGAAAAGGGGCAGGGGCAGCTCTGGGCTCGGCCAACCCAGCCGGGAGTAAGAGGGCACGGTTGGCAGGGGCAGCGTCTGGCTATGGGCGAGGGCTCCAGCCAAACCTTTCACTCGGCTTGGGGCTGGGACGAGCGCTGTGCCGAACACGAGAGACATCCACCTGCCTGCAGACACTGAGTGCCACAAGGACCTGAACGTCTGGAGCTTGCAAACAGCATCAGAAGGGCGCTGTGTGTGGAGAGCCAGCCTACAGCAGCCCCTTGCACATTTCCCCACGGGCTGGTCAGTTTCAGCCTTGGTACACTGGGGCTGGGTTGGTCAGTTTCAGCCGTGGTACACAGGGGCTGTGTTGGTCAGTTTCAGCCATAGCACAGCGAAGCTGGAGGCTTCTGTGGCCTGAGCAGCTACCAAGTTCACCATCACTGGTGACATCTGAGCCACGCAAACCAGGTGCTCTTTAGAAATAAGTCACTTACTAAAGTCTTAGAGAGTTTTCCTAAAATAGCCCTTCCCAAACCTTCTATAAATCGATCAGGGCCATGTTTTATTTGTCATAAAAGTTTACCTAGTAAAGAATAAGTGCAATTCTAGTGCATGAAGTGGGCATTATTATAAGCATCTTTCAGTGAATATAAACACTCGAGTGCAATAGTTGCGTGGGTTCATTCATCTCATGAGTAGGAGGGAGCTTTATTAAGGCCTCGTGGAACCACTGTGGTTTCAGCTTTCACAAGGGAAATGCTAGAAAAGTGGTCCAGGGAACTGGATTGCAGGTGCATTTGGCTGCATGTCCTAAATGTCTGAGGGACCTGCATGGAACTGAGCTGTCAGGGGCAGAAACCACACATCTCCCCGTTATTAGAAGAATTAGGACTGCTCATCAAACATGGGGGTCCTGACAGGCAATTTAATTGCACCCTCACTGATAGAAGAAGATAGTCTCCTTAACTTGAGCAAGGTTGACCCCAGGTTTTAAAGGCTAAACTGAGATCTGAGCCACATGTGGCAATGCAGGAGAGAGATTTGGGAGGGGGGAGCAGGAGGAGGAGGAAGCAGTATGAATATAGGACACAAGGCAGTGGAGCAGGACAAATGAGCTGACACTGAGCTGCTGGGGTTTTTTCATGGCTTAGATGGGTACTGGTAGCCACCTGAGTTTGTGTGCATTTGCATGGAGTGGTGTGGGATATGCTATTCAGTAATTTTCTGAAGAATGTGGGTCAGGTTAAGTATTTGATTAGGCTGTCATTCCCCACACACTGTAAATTTCATGGGCACTAAGGAATTTGCAGGACCAGGGTTTAATTAGTTTGCCATCTGATGAATCCTGTGGTTTGGGGAAAGTAACTTACTTTGCTCGTTGCCTCCATATTTCTGATCTGGTGAAAAGAGTATTTATCTAACCCCTCTCCTCTTAGGAGCACTGGAAATTGAGCACTGGAAATCTTAGTCTGTAGGAGGAAAACTCTCCAGCTGGTAGACTGAAGTCCTCTACTACAGGTGACTGTGGAACTGGGAAATATTAGCAGGGATCTTCCTCTTGCAGGCATTCTCTGGATGCCCACCAGAGAACACCCATTTGCTAATGCACAAGGAACCGAGGGCATTGCATAAGAAAGCAGTAGGGAAATTGTGGGCTGTGCATCACAAGATACTTGGCATTCTCCACAAGTGTTTGTGTACGGCTTTGGGAGTGCCTGCCTCGTTAACTGGCTACCATAAGTGGGCAGCATTCCAGTCCAAGTGTACAAGACTGCCCTGAGGGCCTGCATGGAAAAAATGTGCTGACTAAACACTGCATGCTCCATGCAGCCATGGCCCTGCTCAGCACTGCTTGCTGCCTTCCCGAGCCTGCCACCACCTCCACAGGAGAAATGGGGGATCTCTGAGCGCTCCTCTCTGCAGGCAGATGGCACACAAGAGAGCTGCTCTCGCTCCAGCCTGTGTCCAGCAGCAAGGCTGGATGGAGAGGCAGAGCCACACCTGCTTGAGCCACAGGGAAACCATTGTCTGACCCCGAGATGAGCCCAGAGCGGTGTGAATCCAGGGCTGCAACCTTGGGTGTCCCACAGTGCTGCAGATTGCATCATCCAGGGTGACCACTGGACAGACGTGATGCTGAGGTACCAGCAGCAGGAATTGGTGAACAGGAGGGTGGGGAGGGAGTGTAATTTTTGTGATTTCATGGATGAGGCCAGCAGGATTTCACAGGGAGTGTATTGCTTTTTTCCAGACCCAACTGGCTGTGGCACAGCAGCCTCACACACTGCTCCTAGACGGGACACAGATTCTATTCAGCTGTCACACACATCCATGTTTGAGTCATTATATAAACCCTTAAGCACCCCCTGCTTCCTATGAGGTCTGCACTGATAATGTGTGCTGGAGAATGCAGCTCAGAAAGGAGGGGGAAGAAATGATCCCAGCTTCATGAGCATTTGTGCCTAGTGAGCAGCATTTCCCAGCATCCTGCAGCTTGTACAAACAGCTGAAAATTCTACCAGGTTGATCCTGGTGTGAGGTTGTTGGGGTTTTTTCACTGCCTTTGACTTCTTGATGCACAGTCTACATGGGAGACAAGGAAAAGCTTATTCTGTAAAGGAAAACAACCACTTTTTGTTTCTGGAATTGGGAGCCACAAGCCAGTGCGTGCTTCACTCCCATGTGAAGTGCACAGCAGCCTCCATGTTAAAACCCAATAGTCCTGAAAACAACAGGAAAGCATGGAATGCCTAAACTGGATCAGAAAAAAACTCCCTGCTAAGTCCTTGGTTAAGCCACTGGCGTAAGAACTGAAAGGATTTCTCTGCCCCACTGCCTCCTGCATCTCTTGACCACACAGACCAAGTTTTGTGGGACAAGAATCTTCCCGTGCTTGCAACCACAACAAAGTCCTCACCTTGCTCATTGCCTCTGGGAAGCCCTTCCCTGCAGACCGTGGCAAGGGGCTTCAGGTGGGGAGCAGAAGCTCGCTGGAGAGAAGCCAAGACCTGTTTCCTTTTTCTTTTCTTCCCTGGATAAAGCAAACCACTGCTGCATTTCACATGCTGCCTTTATGAAAAGCTTTTATTACCTTTTTAGCTAGCTTGCCCCAATTTCATTCAGCTATCACAACACCGAATTTAGATGATGAGACTGAATTACTCCGTCTGATGTGTTTAACACATAATAGAAACCTGCCTTAAGAAAATGCAGTGTTGGGATTTGAAGAGCTGAAATGTTAGGTGTTTCAGATAAAAGAGGCCTTTATTATGGATGATTTTCCTCTCAAAGGCTTCCTCCTACACAGACAGGAGTATTCCTCTCCCATGGCAGCGCAGCACAATAACACACAGTAGCTCTGGCGTGCCTGTCTGCTGTGAAGTTGAGAAACTTCAGTCCTATTTTTAGCTGTGCTGCTGGATATTCTTTTTAGGATGTGCAGAGAAAGTGCAGATGGTGAGATGGTGGTCATGGGACAAATTCTCACCATTTTCCTCAGGTTAAATATCTCCCTTGCCTGCAGCTCAGCCAAAGCAGTTCAAGATCTGGCCTGTACCTCTGTGGAAATTTTTTGTGCAGGTCCTCTTCTTCTGGCTCAGCTGCCCCTTTGGTGAGCCTCATGCACATGTGTCAGTAGAGGCCACTTGAGGCAGATGAGGCACTCCTTTCTCTCAGCTTGGTTTTTTTCCCTTCTTTTGTATCACCCATCATCACAGAACCCAAGGATTTAGTAGGAGCCTTCTGCCAATTAAAATGGCAAGGTGAGAAGCAGGGGATGGAAGGCAAATGCCCAGGTTTGACTGCAGCCTGTGCCAATGAGACACGGAGAGGTGCAGGGCCCTGAGCTGTGTTCTGAGAATAATGGAGGAGGAAATGTGAAATTTAGACATCGCTGTTGTTCTTAAACATCATTTTCAAGGGTGGGGAAAAGCCACTGTGCTTGGGCAGTCTGAGGGAAACTGGTTTCACTGCACACAGGGAGAACATAAGAAACCAGCTGTGTAGTGACACTGTCATAGAATCATAGAATTGTCAGGGCTGGAAGGGACCTCAAGGATCATCCAGTTCCAGCCCCAGCAGGGACACCTCACACTAGATCAGGTTGCTCAGAGCCACATCCAGCCTGGCCTTAAAAACCTCCAGGGATGAGGCTGAACCTCCAAGGATGTCTTCTGTAGGCAGGTCAACAGAGAGGAACCTCAAAGAGGATGACTGGGGCTGTGTGTTATCTCACCAGCCCTCACCTCCTGGAGTCCCAGGAATAACAAGAATTGCAGCTGTTACAGCAACCAGAAACTTTCCAGCACGAAGAGAGCTCAAATATACAAAATTGAGCAGTCAATAAGGCAAATTAAAAGCTTAACATCTATTTATAGAAAAGAAAAAACAATCTCTGGGGTTTTGCAGCCTTGCTTTAGCATCAGCTGTGTCGCAACAGTGCTGCCTTTCCCCTGCTATTTATCACCAGTCTCTTCTGTTTAGACTGTAAACTGTTTGGGGCAGGAAGTGTCTTTTACCCTCTGCTTGCACAGCAACGCCTGAATCCCAGCTAGAAGCCTCTGAGCCCTGCTGCAATGTAAATATTAAATAATGACAGTCACAGAGGACTTAGCCCCCACCCCACTTGGAGGGCTGCCAGGCTGCAGGGTTTGTTCTAGCAGCAGACATGCCAGCAGTGAAAAGTGACAGATTTTGTTGGCAAAAGATATTCCTGGGTCTAACAGGGATAAGAAACACCCGCCTCTAGAAACAGAGGCTTATGTCTCTCCGAGGATAAACACACCCAAGATTGACTCATGCTGGCATAATCCCCTTGTGCAATTTGTATATTGGCATTAGACGTGTGTGAGGCAAAAAGACAAATATTTGGTTAATTGAACAGCACGGGGGGGGGGGGGAGGGGAGGATAATAAAAAATAATTAGGCAGCTTTACCTCTCCAAACACTGCAGCAGGTGAGCTGCTGCCCTTGCCCTCAGACAAGGCACAGCCACCCCTGCCGGCACCGCTTCCCCATGCTTTGCTGGCTCTGCAGCAGAAGGAGCAGCTGAGTTTGTTAGATGTTAGCAAATATAACAAACAAGCAAATAAATAAATAAAGGCAGTCCTGTAGGCCACAGTCTGGGGAGGGAGGGGGTGTGTGCTGTGCTGGAAAAGCAGGCTCATGTTCCACAAGAGAGCTTTGTCAAGTGTATTGCATAAGGAGATTACAGCCCTGAGTCTGAAACAGGGCTGAAGGTTTTAGTTGGTTTTTTGCCGCTACCTCTGTCATTAGCACGCTGTGGGCTGCATCACAACAACTTCTCTTTCATCTGGGAGAGAAAAGGCTCAAGGTCCATCATTACATCCTGCAGAGCTGTTACCCCGCAGGGCTATTAGCTTCATTCCCCAGAGCCCTTTCTTCTTGTTGTTTTAAACGAAGGGAAAGGAGTTTGAGGAGTTAATCAGCTGCTCGCATTGTACCCTCTGCTCCTGGGCTGCCTTCATGGGAGAGGCCTGGAGGAAGGACAGGAGCTCTCATTCTGTTCTGCACGCCCTCTGCAAGGCTTGCCCTGCACTGGGGGCTTGGGCAGTGCACTTCTGTTGATTAGCAAAAGGAGAAAAAAGCCTCTTCACAGCCGTGTGCCACACTTCTGCCAGCAGAGCTCTGACCCAGGGCCACCTTTGCTGGCAAAAAAAGGGGAGAGAAACCCTGAAGTTTTCCTGATGCAGCCCCTTCTGTGTGGAGATTTTGCTACCAGTTCTGATCCTGCTCTGTGGGAGGCCTCCTTTCCAGTTCTGCAACCCTGCTTCCACATCTGTCTGTGCAGTGCCTCACGAGTGGGATGACCACAAGCGTTTCCCAAGCGATTCATTACGCCTCTCATCACACCTAGCAAGAAGGCTGTGCTGGGATCAGCAGGGCCTGATGGATAATCCACATCCCTTCCCATGGGAGGAGCAGGACCACAAAGACCACTAGATCCAGCATCTGCATTCTTCCCAAGATCCATCTGCACTTCTGATGTAGCTGTGCCCTTCCAACATGAATGGTGGGACCTGGGAGGAGCTCCTGGTGCCATCGTCCACTTGTGAAACACTCCTGAAGTCTCTTCCTGAAGCACGCTCCTGCTCAGGTCTTGTGGTTCTCAGGCAGTTGTCCCTGGGGAGAGCCTGCACGAACCAAGATCTCTGTTTCTGAAGAGCTGCAAGAACATGGCAGTAGATGAAAATGGCAGGAGCTGGCTGTCACAGCTGCCTGGAAGCTGAGACGCTGTCAAACAGGCTGGGCCAAACGATGGCAGTGGAGGATCAGCCCAAATGCATCTGAGCCGCATTGCCTTCTGAGCTCCTTCAGAGGAGCTGGCATCCTGCAAGCCTGTGTGTTCTGCTGTTCCTCCTGGCCTCACAGCCTGCTCCTGCTCTAACTCAGGCTCTCAGAGACCAGGTCTATGAAAAGCCTGCAGGTAGCCTAAAGAAAACTTAATTACAAACCTTTAGAAATTCCAACCTCTCCCCTGCAAAGCAGTGGCTCAGCTGTAAGTCCCCACAGTGCTGATAACAGAAAGGGCATTTTCTTCACCTGTCAATCATCCTAGCTCATGATGACTCGAGAATTAATCTGCAGAAGGAAAAGCAAACAGAGCTTTTGTTGCTTCCAACAGAAAGTCCCTTTGAAATCAGCCTCTTCCCAGTCAGTCAGTGCTGGATTAGGTCCTCGTTCCTCCTTCCTTTCCTGTGTCCCTACAGTGCCATGAAAATTCAGGCTCTTTCTCTGCACTTCCTTCCTCTTCATAAAATGTCTAATAATCAGCCATCTGGTGTCCAAGATGCCTCGAGTATTAGGGCATTTCCTCTAGCCAGGGGAGGCTTGTGAGAGGAAAGATAAATGTTCAGGACCCATCCCTGCTGCGTGCTGATTAGGGTCTGGCATTTCTGCTTTGTTCACAGTCATTACTGTAGTGTTAAGTTGTTTGGTAGAGAAAGGTATTTAAAGGGAGGACCTTAAACGTGTTTAAAGGGAGGGTCTTCATTTCTCCTCTGGCAGATTTCATGGCAATTCTTAAGGGTTCCTAAGGAGAATACTAGCAAATACCCCAATGCTTCTAGCACATTTGAAAGACAGAGTGGGATTGTGAAGGGAAGAGGCAAAAGGAGCTCTGTAGCAAATGTTGTGTATCCTAAAGAACTGCAGCCTGGATTCATTCTCATTTTCATTCTGGCACAAGGTGACATCCTATTTTTCAAAACTAGCTGCAAATCTTAACCCCTTCCTCCCCTTCTGTATGGCAGCCCAGTAGCCAGGCACCCAAAACATTAGAATTAGAATTAGAATTAGAATTAGAATTAGAATTAGAATTAGAATTAGAATTAGAATTAGAATTAGAATTAGAATTAGAATTAGAATTAGCATTAGCATTAGCATTAGAATTAGAATTAGAATTAGAACTAGAATTAACCAGGTTGGAAAAGACCTTCGAGATCATCAAGTCCAACCTATCACCCAACACCATCTAATCAACTAAACCATGGCACTAAGTGCCTCATCCAGTCTCTTCCTAAACACCAGGGATGGTGACTCCACCACCTCCCTGGGCAGCACATTCCAACGGCAAATCTCTCCTAAGCTGCAATGTAAGCAGCGTGCAGGGCTCTCAGCAAGGCAGGGACAGCCCCTGGGAACAAGGGTTCTGTGCAAAACTGGGTCAGGTCTCAAGGTAGTCAAGTTGTGATTCAAGTTTAAGATTGAAGGGCACAGAGATACTGTGACAGAGCATCCACTGGACCACTGTGGGTTTTACAAACAAAGCCTGGAGGGAAAGGGCAAGTCAGAATGAAATGAAAACAACAGCAGCAGAAAGAATCTGCATCTTGGCTCTGAGGTGGAACACAGAGAAAAGAAGGACCCCTTTTATTCTGTGGTGGCCTGCAGGCCAGGCTCTTGACATAAAGGAGGATTGTGTCTTGATTTGTGAGCCCTTGGCATTTGCTAATTTTTTTTTTGTCTTGACAGTGGTAAGAAGGAGAGAGGCCAGTGAGGTACTGCCCAAGCTCACAGAGCCAGTGAGGTACTGCCCAAGCTCACAGAGCCAGTGAGGTACTGCCCAAGCTCACAGAGCCAGTGAGGTACTGCCCAAGCTCACAGAGCCAGTGAGGTACTGCCCAAGCTCACAGAGCCAGTGAGGTACTGCCCAAGCTCACAGAGCCAGTGAGGTACTGCCCAAGCTCACAGAGCCAGTGAGGTACTGCCCAAGCTCACAGAGCCAGTGAGGTACTGCCCAAGCTCACAGAGCCAGTGAGGTACTGCCCAAGCTCACAGAGCCCAGTGAGGTACTGCCCAAGCTCACAGAGCCCAGTGAGGTACTGCCCAAGCTCACAGAGCCAGTGAGGTACTGCCCAAGCTCACAGAGCCCAGTGAGGTACTGCCCAAGCTCACAGAGCCCAGTGAGGTACTGCCCAAGCTCACAGAGCCAGTGAGGTACTGCCCAAGCTCACAGAGCCCAGTGAGGTACTGCCCAAGCTCACAGAGCCAGTGAGGTACTGCCCAAGCTCACAGAGCCCAGTGAGGTACTGCCCAAGCTCACAGAGCCAGTGATGTACTGCCCAAGCTCACAGAGCCCAGTGAGGTACTGCCCAAGCTCACAGAGCCAGTGAGGTACTGCCCAAGCTCACAGAGCCCAGTGAGGTACTGCCCAAGCTCACAGAGCCCAGTGAGGTACTGCCCAAGCTCACAGAGTGAGCCTCCCTTCCCGTTAGGGTGTGGACCGTAACCAGGAGTCTGTACCAGGACTCTTCACTTGCCTCTCTGTTTATAAATAGCAACCAATTTTGGTGGAACAGCAGCTTGTCAGGTGAAAGAGAAGCAAGAGGAGATGTCCTTAAAATACCTTCAGGCAGTTTCTGTACACCTCAATGCTCAGCAAGCAGACACCTCTAACTCTCCTCTCCTCTCCTCTCCTCTCCTCTCCTCTCCTCTCCTCTCCTCTCCTCTCCTCTCCTCTCCTCTCCTCTCCTCTCCTCTCCTCTCCTCTCTCCTCTCCTCTCCTCTCCTCTCCTCTCCTCTCCTCTCCTCTCCTCTCCTCTCCTCTCCTCTCCTCTCCTCTCCTCCTCTCCTCTCCTCTCCTCTCCTCTCCTCTCCTCTCCTCTCCTCTCCTCTCCTCTCCTCTCCTCTCCTCTCCTCTCCTCTCTCTCCTCTCCTCTCCTCTCCTCTCCTCTCCTCTCCTCTTCTCCTCTCTTCTCCTCTCTTCTTTAATTTTCTTTTCTCTCTTCTCTTCTTTTCCTTTCTTTTCTGCAAGTCACCTTTAAGGACATGGACTCTCCAAATCCCTCCTTGAACTCTGCCTACAGGTCAGACTGTGGATTATGGTAGTCACACCATATTTAAGCTGTTTAGTGTATCCATGAAGTAAGCAGCTAATAGCATACATTAGCATGAGTGCAAGAAGCAGTAAGGGAGCCTCAACCTGTTGTGCAAGGCTGTGCAAAATTCCCTTTAAATGGAAACCTTTGTCAGTGTAAAGAGCCAGGGCTTCATGTGTGTGCTTAACTTGTCACACAGCGGGTAGGCACTGCCCAAACTACTCACCAAGCACAAATGTACCTGCACAGAAATCTTTTCCTAGTGGTACTACAGGAACCACATCTCCTGCAGCCTGCTCAAGCACAGCCCGAGTCTACAAACTCCAATGCACCTCAGTTCTCCCTTGGCATTTAAGTTAAACTCATCATTTGAAATCAGGCCATGGAATGGTCTCCTTTTTGGTTCCATGGTTATAATGACATGTGATGTTCCCACTCAAAATGATGTCTTGTAGAGTAGACCACTTCAGGCAGAGGCAATTTAAAGCCATGCACCCAGAAGGCTGCGTTGTGGTCCCTTTGCTGTTGAAAAGCCTTCCAGCTGTTTGTGTCCACACTTTCACTAACCTTGTCCTGCCACAGGCACTAGCAGACTCTGTTAGTTAGATTCATGGTTGGTCATTTTAAGTGCTTCATGGTCCTGCCTCAGTGCTGTGCAATGTTCTGGGGAGGCAGGATGGATAAGGTCTAGGCAATGTGAAATCCTGGGCTGTGGATCTGAGATGTGTGGTGTTAGGTTTTAGCTCCTGATACTGGCCCTGACTCAGCCAAGATTTTTAAACACAAGTTGTTGTCTAAAGTCAGGCTTGGGGATACACTTCTGTGTCTTGCTGAATCAGAGCAGATACATAAAATGGGAGTTTAGAAATCCCGTTCTGAACTGATTCTCGTTTTACAGCGGTGAGGCTTTTATTCCTGAGCTGTGTTCTACACCTTGGGTCTGGTGTGGGCACACTGCAGTCCCACTGCAATCTCAGTCCTGCAGCTCTGCTCTCCTGCCTGCTTCCCAGCAGAGAAGAGCACAGCCTGCTGCCAAAGCTCGAACAGATACCCGGGATGGTGGCACTGCTCTGGTTTGAGAGAAAGCTCCTCAGCCAGAAGGTGATGAAAGCACAGCCTGTCTCACTCCCCCATTTCTGTCAGTGGCTGCTGGGGTGCTAGTATCACAGTATCACAGTATTGCCAAGGTTGGAAGAGACCTCGAAGATCATCGAGTCCAACCTGTCACCACAGACCCCATGACCAGACCATGGCACCAAGTGCCACGTCCAATCCCCTCTTGAACACCTCCAGGGACGGTGACTCCACCACCTCCCCGGGCAGCCCACTCCAATGGTGAATCACTCTCTCGGTGAAGAACTTTCTCCTCACCTCCAGCCTAAACTTCCCCTGGTGCAGCTCGAAACCGTGTCCCCCTGCTCCGGCGCTGCTTGCTAGAGAGAAGAGGCCAACCCCTTCCTGGCTACAGCCTCCCTTCAGGTAGTTCAGCTGCCCCAGTTCTGCACAAATGCAGACTCTAATCTTGCTGATAAAGTCTGGAGAGAGAATGGTCAGGGTCAATTCTTGCTAGGGTCTGAATTCAGTCTCTGCTTTTCCTGCTAACTCTTCTTCCTCAGCTTCCACCCCAGCCATGGGCTTTCTCAGTGACACCATCTCTGGAAATGGTTTGCACCGGAAGCGAGATAAGCAGAACATGAATGCGAGCAGGAGCTGGGCCAAAGGGCTGGAAATTCTGGCTCTCACCCACAGCACCAAATAGGAAACCCTTTGCATTCATGGCAGACAAATGCACAGGAAAGGACAGAGTAAACCCTCACCACTTTCCCTCATATTTGAGCTCAGTTTTTCCTGACCCAGCAGCTCACGTGTTTGTTCCCCTCTGCTCTCGGTGCAAAATGGAAGCATTCAGCCAGCTGAGGAGCAGTCAGCTGGGCCTGGCTGCTGCCTGCTCCTGCAGTGCTCGAGGTAAAGGTCCCCATTGTTTTCTGGTGGGGAATATTGCCTGACAAGGCCTGAGCACTTGATCACAATAAGGACAGAGGTCTCAGAGCAGGAAAGTGGCTTTATTCAGGATGTTGCATCAGCATGCAGTTGATTTTAAGCCCGTACTTAAGGGCTAGGGCAGTCAGTAGGACAGAGACATTTACACTGAAGTCGAGTTTAATTGCTGCTGCACAGGCTTTCCACAGGCTTTCCCTAAGCACTTTCGGGTGCAGCCTTGGAAAGGGACACAGCCCAGCACAGGCATGGGAAGGGGTTGGCTAAATCAGTCCTTGCTGCAGTCTGGATTGTCTCACTGTATTCAGGGAAGAAAGGAGGAAGAAACCCAGCTCTTGCCACTGCAATGCTCCCTGTGCACCCCAAACAGTTAATTCTTTTCATTAGGGGAAAAGAGTGAGTGGTAGAAGCTAACACAGAAGACCTGACTCGTTCACAGGACACTGATCTCTTCAGCACGTCTGTAGGCAGCTGTGAGGGTCCAGTTCAGAGCAGGGGAGAAACTCCCCTTGACTTCAGTTAGCTCCTGGTTGGCTTCTGAGCAGAAGCCACAAAGCCAAGTGAGCTGCTTATCACTGAACAGCAGATGATTCACAGCTTCTGACTGAGGAGTCAGGAATTCCAACTGCAGGTCCTGAAGCTGATGCCAGTCTATTTTCTGAGCACACCAACAAGGGAGAGAAAAATCCCTCTGAAGGCAAAAGCTTGTGAAAAAAAAAAAATAGGAAAGAATTGTCTTAAGAAAACGAAGCTTTCCTGTGCCTGCTGTATGGTGTGTCCTGTGGGAGCTCGGACATTCATCTGAGAGAAGAGAGGGAGGACTTCTAGTCTCAGCTTGGTCACCATGAGGAGGCAGTTGGGAAGCTGGATGCCTGTGCTCGGGGCTGGCAGGCAGTTTACACAGCCCCTTGCTGCTCTGGAATGCTGCCTCTCGTCACAGGCACCGATAAGGAACCCCCAGTGTCAGGAAGCAATAGGAGCACATCCTCCCTGCACAGCTATCTGAAAAAACAGGGAGGAATTTGTTTCTGACTGCAGCAGAGCGATGGCAGCCCTGCAGCAGCCATCTGCATGCCTCTCCTGCTTCCTTCCTTGTTTTTATTCTCAACTCTTTTTATAGCCTATATATTTCCAAACACACCACAGGAGATTCTGAGCTGCCAGCTTCTGGTCACTTCCATGGCACCGAGGCAAGCATCTGCAGCAGCCCTTCTCCTCCCTCATTCACCAACGCAACCGGAGTAACCCAAACATAAACAGGAAGCCATGAGAGGAAAGTGGCAGAGTGCAAGGAATCAAGCAGGTCAGCTACCTGGACTAAAGGACCAGGGGGTCAGCACAGTCTCTCACATCTCAGGTGCTCATGCTTCCACCCTTGGGTGCAGTTTTCTGTTTGCTCAGATCAATTCCCCTCTTCCCTGTGAATAACATCAGAGCTGCAAGGAAAGGAGGTGCTGGCACAAAGCAGTGTGCTGTGTTTCTTTCCCATGGGAAAGTCCTGTTCAATAAAAAACTGAAAACGGCTTTCAGAGCCAACAGGTTGGTCTTGGCAGATCTGTTCTCAACCCTGGAGATGTTTCTGTGCCCTGCAGAACTCGGGGAGATGTTCTGGACCTTAATTCAGGCAGTGCAAGGCAAGAGCCCACAGCCACAGCCTGCAGTTTGCTGGGAGTGCATCTTTCTCTGGCTCCCAGTCAGGGCAATCACGATCTCAGAAACCTTTTCAAGGAAGGGAAAGATGCCCCTGTGGTTGAGACACTGAGACTGGACCAGTCTGGTTCAGTTCCTGGCTCTTTCAGAAAGTATAGCCACAGGCAAATCCTCTAATCTCTCTGCCTGCCCCATGAAGGAGAGCTGAGAACATTTCCTGTGTCTGACACCTCTGTTTAAACCAGCTAGAGCACTTAGGATTTAAACTTACATGGATGGAAAGGGTAGATGTGATCCATGTCTGTGCTGCTCAGGATCCTTTTGCAAGGGTCAGATTTTGCCCAGTACAGTAGGCATACTGAAAAATGATTCCATTGGTTTAATGCAGTTAGTTCCTGCTGGGCTGAGTGAAGTCAGTACTTACAGGACTAGATATGAGTGCTCCATATCTGTTCCTCTCTGGTAGGATTGTGATCAGAGCTGTTTGAATCAGAATGTCACAGAATCACAGGATTGTCAGGGTAGGAAGGGACCTCAAGGATCATCTAGCTCCAACCCCCTGCCATGGGCAGGGACACCTCACACTAGATCATGTCTCCAGCTCCCATCCATCCAGGAACCTCTTGTCAGTTTCAGCCATATTAGCTCTGCACCATCTCTGATGTTTGCAAACTCCTCCTGTTTCAAAAGCAAATCAGGAAACAAAAATAAAAGCTCCTCTCAACAAACACCACACTTCACCCTGAACCCTTCACACATGAAACAGGAGATAGGAAGCATCAAACCCACAAGTGTTCAAGTGCTTCCATGAAGGACAATCAGGATGCCAGACTTGCTAATAACTTTATGTGAAGTGTTCAAGCTAGGAAGGGGCTCAGATGGGCCTGCTCAGTTCTGTGTGCCTGTTAGTAAGGGATGTGTGTGCAGGATTTCAGCAGGTGTTTTCCATCCTGGAAAACTTCAACCGTGCCATGTGGCCCAGCCAGTGCTCCCTGTCCTTTTTCTACACCCTGACCTCTCCATACCCTTCAAACTGGGGAAGTTTCACAGCCAAAAGGTTGTTACAGAAATTTGCCCAGCTCCCTGACCCATCTGGAAAACAGCAGGACTGGAGCTTCGAGGGTCTTTGTGCTCACATCTTTCCTTCCCTCACATGCCCCAGAGCTACACAACAGGGGAGCTGTTCAGAGTATCACCGTGGGGTGTTGCCTACAGCTCTATGCTGAGCAGATACAGCCATCTGCAAAGAATTCCCATTTCAAGGCATGCCAGCTCCAATGTGTCTGAAAATCACCAGCAGTCAGCAGGAATGGATGCAGTCTGCAGCGCTGAACGCCTGGCTGCACCCAGAGAATTGCATCATTCAGTGCTGTGAGCTCCCTCTCCTCAGACAATGTGTTTTAGATATTGGCTGCACAGAGGGTCAGCCTGTGCTAGGAAAACAAGCAGCCTGCTTTGCTTATCCAGCAGTGTAAGGAAGGCTGGGAATGGGCTGTGACAGGAGACATTTAGCCTTGTTAATTGTTGTTGCTCTGATGTGGTCAAAGCGTTTCAGCGTAGCTTTTAGCAGCCCAGGCTTAATGCACTTCCCCCGCTGCCCCCCATGGGATGTGTAGAAGGATTAATCCAGAGTGGCTTCTGATTGCAGCAGTCATTATTAGTCCTCAGTCCAAACCACCGACTGACAAAGTGCCTGAGAGTGGGTAAGAGGTGGCCTGGGCACCAGTGCGGGCGCAGGGCCACATGAACTTCTCTCCACATGGTGTGCTGCCTGTCCTTGTGAAAATCCTGGGCAGACCAAGGCAGCTTCTGTGGCTCCCTGATAAACATTGATTTATTTCAGCAAATTTCATGGGAGGGTGAAGATTTCAGAGGTAGTGAAATCCCTACCTGTTTGGGAAAGATAATTTTAGGATGAAAGCACCAAGCTGTAGCATGAACTCGTGACTGATCAGACACCGAAGTTCTCATTGATGCCCTGCCCAGAAGAAAGGCTTTGACTGGAGCATGCAGCTAACCACACCACCCAGACTGCTTCTTGCTCATGGAATTAGTTGTCACATCTGAAATGTTACACACAGGCAGCCCACACAACCATTCTGAGGTAAACTGGAAATGAAGATCTGTCCCCTGTTCTGCCTGGTCCTTGAATCAAGTTGTCCAGGCTCTTGCAGTCAGCCATCCCCACACAGAGCAGCCTTGCTGGCAGAGAAGCGGTTGGGAATTACAGAGGGGAAGGGAAAGTGAAGCTCTGTCTTAGCAGGTCAGCTGAGAAAAGAGCACAGGGTTTGGTCTGTACCTTGAGCACTGGAAATCATCCCATGGAATGCCATGTGTGGGCTGTGTTAGGGCTCCTCTGCCTTACCAAGCAATGCCAAGGGGCAGAGGTTCTAGGCACAGATGGGTGATTGCTGAATGGGTTCAGCCTTCCCTCACTGGGGACACAAGGAAAGCAGGGCAAAAAAAAGAGCTTAATGAAGGCATCATTTATTTTTCTCTTCTGCAGGGGCTGCTGCTGCTGCTCTGTGAGGCAGATAAAGCAACACAGGAGGAAGGCACACACAGCGTGCTGCCAGGGAAACCTGACTTTTCTCCTTGTTTTGTTGCTTCCTTTATTCCTACACAGATCATTCCTGCTGAGAGGGGACTGAGAGAGAGGACTGTGAATAATGGAGAGGCACCAGGCTCAGCACAGGCATCACAAGGAGCATCTGCTGAGCAGGGTGTTTTTATTTAACCCTTTCCCTTTAATAATAGGTGCTGCAAAGGCACACACGTGGAGGCAAGCACCTGCAGAGAAACTAAAAAGATAACCACAAGAGCAAGTATTGAGCATACCAGGAGATGCAGAAACAGCAAATACCTGCTAGCTTGTGCTTCTCTTTGTAGTTCTGTTGTCTGGGATGAAGGGACAGCTACAAACATGTTAAGACAACCTCCGTTTTTCCTCATGAGGGATGTGAGAAACGTTCTTGTGTGATCAGGGGCAACACTGCTCAACCAGCCAGCCTCCTGCAGCACCACCCTTCTGGAAGACAGCATTGTTCTCACAGGCTTCTCAGTAACCACAGATGTCCTGATGAATTAAGTGAAGGTATTGCAGGCAGCAGAGGATGCACAAATCCACCAGGTGTTTTCTGGATGGCAGGGGTGCTGGTGGGGATGAAGCAGTATGGAGAAAAGAGGCTGCAAAAATAACAGGGCACGGAGCCCTTTGCACCTGCATCTGTGGAGGAGTGACCAGAAGCTTAGCAAGTGATGAGAATTACCTATTCAGATGCTTACAAACCAACACATTCAATGCTCAGTTAAGCTGCCTGAAGCAGGGGGGATGCTGGGAGAGTTTGTAGTTGGAGGTCACTGTTTTGTGGTGCTGCTCACTGTTAAGCCCTACCAAGGTGTTGCATTTACCTGTCACCAAGGATGGGCTGTGCTTCAGGTATCAGGACCCCTCATAGTCAAATGCAGTTCAGGTGTCTGGGCTGCCTGTTCTAAAGCAGCAAAACCTGTGGTATAGAAAGGTGAAGAAAAGGGAGAACTCTTTCCAGAGAATGAGGCCTGATGGTCGGGGCTGGGTTTGGAGGCAGTGCCCTCTCTGGAGACGACAGGACAGCGTTAGGAGTGGAACGCAGCCCTGGCTTGCCTTCTGGGGAATGTGATGTGTAGCTCTGGGATATCTCACAGGTAATCTTGTGATGTCCTTGTAATCTGGGGCTGATAAAACTTACCTAACTACCTCTTTCACAAGGTTTTTGACAAGGCTGAGTATTTAATTACGAGTAATGTATCGTAATGACTCCTATTTAGAGGAACCCTTCAAAGGTCCTAACAGACTGGACATTAAGTGGCCTTGGAGACAAGTGCTGGCCAGAGCCTTGCAGGGGCCGGGGAGGACAGGGAGGTGTCTGTCTCAAGATGTGGGTTGCTGCAAAGCTGAAAGTGGACTGCAACTGTGTGTCTGGTAGCTTGGGAAATGCTCTGCAAGTGTGACATGACAGCAGGAATTGCTGACCCTGAAAATCAAGAAACAGACTGGACTGGCTCATCCTCCACATGACCAGGCACTCCCTTTTGATTATTACCTGGGATGGTGATAGCAAAGAACAGGAATGCAGTCAGGGTATCACTGGAGGAGGCTCTGACCTGGGCTGTCCTGGAGATGCATGCTGGGTGGTCAGAAGAGCTCCGGTCTGTTCCAAGGAGCTGTGAAACCTCAGCTGAGCAGCAGTGTAGCAGGCTACCTCTCACACACAAGCTTTATGGGTCCACAGAAGCAATGGTTTGCAGGTCAGTTCTTCACACCGGTTTTGTGAGTTAATTATTTGCCAAAGGGGGGAAGAAAACTACAACTGACTGGACACACATCAAACCCACCTGACCTGGGCTGTGGTCTGTGTGATTCATCTGAGAAGCTGTAAGCTGTGGGCACAAGGACCACTGCCCTCCCTAGTGCTCACAGCAGGGGTTTCTGTTAGGGCAGCCTGCATGTCGGAGAGCAGGGAAGGGACTCCCTAATTACTGACTTCAGCACACCAGGTGAGGGACTCTCTTCCCATGCCTCTCGCTGTAAGCTCACAGAATCGGCATGTCCCAGGGCTGGATCTGCTTTCATCTTGGAAGGGTCCCGGGTCCCAAATTCAGTGTCCCAGACACCTTTAACAGAGGAGCATTGGTCACAGATGAGTCTGCCCAGCCTCCAACCCCTCTGCAGGGATGCTGGGGAAAGGCTGAGGTACTGCACTGGAGGGGGCTGCCGGCTCCCACGTGGAAGCGAGCCTCACAAAATTCAGGCTGGGAGTGCCAAGGGCAGCACAGATCCCACAAGCACTGGTGGGAGTAGTTGTGATCACTGCGCTCTCACTCACACGCCAGCCTCAGAGAACTGTCATATAAAGAGGAGGAGAAACAAAGAGCCACTAGCAAGAAAGAGCCAACAAAGCCCGCGGGAGGCAGGCAGCTCAGTTTGCACTCAAATAACCCCAAATGGCTGCTTATCTGCGGCAACAACAGAGCTCTTGCGGAGTTCAAAGTGAAGGAAAAAGCAAACAAACAAACACACAAAAACCCCACCCAACCCGACTTGAAGAGCTTATCAAGTTGCTTAGATAACTGTTCTGCAGTGATGTCACCAAGGGTGTGAATGATGTGGTCACAGGAGGAATGGAATCCAGACCTTTCTGTCTCTGGGCATCAGGGATCTTCTCTGCTAAACCCTGATGAAAATGGGAAATACTCACAGGTTTGGGGGGTTCAGGGCTGAGGTCTCAACTGTCTCCCACTCGGATTTGGCAGTAACAGCTTCAAGACTTTCCACACACAATAGGGCTATTTAGAGATCCTGGGATTGCAATGTGTCAAGATTCTGTCATATAAGAGCTGCAGAACAGATGCTCGCTGTCTGCCCAGGCTGCTGAGCATGAAGCATTGGTGCTGCAGATAAGAGAAGTGCTCTTTTCCTGTTCCCTATGGGCTTGATTCCTTGTCTCTTGAAGTCTTGAAAAGGCTCCCAGTTGAGCCTTCTCTAAACTGCTGCTCTTCCTGCCCAAACCAGACATGGGTCTTTAACCCATTCTCCCTGTGCTGCATGAAGAGCACCCTCCGGAAAGAGACCAACTCACTGAATTTATTCAAAGCTCAAACTCTCAGCTGCTCTTTAGGGCTGGTTTCCCTCACACCAACCACTTAGCTCACTGCTGGAGCAGGCACTTGTCAGCCAGGAGGGAAACAAGTTAATTGTGTGATTAATTATCAGAAAGGAGACTGTTGTGTCCTGAGAAAATCCTTTTGGATGGATTATGTTGCACCCTAACGCCTTCAGATGCATAGGTAAGGAGAGTCAGGACAATGTGTGTCCTGCAAAGCCCCTGCACCCCTTCTACACCCCTGCAGATTTCCTGGGAGCTTGTGTTGGTTGATATAGCAAAGCCAGGGACAGAAGTGTGAGCTGGGGGGTCAGGCCAGTGGGTGACAGCCCTTACTGCAAACTCATCTCTGCACATCTCGATTTTAGATTCTTCCCAGACAAGGCGGCCAGGGCTCACCCACAGCTGCTGGGGCTTCGGCAGCTCTCTCAGCGACAAGCGACATCTCCAGCTTCCAGTGCCACCCCTGTGGCTTGAGGTGACAGCAGTGAGAGACAGCTACAGCATTGCACAATTCTGCATTTTCTCCCACTCCGGGAAATTACTCAAGCAAGAAACGGAGCTGGTTTGGCCAACGTGTTTACTGCTGCTGCTCTTGGCGTGCAGCCACCCGAGTCCCTCGGGGCTGTCACCCCTGCTCCCCTCCCTGCGCACTGCTGGGGGCTCTCTGGTCCCGCAGACGGTCCTGAGGCAGCCGTGTCTAATAGCGGGATTCAGGGTACCCCTGTAAGGCTGCCCAGGTACACCCGGGAACCGCAGCAGGGGCTGGCCCCTGCTCCTTATCCCCCCCGCAGTGTCCTTCGCCCCCAGCCCCAGCAGGGAAGAGCTCCGCTCGCCGCGGCCGCACCGCGATCGCTTCCCGGGGCTCTGGTGCCCCCTGCAGCCGGGCGGAGCGGGCGGCTGCCAGCCGGGTAGATGGCTGGGACAAGGTCGGGAGCAGGGCTGGGAGCACGGCTGGCTTCGCTGTGCTCCCGCAGCGTCCCCACGGCGTGCGGGGAGCAGCTGCGGCGTGGGGCTGGAGCTTCCCGGCGGGAGCCACGGGCAAGGGCAGGGAATGCAAAGGTGCGGATCCTGCCGGGACACGGCTATGCCCACCGTGCTGGGCTCCCGGGAGTCCTGCAGCCACGGAGGGTTTCCGTGAGCTGTGCACTGACGGCTCTGGGGGCTGAGGGTGCGAGGATTTCTTTCTCGCTCTTACGCTCCGAGTTTTCTTTGCCCCCGTCCGTGGTTTCTGTAGAACACAGCCTAGAGAGCCCCTCCGAGCTCCAACCGAGCCGAATAGAGGACCTGCCTTCCTCCATGGGACAGAAATCAGGAGCAGCTCTCTTGCAGCACCAATAAGATGGGAGTTGTTCTGCTCCCTGTCCTCCTGCTTCTTGCCTCCAAGCAGAGTTGCGTGCACCAAGGACGCCTGAAGCGCCACGCATTTATTCGTGCTCTGCCCTAGGGACCTGTCGGCACTGCCTCTCCACTGAGTCCCCAGGGAATATAGTTAGGGACAGATCCAGAATAACAAACTGGTTCTCACCTGAAAACGTTTACAGCCTGTCTGTGTGTGTTGATAAAACAGCAGAGGTGTGTACACTTCCAGGTGTGCATATGTAAACCTCAGGAGCAAGAGGCTCTGGGGTGCTTATGAAGCTGGAGTAAGATCAGCAATGCTAACAGACTCACTGCATAAATCACTGTCAAATCTGCTTTCTTCTCAGCACTGCTGAAGGTACAGAGTCTCTTGTTGGGGGCATGAGGAAATAAAATGCATTCCAGGTGATGTGGATCAGTCTGAAGGGAATGGTACCAACCCCTTCCACCCCTACCCATAACTGAAACGTGGAGGTAAACGTGAGGGGTGACCTCAGACCATCCCCACTCACTCTCTTGCCCTGCTGACATATGTTTTCAGGTGGCTCTTGTGGTGGTTTGAGTCTTGGCACTGGAGTCCCACCCTGTAAGGTGTTCTCTGTTGGAGAACTTTGGTTTCAGACCTTCCCCTTCTTTGTTTCCTGACGTTGAAGCTGTTTGCTTTTGTTTTCTTTAGACACAGCTATTCTAAAATCATTGCTAATGTCCTGCACAAGCAACATCCCACTTTCCTCAAAGGTGCAGTTGCCAATAGAAGTTGACTTTGATGTTCCTGGCAGAGCTTTGCATTCAGCCCTTGATATGTAGGTCTTAGTATCTCTGGCCAGGAAAAGCAGCTCCTGGCAGTGGCTGCTGCTTGAGCACAGGTGTTGTGCAAGCTCAGAGGAAGAGGATGTTGGACCCCTTGGGCCCAGCTCAGCTTTGAAGTCATTTCAGGCTGGCAGCCAGCTCTAAGCTCCCTCACAGCTTGGTGAGTTCATCAGAAGTTTATTTCTAGCAGATCTGTCATTCAGCAGCCACAAGGGACCCTTGTCTTGTGGACAGAGCCCCCAGCCACTTTGGGCAGCCCTCCTTTCTTGGGAGGCGGTAAGGGATCTGTGGTACCCCATCAACTAAAGAAGACACAGGAAAGGCACTTGATGGTGACAGAGTATTCTCACACACAGAGCCTGGACTCAGAGGTGGTTGGATGTGTGTGCTGAGGCACCTTAGGGAAAAGGTTTGGCTCCCCATGGAGCTCAGCACACTCCTGGGTTTGGCCTTGTGCATGCATTGAGAGCTCCCTTGCACTTTCTTTGAACACAAATAAGATCTAATCTTTTGCCACAACACCCAAAGTTGGCCACCCTGACCAGAAACTCTGCTGAATCCAAACTGCAGAGAGGAAAGTAACAATGCCAGCTTTGTGGGGTTGGATTTTCCTGAGTGATGACCTCTTAGCATCTGGTGGGAGTGGGGGGGGAAGAGAGAGTTTTTCTGTAGGGCTCAGCACCTGGGGCTGCATCTCTAGTCCTGAGCCCAGTGGCTCAGCAGGCATTGAGCTGTGGTTGCTGGGCTCCTGGGGGTGTGGAGCACAGCCTCTCAGCTGGACCAGGGCTGGCACTTGGTTGAAAAAGCCAAAGAACCCTGTGGCATGCTCATTGCCTGGAGTGGAATTCAGCAGCCAGCAAGAAGCCAGGCATTGTATTGCAAACAAAAACTTCAGGGCAATTTTGCCATCCAAGAACACTGACCCTGCTTAGCCATGAGGAGATTTTGTGCCCTGTAATCCCACATTGATCTGGATTACTTTTTTATTTAAAGAAGCTGACCTCCAGCAGCCACACCAGGTCCCTCTGGCCCAGCAAGCCAGTCCCGAGCATAGCCAAAGAAACAAAAGCTCTGACCCCCAAGAAGGTCATGACCAACATCAAGCCTCAACTAAAAGGCCAAGGAGAGGCTTATATTAGTCTTAAATTACCTAGATCTTAACATTTTATTAGCAGATTAAGTATTTTAACAAGTCTCATCCCCAAGGTCCCCTCCCTCTGTAAATGCCACTCTCTTGGGTTTCCCCCACACCCTTGCTGATTTTGGCCTCTCCACTCCCCTGAGGTGTCCTTGGCACTCTCAGGTATTTCGTGTGACTCTCTAAACTCAGGCAATGCTCACTGAGCTATCTTCATCTTTATAACAAAAACAAGTCCTGAAAGACCCAGCATTAAACTCCCAGCTTAGGCTTCTTCCTAAAAATAGTCCTGTGGGCTAGAGCCATGATTTCATACCTGCTATTCCTGGAGCTTCTTTCCTGCCCATGAGCACCACCCGGCTAGAGCCCCTCCTAAACACACTTCCTTAAGGAGTTTTCTACAAGATAAATGCTGGGGGTGATGCTGCAAGCCTGGGGTTGCTTTGTCGACAAGGAAGAGGCTTTTTGTCCCCACGTGTGAGCGTGGCAACCCCTGATCAAAACACAGCACTATTGATCAAGGTGTCCAGGAGCCCCTGCTTTCCACCACACCCATTTTACACCTGCCTCCTCGCCCTGCCGGCATCTCCTGTCACTCCTCTGCAGCATGGGAGCCCCGTGGCTGTGTCTTTGGCCAGCAGCTGTTCACATCTCTGCTGCCATACTAGCAAAAAACCCATCTGAGAGCATAAGCCTTGTGCTGAGTGGGAATAATTCTTCCTTTCTATGCTCTGGGAGTTAGGAACCCACGGAAGTGCCTTGTGCTGCCAGCAAAGACAGGCTGCTGGGGCTGCACTGGAGGGCAGCACCTCTGAGGGACACCTCAGTAACAATCAAACCCCAAGAAAAGTCTTCATGGCTCCAGAGAAAAAGAATAGAAGAACCTTGCAGGTGTGACTGCAAGGGTGCCAGAAGGCAGTAAAAGACATGGAGGTATTTGGTTTAAGGTTGTCTTCCTGTCCCTTGTCAGGCTTGCATTTAACAGGTCATGTATGAAAGAAGGGACAGTGTCAGGAGCTGAGGCACCAAGAGGTTAAGGCTGCATGGCACAGGATGGAAGCAGAACTGTGTTACCTGTGTCTGAAGTGCAGTTTTGCCACAGCTGCCTCTCTGGAAGAAGAGCTGTGAACTTTCCAGCAGTGAGAGACTTCCTCTGTAAGGCTGGGGCTGGGAATGGTGAGCAAAACAGATCAGGATGAGAAAGTTGCAACAAAGCCTCAATTCTTTAACGAAATGTCATGTGTGTGACAGGGGAACAAAGTGGTTATGAAGCTGGAAGCCTATGAAGTGGTGACTGGTGGCTTCATTGTGTTTGAGACCATTTCAGAAGGCAATTCCTCAATACTTGCTGGAAGAGCAATTTTCCCACTCTTCCTCAGGCCGGGAGCCAGGCTGGTCTTTCCCAGAAGTGATGAAAACAAGCAGCTCTAGCTGGAACTGTCCTGACTCTTTCCAGCAAAAGGACTTTCTCAATGCAGCCCCACCAGACAACAGCAGGATTGTCTGCAGGCACAGAGAGAGCCTGGCTGCAGGCACCAAGTGAGCAACCTTGAAAGAGGAAACTAAGTTGTGATAGATGCCAGTCCCTAGCCACCAGCAGGCTGCTGTCACACTCTGGTGATTCACACACCAAGCCCATCAAGAACGGCCTCAAAGGCTGTGCCCAGTGTGTGACTTCCATCCTTTCCCTCTCCCAGGGCAGCAGTTTGCATGTGGCCCAGCTGACCTTTGGTCTCTGAAGAGCTGGCAGAGCTGTGTGTTCAGGAGCAGAAGCATTGCAGTCTGACATTTGTTTGGCTTCCTGGGACTGCCCAGGTTTGGTGCATTGGTTCTTTCCAGATTAAAGCTGGGGTCACTAAAGCAGGCAGAGGTCTGTCCCCAGCCTTGGCAGAACTTTTCATACTTGCTGCTGCTCCTTACAATGCACACAAGCAGCTTGCCACTTACCAGAGCCAGGACTCCGCTGTGAGGGGCAGAAAAACCCACGCAGCTCATTCTCTTTCTCTAAAGCTGACAGCCCCTGTCTGCAGCAGGATGCAAATGGCTGTTGGATGCAGAGTGGAGGAGCTGCAGGAGTCTTGCCTCCAAACTGCAAATCCCCAGGCAAATACCCTCCTGTGTTTGTTACCTGCCAAAGAGCAACTTTCTCCACTCACCTCAGAGTCTCTGCCTTGGTGCATAATCATGTGGATGTGACCAGTGGACATCAGGGCTCCCTCTCAGTGCCTGCAGAGGTGAGCAGGATGTTTGTTTGGGGAACCAATTCTGCAGCTGCCTCCCCAGTCCCCATCCAGAGCTTCACCACGATGGAGCCAGAGGGTCCAGCAGCAGCAGCATTAATGTGAACAGCTCTGAGGTTTACTGGAAAGCCACTGGGATCAGAGTTGGTTTCAGCCTCTCATGCTCCCCAACCTGCCTCCTTTCCCCACCTGGCTTCAAGCTGCCTGAGAAAGGGCAATTTCTGCCCCTTCAGCTGGTGGAGATGAGAATCCCTTTGCTGCCAGTAGCCCCACAGTGCCCTTTGAAGGAAGCCAGCATCATCCCCATTGCAACTGCTGGGATGCTGGATGATGGGGTGCTTGGTTGCATAGTTTAGTTGTTTAGGTGGGTTGGATTGGTTGATGGGTTGGACGTGATGATCTTGAAGGTCTCTTTCAACCTGGTGTATTGCATTGTATTGTATTGAAGTTAAAGTTTCACTGCAGTAAGCAGAGCTTGTTTGAGCCAGGAATCCCCTCCAGGATCTGATCCCGTGGCAGCCGACGCCAAGCGCAGCAGATGGAGAACAGCACCGTTTGCTGACACCAGCCTGCTGAATTTTTGGCCACGTTTCTCCTGTTTGCAAGCCGATTTCTGCAGTTCTAGAGCAGTTTGGCACCTTGAGGCTTGGCAGCAGCGAGGTTCGTCAGAGCCCTGAGCCCAGGGCCGGGGCTGGCAGGCTGCAGCTCGCTGCGGTCACCCCGGGCGGGCAGTGGCCGGCGGCACCCAGCAGAGAGCACTGCAGCCCCAGCAAGGCTTCTGCCTGGGGAGGACACTTCCTACTGAGATTCTAACCTTTGGAACTGCATTTTGGGGCTGTTCCTGGGTGGTTTTCTTCTTGTTGTTGTTTTGGTTTTGTTTTGTGTGTGGTTTTTTAAAGGGTCTCTCTCCTTCCTTCCTTCCCCATGCCTTTTTTCCCTTTCTTTCTTTTCATTGCAAATGAAGGCAGCAGCAAGTCAAAGCAGTCCCAGGTTTTCAGCAGAAGCTGCACAGGTCACAGCCAAGGTCAGACATGAAAAGAAAAACTCCTGGGGATGCACACAGGGGCAGTGTGAAACTCTGAACCTGTCTTTAGAGAGCAAGCTGCCTTAAAAACCTCAAGGTCCAGGGACCTTGGTACCTCTTGATTTTGGTGCAGAAGTAATGAATGCTCTCAAACCTTGCTCTAGAAACGTTAACAATTTGGCTCTTCTTACTTTGAGATGAGGCTCAGCTGAGACCATTTTTGCCCTGGAAACAGAGATTTTTAAGTGCATAGATACTTAGTGTGAAATCACAAGGGAGGTGTTTTGAGAGAGCAGAGACAATCAACAGCTACATCTGTGATGAGTGAAGGCAAACCTCTGGAGTAGTCCCTGGGGACTGATTTGAAGAGCTTTGTTTACACTTGGTGTTTGTTCTGAGGTGCAAGATAGGTGTGTGCCAAAGCTGCTGCCTTACCACATCGAGAGGAAAGCAAATCCTGAGGCTGGCTGCAGTTTCCCTGGGACTCCCTTTCTGTGCCTTGTTTATTTACCTGTAAGCAAGGGATTCTGTTTTCTGTTCACAGCTTTGCCTCTTGTCTGTTTAGCTTGGGAGTTCTTTGGACCACAGGGACTTGTTTGTTAAAGGATGCTACTGGAGTGCACAAATGGAGATAATTCAAACATTTACAGGTCCCCATACCCCTCCTGAGTGCCATCACCCTGACTCCACTCACATTTTGATTAAAGTATGATTTGAGAGAACTGGTTACTCAAAATACTGCTCTCTTTCTGAATAGTAAGCAGTTAATAACATCTGCTGTTGAAGCTGAGAACAGTTAAGAGATTTAAGGGGGAAAAAACAGACTGAAAATACCCTCAGCAGCACTTCTCTTGTGAATCTCTAGACAGAACTAATCCTCAAATGAGGAAATTGCTCCCTACACATCAGGGTGCACAAAGCACCCTCCCAGCTGACACAGAAGGCTCTCTGCTGAGGGGAATCCAGGGCCTGGTGCTGGTTTAGATTTCTTGGGCAAAGAACTCCACAGGGAAAGGGCAATTTAAGAAGTTCTACACCCACACAGAGGGACATCTTGAAATCATTTGCTTTGGAGCCTATTGCTAAAGGAGCTTGTGGTCTGACCCTCACACCCATCTGTGGACAGCAGCAGTTCTCTTTAAACCAAGCCCTGCAGGTCTGACTGCGCAGATTAGCTGGAAGGAGACCCTTCCTCACCGAGTACAGGGCTGGCTGAGCAATTTGTGTTCCACCACAGCAGTAAGTGTTAAGCCAGGGCAGGTCTTTTTCTGGTATTCAGTGGCTCAAGCCTTTATCACAAAAGGGTCCCATCAGAAGATGCAACTCTTGGCTGCATGCCCTCCTGGCAGCCCTTCACCAAACATAAACCTGTGGGCAGGTCAGTCCACTTCCAGCTTCTCTAATGTCTGATGAGCCAGTGAGCACAGTAAATAAACCTTGTGAAGCCAAGTGGCCTCTGTACCTTCCCCTGGGACACCACAGCAAACACCCACACAGTTGCTACCTCTCCAGAAACAAGATTAGAGTGCCAATTATCAAGCTTATCCCAGGCTTTTCCCAGGGTCAGGACAAAAACCTTGGCAGCCAGCTGGGCACTGCCTCGAGTTGCTCACGTGGACGGAGGCACTGACCCCCACGTCAGCCCTGGCCATAGCACGATCAATAGCTCAAACTTTCCATCCTTCCCTGCAACTCTTCCTTTGCTGTGAGTGTGCCTCCTTGGCAGCTCGCTGTCCTGATGCCCCTTGTTTAGCTGCACTTCTGTCCCTGCTGCTGTGTGGGAGAACAGTCAGGAGAGGGTTCTCTGGGCGGCGGATCGAACTCACCTGTGGTAGCACTGAGATCAGAGGGGTGGCATCAGTGAGCTGCAAGCCAGACCCAGTGCTGATTTAGACAGCAACAGCTAAAATGTGCCACCCACCTAATTCCTTTTTGTTCTCCTGGGTGTGCTAATTGTAGCTGCTTCACTTGATTAACAGAACCGAATGAACTTCAGGACTGGAGTCAAGAAAATCTCTTGGCACATTGGAAACCTGCCTTTGATGCCAGGAGGCCTGCAGCCCCGTGAGGCTGGCTCGCTCTTTTGCAGACCTGTTGCTGAGGTCTGCAGACGTGGGGGCAGTGCCCCAGCTGCCCCTGCTCCTGGAGGGATCCTCATCTTAGGAATGCCAATGGCCTAACAAAACCCAGAGCAGCTCTCTGGACTGGGACAGCAGCAGATATCTCAGCCTTGTGACAAGCCACATCAGGAGCAAAGTTCTTCCAAAACTAAGTCTTCTCACTGCTGTTATCTGCAGTGGACCTTGGATTTTATTTTTTTTAATCATTATTTTTCCCCTCTTTCCCTCATGCAATTAAGATGAAGCAATATTTCCCTTTTAAATCTTTCCCCTGAACATGTGTCTTCTGCTGTGACCACAAGGAGCTAGTCAATAATTAACAGCACCATCAAAACAGCCCCTAATGGCTGCAGTGCAGGTGCACAGGAAGAGGTGCACTGCTGGGAGCCTGCACTGAGGTATTGCTTCCACAGCATTGCAATTTCAGGTTGCCAGCCTGGTGTGTAGCCTGGCACAAGATGCACTTTGCAGCTGATGTATTTGAAGGCAGGTTGAATTGTTCTGCCCAAAGAGGTGCTTGTCTTTTGGAGCAGGAGGTAGCAGGGAAAGCAAGCAGGGGTTAGTTGAAGTTTAGCTACAGTGGTGCAATGAAAAAGAAAAGGTTTCCATAGGGCATTGCTCTGCTGAGCTTTTTGCTTGGCCGTGTGTCCAAAGCACCCTGGGATTTCTGTGGCCTGACATCATTGCAATCATTGGATGTGAGGAACAAGTTCTGCACCATGAGGGTGGTGGAACGCTGGAGCAGGTTGCTCAGGGAGGTGGTTGGGGCCCCATCTCTGGAGATATTCAAGGTGAGGCTTGACAGGGCTCTGGGCAACCTGATTTTTGCCTCAGCTCTCCTGCTTTCTAACTTCATTGCACAGCTCCTGTGGAACAGCTAAGCTCACAGCATTGGTGCCTAGATGTCCTCCAAGCCTTTGTGACCTTTCTGGCTTTAACAGCCCCCTCTGTGTGCATTTCACCACGCCAAGAACCAGACTGAAAATCGTGCTTACAGCTTTGCCAGCTCAGAGGGCAGGCTGAGCCCTTAAATCAGTGTTTTTTCTCCTTGATGCAAGAAAGAACTCCACCATCTGGAATAAAAGTGAGTGTCCAGGATCTTATAATCTCATGTTAGAAATAAATAAGGTCTGCCCCAGGGCTTCTGTTTGGAATTCCTCAGCTAGTCATAGAAGGCATAACCTTGCTGATAACTGATATTGTTATAATGACTTACACAAAGTTGCTGATTGCTTATCTGAGGTTTACCCTGGCTTGCTTTGCCTTCTAGCACACCAATAATTAAAGCAGCTTCTTGCAGCTGGATCTGTGCTGTGTGCTGTGCTGTTTATAAAGCAAAACCATCCCTGTGCAGAAGCCAGCAGCACACAGAAAACTCGGCTGCCTTACTCAGGTGGCTCTGAGCTCAAAGATCTACTTGGATAAGCAGTTTCTGCCTGACACCTTTACCATATTTCCCATGGGATCTTCCATAACCTCCATCCTTTATGAAGGTATTGTAAGGATCTACAGAAGAGAGGTCATGGGATCCATCCACCCTACTTCTGAACTGTTCCAACAGAAGAATTCATTCAGCACTAAAAAAACCCAACCAAATCACACAAAATACTTCCAAGTGTTACTTGGTCTCTCTCTGAGTGATTCAACTCAGATGCTGTATGTGAATGTGGAAAATAAATCTTGTTTCCAGAGCATTTCCAGAGCAGGAACTTCCCTCTGACTGGAGCTCCACTTTTCTCCAGGGCTTGCTCCTCCCTGGTGCTGTTTCAGGCAGCCACTGCAGGCCAGTTTCAGAGGCAGAGGCTGTCCCTGCCCTGGGCTCCCAAGGCTGGCAAGCACTGAAGACCAGTTTGCAAACTGCCCCTGTGTCTTCAGGCATTCCTTCTCCCTGCCTCTCATCTGGAGGCCAGGCAGGATGGCCTTGGGATGGAGCCAGCAAGACTCTTGGATGGAAATCTGCTTAGCTCCGTGGTATTTACACCATGAGAATCCAACCCAGTAATTTCATTGCCTGTGTGGAAGAGCCTCTGGCAGTTAAAGCAGAGACTTTTCCAGGGCAGTAGAATATGGGATTCATTTTGGAAATGAGAGGAACACATTGTCTGGAATGCTCCTTCCTGCATCCTCCCTGTAGGTGCTCTCAGTCACAGCTGCTGGTCAAGGGCTGGGCTCCCAGCATGCTCAGCCCCCAGGCACTGGCCAGGGCTCATCTCCAAAGCAGAGGGCACCCAGCTCAGCACCAGACCCTTCTTGGAACGTGGACCAGGCCTTCATTGTCAGCTCAGACTGCTGGGTTTTGTTGTTTGCTTGTTTCACCCTGTGCCTTTTTGTCTCTCACCTAAACATTTCTCACACTTCAGTGTACCTGAATCACACAACTGACCCCCAGCTAAGCTTCTTGGGATGCCCTGCAGAGCAGGTACTGAGCTTAGAGACACTTCCAGGATCTCTGGCAGAAGCTGTGTGTGCCTGCCCTTGTTGATGGGCACTGGTTTGTGCCATGGGCAGAACTGGAAACTCCTGGAGGATGATGGGGATGAATCAGCTGTGAGCCTCACCTTGTGGTATCCCACCAGAGCAGGCAGAGGCGTATAAACCTTTTCAATTATTATAAATACCCTCAGTAATGAGGTAATGTTGTGCAATTAGCCTAAAATTATCTTTTGTGTCCTTGGAAAGGGTTGGAACAAACAAGTGATGCAGACAGAACTGGGAGAAGCAAGCTGAGACTTGGTGGAGGCAGCTTCCTTTTGGAATAGCTGGGACAGTCTTCAGAGCTGCTGAGGAGAGGGAGGCAGAGCTGCTGTTTTCTTCCTCCACTTCCATAAATCATAACTTTTAGTCAGCTCAGCCTGAGGGGACCCTTCAATAAGCCTCTCCTGTGAGACTCCACATTGAAGCCATTCCTGCTAACACCAGGACCAGCACTGGGATCCTGCAGAAGCAGGCACGTGGCAGGTTTGGCTTTAGCTCAGCGTGTGGAGGTGCCGAGGGAAAGCGAGTTTCCAGCTCCCACATGCTTAGGATACTTTGAAGCCTCTTGAGAAAGCTCTGCAAGCATCTCTCTGGTAACACAAACCACGTCTGCAAGCTCAGCCTTGAACACTGTGCTGATGAGCATGGCAAAATAAAAAGCATGAACTGTATGTGTGGACAAAGTGGGGCAGGGTAAATATAAACCAGAGCCAGCAGCAGGCCAGCCTGTCCCAGCAGGAGGCTTTGCTTCCAGAGAGAAGCAGCAGCATTACAACACTGCAGTGATCTTCATGCTTGTACTCTGGCAGCCACAAGAACTCCTGGTTGCAAACTGAGACTCACGTGTGCTAGGTGTGACACGAACAGCAGCAGGGAGGAACTCCAGAGACCATGCAGCCTGACAAGCAGAGTGCTCCAAACCAAATTAACAGCTCTTGAAGTTGGAAACATTGAGAGCAAATTTACTCTGGATCACCTCTCCTTAATTCTCCTCTGCCTGTGTGTGCTGCTCAGTGCTGCAGAACCGTGGCTCCTGCCTGAGCTCTGGAGGGGTTCCTGCGCTGCAACAAGCACAAGGGAGCCCGCTTTGTGTTTGGGAACACAGCTGGGCCTTCCCCTCAGCTGGGGCTCAGGGCTTCAGCTGTAGCTGGCCCAGAAAACAGACTCCATACCATGGCGATGCTGAGGCTTTACTGTGCTCAGGCACAGAGGAACACAGCAGATCTGTGAATACTCCACGTAGCACATCCTGCCCCCAACAGAAACATCTGTTCAAGATTAGTGGACAATAAAACCCCAAACCCACTCAACCTTCCTGATCCCAGTGCCCAGCCGCAGACTAAATGACCAAATTCCTCCTCAGTGGCTTCCCTCTTGCCTATTTTGACCACCTCTGCCTACTGCTTTTGTGGCATTAGCACATCTTCCTTTTCAAATGAGCTTCTGACCTAGTGATTCTCAATTGCCTTCCCTTGCTTGATATTTCTGCTGTCAGGAAATTTTGCAAGCTGTTGCATCATCCTTTTCCTGTTAATTGCCTTCACTGCTGGCCCCAGCGAGGCTGCACTCACTGGAGCCGGACACAACATGCAGTGAGGCAGCATGGGGCAGGCTGAGCTCTGTTCCTGGCTCCCTCCACTTGGTCCTTGCCCACTTGGTGACTCCCTTCCCCAGAGCATGCTCCAGAAGAGGGCTGCAAAAGGCTTCATAGACATCAGTGCCAGTCCCCACAGCAATACCGGCTGTGCAGAATGGTTCTAGAAGGCTGGGAGTGTATCTAACCCTGGTTTGCTCGGTGCTGGCTGAACAGCACACCCCAACCACCAGAGAGCTGCTGCTCTGCTCAGGTCCATGTTCCCCTTTAACTACACCAGGCTGTTTCCAGCATGGGAACAGCAGCAAAGCATCGTTCAGCAAAGCAAGTGGGACCAGTTTGCAGACTAACACCCTGAAAGTGCAGTTTATTCCCTTTACTCCTATAGACTGCATGGCAGATCTCCTGCTTGTTCTTCCAAGGCTGCAGGAGACTGATTCCATCAGGCAGAGCTATTGAGCACACCCTTTAAAATCACAACTCCCTGCATCCATCTGCCTAACCCTTGCTGACCCAGCAATGCTGGTATAACCACTTGCTTTTAGGTTTGGGTTCTGATGGGAAGGGCTATCTTGCTGGACCTCTCCAGAGTATCCTTCATTGTGGGCCTGAAGAGGAAAACCAGGGAGGTCCTGCAGCAGCAGCTCCCCTCTAGGAGCTGTTGATAAAGCACTCACCAGATGCTGTGTCAGGAAACTTTTATACAAGTTTTTAATAAAAAAATTGAACAAAAATAATAATAATATATATATATATCATCAGGCATTTTATGCAATGCATACATTCTTTATATCTGCAGGTACAGATAAATAACAGAAGGCAAAACCAAGTATTTTGCTTATCTTTGGCCATTAACCAATAATCACCCCCAAAGAGATAGTACAGGGTCAAAGAATGAACCACTGAGTCTGTAAGCTTCTCCCCTTACAGACAAAGTATCAGGCAACAGTACAGTAGTTAGATTTTAGAAGTGTAAGGAAATAGGTCTTCAACACTGCCCAATACTGAAACTTCACCTGGTTTGCTGCTATGGAACTGAAGGCCTTCTTTAGCTGACACAGACACCGTTCCTGGGCTCCCCCAGGCTGTGCTCCCCCCCCCCCCACATTGCTCTAAAAAGCCAAGCTGTACCTCCTCACCAACTAAACTAGCATCAATTCTTATCTGTGGATCAGTTTCCTGAACCCCAACTCAATGCACATACATACAGAGCAGTTAAGCTTCCTTAAGTCAATATTTTGCCTAACTCAGTGTCCCAGAATAATGCTGCCCTTCCACTTTCCAGCACGGACGCAGCTGAGGGCTCTACCAAAGCAATATATACAGGATGCACATCACAACTCAGAGAAGCCATTGGCAAAGGGACTTGGATAACATGTAGCAGCTTGTCTCTATGTATGTCCATGTCTTCACAGTTACATCTTAGGGAAGAAAGAAAAACTTGAGAACACCAGGAATACTTCTACTGTGTTTTTCTATAAATATTAAAACTTCATCTGTCAGGCATTTGACAGAAGAGGATTTAGGTTATCACTTTAAATAGCTCTTGAAACCCTGTAGAGCTTTAAGCTTAAAGGCTGTAAAGGTTGAGGATTCTTTGAAGTGTTTAGCCAGTTTCAGCAGCTGGGCCACCTGCCAGTTTGATTTTATCATTCAGAAAAACAAAAAGAACCCTTCCCCCCAAACTTCAGATCTGGTAACACAGGAACTCCACCACTTTGGATGGGATGGGCAAGGTCTTGACTTGGCCTGTGGGCATCACTCGTCGAATCGCCATGCGACAGAGGTGCTGGAGGCTGGAGACTTGCCTTGGAGTTGCCCAGAAGTACACACTGCCATCCTGTGTCCTGCACAGAGCAGAAAGCATAAAACCCCACCAGTTATCCCACCTGAATGACTGCAGCTCACTGTGAAGTCTCCCACATTGCCACTTAGGGAAGGTGCTCTGGGCTTGCTGTTGCTGAGCTCCAGCTGCCCCAGACTCACTCACACTGGATGCCAGCTCTTCTTTTAGAGCTGCACAGTAACACCTTGCCGGTGATCTGTGGGACAGGCCTGAGCAGAGCTTCCAACAGCTACTGCACATACCACCCAGCAGAATGCCTGCCCTTGATTATCTCCTGGGCCTTTTCCAGTCCACAGGTCTGGGGGACTTTTATTTATTCTCAAAGATAAACTCCTTTCTTATCAGCTTCTTCATTTTAGTGCTATTCCAGCCATGTTTAAACAGCACCAGAAGTAAAACCAAGTCAGAAGCATAAAGCTGCAACTCACAACTGAAGATTTTTAGAACACTTCACCGCTGTTTTTGGCCTTCTGGGTTACCTTAATATTTTAGGGAGGGAAATAAACCAACCAACATATACTTGCCCTGCAGCTAGAACACTGCCATCAGTAGAGAAAGTGCAGCAGAGCCCATTGTTCAGAGGTGCAACCTGGACTGGGTATTCCTCATCAATCCTCCAGAACCTCACCATTCTGAAAAGGAGGAGCAAAGTTACCACAGGAGACATCTCGTTCTGTTGCATTTTCTCTGATGCTGCACAAGCAAGCAGCCTGAGCAGAGCTCAGAAAAACCTTCATAAACATCTTAGCAGGCACACAGTGAGTTTCAGATCTGGCCTGAATAAATCACTGTGAGTTTTACATTCCTGATCTAGACCTTGATCTGACTTCAAGCACTGTAACTCTGACAATTGAACAAAAGACTGCAGAAAGCAATAACCTGAGCTATAGATTTGTCTAAGCTCTCTTAAGTGTTGCATGTGCTAGGAAATCCTAACAAGGCTTGTCTTAATTAAAACCCTATCCCCCTGAATACCCTTGCTGTCATCTTAAGGAAGCATTCCTCATATTCCTGAAGTGTAGTTCTTCAAAAATATTATGTAAGTTGAATATGAGATCCCAGAACACTTTTTACTTCGGAATCCCCTATGATTCAAGGGCTGAACTGCATCATTAACTTCATTTGTATCTTCCCCTGTTGCTAGCCCCTCTCTTTTTCTGTTTCCAGCTGTCAGACACTGAAGTCACCCAGGTTATCCAGTCTGCATACAACTCTTTCTACATTCAGAATGAACGTTACCATACCCCACAGGACTCATCTGCTTTTACAAAGGCCATCACAAGTAATTTGTTAGTTTAGAAGAAAAGCTGACCTAGTATTTGGAAGTTCACATCACCTGGGAAGAATGAGGAGTCTAACAAACCTTTCCTCATACTTACTTATCATCAGCAAGGCTTGCAATGTGTAGCCCATCGTGACTGAAAGATACCGATCTGACCCAGCGGTCATTTGCACCTCCAGCAAATATTGGTGTGGGAGGGGGAAAGAGGTGCCTGGGAAAGAGAGACACTCAGTGAGCAGCTGCTTCTTTCAGCTGTGACCAGAGCTGAGGAAGAACAAATGGATTGGATATTCAGCTATGAAATCAGGAGTGGAGGCTGAACTACTCTGTCTTCTGTAGCACTGAACCCTTGAGCTGTGTTGAAGGGGCTTAGAGAAGCATACATTATGGTAGCGGTGCCTTCAGTTCTCACTCCTCTGCCACTTTAAGACTTCCATCAGCCACTGCTAAGATATTTCCCAAGTCTAACTATCAGTTAAATACACAAACCCATTAATTTTCAGTAGCCACCCTCAGCCTGGGAGGTGGTTTCCAGACTTGACTGCCTTACTTACCCAAACTCCATGAGCATAACTCCAAGGTGTGCATCCCAGACATAGACTCGAGTATCGTAAGATGCAGTAGCCAGTAAAGCTCCATCAGGAGAAAACTCACAAGCTACAACATCATTGTGATGGCCTTCAAGTTTCCTTATCATGGAGTATTTATCCATATCCCAGAGGAAAACCTGCAATTAAAGCAGCTAATGTTATAGCTCTGCTCAGAGGTGCAATGAAGCATTAACTTTTTTTTAATATAGCTGCTAGTCTTATTTAGGATTATATTAAAAAAAATAAATCAGGCATTATGAATTACTACAATTAAGAAATATGCTCAGTGTCATACTTAAGATTAAAATCAAGGTAGGCTGGGTTGTTTTTAAATAAATAATTAAAGCAGACATGCAAGTTTCTAACTCAGGTTTGTTAAATGTTATTAAAACAAAACAAGCCAAAATATGGAAGGCAAAAGGCAACACAATTTAACCAGGTGGCTTACTGAAATTCAGGTATGGCAAAACTATTTTATTAAGATATGCAGAAATAAATAGGGTTAAAAACTCTACAGTCCCCTCTTTTCAGTAACTACCAAATATTTTAAGAAATATACAGACAGGAAAAGGTAAAGGTTAACATATTGTTACTCCAGTGGCATCCCTTTAAGATCACTTGTTTACAATTGGCTTGGATCACCAACGTCAGCCTAGGAAGAGAAACAGATACTGCAAGCAAAAAAACACAGAATTTTCACAGCCAAAAGTTAGGTCTTTGGCAAAACAACAGGGAAGTCTAACCACATCATTAGAAAGAGTTTATGCATTTAAAAAAAAAAAAAGAAATCAACAGTCCAAAATTACATTAACATTACAATGCACCCAGCTAATTGCATATTGTATTAGAGGAACTGATAAGGATGCTGGAATTCAGGGATTTGACATGCAGTTGTACATTACAGCTAATCAAAGACTGCAGATTTACTGACTAGGAACCAGCTACGTACTGCAGCACAATTTAACACAAACTGGAGGTCTTTAGAGCAAGATGTCCCTAAAAGAGCTCATGAGGGTCCTTGATTTCCACCCCCCAACCCCCACTCAGTTTTACTGCACAGATTAAATACTGACATCTCTGATAGAAATGTCTCTGTTTGACCCAAGCAAACACAGCCTTAGTGCCTCACACACTGCTTACAACTCAACCATTTTACAAGCAGTTAGACACGAGTTGACCAGTTTTCTCCTAGGAGACCACCCCCACCACTCCGTACAAGTGGGAGTTAAGCTTTAGGGGTCAGCGTGTTTCACTGCTGTGAAAATTATTACCAAAAACAAAAAAAAAAAAAAAAGGAGGGAAAAATAAAAAAAAAAAGAGGAGGGAAAAAAAAAAAAAGGCAAAGAAAGAAAGCAGAAAGTGGACATCACCCAGCACCTGCGTACGTACAGGACACCCTGCAGCCGAATGCAAGGTTACTTCGTCCTACGGCAAAGTTCGCCCCCAGCCTGGTAGCCAGAGATGCCACTCTCTGCCCAGCTAACACCATTGTGCTCCTGTGTGAGTGGTGCCAGCTTAACCTCAATCACACCAATATTGCTGCCACCACCTGTGACAGGGAAAGCAAGAAGCTTATGGAAAACACACAGCCTGAAGATAGCAAAGTATACATCCACATCTGCTCTAGTTCAAGAAAAGACAAACCCCAGGCCTCAGCCTAGCCCCTGGCCTATCTGCACTGCTCACTGCAGGTATCAAATGCATTTAACAGTCAGCCATATGAAGTGGTATCCAGTGACTGAATTCAGCATCCCCAGGCCTCACAAAACTACCTGCAAAGCCCCTCTAACTAGCCTGAATTGCCCCTTCTGTTTTATCCTGATTCTTCAGTGCCAAGAAAAGCAGCTTATGGCATAGGTGCTTTACCTGCACTGCTTTCAGTTCTCTAGCAGGGGATTAGAACATGGGTGGAATCAAGACCAGTCTGCTGTTCTTCATTCTAGAGCTTTTAGACACGAGTGCCATTTGCATGGGAACACAAGTAGGAACATTTTTGTTCAGCAGGAGATACCACAACTGGCTCAGACTTTGAAAAGTCCTTTTCAGTGAGCAAGAAATAGAAAGGATAAAATCAATTATCAAAATGGTTTGATGCATTAGCCTAAGGATCTTTTAACACTGGAAGCTTGGGTGGTCTTTGGTTTTATACTCTGAACACGTGCAGATGTGTAGAACTATTTCTCAGAGAGCACTTTAAGTTTCTTCAACTAAAAGCAGTGCAAGTTCAGTTGATAAATCAGTGTCTGGATGCACCATTGGCTAGTTTCATTTCATGCACTGTCACAGCACCATCAGACATTACAAGTTCATGACACCGAGCACAAGCTTAATGTTACTTAGATTTTCAAGTGATTATGAACAATATTCAGTGATTCAAGGAACAAGAAACTCTGACACATACTGCCTTACTAGCTCCAACAGAACAGAGAGTAGAAGAGTCTGGAGAGAATGCACAAGCATACACCCAGTTCTGGTGTCCTCTCAACACTTTCATCATATTTCCTACAAAGAAAAGACATTTCTGTGAGAATTTGTTCAACAGGACAAAGTCAGACTGCAAAGCTTTCCCAAGTTACTTTTCCCATCATAAAAGTGGATACTGTTTTCCCAAACAACATCTCTGCACAGTAAGTGAAGGAATAAAGAAATGAAATAAATATCTGAGGGCTCAAGGATATAAAGAAATAAAACCTCTACCATGCAGTCTCTAAATCCTGTCCCTGGTGAAAAAAAAACCCAGTGACTTTTTGCACTCTTATGACTTAACCCAAAGCCAGCTTATTGCTTTAGGGCACAAAGAATTTCAAGACAGCAAGAGAGTGACTAACAGAAAAATAATCAAACTGAGTTTACAGCAACAGAAGAGGAGAGGACATGGACATTTCTGCTTACAGCAGACAAAGTGCATACCATCATCTTTCAGGTCCCACACTCTCAGTGTTTTGTCTCTGGATGCAGACACTAAGATCAGGCTGCCATCTGGGGCAAAGGTTAAATCTCTAACAACTTCTGTATGGTCCATCAGGTTAAGGAGGAGTTTTCCTGGTACACAAAAACATCAGAGTTTAAGATGAAGGGCTGTGCTTTGATTCAGATCAGAATGCTTTAAGGGTACAAATCCAGAATACAGAATTACAGCACAGAAAAGGCAATTTTTTCTTTGCGGGAATGCTGCCTACAGCAAGAAGCTTTTATGCCTCTTGATGCAGAAGAGTCATTTCCTGAAAAGCTGGGAAATCTGTACACTACACCCATCTGCCTCAGAAGGCAAGACTTGACTTTTGATAGCTTAAATCTGTAAGCTAAGACCAAATGACCTAACAGTCAGTAGTGTGGGTTTTTGTTGGTATTTTTTAAAGCTTCAGTTGTCTCCAACCTAGCAGCTGGGCCACCAGCCAAGTTGAGATCCCCTAAGTTCAGATTCAGTCCCATTATTTGAACAGTTCTTCCCTTTAAAAAATAATCACAGAATGGCTGAGGTTGGGAAGCACCTTAGAGATCACCTACTCCAACCTCCCCTCCACGGGCAGGGATGCTGCAACTCTGTAATAAAAGGTTCCTCATCAACAGACTCCTTCCCCATAGTCGAGAACAGAGCAACTTCACGTTTTGAAAGCTTCCTTAGTTTGAAGGCAAATTAAAGCTAAGATCCAAGAGAGTATTTTAGAGTAAATAAACAGAGAGTCAATCACATACTCAAGCATTTTGCAGCTACAAGGCCTCATCTCCCACCATTTACATCTCAAAGCAAGACCCGAGCCCGTTCCCTCTCCAGCAGTATGTGAACATTTTTGCTTGCTGGCTTTTTTAAGATTAATTGGTATTTGAGGTTGAATTCCCAGTTAAAATCCTGCAGATACTCTACCTGTGTACACATCCCAGATCTTGATGCGTCCGTTGTTCAAGCCTGTGGCAAGCAGAAGCTGGTCCTGGCCAAACTTGAAGCGGTGCCATTCTATGTTCACGCAGCGGCTCTGCTTCTCAGGCACCGAGGACCCAAAGGCAAGGCTCCAGACAATATCCCCACAGTCTATGATATGCTCACAGGGCTTGTTCTTCTGACCACTGTCACTGTTCTGCCTTGGAAGTCTTGTGCTGAGAGAATTTGCAACATTCTTTGTGCCATGCAACAAGCTGTTAGAACAAAAAGAAGCGCAACATAAACTGCATAAAGCATCTTGAAAAAGAAACAGAAGAGAAAGAGTCTCTAAGCGCTGCTTAGTCTGACTGAGCACTGCTGGCCTCAGCTCTCCAAAAGGTTGCCTTGTCCTGTGCAACCTTCCTGTCACAGAATCATAGAACTGGTTGGGTTGGAGAAGACCTCTAAGTGAGACCCCACCTCCAATCCTGCCTCCAGTTCTGGTGTCAGCAGGAGAAAGAGCTGTTGGAGTGAGGCCAGAGGAGGCCACAAAGATGATCCAAGGGCTGGAGCACCTCTGCTATGAGCACAGGCTGAGGGAGCTGGGCTTGTTCAGCGTGGAGAAGGTTCCAGGGGGACCTTAGAGCTGCCTTCCAATAGCTGAAGGGATCCTACAGGAAGGCTGCAGAGGGACTTTTCATGAGGGTGTCTGAAGACAGGGCAAGGGGGAGTGGTTTGAAGCTGAGGGAGAGCAGGGTTAGACTGGAGCTGAGGAAGAAGTTCTTCAGTACAAAGGTGGGGAGACTCTGGAAGGCTCAGGGAGGCTGTGGACGCTTCCTCCCTGTGGGTATTCAAGACCAGGCTGGATGAGGCCTTCAGCAGTTGAGTCTAGTTGAGAGGTGTCCCTGCCCATGGTGGGGAGGTTGGAGTAGATGATCTCCGAGGTCCCTTCCAACCTGAACCATTCTGTGATACACTGAAATCTGTGCTGCCATAATGGACACTTGGAAAATGACATTTTACATTTCAAATTATAGAAGCCATTTAACGGTGAAAAACTGCCAACACTGGGAAACCTTACACAATACTAACATTTTTAATTAAGTACACATTAATTAATACACATTTTCACTTCTCTAGAGAGCAATTAATTACCTTAACCAACTGTGAAAAAACAACCTTTTAAAAGCATTTACAGAAAAATCAGTTACAAGAACTCCTAAGACTTTCTGCTAAATGAGCAAGAAGTTCCCTGCAGTTCACTTCCATGCACTAAATATTGGGAAGAGACCCCGAGGCCAGCACAGGAAAACCAATTAAGCCAGCACCAGAAAGGGGCAGAAAAAAAGAGGAGGTGGGATTTGCAGAGAGGGGAAATGTAACCAGCCATGAAAATGCAACTGCTGGTTACCAACTTCATGAAAATACAAGCTGCAAGTGAAAATAAAACTTGCCTTCTGGAGCTTAAACTTTAGTAAAAATGATAAGGAAAGAAGTTTGCCTTTCAGCAAACTCCCCAAACCCAAAAAGCTTTCTGATAGGAAACTAGAAAGTCCAGATCTGCTGAAGCCTTTAAATTTCCTTTCCATTCTAACTTCCTCTCATTTCAGAGCATCCAAATCAATTAATAAATCACTCCTCCACAGCCTTTGTGAGTTGTTTCTCTGACTGGCCACAGAGGGAGATAAAACAATGGCTGATAGTTGGAAGAACGTTTTTCCCAAAGACACCAAAGCCTAAAAAGCCAACAGAGTATTTGAATCTGTTGGAAGCTATCTCCTCTTCTAAAAACCTTTTTTTTTTTTTTTCCTTCAAAGTGAATTAAAAGCAAAATGGTTTTTCTTACAAGTTATTAAGGCACTGAGCCCAGGGGACCAGCTTGACTATGCGATGCCCTTGTGACCAAGCAAAGTAAGATCCATCGGGAGCAAAGGCAACAGTCCAGTTTTCACGGCCACACTTCTTGTCAAAAGGAGAAGTCGGGGCTAAGAGCTCTCCTATGGTGCGTGAGCGTGCTGAAAAGGAACAAAGAGGAAACGCCACGTTTAAAAAAGAGCCAGCATCGTCGAAAAGGCTACAAAGGACCCCGCCACAGGGGAAGGATTTCGCTTTTACTTCACGGCATTTAAGTCCTTGGGAAGGGGTTTTATTGTCACCGGGTAAAAGCAACCAAAGGACTAAGCTCAGTTCAGAGCCTGAGTCACCGAAAATTAACAGCTCACTGTTGAAATATCCTGGTTGTCATCGAAGTCATATCGCAGCTCCATACCAGAAACAGAGCTCATATAAAAATGTACTGAAATTAGTTATTGCTTCAATTACTGTAACTATAGCTCTAGACACAGCAGTAGAGCTACGCTCCAAGTTCGCCTGACACTTGAGCAGCAAATAAGATGCCAAATAATCACCTTCCTACTTCGGAGAGAAACCGTGAGCACACTCGCACGGTGCGGCATCTCGCCTTCCTTTCCCGATTCAAGCCACAAGCAGCGGGCAGCTAGCACGGCGCGGCCGGCCCAGCCCATTCCCTGCCCCACAGCCCAAGGATGCACAGCCCAGCCCGGTCCCGGCCGCCGCCACGCTGCGGGGACAGGGCTTCAACGCTCCCACCGCAGCCGCCTTTATCTTCGGGACATGGATCCCAGTGCCTCGCAGAGCCAGGAGGCCCGAGCCGGTCTGCTCCCCTCGGCGAGCACACCACGAAATGGGAGAGAAAGCGGCGAGGGGAAGGCTCTCGGGTCCTGCGGAACGCCGCAGCCCGGCCCCGGCTCTCCCCGCCCGCGGAGCGGCATCTCCGCACCCCGACGGCCGAGCGCGGAACCAGTCCCGCTCGCGGAGCCGCCGAACCTGGCCACGGACGGCGTTAACCCCTCCCAGCCCGGCCTCCCCAGGCCCAAGCCCACCCAGCCCCGCGCCCCCGGCCGCGCCCGCCGCTCACCAATGAGCTTCTCGTTAACACTCAGGGAAAGCTGGCCATCTACGGGACGCCCTTCGCACCGGTTCGGGATCTGCAACGGAGCGGAGGAACGGTGGCTGGCCGGGGACGCAGGCACTGGGACAAAATGGCGGCAGCGGCGCGGGATGTAGCGGCGCGGGGAGGGGCGGCCGGGACGCGCCCTCGCTCGCTCCTCCCGCTGGCAGCGGCGCCCCGGGCAGCTGAGCTTCCCTCCCTTCCCCGCCCGCTCCCGCGGATAGGTTGCGCTGCCTCGGCACTGGTCTCGTCCCGTTCTGCAGCCGTGCGCCTCTTGGCTCCGGTTTGCGGCAGCGTGGCCCCGGGGCCTCGCCCTTCCCACCCGCGCGGGCTTCCCGCTCTCCCTGCCCTGTGGAGCTCGGCCCTGTCCGCCCTGCGGAACCCCGCCTAATGTGCCTGGAGACGGTGCGAACAGGCAGGCTGTGAGAGGAAAGGCTGCAGGACACGCGAGAATGCGCCCCTCGGCTCCGGGCTATGGGGGAGACGGTGCCCTGCAGGGACAGGTGGCGAGGCTGGGGCCGCGGTGCTGTGCTGGCAGGGACTGCAGTTACAGACACGTTACAGCCACATTTTCCAGCTGCATCCGTGCCAAAAGATGAGTCAAGTTTCACTATACAAAGGAACTAAATCTGCAGCGAGTTGGCTGCCTCGAAACCTTGAGGGGTTCGCAGTACAGAGAAGAACCGCTGGCACCCCCCAGGATCGCAGTCGAAAGGCTGTTTGGATTGACTGTTGTCGTGGGCATGCACGGGTGAGGTTGTGTTGATGAACTGCAGTGCTCAGATGGGATGAGAAGTGTTCTAATCATAGAATCAATAAGGTTGGAAAAGACCTCAAAGATCATCAAGTCCAACCTGTCACCCAAGACCTCATGGTATAGTAACCATGGCACCAAGTGCCACGTCCAACCCCCTCTTGAACGCTTCCAGGGACGGAGATTCCAACACCTCCCTGGGCAGCCCATTCCAATGGGCTGTATGGATTAGCCTTTCAGCTCTACCAACATCCAGAAATTACCTTAATGTAAGCAAGGCCAGTGAAGCATTTTTTAAATCACATAGTGAGGCAAGGTCAAAGAAAGGAGCAGGAAAAAGCTCTGAATATTCTTGGTGGTCCAGACAGTAGCATGGATTAACAGTGGTTTGTACAAGCTCTCTCAGCACATCATAGCACTGATTTGACACAGTACTTTTTAGCAGCATAATCCTGTTGCTGCTCTGTCCTCTGTCTGCAGATGGACAAGCCCTAAGCAGCTATCTTCACTTAATCCCTCAACAACTTCTTATAACAAGGCAGATTTGTAGCCAGTGAATATTGTGAAATGCTGCTTTGGAGTTACTCATAAGTTATGAATGCTTGGACCAAGCCAACTTGTAGCTGAGGTGAGTCACTTTGTAAGATTGCTCCTGCGGGTTTGAGCCTCACCTATGGCCAGAGCAAGGCTGAGTTCTGTTTGCTTACCTTGGGGTGCTCTTACAGCCAGGGAGAGATAGCAGTGAGTTATACAGCTTTGCAGAAGTGTCACCATGGTGCTGGCTTTCTTGCTGTTTTGTTTTAAAAAGAAGCAAATTTGTTATTTCTTTAAGCCTCTGTATTTCTGAGTCCTGTTCCAATAGTTGGTGCTTTCTGCTCATTAATGTAATAGATTGGAGGACCAGGAGAGATGATTAACTCATTTAGCCTGGTCTTTGTATGACAGGGGAGTGTAATTTAATCTGATTCAATGCACCTTCAACCAGAGAGGATTTCCAGCAGTGACACTCTTGTCCAGTCTTTACAACACCAGACTCAAATGCCAACCTTTGAACGTCCCTGTTGACATTTTGTGTGTCGTGGACACAGGGGCAAATTGTGATCTGTAAATTCCTTGGGTTTTGCAAGCTTATTAGAAATTGTTTGGTGTCACAGGCTGTCCTGGAAACACTCCAAGCACTTTCTCTTTTTTTGCCCAGCTGGAAGGGCTGTTGTCTTCTGTCTGAAGCCAGAGCAGGAGAAGTGGAAAGCTGGATTCTGCCATCAGCAAGCTACCAACTCAACTAATCTGGTCAGTAAAATGTAGCTTTCTAAAAGTCAGTCAAAACTTGAGTGGATAAAAAAAATCCATGCTTCCCTTTCTTGGCACTCTTGTCATGCTTATTTTCCTTGCAAGTGAGTGATTTTCTTCACTGGTGAGGCGTAGCTGTGGGATCAAGGGTGGCACCAAGCTGCATACCCCACACAGTCACATGCAGCAGGGCCCTGCAAGGCTGCACAAATCACTCAAGGCTGATTTGTTTGTTTTCCATTATCTTCCTTTATGGGTGCAGCTGCCAAGTCTGCACAGTGCTGTTCAGCTGGGAAGCTCATAAACTTCAGAGCCATCTCTCTCCATCGAGACTTTACACACTGGAGTAAGCGTTCACAAATGAAAGGACTTTTGTTGTCTGCCTGTCTTGGAAATACTTTCCAAGGTACAGAGCTTTTCCCCAGGCTGCTGGAGCACCAGGATCTGCTTATTTCACATACTTGTGTTTTGACACAGTGAATCCAGCCAGACCCAGTTCATCTGGTTTTTCTTCTCTCTTTAAAAACTGGTTGCTAATTGTGTGCTTCCTAACCAGCTTCGTTGAAGTCTTTTTGACTCAGTCAGCCCTTAGCCTGGACTAGGAAAACCATCAGAAATGAGTGTGTATCCCAGTTAAGGGACCATGCTGCTTCTATATTCATTGGTCTGGGGGCTGTTTTCTCTTTGCAATATTATCTGGGCTTTGTAAAATGAGCCTAGGTGTTTGCTTCCTGCCTTTCCTGGCCGCTAGCTACTTGCAAGACTCCACAGCCTGCGTGCTGTGCTTCATTTCCATTGCTATGGCTTCCTGCTGGCTGGCTTCCACCACTGAAAGGCAGCTCGTTCTGGTTTGTGAACTCTGCTGGAGATCAGCACTCAGTGTGGATCACAGTGGCTGTCCAAGTTCTGCTCATTGTGCTGAGCCTCGTTCAGCTTGCACAAGGCGCCCCAACAAGGTTACTCTGCTCAGGGACCTCCGCTTCTGTGAGTTGTGGTTGTTTGGAATGCAGACAGACCTCAGGAAGCTGGGTCAGCAAAGGGAGTGGGAAACACATAGCAAAGGGCTGGGAAAAGCCCATGGTGCTTTCTCAGGCTCAGGAGTAATGTCCCCCTCCTCTTATAGCGGCTGTCCTAGAAAGCACTCCTGAGAAGTGGTAGGTGAGGGAACAGTCAAGGGCAGCCACAGCAGGGCCTCGGCAGCTGATCTGTGCACCAGTGCATGCATCTTGGTGGTCTGGCTAGCATTGAAATGATGCTATTTGTAGTCTACACTGTTAATAATTCACAAGCTCCTGTTTGGTTTGAGTAGCCTTCTTGGGATGGCAAAAGTTCTTCCTGAGTTTGTGGAGGCAATAGAGGAGGTGAAAGAAAAAGCCAAATGGGAAGGAAAAAGAGAGGGCAAAATAGGGAAAAGGGGATTGCAGTGAAGAGGATGGTGAGCAGCAGAGAAAAGGTTAGCTGCTGTAACTGGCACAGTGCATGCTGGAAAACACAGCTTTGGCTGTCTCAAGATTCCAGGGACCTGGGGAAGCAGTAAAAGTTTCGAGGAGCTGAGTCTTTACCACTGGGAATGGCATTTGCCTTGGCTGAAGGGTGATCCTGTGGGTAGAGACCTGCACTGGGCGCATCAGTCTGTCCTGCATGACCTCCCCTTTGGGCTTTCTTACAGCAATTGTCACAGCCAGGTCCTGTCTGTCCTCACAGAGTAGAGGAGCTAAGGCTCTAACGAGCTCTTAGGTGGCTGTGAGAGGAAGGTGCCTTGTGCTAGGCATGTGCAGGCCTTAGAGCTAATCTTCCCTGAGAGGAAAAAATGTAAAGAAGGATGGATTATTGACATGTGAGAGACCCTAACAAAGGTCCAACTCTAACAGGATGATATTTTCAGCAGCAGTGAGGGTTGTGTGCTCAGTGCTTACTGAATTACTGGGTGGAAAAAAAAAATGTCCTTTGTGTCTTTGAAAAGCCTTAGCCCAAAATTGTGGCTTAATGAACTTCCCAAGCAGTGGTCAGATAGCCCCAAAGCTCAGCAGAAGGTGAGTGTGGCCCAGGTGACAGTTCTGCAAGCTGAAAGGTTAAAGAGCTTGACATACAAATAAAGCAACAGCCAAAACCTGTTCAGCGTGTAGCAGCCCCTGTGCAGTGGGCTTTGCAGTCCCATAGCCTGTAAATACCTTTTGTAAATCTAAGCAGTCTTTGCCCCTCTCAGTCTCTCCCTGCCACCCCTGCTCGAGTGTATTCCTTGCCATGAAATGCTGCTGTGAAGTGTCAGCTGTTACAGTCTGAACAGAAAAGGCAGAGAGTGGTTGTGGGGCAAGCAGGGAGCTGCAGGCACTTTCTCAGGGTCATCCTGGAGCAGCCAGCAGCAGCATCTCTGCTTTTCCCACAGGCGCCTCACGCATGAGGCAAGGCTGCCTCCCACACTGGAGTTCTGAGCTGCCATTGCTCTGTCCCCTTCTCCCCCACTGCTCTGTAGCTTGTTCACCGTTGCTCAGCATGAAAATTAGAAGGAGTTTTCTGTAAATGGTCACCAGTTGATGCACATCTGGTGCCTATGGGGTTAATCTGTAGAGGTCTGCTGAAAGTGTGTGCTGTGGAAAAGCTGCACAGATGGAACAGCAGAGAGAGACTGCAGTGACATTTTTTCCCCTCTGCATTCTTTTGGTCTGTTTGGGATTTTATAACTTCTGGAGCACATCCTTGGGTATAAGTGGAGCAGAAGGCCCAGTGGTGAATGCAGCACTTTGGTGATGTGTAGCTGCACTGCAATACAGGAGGCAGAGGCTTGGCTTTATTCCTTTGAGGTTCAAAACTGTTGCTTCTCTATCAGCCAGCTGTGGGTACCTTGTAAGGGAGCTGCTTTCAGAAACATCTGTGCTATATTTACCCACTGAAATTCCAAGAGCTGTTATCTCAGATGGCTGAAGCTCATGCTGAGAGTCCTGGACGTGAACTGGCCTAAACAGCAGCAAAGGGTCCCTGAATCCACAGCCTCAGAGCATCATCTCCAGTAGCACTGACCTCTGCCACACAGCTATTTCACTTCTTGTTTGAAACAGCCCTTCTGAAGCACATTGGCTTCCTGTGTTTTCTCTGACCTCAGCTGCCACCAGCTTTCATTTGCGTGGCGGTGTGCAGGCTCCTGCAGGAGGGGTGGCTGGCTGGCAGGAGCAGGCAGGCTGCAGTGTTTCCCTGTGATTTGAGCTGACGTTCATTTCCTCTCTGCACTGACAAATGGCACTGAGCTGGTTTGTGTTCCCTTGGCTTCAGTTCCCCAGCTCTGCTCTGTCATTCTATCTGCTTGTTCACAAGGGTGCAAAACACCAAGGTTCTCATTATGGCCAGGGTTGAAAATGTTCTAATTGGCTCATTAAAACCAGAGAGGAGACAAGGCCCAAGCATGGGGTGTAGAAGCAGAAGCACTGGCTTCTCTTCCTAACTGGGCTACCTCCTCCTAGGTGAGTTTGGGTAAGTCGTTAAGCCCAGACTTAAACCAAACTTAACCCCAACCAGCTGAGTTCAGGAGTGGTAGCAGTGCTCCTGGGCAGAGATACTTAGTCCTGTGAAAACTGAAGAACAGTGCAGTGGAATATTTTGTTATTTGGTGGATTAGTTTCTTTTCTACCCTGCAGATTAAGAAGCCTCCTACATCCAAGCAAAATGTGCCCTGAGGGAATAATAGAAACTAAGGCAGAGGTGTTAAACAGTAGAGAGTCAGGCCTGGTGACGTGCTGGGATTTGTGCAGGACAGGGACAGTGCCCTTCAGCAGTCACCGTCTGCCACTTGACTGAATGCAGAGACAGGGGCTGAGCAGAGTCCAGTCCTGGCCTGCTTCCTGTTCAAAGCAGATGAAAGAAAGTCGAAGCCTCAGCCTCTTCCCTCCTGCTGTCTCCTTCTGCCACAAAGCAGCCCAGGCAGGCAGCCCAGAAGCTGTGTGAGAGATGATGCCTCTGGGTCTCCTTGCCAGCGCAGCTGCAGACTCCAGGCAGACATGGCCAAGCTCTGGTCTGCTTTTGGTCCCCTTTGGGTTTTGTTTGCTTTGCAGACTTGCTTCACTTCCTTCCCCAGAATGCCAGATCCCTAATTTGACTTCCACCTTTAGGGCACCGAGGTCTGGCTGGCAGGGCTGCCCAAGCAGCTCTCAGCCCAGGGGTGCTGTGAGGTGAGACAGACCTACCTGTGAGACATTCATTTCCCTTTGATATGCTGGAGGAGGATCTATCCAGAACCATCTAGATCTGATGTTGCCCTGTGACAGATTTATGTTGGCTGCTTATTCTTCTGTCCTGCTTCTTGTTCCCTGCTCCTGCTAAGTGCAGCACAGTTAAATATTCCAGACGGAGCCTGCTGGAGAGGAGAAGCTGCAGCAGAAGCCCCGGGTGGGCAGGGCAGGGTGAAGAGGAAGCAGAACATGTCCTGCAGCCCACCCTTCAGGACTCACTTGTGCTTAGGGTGGACCTGGAGCTAGAGGCTGTTCTCGTCCTGTCTCAGCAGCATGCAGTGCCCTGGGGGTGGTGTTTGGTAGGTAGGGGCTAGGAGAGCTGAGTGTCCCAAAGCAACCTTTCAGAGCAGGAGCACTGCCTCCGCAAGTGCTGTGGGCTGTGGGCTCTCTCCTGCTCGATGAGCTCATGCTTAGCCAACAAGAGCTGGGGTTGGGAAGCTGATGTGAGACCAGAGGAATGTGAAAGCAGTCACAGAACGAGTCAGGGTAAGGGCTGACTCTCAGTGCAAGGGAGAAGAAGACAGCAGGGCCTCCAGAGCGGTTCCAGTGCCGTTGGACGCTTTTGTGTAAATGGGAAATAGCCTTTTGTAAAATAAAATACCTGGCCTGAGGCAGAGGCATGAAGTGAGTCCTGCTCAGCAATAAAGTGTTGAACAAGGCTGCAGCAGGAAGAGCAGGTTTTGCTTTTTATGAACTCTGTGTTTTGGCACTGGGCTGGCAGGGTTATGCAAACAGAGGGAAAACCAACCACGGGAAAGCTGCCATGGTGGATTTCAGTAAATTGTCTGCAAATTCAGTTTGTGGAAGAGCAAGCTGAGTTCAGCAGGAGGAGTGGAAGGGATAGGCTGCCTGCATTCTGTAAAGCAGGTCAATCAAATAACGAGAAGAGCAAAAGGCAGCATGTTGGGGAGCCGCAGCGCTGTGGCTGACAGCTCCCGCCTGGAAACAGAGGAGGCTGCATTCCTGCTGTGGCAGAGTTGGGAAAGAGCAGATTGCTTATAGATAAAGAGTATTTGCTTACAAACCAGAGGCAGGCCTGAGCTGATAGGGAACCCAGCCTGGAAATATTTGGGTGGGTTGCATCCAAGCCTGCTGCTACAGGGGCTACAGAAAAGGTGAAGGATGTGGAAAAAAACGGAGGTTCTTTGGAGCTGGAGGTTGGACAGCAATAATTTGTTGAGAGCTCTTCTAGACCTTATTGTAAAAGTGTTGGGAATAGGTAGAAGAGTGAGGGGAGAAAATGGGAGCTTGCAGAGCCTTTCACACTCCACTGTGAACGTGTGTGTCTGTGCCTGCTGTGTACAGAGTGGTGTAAAGGAGTCTTAAAGTAAATATTACATCACGAACTTGAATAAATAGTAGTATAAAGACCGATAATAAGGCAAACAGAAGCAATGCCCTGAGACACAGGGGAGAGGGAGCATGCTTGAAATGTAAGCCTGTATCCAGGCATGCACAGGAAGGACACAGCCCAGTTCAGCACCACTCTGCAGGTTAAAAATGTGCATGGTAGAATTTGGGCTGTAAATCCTGCTTCTCTGTCAGGCATCCTGTGCTGTGCTGCTGAGAACACTTTGTACTCAGAAAATGATGGCTTTAAAGATGTAAGGCTCACAGTGGCTTTGCACGGGTTATTATTAGCATTGTTTTGCAGGTGAATGCACAAATTCAGACCAGAGATCAAGGATTTACCAGTTTCTAGGGAATAGTCTCTAGAAGAACCAAAACTCCTCCAGAGCCAGAGTCCAGCGCTTCAACCCAGGGGCTGTCCTTGCATTCCTGGGGAGGCTGAGGGCAGGAGCTGCACACCCTGGGTGCTGAATGCCTGTGCACTGCCAGCAGATCTCCTCGTGGTGCAGTGTCATATGGGACACACATCCTGTGCCACCAGCCACAGCTCACAGTGCAATTAGGAGCCTGATGGCAGTGTGCACAGGAGCACACGAGGCAGTGCTGACAAGAGCTCCGCAGCAGGAGGGCAGGTCTTAGATACAGAACCTTCCACTGCTGTACTCAGTGACTAAACTCAACTTTTTGTTGCCATAGTGTCCAAACTAGAAGCTGCTGCTTAGTGTTTATCCTCACTTGGAGCTGCTAAGCTCCAAGCCTGTGTTCTCCTAGAGACAATGCAGCTGCTCTCTGAGGATCTGGGGCAGAGGCAGCTTTCCAGCAGGAAGGGCACTGCTCTGGGAGCCAGGAGACTGCACTGTGCTGCTTGGCCACCGAGCCGGTCGTGCCAGCTTTCTGTACTTCTGGTTGCCCTCTTGACTTCTGCCTGCTTCATCTTTTGACGTTGCAAGGAAGGGATTTAATTTCCATTTGTATTTGTACAGCAGCTGATACAAAGGGCTCTGGGTTTCAGTGGGAGTCCTTACAAGCTGCTGCAGTGCAAACAGCTCGGTGTACAGTAGAGAGCTGTGTCACACTGCTGCGGTGTGAGGTGACAAAGCCATCACGTGGAGGCTGGGCAGACTCACTCATGCTCAATTTATGTCTGTGCAGCTTCTAATCTTTAAAATGCAGTCAGAATCTCTTCCATGCTGCTGTGATAAGGCTTTCAGTCTCACAAGACATCTCAATCTGTGCCCTTTTGGTCTGTAGTTGAAGGTTGCACTGCCAGGACTGTGTCAAGGAAGGATGTAATCTCTTTTTTTGTTAAGCTTAGATCAATGTGCCAGTGAAAGTTCTGATAAAGATGCAGCTACACAGCTGTAAAAGTGCATGGGACTGCCTCATGCTTTTGCTTTTCAAAACAGAAATAGACTTTTATAGCAGTGCAACTGTTTCTGTATATGGCAGGGAAAGATGCAATTAACCACTTGCAGCCTGTCCAACACAGCAATTCCATTACAGGATTATGCTGGAGGAAGCTTCACAGGTGTAACCTTATCCTTTCCTTTCTTACTGAGGCAGGAAGTATTTCTCCCTCTTGCCTTCTCCCTCCTGTCTTTTGGAACTGGCTTTTCCTGTCACACTACATACTCTGGAGAGAGCTTGGCATTTTTCCCTGCCCTTTGCCGCTTTGGAATGCTTCCTTCCGATTTCTCAAGCCCTGTTACAAGGCAAGTAAGGCAGGGGTGGTGTCTTTGTTTGACTGCTGCTGTCATGTCCCAGGATGATATTTAGGAAGTCTGTGGCCCTGCAGGACTGCAGGAGTGCACCCACGATGAAAAAAAAAGATTGCAGAAATGCAAGGTGGGTTAATGAGATTCCTAAAGGGTCAGGTTCAAGCTTGGGGCAACAATAGCTCCTAGTGGCCAGCAGTTTGATTCTCCAACATCTTCACTGCCTGTGTGGCCAGATAGGAATTATAAACAATAATAAAAAGAGTTCACCAGGGAAGGGCAACTGTGAACGTGGTGTTAACAGGAGGGCCACATCCCTCACAGTGCCAGGTGTGCTGTAGCTTAAGGGATTAAAAATAATCAGGTGCCCACTGTTCTCAGGACCAAGAAACAGCCCTCAACGTGTCCAGCAGCTCCCTCCTACTACTCTTTTTCTTCCTGGCTTTATCTATACAAAGGGAAAGATGATAGAAGGTAATACCATAGGCCCCTGAGTTACTTCCTGGAGTTTACTGGGAGGTAGCAGGCAGGCAATTAATTATAACTCCAGACTGAGACCTTGACATTAGTGCCAGCTGGGCCACAATTTACCATTGATGAAAGAAAGCATTGTGCAGTGCCAAGTGCAGCACTGCTTCGAAGACAGCACCAAAAATAGAACCTCAGGTTGCTTAGCAAGTGTCTGCAGATTTGGCAAATACCCATTCATCTCTCATCTAGCTACCTCTCATCTCTCTCATCTATCTGCTTATCTATCTATCCATCCATCCATTTATCCATCTACCTACCTACCTATCACCCAGGGAAATCACGACCCTCAAACCCAATTAATTTCAGTGGGGGTTAAAATCTACCTTCCTGTGTTTCTCCTCAGGGGTTTTCAAAGAGTTGTGCTGTTATTTTTCTGTCCATTCTCCGTTTTCAGCTCCGTTTAACAGCAGCTCTGAGCCGCTCCATGCTGCTCAGCATCATTTGGGAGCCCAGCAAACCTGCAGGTGTTGTATCCTCGGGGCAGGGCCATGGGCCATCCATGCCAACCACTTGATGTCTGTTTCAAATAAGCTTCCCCCACCCCCCAAATTTTATTTTAGAAAAGCTTGTGTGGGCTTCAGCAGTGTTGGAATTAAATAGGGCAGCATAAGCTAATAGGATGACTCATGGAAAGGAAATAGAGCAGCAGTTGATAAAAACTGTTCAGCAACAAAGAGTCTTTATATTCATAAATTCAGAGAGGCTAACATGGGGCTTACAAAAGGATGGTTAAGAAGCAGAAAATTAAATTCCTGTCTTGAGATCCTCCCAGCTCTTAAAGACTTAGCTTTCCATCAGGCACTTCCCCTCTTCAGTCCCTCTTGTACACCTGATTAAGAAGAGAGAGAAGAAGGGAATGTCACTGGTGGTGAACAGGCTGGTCCAGGGACACTTCTGCATGCTGCACAAGGTCTGTGCTTAAAGTGAGCTAAAATAAGAGTCCAGATACCCCAGCTGTGAATACATGCAGGTTTCTGCTCAATCATTGACTCATACCTGTAGAAGCAGATCTGAGAGCAGCCACTTTGGCACACTTGAATGGAACTGGAGTGAGGTATGAATGCTTTTGTGTCATCAGAGCTTAAACCTTGGATGCTGCAACAAAAGACACACTTGATGGATGTGCTGATGTTACTGAATCCAAATCCTGGCTCTGACACTACGTGATTGCAATCTAAAATCAGCTGAGCTAGCACAGAGGGGGAAAAGTGTCAGCCCCAGTGTTTTACTGTGCAGGCTGAGATTGCTTTTAATTTCACAGCTGATCTGAGTGATGAGCTTTGGTCTGTGACCTGCTGGGTAGGTTTGGCTGGGTGTGAGTAGCCTGTGACACAGCTGATCACAAGGCACCACACAAAGCTGTGTGCAGGCAAGCACTCAAGCAAAGATAAAGTGATTTTACAAAGACTCCTGCCTTCTGCAGTCAGGATGAGGCATCACCCAGAAGGAGCATTGCTTGTAGTGGAGACACTGCAGGTTGCACCTTGCAGTATGCAGGGTAGGTGGGGAGTGTAATAGAGCTTGAGAGGAGAGGGATGAATGTGTCTTGTCCTGCAGAAACCAGCCAGAGGAGCCTGCATGTTCCCAGGTGGATGTACCCTTAGCTGCCTTTGCTACCAAGTGAGAGAGGTGTGCAAATGTACCAGGGTTTGCTTAAGAGGCATCCAGCAACAGTTCTGGCAGGTTTAAGAGGGTTGTTCTTAGATGGATTCACTCACAGTGCTGGAGAACAGGAAGATGCCTCACAACAGGCAGTGTGGATGTACTAAATCTGTAGGAATATCCAGCTTCTGGGAAGGGCTGGAAGGATGCAGGATGCTCTGGCAAGAGCAATGGCCAGAAAAATTCTTTATGTGAGGCCCACCCAGAAAAACAACACTGAAAACCAGTGCTGAAGTGTTGCAGTACCATTGGGAAGCAAAAGTGCAATCACTTCACCTGGAAGACTGAATCTAATGCAAACACCTTGCAGTGAAAGAGCACAAGAGGTTCATGACTGGCCTGCAGCCCTTACCACATTTTGGTCTCTCTGGCTCTCATCCCAGTGACACTCCAGACCTCCAGCCTGTTTTCTCTGGCTAAAACTCCTGCCCTTTCCATGAGATCACCCAGAAAAGAAGCCAGAAAGTATCAGTCAATGTTAAAGTCACAAAGTCCAGCTGCTCCTCCTCCTCCTCTTTGTGACCCCTATCTTATGACAGACAAGGAACCAGAATTTTGGGGAGAGGAAGTGATAACCATGAATTATCCTTTGGGGCAATATGATAATGTAGGCTGAGCTGATTACTCACCCAGAGCAATTAAAATACTGCTTTATAATATTTAAGTAACCTCTGCAAATGACTAATATCTGGGCAAGGCACTGCTTGCTAGGGGAGGAAAAAAAGGATGACCTACAAAATGATCTCATTGCTCTGAAGTTTCAGAGCAGAAACACAGGAGGGATTGTAATCATACAAACCTCACCTAGGATTTGCAGAGAGCTTAATTATTCCTCAAAGCAAAGTGGCAGACACTCACTTTCTAGGTCTTGATCCATTTCCAGAGCATGGCACAAGCCTCAGTGCCATTAAATTCCTTCAGGATTTCTGAGCTCTTAGGATGTCCTGGTACTGGACTGTTTCATTGTCTCAGCTCAGGTATCAGGGGTTACCCTGCTGGTGTTTTGCATCCAAATGAGAATTCTACTGGCAGAGAAATATTTGCAGTTAGAAATTGGGCTGCAGTTGGAATTATCCTTTGCTGCTTGGACTTCCTGGGCTAAATGTTCCAGTGTGAATATTCTGAATAGAATCTCTGCTGTTTCTGAAGTACAACCCAGCATGCTGTGATTGCTGTTAATCTAGTCAGATCTTCTGCTTGCTCTGTTCACATTTAACAGATCCCCTTGCAGTCAAGGAGGAACTGGGAAGCAGAGACTACAAAGGAAAATCCATGGCTTAATCTTCCAGAAGAAGTTTGTTCGTGTTTTGAAATCTCCCCAGCACATGTCAGGTAAGTCCATGAGACACCTGTCAGGGGAAGGGCACAAACCCACCACTCATTCACCAAGCAAAAAGCAGTTTCTCTTGACTCGGGTCAACCGTCAGGGCTTTCAGTGGCGTCTAATGCCCTCTAATGGACACCTCTGTTGGAGCGAGGTGCTCCTGGAGCCCTGCAGAAGGGCTGAAGCCATCACCCCAGCGGGAAGGAGCTGCGGCCGTGCCAGCCAGGCTGCACGGAGCTCCTTGGGAGCCTGCCAGCTCTGAGATTAAACCCAGGTTTAAGGGGTTTGTAGCTTAGAAATATTAAGTCACCTCTCACCAAAAACTTGGCAGATCCTCTCCTTCCTCCCTTCCTTCCTCATTTGCTTAAGTTTGTTTGTTTAGCTTCAGTGAGAAAATAGTTTTGACGCTGATCCCAGATTTGGCATGTTTCCCTCTGAATGATGCCCTGCCCTGCAGTGCCCAAACCTGTGCTGAGCAGAGGAGGGCATGCCTCTGGAAGGGATGGTGAGGCTCTGGGCCAAGGCTGAGAATCAGGCATGAGAAAGGACCACTTAGCATACTTGAGCCACTGCAGGGGTGCTCAACAAATGCTGGTGAAAATGAGAAAGTGGGATGGGAGGGATGGGGAGAAGAAATCAAAGCATGAAACAGAGACTTCAGTGAGTAGGAGGGGAAAAAGATATGTTAATAAATAATTTTAGTTGAAAATATGAAGTAAAGCAAAAGATAATGGTGTGGAAGGGGACAGCCCATGTCAAGAATCCAAGTGTCACCTCCAGCAGGTACTTTAATCACAATAAAAAAGAAGCCCAAACCTCCTGAGTAAGCTGTAGCTGGTATCTAGAAACTAACTGAATCTGGAAAGGTAAAACACATCAGAAAGAAAGGAAATGCTTAAGGGCTTCTAACCTGAGAATTCTACTGGAAGTTGTGTTGTTAAATGGTGCTTATGACACATGCCCAACACCTTTATGCTGGAGTAAAGGACAAAGCTTTAGAGAATTAGTGTGGATTTCACTGCAGATCTGGCCAGGCCATGTTCTCTGTGTGCTTTGACTTTCTCATCTGGTTCTCCATTCTCTTAGGCAAAAAGCAGAAGTGCCAGAATACCTCCAAAGAACTGATTCAAGTGGCAATTTTGGGCTTGTCTAGAAACATCAGTGTCTGGAAGTTCCATGAGAGAAATTGTTCCCACACAGACAAAGGTCCAGCTTGCACTTTTGGTGGCTTGGCTCTGCAGGCCTTAGCAGTTCTAAACCAAGACTGAGAAAGAGAGTAGAGGCTATAGCTTTTCTCCTTACATGTGACTCCTACCACTAGTGCCTTTTTGACAGCCACAGTGGGGGATTCTTAGTGAGGAAAACCCATTGCCATTCCCACAGAAGCCTGACAAGTCTTTGTGGATGCCTCAGGCTGTCATTTCTTATTTTTAGTTAACACAGAAGCTTAAGGAAGTGCACTGAGCAGCTCTTGCTAAAGTGTCTTTAAGAAATCCACCAAAATAGCCAAGAAGCAGGAGATTGTGAAAAGCTGCTAAAGAAATGGAGCCACAACTCAGGAGTTACCTGGAGCTAGGGGTCTTGGGAAGATTTCTCCTGAAATGCTATCTCACTGGCAGTTATGAACTGTCATGTGCCTGCCTGCTGGGGGGCAGAGTTGTCTGGGTTTTCATGCAGCCCATGGATACACATGCAGCCCTCTGGCACAAACCCAGCAGCAGGGGCACTGTGGCTTTTCTAGGACAGCAGATCACCTCTGGGAGAGTGGCTGTCAGGGTACTTGGTGTGGAACCTCAGAAGAAGAAGAAACGATTAAAAGGAAGCAGAGAGTCTTGGGAAAGAATGATCCTGACCACTACTGGTTGGAATTTTCCAAAGAGTTTGGGGGAAGCACTGTGGGAATTTCCAGCATCACTGTTCAGCCTCTGAAGATTTGCCCCTGGCTGAAATCCGGAGTACTACAGCAACTTGTGTTTGCTTTTAGGGAACAGACCTGCTTTGGGAAAACTCTCTGGGAAACAGGAAGAGGCAGTTTGTTTGGCTTAGCCAGCTCTGAAGGCAAGGAAGAGCCTGAGTGTTCCTACCCCAGTTCCCAAGATGCTTCTCTCTCAGCAAAACTTATCAGCCTTGTTTTCTTTCTGGCTCTTTGAGATATGGTTTTTGATAAGCATATCAGAAAGCTGAAGGCTTTTCCTGCCCCCTGCATGAATTACCATTGTTTAGATCTTGGCAGAATGCAGAGATCTCAATGAAGATTGTGGCTGTATCACCTCAAGTGGATGTTATTCCTGCCTGATGGCTACAGGATACTTAAAGGTCAAATATATAAACAGTTGGGGCGGGGGGGAAATGAGATTTGGTAAATTCAAGGAGGAAGAGCCCAGGAGGAGCAGTTCTGCCTCCAGCAATCCCAGAACTGCTGGGGATGTGGAAGGTGTGTGAGCAGAGGGAGTGCTCAGCATGTGCTGCTGTGCTCTGTAGGCACTGTCTGAGGCTTGCTAGGCAAATGGACAGCTCTGCTGGGGCATGGCCTCTCTCTGCTGCCAGCAATGTGAGCCAGTTTTGTTCAAGCTGGTGAGGAAGGGGAGGATGAGATAAAGCTGGTTGGCTATACCTGTGTGTGAGGGGGCAGGTCCATGGCATCCCTCTGGGTGGCAGGTGCTGGCCAGGGGCAAGCAGCCATCCCACTTCCAGCCCAGGCAGCGCTGGCAGAGCCCGTGACCTCAGGCAGATTTAGACTGGCTTGAAGGGTGACGTTTCACAGGGTGAGACCCCTTCTAGACAGAGCTGGAAGGCCTGGAGAACAGATCCCTAGCTCCAGAGCTGGAAGTAACCATTTACCTGTTCAAGGGCAGTGTTGGGGGGAGTGAGACAAGCCTGTGAAATGCTGTGGTGATGTCAACAGCTCTCTTGCTGCTGTGGTTCTTGGTGGAGCCTTTCTTTGTGCTCAGACACACAACTATGACTGGAAAAGGTCCCAGGGACCATTCTGCACCCAGCTGGGTGAGGATCTGGCTAATTAAACAATTCTGTGCACACATCACAAAGGCTTGGTTTGGGTGCAGGCATAAATAAGCAGTATGTAAGAAGTGCTCTCTAGAACATAAAGCAACATTGAGTTTTTAAGCTCTTTTGGAGCCATATTACTGCTGACCATTCTGAAGCACTCCAGGGCAGAGGACTCAACAGCCTTTGCACCACAGCTAGTTTGGTGTGCTCAGTGAATGGGGAATGCAGAATCCAGGGCACTTACCAGCCCGGTATCAGACTTCAGGCTGTCTAAACCAGAATGCTTTTGCATTTCCTGGAGGACACTCCCACAAGCCCTGCACGGGCACAGCCACTATTGATTCTTGAAACTATTAATTGGATTTCTTGTTTCTCCTTAAATATTTGCAATCGATTTTCATCTTTTTCTAAGACATCTGCCTCTTGCTGTGAAGCAAGTTCCTGAGTTTGTTGCTACAGTGCAAGGGAATTGTTCCTTCTGTAAATCTGAATTCCAGGAATTTCACTGCTCACAATTTACGGGGGAAGTCACCTCAGAATATATCCCATGTTGCTACCAATAATTAATGTGTGCTGTGATGACAGCAAGAGCCTCCAAGTCAAACCAAGGGCCCTGCTGAGTGCAGGAGCAGGAGGAAGTCCGTTTGTTCTCCCCTCCTTCACTATGCTTTTGGCAATTTCAAATCCTGCATTCAAGAGCTCTTACCTCAGGGTTGCATCTTTATTTATCCTGTCAGAATTCTACCTCGACTCTAGCATGAAAGGACATCATTTTGTGCTCCTGCCTACCCAGAAGAAAAACAAATTAACGTCCCCAAGAAGGAAACTGGAAGTGGATGTTTATTTGTCTTGTTGTCCACGTATGCTACTTTTGTGAGTCACGGAGAGTAAACAGTTGGCCGGGTACTGTGTAGCCAGGCTGGGGAAGAATTTGTGTGTGCTACCTTGTGTATTTTTAGTTACTGCTGGAGTCCTGCAGCAAAGCCTTCAGATGTAACAGAAGCTGTTAAGCTGAAATCAACGGGTTTGCGAAAAGAATCACTTCAATATATGTATTATTTAAAAGGTAAACCACAGCCATACATTCCAGTCTGTGTATAATCACAAAATCACAGCTAATCTGCCAAGCCCACTAGCTTTGAAATGGACACTGCAGCTGGAATCAAGTAAGGATCTTCCACCAGCCTCATCTTTATGCCAGGAGAAGGTGTGAATCATCATGCAAACCCCTCCCTTTAGACCAACACACAGGTTTGGAGAGGTGAAACGCTCCCTTCTAATCTGTGGTCAAAGGTTAGAAATTTGGCTCACGATGATTCCTTGAATAAAGAATTTCAAGAAAGACTTTTAAAGCAACCTTCTGTTTTGAGGAGTAGCTTACAATGATTCGGTACTTTTAAATGTGGAGGGAATTTTGCCCTTCTCTCTTTCCCTGGCTCTGCAGGGTGAGCACCGGTAAATATTTACAGACAGGAGTGCCAAAGGGACGCTGCCCCTTGCCGGTTTTCTCGTGTGCAGCCTCATGTGTCTTTATTTTCTTTGTGAGAAGGGAGACGAAGCACCACGCCAGGCCCTCCCGGGCTCTGCCCGAGGCCAGCAGCTCCTTCTGCAGAGCCCCCGCACCGCAACCCGGAGCTCAGCATCAGGATGCAGCCTCCAGCCTTGTTCCGCCAGCCAGCTCCTGGCACCGCCCGTACGAGCGGCGCTCACCCTGCCCACTGCCGGTGTTCCCGGGAGTAGGAGCACAAGCGGTCGATGCAGGCAGAGGCAGGCGCCTGCCGGGCTCCGCTCCGGGGGCTGCCCGGGGAGAAGTGCCAGCCCAAGGCCCAGATGCTCTCCCCGTCTCTCGGCAACCGGAGACAGCACCCCTCGAGGCAGGGCAGGGCAGCCGGCAGGGCAGATCAGCGCCGTGCCTGAGGGGCTCCCTTCCCGCACGCTCTGGGCACGGAGGAGGGGACGGGAAAACAAAAAGACAGCGCCCGCAGGGCCGGCTGCCGGTACGGACCCGGCACGGGCACACTCAGTGCGCCGCCCCCCGCGGGCAGCGCATGTGCCGCGGCCCCTCTCCGCCCCCGCCCGGCCCCGCCGCCGCGCAGCCGCAGCCCGAGGCTCCGCCGCCTGTCTCGGCGCTCCCCTGGCGCGGTGGCCGCGGCGCTGCTGCTCGGGCGGGCGGGGGCGGCCTGGGCTCCCGCTTCCGGTGTGGTGTCATGGCGGGCCCTGGGCGCTGATGGCTGCGGGGAGCTGAGGGCCCCGGAGCGCGCCAGGGATACGGAGACCCTCCCCTCGCCCGGCGCCTCTCCTGCCGCCCTCCCTGCGGGGATCCGCCCCCTCCCTGGCCGGGCAGGCCGGGGGGACATGGCGGCCCACAAGCCGGTGGAGTGGGTGCAGGCCGTGGTGAACCGCTTCGATGAGCAGGTAGCGGGGGCGGCCGTAAGGAGGGGCGGCCCCCGCCGCGCTGGGCCGGGACCGGCGGAGGAGCAGCGGCGGCGCGGGCAGGGCTGGGGCCGGCTGCTGCCGGAGCCGAGGGGCCTCTGCGGGGCCGGGGGCTGCAGGCGCGGGCTGCTGCGGGCGGGGAGGGGGCGAGCAGCGGCCGAGGTTGCCTCGCTGCCCGGGGCGGAGGCGGCGGGTGGGAGCGCTGCCTCCTGCTTTCTCCCCTTACCACCGGTTTCCTGGGGGCTGAGCAAGTGGGGTCCCCCGGCGCCCGGCTCGGCGGCGGGTCCCCGCTCAGCCCCGGCCGGGGGCGGCGGCTCGCTGCGCCCATTGTGCTGGGCAGGGTGGCTGGGTGGGGCCGGGTGCTGCCCGCCGGCCTCTTACCTCTCCCAGCCAACCTGGGGTATCCCACCGACGTCTGGAAGGGGCTCCTGGGTCTGGGTGGCGGAGCGGCCTCCCCGGTGCCAGGCTGCTCCAGGTGCAGTGGCGTAGCCATCGGCTCCGTGCAGGGAGGGCAGAGATGCCCGGTTCCTCTTAGCTGCTGCTCCCCCACCTCTGCCAAAAGTGTGTTTGCTTTCCCTAGATATTGCCGTGAAATGACAGCCTCGCTTGACATCCTCTTGTGCATCAGAAAGGAGCTAAAGCCTCAAGAACCAGCTTAAGGAGGGCTGCTTGGAACTGCTGAGGCAATTCCACCTTGTTCCCTGGAGCATAACGGGGGATGTCAGGCTGACATCTCAGCCCTGCACTGGGAACACACTTCTGTGTTATGAGGAGGATTTCTAGCCAGTGCTGTTGTACTGCTAGGCACTGACTTCTCTTTGCAAAAGTCAGTGCTAGTAGCTTGGAAAAGGATTTTGTGAATGGAAAGAAGAGGGATTTGTTTGCCTTAGACTGCATTTCTCTGATCCACATGCAGAAACTGCTTACTGGGATTAGGTGCCATGACTCTGGCGGTGGGGCTAAGCTTAGTGCTTAGACTCTGCAGTTTCACTCCCAAGATGCTTCCCTTGACGTGTCCATGTGAGCTCAGTTGAGGCTGAATGATCAGGTTCTGTGCTGGCTGCTTCATTTTGTGAGCACAGCCTTTGTGTCACACAGGACACAGCTCCCTGAGAGCCTGCTCAGGGTAACATCTATCAGGACCTGTTTCTACAGATTGACTTTTGATCACCTGCCTTGCCCCCGTCCCTCGCAGCGCTGCTTGGCTGCCAACCCCCGCAGAAGGTTCTGCCCTGGCTCAGTAACAGTGAGCTGTTCCTTTTTCACATCCATGGTAAAGCTGCAGTGAATGAAGTTTATGTAGAAAAGGAGAGTATCAGACTTTGTCTTTTGACATGAAAATGATGCAGCTTTTCCCAGTACATTTTAGGCATATTTGCATCGTTAACTTATTCCCCCCTCCTTATCTTGAGTCATAGATCATTTTTTCCATGAGCTTAACAAGCATGGTCCTGATTATGCTCCCAATAACGCAGAAAATGTTGCTTTGTGCACTGGTGTTAAAAGGCCCTAGGCTTCCTCGCCTGCTTTGTTATGTATGTTGTGGAACTGTGCTTTGCCAACATCTGTTAGGAGTTAAGAACTTCAGCTTTTGGAACAGAATTAGTTTCCTACCCTGTCTTCTGGGATAATTGCAGGTAGGTGTGTGAGGGGAATCCTCTCTTGACAGGCAGAAATCTGTTCTGACTTTGGAGATGTTAAATTATTGGGGTTGCAGGAGTAATGCACATCCAGTCAGGTGCTGACTGTTGCAGGCAGGGTGTGTGGCAGATGCTAGTGGTGATGTTTTGATCACTTTATTGCCTGTTTTGGTTTAACCAGAGCAATTTGTCATTTTTGGTACTGCATCCTCAAGTGAGCGAAGCAGTGAAGCCAGGACGAGACATTAATCTCTGCTCTTTGGGAGAACTTTGCTCTCTCACTCATTTCAGCTTGAAGTTCTTCATTTTGTTGTCTGCTTTTCATGCACCATTTCCTCTGCCCTGCCTGGCCTGACAGTGATCCTCAGGGTGGAAAGGTGAACTGTTCTTAGCTGAACATCCCAACACCAGCTTGTTGAGACACCATCGCTACTAACTAACCACACTGCCAGTGGAGGGGGATATTTGCATGCTGCTTGCAGCTCCTTTCCTTTGTGGAGTTAGGTGGTTCTGAAGTTACCTACTTCTTACCTCTCAGACTGCTCATTCCTGCTTCAGCTTCACATTTCATCAGAATGTACTGACCAGAAGCACTTTGGTTACTGGTGGGAATGCCTTTTGGAGTATTCTGCATACTGTGTCCCTCCTGGTTTCAGCACTGAGGGAGCCACCACTTGTATCATCAGGATGTCTGACCAGGGAAGGGCAGTTGGAGTTTGTTGGGGATTGTTTAGGGCTCTCTTTTTTAATTCTGTGTGGGTGAAGGCAAAATTTTTCAAGGCTTCTTCCTTCATTTACAAAGTAGGAAAATGTGGTTGTATTCCCCCCAAATGTATAGATGTAGACAGGCTTCTCATTCATGTGCTAAGTGCTTGAATTCATTTTAAGACAGAGGAAGCAAGAAGCTGGGAGAATGCTAATCTGCACTGAAAACAAGAAGAAATCAGGGCAAAGCAATCTGTTCTTGTCTGCTCTTGGTTGTTGCTGTAAATGCTGCTTTAACCAAAATCTGCTCATGTCTGTGCAGTTCTGGGGGCCTGGCATGCTTGGTGAGCAGTGTCATGGATTAACCAGGGGCTGGCCACACTCAGCTCTTCACAGCTCACTCCTGAGCCTGCAGCCCTGCTTCCAGCCACTTCTCAGACTGTGTGAAGGCTTCAGCTTGTGCAGAAGGAAGCTGTTGCTGGTGCCTGTGAGGCCAGGTCACACTTACAGAGCACACACCAAACCCCTTGAGTGATTTTGTGTGTGGGACTGGTCACTGTGTTTGCAAAACTTGCAGTGCTCAGAACAGGATGAGGCTGCAGTAGCACAGGGAGGCTGCCCTGTGTTTTAGTAGAGCTCTCTGTACTTGCAGACATAATCAGCTCTTCATGAAATAAAATTATCTCTTTTTCCCCCTTTTCCTATGGACATACTGAGTTGCAGCATGAAGTACTGTATTTTTAAGTGTCACAAGCTGAAATCATGGGAAGGCTGATCCAGTAGTGAAATAATTCTAATCACAGCCAGAGAAGCCTCACTGCCTGAAGCATTTAAATCTGGGCAGGTTTAAAACCCTCAGATCTAATAAAAGGCATTAATCCTATATAAACTTGTGGCAACTTCAGTGCTTATGGTGTGCTTTAAAGAAAGAGGCCTTGGTGATGGGGATTAAGGTTTGGGCTCCCCATTTGTAGTTTCCGAGCTCTGATGGCTTTCAATTAAGAAAGCTTTCGTTAAAAAAAGCCCTGAAAGGCAGTAGGAAAGTTTCATCCTTACTTGAAATGAAAGCAAATATTCCCTCCTCCTGTTGATTCTCTCTGCAGAGTTTGAAATCTGGAGAGTATCAGAGACCTGAGCAGGCACTGGCTGCACCTAGCAGCTCTGCGTTTTTCGTTGCTGCTTTTCATCTTGGCTTGTGAAGAAATCAGTGGTAGTAGTAAGAAGTATTTTAAAGTGTTTTGCTGAGCTCTAGCTGTGCTCCCCAGGGGCAGTGGTGGTTGTGGCTGGGAGGTAAGGCTGGGCTGTGCAGAAGGTGGAACTTTATACCACCACTGACTTCCAGGAGCTAAGAACCAAGTCAGAGTGTCTGTCACGCTGCTCTCAAGCACAAAGTGAGCTACTTCATCTTTCTCTAACATAAACCTGAGGCAGCTCTGATCCCATTTTTCTAACTCAGTGTGTGTAAGGTATCCCCAAACAAAGTGCTACACTGTGCACAGATGGTTTCCTAAAGAACAGACCATGGAATGGCCCAGGTGCAACAGATGTTACCTGAGTCCATTAATGAGCTGCTTGGAAGCATCCAGATGATTTGATGAGCCTTCCTTCCTGAACTCAGCAGTGTGGGTGACTACATGTGTGGTCATGGGGCCAGCTTCTAGTTAACCTCTCCAAAATACGGATTTTTCTCTGTTTTTTAGAGTAACCTATATAAAATCCCGTCAGACACGAGCTGAATTGTATCCCCACTTCAGGATACCCTGGCTCTTGAGACTGCATTGCTGCAACTGCCAGGCTCAGCTACTTAATGGCTTTTCCTTGCCTTTTGCAGCAGTGTTGGTTTTAAATTGATCTTCAAAGATTTAAAACTGCATGGTTGGAAAGGTTCCAGGTTTGATTACCTGTGTTGTCTTTGCTGCTGAGGCAGATTGTGGCCAAAGATGCCATTGCTTGCTGTCCTCTGTAGCTCATTTGACATCTGAATGAGACAAAGCCAAACTGGGTCAAGGAGAGAAGGTGCACAGCAGCATCCCTCGGTGTGGCTGGATGTGCACCAGTGTAGTTATGAGGCTCTTGACTGTTGCTTCATATTTTGGTGGAGAAAAGAGCTGAACTGGACTAGGCAACATCCCTTTGCTAAAGTGTGGTGGGTTCAGAATGGTGCAGGTACAGTTTTCCAGGAGTGGCAGGACGAGGGGTGATGGCTTCAAACTGGAGGAAGCTGGATTTAGATGAGGCATTAGGAAGAAATTCTTCACCATGGGGTTGCTGAGGCACTAAAGTTGCCCAGAGAAGTGAGGGCTCCAACCCTGGAAATGTTCAGAGCCAGGCTGGATGAGGCCTTGAGCAGCCTGGTCTAGTGGGAGATGTCCCTGCCCATGGCAGGGGGTTGGAACTGGATGATCTTTGGGGTCCCTTCCAACCCAACCCATTCTGTGATTCTGTTATGTTGACAGTTTGAAGCTCCAGTTATATTTAAGCTTTGTGCCTGAACTTCTGTTTCTCATTCAGATAAGAGCTTTGCAGGACACCATTTGTGTCAGTCTTTTCTGGAATGAAATCAAGGCAATGAAAGTAAATTCTTTTGCAATTCCTTTTTTCTGACGATCTTTAGCTTGGTGGGTATTTGTAGAGAAGTTAAATAGTTTCTTCTTGGTCACTCAGCACTGGCCCTCATTCTGCCAGGGGACATAAAATGCTCCAGCATGTCAGAGTACACAAAGGAAATAGCTGAGAAACATGAAAAAAACCCCACCAACAAAACAACAGTGGTGATATTTCCTTTTTATATAGTTTCCTATTTTAAATGGCAATATGAAAAGCAGTTTTCCTTCTAGGTGACCTTGTTGCAGTGGCTGTTGTGGCAGGAAGCTCCAGAAGCGTGTAATGGGATGTTTCTGTAGCATGGAAGCACACAGAACTAGATCTGTGACAGTTTCTTTGAGAGGCACTTCTGAAGTGTTTTCTCACTCAGTGGGATTGAGCTTTTCTGCTGTTGTCAGCAGAGACTTGAAAACTCAAATAAAAAGCCCTAGTAATGGTGAAATGTTTCATGGAATGTTTCTGTCTTCTGCTGGTGACTTCTGAAAATGTAGTGGCAGAATAACACCCACAGTGCAAACAGGGCTGGAGCCAGAGATGCTTTCTTCTGCCTTTCCCAGTTCTGAAATGGGCACATGGCATCACAGAATGGCTCTGGTTGGAAAAGACCTCCAAGGTCATCAAGTCCAACCACTAACCCAGCACTGCCGGGGCACCATTGAGCCATGCCCCTCACCCTGAAACCCGTTGTGCTGCTTTAAAGCATCACAGCCCAAACACTTGCAGAAGTAGAAATTACCTTTGTTGTCCTGTGGACCTTGCTGCTGTGGGAGCTTGTCCAGACAAAAAGCATCAGATCTTATGGAAGGGTTGTCCCTTAGTGTGGTTCCCTGGATGCCAGATGTCCTCCATCCACTGTCTGAATGGAGAGCAGGGATTGCTCATGGACCCTTCTGAGGCTCTTGGGTCCTTGGGATGATGCTGCCATGGCAGCTCAGTTATGCTTCTGAGTTAACCTTCTCTTAGCAAACAGCCAAGTTCCATTGTGATCCTACTCTGTGGTACCAAAAGAACTGATACTTAAAACCCACCCCACAGTTTGTATGGAGAGGAAATTACCCTTGGGTATAAAGACTGAGAGAATATTAAAGAGGCCCAGTTCCCTACAAATGGCAGATGTCAGTGCTCAGCAGACTGCATTTAATGATGCACTCGAAGCTGATGGGGAAAGAAAAAAAAGGTTCCAAATTTGGAGTTCTCTAATAGAATTCATCCAGCATTTTAAATCTGGGCCTTTAAACTTTTATCAACAGAGACAGTAATAGGAAGTGGTTGGCAGAGATGTCTGTGGCTGCTGACAGCACTGTGACTGGGTGACAGCACAGAGTACCCTCACTGGGTCCACAGAGGCCCCAGACTGGAAGGTTGCTCTTTTAGCACTTGCAGCTGTGAAGCAGATTCCATGGGATCCTTCTTTTCACCTCTCTTCAATTACTTTTTTCTTTTCTTTGTTTAAGATCCCTTCTCCAGGCCAAAGCCACTAGTTTGTGGCATTACCTGGAGCTGTCAGTGCCTTCCAGAGTCCCAGTTTGAGAGCTGCAGTCAGCACTAGTTAAAGCCTGTAACAATTAAAGTTTCTATAGATAAATTCCTAGGCTATGCTTTAAAATACGAGTGGCACAAGTGAGTTATGAAAAGAGGGGACAATGCTGACTCTCTTTTTGTTCCCACAAATCCTCAGTAGGATGAATTCTCCCAGGGAGTCTCTCTTCACCCTGCATGAGGATTCGCGCTGAGCCAAGGGCAGCCAGGAGCGTGCAGGGGCAGGGAGTTGTGAAGGGACTTGCTTGTGACACTTGAAGACTTTGGGTACAGCGTGAGAGGAAGTGCCCAAGGTTCACATTTCAGATCTGTGCAGTCACTCTGAGTTTATCTTCCCTGGAAAGGATGCATTTCCAGGCTGGATCACTGCTGGGTGCTGGGCAAGAATGGGTGTTGTGGGGCTCACAAGTTCTCTTTGGCTTGAAGTGTGTTTGGGGCTGAGACTTCAGCACCTGGCTCGTGGTGGGGTGTGTTTGTGGGGGCCCATGGAGGCTGCTGGTGGTGGTTGTTCTGGTACTGGGTTGTACCAGTTCTGTCCTCGTGGAACCACCTTCCAGCTCACCTGCTTTGTGTGGTGCTGTGATTTTGCCTTCTCCCAGGTTTCAAGATGCAGGGTGGTTTTTTTTCTTGCAGGTATTAACCTTATGAAGATTTTTGGTATTTAATGAGCCAAATTTTGAAATAAAGAAACTCTTCTTCTCAGAATTCTCTCTTATTTTTCTGCTCCTTTTGATTGCTTTGACGTTTGGTTTGTAGAAAGTGGATCACAAAATAGAGGTTTAGTTTCAGTTCATGTTACAGATCACTAATAGATGGACAGAGGGAGAATGAAATAATGCGTTTGTAGTTGGCTCTTGGAGGGTGTTTTTCAAGGCTGTTTCTGGAGTCTCTATAATTTTTAACCCATTTTAAAAGATGATCCTAGGGCTGGAGCACCTCTGCTATGAGTTCAGGCTGAGGGAGCTGGGGGTGTGAGAAGAGAAGACTCCAGGGGGACCTTAGAGCTGCCTTCCAGTGCCTGAAGGGATCCTCCAGGAAGGCTGCAGAGGAACATCTCATGAGGGTGTCTAGAGACAGGACAAGGGGGAATGGTTTGAAGCTGAGGGAGAGAAGGGTTAGAATGGAGCTGAGGAAGAAGTTCTTCAGTACAAGGCAGGTGAGATACTGGAATAGGTTGCCCTGGGAGGCTGTGGCTGCCTCCCCCCACTGGGGTTTTCAAGGCCAGGTTGGATGAGGCCTTGAGCAGCTGAAAGGTGTCCCTGCCCATGGTGGGGAGGTTGGAGTAGATGATCTCTGAGGTCCCTTCCAGCCTAAGCCATTCTCTGATTCTATGTAAATTCCTGTGTAAAAAGGCTCTTAATAATTCTCTCTTTTTGTAGCTTCCCATAAAGGCTGGCCAGCAGAACACGCACACCAAAGTCAGCACAGAGCACAACAAGGAATGTCTCATCAACATTTCCAAGTACAAGTTCTCCCTGGTCATCAGTGGCCTCACTAACATCTTAAAAAATGTTAATAACATGGTGAGTTTGCCTCAGTTTGGATTGTTGGCTGATGTTTTTCTTTTTTTCCCCAAGTGGTTGCTGTTTATTCATTTTATCCAAGCTGTCACTTGAAGTGGAGCCAAATTGTTGCTTGCCATTGTCACTTTCTTTCTCTTCATCCTGATGCGCTGAGGTTCACCAACAGCACTGAGCTGTGTTGTGTATGAAGGTGCTGAGATAGTTATGGCAGAGAAGGCTAAAGGGGAATCTCCTGTTAGTCATGGGAAGGGTCTGCAGGTGGGAAGGGATGTGGCTGGCTGAGGACTGGGTACATAAAGGTGCCTGGCACTGTATCAGGTCTCTGGGCGGTGGAACACACTGCTTGTTGCCATCACATGGAGAGGTGCTTCGGTGACCTGGCCCAGCAGTGCTGGCACACAGGGTTGGTACAGCAGGGCAAAGGAGATACTGAACAGCAGCATTTGTTGGGTTTTCTTTTTCCCTTCATCTGTCCTGCCAGAGCAGGATCTGCCAGGAATCTTTTAGGGGAAGGGAGAAGGGAAAAAGAAGGTGAAAGGGTTTGTAACTTTGGCTGTTTGGAAGTGTTAGCAGTTGTGTGTATATAATATGGATATCTCTATATGGATATATTAACAGACAGATGAATTTCAGTCAGAACTTTGTTTTCCAAGATCATTGTTACAATGTTTTGTCTCCTAATGGCACTATGGACTCTCAGCTCCAAAGGGATACTGTCCTAGTCGGGAAATGAATGAGAAGCGTGGCAGCTGCACAGGGGTCTGTTAGAACGCCACGGAGGAGTGATACAGAGAAGAGGTTGCGCTAAAAGACCACAAAGGATTGATACAATCAGAAAAGAAGTTGCACTACTGCTAGAGATTTTACACTGCTGAAAGCTACCTTTGAGAGAAAATTTATTGTCATTCCACTGCCCAGGCATGCAGGAATGTGTTGAAGTGTGAGGTTGTCTCAAAAATGAGAAAACTCCAGTTAAAAGACGTTTTTAGCTGAGGTAGCAGAGAATTTGAGAGGAAAGACCTAGCTAGAAACATCCACAGCAAATCCTTTGCACTGAGGACCAAGACTTACTGTTTTTGTTTGGTGGAATGAGCTATTCTCTGAATTGGCAACAGTTTGGAGGGATTTCTGTAGCTGAAACAAACCAGACCAACAGACTGTTACAGTGGGCTTGGGTCAGGAAAGTGACTTGAGGGTTTGCATCCTGCTGAAACTTAGACTTAGCTGAGCTGACCTCTGCTGTGGTTTAAAATACAGCTTCTGCCTGTGTGCCATCTGTAGGCAGTAGAACCAATGTATTCTTGGCTAAATCTCTTCTCCTTTATTTTGCCGTCTTAATATTGCTGGAACTAGTCCCTATGGTTGGCAGTAAAATCGGGTGCTAGCTTAAACACTCTGTGGAATGCTGCCTTCATCCTGTATCTGAAGTGTGGCATCTTCTTGGAGGGTCTCATCTGTTTCTTCCTGTGGTCTGTGCTAAATTTTGCAACACTCTCCATAAGCTATGGATTTGTTGTAAGATGAGTTCTGTTAAGATGTTGGCAATGAAACGCATGAGGGGAAAAGAGTCAGCAGTAATTGATACCAAAATAGTTTCTGAAAAGGTTTCACCTTCACTTCTGAATCAATTCCAGGCCCGAGGGAGGTAAGGGGCTGCAGCCTACCTCCAGCCTTACCCTGTGGTTGCTGTTTGTTGGATTTGCCATTGCAGACTCAGTCTGGCACTCAAAACCAGAGGAGTAAAGGAGCCACAGCTCGCTGTGCTGCTTTGCTGCCTTACTTCAGTGCATTACAAGCCACGTTTGGGTGTCTCAGATGAATCCATATCCTTTCTGCTTCTAGAGAATATTTGGAGAAACTGCTGAAAAGAATTTGTACCTATCTCAGCTGATTATCTTGGATACACTGGAAAAATGCCTGGCAGGGGTGAGTAGGCTGGCATCAGCAGCTGCTAAGTTGGAATCAAATGAACTGGAGAGTTCAATTCAAATGCTTGTGTATCTGTTATTGCTGGTACTGAAGTTGAAACTCGTCTGATTTGGAGCAAAGCAGGATTAATGCCGCCTGAAAAACCACTAAAACTTCCTGTAATGTAGCATTGATCTAATTGCTAAATTAAGCATCTGTGGGGTGCTTTTTTCTTGCTTAAAATCAATGTGGGTTGGTTTGGTTTTTTTTTAGCTAATTAGATTTAAGTAAACTTTTGAATTTGCCCTTCCCACTACTCATCTGACTTGTGGAGTTACAGCTCATGAGTTTTCTTTAACAGTTTGTTTCAAAAAGACTGCAGACAACTGGACAACTCCACTCAGAGGCGTGTGTGAACTCGAGGAAGGGAAAACACAAAGCCAGAGGAAGAATTGGATGTGGTTGTGAAACTCCACTAGATTTTTATAAGCTTTGAATGCTTGTGGCATAGTTTGCTCAGTGCTTTTTGAATAGATGCATTAAAACATCTTCATCCCACAGCTGAAGCAGAAAGAGTGGAGGGGTGGTAAATCATGGTCAGAGCAGCAGAGAAGTCAGAATGAGAATTGCAGTTTGCTGCTGCTAAGTTTGCTTGAAACTTTGGTTTGCTGAAACAAATTTTCCAAGTGCTTGTATGCACACAGCAGAAACCTTACTATCACTATTCTGAAGATTACTTTTGCAGGTGTTTCCTAGATTGCATTAGTTAACCACAGCCAAACTTCCACTGGGAGTCCCGGCCTGAGCTTTCCAGTCGGAGCTGTGCCGGGAGGCAGTCTGCCATTACCTTGGGGATGTAGCTGGTTGTACAACTTGCTGTGCTGAGCTGTGTGATTGCAAAGCCAAACTTCCCTGTGAGCACAACTTGCAGTGCTTTATTCCTTCCAGGAGAAAGGAGGGTTTTTATTTTTAAAGCTGTGTTCCTGGATGAATGTCATGAAATCACCTCAGCTCTTTGCTGTTCCCCCTGCAACAGTTCTGGAGGGCTCTTTCTTGGTAAGGTAATGACCTTCTTGCCGTTAGACTTGTCAGGCAGCGTATCTTGTGTCACAGTGCTCCATCAAGCTGAATAATTGTGGATTCTTCTCAATTCCCTAAAGATCTAGGGAAATACATTTTCCAGAACAATTTTCAGCTTTTACAGCTGAGCTGAAGACCTCTTTTTTTTTTTTGGTCTTTGTGTCTTTGCAGTGAATCAAACCCAACCTGGTTTAACTTCAGAAATTAGTGGTCTAAAAATACTCCTGACACACTTATCGTCTGAAAGGTGGTGAGGGTTTTTTTTTCCTGGTGGATTATGATATTTGAACAGCTAAAATTGCTGAAAAAGTGCTGAATGCTCCTTGCTTTGTCAATTCAAATGGAGGCAAGTTGAGCCAGTATATGTTGAATGAGGCTGAGCCAAAGTTCTATACAAAGAGCGTTGTGTTCTGTGCTATCTTCAGGCGGATTTCTTGCTCGCAGTTCTTGCTCAATGTTTCATCAAGTTCTCATGGCAACAGGACTCAGGTCAACTAAGTGGGAGTCTCTGAAACTTCCCAATTCCCTATGGTAAATTCATTGGTAGAATTTTAGAAAGCTTTAATGCAGACCCTTCTGTTAAAGCTTTCCCTTACTAGAGCAAAGTTGCACTTTGAATTCTTCTGTAAATAGTTTCCTTATGTCTCAGGCTGTGCAAACTGGCAAAAATCAGAGTTCTCCTTTGCAGGGAAGCGAAGCCATTTTTTGACTCAGGGAGAGCAATCTCAGGCGAGAGCCGGAGAAGCACCTCTGTTCTGGGTTAAGTTTTGGATACAAAGTATTTGCCGCTACCCGAAAGAGGAGTAAGGGTGGGTCTTTGCCCTCTGAGCTTCCACTCGGAGCCGATGTAGTTAATGCTCTGCTGCCCATACTTCACACAGGTCAGCAGGGTGCAGTCATCAAAACAGAAATGGTTTTGACTCCAAAAACTGGTTTGATATTTTGCTGGATGCTCGATGACATTGATCAGTTTGGTGCCCTACATGTTTTGGAGACTGAAAATGCGAGGAGGTTTGAGTGGTCTGGGCCATTGTTCAGATGGAAAGGAGACTTCGCTGCATCGACTGCAGGCAGGGTTAGAAGTCCAGGTTCCGGTCCTGTGCCTGCTGGTGGCAAATGCTCCATTGTGGTGTTTTTTCCCCCTCCAAACCGGAATTTGCTGCAATGCTGAGTGTCTCTCTTTAGCAACCCAAGGATACCATGCGACTAGACGAGACCATGCTGGTGAAACAGCTGCTGCCAGAAATCTGCCACTTCATCCACACGTACCGCGAGGGCAACCAGCACGCGGCCGAGCTGCGCAACTCCGCCTCTGGGGTCCTCTTCTCCCTGAGCTGCAACAACTTCAACGCCGTCTTCAGCCGCATCTCCACCAGGTAGGTGTTGCTCAGTGGCCTGCCTTGGGCTCTCAGATCTGCTGCATGCTGCTGTCTGCAGCATCTGCACACGTGGCCGGAACGTGCCCAGAGAAGGGCCACGAGGGTGAGCAGAGGGCTGGAGCTCCCCTCCAATGAGGACAGGCTGAGAGAGCTGGGGTTGTTCAGTCTGGAGAGGAGAAGACTCCCAGGAGACATTATTGTGTCCTTCCAGTATTTAAAGGGGGCCTACAAGAAAGCTGGGGAGGAAGTTTTTAGGGTGTCAGGTAATGATAGGACTGGGGAGAATGGATCCAAGCTAGAGGAAGGAAGATTTAGATTAGAACTTAGAAGTTCTTCCCTATGAGGGTGGTGAGAGACTGGCACAGGTCACCCAGGGAGGTGGTGGAAGCCTCATCCCTGGAGGTTTTTAAGGCCAGGCTGGATGTGGCTGTGAGCAATCTGATCTAGTGTGAAGTGCCCCTGCCCATGTCAGGGGGTTGGAACTAGATGATCCTTGAGGTCCCTTTCAACCCTGACAATTCTGTGGTTCCAGTCCGTCTCATTTCAGGAACGTTCTCTGTTTGAAAGCTATTTCACATGATAGCTCTCAAGTGAAACTCCCTCTACCTTTCAAACTTTCCTTGAGTCTCAGGTTACAAAATGACCCCATTTCACATCCCTTCTAGGGTATTGCCAGTGTGTTTTCTGTGAGCTGCATTTATTGCTTTGTTTTTAATCTGCTTTTCTAAGTACAGATGCTGCTGTAAGGTGAAAATAAAGGTAACTCAGCTGAATTAAGTTGAATAAGTTCTTGTGAGGGCAAGGTGCTTTGGGAAAAGAAGGATGCTGAAGGTGATGGGCTGCAGCCATTTACTTAAGGATTTAGAAGGCAGAATTTCTGCTTGTCTGCAGCTCAGTTGCAGTCCCAAGCCTCCCTAACTTTTTCTGCTTGAAGGCTTTTGTGTTAAAACCATCTTATGCCTGAAGGGGACAGAACAGCTGAACTGTTTGTTAGTTGTTGGAAAAGACCTTTTTGTCTTCTGAGTTTCACAGCACATTTACTGTAAAAATAACTCTCTTCCCTGCTGTCCTGAGTGATAAAAGTCAGAGGTCCAAAGTTTCCATCTATTCTTTGCTCTTTTTGCCTTGTTCCAGATACTTCTGATGTGTCAGCGTTTGCCAGGCCCCTGGAGTTGTGCATTAAGCTTTGTATTACTGAAATGCTTGGATATTTTCTGGGAGTTCTGGAAGTAGCTTAGCTCATATCACACAATGTCACAGCTGGCATCATCCTTGATTGATTAGAAGGGGAGCTTGGGCAGCCTTCTGTGGTCACATAGCAATGAGTGTGCCAACTGAATTGAAACAATGCTGTGTATGTATATTCCTTAGGCTGTAAACCCGGTGCCTCCCCAACATTGTGGTGAATCTTTGCATTAGAGAGAGAAATCCAGAATTATTTAGGAGTTTGAAATGTAAACTCTCTTTTCCAAACCTTTCCAGAGCCTTTAATAGCTTCTGTTTCAAGAGCATAGGCTTGGCAGCTGGCATGGAGGATGTGGTTTTTGATCAGGAGGTAGGTTGTGGTTTGTTGCTTATGGAGCTGCAGACAATTTCTTTTGCTCCTTTTATAGGAAGGATTTCTTTTTTTCAGTCGAAGTTTTTTGACAGTCTTTGAATCTTGTTCATGGATCTATATTTGTTTGTGTGTCTGTAGCAAGGTTTAGTTGTCAAGCTCCAAAGCCCTTCTTCCCATCCGTCTGAGCTGCTTTTCCCCCAACCTGTTTCACCCCAGGATGTCTTGGCCAGAAACAGTTAAACATTTGACCAGTTGTTGCTGATCTCCACAGGGGTCAGCTTGCCGACAGTTAGCATTGCTGATCTTTTGACCTGTGCTTCCTGTTGAGGCATATTTCTGGGCCTTCCACAGCAGCTGGGGGATTTTTGGCACGAAAAGCACAGCAGTGGGGACCTTCCCATTCCCAGAGAGGGCTGTTAAGTTTCCCTGGCGTGGAAGAAATGTGGAACTGCTTTTGTGTGTAGTACTAGAAATCACATTCCACGTCTAAAAGACATCTGTAGCTTTGGAACAAGGCATGGCAGCCCTTCATTTGTGGGAACATATGATTTAGCCATTAGTGGCTTAGTATCTGATGAGATGCTTAGCAAATCATCTAATACAAAAGTGTGAAGAGATTGCAGGGTCTTGAAACTGATGTGATTGAGCTTCACCCTCTTACTTCAGGCCAGAAAATAGGGAACTGCCAAAGCGTGGTTGCAGCTCACTGCAGTGATACTGAGCCCCATCAGGCACTGCTTTACTCTTGGAAGAAGTAGCTGGGGCAAAGCTTGCTGCTAAGGAGCAGTAGTCTGAAGGTGTCCTGGCTCCATGAATTAAACATTTAGCTGAGAAGATGACAAGATTACTGCTGCAGTGTAGCGGATGTAGGCCAATCTTGGGTGTAAACAGAGCAGCACCAGATGGTGTTGGTGTCTGGTAGGACTCATCATTGATATTTCTAGCCCCACGGAGTAAGACTTAATATTAACTCTTAATCATCGTGCAAGATCCATCTTTCATTTCTGAACCTGGTTGTCTGAGGAGATTGAATTGAGTGAGATCAGATGATGTTCCCCTACCAATCAGGTGTATGGGATCACAGGTCTGTGTTCATACCTGCCCGACGTCACCTGATCCAAAGTGGGCTTCCTTTGCGTGTTTTCAGGTTGCAGGAGCTGACTGTTTGCTCAGAAGATAATGCTGATGTCCATGATATTGAGCTTTTGCAGTACATCAGTGTGGATTGTTCCAAGCTAAAGCGACTCTTGCAAGGTATGGTTTGAAATCGTTGTGTTTGAGCACGGCTAGCTAGAGATGACGCAGTGCTACTGATATCTTCTTGCTGGCTTTTGCTCCAAATAGCCATAGATTTGCCAAAAAGAGTGAAAAATACTGAAGTAGCATAAAGACATTGGTTTCAATATTGCTTTTCACTTGGAATGTCTTTTCTAATCTGTGTTGCTTTGCAGACCCAGGTTTGTTTTCTAAATGCAGAAATGTTTTACCTTTGCAGAGACTGTATTCAAGTTTAAAGCCCTTAAGAAAGTAGCTCAGTTAGCTGTTATCAACAGTCTTGAAAAGGTAACTATTTGAATATTTTATCTTCTGTTCCATTGCTTATTTGCAGACTTACTCAAACTTAGGGGTAGTTGCAATTCAGTAATTTACTATAAAATAGAAGTTGGTCAATCCCTGTGCACCTATGTTTTGCAATTAGAAGGAAATGCAAAATCTCTTCAGATTTGAATGCATAACTCGGAAACAATCCTTTTAAGCTCTGGCATGTAAAGATGTTTTGCGTTATCTACAGGCCTTTTGGAACTGGGTGGAAAACTATCCTGATGAATTCACAAAGCTCTATCAAACCCCACAGACTGATATGGCTGGTAAGGCATGACAACAAAGTGTTCAAAAGCTGCTTTCTCAGACACCCCCAATTTCACCTGCGTTCTGTGTCCTCTTTGCTTTTTGTCCAGCCTGTAAATAAGAAACAAATCTCTGTCAGCCTTAGTCAGGGCAGGCAAGGATGTGTTGCTACTTCCCTTCTCTCCTGCTGCATTTTGTGGTTTGCAGCACAGAGAAATAAAACCCCAAAGATGGAGGCTATTTAAATATGTATTTTGCATCTTTATACAGGAGGAAAACTTAAGGATAGCATCACCTGTATTTGTCTGTAGGCAAAGAGAGGAGAGTTTGTATTGCCTTTAACTGGGTTGAGACTGCCCGGGAGGTGGTGGAGTCACTGTCCCTGGAGGTGATTGAGGATTGGACATGGGACTTGGTGCCATAGTTTAGTAGTCCTGAGGTCTTGGTTTACAGGTTGGACTTGAATGATCTTTGAGGTCTCTTCCAACCTTATTGATTCTATGATTCTATCTTATCCCCAGTAGCATTCCCCTGATGTGTACAACATAACTTTTCTCTGTGTAGGTGGAGCTGTCTGTCCACTCTTTAATACCTCTTCTTTACCTTTTTCATCATGAAAATGGGTGTTGAACTCGGGGTTCTGTTTTATGCAGATTGTGCTGAGAAGTTGTTTGACTTAGTGGATGGCTTTGCTGAAAGCACAAAACGTAAGGCGGCAGTCTGGCCACTGCAAATCATCCTCCTGGTCCTGTGCCCAGAGATAATCCAAGATATAGCAAAGGATGTGGTAGAGGAAACAAAAATGAACAAGGTAAGAGGTGAAAAGTATCTGAATTCTGGTTTTGATTTCCAGAGGGACCCTAGCTGCTGGATTCCTTTGATTCTGAGGTTTTTGTAGTGACTGTTGTTGTCCCTGCTCCCTCTCAGGGAGCTCACAGCATGGTTCCACGTGTCTATCTGTTTATCCAGCTCCCTCATTTTCCTTAGCCTATCCACTTCCTTTCTCAGCTCTACCACCAGGCTGTGCAAATAGTCCACCTACTGCCATCTCCCACAGCCATTGGCCCTAATTCCAGCTGCTTCCAGAGGGAGGCTGTGGCACTGCCTGCAGCCAGAGCCTGGACAGCTGCATGTTCCTGGGGCAGCTCGGTCTGAGCCGATGCATCCTTTGCAGCAAGTGCAGAGGAGGATGCGCTCTTGCTGTGAGTGGTTGAGCTTCCTCAGTGCTGCTGAGCTTGCTGGCTTGCCTTTGGGCTGGGAGAGAGCTATTGCTCTGCCTGTACCAACTACCCCATCTAGCTCAGTCCAGCTTTGATCCAGCACTCAGCCCTTGGCAGTGCTGCTTTGAGACATCTCCTCAACCACTGTGCACAGGCTGGCTGCAGCCTGCCAGCAGCGCGGGGCTCTCACTGAGCACGTGGTCTTTCACTCTCAATGATTCATACGGACAGCATGTCCCCAACAGTCTTCTCCCAGAACTTGGAGATGTGAATCTCCCAGGGTTGTGATCTCTGTTGCCTCCACCAGCAGCACCAAACCTGGCACTGCTTCTGGCTGGCTGTGTTGTTCTGTTCTGGGGTGTGTGTGCTCTGTGCTCCACAACTGCATTACCTGTGGCAAGTGCCGAATTGGATGTGGCTGCTGGCTCAGGGTGAACAACCGTCTCTCTTGTGCCATTCTGATTGCCCTAGCTCATTCAGAATGGATGTCCTAACAAACACAGTGTTTCTCCAGAATGCTGCATCCAGTTGGTTTTTGCAATCCCAAAATCCATGATTTCTGTTCAGAAATTGCAGTGTTATTTGATTTTTAATATTGAAGGATCTAAAAATCCCTGATCCCAGATCACCATAGTTCTAAATATGACTATTCCTGATCTGAATTCTGCAGAAACTGTTCCTGGACAATCTCAGGAAGGCTCTTGCAGGCCACGGTGGGAGCAGACAGCTGACCGAAAGTGCTGCTATTGCTTGTGTTAAACTGTGCAAAGCATCTACCTACATCAACTGGGAAGATAACTCTGTCATTTTCCTGCTGGTGCAGTCCATGGTAGTAGATCTTAAGGTAAAAGTGCCTCTTTCCTAATTGCAATGAAGAAATTGGGATTTGAAAGCACTGAAATAAGCTTTGAATTCCTCCTTTGTTAACTACTGCAGTGTTTTTCAGTGGAAAGCAGACAAGGATGTGCTTGGTGTCTGATCTGTGTGTTTGTATCTTTTGACATGTATAGAATTTGCTGTTTAATCCAAGCAAACCTTTTTCAAGAGGCAATCAAAATGCAGATGTAGACCTTATGATTGACTGCTTAGTTTCCTGCTTCCGCATAAACCCTCACAATAACCAACACTTCAAGGTGAGAACATTGCTTATGGGTAAGTTGTTCCCCACATGCTGTTGATGACCTGTGAGTTATAAAAGATATGCTAGCAGTAGCTGGAAGCTCATAATAAATCCCCCTGTAGAAATATCCCATAGTAACAAATCCCTGCATGTTTCTTACAGACCTTGTCTTAGCTGATCAGACTTTTCTTGTGTTGAGACTTGACAGCTTTGCTGATTTAATAAAAAGGCTCTGGTATGTTATTCAGTGTGATAAGAGAGATGGCAAAGACAAAGATGTTCCTAAGTGTGTTGTGTGTTTTGTTTGTTTGTTTGTTTTTACTGTAGATCTGCTTGGCACAGAATTCCCCATCAACATTTCATTATGTGCTGGTAAATTCGCTCCACCGAATAATCACAAATGTAAGTTCTGAAAGTGTTTAATCAGCCCAGCAATCTCTGGCTTCTCTTCAGATCAATATCTGCTTAGTAAATACAATTTGAGCAGCAGACCAATTCTTCTTGCCTGTGTTCCTGCAACAAGAGTTGCTTACTCATCAGGAAGGAAATACAAATCTTTGTGCACTGTCCACTAGTTGGATTCCCAGTAGTGCTCCTGCTGGAGATGGTTGAGTCGCCAGCCCTGGCTGTGTTTAAAAGCCTTGTAGGTGTGGTCCTTGGGGATATGGTTTAGTGGTGGACTTGGTAGAGCAGGGTTAGTGGTGGGACTTGATGATCTAGGGAGATCATAGAGCAGCCTTCCAGTATCTGAAGGGGGCTATGAGAAAGCTGGGAGGGGACTTTTTACAAGGGTTTGTAGGGATAGGATGAGAGGGAATGGATTGAAGCTTGAGGAGGAGAGATCTAAACTGCATGTTAGGAAGAAATTCTGTTCAGTGTGGGTGGGGGGACACTGGAACAGGCTGCCCAGGGAGGCTGTGGATGCCTCCTCCCTGGAGGTGCTCAAGGCCAGGCTGGATGAGGCCTTGAGCAGCGGAATCTAGTTGAGAGGCGTACCTGCCCCTGGCAGGGAGGTGGCACTGGATGATCTTTAAGGCCCTTCCAACCCAAACCATTCTATGAATCTATGAATCCTAAAGGTCTTTTGGAACCTAAATGATTCTATGATTCTGTTACAGCTTGTTCATATGCTAGGAGTTTCGTGATGAGAATGCAGAGCCAGCATATCGATAATGCCACACAAAACACTCCTGGTTGGTTCTGACACAACTGTTATAACACAGATGGGTCTGAAATAAACCCTCAGCTACCTGGTGTGTTAGCAGCTGAGTGTCTGGGTGTTTCTGTGCTTGCCTTGCAGTCGGCACTGGATTGGTGGCCCAAGATTGATGCAGTTTACTGCCACTCCATGGAGCTGCGCAGCATGTTCAGCGAGACCCTGCACAAAGCCATCCAGGGCTGCGGGGCTCACCCAGCCATCCGCATGACTCCGGTAAGGCTTCAGAAGCGGCTCTTCAAACACAGACCTCCTGTTTCTCCTGTGTCTCCATTCCATCCCAGCTTTTTTATTCATTAACTTTAGACTGGAAACTAGAGGGGGAAGAACATTGCAATCCAAAAAAGCAACAGAGAGCCGTGCATGCTCTGTAGCCCTTGCAGGTTCTGCTGTGTTGACCGTTTGTAGTCAGTGGGTGATGTATGTTTCTCGGTTTTCATGCTGCTTTTAAACTGCCAACATTCAAGTATTTCTTCTGTAACTGTCCTCTGTGGCTAACTGTTCATTTTAAGCTTTCTTGCTGTGTAAGTAGCTAGGTAATGTGTCCCTTCTTCTTTAGACTGAAAAGCAAAAAACATTGGTGATGTGAAGGTAACTTCTGAGAACTGCAATGCTTTGACCATGATGGGACTGGGTGTCTCTTCACTTGTCTTGCTCACTTTCTGTTGAGCAAGTTGACTGTTTGGTCTTGGTGACAGCAACAAAGTAAAAGATTTTTCAAGCGTTGTGAAATTAAAAAAAAATAAATTCTTGGTTGTCTTGGACAAAGCTCTGAGCAAGTTCAGATTTGTAGCTCACCAAACATTGCCATGGAGTTCACGTGCAGCTGCGTTGCCCTTCGCCTGCACTTTCCATTTGTCTCAAGTGAGCTCTGTTGGTTGTTTTCGAAGGCCTAAAATGAAAATATTCCTCTTGGGCTTCTCAAATGAAAGCAAATGACCCACATACCTTTAGCTGAAAGCTACAAGATGTTTGACTTGCTTTTAACTGTATATATTTTAATCTGTTGACAAAATAGCAGGGGTATGGGAATGGCAACTCTGACATTGACTGGTGGTGCTTTGTCTTCTGCTTCTTATTTTCTGTTCTTATTGGCTGCTGTCGCTCTCATGGTCAGATGCCAACCAGTCACTGTTTTGCATGGCAGTGGGCCTCTGTTGCTGTAAGTATGACCCCTCGTAACTACCGCAGAAAAGCCTCTCCTTGCTCGGACTTTTCTGTGCATAGTTACCACTGCAGTCACCTCACCTCATCTGCCAGCATGTTTGACCTGAGGGAGCAGCACTGGAGGAGACCTTCAGCTGCTCTTGGCCATTGCAAGGCACTGATCCCCGTCACAGCCCATTGAGCTCCTTCCCTAGAAGGGAAGGCTTGTTGTTGGTTCTGTTCTTTTCTTTCTGCCCCCTACTTTTCCATCATGCTCTTCCAGAATTTCCCCTCTCTGGTCCTTTTCTAATTTCCAGCCTAAATTTATGTCTGACTTACCCCCATGTGTTCTTGTTCCAGTGTTGTCTGTTAGCTTCCAACTAGCATTTATCCACTTGATGTATTTGCAGAGAGCAGTTGTGGCCCTGTCTTTGTTTGTTGATAGTCTTTAGTTTGGGTTGTGTGAAGTAAAGAAATCACTCCACAGAAACAAAGCAGAGAGTCATAGAATGGCTCAGGTTGGAAGGGACCTCAGAGATCATCTCCTCCATGGGCAGGGACACATCTCAACTAGACTCAGCTGCTCAGGGCCTCATCCAGCCTAGCCTTGAACACTCCCAGAGAAGAGGCATCCACAACCTCCCTGGGTTGCCTATTCCAGAGTCTCACCAGCCTCATCTTCCTAAGATCCAGAGTAAATCAGCTTCTTTTGCCATGTGCCTCTTCTCAGAATTCCTTTAACGGTATGGAGCAAACTGAGGCTGAGCACAGAATTAGTTACCTCCAGTCTGGTATCAGTTCCTTGACCAGATGCCTTTTATGTGGTCACACTGTGACCTGGATTCTGTGGTGTGAGCAGCAGAAGTAGAATATGATCTAGTTCACACTGGAGTCCAAATCAGAACACCTTATGGGAGCTCAATACACACCTTAAAACAGCCTCCATTTCCCATAAGGAGGCTAACTGGTACAGGAGAGCTTCATTGGTTCTCAGGTGAAGCCAGAATATTAGGGGCTTTGTATTTTATTTAAGCAATGTGCTTTATGTATGTGGAAAACCTAAAGGTTCTCCTTTTCAGAGGCTGTAGAGATGAAAAAGGCATCATCTGGACTGTGATCCTGACGGAAAATACAGTGAATAGTTTGATTTTTGGGAACAAGATCCCTGCTCTCTCACGTGCTCAAGCTTACCTGCAAACCTTTCTTTTTATTTCTTTCTGAGACCAGAGCCAGTCCCTGTGAAGTCTTTGGGCTTCTTTTATCCATTTTTCTTTTGCTACAATTTGTCTTGAGCAGAAATCTTTCCCTGTGTCCACATGCTGCTTGCTTAATTCTGAAGGAGGCTTTATAGATAGAATAAAGAGAGAGCTTCTGTGTGTGTGAAAAGGAATTTTAAAGTGGAAGGCTATGTGACTGTGCTTGCGTGGATTCTATGTACTTTGAAACTTAACAATGAGTTATAAACTATAAAAGCAATACACTCCATAAGATGTTTAATTGTAGCTACTGTGTAGACTGCCTTACTGACAATGACTGATTTTTTTTTCCTTCCATCAGAGTCTTACATTTAAGGAGAAAATGACAAGCCTTAAATTTAAAGAAAAACCTACTGATTTGGAAACCAGAAGCTACAAGTTCTTGCTGTTGTCCTTGGTGAAGCTGATCCATGCTGATCCAAAGCTTCTGCTGTGTGTAAGTATATAGAATCACAGAATCACAGGATCATATCATGCTGTCCATTACTTGGAGAATTTCCCTGGGAAGCTACTGAATGAATGAAAATCAAAAGATATAAACCTGGCTTCTAGGGTAATTCCCCCTCATTCTTTTCTCTGGTGATGAAACTTCTATGCTTCCAAAGGAAAAAGCAAAAGAAACTGCAAGGAATTTTGCAGAACCAGAGTAAGAGAATGAAAGGGAGCACAAGGCTCTGTAAGTCTGGAGGAGGAGAGTGGAATAGAACAAGAAGTAAATTAAAGTAAGGGGCGTAGGGGAAATTAGTCATGGTTTCAATGACTAGAAAGAGAAATGCAGCCTGAGAGCTTCCATTTTCTCAGGCCTGTTTGTTGTTTAACTGAACTTTGACAGAATTAAAATACTTTGATGGTATGCAGTAAAAAAACCCCTCACTCTTCTCTTAAAGATCCAGAAATCCACCTGGTTTGGTTACAGGGACACTGCTGTGGGGGTCAGTAACGTGGTCAGGCATTAAAAAGTGTTACAACTGTAATTTGCTTTCCTCTTTGCTGTTCAGAATCCCAGGAAGCAAGGGCCTGAGACTCAAGGCAGCACAGCTGAGCTGATTACAGGCCTCGTCCAGCTCGTTCCCCAGTCCAGCATGCCAGACATAGCGCAGGAAGCCATGGAGGTAAGGGCCACGAGGGGGTGCACAGACAGGTCGAGGCTTTTGGACAAGTATTGGTTAGCTCTGAAGCTCTGTGTTTCAAAGGTCCTTCTCTGCTGATCTCCTTCTAAATGTCTCCTGCACTGCAACTTTTACAGGAGAGGCCTAGAAGAAAATTTGAGAAAGCCATTCCTGCCTGCCTCTTGTATGGCTTGGTCATCCCTGCTGTGATCCAATACAGCCTGACAGCTCCTCTGTTCCAGCTTCTCCTTCTGCATAATGGAACAGAAAGATTGGATTACTATTTTTTAACTCCATGGTGGCAGTTTTACAGCAATAGTTGAATCTGAGTAGTGCAACGAAGGCTTCTTTGTTCAACCGTGCCTCAGCAGGAACTGCCACAAATGGTGTCCAGTATCCTGCTACCCATTCCTAGAGCAAATACCTATTTCTTGATAGCTTAATGGTACAATTTAGGATTATTTCTTGTATAAGAATAATCCTTTTCAGTCTGAAAGTCCCTGGGGAGGTTTCTGTTGGGCAGTAACATCCTTGTGGTCATTCACAGACATGCAGAGATTGAAAAGCTTTGGCCATTATGTAATTTAACGTTCAGTCCTGATTCAGTACTGAGCTTGATCCCTAATCTACCTGATTAGTGGTTTGACAACTGCAGATTGGCTTTTCATGTCTGATTTTGATTAGTAGGTTAGTAAAAAGCTCTGGAGTGCTTGTTGAAGCAGTTTGAAATAAGCACTGAAGTGTTGCTGGAGCATACTATGGGTTGTATTTCCCCTCAAGTGAACATTTCTCTGCCTGCATATTGAGCAGCCCCAAGGTGATGTAAGAGGAGAGAGTTTTGTGTACTCTAGTTGCTTGATACAGTTAGGGATAAACCACTTCAATCATTTTCTGTTGGTTTGTAGCCTTTGACCAGTTGAATTTTTATCAGCAGTTTGTCTGCAGGATGGGTTGCATTCATTATATTTTTTTGCAGCTGGACATTCTAGCAAAGCCAAAACTTATTCTTTCAGAGCATTGTGTCTGTGTTTAGGAGGGATTTGTGTGGGAACAGAAGGTGAAAAACCTCTAGGTTTGGATTGCAGAAATGTAATAGAGGCTAAAGTGAAATACTTTTGACAGGTACTAACCATGAACTTCTGTTCTTCTACATAAGATTCTTTCAGTGATTGTTTTTGTTGGGTTTAAAGCAGTGCCACTCATCTGTGCCTGCACCTTTTCCTCTGTATAAATGGACTCTGTACATTTCTGCCTTGAGTGAAACTCTCCTTTGTTTTGTGTTTAGGCCTTGCTAGTTCTTCACCAGTTAGACAGCATTGACTTGTGGAATCCTGATGCACCTATAGAAACCTTCTGGGAAATTAGGTATGGAAATTAACTGTTGTAAATTGGAGCAGCATCTGGTTTGGTTTGTCTTCTCTTTTGGAAGAGCTGTGAGTGTTTGGGGACAGCTGTGGGACACTGGCATGCATCTGCAGTCAAAAGTGGTTTGTGTGTTCATGAAAACTTCTTCTCTTCCTTATTCTACATGAATTTAACAAGAATCTAACATTTTGCTTGCTTAGTGACTCTCTTCAGCCTGATGTTAAGGTGTAGAAATGATAATTAGTTGGATAAGTTAAGAGACTTTTCCACCTCTTTCAAATGTTTCCTGCCTTTGAAAAGTCTGGTTTATCCTTTTGGGACTGGGGGAGGGTAATGCCAAGCAGCTCTAGAAGCATGGATTTGCTAATCCTGACTCTGGAGCCCTCAGCAAAAGGAGGTAGTAGTTTGTCCTGACCTGTGATCTCTGTCTGTCTTTCCTGTGTATTTAAAGAACCTGAGAAGTTACCTTGCTTCTTGTAACCTCACAGCAGCTGTTGCAGTTGGCATCTTGCAGAATCTTAAGAGAAATGAAATTGCAAAGTAGTCAAAATTACACAGAGCCCTGCCATTCTGTGCTGCTCTGAGCATCCTAAAGCAGCAAAGCAGGTTCTCTAAACCCAGAGCTGTAAGAATTGCCTGAGCTAAATCATTTAAAAAAGTCACATTTGGTGATCTGAATTGGTGCTGATGCTTACAAGGGAGCAACAGGCTAGGAGGAACACCTCTTACCAGCATCAGCAAATTGGCTGTGGCTCCTAAGTAGCTCAAGGGGCTTGTTATGGGATAGGTTTGGGGCTGAGCCCTGCCTAGCTGGGCAGTAGTAGTAACTGAAACTCATGACTGTAATTTGTGGTGGTAGAAATGAGTTTGTGGTCTGTTCGGGCTGGGGGAAAGACCCTTAAAATGGACACTAATTTGGACCCTTTGGCAGTTTTAACAGAGAGTGTGAGGCCTGAATGGATATGAAGAAGGAACATCCCTAGATGTGTTCCTTCCAGAACAGAGTTGAGACACGTTGTCAGAGCAGTGTAGGTAACCTTGTACTGCCCCTGTCTGTGCTGTATCTGTTCTGTGGATAAATGGAGGACTTCTGAATGGCCAGCCCTGGAGTCTGCACTTCTCACAAGTACCCAAGCTGCTTGACTTCCTCTAGGGAGCTGAAAGGGCCAGCTGGGCGGTGGGAAGGGTCAGAGGGGCGCTTGGCATTTCAAATGCACACCTATATTCTGTCTCTTACACATCTCAAAGGTGATGGCAGCGTATGTGTAGGACATTCATGCTGTTGCCTACTTCTGTGTGAAATGTAGTCATAGCTTCAGCAGTGTGTTTGCTGGGTTCTAAAGCTAATGCTGGGTTTCATTTTGCTGCAGTTCACAAATGCTTTTTTATATCTGCAAGAAACTCACTAGTCATCAGATGCTCAGCAGTACAGAGATCCTCAAGTGGCTGCGAGAGATTCTCATCTGTAGGAATAAATTTCTTCTGAAAAACAAAGTAAGTAAAGGTTAACATCTGGCTGCAGCCAGTGAGTGCTAGCACCTGGCTGCTAGGAGCAGAAAATGCATTGCCCTCTCTTTTGTCACTCCCTTTATTTACCAGGTTATTTTTAATGACTGCAAGAGGTTTAATAGCTCCTCCTACACTTTTCTTCCTCCTTCCCTGCTGAGAGATGGTGCTTTGTGAGGCACCCTCCATCAGAGTTGTTAACCAAAGTTAGGTTTAGGATTGATTTATTTTCATTTTTTTATTATTATAATATTTTTTTCACTTGAGCTACACAGATTGCTTTACTTGCCTGGAAAATGTATGTTTTGCAGAAACCTGGTGCCTGGTACCTATTTGCCTAATGCAAAGGGAAATAGTCCACAAGGTGAGAACAAGGGCAAGTTAGTTATGATAAAATATAAGTCTTCATGGATGAAATCAAAATCTCTTTTTCAATCTCATGTTTGTGTGAGTCCTAGAACCCTGACTTCCTTCTTTCTGACAATCACAACAGGCTTTTCCCAAGCCAAACACACACTGTAATGCTAAGCTGCTAGAATTAAACCCAGGCCTGCTGTGTTACTTTTTGAATTAAAGATCTGTTAGGAAAAATAGAGGTTTCTGGGTTTTCTGTCTGACCTGGAAGTAGCTGTGCCAACGTGAGAAGGATGCTGCTATTTGTGTAGTTTGCAGCATGCTTTGAAAGTCCTCTCCTAGCAGGAGGATTTTTACCTTTAAGTAACTTTTCTTTCTCTTCTCCCTTTATCCTTGGTGGCTCTGTCACTGATGGACACTACTTTCTGTCTGTGGTGATGCTCACTAGTAGTCTTTTTCCTGTGGTGTCTCCAGTTTACTATATCTGTAAAACAGAATCTCAGGTGCTGCAGCTGAGGACCTGAGGCATTCTGGCTTTCTCTGAATTCAGGGAGACTGATATTTGGCCTCTCAGTGGCAATCAGCTGTCCTTCAAATAGAGACTGTGCTAAATGTCCATCTCCTTCCACTTCAGAAGAAATTAGTTACTGTTAAAAATCTGCTTCCTCTTAGTGCTTAGAGGATGTTCATTAATATTAGGATTGGAAACAGATAATTGTTAGAGCTGCTTCACAAGCCCAGTTCCTGCTTTTCTGGTTGAATACAGAGAATTTAATGTGCACTGCTCCTGAGCTTGGCTTATTTAGGCTTAATTACATCTAAATTAGGATTATATTTATAGTAGTAAGTAAGTAAGTAGCCAAGATGCCTATAGGGCCTTCAGGAGGAAAAGGCATCATTTTGTGCTTGCCTAGGGGTGACGGCTTTTGAAGATGACTCTGTCTGAAGGGGAGATGTCTAAGCCACCATTAATATGGATACCTTTAGAAAGCCCTGGGAGCACCAGTATGGAAAACACTGTGGAAATGGCAACAAGTAAATGCTGAAGAGCTTTTTACCTTCCTGAAATCTATCCTAGTTGTTCTTTTCCTTCCCTCCTGCTTCCAGCAATCAGACAGGAGTTCCTGCCACTTCCTCTTCCTTTATGATGTCTCTGGAGGTGGAACCAGTCAGATTTCTCTTGACCACGAAGAGATGATCCGCTGTGCTCCTGGAGCTACCCTCAGGAAAGGGAAAGGGAATTCTTCCATGGTGAGTAATAGCTAATAATACTAAGAATTCTTTTTAACAGTTGGAGAGGAAAAACTGTGTGTAAGTAGAAATGAAATGATACTTTGAGAGGACTTTCTGAAGAAATGAATAATTTCTGAGGGGGAAAGACCTCTCTGTCCTACCTAATGTATGTATCTGGTGCTTCAGACTTTAAAAAGTCAAGCTATTTTAAGTTAAAAAGTTGGAGACTATTTTTTCCTAGGCTTGGAGACAGCATCCCCACACATTAGGCTGTTACTATTAAATCTGAAACCTTCCTTTTAAAGCATCAGCTGCAGCTTGAATGTGCCATGAAAGGAACAGACTCAGCCACCGTGTTGGTGCAACAGCACATAAGGGCCCTGACTTGGTCAGGGTTGCTCATCCCTGCTGGAGTCAAAGCAGTTTTAAAGGCCATTTTGGACTGAGGCTGAATTTTAATCACCTTGCCATATTCCCAGGCAATATTAGCAACTGTGGAATTCTCTGTTTCCCAAGGAGAGCACAGCAGGGTGCAGTGGGACACCCATTTGCCGCCAAGCGCAGACTAAGCTGGAGGTTGCCCTGTACATGTTTCTGTGGAGCCCAGACATCGAGGCAGTGCTGGTGGCCATGTCCTGTTTCCGTCACCTCTGCGAGGAGGCAGATATCAGATGTGGAGTTGATGAAGTCTCAGTGCATAACTTTTTGCCAAACTACAACACTTTCATGGAGTTTGCCTCCGTTAGCAACATGATGTCAACAGGTAGGAGTCGCCACCCTGCAAGAAACCTTTCTGCACTCTTTGTGTCTGAGTTCGTTCAACAGGTTGAGAGCTTTCATTTGATGCTACTCCAGCTAACACTGGAACATCTCCCCTGTGAAGAAAAGCTGAGAGACCTGGGGCTACTTAGTCTTGAGAATGCTGAGAGGGCATCTGACCAATGTCTATAAATACCTGAGGGGTGGGAGTCAGAGTGAAGGTGCCAGGCTCTTGTTGGTGGTGCCCAGTGATAGGAAAAGGAACAAGGGGTACAAAGTGGAGCCCAGAAAGTTCCACCTCAGTGGGAGGAGACAATTCTTTACTGTGAGGGTGCTGGAGCAGGCCGCCCAGAGAGGCTGTAGAGTCTCCTTCTCTGGAGACTTTCAAAACCCACCTGGGTGTGTTCCTGTGTGACCTGCCTGGATGATCTCCAGAGGTCCCTTCCAACCCCTAGCATTCTGTGACTGATTCTGTGGGAATTGCCAAGGGGAGTAGGGAATTCAGGTGACTGAGTTCATGAGGATTCTGAAGTGTAGCAAGAATCATCCTTCTCTAAACGCTTGAAGAGGATGTGTTCTTCTGTTCATTCTGATAATGACGTTCAAAGAGCTCATGTTTGGTGCAGGTGAGTCTGCAAAGCCTTGGTTCAATGTGCTGTGCTCCTTTGCAGGGAGAGCAGCTCTTCAGAAGAGAGTGATGGCCTTGCTGAGGCGCATTGAGCACCCAACTGCAGGCAACACAGAGGTAAGTGTCCCTCTGCATCTCCGTGCTCTCTGCCTGTGTGTTTGCAAACAGAAAACACTGTTGCTACAAGACGTTCTGAAGGTAAATATTGATCTGTCTTGTTTCAGGCCTGGGAGGATACACATGCAAAATGGGAACAAGCTACAAAACTGATCCTCAACTATCCAAAGACCAAAATGGAAGATGGACAGGTGACTATGAGGGTTTTTTCCCTTTCTTAGAAATTCAGAATGGATTTAAATTGATTTATTTCAGGGAATGAAATTCTAGTCTGGAAAATGAGCTTTGCAGACAGAATTAAGCTCCATGAAAATATTAGTTGTCCATCGTGCTTAGTAAGAGTCCAAGAAGTAATTTGACTTAAATTGCTGTAAGGGAGAGGGAGGCTGAGCTTAAAAATGGAAAAGAAATTGAAAAGAAGAGTGAAGACTCTGGAGTACTGCTGAAAGGCCTTTCTCTGAGGTTTCTAAACAAGCTGCTGGCTGTCATGGCTTAAATCTGCTGGTGCAGAGCTGGGAGTTGCCTAGACAAGCCCCTTCAGCCCTCTTCAGCCTCGTGTTCTCAGCTGCTCTGAAAGCAGTGCCCTGCTATCGATTTTATCACAATGAACTAGAAAAGGTGAATCTTAAGCAGCTCCCAAGGCTGGACCTGAGAGTGGCAGGACGTGTTAGAGCTCTGCTTAACCGGAGAGGTTTCATCTTCAGCTGCTCCTTTGCAGGTTACTGAAAGCCTTCACAAGACAATAGTTAAGAGAAGGATGTCCCACGTCAGCGGGGGAGGCTCCATCGACTTGTCCGACACGGACTCCCTTCAGGAGTGGATCAACATGACAGGGTTCCTGTGTGCCCTCGGAGGGTCTGCCTGCAGCACCGCAGCAACGCAGGGCTGGCGACCTACAGCCCCCCCATGGGCCCTGTCAGCGAGCGCAAGGGCTCCATGATCTCCATGGTGTCCACGGAGGGGAACGCAGAGACCCCTGTCAGCAAGTTCATCGATCGCCTGCTCACCCTCATGGTCTGCAACCACGAGAAAGTGGGCCTGCAGATAAGGACTAACATCAAAGACCTGGTGGGCTTGGAGCTGAGCCCAGCACTTTATCCAATGCTCTTTAACAAGCTGAAGAACACCATCAGCAAGTTTTTTGATTCTCAAGGACAGGTAAAGTCTTGATCTGTTCCCTCAATGCTGTGCTTACTAGGAAGGGTCTTTCCCATAGCTAATGAGACTGATAGCTGTTAGCGTTCTGGACAGAGAAACTGCAGGCACCTGGGATTGTCCTTGCACAGCATGCTGCAGCAGGGGTTGGGGTTGTGTTTGTGATTCCAGGCTAGGGATGAACAGAACACGTGTTTGGATTCTCTGTGAACTCTGAGTACAGAACCTGTGAGAATGTGCTCAGCATTGTTACAGCTGGCAGCATTCAGACACACTTAATCTCGGTGTAGGTTGGAAGCCTTTTGGCTAGGTGGTAACTAGAGAAATGCTTGTCCATGAGATGTGTGAAATGCTGCAGTGTGATGAATGCCCTTCTTTGGCTTTCGTGTGTAAAGAGTTAAGATCAGCAATTTTCTTCCTGTAGGTTTTGTTAACTGAGACCAACACCCAGTTTGTGGAGCAAACCATTGCTATAATGAAGAATTTGCTTGACAATCATACAGAAGGAAGCTCAGAACACCTTGGACAAGCTAGTATTGAGACAATGATGTTAAATCTGGTTAGGTAAGAAATCCTCTTGACCATCCTATACAATGTAAGATGTTTGTGTACTGAGATGGAGCCTTCTAGTTTGTATCTTCTCTGCTTGCATCCATGGAGAAGCAGCAGCTGGCTTTCTGAACCTCCTCCTTATGGTTCTGACAACTTCAGTAATCATGGAGATCATTTATACAGTAGCATTAAGCACCCTGGTGGAGAGTGGCTTCTTCTTTAAAGAACTTCCCATTCCATAGCTTGACCCTGCTCTCATAACCATTCCTGGTTTCTTCTCTATGCAGTGATGGTAGTGGTTAAAAACCAGCTGAAGGGCAGACTTCTGCTCAGTTTTACACCAAAAGAAATCTGCTTTGGCCAGAAGAAATCTGGTAGTTTAACTGAGCCATTGCACAAGTCTGCTGGATCAGTTGGTGTGTGGGTTCCAGCAAGGAGCTGAAAGGACTGGTCAGCTGTGTGGGCCCTGGGGCATGAGCTTCTGGGTTAATCACTTTGCTTTTCCCCTCAGGTATGTGCGTGTGCTTGGGAATCTGGTCCATGCCATTCAAATCAAAACTAAGCTCTGTCAGCTAGTGGAAGTAATGATGGAGAGGAGAGATGACCTTTCATTTTGCCAAGAAATGAAGTTCAGGTGAGGAGTGCATGCTAGGAAAGTGCCCTGGACAAGTGGAGTTCTATTCAAGACATCATCAAACAAAAGAAACCCAAGCCTGTCTCACATCAATATTCCTGGTACAGGGCTGGGACAAAGATGATCCAAGGGTTGGAGCACCTCTGCTATGAGGATAGGCTGAGGGAGCTGGGGGTGTTTAGCCTGGAGATAAGAAGGCTCACAGGGGACCTTAGAGCTGCCTTCCAATGCCTGAAGGGATCCTTCAGGAAGGCTGCAGAGGGACTTCTCATGAGGGTATCTAGAGACAGGACAAGGGGGAATGTTTTGAAGCTGAGGGAGAGAAGGGTTAGGCTGGAGCTGAGGAAGAAACTCTTCAGTGCGAAGGTGGTGAGACTCTGGCACAGGCTGCCCAGGGAGGCTGTGGCTGCCTCCTCCCTGGAGGTGTTCAAGGCCAGGTTGGATGAGGTCATGAGCAGCCAAGTCTACTTGAGAGGTGTCCCTGCCTGTGGAGGGGAGGTTGGAGGAGATGTTCTCTGAGGGCCCTTCCAACCTGAGCCATTTTAGGATTCTTGCTGAATTTGTCCTGTTTAAGAGTGATGCCAGCAGTAATGGAGGGAAGGGCTGTTTAAACATTCCCAACCAAACCCCATGAAGCTCAAGCAATCTCTCTGTGCATTACAGGAACAAAATGGTGGAGTACTTGACAGACTGGGTTATGGGAACATCTAACCAAGCAACAGATGAGGATGTGAAATGCTTGACAAGGTAGGAAAGAACACTCTGAAACTGTTGGAGTTGCTAATGTTGGGTATCCACAGATGAGCTGACTCATGGGGACTTCCTTCAGTGGTAGCAATTGTAAGGAAAAGATGAAAATGGAAATTGAAGTTTTGTTGAGAAACCCCAGGCTCAGGTTTAATGTCTGCTCTTAACTGACATGGGTCTTGAGGTGGTTTGGGTTTAAATCTAGTAAGTTTATTTGATTCCTTTTAGTACCTTTTCTGCACTAGGATTGAACATTTTATTTGTTAGAGCTCTGTCTTCGTGTGCTTGATCAAGTCATCAAGCAGTGAAGTGTTGAGTTTATGCTTAGCTGGGGTTTTGGGTAATGAATTTGGGTTGCAGTTGCTGTCCTTAGGAGATGTGTTGCTTGGAGTTACACCACAGGATATAACAGCTGCTTCCTTGGGCAAAACTAGAGTCATTCTTTGGTAAAGGTTCTTTTCACCTGCAGTTAAGAAAAGGGACTTGGTACTGGGTGGGAAAGTTATCAAGGGGAAGGAGAGCCTGATCCTGCTGAACTGATTCACAGCTCCTTCCAATGCTGTTTTCCAGAGATTTGGACCAAGCAAGCATGGAAGCAGTGGTCTCTCTCCTTGCTGGCCTTCCACTGCAGCCTGAAGAAGGAGATGGTGTTGAGCTGATGGAAGCAAAGTCTCAGCTATTTCTTAAGTAAATAGTGACTTGTAACTCTTTTTCTGTAGCAGGGCTCAAAGCAGATGCAGTCTATGACTTTTATTGCAACCATTGTTTCTCTGCTAGCAGAAAGAATTTTGTTATCCAAACGGAGATTCCCTCTCATATCCCATTTGATAAACCTCTGCCTGCTAGGTTGATGGAAACAAAGCCATGCTCTGAAGCATGGCTTTGTTTCTCTTTAATGCAGCTGTATCTTAATTCATGGGAGGCATCAGCTTGCTTTGCTACTCTGTTTTTACCCAAGAAAATTAAAATCCCTTGCAAGACCTCTATTGCTTGCTTGGAGAAAATCACAAAACATTAGAGGTTGGAAGGGACCTCCAGAGACCCTTGGGTCCGACATCTGCATACAGAATTTAGGGCAGTGCCTTCTGGCTGTTCCAACACATTTGAAAGTCTGGACTGGGCTGCAAGAAAGATGATCTGGGGCAGCAGGAAGATGTTTTGGAAGCCTCCTTGTCCATTTAATACTGGATGCACCCCTGTGCTGACAGATGCCTTTGCAGATTGTATTTTACTTATCCAACTCCTTTTTCTTTAGGTATTTCACACTGTTTATGAACCTCCTCAACGACTGCAGTGAAGTTGAAGACGAAAGTGCCCAAACGGGGGGCAGGAAGCGGGGGATGTCTCGCAGGCTGGCTTCGCTTCGGCACTGCACCGTGCTCGCCATGTCCAACCTGCTCAATGCCAACGTGGACAGTGGCCTGATGCACTCCATAGGTAAAGCAGTTAGAGAGAACTCTGCAGAAATGCATACATGATGAAGACATTGGCATTTGATTTCTTTTTACATCTTCCTTAGTAGTTCTGGGTTTTTTTAATCAGGCTTGGGCTATCATAAAGACCTCCAAACAAGAGCTACGTTTATGGAAGTCCTCACCAAAATTCTGCAGCAGGGGACAGAATTTGATACCTTAGCAGAAACAGTGCTAGCAGATCGGTTTGAGAGATTGGTGGAGTTGGTTACAATGATGGGTGATCAGGGGGAGCTTCCTATTGCTATGGCTTTAGCCAATGTGGTGCCTTGCTCTCAGTGGGTAAGTTGATTCATGCATTTATTATTTTTTCCTCCCCTGCATTGTTGAAAATATTAAGACTTGAAGTAGAAATGAGTGCAAACATGAAAGGTGTAACAAGAGCCTGCTGAGGAGAGGTTAGAGCCAGTGTTCAGCCTTTCTTAGTGCATGCTTGAGAGGTGTGCTGAGTCTGATTGCCAGAAAGCTTGATTATAAATGGCCTTTTCCTAGTGAATGTTTAGTGAATGCTTAGGAGCAGTGTCAGGTAGTTACTGGAATAAATGCATCTCTTTGGGCTGCTCACTGCAGACCAAGTGTGCTGTAATGCACAGCTCCTTAGGCTTTACCAAGATGAGGTGGGCTTTGCTCTAGCACAGAACTGCTTATCTGTCTGGACAAAGCATTATGGATTTGTGTGGCTGGCTGTCATGAGGCAGAGTTTTAGACCAGCAGTAGCACAGGCCAGGTTTAAAGAGAGCTTGTGATGCTTAATTTGATATTTACCTGTCAGATTCTGCAGTGAATTTAAAGCTTTAGTACAAACTGCTTGGTGGTTTGTTCTGGATTCTTTGTTTTGTACTCTTTTTGGCTCTCTGCTGGTCAGATTAACCTTTCCTTGCTTCCTTTAAGGATGAGCTAGCTCGTGTCCTGGTCACACTCTTTGATTCCCGGCACTTGCTCTACCAGCTGCTCTGGAATATGTTTTCCAAAGAGGTTGAACTGGCAGATTCCATGCAGACTCTCTTCAGAGGGAACAGCCTAGCCAGTAAAATAATGACTTTCTGTTTTAAGGTAGGTGATTTCATCTGGCTGCTGCAGGTTGCTTCACTAACAGCAGAACTTTGTTAATCTAAAAATACAGAACTACCAGTCCTGAGAAATTGGAATGGATTAACACAGTACACAGTTGCCTTTGGGTCTTGGTTAGGCTTAAGCTTGCAGTTAGTCCTCTTGAAAGCTTCCAAGGCAATAAGTGCTTCTTCTCACCTGGCTTGTATGTTCTACCTAAGTAATTCTCAGTCATAGTAAGGGCTGTTAAGCTTCTACTAGCTTAGTTGTGTGAGTGATTTTTTGGGGCCAGTACCAGCCTGGAGGCTCTCCTGATGGCTTTATGAGTGGCAATTTGAAGTCTGAAGTTTGTGCTCCCATTTGGCTTTAGAAAGCTGTGTGCAAACAGAGATAAATGTTGAGTCACTGTGCTCCCAGGAACAATCCCAGCTGGTTATTGTGGTTGTTTAAGTGACCTACAGCTTTCTCTGAGCTGGGGAGGAGTTACAACACTTGCAGAAATGGATCACAACTGTGCTTCAGGAGTGAATCTGTAGTATAGGAACACCTGTTTTACAGGAATATGGCTTATGCCAAAGCAAGCCAAGTGTGCTCAGACTCCTTTAACACTTAGAGGATTTGGAAGGGTTGCTATGAATTGCTGTGACCACAGATCCTGCTTACTTTCCCCACAGGTATATGGTGCTACCTATTTGCAGAAGCTTTTGGAGCCTTTATTAAGGACTGTGATCACATCCTCTGAATGGCAGCACGTCAGCTTTGAGGTGGATCCAACAAGGTTTGAGATTCAAGGGGGGGGACCGAATGTATTTGTGGAGGTGATTGCCAGTCGCTGGAGGTGTAACGGGATTCCTTGCTCCTGTTGGCAAATCTTTTTCTCAGTCTTTTCACTCCTCACTTTACCAGACAGGGAGAACTGTGCAGTGCTGTCCAGCACAGCAAGATGGGGTTTACTGCATGTCCTCTAAACCCTGAAAGAGTAAGGAAGATAGAGAGCTCTTGCAGGACCTCTTCTACTGCATACTTTTATGTAGGCCACTAATGTGGGGAGTTCCAGTAGTGGCAGAAAGCATCTGATTCAGGTTATCAAGAGAGTCACAGAAGCAAGATGGAATGTGTGCATGCTGAGTGGAATTTTCTTTGCTTTCATTTCTCTTATGCCACTTCAAGACTTGGATTTGGTAGCTTTTGCTCTGTTGCTTTCAACTATCTCTAAGGAGAGCTTCTTGTGTTTGTCTTTTAAATAGCTTGCCTAAAGGTTGACCTTCTTGGTAGCAGCTTAACTCTCACACATCTTTCTCTACCTCAAATTCCTTTCAAAGAAACCACCATCAACCTGACAATGCAGCCATCATTGGAATTATGTGTGCATGGCTTTGTATGGAATGGTGTGAGAGAACCCCCCTTACAGCTCTCTCTCTCTGTTACTGACATTTAAAGTTACGTGGCTAAAAGCTTGATGAAACTTCTGTGTCAAAGCTCATAAACGTTTCTGTTGCCCCTGGGAGATCGGGCTACTCCCAAACATACAAGCACAGTGAGTATCATTTCTGTGATTGCTGGTCATACATTTGTGGGTCTGTTTCAGGCTGGAGCCTACTGAAAGCCTTGAGGAGAACCAGAGGAGTCTCTTGCAAATGACAGAAAAGTTTTTTCATGCAATCATTAATTCTTCTCTGGAGTTCCCACCGCAGCTGCGCAGTGTGTGCCATTGTTTATACCAGGTATGCCTGCAGTGGTTGCCTGCCCCTGACCTCTGGGGTTGGTTTCTGTGCTGTAGCAGTTTGGAGCTTGGTCCAGCAGTGGGTGCAAAGGGGCATTTGTTAAAGACTACTCTCAGATGTTTGTTAAGGGACAGGAGTCTAAGCGCAGGGACCGAGTGGTGGTCGAGACTGCGCTTGGCAGTCGGGAGGTGCCTGAAGGGTGGCTTGTAAGGAGCTGAATTGCAGCTGAGAATTTGAGCTTAATAAGGGAGCAGTAATCTCTGTTTCAGCATCTCTGTGGGAGGCTGAGGATTAACTGAGAGGTAGTGGTCATGGCTGCTTTTATCAGTTAACAGCTGTAGGAAGGCAGCAAAGGGGAGAACAAAAATGCACTACTGGGCTGAGAGAAAGCAAAGCTGTGTTTGGAGCATGGAAGCAGTGCATCTGAGCACTTCTTGTACAGGATCATTTAGATCAGAAATGAAGCTAATTATCTCAAAGGCTCATGGATCATGGCTCTGATAAACCTTAACTTTGTGAATCTCCCAGCTACCTGTGCAGTCACTGACTCTAGGCAGTTGCTCTCTGCATAGCAATAGAGGCAGTTTCCTCAAGAGCATTTCTCTCTGAAGTATGTTTCTACCAAATTGTCTATGAAATGAATTAGTCAGGTCATTGCTCCTGGAGGATTATTTAGCTGTCCATTACAGGTGGGCATAATCTTTTACTTTCTGCCTTTGATAGAAAAGCAGCTTGAAAGGGGTGTAGGAAACCCAACCTGTCTGGTCTTCAATGGGGCCACAGTGGTTACGAGTCTTAAATTTGAGAAACCGTGGTTTGAGGCTGAGTGTAATGGAAGGAAGCAGACATGTCAGATGCTGATGGCTGTGGTGTTTGTGCTCATGTGGCTATAAAGAAGACCATCTGCAGGTGAGGACCAGACACTGCATCATTCAGGATTTATTCTGATCAGTGTCATGTCTCAGTCACATCCTGAACACAGGAGTCTGTAGGTTGCTGTGGACCAGTGTGAGGATCACTACAAACTTGTACTGGGAAGGAGGTCCACTGGCATGTGTCTGGGTACACAACAGCCTTGTAACTAGGGTGCTGCAGATGCTCTGTGCTTTTGAGGATGATAGGTTCTGGTGTTTGAGAAGCAGAATGTCAGCAGGAATATATTTTGTTCTCTTAAGTAAACCACCTTCCATCTGCTCTGGGCAGCACATCCTGGTGGAGGTACTGTTGCCTCTGAGAGGCTGGAGTGTGTTACTGTATGCAGAGGGCTGCTGTACGGGCAGGGTACTGAGAAATTCAGCAGATGAACAGAAGAGACCAGGAAGAGAGAGAGAAATGTTTTGATAGAGTTCTTCTAATGAGGTAAATTACAGAGACTGACTTCTGTTTGTGGCTAAAACTTTAGTGCTGGCACACAAACCTTGGAAAGTTACCAAGCTGGGACCACCCTCTTCCTGCTTGTTTCTGGTACCATTTATAACTGATGCTTAAAGAGAAGAAGCCTTCCTGAGTGGTGCACTGTCCTCTGTAGAGTAAGTTCTGCTGTAGTAGTACCCTCCTGGCTGCCTCCTGTCCACGTACCTCCATTTCCCAGCCCCCAGCCCTACTCCTCTGCTCCTTCCCTTTGCTGCTGCTCTCTGTAGCAGCTCAGCAGCAGGTCGCTGAGCCCAGTGTGCTTGTAGGTCTCTTTCCTGCTCTTTGTGTGTTGGATGGATTTAGCTCCTGCTGAGAATTGCAGTGGGGGAAGTCCCTGCTGCCCTCGGGGCTCATAGGAAATGCAAGTTCCTACGTGGTGGAGTGGCACAGAAGAGCTATGCATGGCAGAGTATTTGAGCTGTGGTCTCAGTGATGTGGTCTGGAAGAGCTACCTTTGGCCTTTCAACCCTGGAGTCTGTGTCTCGGGTCTAAAGTAAAGCAAGGAGAACATACTTTCATAACTGTGCAAACTAATGATGAGTAACAGCCTCCCCCAAATGCAGGCAGCAGTCTAGGCAGGGCTTTGACTGTGGGTGTTGTATTAATGCAACTGCTGCTATTGTCAGAACTTGGAAGTGAAACGTGGTGAGCTGTGTAATGTCTTCTCTGGAGCTTGGGGTCGTTCCTGTGAGCTCTTGGGATCCCAGCTAGGCATGCAAATGCTGGCTCTTTGTTCTGTATAAAGGGCTTCTAAAGTCAGCAGCTCCTCTTTCTGACAGTGCTTGTACTCATGCTGGCAGGGGTGGTTTTGGTTTATTGTTTTGATTCAGTTTGGGGGTTTTATATTGGGAAATGACGGGGGGCAAGTTGGTTGCCTTCAAGTTGAGATGGCCACAGTCTCACAGGTGGTGTCTGGGAGTGTATTTGAGGGTTACTGAAAATGTCCCAGGCAGCTTTGGTTGCTGCTTCTATGGTCTGGCTTTTCCTTGTCCCACATCTTCCCCTAGAATTGCTTTTGCATCTGCTTCTGGCATGGATCAGAGTCACTTCCACCCCGGTGGTAATTATTCCTATGGCAATCCAATTTGAATTCCTACCTGAAATGGGATTACTGAAATTTGCTCACCAGTGGCCATTGCCAGAGGTGCTTCTGTGGAAACCTACCAACCCTGGTGGCTTTATTCTTGCCCTTACTGGGTTTTTTGATCCTTTGTTCCTTCCTGAGAGAGATTCACAACTGGTAGTAACTGATACTCAGCTTCCAGCATTTACTGCTTTGTTTCTAGGAACACCACTGCTTGGGGATATGACTTAGTGGTGGACTTGGAGTAAGGTTAATGGTTGGACTTGATCTTGAAGGTCTTTTCCAGCCTAAATGATTCTGTGAAATGTTTGGTCACCACAGGCAGTGTAACAATTCATCTTCTCCTTTCAAATTCAAGAGATCCTGGCCTTGATCTGAAAGAAAGTACCAGGAAAATATGCTTTTGGGAGGTGATTTTTATAAGGTAACTCCATTTGCTTTTTTATAGGGAGGAGGTCTTCCCTCCCAGGCAATAGGTAAATGAGACTGAATTTTGTGGTCTCTTTTTATGCTTAGAGTTTTAAAGTAAATGTGTGTGCAAAACATACACAACACACCTGAGGAGTAAGTGAGATGTAGCTGGTGGGATCCATGGAGCAGCAGTATGGGCAGTGATGAGTTTAGCTGGGGACTGGGGCTCTGCTGGCTGATGTCTGGTACCAGAGCAGAGCCCTGATCAGTGTTTTCTTCTGGGCTCATCCCAGCAGCTGGTTCCTGTGACAGATCAGCCCTGCCCATGCTCAGCTACTACAGGAGGGTCACTGCTCGGGGGCAAGCCTGGTCAGAGTAGCTCATAGAGGGACTCTGTGCTGGTTGGTTCACACACCCCACACAACCCACTGGTTTTGCTGAACAAAGAGGGATGGAAATTCCACTTGCTTTAAGTGCAGTGACCTGCTGGATGGAGCATGTGTTGGGAGTGCTTGAGAGCTCTGTAGCAATCGCAGAGAGTCAGGAATGGGGCAGAGACACCATTGCTTAATTATGAATAGATCCTGCAGAAGTTTGACCTAGTAGCAGGATAGCTTTTGGTGGCTGGGATCCGGGGCTCTTTGGATTTTCACTCTGTCACATTCTGCAGCTGTAGAAATGCTCTTCCAGTTGGTGAGATACCCTAAGGGTTGTTTGAACTCTTGGTGCATGCTTGCTGTCAAACTGCTAAGCCCTGCAAGCTTCTGCTGGGACAGCTCCAGGTGTTGCTGGCTGCAGGGCTTCTCAGTGATGCTTTTTCACTGCCACAGCTGAGCTGGGGGTGCAGGGCTGAGCTCCACAATCAAGCATTCCTCTGCACAGGGGAGCAGTGCACAAGGCTGATCTACTCTGGCCGTGTTCAGATCCTGCTGGGAAATAGGACAGAATCTGATGCTTCTTGGTGGGTCCCTTTGCACTGAAGTGAAAAGCAGAAATAAGCACAATCAAATCAGGTGAATCCATCTGAAAATCTCTAAGAAATTGACCTAGAGCCACTGCCTTTGTTCTTCCTTTTCCCACAGAGTGTTTTATGGCAGTGATCAGCTGTCAAAGTAGCAATCACCACGATGGTTCAGATCTAACCAAATTGAAGGACACACAGAGAAAGATTGGGGAGATTTCAAACTCCAAATTTCTTTTCAAAGCAATGTGGAATTCAGAGGGATCAGACTTGACTGTCTCTGCTCTTGCAGTTATTTGGGGATGGTGAAAGACACCTGAAAGCTGACTCTACCACTGAATGCCCAACATTGTGTGTCATGAGCACATGAACGTGGTTTGACCCTTTTAATCTAGCCAGAAATAGTAGAAATGATTGAAAAGCAACATTTGCTTGTCTTGTATTTAGTGCTTTGTAAATAAGATGTAAATAAAAGTCCTGGAATAAAAACTCCATCATCAGTCCTCAGTTGATATATTTCATTTTCTGTTGGTTCTGTTTGTTACATTTTTACTGTGTAATTTTATGTGCAGGTCAACATTGGGTTTGGTTTTTGTTTTCTCTTTTTGTTGCTGTATGTAGTTGGTGCTGTGACTTGTTTGTGCTCATCTCTGTTCTGTAGGCAACTTGCCACTCTCTACTGAATAAAGCTACCGTAAAAGAGAAAAAGGAAAACAAAAAAGCAGTAAGTTTGGAGACCTTTTTCTTAGCCATTTCTTTCAAAGCACAACAGAAACCTTTTGCTGTTTGTTCCAAACATCCTTCACTTCAGTCTGTTTGACCTCACTTGTAAAATCATTCTACTAATTCTGGCACAAAATAGCTTTCATTTCAATTAACCCTGGAATTAAGTTCTATTTAAAATATTCTCTGTGTGCCTATTGGAGTAAACAAAAGACATTTTTAACGTTGCTGCTTAGTATTTAATACTCTGATTCTTCTACCCTTGCCACCATCTTCAGATTGAAAAAAGAATGCAGAAGGAAAATGTTTTCTTTGGGGGAAAATCTGAGGCTGTTCAGCTGGTTTAACGCTCTGGCAGATAACTTCAGCTTGCATCCTGGGAGAGGAGCAATTAATAGAGATGGGTTGCTGAAAAGAAAGAAGCTTCTGGGACTTGTCTGATCTGTTTCCTTTCGTTTGGCTTGTGACTAAGCAATCCAGTGTAGCACTTTATTTACTGAGGAAAGCAGATTTCCCATCTTCAGTACCTGGCTGTTAGAGAGTTCAGACTGTGAGTGTGTTAAGTGCCCAATATGTGTGCATTTGACAAGGAAATCTTGTCAGTGTTGGCATCCCAAGCTGCTACTGAACCAAAGGGGTTCTGCCTTAGATCATCTCTGTACTAATGGCTTTGTCTGTTGGAAGAAGCATGAGCTGAGATTGCGCTGGTCACATTTTGAAGCATTTCAGTAAAACGGAGTTTGGGTTTTACCTCTTTTAACCGAAAATATGAAGCTTGCTGATTTCATGCTGTGAAAAGGTAGAGCTTGACTTGCTTTGACTAACTTGCTACTCAGGAGAAAGCACACACAGAGGTATTGAATCCTTCTAGAACCACTTGTTGCATACTGAAGAACTTCATTTTTGTCAGGGAGCTTTAACTTTTCAAAGTCAAATGACAGATACCTGGAAGAGAGCCTCTCCTTTGAGCAACATGTAGTTTATTTCCTAAAAAGAAAGGTTCCTTTTTTTTCTTACACTCTTTTCAGAGAAAGACCTTTTTTACCTTTTTTTTTTCCCCCCCCTAGATAGCAAAGAGCAATATTCTAAACCTGCAGTTCTAGCAAACTGCTGCTGAGTGCTTTTGGGCAGCCTATGTATGGGCAGAGAGGTCCACTGGCCTCTCAGCTTGGGCTCCTTCTGTCTTCCCTTGTTGGGATGAGGTGGTTCTGAAGAGAATTTCTACAAATCTCCTCCCCATGAATTTAAAATGACCCCTGGCTCTTAACAGCACAAGTCTCATTGCTGGAGAGACTCTTGTGATCAGTAGTGGAACTGGAAATGCACAACTAAAGTCCCACTAGTGGAGAAAGAGTTATCTGTGTTGGATGGGAACAGCCTGTGCCCATGGGTATGGACACAGCATTGGGCTGCTTGGCTGCCACTGGCAGGGTCCTGGAGTTAAGTGGGCAGCACCTCTGAAATACACCTGCTTATCCTTGTCTAAGAGCTGTTGGAGCAATTTCCCCTAGCAAGGACTGTCCAAAAGCTGCAGCGAGGGCAGGCAGAGTCTGACAGCCCCTGCGCCGCGTACCCGCTTCCCCTCGCCCCTGACTGCCCTCTGATGCCAGAGCTGTGGAGGCAAGAGCGCCCTACTCACAATGTGTTGAGCTTGATTGGTGTGGAAAGAATGCTTGGAGTTGGATTACCATGCAGGGCTTTGCTCAGCTTGCCTTCCCCTGCCTTTAATGCCAACCTGTTTGTAATTCTGCCCCCCTAGGTGGTTAGTCAGCGGTTCCCTCAGAACAGCATCGGCGCCGTGGGGAGTGCCATGTTCCTGCGCTTCATCAACCCTGCCATCGTCTCCCCCTATGAGGCAGGCATTCTAGACAAAAAGCCTCCACCAAGGATTGAAAGGGGATTGAAACTGATGTCAAAGGTGAATCAAGAAATCCTTGCTTGGCTGTGTTTTGTGTCCTGCCTGTTTTGGCTCTGCTCTTTGCCTGCTGTCAGGAGACGCAGGTGAAGCTGCGGCTTTCTGCTGCGCCCATCCTGGGTGCTTAAGGTGCAGGCTTCATGCTGAGTTTGTGCATCATGGCATTAATGCTGACAGCAGTGGGGGGACAATCTGTGTGGGGAAAAGCCACCTTGCCACAGGGATGTGTCAGGTAACGCAGTGCCTGCAGGCTCTTCACTGTAACTGCCAGCCTCATGTGAAAACAAAGAAACCAAGTGCTCCTTTGAGCACACCGACAACAGCAGCAGCCAGATATGGAGTTCATACTAGCACTAAAGAAGTGAATCTTAAACTTTTTTTCTCCCTATTTTTAGTCTCCCTTGGTATTATTTCCTCTTAAAACTGAACTCAGTATTCAAGGTGTGGCCAGCAGTGAGCTGGACCATGGCTGTGCAGCCAGGGCATGCTAACAGAGGGGCCACAGCCACTCCTAAATCCCAGCCCATCTTCCCTCCCCCTTTTTACAGCGTGGGTTTGGCATCAGATCTGGAGCTTTCATGCTGTGATGACCAGGGAGAGGATTGCCTGACCTTCTCCCCATCCCAAAAGCTGTCCTCTGTGAGGCAGCTTTGGTCAGAGCTGCACTAATGATGGCTGTTTAGCAAACATGCAGCAGCATGGTTTAACACCCCAGACTTGGTGGGGTTAGAGAATGGTTGGACTTGATCTTAAAGCTATTTTCCAACCAAAGCAATTCTGTGACTCTAAAAATGGATTTAATGCTGTCAGACAAATCCTGGGACCTGTGCATGTTGCCCACTCTAAATCCTGAGAAACTGGAGTTTTCCTCAGCCAGACACATCCTGTGGCTTTCACATGGCTCTAGAGTTTCCAGGAGAAATAGTTAATATTTCATACGTGGTGGCTTTGAGAAGCGATTTTGTGTTCCTGCTCTAAACCTGAATGAAGTCCATAGGTAAGAGGATGTGACACAATACTTTGGGTGCAGACATTCCAGATGAGTTGGGTGGTTGCCTTTTATTTTCCTTGTCTTGAGGTTTCACTGGCAGTTAAAATGAGTATTTCTGACAGGCCATAGCAGCTAATGCATGAAGCCTTTATGTGTCTTTACCATCTTTTTCTTGGTTAGATCCTTCAGAGCATTGCCAACCACGTGCTGTTCACGAAAGAGGAGCACATGAGGCCTTTCAATGACTTTGTGAAAAGCAATTTCGATGCGGCACGAAGGTAGGTGCCTTGGGTGCAGGGGCTGTGTCCAGTGTCGGGAGCAAGCAGAGGGAGTCCTCACAGCCCTTTGCTGGCAGGCTTCCATGACCCTTGTGTGCTCATCAGTGGCTCTGAACTGCAGGTTTTTCCTGGACATCGCCTCTGACTGCCCAGCCAGCGACACCGTCAACCACAGCCTGTCCTTCATCAGCGACGGCAACGTGCTGGCTCTGCACCGCCTGCTCTGGAACAACCAGGAGAAGATTGGCCAGTACCTGTCCAGCAACAGGTGAGCCTTCAGAAGTGCTCTAGGGTTGGAAACCACCTCCAAGATCGTCAGGTCCAGCCTGCCCCCCAGCACCTCCATCACCCCTAGGCCATGTCCTCGAAGTGCCACATCCCATATCTTTTGAGCACCTCCAGGGATGGTGACTCCACCACCTCCCTGGGCAACCTGTGCCAGTGCCTGACCACTCTTGCAGGAAAGAAATTCTTCCTAATATCCAAGTTAAACAAGGAAGGAATGGGAAATGACCATTTGGAAATACTTCAGATAGTTTTGTTACTACAGAATCACAGAAACATTCAGGTTGGAAAAGACCCTTGGGATCACCAAGTCCAACTGAGAACCCTGCTCTGCAAGGGTCACCCCTAAACCATATCCCCAAGCACCACATCCAAACCACCCTTAAACATATCCAGGCTTGGTGACTCAACCTCCTCCCTGGGCAGCATATCCCAGTGTCTGACCACTCTTTCCATGAATTTTTTTTTTTCCTAATGTCCAGTCTAAACCTACCCAATCACAGCTTGAGGCTGTTCCCTCTTGTTCTACCACTTATTACCTGTGAGAAGAGACCAGCACCAATCTCTCCTTCTATTCTCCTTCTATTTCCTGTGCTGGAAAATCTTAACACTGGGAAACTTTTCTTCACAAAAAATTATGAGGGAGATGCCAACACCTTGGCTGCCCTCTTCACTGCCAACCTTTTGTGCAGTGTAGAGTTGTCCTACCTTTCTAAACCTTGTTTTGTGTGTAATAAACACTTTTATTTCTTTGTGGGACTCTGCAGCCTGCCCAGGGTAAGGAGGAGCAGTGGGCAAAACCCAGGGATTGCTGTCCAAAGAAGGACTTACAAGTACTGTGTTGTTCCTAGGGACCACAAGGCTGTTGGAAGAAGACCTTTTGACAAGATGGCCACTCTGCTTGCCTACCTGGGCCCTCCTGAGCACAAACCTGTGGCAGATACCCACTGGTCCAGTTTAAACCTCACTAGTTCCAAGTTTGAAGAATTTATGACAAGGTAATGAGGTGATTGTGGAGGGGGTACACACCTTGGGAGTTTGTAGCCTTCAGGCAGTGTAAGGACTCAACGAGGCTCTGCTGTGAAGGGTTTGTTTAACAAGCTGGGTTTAGCAAATACCTTGCAGGGTTCTGAGCAGATTATAATACACAGAATGATTTGGTTTGGAAGGGGCCCTAGAGATCACCCAGTTCCAAGCCCCTGCCATGGGGCACTAGTCCAGGTTGCTCAAGGCCTCATCCAACCTGGTGCTGAGCACCTCCAGGGAGGAGGCATCCACAGCCTCCCTGGGCAACCTGTTCCAGTGTCTCCCCACCCCCACTGTCAAGACTTTCTTCCTAATCCCCAGTCTAAATCCCACCTCCTCAAGCTTCAATCCATTCCCTCTCATCTGTCACTACAAGCCCTTGTCAAAAGTCCCTAAACTGCTATCTGGAGGCAGCAGTGACCTTGATAGTTGAGCAGAGGTTCAGGGTTGTGTGAATTCAATACTTGTGTTTAAAGATGCTGATAAGGAGGGTTGGAGGTTTTTATTTTTCCCTTTGGAAAGGCAGTTGTGAAAAGCTGATGTGAATGTGCTACTTTTCAGGCATCAGGTCCATGAAAAAGAGGAGTTCAAAGCACTGAAAACACTAAATATTTTCTACCAGGCTGGGACCTCCAGAGCTGGCAATCCGGTGTTCTACTACATCGCACGGCGGTAAGGAGCCCTTCCCCTGCCCCTCTGACATCCAGCGTGCCAGGGGGCTGGAGGGAAGGGACACCAACTCTGACAAATGGCTTTTATTGTCCAGTGTTGGTGCCAGTCGTTTTTGATGGAGTTGTGTTCTAAACCAAAAGTGTCAGAGTTGTTCCCCCCAGCAGTACCTGGGCATTGGGGGCGGGGGATACCTAAAACTGTATCACCTGAATGGTTTGTGATCCACTTTATTAACTCTGCCCTGTCTGGAGTAGGCTGCAGCTACAGCACATAGCCATTGACCCTTTGTCAGTGGTGTTAGCAGCTTCGTTTTCTGAAGTATAGAATTAATAGGAAGCTGCAACATGGGAGAAATGATCCCTGTGTCCCATTTTTAAAGAGTACAAGCATTTAGAAGTTCACACAGTCAAGATCAATCCTAGCATGGCTCAGGTTAAAAGGGACCTCAGAGATCATCTCCTCCAACCTCCCCACCATGGGCAGGGACACCTCTCAACTGGACTTGGCTGCTCAACGCCTCATCCAACCTGGCCTTGAACACCCCCATGGAGGAGGCAGCCACAGCCTCCCTGGGCAGCCTATGCCAGAGGCTCACCACCCTCCTACTGAAGAACTTCTTCCTCTGCTCCAGTCTAACCCTGCTCTGCCTCAGCCTCAAACCATTCCCCCTTGTCCTGTCTCCAGACACCCTCAGGAAAGGTCCCTCTGCAGCCTTCCTGTAGGACCCCTTCCGGCATTGGAAGGCAGCTCTAAGGTCCCCCTGGAGTCTTCTCTTCTGCAGGCAGAACACCCCCAGCCCCCTCAGTCTGTGCTCACTGCAGAGAATGATAATTCTTCTTTTTCTCCATTCTGGACTGAGTGACAGCAGTGCCATGCTTTTGGGAATGATGTCACTGAGGTGGCAAAAAGAGCAGATGTTGATGTGTGAACTTTGCCCAATAAGGCAAAATTTGGGCAGTTTGAAAACTTGCCTGGCTGGCAGCAGGGGGTGCTGGGATTGGCACTGGAGGCCTTTGCGGTGCTGCTGCTGAGGTCTGTGAAGCTCTGCCCAGCACTGATGGCAGCAATGAGAGCCCTGGGGTCAGTGTGAGACTCCAAAGTGGCAGATCTTGTTTGGGTGCTCATGGTTGGATTGTTGCTGATGCCTTTTCTGCCAGTGGTTTTGCTTCTGCTGCTGTCGGCAGTGTGGGTTTTGCTGGTGGTAGCGGAGTTCGTGCTGGTGCAGCTGCCTGTGGCACCAGTGCTGGTTGAGTCCATGTGGTTGTTTTGTCTCTTCCTAGTGCTTCTGTGGCTGATGTGTGATGCCAGTGGGCTGGCTGCTGCACCAGTGGGTGCTTGCCTGGGGTACCCTTGCTGCTGCTGTGCTGGTCTGTGGCATGGTTTGGAGTGGTTGTGGTTCCTGGGGAGCTCTTGCTTGAGCTGCTTGTTGGGGTGAGGCTGTGCGGAGAGCTGGTGGTGGTGCCAGCACTGCTGTCCATGTCCTTGCTGGTAGTGCTGCTGGTGCTGCTTGTGTTGCCAGTGTCAGTGATGGTGGCAGAAAGTGTTGTCATGGTCTGAAGAGATGTCATCAGCGGTGAACCTTCTGCGGGCACTTTGAGTTCATGTAACAAGATGAAAACCAGCAGAGGAAGCTGCTGCTTCTTCAGGCTGAATGCAACCATTTAAACAGTCCATGCATGTTTGCAAATGAGGCATTCTCCAAACTTACCCATTCCTAGTGCACATCACACCCAGCAGCCACATCAGGGGCTTTCAAGTAGTGAAAATTTGAGGTCCTGTGTTGTGTTCAGAGCCCTTCTGCAGTAGCTGTGCTGCTGCCACCAGAAAAGGCTGATTGTCAAAATCCAGGAATAAAAATGGATGTTTGGAAACTCAGTTTTTTTCTCCCAGTTGTTGTGTCTGTTCACTGTTGGAATGGAGCAGGCTTGACAATTTGTCAGACTGCTGCAGATGAGAAGGATCAGCTGCAGGAATTTCCTCTGCCTGCTCCCACCTGCACTTCCCTTCCTCCCCTCAGCTCCATCAAAGTCGTCTCAGAAACTGTTTGTTCTGAGACTCATGCAAGTGCAAAGTAGCTCCCTTTAGGGTGCAAAAAGATCAGTAGAAGGTACACTTTGAGGAATACCTCAGCTTTGTAAGACCTCCTGTCCCCCCCCCTCCCCCATTTTTCTTGAGCTCTGTAGAATCTACAGCAACAGAAGTGTTAATACCTAATGTATGATACTGAAGTGCTGTGGTGTGCTGGTATGGTTAATGTTCATAGGAATGAGCCTGGTTAAACGAAAGAGCTTCTCGTCTTCACCCTTTCTGGATGTTCTCACATCTCTGACTAACAATGATGTGGCTGAGTGGTGCTGCTTTGGGCTGTTTGTCTTGTGGTTCTGAGCCAGGTGTTGTGTTTTAAGGTGTGAAATGTGGGAAGGCTCTTTAGGTTGGAACTGCCTTGGTGTTTGAGGGCTTGTGGCAGGCTGGGCTTGTTTTTTTTTCCTCTTGGTTTAGGGGTTGTTTGGGGTTTTTTTGTACTTTGAGATCTTGTTGCTAGGGCATTGTTGAGTCATGGTGCTGATCTATCTGGATCAGTTCATATCCTTCTTGTGCTGTGAAATTTAATTCCTTCTGTCATTTCTCTTCACACTTTGTTTCCTGGGCAACAGCTTGACTTCTGAAGCCAGTGCTCCTCTGGTTTTAATCCTTTCACTGTTACTAAAATGATCAATAAATCAATAAATCCTGGTCCTAAAGTAGTGCCATTAAGATTTAAAGCTCATCCCCAACTAATGAAAAGGAGTAGAAGCCTCTTGAGTTATTGCTCCAGCCTGCTGCCCTCCCTGCTGCAGTTGCAACCTTTCAGAAGCAAGCCTGTTGCTGGGAGGGGGTGTGCTGGGAATGTTTGGGGTATTTTGAATATTGATCTGAAATGCTAAATGGTTATTTTTTCGGGGGGGGGGGGGAAAGTCATAATTTCTGTGAGGATAGCTGGTTTTATTTTGCTGGTGGGCTGAATAACCAGCAGGGTTCAAGCAACACGGAGCGGCACGCTCCTCTTCCCATCCCTGCCTATCAGTTTGAGTTCGGTCTGACTGCAGCTGTTGCCAAGCAACAAGTGCCAGACTCCCACATTTGCCTGCCTACTCCCTGCTCCCTTATCAACTCATTTGTATTCCAGAAAAATATAAGGAAACCTCAATTTCAGGCTGCTTTATTGAAAGCACTCTGACTAAGAAGCCCTCTGGCTTGCCCCTACTGCAGGCAGGGTTTGGATGGAGAGAGCTCTGAAGCTTGGGAGAGTCATTTGTCTTCTGTAGCCCTCTGCAGGTGTTTTCTATCCCAGGTTCCCAATCCTCTCCATGTATTTAGAAAACCCCACAACCCCATTTCCACCCCCAGGCTTTTATCAGCAGCAGTCTGGCCTAAACTTCTGGAAAGCAGCTGCAGAGTTCCTGTCCCCTGGGCAGTCTGACCAGGGCTGAAACATTTTTAGAGCATTTAAGGTGGATTTGTTTGGTTTGCTCATACAATAAAATTGGCCAGCCTGTGTTGAATTGTGTAGCAAAGACGGGTGTTAGTATTTCATGTGATTTCCTCGAGTCAAGGCAGTTTAGTCACAGCAGCTCACTTTGTGATGTCTGTCCTACCTTGCAAGCTAAGCTACTTCAAGATGTGTGGGATGAACCCACATGAATGAGCTCAGTCTAGGAAACACCTAGTAATGAACGTGGGGAGTAGCTTGGGACTGGGGTAGAGTCAGTCAGTGCTTAGCAAGTACGATAACTATCCAAAGAGGGCAGCAGGCAGGGACAGGGTTTTAATACTGATCCTTGTTAGTGGAATTTCTGAGTTTGTGTCACATTATTTCACCTGGAGAGAGGAGCTCTAACTGTGTAAGTGTGCACCTCAGAGTGCTGGCAGCCAGTCTGGGTGATGAAACACTTCTGCTGGCCACTGAAGGGAGTATGCATGTACTGCTTATGGTGTCTAAACTTTGGCTTGGATAACTGGTTCTTGTCTACCTGAAATGTATAGGATGTCAGTCTTTGATTTGGGGGATTGATTTGAGTTTTCTGTGCTGTTAAACATCATTATTTTGAGAGGGAGGCAGAGGTACCTTTTCCAGATTGCACTGGGTTGGAAGGGACCTTCAAAGGTCATTTTGTCCAACTCCATTGCAGTGGGCAGGGACAGCTCCAACTAGATCAGGCTACCCAGGGCCACATTGAGCCTGTGCCTGGGAGTTTGCAGGTTCTAAAGGGTAGTCTCTGTGTTAGTATTATGAGCTTGTTAATGAACAATGTTAGGGATAGGTCATTAGCAAAAGAATATGATTTGATTTAACCATAATTCCCCCACCATCAGATACGGAGGTTGAGCCACATGTCTGCTGGAAATGGGTTTGTATAATAAAATCTAATCTGTTCAGTGATCCTGCTGTGCTTGTTCGGAAGGAAGCACTGCCACTAGTTGAGTTCAATACAAACAGAACTTTATTTGTACTTAAATGCCAATGAAACAACTATACAAATTCCTTGTGCAACATTTACTGTTAGAAATTAAAACACATTCCTGGTCATAGAAATACTGTTCACAATTGGGAAGTTGTGATTTCTCTGATACCAGTGGTTGTAAATGGGCTACAGCCCTCATTGACACCTAGGAGAAGTAGGCAGAGAGGACTCCAGGCTCAGCAGTGAGGTTTTCTGGGTTTTGCAGCACCTTCATGCTACAATAACTGGAAATCAAATGGCCTGAAATGGATGGAAAACATTGTCTAAAGGTTTGTACTACTAAGTGGATAATACTTTTTCTTCTCAGTGAACTTGTTCTTCAGTTTTCATTTCATGCTGTTTGCAAAACTTCATCTGTAGCATATCAGGAACCTCTGCCACGTAACTAATGTTCCTAGCGTGGCCAGAACCATGCGTGCAACTACTGCTACTTGCTGATGGTGCAGGTGGCAAGGGAGAACAGCATTCATGCTCATCCTCAGAAAGCAAGGACTTGGCCATGTTCAATGCCATGGACTGAATTTGCTATTTTTTAAGCCAGGAGATTTAAGGGTTGTTCCAGTGACAGCTTGACAACTAATTGCTGGATCGATTGGTGACATACCTGCTGGTGGAGATCAGCCCCTGTTTCATTTTGCTGATCAAAACCCAGCAGTTTGATACATCCTGGCTGATCTGAGAGATTCTTCTAAGCATCCACTCTGAGCACTGCAGCTTTTTGGATGCCACTTAGAATAAAGTTGAGGAGTTCCATGTCATTTATTTGTGTAGGTGGCTCCCTGGTGTTGGAGGGTGTCATGGCATTGAACATCTTGTGGGTTTTCCTCTACTTTTATCTTTTTACTTTAAATATGGAGAGTGAGAAATAGCTTGCCTGCAGTCTCTAAGTCAAGGCAGAGCACAAAGAGATTATCAGCCCCTACCACTTTTTCCCCATGCTGAGGTTTTGGACCACGTTGCCTTCTCAGTTCCACTCCCACCCCCCTCTTAGTAGACATTCTGGCATTGTCATAGTTAATTCCTACATTCAAAACTCTTGTTCTTCATATTGAGAATATCCTAAGAGATATGAAGCAAACATAGCTACACATGCTGAGGGATAACTTCTGGTTAGTGCAGCAGCTAGGTTTAGTTCCTTCATGTTTTTTCCCCCTTTCCTTTTGCACATCGTCACAACTTCCAAAGGATCTGTGCTGCTATATTACAAGGATTGCTCACTGGCAAGTCAAGCAAGACAATGCAGATATGATACAGGCCTTCTATTTATTTCTATTTTTGCTTTTTTTTCCAGTTGTTTAATGACAAAACTCATACAGAAGATCAGTACTTCAAACGGAGAATGGTTTATTCTGTGCGAGTGAAATTAAAAATCGAAATACAAAAGAAGCACAATTGGTAAAAACAAAACCATTGGTTAGATTGACTCGATTAAGACATAGTAAAATAAGTAGCAGCTTAGTCTTGAGACATTAGTGTGCACTTCTTTAAGTGAAGAATTGTTATTTTCTTCAGATCAGAGTCAGAACTTGGAATTTCTTGATTTAATTTCAACTGGCTCTCTCAACTCCAGCTCCCTATCACAGCCGTCAGGTGGATCGTTTGCATGGGCTGCAAGCCCTTAGCCAGCAAACATTGCCACTGCGTTAAGCATCACGAGAGACACCAAACAGAGCTGACAGCCACTGGCTGTGGAGGGCACACGAGTGTTCAGGGCATTGGTGGTGGATTCCTCTTTCCTTAAGGTAGCAGTTGTGCTTCGAGGCGTTCTGGAGTAGTTTGCTGGCATTCCACTGGTGATACTCAAAGTCATAGGAGTAGTGGATGGTCCTGTGGAGCGAGTCAGGCTTGAGTTGACCTCACTTGGGTCTCTGACGTAGATTGTGTGTGTGGCTGCTGCTTCTTGAGAGCTCACCTGCCTGGTGGGCAGGGCTTCTGGGTAGAGGAGCAGCGGCCGGTCTGTGCTCGTGAACACTACGGTTTGGCTTAAGGTCACCAAGGGAGTCACCTCCTTGGCTTTGAATTGTTTGTGCATTTTTGTCATTTTGGTTGGTTCAGTGGCCACTGGAGAAGTAGCTTGGTCTGCTGCCTTCATTCCTTTAATCATGAGGCTGGAGTCTGTAAGGGTGGGAGCAGCTGCGGTTGGGGTGGCACTCGTCCAGAGCACAGCCTGCTCGGCGCAGGGAGCCCCCACGACGCTGGCAGCCGTCGCCTGCACCCAGCGCAGCAGGTAGAAGATGGTCTGTGTGTCGCTGCAGGACCAGGGGTTGTTGTACAGCGTCACCACTTGCAGCTGAAGGAGCTGGTCAAAGGCTTTGTCAGGAATGTAGGTGAACTTGTTGTTGTGCAGGTAGAGGCTTGTGAGGTGCTGTAGTCTCAGCAGCGTTCCTGGAAGGATCTGGGACAAGAAGTTGTTGGACAGATCCACGGTCTCGATGTTGTAGGGCATGTTGGTTGGAACTGTCCAAAGTTTGTTACTGCTGAGATTGAGGAACTTGAGACTGCTCAGGGTGTTGTTGATCAGAACAGCTCTTTCCACCATGTTCCTGGAAACATCCAGCACTCTAAGGTTCCACTGGTAAGCCGTGTCAAGTTTCTGGAGAACTTTAATGTTGTTGTTCATGGCATATAATTCCCATAGGGACTTGGGCAGGTGAGCAGGGACATTCTTGAGCCAGTTATTTGAAATATCAAGGGTCCTCAAATTGGTGAACCTGGTTAGCTGATGATCCAGATCTACAAACTGGTTAAAGGACAGATTTAAATAGGTGATGTTGTCTTGAAGTCCATGTGGCAGCACAGTTAAGTTCCTGCCCGAGCAGTCCACATTCCTGTCGTTTCCTGAGCATGTACAGTTAGAGGGACAGACACCCAAAACAGTGGGCATGAAAAACAGAAGGAGCAGCAGACAGGTAGATGGATTCAATATCTGGTATTCCATTGCTGCCTGAAAACAAATATACCAAAAGGAGAGCCTTTAAATCCATGTCAGCTACTTTGTGGCTTTCTAAAGGGTTGTCTTTGCAGAGAGCACTTGCAGGAGAAATTAAGTAAAAAAAATCTCAATAAAGCCCTTTGTGGCATGGTCCTTTTTAGAATTGTTCAAGAGAGACTTTACAAAGCATCCCTTCATAGACTGTCATGTTGTCTGGCAGAATGAGACTTGTTTTTTCCTCTGCCTTTCCCCCTCCAGCTCAAATGAGGGCTTTCTTCCGAAAACGCAAGTCTCTTCCAAACGTTATACAATGTCTGCTTCTTGTTTTTAGTGATTTCAAGCATAGATTATGTTTGGAATAATGTGTTCTTTTAGGCAGGATGAAAAAAATGGCTGTCAACTGGATCTGCTTTACAAATCTCTGCAGTAATGGAGCAGTTCCCCCCAACAGATGCATGCTATTTGCTTAAGTAGAATTGGTTAAAAATACAGCTGAAACGCTGAGGAATTTAGTCTGAAACCCAGATTCCACCTCCATGCTAGCATGCAGAGCATTAGTATTTTCCCCTTATTATAATCACATTCCCAGAGCTGGCAACACATGTTTGAAAAGCTGAATTCCTGCTAGGAAGAAATCTCTGACACTGCAGCAAATTTCTGCTGCAAGCATCTGTCATCAGCTACTCGTTTGCTCTGCTTTCCGTTTCGAATTCCCTGGGTAGGATTTGTGGCTAAAAACAAAAGCCCCAAACTTACCGGAGTCTCCCCTGCAGTCTCAGCACATCATCATCTCTGAAAGATTGCAGCTTAGAGGTCGTCTCCTTCTGGAGAGTAGCTACAGTTGCTGTCTGGGGGCTGTGCTTGCCTCTTCAGCTGCATCGTATTGCTGCGAGCTGGGGCTCTGCAACCACCTGATCTGCACTACACTGGAGGACTGCAGAGCTGTCGCTGGTGCTGACTCAAATTTTACTGCCAAGCCAGCCTGTTCCCCTGAACAGTTGGGCTTTCTGATTTGAAATCAGTTCACTTCTTCCATAGCTGTGCTCTCTGCTGGGTGAATTCCTCCCAGCACAAAGGGCAGGGTTGCTGTCAGAGCTAGCACCAAACAAAATCTCTGCAGGGCTGTTTCAGCTTCAGCTGGGGTTCCATTTCAGAGTCTCCGTTTCAGAAGTCAGGTGAAGTTTGTGTTCTTTATTTACCTTCTGTTTAAGCTCTCCTGCTGCCAGAATGGTTCATGGTAATTGAGGGTTCCTCTCTTAAGGTTTCTTAAGCCATGCTGCCAGAATCTCTCTGCATCATTTTAAAGTGTTCAGTTTGCTCCCCCTCAGATCAGGCTCTCGCTGTGTTGTCAGGTGTAGCATAGCTCAGGTTTTGCATTTTGCAGACTTCCACTGGAACTTTTCATCTGGATTTCTCCAGACAGCACGGGGAGAGTGGCTGTGCTTCGTAATGCTGTCATTTTTAACACAGAACAAACCCTAAAAATAAGATCTTGCCAGAACTGGAACTCTCTTTAGGCACACACAGCTTATAGAAACAGGAATAAGAATGCCTACCTGTGTTGTTTTTCTGTGCCCATTGCATGCACAGCAGCTCAGAACTGCATCTGCAGAACCTGGGACTCGAAGTTTTGGTGGCAATTTAAAGGTTTTGAAGTTTCTTGTTGGGATCTGTGCACACATGTGCCCTGGGCGTCCACAAACCCATTCCTTCTCCAGGCGAACTCAGAGCTGCAGACTCTGCCAGTCTGCAGGGATGCCATGGAAAGGCAGCTCCAGCATCTAGCAGCTTGCTTCTGTAAATCCAAGCAGTTTTCCTCTGAGCCCACCCTCCTGCTTCCTGGCTTACCAGGATGTGTGGGTTCAGACAGAACAGGGAGCTTCTACATGTGCTCAGGGCCCAGGAAAGAACGTGCCAGACCCTTGGACACCTTGAGTTAGAAGGAATCTGGGCAGCCATGCAACATGATGTTTGTTTTTAGAGTTTGTGTGGATGGGATTGAGTGCCTCCTGCAAAGCCTGCTTCAGAGGAGGAAATCAGTGAGTGAGCACCACTGACTCTGCTCCTCATGTGCTTTAGTGTTCCACAGCCTGTTTCTGTTTTACCCATAACCCCCCAAAGTATTGAGGTAAAAGAAGGTCTTTTTGTTCTTGCAGCGTTTGAAGCCATTTCAGCCTTTGAGTGGCCACTCCATGAGCTGTTTACTTGCACTGTTCTCTGCTTGGTGTGAAGTGACTGGGGGCTTGCCCCAGTAAACTCTTTGGCAAGATTTGCCCTAAAGGAAGTCTTGCTGCTGCTAAAGAGCAGCTGCTGACTGTTAGGAGACAGCTGTGAGCCGTTGCTGCTGGGGTCCTACCCCCTCTCATATGCAGCAAATAGACCTTTGGATGCAAGGTGGAATGTTTGTGTGGAGGCATCTAGGCTCCATGTGGGATCCCAAGCTTCATACCTCAGCAAATACTCAGCTGTGCTTTAAGTGACCAAAACACCCTTCAATTGGAAAGCTTTATTGCCATTAACTTGAATTCATTGCATTTTCTTACACAGCTTAGTAGGACAAACAGTTCTGAGAAGCCCCAGGCAACTCTGGAGCTGCTGCTTCTTGCCAGCTCCGTGTCAGTGTGTTCCACCCCTGGATATGCTGACACCCTAAGGTGTGCATTCCCTGCTCTCTGCAGTCCCCTGGATCTGGAGTCCCTGGTTGCAGCTGAGTGGTGGGCACACTGTGGGCTGTGTTTTGCAGTGGCAGAAGCAGGTTGTTCCCTTTTGTGACAGCTGAAGTTAAGAAACACTGGGGAAATGCCCACGCTGTGGTCTCACTGTTCTTGCTTGTGTCAGCTTCTCCTTTTTCCAGTTGTTTGAAGAACACTTCCTTTGAGAAAAAAAGCGAAGTGTGCTGGCAATCAACATTGGCAGCTTACAGAAGGGCTTCAGGCCGGGGCAGTGGTTCCTGAATCTCCTGAACCTGCGGCTGGGGTGGGGGAGGCAATACTTCCTCTGCTTCCCAGCACGGTTCCTGGTGCTTGCTGAGCTCAGAGCTGTGAACCTCAGTGGATTCCCTGAGCCAGTCCGGTGGAGGTGGCAGCTCTGGAGGTCCAAGTAAAACAGCTGGTTCAGGACAGGAGTCTGGTGCAGTGCTTGCTGCCTCTGAGGTGGGAGCTGGAGGTGGATCTGTGCTGGAAGCAGGGGAACTGCCTGCAGGGCAGCCTTCAGCTGGTGGGGGCAGCTGGCTGCTTGGATTGCTGGTGGGGCAGGGGGCTGCTTTCTCTGATGCAGTGGGATCCCCTTGGAAGTTTGTGTCCTGCTTCAGCCTCCAAGGCAGCAAAAATAAAACTGATGAACGTTTGGTGGCCTGCTCAGAGTCCATGAAGCTGTCTGGTATGTCTCCATCTGCAAAGGGAGAGCGACCTGCCCAGTTGGCATCAACCGGAGCTGGCCTGTTGCAGCATTTCCACAGCAGAATGATAGCAACAGCCACTAGCATAGTGACCAGAATGATGCCAATCAGCACTGCTGCTATCCAGCTCCCGTCACTAGGTTCTGCCTCTGCCTCGGGGAGCTGGGCTGCTGTTGTCACAGCCAGAGCTCGTTGAGGTTTGTGTAGGCTGGGTCCAGTTGCTAGCAGTTGATAGAGAGCAGCTTTGCCTTCCCCTGGGCTCCCCGTGCTGGGGCACACGTCTCTCCTGTTCATGGAAGCGTTTGGAGGTACTGCTGCAGAAAGGGATTTCCAGATTTCTCCAAGGAAGAGAAGCAGTATTGCTTGGTTGCTGGCCATGTCTTCTCCTGCAGCCTCTTTAGATGGGTCCTCTCCTAGAGCAGGAATGAAGCAGAACATAGGAAGTTGAAAGCTACTTTGTTGTGTGGTTAACACTTTCCTGAGAGCAGACAGTTTTCTGTTACTAGGGTAGCAGGGAAAAAACACCTCAGACCCAGGGCTTAGAATTTCATGCTTGTTGCCATTTGCATAACCAGCAGGTTTGTTGCTGACTTTCCAGCCAACAAGCAGATTTTTAACTCTTGATCATTCTTTGAAGAGAATCTTTGGATTATTTTTTACCTTTTTTTTCACCTTCTCAGAAAAAGGCATCAGCAGAGGAGTCTTAACAGTGCTTTAACAGAGCAGCATCTGTCAGTGATTTGAATGCTTGTGGCTTGGGACAAAGCACAGCAGTGCTGACAAACAGGATTGTCATGAACAGAGAAAGCACCTTGTTTGGAGGACTGAGCTGAGACCAAAGGAAAAAGCTCTTAAAGTTTTATTTCCTCCTCTTGCCTCTCTTCAGCAGTTAAAAGTAGAGCGCAATGATTTTTAACACGTGTCCAAGAACTGATGCCATGGAGGAACAGCATTCAGCTGGTTTAGAAATGCCACTCTCTGTGCTGAGGAGGTTGTGCTAATGGTGAGATGCTGGCATGCAGCAGATTCCTTTTTCTTCCTCTGCTGTTTAGAGCTCAGGTTTCTAAGTCTCCATAGGACATGACTGATCTAAAATACATCCCCTGCACAGTAAGTTTCTGCCTGCAGTTACTTTCACGCAGTTTGAGCTAATTTCTTAGTTAGTGTAATGCTGGTCCTGGGAAGCTCTCTCTGGGGAGTTAATCTGCAGAACTCTTTGGCTTTACAGACATGCAAAACTTCCTTTCAGAGGCAGCAGTGTAAACACACGTGGGCAATAAACTAGTGCTCCTCCAGACTGGTGGGATCTAAGCTCTACCAGGTTCAGAACAGGCAAAAAGGACCAGGTTCATGTTGATTCTGCTCCCATCTTTTCAAAACACAGTCAGCTAATGCTGCCTGTAGAGCTCAGGATAGATACCAGTAGCAGCATCAACCAACACGTGTTAGAAACCCCAAGAGGTTTAAGATCAGACATTCAACAAGAGCCACTCCCTGAAGTCAGGGACGTGCCCAGAGCTCTACACAGTGCAGATCCAAACCAAACAATACAAACAGGAAGCATTTCCATCCTGCAGTTGGTTCTTACCTGCACATTGATCCTCTCTCAAGCAGGCATCCCCTTAGGTTGTGTCGGCAGCCCGAGGCAGGCGCGGCGTGTGCTGAGAGCAGCCTAAAATGGCTCATTTCATGTTGAAGCAGGTTGCTGCAGCTAGGGAGGAAGTTTGCCAACACTAGCTGCAGGAAGTGTCAAGAGTGAGGAGATTACTAAGAGCCTTCTCTCTGAGTCTGCATGCTTCACGAGCAGACCTTTCAGCTCTTTTGTTTCCGCAAAGCTCGCATTTTTGTGCCTGTTCTGTGGCAAATCCCCAGTGCCTCTTTGCCTGGCTTTGTGGAGCAGAGTTGCTTCTGGGTGAGTCAGGGATTAGGCAAGTTTGGCTGGGATTGGAATCTTCCTGGTTTAATTTCAGTGGTGGGTTTGGTGCACTGCTGTGGTTATTAGTGGAGAAGCAACCCTGGGCTGGTTGCAGTGAGTCATGGAAGGCTCTGTGATCACAGGATCCTGACTTGCTTATGCATCTCCACTTGTGAGCTGCATTAAAAGCCAGATAAGGACAGGCTTCACCCTTCTGCCCCCTGCTCCCTGGTTTATTTTTGTGTCTGGATGGCTTTGGTGCCTGCTGCCATCATTAGTGCAGGGCTGTGCTCTCGGAGCAGCTGTTTTCCGCTCTCTGTCTTTGTCCATGCCACTTAGTGTAACCCAAGCTACTTTCTTTTGTCTCCTTGAGCATTTTTGCCTAGAAGTGCTGCCTGAAAAAGAAACCTGCACAAATATGTCCCCATGGCATTTTGCAAGTGTTCTGCCAGTGCCAAGTAGTTACTGCCAAGCCCTTCTGCAGCTTCATCTCCTCCTGCTTTTCCTGTGGTGCCTCTCTTCTGTCTTGCACGAGTTCTCTTTTCAGACTCCCTGCTCCTTCAGCAAACACAAATCCTGACCCTGTTAGAGCTCACAGCTTCTTGTCTGGTTCCTTCATCTCATCCCCATTCTCTTCAACCCTTACAGTCTCCATCTGGGATGTTGATTCTTCCCTCCCTTGCCTGATTTTTTTTCATGACAGCTGCCTGTGTTGCTGGGTGCAGGTTGGCTACCCCCACAGATCCATCCTCCTGCTTTAGTTCCATTATGTTCTCATCTGTGAGCAGTTTTACACCAGGTTAGATTCTCACCTTTGCTATTGTCCAGCTTCTGCTGTTGCCTCCTGAGCTTGTGGGCATTTGGGGGAAGGAGAAAGTAACTGGCCCTGCCTGTTAGCTCTAGAGGTGAAGGATCAGCCCACAGACTATGTAGGTGTTTGTTCAGCCACACCAGAGGGGTCACAAACATCCAAGAGAACAACTTCCTGTAGGATCACCACCACCCCCACAGAGGAGAAAGGAGAGTCAGGGTGGTAAGTGACTCTTCTGAAAGGAACAGAGGGTCTGATATGCCTCTGCTCTCATGAGGTCTCACATGGAGCACTGCATCCAGCTCTGGAGCCCTCAACACAGGAAGGATGTGGATATGATGGACTGGGTCCAGAGGAGGGCCACATAAGTGTTCAAGGGCCTGAAGCACCTCTCCTATGGGGACAGGCTGAGGGAGCCTATGGGCAGCCTCCCAGTACCTGAAGGAGGCTACAAGAAGGCTGCAGAGAGACTGTTTCTAAATGCCTGCAGTGACAGGAGCAGGGGCAGTGGTTTGAAATGAGAGAAGAGCAGATTGAGATTGGGTGTTAGGAACAAGTTCTGCACCACCAGGGTGGTGGAACACTGGGACAGGTTGCCCAGGGAAGTAGTTGAGGCCCCATCCCTGGAGATACTCAAGGTGAGGCTGGGCAGGGCTCTGGGCAACCTGATCTAGTGGAGGATGTCCCTGCTCACTGCTTGGGAGTTGGAGTAGTCCTTCAGAGGTCCCTTCCAACCCAAACCATTCTGTAATTCTGTGATGGAGGATGGACTGGGGATTCATTCTTAGGCCCTCATTCATTCAAGCTGTCACAACCAGCTCTTGTGTCAGAAATGTTCTTACAGCTGCAGAGGCCGTTTAGAGCTTTGCCATGGTGCAGCTTCAGCACCTGAAACCATGGTGCAAGAGATTTGCTTTAACCCAAGAAGCAGCCTGTGAAGAGCTGCTCATCTTCCCTTAAAACAGCAAAGCTGTGTGGCAGTGAGGCCAGGCACAGACCTCTCCCCGGAAATATGGGGGCAAAGCAGGTCTGTAGGAGAGTAAACACAATTGGTGGTGGTTTTGAATAACTCTTTGGCACATTCCCATTGGTTGCGTTAGGACAAAGTTTGTTCCTGTAATGCAAAGAATCACAGCCACTCGCCAGAGGGGACCTTTAGTGACCTTCAGCAAATGTCATAGGGATATGATATTCCAAAAGGCCTTGTGTCAGATTATTGGTAATGTTTTGAGTGGGAGAAAGAGTATCACAGGAGTTATTTAAAAACTGGTGCTGCTGCTTTATTGGAGATAACAAACTGAAGCACTTCTGGTGCTGGCCACAGAATACAAACTTCGAGTCCTGCACCAGCTCAAAACACAATAAATAACCAATCTCCATCTGGTCCAGAAGCAATGAAGCTGGCTTCAGAAGTTCTTGATGGAAAACCCCAAAAGGGTTGACAGGGGCCAGTTCCCTGATTCAGTAATTGCATTGAAGTTGTGACCGAGTTCTGCTTTTCTTAACGTAACTTGGTTATAGTTGTGTAGCGCCTGGAAGTGTAGTTTTGAGGCTGACAGTCCTGTCCTGGTCTGTGAGCAGGCTTCTGTCCTTTTGGTTGGTCCAATTCAGCTCCTGTCACCATGGTTTCTGGTCAGAGTCCAGTCCTGACACTCTTTATGAAAGGCAATTCAGCACAGTCTTTATCCCTCCTGGATCTACAAGTTGGCACAGCGTTCCCACTATCAGAGGGGAAAGGCCCATAGATCTGAGTTCAGCTTGGCTGTGTTCAGCTTCATGGTGTTACTTGGAAGAGACATTTTTCACCTTATGTTAATGACACCAAAAAGGCAAAAGATGAGGTTTTGCCTGAAGATGAACTAAATCTCAACTACAAAATTGGTTAGAATGGTTTTGTGTGACTTTGGTTTTTTGTTTTCCTGTTCATGGCCTGTTTCTTCAGTGAGTCTCTTCTTAGTTTCATCATCAGTTTTCCTTTGGATTGCAGCCTCTCTCCCTGCTACTAAGTCTTGCATTATCAAATCAGTTCCAGCTGGCTCCTTGGACATCCTCTGCCATGTTCCTGCTGCAGTTGGCCATAAGCTGCTAGTGGCCAGGAGGTCACCATTGCTCCTGGGCCTACGTCTTCCTTGCTGAGTCTTTTTGAGATAGGACATTTTGTTTGCCATTACAACTGTGCACAGAAGTAGGAAGGTGCAGATGAGCACAAGCACTGCTATGACAATGAAGCAAATCAGTATAAGAGGCTTATTATCTTCACAGGTGGTTTCTTTTGTCATGGTACTCTTGGGTTTGCTGCTGTTGCTGGGTCCTCCCGTGGCAGAAACATCACTTCTGGCAGGGGAGATGTTGAATTTGGGGTCATTGTAGAGGATGTGGACTGCAGGCTGCTTGTCTGTGTTTTCAAACTAGTTGTTCTGCTGCTGAGACTGATGCCCAGAGGAGAATTTGTATTGTCTTCTGTTAGGTTCTGGCTTCCACTCAGGTTTTGGCTGATGGGACTCCAGGTTCCATTTCCAAGCCTGGGATAGTCGCTGTGGTCTGCGCTTGTTTGCAGGCACAAAGCACAGAGGATCACGGCAGGGAAGGCAAAGCGTGGTGCCCTGTGCATCTCTGCCTTCATCTGCCTGTGCAGTCACCTGCAAAGGCACAAATGGTGAGGTTAGTGCAGCAAACCCCGGGGCTTGGGGGTTGACTCAGACTTCTCAGGGAATAGCTGGCAGCAGCCTTTCGGATGGCAAAAATATGTCATGACCTCATTTTAGTGGCTGTAGCAGGACGAGTTCAAGTACTTGGTACTCTGAAAGAATATAGGTTGTCTTGAACTTGTGACAGCCTGAGGTTTTTAGAAGATGCATGAAGATTAAAAAAGAAAATAGAGCAAAGAGGGAGAGGGAAATGTTTCCTACTAACCACTCAGTGATGCCGAGGCAGACTGGAGGTGGTTCCCCCTCTTCAAAGCTGGCCATGCTACAACTAAGTTCATCACTTCTGCTTTTTCACAGTGGAAAGAAAAACCCATCTGAAGTTTGCAGATTACTACTTCTTGCTTTGCTGTATTCCCCTGGATGTGGGAAGTGTAGCCCTGCTTTCATCTCAAATGTTCCTCCAAGTGACAGCAGGAAACTTATTTGAATCGTTGCTATTTCTCAGTGCAGCTGTCTGCAGTAGGAAAATCTTTGTTCTCTCATTTCTCTGCTTCATTGTACCAAGGGCTATTGATCACAGATCTGCTTCTCAGGTACAGTGAATTTTGAAATGTTCCAGACAATGTTTACTTGGACCTTAGCCAAAAGTTAGCAGGCCTACCAAAGAGCCTAAAGCATTCGCTCCCAGCCAGCAGAGGGGTGAACTGGAGGTGCCGGAGTCTTCCAGGCAAAGGAAAGGAACGATGTGCCTGGTACATAAGCAGGGAACAAACAATGGGTGCCTCCTGACCTGACAAAGGAGCAGCAGAAGGTGTTTGCATCTCTTTGCAGCTCACCCATAACATAAAATCAGGCTCCATTCTGAGATGAATCCCTTGCTGCTAAATTGGAACTGGAAACCATCACAGCGATTGCTTCCAGCTCAGGTGGGATTTGATCTTTAGGTGTGAAGGTTGCCTGGAGGATGCCATGTAGCATGCTTCAAAAAGGCAAGAAAGCAAACCCAGCAAAGCCTCTTTTTTGGAAACAAAATAGCACTTGGCATGAGATTTCTGCATGCCATGCAGGCTAGAGAGACATTTGGTGGTACAGAGATACCCCAGCGTGGCATGGCCCTGGCCAGGAGCTGCAGCTCTTTCTGCCTGCACAAGTCCGGAGTTAATTGTAGCATTCTAGAGCAGATGTGCTGTCCTTAGAAGCAGACAAGCTGATGTTGTTGAGGGCTTCTCTCACATGCATGAGAGCAAAGTTGCTGATCATTAGAGGGCTGGGCTTTCTTTTTAGTTCAGTCCTTTGTGCCTGGGTATCGACAGGGTCTTCTGTCAGTGCACAGCAAGGGCTGCAACCCAGAGAGCAGCAGAGCTAAGCAGTGACTGTCACTGCCCAGCCTCTGGAGGCTGGCTGTGAATAACCTTTAACATCACTAAAACTCCAGTTAGATCAGCTCCCCTAATTCAGTCAGAGATGCTATTTGTGCAGATTGTTAGGATCTTAGAGGTACTTGAGCTTCTTTAAAAACACTTTTGCTTATCGTTTTCTACAACATCTAAGAGCCTTAAAAGAGGAGAAGGGAAATGTTGTACTCACCTAGCCAGGAGAGAGCCCAGAGCAAATTGGTGTTGCAGATACTCTGTCCTTTAACAACAAAATGCCTTTGTGCATGTGTTTGCTCTTAGGATGCCAGTGCCCACTGGCATACAGCAGGCAGCCTTAGTGCTGGTATTTTGTAAGCAAATCAGTAACTGAAATCCTCTGTCGTTTACTCTAAGTGGAGGACTCAAACCACAGAGATGACACATTTCCTTTGTGTAACAACCCTACCATGACATGTTGGACGGGGAAGAACACCAACTTGCCCAAATTAGCTCTCAGAACAACAGGAAGTAACACAGGATGGGGGGGAAACTGTCTTTGGCAGCAGATATTCTCCTTTCATTGATTTTTATCTCCCAGGTCATCCTGTGCTCAGGTGGTTACCTCAGATGGTATCAGAAGCAGGGTCCCAGTGCACTCAAACCCACACAGTATTTAGTAGCTCTGTTGGTTTGTTTTGGAAGAGTTGAGCTAATGCTGGGGTGAAGCAGTGGTAGGTATTTAAAAGCACTTCAGATGTTCACAAGCTGCTCTTGGATTTGAGTTTTAATTGACTCTTCCTGGTAGAATTTTGCCTGCTGTGCTAGCTCTGGAGGCTTGCTGTGGGCACTGCCCAGTCTCCTAGAATTCAGAGAATCATTAAATGAGAACAGAGAGTTCTTAAATATTTCTCTGTTACCTCAGTGCTCTCTGGAAAGAGTGATTTTTGTAGGTGAATCCTCTGTACTACTCGGAGGACTGACCATGCTCCAGCAGGCATCGGAGGATGCTGCAGTAGGCCCCTCTGAGATCCTTTGAAAAAGTTGGGGTGGGGATGGTTAATTAGTCTTCATGAAGACTTCATGAAATAGCTGCTTTTTTTTCATACATAAAAACAGATCATGTGAATCTCTGAGTTGGTTAATAAGTTAGTTTGAGAGACTTTTACTTTCAAACAGACTCTGAGCTCTTCTCATGTAATCCAGTTTGGATCCAGTTGTTGCCCTGGTGGATTTTATTTTCCCTTTCAGTTGAATAAACCTCCTGTCTGTCTGGAGGCTGCTTGGCTGCAGCACTTCAAAGTGAAGCCGAGTTAAATCCCAAGTCAAGCTGCATCGTACTGGGCACCAAACTTGGCTGGAGTGTGAGCCATGCTGGAAGAGATGGGAGATGCCTTTGGCTGTAGCTTTGCCTCGGCAGTGTTTTGATAGCCAGGGTTTGGTAGAGCAGTGTGTGCCACACACTCCTCAGATGGTTATGATCTGAAATGCCAACCCAACCACCTCTGTCTTGTTTTCTTGCAGATTCAAGACTGGTCAGATCAATGGAGATTTACTGATCTACCATGTGCTACTGACTCTGAAGCCATATTATGCAAAGCCATACGAGATCGTGGTGGACCTCACCCACGCTGGCCCCAGTAACCGCTTTAAAACAGACTTTCTTTCCAAATGGTTTGTAGTTTTCCCAGGCTTTGCTTATGAAAATGTCTCAGCAGTTTTTATTTATAACTGTAACTCTTGGGTCAGAGAATACACCAAATACCATGAAAGGCTCTTGACAGGTTTGAAAGGCAGCAAAAGGCTTATTTTCATAGACTCTCCAGGGAAACTGGCAGAGCACATCGAACACGACCAGCAGAAACTCCCAGCAGCTACCTTGGCTTTGGAGGAAGACTTGAAAGTGTTTCACAATGCTCTCAAGCTGGCTCACAAAGACACCAAAGTGTCTATTAAAGTAAGTCCTTTGAATGCTGTTCCTAGTGAACTATTGTGTTTCTGTAGGGTTTGAATATGGGTTTACTTTTCAGTTCTGCCTCGAGGAGAAATCACAGCTGCATCTTTAGGCAGGATAAAATTTCACACATTGACCTCTGTGAAATTGGAAGCATCAGACCCTTCCCTCTGCGTTGGTAACAAGAGGTGCTGAACCATTTTTCTGTCCTCTTCCTAAGGTTGGGTCGACAGCTGTGCAGGTGACATCGGCAGAACGAACCAGAGTGCTGGGGCAGACGGTGTTCCTGAACGATATCTACTACGCCTCTGAGATCGAGGAGATCTGCCTGGTTGACGAGAACCAGTTCACCTTAACCATTGCCAACCAAGGCACCCCACTCACCTTCATGCACCAGGAGTGTGAGGCCATCGTGAGGTCCATCATTCACATACGGACGCGGTGGGAGCTGTCTCAGCCAGACTCCATCCCCCAGCACACGAAGATCCGTCCCAAGGACGTCCCTGGGACGCTGCTGAACATTGCGCTGCTCAACCTGGGAAGCTCAGACCCCAGTCTGCGGTACAGACCTTCCACACTGCTGTCAGCTCAGGCCACAGTGTCAGCTCTGCTCAGGCCGCAGTGCCAGCTCTCCTCGGGGCCTTCGTAGTGTTAGCAAATCTCTCTTGAACAAAACAATTTGTCTTTCATCACAGCTCCAAAAAATGGCCTTGCAGGGGGTTCAGCCTGGAGAAGAGAAGGCTTTGGGGAGGCCTCATAGTAGCCTCCCAGTACCTGAAGGGGGGCTGCAGGAGAGCTGGGGAGGGACTTTTTACAAGGGTGTGTGCAGTGATAGGATGAGAGGGAAGGGATTGAAGCTGGAAGAGGGGAGATTTAGACTGGGGATTAGGAAGAAATTCTTGACAGTGAGGGTGGGGAGACACTGGAACAGTTTGCCCAGGGAGGCTGTGGATGCCGCCTCCTCCCTGGAGGTGTTCAAGGCCAGGTTGGATGAGGCCTTGAGCAACCTGGGCTGGTGGGAGGTGTCCCTGCCCATGGCAGGGCAGTTGGAACTGGGTGATCTTTGAGGTCCCTTCCAACCCAGCCCATTCTCTGCTAAAGAAGGGCTTTCTGTCAGTGAGGGAAGGCATGCATGCTGTCAGGGTAACTGAAGCCCTGTAGGAAGCTTCATGGCTCTTCATGAAGAGAAATAATTTTGCTTAGCGATGAGTGTTTCTAACTGAACAGCATCAGTTCTGTTCTAACTCAAACAAGGACAGGAACATGGGATTATCATGGTTTTGAACTTCACGTTCAATAACCCTGGAGCTGTTGGACCTCGTCAGCCCCAGGCGAGGCTGGTTCAGTGGCATCCTCCTCCAGAGCCCCTGGCAATCTGTCCCAGCAGCTCAGGTGCCCATGGAAATATTCAGAATTTCCTGGAACTGCAAGCTGTTCTGGGAAGCCTGGGACAAGTCCTTCAAGCATGCTCTTTAAGCTCATCAACATTTGTTCAAAGCAAGTGGAGGAGAAATTCTCTACAGCAAATGTCATTGTCTGTGAATCCTAACTGGTGCAGGGAAGAAGCTGAGGATTTCAGTGTAATTTCAGACTTAGCAATATTGGTTTGATGTTGAAATGTCACTGCCACTCCTGTGATGCTTTATCTGATGGATGTGTTTTCAGATGGTGCACAAGGCAACTACTACAGCTCTCCTTGCTTGCTCTGTTCCAGGTCCGCCGCCTATAATCTCCTATGTGCCTTAACCTGTACCTTTAATTTAAAGATTGAGGGCCAGTTACTGGAAACTTCAGGTCTCTGCATTCCTGCCAACAACACTCTGTTTATTGTGTCCATCAGTAAGACTCTTGCAGCTAACGAACCACACCTCACCTTGGAGTTCCTGGAAGAGTGCATTTCTGGATTTAGCAAATCTAGTAAGTAGCAGTGGTGTCCCTTAATGCTAACCAGGGAGGGGAGAAGCTGCCGAGCTTAGTCAGCTGAGCTTCCTCATCTTACTGAGTCACAAAGTGCAAATGCTTCTAGAGCTGGTGTAGCTGTTTGCAAGACTACCCTTTTATATCTGCTTTTAATAATCAAACTGTGCAATAGTCTGAAGGAAGCCGTTTCCCAGGCTGGAAGGGCAGCTGGTGGAGCAGGAGCATTGCTTTTCACGTTTGGATGTGGCCTTTCCTTTCCCAGGAAGTGGATTTTTTTAATGAAGAAAGAAAGGCAACTAACTGCCTTTGGAATTAGAAGGTGAAAACAAGTTTTACTTGAGGCATCTCAGTTGTTTAGAGGATGAGCTTCAGGCAGAGGTCACAGAAGAAATTATTTCTTTCCTATCGGTGTGGATGGTTCTGTGCAGAGAGCACTTTGGATCCATCTCTGCCAGGCTGTTGTGAATCCACCAGAAGTAGAAGATATTGCAGGACAAAAACCAAAATCTGAGGTCCATGATGGTGAAGGTTGGAACTCTGGAATAGTTACAGGGCTCTTAGGTCATATCCAAATGAATCTTGTCAGATTGATGGTGTCTGTCAGTTGTAGACCTGCTTCCGTTGCACTACTTTTGTCATCCCTTCTCTCCAGGCATAGCACAGCTCAGCCTTCCCTGTCAGGGGCTGTTTGGAACGTGTTCTCCTGGTTGGAAAGAAACTGTCCAAAGCAGTTCCACCTAAGACTGAATGTCCACATCTTTGTGTCATATCTCTTAGTAAGACTTCTAGATGTCAGCATCTTGCAGGCATTTCTGGGGTGTCTTGCTCAGAGGGTCTCTCTGAAGCCTGTCTGCCCACACTTACTGACTCAGCTCTGATTGTTTTAGGCAATAAAAGGGAAAGGAGGGGTGCTCACACATAAATATTTACTCACAAATAGAGACTGGTGCTGACCCTGTGTTACAAGGTGAATGTTTCCTGTAGGTATTGAGCTGAAACACCTCTGTCTGGAGTATATGACCCCCTGGCTGTCCAACCTGGTCCGGTTCTGCAAGCACAACGACGACGCAAAGCGGCAGCGGGTCACAGCTATCCTTGATAAGCTGATCACCATGACAATTAATGAGAAGCAGATGTATCCTTCCATCCAGGCAAAGATCTGGGGAAGTCTTGGACAGGTAATAACTCTGCATTAACTATTGCAGCTTATTTATAAGCAGGATGTAGAGTTTTTAACCACTCTTAATGCAGAGAACTGAAGTGGATCTTGTCACGACCGAAGTACATGAGCTGTGGAGAGCAGTGTGCAAGTTCTGCAGCTTCCATTCCATAAAGTACTTCCTAAAGTCATTAGCAAATACTGGCTTCTAGGAATGTGTCCCTGGCTCTGAGAATTGAAATTTAAGTCTTTGTTCTTAGTAGTAATTATTTCATCAAACACCCCTCACCCCCACCCCCCCACCCCCCCCCCCAAAATGTGCAGGTACAGAGTGGGAAGAGCAAAGCAGGAGCATTCAGAGGTGTATCAGGCACCTGGCACTGGAAGAACTCTGCTCTTGTTCTGTTTGCAGCTGGCATTGGGCTTTTTTCCAAAAGGAGAACAAATCACTAAAATTGCTGCTTCAGGTTACAGGAGTTACACATCTTCAGCTGAAAAAGGAGTGACTGCTGACTCCAGAGAAAATGAAGTTTATCTGACTGATAACAAAGAATTATTTTTTGTCTCTAACAGATAACAGATCTCCTTGATGTAGTGCTGGACAGTTTCATCAAAACCAGTGCCACAGGGGGCTTAGGATCCATAAAAGCTGAGGTTATGGCAGACACAGCTGTAGCACTTGCTTCTGGAAATGTAAAGTTGGTTTCAAGCAAAGTGAGTCCCTTCTTTGCCTTCATTTCCTCTAATGTAATAATCCCACCCTCCACAATAATGTGCCACTGAGATGCTTTCTGACAGCTCGGTGCAGGCAGTACTGCAAAGCCCGTGATAAAAAGGGTTCCAGAGTAATTCCATTGTTACCTTGTGATGTCTCTACTGAAGCTGGGAGCTGTGCAGTAAAGCAGAGTGGTTGCTTTTCAGGTGATTGGGAGGATGTGTAAAATAATTGACAAGACCTGTCTGTCTCCGACTCCCACCCTGGAGCAGCACCTGATGTGGGATGATATTGCTATTCTAGCACGCTACATGCTGATGCTCTCCTTCAACAACTCTCTGGATGTGGCAGCACATCTCCCCTACCTCTTCCACGTGGTAACTTTACTGGTGGCCACTGGTCCCCTTTCTCTCAGAGCTTCCACTCACGGTCTCGTCATCAACATCATTCACTCTCTTTGCACTTGTTCGCAGCTCCACTTCAGCGGTAAGTTTTTGTTCAGCTGCTCAATTAAGCTGATTGCTTCATAGTTTGTTTAAGAAATATTTGAGCTGTCTTTCTCTCATTAAGCTGTTCTGAGAGTTTGAAGAGTCTGTGTTGTACTTCAGCCTGCATACAAATGAGAATGAGGATGTGATCTACAGCCAAGGGGTGGGGAGTTCCAGAGTGGCAGTCTGGTGCAGAGCAGTGCATAAAGGAAATAGTTTGTATAAGGGGGTTGAGAAAAAGAGAACCACCAGCAAGTTCCTGTAATGCAGAGAAAAGAGAAATCACATTGGTGCTAAAAGTGGCTGAGGTGCACCTTTTGAATGGTTGCATAATGTGCTAACAAAAATATCAACTGCTTGAGGGGATTGTGAAGCTGATAAAGCAGCTGTGTGCCTGCTGCTGGCGTTTAGCAGCCCTGAAATAATGGCTGTGGGTAAATAGGTAGCTGTCACCTGTCACCACAGAAGTGCTGCATAAAGCCAGGCTGGATTTTGTGCAGGAAAAAATGCCAAGTTTATGTAATCTGGTCTTTTTAAGAAAGCTCATTGTGTGCCTATATATATCAGCAGTGTGTGAATGCAGACAGGGATAGAGAGAGACATAGATAGAAGGCAAAGCTTTGCTGTGACGCAGGAGGGAGCGGCCAGCTCTCCTCTCTCAACAATCAATTTGAGGTACACCAAAAAGAACTGAAAGTTCAGGGTGGTAAAAATATTCAGTGCTAGTAGCAGGGCCATCATTTCCTTCTGATTCAAGTGGCTTTCTTCATTTGAGTGCCAGAGCCAGAAACAGAATTTGATTGCAGTTTGAACTTAGAGTGCTGTTGGCATTCCAGAGCAGGAACTCTCCAGGTTTCCATTTTCTGAATCAGTGTGAGGAGAAGTCTCACAGAACCATTTCTTTACCTGAGTTTCTTTCTACCTGTTTTTAGAACACATCTTCCTGGTGACTGGTGTCAGCAGTCTGTGCCGCAGCCCACAGCTGTAGCATACTCAGGGAGAGGTAGCAGGGCAAAGGCTGTTGGGTGTGCAGAGTGAGTTGGGGGCTGACCATCTGCTTTTGTACTCATGGGAGTGTTTAACATGTGGAGTGAATTGCAGTGCTTTAACTCTAATATGCAAATATTTATTCAACAGAGGAGACCAAGCAAGTTTTAAGGCTGAGCTTGACTGAGTTCTCTCTGCCCAAATTTTATTTGCTGTTTGGAATCAGCAAAGTGAAGTCAGCCGCAGTCATTGCCTTCCGATCCAGCTACCGTGACAGGTCCTTCTCCCCTGGCTCCTATGAGAGGGAGACTTTTGCACTGACTTCCTTGGAAACTGTCACTGAGGCTTTGTTGGAGATCATGGAGGTATGTGGCTCCAGAGAAACTGTCCTGGAGGGGAAATGGCACTGCTTGCACTTTGTACAGACAAGCAGTGCAGTGAGAGGCTTGTCCAAGATCACAGAATGGCTCAAATTGGAAGGGACCTCAGAGATATCTGCTTTAACCTCCTCACCCTGGGCAGGGACACCTCTCAACTAGACTTGGCTGCTCAAGGCCTCATCCTGCCTGGCCTTGAACACCCACAGGGAGGAGGAGGCATCAACAGCCTCCCTGGGCAGCCTATTCCAGAGTCTCACCACCCCTTTTAATGAAGAACCTCTTCCTCAGCTCCATTCTAACCCTGCTCTCTCTCAGCTTCAAACCATTCCCCCTTGTCCTGTCTCTAGACATCCTTATGAAAAGTCCCTCTGCAGCCTTCCTGCAGGATCCCTTCAGGCCTTTGAGGGTCTCTTCCACCCCAATGCAGTCTGTGACTCTGTGAGATCTGGTGACACATAGTTAGGTAGCTGACTCCTGAGAGCTAAACTCACTGCGCCTTCTGACTTTTAAAGCTCCTTGTCCTTAATGTCCCACGTGTTCAAACGCTGTCATTCTCCCTAGGCCTGTATGAGGGATATTCCCACCTGCAAGTGGCTGGACCAGTGGACTGAACTAGCTCAAAAGTAAGTCTCAGATCTCAAAACAGAGCCCCTGCCTGTGTCACGCACTGCAAGCTCTCAGCTGTTCCTTGCAGCCAGTGCTGTGTGGTTGGTTGTTCACTGGGCTGTGCTCCTCCCTGCAGGTTTGCATTCCAGTACAACCCCTCCCTGCAGCCCAGAGCCCTGGTGGTCTTTGGCTGCATAAGCAAACGAGTCTCCCATGGACAAATCAAACAAATCATCCGAATCCTCAGCAAGGTATTTGGTGCTGTCTCCTTCCCTTTGTGACTCATAAACTAGCTACTGTGCCTATTTTAAGCTTTATCTTCCCATCAAATATAGAGCTCAGCATAGACGTTTTTCTCCCAAGCATATTCTTTTATGGAGCTGATCAGAAATGCACCTTTTTGGAGGCCAGCCTTTTTCCCTTGCCATCAGTTTGCAGGCAGTAAATGTCAGCACTGCTGTGACCTCCATAGAGTAACAGTTGGGCTGAGTTTAAATTTGAGACTCTGATCCAGAAGTCAGAGTTAAAATAAATGAGATTTATTTTTTCTCTCTTCAGGCATTTAGCTGCATGCAGAGGATTCACAACTTTCTTTTTTGTGTAAAGGAAGTTCACAGTCTGATGTGTTGTAAATAAATACAATGAAGAGCAGGACATGCCCACAGGAGAACTTAGAAACAGAGGTGGTGACTTAAACTGCCTTGCTAATGGCATTCCCTGTTTCCTAAAGAAGGTTGTGCCCCGCAGCAAGTAAACTCTGTGCTCAGATGTTTTCCTTGAAGCATTTTGTTAGAGTTTTCTGGGCACAAGCTGTAACTGAGCAGCATTAGAATTGTCAAAGAGCTGTTCTCTACTGCTTGCACCCTGTCCTGCAGCCTCTTGTGGGGCTTTCAGCAAGGCAGAGCTCACTTCTCTGTCAATCCCCATTTGTAACGGCCCTTGGGTTAAAATGAGCTCAAGCCTTGTAAACTAATTGAGAGCAACAGTTATTGTTTAGAGCTTTCATCTTCTTTTTACAAAGCAAAGTCTAATTATGGTTGTACTTTTAACAACTTTCTCTCTTTTTCCCCCCTACAAAAAGGGACTTGAGAGCTGTTTAAAAGGCCCTGATAATTACAACAGCCAAGTTCTAATAGAAGCTACAGTTATAGCACTCACCAAGCTGCAGCCTCTTCTTAATAAGGTAAACAAATGGATGTGTAGAGTAAGCAGAGAACATATTTTGTAAATTAAAATGGTAGTGGTGGCTATAGGCTCAAAAATCGAAGTGTGGTGGTGTCTGGGGTTCACACTTGGCTGCTCTGACTCATGCTCAGAGGTAGCACATATGGGAGATATGTCAGAGATATGTGCAAAGGCTTTAAAGATGCTTTGGAATGTTCTGTTCTGCTTCATCAAACTGGGCCACTGCAGTGCAGGCAAGGGCCATCCCCCAGCCTGTCTCCCTGCTTTCCAGAAGATCTGCACGTTTTCCTTGGCTTCCCAACGTGTGATTGCTGAGATGCCTTTCAGGTCAAGGCTTGTGGTAAACATGAGGCTTATCTGCTGTGCTATGAACTCAGCCATCTGCATGGGACTTTCAAGTTCATTATTTGAGCAGCATACCAATAGGTGCAGCAGTAATGAGGAGCCTCCTCTAGCCACTGGTAATGAATAGGATTCCAGCATTTGGTTTGGGCATGAAATTGCTTGGCTAGTTGTACCTGCAGAGCTGTGACCCCTTTCCAACATCTGCTCACCAACTGACAACAAAAGACACATTTCTCTTCAGGCTGGGGTAGGGCAAAATGTGTCTGACAGTTTTGTGAGCAAGGGAAGGAACAAGAGAGAGAAGGAATTGTCTTGGAAGGGGAAAAAGTGCATGAGGACTGCAGGTTCACGTAAAGATCTTGCTGGAATGGATGTGGTTGAGGTCAGACCCTGCTAGAGGGTTCCTTGTGGTGCCTGCACACAGCCATGTGGCAGTCCTCTTGGTCTCTCCTTTATAGAACTGACCTGAAAGTGCACTGCTGGCTGCTTCTCTTTCCCTCCAGGACTCCCCTATGCACAAGGCTCTCTTTTGGGTAGCGATGGCAGTGCTGCAGCTGGATGAGGTGAACTTGTACTCAGCAGGCACAGCACTGCTGGAGCAGAATCTGCACACCTTGGACAGCCTGAGGGTCTTCAACGACAAGGTGAGCTGTTAGCAGGCAGCTCTGGCTCACCCTTGGCTCATGTCAGGTGGTAGAGCTGGTAAAAAAGGGGAAAAAATAATGATCCACCTTCATGGGCACTAGGTAAGCAACTAAAGCTGAAATTAGATTTAGAAACTTGGGTGGTATCAATATGGGTAGTACCAACAGTAAAACTAAGAAGTGGAGATGAAGCTTTTCTTCCTCTGTTCTAAACTGGAGCAGAAGTGTGTGCTTGTGTCCTGCTCAAGAGAGGGTTTGGTACTTTCATGGAAGCTTCTTAAAATAACTGGTTCATCACTCTTGCAAAACCAACCTCGAGATCTGATGAGTAACCTTCACTGAAGTGCTCGTGTGCTTCATTTTTTCTGGCTCAGAGCCCAGAAGAGGTGTTCATGGAGATCAGGAGACCACTGGAATGGCACTGCAAGCAGATGGATCATTTCGTTGGGCTAAACTTCAACTCCAACTTTAACTTTGCACTAGTGGGACACCTCCTGAAAGGTAGGAACACACCTTGCTGTTTGGTTTAGGTGAACGCTCTCAACTCAGAAAGGATGAAGGGGAAAAAAGTGGGTGGTGGATTTTAAGTAACTTGGGTTACAAAGTTGATGCAGAGTTAAATGTTCTTTGACTGCAGCGCTTTGCCAGGGTTCCTTCCTGCAAGTGCTGTGAGGGTCCTTAGAGCTAATGGTGCAAATCCTTCAGTCGTGGGATGTGTGCAGCAGTTCTTGCTCCAAACGTGCCCTCTTCTGTGTGTGCCTGCCTGTGTCCAGGCTCCCTGTTGCTTTAAGGAGGCTGATATGAGATCACAGATAAAATATATCCACAGGCATTTGAGATGATGAGATTGAGGGGCGAAGGGACAGAGAAAAATAGTCTTGAATGTGCAGTTTCTGTTAGCATTGTGCTTCCTTACCCTTCCTTTGAAGTGTCCTGAGAAGGTACTGAGAAATACCTGGAAAGATTTGCAAAATCTTCATAAGCATTCACTCAAAGATTAAATGCAGTATTTGATTTCTTAATCTCATTTCTTAGGGTACAGGCATCCTTCTCCTACCACTGTAGCAAGAACAGTGAGGATTTTACATACACTACTGGCTCTGGTTAACAAACACAGGAACTGTGACAAGTTTGAGGTGAACACCCAGAGCGTGGCTTACCTGGCAGGTAAACACACACAGAGCCTTCTGCATTTCTGCTAGCTGAAAAGAAATGGACTCTTGTGGGAATTCTCAGGGGGTTAGGTAGGTAAAATTGTACCAAGGTGAAGGAAACTTGTAGCCGGAGATGGACAAGAGTCTGGGGTCCATCCTGGAAAGCTGTTTGTGGCCTGAAGACATCAGCGCAGTGCAGGAGCTGCTATGCAGCTTGGAAAGGCTTTAGGGAGGGTGAAGGTTTCTTGCTTTCAGTCCTGGTCTGTGCCATGGAGTATTCCAACTTGCAGTGGCCTGGCAGTGGCAGCTGTGACCGTGGGAGGGCAGAGGTTTAGCTGGGGGGTTGTGACTGGGTGGGGAGTAGAAATCTTTTAATGCCCTGCTTCAAATCTGTGCTTCTCGGTAAGGTGTGATTGCATCTCCTTGGTGCTCTGTGTAAAAGGCAGTGGTTGAAGGGGTTGGGGTGCTGCTGGCACTGCTCAGTGTGCTCTGCTGTGGAAAACTTCTCTTGGCTCTCTTTGTGTTTTTAGCTCTGCTGACAGTGTCTGAGGAAGTCCGAAGCCGCTGCAGCCTGAAGCACAGGAAGTCTCTCTTGCTGACAGATGTTTCAGTGGAGAATGTTCCTATGGATACATATCCCATCCATCACAGTGACACTAGCTATAGGTTGGTTGTCTGACTTTCAGAGAGATTATCCAAATTTCAGTGGCTGTTGCCTGTAGTGAGTTACCCAAAGGTAACCTGTGGTGTGTTGACAACTGAACCCCACGTTCCTGAAGCTTAGGTAGTGCTGGTACTGCTTCCAGACCAATGTGTTCAGGGTACCAAATCCCTGCAGATTTAATTTTGAGATTCCCTAAAGCTATTTCAGGGCTTAACTGCTTTGGAGGATGTTCAGGTTTTTTGCTAACATCCTTCTACAAGACCTAATTTCATCTCATTTTTCATTTAGATTTTTAGAAGAAAATTTTGTTTGACTTTTTAAGAGCTCCAGGGCATGTCCTGAGTAATCACTTGGTTCATGTCAGTGGAAAATCTTGACACCTTAGAGCCTGTCTACAGGCAGCCACAGAGAGAAGCTTCAAAATCAACCTGGAAGTGGGGAGCCAGCTTCTCTCAGTAGGGAGCACTCCACTCAGTATCTCTTATTAGCATCCTGTTTGAAGTAGCTGATTATAAAAGACCTTCCATCTTGCCTCATAGGCTGATTTGCTTTGTGTTCTTCTCATGGCTTTATTTTTCCTCTCTTCAGCATTACATTGATATCAGATTGTTAGTTTCCAGTAGCTCAGGCATTTTTGGAAGCAAAGCAATCACCATTTCTTAACCTGTGTTTGGGGGAGATGAACCTGTGAGGAAGGATGGGTTTAATAAAGGATAGTGTGGCTAGTTGAAAAAAGAAAACAAACTTATGCCTAAATGTGCACAGTCTAAAAGATTTTCTTAATTTAATTTCTCTGCACTTTCAGGACACTAAAGGAAAACCAACCCTGGTCATCACCAAAGGGGTCAGACAGACTGGCTGCCAGTTACCCGACAGTGGGACAGATAAGCCCTCGAACACGAAAATCCATGAGTTTGGATATGGGGCAGCCTTCACAAGCCAACACTAAAAAGCTTCTAGGTTATTAAAATAACTAATTTACTAATTTGTCTACAGAATACCCCAGGAAGTGTTACTGGAGAAAAAGTACTGCTTGAGTTTGTTCTGACGTTAAGTGCTTGTTCCTGACTCAGGGGGATTCCTACAGCAATCAAGTGCCAGAGCACTGTACAGTTTGAGAGGACCAACTCAGTTCTTTTGTTCACAGAGTGGGGGAAGCAGGAGTGGCACTCAAAATGTGCATGTTGAAGTGGAGAAAAAGGGAGAAAAAAGGGAAGGAAAAAAGATATTGCAGATCCTAAAGATCCGTGGTGTGAATTTTCTGCCACCAGCCCTTTCAGCAAAGCCAAGAAGCTGACTCCCCTAGCTTAGCTACTCTGTTGAGTGCTCAACCTTTCACTAGAAGAGGTGGTCCCAAAACATTTCAGATGTTTTGTAAGCAATCTGATTTTTATTCATGGCTTCTCAGTGCATCACCTTTACAAGCAAAGTCTTAATATCAGAGAACCAGGCTGAGTTGCTTGGCACGACCTGTGGGTACCCTTTGCATCGTGCGAGTGGCTGGGAGGAGGAGAGGCATTTCTTTCATGACAACCCTCTGACTGCTTCCCTTTCAGTAACCCCATTTTGGCATGTTGATTGGATGTGCTGTGTTGACCAGGAGCCCATAGCATGCCCCACAGCTTCCATCCTGGAATCAGCTGCATGCTTTCCTCATACCTATTGTGAAGCATTTTGGAGCCCGTGATGGAGAGCGGCATGGTGTGATCGTATTTTTCTCTGCCATCCCTGAAAAGGGTGAAAATGTCCCCAGATTCCTCTCAAGAGGTTGTAGATAGGAGAGGAACTTGACCAGAAAAATCAGGAGAGGAAAAAACAAAAAACTAAACTATGGATGAAGGTTTAATGTTTTTTTTAATTGCCTGATAAATTGTTTTTAGGTACAAGGAAAAGTTTTGACCATTTGATATCGGACACAAAGGCTCCTAAAAGGCAAGACATGGAATCTGGAATCACAACGCCTCCCAAAATGAGGAGAGTAGCCGAAAATGATTATGAAATGGGTGAGAAACAGGACTGACATTTTAAGAATCATGCTAATTCTGAAGGCTTCTTTCTAAATTCAATGTTTATTTGCCTAGGTTACTCCAAGGTAAGGGAGAAACATCTTTCCTAAAGGTGGCTTCTGGAGAGCGCAGGCTTTTGTGTCACTGGCAGCTGAGGTTTGAGTAGGAGTTGCTCAGTGTGCAGATGCAGAGCAAGGGGCAGCTCTGAAGTACTGCACAGAGGAATGAGATGAAAGAAAGAAATTTGGCTTTTTCTAAGCTGCTGAGCCAGAGCTGCAGATTTCTGCAGGAGATGGAACGTGCCGTAATGCCTCGAATGCCTCTCTTCATCTTCTCCCACATCTGCTTCCTGTGCCCCCACCCCCAATTACAATGCAAGACCAGGGTTCTTCTGGTGTGTCTGATGTCAGCCTGCTGCCTGACCCTCAATTTGGAACCTACCACCCCTGGGCCTGTATTTCACTAAAGAGGAAATTGGGGTTGTTGTTTGCCATCTGATGACACATCCCATGTACCGGCCTAGCACTGCAAGTAGTATTACAGCCTAGTTGCTGCTTTTCTACTTGGGAAGGGCTGGTGACCTCTGAAAGTTGCATCTGACTGAGTTTGTTGTGTGAGAGCTGATTTGGTTTGGGGTTACTCTGCTCTGGATGAGTTGCTCTTCTTTGTCTGGCAGAAACCCAGAGGATATCACCGCAGCAGCACCCACACCTCCGGAAAGTTTCTGTTTCTGAGTCAAATGTCCTCCTGGACGAAGAAGTTCTGACTGACCCCAAAATTCAAGCACTGCTGCTTACAGTTCTTGTAAGCTTTCTTTCTGTGTATTGTCTGTCATGCCCTGGAATCCTTCCATCTTGAGGAAAGAAGCCCCACACCTTCCCTGCAGCGTTTCTGGATCGCTGGGCTGCGCAAGGCTCTTCCCTCGTTGCTGTTCTCCCAGCTTTATGGGAAGCACTTCTAGGAACCTATCTCAATGCTTTTGGAGAGCAAATACTCCATTTGCATTGCTCTGTGTTGTTTTGTAGAACCTGCCCAACCACTGCCCCTTTTTTCCCTAGCAGCTCTTTATCACAAACTGGTTGTGTATAATCACAGGCTACTGATGTATTCTACTTTAAAGGCTCCAAAGTACAAACTAATCATTCAGTTTAAAAGTGATTCCCTACTAATAGAGGTACAGTAACAGAGCTACCGTGCAGTGACTGTCCCTGATACCATCCAGGAAGGTTCAGTTGCCCACTTTTGTCCAAAAATAGCTAAATTTTCTACCCAGAGAGCAGCTTTTGCCAGCTGCTTTTCTTGTTTCCCTCATACACCAATTACCTGGATTCCATATCCAGAGGATCTAAGGGAGTCTTTTGTACTGCTGCTTTCTGCTATTCAGAAATGCCTAAACCTGACCTAGGAGGAGGGCAGAAGCCTTTATCTCCTGCAGGTAGCTGAGCAGGCTGCTAACTGCCCCCTTTGCGTTGTGACAGGCGACCTTAGTGAAGTACACTACAGACGAGTTCGACCAGAGGATCCTCTATGAGTACTTAGCAGAAGCCAGTGTTGTCTTCCCAAAGGTCTTTCCTGTTGTGTAAGTAGCTACAGCTCTCTTTATGAAGAATCTGTACTTGCTCCTTCCTTTAAAAGCTCCCTGGACCAGGACAAGCATGTGCAAGGTAATTCCTCATTTGCAGGTTGCTAGCTGCAGCCTGCCTGTGGCTTGGTGAGACAAACTGTCCATGGCAGCTGGAGAAGTGTCCTTTTTCCCTCTGGCAGATGAACCTGATGGCCTTACTAGAGCAGGCACTCTCAGCCCAGGGCTGCAGATGGTCCTCAGAAGCACTTCCCAGCATCAGCTCTGCAGGCTGGCAGAGCGTGGGAGAGCTCAGCGCTGCTGTTGGGAGCCTGGCACTGCAGCCAGCACTTCTGCAGAGCTGGCAGTGCCACTGCTGCCACTGCTCTGCTCTACTGACTGAGCACAGCTCTGCCACTTGGTCCTGCAGGGACTCAGGTGGCTCTTGCTACATTCTGCACTGAGAGAGTCACTGTGCCCTGCCTCTTCAGTGTCATCTGCTCCCAGACTTGGGTTTTTAAATCAGTGCCCCAGGTGCCTCTCAGAAGGGAGCTAAAGCAGAGTTCACAATACTCTCTGGGTGTATTTCTGTAGAGATCTGCTGAAAGCAGCATTTGCTGGGGTCAGTGTGTGTAAGGGAACCCAGCTACCAGAAACTGATCAGAGTTTTCAAGCTGATCTGAGTGTGGTTTAGAAATAATGTTACCAGGGACTGGCTTGAGAAAGCAATGAGCACAGCAGCCACAAGGCTGTGAGTTACAGAAACCTCAGCTGAGCACCTGGCATTTGGGTGAAAACCCAGCACACAGGAGGCCTGCAGGGCAGCTCATCTGAACACTTCTCCTGCAAGTTTAAAAAGCTGCTTTGAAATTCCAGCTCTGACATGCACACAAACCCAGGGAATACTCTCTTTTGGATCAAAATAATTCAGCTATTAGCAACTCGAAGCGCTGGCGGAGTGCTCAAAGGGCTCGTGGGGTGCGTGCACTTTGTTGATGCACTCCTGGGCGCATCCAGGACTTGTCTTCTAAAATCACTGAGATTGTGAAAGTCCACCTGGAGTGCTGCTTGCTGGAGTCAGCTGGGAACTGCAGCTTTCTTTCATGAATAAAAGCTAAGGCACTTCTCTTTTCTTCAGGCATAACTTATTGGATTCCAAGATCAATACCCTCTTATCGCTGTGCCAGGATCCAAATCTGCTGAATCCAATCCATGGGATTGTGCAGAGCGTTGTCTACCACGAAGAGTCTCCACCCCAGTACCAAACTTCTTACCTGCAGAGTAAATATTTTTCCATTTGTTTACAACCTGCTGTATTTTCAGTCAGATTCACTCCTGGGAACGTTTCAGAACTGCAGCCCTAATAGTCAGTGCCTTGTGTGGCATCCCTCCAGCTCCCTGTACCCAGGTGAACATAAAATTCTGTGTGGTAAAAAACAGCACTGGTGAGGATTTTAGAGCTGCTTGCTGCAGTTGTGCACCAGGTAGTCAAAGTAGGAAACCATCTGTGTGAGGGAACAAGCTGGAACTGAGGATTCTGATTCCACCAGCCCATTTAAAGCCATACAAACCAGGAGTGGTGGTGATGAAGGATGAGCTTTAACCTTCTAAGTTAGGAGTTGCTTTAATCATCGGTAGATTCCATGGAGTGATGTTTGGTTTGCAGTGCCCAAGCTCACCTTCATGGGACCCTTGGACACTGCACACATAAAGATTGGTGGTTTGTGGCCCTTAATCAAAAGCTTTCAAGGAAGATCCATAAGAAACAGAAAATAGTGGAGAAGAACTTGAGGTTGATGCCACGAGCTGTGTTTTCACCTGCTGGATTTACCTTTTACAGCCCCATCAAGACTCTCCTGTATGGCTGTTCTGAGATGTTGATGTTGTTACAGCTTCTGTATTTCATGGACAGGTTAAAATGCCTTCATTTTGTCACACCTGCTCTGCACAAAGCTTAGTGCTGCATCTCCAAACCAAGCCCCTTCATTTCCATGCCTAACTCAGTCCAAGTGCTACGTGCAGAAAGGGCACTTGGTGGTTGCTTTCTGTCAGTTGAGAACTGTGTCTTGGTGGTAACCTTCAGTTTGTTGTTGCAGGCTTTGGATTTAATGGGCTGTGGAGGTTTGCTGGCCCATTTTCAAAGGTAAGAACCATGCTTGTGAGTTCCTGAGTGCTTTGCCTTCACTCTCTGGGTAAAGCACATCTGTGCTCCAGGAAAGGTGCAGATAAATGACAAATCACGGGATATAAGTAATGTAAGGCTCACTGCTACAGCTGGGTTTGAGCCTGCATAGGCTCAGGAGGGCCATGTTTCCAAGGCTGGGTAAAGCAGTCAGCTCTGTGGGTGCCTTTTTACAGAGCCCCAGGACACACAGTGTCATTCAGGAAGTCTTCAGTTCATTAGGTGTCTGAGAGTGAAAAGGGTGAGTTTAAGAGTGGTGATTCCATAGGTTAATGTTAGAACAGAACAAATGCATCAAGCACTGACCATCTGCACTGCCATTTGCTCCCTCCAGTCACTGCCAGCAGCACTGGTGGCAGAGCAGGCAGGGTGTTGGGCTTTGGGGCACAGGCAGGGCTGTTGGGGCAGGGGCAGGTGGCTGTGGCAGTTCTCGGGGGGGGGGGACAGCCACTCCTCTCTGACCTTCTGCTTCCAGGCACTGTTGAAATTGCACCTGCATGTGGTCTTTAATTGCAGACTGGTCTGGAAAAGACCCCAACTCAGTCTGTATGGATACATGAAAAGCTTGTCCCATTCTTGGGCAGAAGCAGGGTGATAACAGAGCTCTGAGTCCTGGGGCAAAGCTCAAACTGGCAGAAAAGGAGGAAGAGCAGAACCAATCTTTTATTTTTTTTTTCCTCATCACCCACAGCAAACCCAAATCCCAGACTATGCTGAGCTCATAGTGAAGTTCCTTGATGCCTTGATTGACACATACTTGCCTGGAATCGATGAGGAGACCAGTGAAGAATCTCTGCTGACTCCCACATCTCCATACCCTCCTGCAGTGCAGAGCCAGCTCAGCATTACTGCTAACCTTAACCTCTCCAATTCCATGACCTCGCTTGCAACCTCCCAGCACTCCCCAGGTCAGTAGCTGGTTGAGTCCAGCAGAGGTAAAGGCTGGGGGAACTGGCTGGGTTTGTAGCTGGGCACAGCCCTGCTGTCCCCTCAGATGTGTTTGTGCATCAGACTTCACTGCATTCCTGACTCCAATGAGTATTAAACTGTTTCCTAAGCTGCCAGGCTGGTATTTGAGGAGCTGGGCTGTGTCCAGCACTGAAGCTGTCTCTTCCAAGTCATAAAGCATGAAGGAAATAGCATTAAGGGCATCAGGACCAGTAACAGCTGCATCTTAATATGGAAGACAGGCAGCAGTAGAGCCTTGAACACTAATAAATACAACTATGTCATCATGGTGTTCTGCAAGGAGAGTCCTGCCTCCCTGGGCACCACCAGGCAGACAAAGAATCCAGAGCTGACTCAGTTTCAGTGGACTAAATGAGTTAAGGCCACTGCTCATCTGGGCAGCATCATACAGAGGTCATGCTAACCCTAGAGAAAATAGATTGTTAGCTATGTGCAGAGTGCTGGGGCAGTTCAGGCTGTTGTGTTGCCAGGAACATGCTAGTGGGAAAGTGGAGGGGTTCAAAAAGAACAACCATCAAAGGCAGTAAATGGACACAAGCCCCACATTCCTTCTGGCCTGGGGAGGAGGGAAGTGCAGGGAGATGCAGGGGTTACACTGGACAGCATTTGAAGTGCAGGGAGATGCAGGGGGACAGCATTACACTGGACAGCATAAGAAGTGCAGGGAGATGCAGGGGTTACACTGGACAGCATAAGAAGTGCAGGGAGATGCAGGGGTTACACTGGACAGCATTTGAAGTGCAGGGAGATGCAGGGGTTACACTGGACAGCATAAGAAGTGCAGGGAGATGCAGGGGTTACACTGGACAGCATAAGAAGTGCAGGGAGATGCAGGGGTTACACAGGACAGCATTTGAAGTGCAGGGAGATGCAGGGGTTACACAGGACAGCATTTGAAGTGCAGGGAGATGCAGGGGTTACACTGGACAGCATAAAATTTCAGGATGAAAAGTGAGAAGGAAAAAAAAGAGCAGCAATTGTGCAGTGTAGCAGATGAAGCCTAAGCTAGAGGATATCAAACATGGGAGGAAAACAGAATTTATGTCAAAGAAATCTGCATGAAGATTCTTCTGGAAGTGATCTTTGGATTAGTGTCTCAGAGAGCAAGGAGGTGCTCTGCTCTTACAGCTCCTAAGTGGTGATTTAGCCGTTGCAGTTCTGAGCAGCAGGGGCAGTCAGCCGCTGCAGGCTGCTTGGTTTCTATCTGCTGGGAGGCTTGGAGCCCTTCCCCTGCAGGTGCAGCAGGTACAGAGGGGTTTGGGATTCTTCATTCTCTCATCCCCTGGTTTCTGCTAGGCTGCACCTGGCTCTGTTGCAGAAATCTGCTCTTCCAGGTGCTGCTTGCTCACAGGTGCTGTGTGTGTTTGGTTCAGTGTGATGAACATTGCAGGGCTGCAGCAGAGCCCTGGCTGTGTGGTGATTTCCTTTCGCATTTCACACAGTGATTGCAGCTCACTTCTTTTCTACAGTGAGAAGCCAGCTGAAGTTGTTTAGATGTGGGGAGATCACCTCCTTGGAATACTGATGCTGAGGTCTAGAATTACATTTCAAGATGCTTTGTCAGCCCAAGTACAATCCAAACAAGATTTGCTTTCCAGTTTCCTGCCAATTGCAGATGATGTATTACCTAATGTTCTCCTAAGTGAGGAGAGAAGGTGGGAAGCAGGCTTTCCACAGTTGTTACCTCTTCTGCTGCTTTCTTAGCAGCACTTCTAGCCTACGGGAGACAGTTCCTGTGATTGTTTCCTTGGTTTGTAGTCCTGAGTCCTGGCCTGGAAGGGTCTCCCATCTGATCTGAGCAACAAGAATGGGTAACAGTTGAGTGTGAGGACACTTCAGAGGCTTTTACTTAGTACTTTCCAGTGTCCATTACCTGTCATGGCTGTGTCATCTCCATCCTGCACATGGAAACACTGCTGCCCAAAGCCCCCAGGTAGCACTGCTGCAGGTAGCACCCCAGGCTATGGAGAAGGAGAAGGAGGTGATGGAAACTTCCTTACTTAATACACAGCTTGCTTGCTGCTGGTGTTAAAGTAGGGACCTTGTGGGGCAGCATCTTTCCATTCAGAATAAAGCATCAGTGGCAGCTCCAGCATCCCAGTGCTTTCTTGCAGGGATGAAGTGATGGTGCAGGACTGGGCCCTTCACTAGCAAGAGAAGCATTTTGCTGAGTGAATGCCTCCCTTCCTCCTGCCTCACTTTCTATTCCTTCTTCCTTTGTTAGCTAAGAGGAAGGAATTAATCCTGCTCTTCAAAGATGTCTTTCAAGTGCTCTGCAAACAGATGGCCTTTGCCAGGCACTGGGTAAGAGCCAGCTCTGGTGGAGCTGGGGAACTTCTTCAGCAGACTGTGGGCCTGTCCTGGTGCAGGCACAGAGGTGTGATGCTAAGGGACATGGTTTAGCACCAGGCTGGGTAGTTAGGTGGTGGTTGGACTTGATGATCTTAGAGGTCTTTTCAACTGAAATGATTCTGCTCATGACACTGTGCTGCATGGTTTGCTTGGAAATCAAATCCTAGGAGACTCTTCTGAGGGCCAGGAGGTCACCAAGGGTTCCAGTTTTCAGCCTTCCTCGGTTCCCAGTGAGTCTGAAGCAGCCTTTAGAGATCAGTACCTCCTGAAGGCCTTGTGCTCAGTGTTTCACCTCAGCAGTCCTTGTTTCCCCATTATCTCTGACTGTTTGGCAGTGTCTTGCCTGTCTCCTGGAGCAGTCTTGTTTCACTCCAGTAATCTGAATGCCAAGGTCTGGGGCTTGGTCAGGGGATCTCCAGCTTTCTCCAGGTGTGGGCCAAGGCACAATGTGGAGCTTTTCATTCTGCTCCCTCACCCCAGCCTTGTTGCATTGCTCCACTTCAGCCAGCAGTGTCAGTGCTTTCAGCTGGCAGGTTAACCACTGCAGCTCTGCAGGAAGCAGGCTTTGCTTGTTAAGCTGTTTGCTTGTATTGAAAATGGCATTGGGCCTCTGGCACTTGGTGGACTCCTTAGCTGCAGAGACTAATTTTGCCTTCTCATGGACTGTGCCTAGAGCTGTGTGAGGTCATTGCTGGACGCTGCAGACAGGAGTGAGGGGACGAGGTACGGAGGTGAAAGATCTCGTGTCTGCCAAGGCAAAAGTCATTGGTGAAAGAATGACAGAAGATGAGCAAGGGTGGGCCACAGGGTTTCCTGAAGCAGCCAGGCAGCTGTGGGAATAAGAAGGGTTGTAGCTCTCCTACCCACTGGCTCTGGTGTGAGAACTGAGAGCAGAAGCACCTATGCAGCAGTGTTGAGTTACTTCACCACACTGAGTTCATGAAAGGCTTTCAGCCAAGGGACTTTTTTATTATGGTTCCAAATAGCTTAAGTTGCAGATACATGAAAACAATTTTCTTGCCTCTGGAAAGAACCAGGTGAGATCACTGTTTAGAAATGTTTTGTCTGTCACCATCTCTTCTCCTTTTCCTCCCCTTCCCCTTGTCCTGGACATGAGTCACTTACATTTTCTCTTTCATTCTGTCTGTGAAGCTTCTCTGCCTTGCTCTAAATCTGCAGTTTTCATGCAGCATCCTCATCAAGGTACATTCTACTTTCATCATATTTGCACGAAATGCTGCTTTGGTCTGCTTTAGGGTTGGGCTTGTGGCATGAGAATTGGTTTACTGACCCTTTTGACACAGGAATGGCTGCAGTGTAAGTGCTAAGCTCTTGCATTTCTTGTGTGGTGCTAATATCTGGTAGGGCAGGCAAAGAAAGTCCCATCCCTAGGGGCAGATAAACTCAGAGACAGAGAAGTGGATGCTTGGGATGTGAAATTGCTCTGCTGCAGGTGTTAAGCTGAAATGAAGAACTATTTTGTGTGAGCTTTTTACAGTCACTGGAAGTCGGCTTTAGCTTGAGTTACACACCCTGGAAAGACACAGGAGTTCTTGGGACTGCACTGCAGCAGCCAGGAGCTCCATGAAGTGGGAACTCAACACCATTTGATTCCTGCTTCTCTATGGAGAAGTAAGAAAAATCTGCAGATGAGGTGTTTTTCGTGTTTTTCCCTCACACCCGTGGGCTTTGCTTCCTATTCTCATCCTGGTTTGTGGTTTTTGTAGGCTCACACCCCCACAGGGAGAGGAAGGATGATGTAGCCTGCAGCCAGCTGCTGGCTGGAGGTCTGAAGCTGTCCCTGTCCGTGTGTGAAATGCAGAGTGTGTCCCGTGGCCTTGCTGCTGCCAGCCAGAGTCAGCTGCTTGCAGGAGTGAGGCAGAACTGTGGGAGATGCCATTCACAGTAACAGGATTTGGTTCTAACCTTTTTAGTCACTCTCAGGCCTCCTACTTTTGGCTGCTGGTCGTGCTTCCAGCCTCTTGCACAAGCAACACCCTCCCTGCTGCTGGTTCCAGGCAGGCCAAGCGGCGAGCGTGGTGCTGAGCACACGTCAGATGCTGGCTGTGGTGCAGGAATGATGTGACAGCTACCCAGGGAGATTGCTGCAGCAATGATTAACTCCTCACAGCCTCAGCAGAGAAGTCATCATTGGTTGGAAGCATGTCTGTGTCAGGCAGCAGCCTCAGCTTTTGCATCTCCAGCCTGTCCCTGAAGCTGATGGAGTGGCGGCCGGGACCCCCAGCCCATCGTGCCAGCATGAAGGGCAGGCTGCAGCAGTTTGGGTTTGAGCTTTGTTTGATGTGATTCTTCCAGCAAAATGGAGCAGAGTTTCCTTGCCCTGCAGAGAACACTTCTCAGAGAAGTGTCTGCACTTGGCTGGGATCCTGTCTGGTTCATCTCCCCTCCACAAGCCTCCTGCTGCCTTTGCTGGAGCTGCACCTGGGCAGCAGCAGTTCTTGGCTGCTTTTACTGAGCTCTGGTTGTGAGCCCAGATTCAGTGCAGAGGGGGTTTGTAGGTACCTGAATCCACATCTCTGGTAGCAGGGATCAGCCTCTGCCATGGTGGCAGAATTCTGCAGGCTTAGAAGTCCTTCCTCACTCCACCATTCCCCTCTTTGATGGCAACCCCTGGGTTCTGGCTGGAAGAAGCCCACAGGTTTGGCAGTCTGCCAGCTCCTCCTCCTAGAGGATGCAAAAAGCAGAAGCTATTTGAGTCAGACTCCTTCATTTGCTCAATCTTCTCAAAACTAGAGTCAGGAAGGGCTCTGTGGCCTGGAAGAGTTGAGTGTAGCAGGTACAGATGCTGGTGTGAGTGCTCTGAGAACAGAGGGGAGCCTTCATCTGCCCTGTGAGCATCTCTCTGCTATTTCCCATACTAAAGGAAATTCCCATTTCAGTTCCCAGAGCTGGCTGGGGGAGCTCAAGGAGCAGTTCGTACCCCTGGCTGCTCTCATGCTGTTGTAGGAAAGTAAAGCTAGAGACAGATCAGCCAGCACCTGCAGGCCAAGGTGTTTGGTCTCTTGCTGCTAAGAGAGATTAAACTAACAGCAGATTCAACCTGCAGCTTGAATGGGGAAGAAAAGATGATTTGAAGAAGTCGTGCTGGGATGTGGTGAGCTCTGCGCAGCTGAGCACACTGCTGGGTGTGAACAGGGCCCTCGCTTCAGCACATGGAGGTGATTTTTCTGGTCAGAGTCGGGGCTCTCAGTGAACCCCAGGATGTACATCTGCTCCCCAGAACATTTTTCATACTGCAATGAAATAGCTGTGTCAGATTTCTTACTTGTGAGGCACCATGGGCAGGAGAATTGTGTTCCATCTGGGCCTGCCTGGGCTAGGGTTGATTCTCTTCACAGCAGCTGGCATGGGCACATGTTTTCGATTTGGGATCAAACTGGTGCTGAGCAGCATTTGTGCTGGGCAGGAGCTGCCCTGGCCCTCGTTCAGCCCCTGGAGAATAGATAGAAGTGGGCAGGTGGCTGGGGGGCGGGGGGCAGCTGGCCAGTGACCCCGACTGGGTGCCAGGCAGCAAGCTGCTGAGTGAGGGAGAGGGGAAGGAGGTGCTGGGGGATCAGGAATCTCCTGCCTGGGGGCTGGCTGGGTGTGGGTCTGCCCGTGGGGCTGCTGAGCCGTTTGCATCACTTGGTTTGTTTCGTTTCCTTGCTTCTTCCACAACCCTTCACCACGGCTTTTATTCTAACCACTACACCCGGGGCTTTCTTGCTGTTACTCTTCCTTTCCTCTCCCCCTGCCCCACTGGGGGTGGTGGGGAATGACCGAGCAGCTCTCTGGTGCCTCCCTTTGTCATGGCCTTCAGCCTCCACCAGGAGCGCTCAGTCCTGTAAAGCCCCCGGGCAGCGGGCAGCACGGCTCGGCCCCGGGCACCGCTGCGGGCTGCTCTTCGCCAAGCGCTGGTTTGAACGAACTGCCGCTTGGCAGCGGGGCAGCGCTCAGCGGGCAGCGGGGCACGGCGTCTCCTCCTCATCCAGGCCGTGGCTCCCTGCCCTGGCTCCGCTCCCGCTGCCCCTTCGTCAGGTCCCGGCCCCGCTGGTCCCGGCCCGGCCCCGTCGCGGTCCCGAAGCTCCGGCGCTGCTGGAGAGCGCCCTCTGGCGGCTCCGGGCGGTTCTCTCTTCCCTGACCCCCTCCCGTTCCCGTTGCCGTTCCTGGGGTTTCCGCAGCCAGAAGCGGCCTCTGGGGTGGCCGGGACGGGCTAAAGCGGGGACGTATAACCTCGGCCCTTGTGTTGCTTCCCCGCAGGGATCGACAAGGAGAACGTGGAGCTCTCGCCCACGGCAGGACACTCCAATAGCGGGAGGATGCGGCACGGCTCCGCCAGCCAGGTGCAGAAGCAGCGCAGTGCCGGCAGCTTCAAACGCCACAGCATCAAGAAGATCGTCTGAGCGCTGCCGTGGCGCCGCAGCTCTGGGCTCTTCGCTTTGGGAAACGACTGACACCCGCGGGCGCCTCGCCGAGGGCCTCCACCGGTTGTGATGCTGCACTTAATTTTTAACCTTCCCATCCCGCCAGCCGCTGTTGCCAGATGATCAACTCTTGAGACATTGCCTGAGTTCTAATGCCTTCGTTTCTCCCGTTCCCTTGTTGGTTTCAGCCACTCTTTCCGAGCCGCTCGTGTAGGTCAAGGTCACACCTTGAGTACTGTGTCCAGTTCTGGGCCCCTCAGTTTAAGAAGGATGTTGACTTGCTGGAACGTGTCCAGAGAAGGGCAACAAAGCTGGTGAGGGGTTTGGAACACAAGCCCTATGAGGAAAGGCTGAGGGAGCTGGGGTTGCTTAGCCTGGAGAAGAGGAGACTGAGGGGTGACCTTATTGCTCTCTACAACTACCTGAAGGGAGGTTGTAGCCAGGCAGAGGTTGGCCTCTTCTCCCAGGCAGCCAGCACCAGCACAAGAGGACACAGTCTCAGGCTGCACCAGGGCAGGTTTAGGCTGGATGTTAGGCTGGAAGTTCTACACAGAGAGAGTGATTGGCCATTGGAATCGGCTACCCGTGGAGGTGGTGGAGTCACCTTCACTGGAGGTGTTCAGGAGAAGACTTGATGGGGTGCTTGGCTGTATGGTCTAGTTGTTGGGTGGGTTGGATTGGTTGATGGGTTGGACGCGATGATCTTGAAGGTCTCTTCCAGCCTGGTGTATTGTATTGTATTGTATTGTCCTGCTGGAGCCGTGGAGATCTCCAGCGCTGCAGAACGCATCCTGTCCAGATCCAAAAGCCATTGCCCATAGCCAGCCCCACCCTGCTTCTCCTGTCTGCCTTCTCTGCCCCTGCTCTAAAGGAAAGGGTTCAGTCTTAACCCTCTTTGCACATGTCTCGAGGTGGTGGCTGTACGAGCCAGGGAAGTTGCTCTAAACCTGGTTTTAATCCAAACCTGTAAGATTTTTAGCTGTGGACTTTTTTTTTACCAGTTAAACCTGGGACAGCCACAGTGCAGTGAGCTTAGCCAGGAGGGGTTGATTAGGTTAAATTTCTAGTAATTAGCAATAAATTGGAGAGGACAAGGAGGCTTCATGAGTCTCTCTCATTCCCCAGACCCTAGCTTCACATCCTTGGACTGTGTATGCACCAGACTGGACAAACTGGGGTGTTCCAAAGCCAGTTCTGTTCTGTACTTTGACTGCACTAAAAAGGTTTGGTGGAGAGGAAGCCCTGAGAGCTGACTCCTGCACTGTCACTGCAGCAGTGGCTAGAGTTATTGCTTCTTTCTTCCCTTCACCATTTCCTTTAGTATTGCCCTTCCCAACAACTTGCCTCTCTGAGAATTCCTGGCAGAGCACCCAGCAGGGTATGGAGGGGAATAATTCCAGGAGTTCATTAACTTCCTGCTGGGAGATGGCATTTGGCAGAGCTGCTTTTTGTGCTGCCCCAGCAGCGCTGCCCGACCAGCAACGCTTCCTAAGGTACCATGAACTGAGAGAGAACTGCCGCTGGGGGAGTGCTGCTGGGGCAGCCAGGCCTGTCCCTGGGGCTGGAGGGGGTCACACCAACTGCAGTTGCTGTCACTGTGAAAGCCTGGCCAGGGCTGCGCTGCTGCCGGCTCCCAGCTGCCTGCTGGAGCTCGGAGGCCAGCAGAGATCCTGGGCCTCTCGCCTGGGTGCTCCTCAGGGGCTGCTGTCAGGGGGCTGCTGTCAGGCAGTTCCACTTCCCCAGCCCAGATCCCTGTCCTGACTTAGAAATCAGCAGTCTCTAGGTGGCTGTAAGGACAGAGCAGTGCACCACCCTCCCCAGCAGAACAGTGCAATGCCCTTAGTGGCTGTCAGTAAATCAAACTCCACAGCTAAATGATTAGAGAATGGTACAATGGAGAGTCCAGGTTTGATGGCTGTAGAGCAGCATTCCCATCTGTCCACACAGTAACAATGTAACATGGATGTAAATAAAAATACCTTTATTGTATTGATTCATAGAATAACCATTTAATTTCCTTTAATTTGTTTACAGTCCTGGAAAAAACTATGAACACAAACTGAATATGCAAAGAGATTGCCAAAAGGAGAGGAAACCTTAGAAGGAGGAGTCCTGAACCAGGGGCACTGGAAAACACAAAGCCTCCTGCAGCCAACCAAACCTTTCCCTTCTTGGTGTGTAGGGGCTGCAGTGGCAGTGTGGTTCCTGGGGTGGCACAGAGCTAGGGGAGGGCTGGGCAGGGCTGTGTGTAGGAATGGAGCTGCTGGGTGTGTCAGACTGGGAGTCACCGGTGAAAGCTGTTCTCATCTCACAGACCACCACAGGCCACCCTTGGCATTGCTGCCAGCCCACACCAGGCTGTACTGAGCCCAGCCAGGCCCTGCCCTTCCTGTTTTGAAGACAATGAATTGTTGAAACCTGCAGGTTTGCAGGCAGAAAGGAAAAAGACCCTTGTGGAGCTAATTTGCTGTTAGAAGAACCTGGGCTGCAGCTGTTCCTCTGGGAGCAGGTTTTGTTTAACCAGAAAGGGTGATTGGAGCTGCACTGCCCCAGGGGTCCCGGGGCAGGTTCTGTCAGTGTTGTGTTGCCAGTGTAAAACCAACCTCCCTCCATCAGAACTGGTGCATCCTTTGGGGAGTATTGAGTGTGAAACCAGGCTGGACAGGGATTGAAATGCCCCTCCCTGAGAGCACCAGAGCTACTCCACTTCTGCAGCTACTCAGTCCCACCTGAAACAACCTGTGGCACTTTCACAAAGTCAACAAAATGCAGCTTACTCTCTTTTACATGGTAGGAGAGGGAGTCAGTTCATGCTGTGGTGGTGTGGCTCAGTGAGAAGAGCTGGGCCTGCAGAGCAGGGGTGTCCAACGGGTCAGGTGGTGGGGGCTGCACTGGGGTGTAATGATGGCCAAGACTTAATTTGGGATCACAGGAAGGAGCTCTCTCAGCAGCAGCAGTTGGGAGGCTTATGCTGGGCCCCAGGGGAAGAGTTGGCCTTTCTTGGGTGGCTCAACTTCTCTTCATCATTAGCTGTTCAGTGCCTTACTGACCCTGCAGCAGCCATTGCTGTCATTTGGCCTTTTTCTTTTCCCAAATCCTCCTTTATTTGTTTCTTTTTCCCCATTTTGGACACTCTCCAGCTTGCTCCATTCTGTTCTGTGACACCTCTGGGTCCCCAGTCCACCCTGCTTCCCTTCCCTCTGTGACACTCTAGTGACCAGCAGGTAGCTGTGGGCTTGAGCCTGGTCTGAGGAGCAGGAGACAGCTCTGAGGGCTCCACCCTCCCAGGTGCTGTAGGAGCAGTCGCTGGTTCTGCAGCCCTGGAGTCTCTGTGCTTCAAAACAAAAACCCAGCTGCAGGCAACTCCAAGCTGACCACGTGGACCATGAGACTGCAGCCCAGGGACTGCCTTTGCCAGCCCTGCTCCAGCACCTTCCCCACTGCACACTGACAGCCCAGTCCTGCAAGGACCATTCAGCCTTTGGTTTGTGCTTTGTATTTTCCCTGACTCCAGGAGAAGGCAGTAGGATTTGAGTAGTGCATAAAGCTGTTGATGATGCCAATGTTCCTGCTTTCAGCTGCAGGAGGTTTCCCAGGACAGGAACCAGTGCCAGGAAGAGTTGTGGGCTGAGCCCCTGGGAGCACTCCAGGGCTCCATTCCTCAGCGGGTTGGAGGCTTTAGGGCTTGTTCTGGTTCCCTCTGAGGCTGTCCCGCAGCAAGCAGGTGCTGGTGTGATGCAACCAAGCCCACCACGAGAAGTCCCTTCCAGTGCTGGTCCCACCATGGTTTCTTGTTTTGTGCTTTTGGTTCTGTGTTTTGTTGGGTTTTTTAACGCCATCTCTCCACCTGTAAATAGTTTTTGTGTAAAATTTGACAGAAAAGTATATTTACTACACTGTAAATACCTGTGACAATATATTGTATTATTTGGCTTCTTTTGTAAAGCAGTTAGTTGCTGTACATGTATAACATACAGATGGGAATACCCTAGTGTGAGTAACTGTTGACCCCTCCCCGGCCTCCCCGCCGTTGCGTTACGTCAGTTAAGAGCCAATGCTGTCTCCTCTAACCTTGCACACTGTGTATGATACCTTTACTCCTCCTCCCCGCGGGGCCCGGGCTCCCTCCCTGGATCCGCACGCGTGCGGCAGCGGGCGCAGCTCTGCCGGCTCCAGCGCTGCTGCCACCTGCAGGCGAAACAAGAAGCAAAGGTAGAAACCTGGCTTCAGAGAGTTGTTCACCCCTCTTCCCCTCATGTATGTACTTAACCCATCTCCCCCTCTTCTTTTTTGTTCGAAGTAAAATGTAAATGCAACCTGCTTGGAGTTGTTGGGAGGTCTTTCACTTTGCTGTGGGGCAAAGCTGGTCTAGGCTGAAACCCTTTTTCTGTCTCTTGTGACAGTTGTGGATGGGTCCTTCGGGTCTGAACCAAGGGTGCTGGGCCCAGCCCTGGTCCTAGACCTGTGCCATCCCTCCCCACCCCCACTTTCTGTGGGGAAACTGAGAATGGAGTTGAAATCCTGCCTCTTGGATTTGTCTTTCCAGATTGGTGCTTTCTCTGTGTGTGTGTGAGAGCTCGCACAGCGCTGAACAGTGGCAGAACTGATGGCCTGTGGATAACTGAGGACAGAATTTGGACAGAATCAAGCCCATTGTCATGAATTCCATGTCACTTCAGTAAGATGATCATAATTGAATAATAAACCAGAATCTTTCTTTTTAAAATGTAAAATTTAATATTTTAATAAACCAACTGCTTGGTCTTTAAAGAACATTTCAGTATAATTTGTCTATTTGAGCTTTTCTAGCTTAGAAGCTTGAAGGTTAAACTGTCAGGCAACTTTTATGACAGATGATTAATCAAATCTATTTTTCTTTTAGGGAATATATTACTTTCCTATTCCAAATGTATAAGTACTTATATTCTGGCTTTGTGACTCGTAAAAGGATGTAAAAACACATTAAAGCGTGACTGCATTGACTGCTTCTGAGGCATCTTCTTGTTCCTGCATGCTGGACACACCATTAGGCCTGCTCAGGTGAGGACAGACAGACACAAGGAAACACAGCCCAGGGGCCTGGCTGCAGGGGCCAGGAGGGACTGTGAGTGGAAGAGCCACAGACTCGAAAGGGTTAAACTTCAGGAGCAACTTTCCTTGACGTTCAGCAATCCTAAGTCAGTGACAGTGGAGCTGGCTGCTGTGGGGAGCCAGCAGGAGCCGTTCCCTGTCCTGCACACACCAAAGCACTGCTGCAACAGCAGCTCTGAAGTTCTCCTCTGCACAGCTGAGCTTCCCTGGTACTTGAGATCACAAAGCCCTTGAGATCCCTGTGGCCACAGCGAGGAGTGGAAGGAGGAAGGGTTTTATTTTCCTTGTCTCTGTGCACTTGGAAAAACTATCTAGGGGAAAAAATTGCAGCCTCGGAGCAAGCAGTGCTGGCTGAGGGCACAGCTTCAACATCCCTGCCCAGCTGCTGCTGCTCAAGTGTTTTATCAAGGGGAAATAGAAGCAAAATACAAATATCACCCTTCCCTGCTGTGGGGGTGGAGGTGTGAATTCTGCTTTAGAGGCAAGGAGGGTAAAGCTGCACAAGGAGGAAGAGGAGGGAAGTTGTTACTCAGGGGCAGCAAGTCTGACCAAGCAGCAGAGTGGCTGACTCCTAAATCATGGAGCTGGCTGGCAGGGCTCTCCAGAAACCTCTGCCTTGGAGTAACAAATCTTGTCACCAGTCATGTTTTAGCCCAGAAGTTTCATGCTCAAGTTCTAGTTCCTTCAGTAGGCAACTTTCTGAAGTGCCATGAAAAACTGCAGGGCAGCAAGCACCAGCACTGGCACCAGCAGCCCCTTCCCTGGGCCACAGGGGTGCTGCCCCTAGGCACAGCTCTTGGCATTTGGCTGCCAGGATCACACCAGGGGGCAGCTGCCAAGGGAAGCATCTGTCCTGCCCCAGTGTGCTGCAGGGAGAGCAGCAGGGCCAGTTCCTGCTCTAGCTGCCTGGCCCCAGCACAGCTCAGAGCCATTGGTGCAGTGCCCACATGCTGCTGGGGGTTAACTGCTGCTGCAGCAACACAAACACCCAGGGCCGGGGGCAGAGCTGCTCCTTCACATCCCACCATGGCAGGGAGTTCTGCTGCAAGTTGGTCACTCCAGCCCTTGGCACTGCAGCAGGTTCATCCAGGCACTGGAAAGGGCTCCCCAGGGAGCTGGTGGAGTCACCATCCCTGCAGGTGCTCAAGAAATGTGTGAACACGGTTTAGTGGCCATGGTGGTGCTGGGTTGATGGTTGGGCCTTAGAGGATCTTAGCTGGATCTTAGAGGCCTTTTCCAACCCAAACAATTCTGTGGTTCCATGACTGTCAAGTGGGGTTTGGTTTTCTACCCTCCCCATGGGCTGCTCTGTACAGGAAAGGTGGGGAGAAAGCAGCCAGCATCCACGTGCTCACTGTGCTGAGCCTCTCTGTGACAAAGCTAAACCAAAGCCATGAGTGTGCCACTGACCCTTCCCTTTCACAGCAGCCATGGTCCTCTCTCATGCTTTGTAGGTGTGAAGCCTTTGTGTCTGGGCACAGGTTTCTCGGGTTTGCTGCTATGTTTAACAAGCTCCCAAGTGAAAACAAATCCCAGGGCTGTGTGGGTGGAGAGTACAGGAGAAGATCTCCTGTGATGTGACTTGTTAGAACAAGCAGGGGTTTGTTCTTCAAGGCAGGGATGGAAAAGGCCTGATGACTGCATCTTGAGGGGTATTCAAATGCTGGTGCTATAAATAGCCATGAGTAACTAACTCTGGGCTCCAGTGAAGCCCACTGAGCCATGAAATCATATTGTCATTTGTTTTCTCACAGCACACTGGCCCTCAGACAAACCAGAAAGAGCTGTTCTGCTGCTTCTGCCCCTGTTAAGAGTCCCCAGAGCAGGAGGTGGGCCCAGCAGATGGAGTGCTCAGCAGAACACACTGCATGCACTGCAGAACTGGTCACCCAGACACAGGGAACTAGAACAGCCAGGTCCAGGGAGGTGGACTGGGGACAGGCCTGCCTGGGAGCGAGTTTTCCACGCTCTGGCTCAGCAACTCCACTTCCTGAGGCCACTTGTGGTTAAGATACAAGATGTCAGGTGAGAGGGCAGTGGTGCCTCTGCCTCACCTCTTCTGGGCTCCATTGCCTCTGCCCTTATTTGCTTTCTATGAAGTTCCTCTGCTGCTATCTGTGCTGCTCAGCTCCTTGCAGTACCAGCCACCATTCTTCCCCCCCCCCCTCCTTAGTGATTCCCTTCCCTAAGCTCCCTGCCCCTCCTGAGCTCCCAGCAAGACATTCTCCTTCCTGAGAAGCCTCCACTACAGTAGGGCAGCACCAGGAGGGAGGCTTCTCCCAGAATGGTTTGGGTTAGAAATTACCTTAAAGATCATCTGAGACCCCCTGCCACGGGCAGGGACACCTCCTGCTAGCCCAGGTTGCTCGAGGCTCCATCCAACCAGGCTTTGAACACTTCCAGGCTTGGAGCTTCCACTAGACTCCACTAGGCACGACTGAACTTGGGGTATAGACAGCACAGAGCAGTGGTTCTGAGCCAAAGTTGAGGCTGGCCCAGAGCAACACGAAACACGCAGAAGCTTGAAGGCCTCACAGCACAAACTGGTGGGGAGGCCACTGGGGTGGGCAAGGCAGCACCACAAAACAAGGAGAGGAATCTCTCTCTTTGCCCCAAAGAGCAGCCCAGACTCCATGCACTGGGGATCAAAGAGCAGCAGCTGGATCCTGCTGTGTGCTGAGCTACTCACCTGAAGGGATGCTGATGGAAGGGGGACATGAGGCCATCACCAGCTCGCTGCACACTGTGCTGAAGGCTGCACTTGTGTTTCTCTTCCAGGGCTCCACCTCCTCTGCTCTTCCCCCAGCCTGTCCTGTCCTTATTCTTAGCTCCTGGTGTCTGAAAGAAGAACAATTGCTGTCGCTGCCTGCATCAGCTGCGGGGCAGACACAGCTGCCTGCTCTGAGGCAGAGCTGCAGGAAGGCAGCCTGGCTCTCCAAGCCCCCCAGCACAGCTCCGTGCTAGCTGCAGGGAGAGGAGGGCTCTGCTGGAAGAGGAGAGGGGCACTGGCACAGCTGGCACCACGACCTGCCCCTTGCTGCTGACAAAGCAGCAGAAGAGAGCAGAGAGAGCTGGAACCAGGCTCGTGCTGAGCACAAGGAACCTGCCGTGGCACTCTGGATCAAACTCCCTGCACAGCAATCCAAGTGCCTCTTCCTGGCCTTAATTTTCCAGTTCTGTTTGAGATGTTAATGGGCACCCCTGTAATTTACAACAAAGGCTTGATTAGCCTGGAGGGTGCTGAGGTGCCCTGCCTGCTCTTTCCTCATTTTCAGTAACTCTTTGACTTTGGATGGTGCCAATTTTTCCTGCTGGGACCATTTGTTTGCTTTTTAAATCAGGATGAAAGTTGACCTGGCAGGCTAGGGAGCTCTTCCCACTCATGAGAACTCCAGAGCCAGGAAGTGTGTCTGGAGGAGGACCATGCCCTGGAAGCCACGCAGCAGCTCACTGCCCTGCCAGCAGTGTCTGTGTTATTTGGCATCAGGATCATTTCGGTTTACTTAACACGAGAGGGCTTTATTGCCTTCCCATGACAGCACAGCTTATGGACTTTGCTGGAAGAGCTCAGCTCTGCTGCACACAAAGAGCTTAAGATGTTTGTGGTCACCATCTGTGCTGTCCTTGTGACCTTGGGCTAAACCTCTCAAACAGAAGGCATCACAAACACCTCAGCAGCCCAAGGGTAACTAACAGTCTGCTGGTGGAATCCTTAACGAACTTCTGGGATCTTCAGGTTAAAGGCTTTCAAGGAGCAAAGTCTGAGTTAGCTTTGTTGCATTTTTCCCCCATGCCACCTGTGGTGCAATTTGTGCTCTTTAAGCAGATATTGCTTATTAATCTCTGGCTGCTCCAAACTAAAGGGACTGAGACAAATCAGGAGCTTTTCACCACCACTCACAAGTCACTCGTTTTAGGAAGGACAACCCTGCTCAAACCACGGGGCTGCGCTTTTCCCCGGGTTACTCACCGACACTCTGCAATGTCCCCACTGCCTGCTGCACACCATGGAAATAAACAACCGAGCCGGGGGAGCTCCAGCCAGCCTGGTCAGCCAGGCCAAGAAACCGCCCTGGTGTCCTGCTGCTGACGTGTTTACAACAGATTTCCTGCCTCATTACATAGCGTGGAGCATGCTGGTCACGGCCAGGCAGGCTCACAGGCACAGAAAAGGCTCTGCAGGGTGAAGAACTCGGCTGTACGAAAAGGAAGGAGGGCACTTGTGGATTAGAAAGATCAGGCTCCCAGAGCAAGTGGTGCTCCCACTGGTCACCACCAGGAATGACTCTGGTTTACAGTCTCACTGCTCCTTGCTACCTCTTCTCGCCCCAAAGCAAGAAGCCATCTCTCCCGGGCTTATTTCTTCCCTCTGACTGCTGCCGAGTTTCCAAAAGGGGGGGGAAGGAGGAGCCTAAGTGGTTCTGCGGGGGAATCCAGAGGCATTTCTGTTACCACAGAGATCCAGTGACAAACCAGGAAGAGTTTCCTCTTTGCTGCACACACTGCAGACCCAAATCCCACAAAGAGCAGGGCCAGCAGCGCCCCAGGGGCCACCCCAGAGCCCAGGCACAGCAATGTCCTCTGATTCGCAGCAGAAGGAAGCACTGTGCCAGGCTGCACAGGAGAAGCACCCAGCAAAAGCTGCCACCTGCGACTCCATGCCTCCCCACGCAGCTGTGCGGGATTACTTGGAGGATACACCACTCCCAAGCTGCTCTCCCCACGCAGACCCAGGCCAAACTCCTTCCCTCGTGGGTGTCAAGTGTTATTAAAACAGAAATTAACCACCGTGCCCCACAAAGGTCAGCACAGGACTTTTCCCAAGGCATGGCTGCTTCTCGGGTTGCTCCAGTCACACCCCCTCCTCTTTCATACCAGTCTGCTGTGCACTCCCAAGCTCCTTAGAGTAACTACAACTGTTTCCCACAGTCTTCTCCAAGGGACTTGCCCAGAGCTGTCCTGAAAGCTGCTCTCAGACAAGCCCTGATGCCCCAGAGATGCCTCAGCAATGACAAGCACCACAGTTCTACTGCGTGTCCCCCACCAAAGCCTCAGAGACTCCTTGTGACACAGAAATCATGCAGGCTCTGTTTTCTTTAAGGGAGTAAAATGCTCTGCGGGCCAAACGTTGCAAGTATATAATCATCTGGAAACAGACTTATCCATGAATCCCAACTGGGCGCTATTGTAGCCAAGCAGTAACCTTGCCTGATCACAGTTTGTGCTCACCCCGGCTCAGCCTCGGCGCACAGCAGCTCCAACCCATCACTGCTGTAGCTGCTGGCTGCTGTTTGCTCCCTGCCCAGCATTTTGCCGTCTGCTAAGCAGGCACAGCACCAGCACAAAACTTAGTATAAAGCACGGATTCACCTCTCTCTGCTTGTTTGAACAGCACGGTGGAAGCCAGCGCTGCCTGGCTGCGCCAGGAGCAGAGAAGGGCTCTGGCTCCGGGGCTGGGATCAGCAGAGGGATCGCAGCAGAGAACAGGGCTGAGCAGTCGGAGCGGATGCGGGTGCTCATATGCAGCCTTTTAGCAGGAGATAGGTGCAAGGAGCCATCCCCGGCCAAACCCTCCATTACGGCAGCTCCGCGGCCGCTGGCAGAGGCCCGGCCCGGCGCCTGGCGAAGGGCAGGGCGCTGCCCGCCGGGGAGGAGGACACGCAGGAGCCAGGCGCGGTCAAGCTCGGCGGCAGCGCTCCCCTCGGCCCTTCTGCGCCCAGCCGAGAGCACGAAAGGCGCAAGGGAAGCTTGCGGGCAACAGAGACATCGTCGCCCCCCGTACCCCGCCGCCCCAAGCGGCGCCTCCGGCCCCGGCGGCGCGCGCGCACGCACGCGCAGAGCGGCGCGGCTCGCGCGAGACGCGGCGGTCTCGCGGGCGGCGCGGGGCGGGGCGCGGGGCGGGCGGTGCTCGTGCTGCATGTCCCAGCCCCGCGGCCCGGCCGCTGCACGTGGGCTTGGCGCGGCCGTGGCGGGTGGGGGGCGGCGGCACCGGGCCGGGACCTGCTGCCGGAGCCGGGGTGGGGAGGGCGGTGCCACGCCAGACCGGACCATTCGTAAGTATCGCCGTGGGCCGTCGTACGACTCCTCGGGGAGCGCCGGGGCCCGCTGCCCTGGGCTGTCAGTGGGCAGCTCCCCTCGGTGTGGGGCCGCCGCTCCCGGCCGAGGGAGTGGAGTGGGCCGGGCCGGGCCGGGGGTGCTGGCCGCGCGGTGCTGGCCGCGCCGCCTTCCCTGCAGGCTGCTGCTTGTTAGGCCGTAGCCACAGCGGGAGCGGTGTCGCGAAGCCCGGCGACGGCCAAGGTCAGCGCCGTCGTGCTCGGCCCCGGCCCGGTCCGGCGGTCACCCCTGGTTCTTGGTGGGGCCATGGGACCGTTCGCCTGTGGGGCTGCCCTAGCGCCCAGCGCCGTGCGGGGCCACCGGGAGCCCCCGAGGGCAGTGCGCCAGGCCGGGCCGGTGCCCGCCGAGGAGCAGAGCGACTTGCAGTCTCCTGTGGCCCGGGTGTCAGGGGGCGGGTGGGGCTGAGGGCCGTGGGCTGGCGGCGGGGTGAGCAGGTTGTGTCCGCGCCGTGCGTGGCCGTTCTCGGCCTCTCCTGGTGTCATGCGTGGTTTGCTGCTCGTTCCACGCTCGACAGCAGCGCAGTCAATTAGTGAGAAAGTCACTGGGGAAGGAGCCAGCCGGGCTGGCCGAAGGAGCCCTGCGAGCTCTGTGAGCTGTGGTGATTCCTGCTGCAGCCTGTGCCGGGGCTGCTTGGAAACGCAAGGGAGAGCTGCCACAAGTGCTGCTGACTTGTAGGGAAGATGAGGGATGCCTTGTGCTGCCTGTCTGGTAAGGCAAGGTGTGCTTGTGTTATGGTAACAGCACAAAAACTGCTGTTAGCCAATTTTTCATGTGTTGCAGTGGCTTCTGTTTGTCGGCCAGCACAGAGCACACTCAGCACCAGAAGAATTCCATTATTGCTCCTGGGGAACCACTGTTTCAGCAGCCTTGGCTCTCCTGGAGGAATCCTTGTTGTTTGACTTTTTTTTTTTTTTTTTGCCTTTTTTCTTTTGTTTGTTTCCTCCTTCTTTCACCTTGCAGCAAGATTCAAGCTGCTTGCGTCCCAGAGTTGGGCAACTTGATCTGTGTCTGGCCAAGTTCTTTATTGCAGTCTAGAGTAAGTTACTCCACGGAGCAGGGAGCACAAAGTGAGTGGGTGTCTTGGTGAGGGCATCCTTTGGGGAGAGAGTTACCTGTAACAGTAGGAAACAGCAACAAAGCTGCATTTGACCACACTCTCCCATCTCTTGTGGAGAAGTAAGGAGCTGCAAGTGGAAGTCATTTGTGACTTGGTGTTTCCAGGGCCATGTGCTGCAGTGGTCAGGTCGGTGGTTGTGTTATCAGAGCCTCTGTGGACTTTGTCTCGGGGGAAAGGGAATGGCTGGTTGCTGGGGAAAGTAGTAGCAAGAGATGGTAACTTTGCTTTTCTCCTGTTTGCTTTGTGCCTGTGAATGATCTACTGAGGCAGGGCCGAGCGTGTGGCGGGACAGCCGAGGGAGGGCACGTGGTGTGCTGGAGCAGGGCTGGCACAGGAGGGATGGCTTCTGCCTCCTAGCACATGGAGCAGAGCTGTCAGAGCCAGCGAGCTGAGCTTGCTCCCCTGCCCAGAGGGTCACTGTGTGACCCGGTTTGAGTCACTGAGCCTCTTCACTCTTTAATGAGCTTCCTGTGTGAAGGGTGCAGTGTGGTGCAGGCATCCCCGAGCTGCGGTACCTGTCATCCAGGAATCCCCCAGTAGCTGTGGTGCTGGGAGAGGGTGGGACAGCTTCCCTGCCTGCACCCTGATGGCACAGCTTGGTTCTTGATTAACTGGTTTGCCTGAGTGTGCTGCCTGGTGCACTGAGGGAAATGACAACTTTTCAGTGAGTTCAAAGGAGCAAAAATCTGTAGAACTGGAGCTGTGCTTGAAGCTTGATGGAAACCACCTTCCCACTGCAGTGCTTGCTGCCCTGGTTACCACCCATCTTCCCAGCTTCAGTTTCACCATTTCATTGAGCTCTTCACATTTAAAAGCTGTCCTGGGAGAGCTGGGGGCTTAGGCAGGTGAGTCTTGCTGTGGCTGCAGCAGTGCCTTGTACAAGAGGGCTGCAGGCTGTTTGCTCTCAGACATCCCACAGATTAAATGGTTAGATTTGGAGGGTCTGCATGGACAGTGCTGTGGGAACCCAGTGGCTCTGTGCTCTGGTAGCTGCTTCTTACTGAGATGTGCTCTCCTTACCCATTCCGAGTTTAGACACCTGCCCTAGGAACCAGATTCCTTCTTCGGGATGCCAATGCTGAAAATCACCAATTGCCTAGAAAGCCTCTGGTTTAACCTGGATGTTCCCCAGTGCCTGAAATTAGACAAGAGGCGTTCCCCTCCCCAGCCAGGTGTGAGATGGAGGTACCTGCAGTTCAGATCCCCAGAGTAGGCTCCCAGTTCCTGAAGGCTCTCCTGGGAGCTAACTGTGGCAGGAGTCTGTCAGAGGGCTGTCGAGAGCCAGCAGCAGTGGATGTGCTGCGCTGAGAGTCCTGTGTTCATTTTGAGAACGTTGCAGGCTGACTTCAGGGCAATTTGAGAGCAAGGACACTTGTGCAGCAGTGGAGTTATCTGAAGAGCATAGTGCTTTAAATGCAGCATACCCCTCTGATCTGTGGCTCTCATCTTCCATGTGCACTTAGCTGAGGTGAAAGAAAATCATCCGAGGTATTTCCAGCGTCCGGGGAGCCTGGAATCGGATCAGGGCTGCTACCCCAGGTGCCTCCAGCAGCATCTGGAAGTAATGAAAAACATTAATTAAAATATTAATTACCTCTAATTGTTCAAGGTGTCAGATCTAGTGAGTAGCCTTTTAACATTCTGATGCTTTTATTTTAACTGCAGTGCTACTGTGGAACTCTTAATGCCAGTGGCTGGCTGAGCTTCATGAAGTGATGATGAACTTAGGGCAGCCACTTTCAGCTCCTTGCAAGAAGCTGTTTTATCCAGCAGGTGCTTAATATCTCCTGGAAATCAAGGCTGTTGAGCTTGCTTCTCGTGGGGGTTGAAGGTGGTATAGAGTCTGCATGTTGCTCATGCTGCTGCAGGTGATCTGCCTTCAGCTGGTTTACTGGGTGGGTTCTATTGTCCATGACAGGGACTCCATTGAGCTCTGCTGCTCCTGTGGTTTGTACCCTGGCTGGAAGCTGTCTCTGACTCTGTGGGCCCTGTACCTGACTATTAGCAGGGTAGCATATTTCATTAAAAGAAAAAAATCACTTGGCTTCATTCTTCAGCAGACAAATCACTGCTGCAGCCCTGGAGAGGTCCTGATTGCCTTTGACCTCTGCTGCCACCTGGCAATGAGGATGAGGAACTTTTGCCATGTGCCGTGGCTGGTCTTGACTCCTTGTGTATAAATAGCAGCGGTGCCTGGCACCGGCTCCTGACCCGCATGTGCTGCTTGCATTGGGGCATTGGCTTTGCATGGGGATGAGGCTGTGTGCATTGGAGACCTGAAGCCTCTGGAACAAGGATTGGAGTGTGAATTCCCTTAGGACTGTGACCCTGCAGGTCTCCTTTCCTCAAAGAGGAGCCACCCTTGTTAAGAGCTTGGATGTGTGTTCCATGCCTTGTTGAAAAGCAGGGGTGGGGTGAGTGTGTGTGTGTCCAGGGGTGCAGGATAGAAATTTGCTCATAACTCCCCCAGTATTTGCAGTGGAATGGTGGCTATAGAGCTCTGCTTGCCTGCTGAAGAGGATGGGCTCCCATCTCTGGAGCACCTGTTCTCTATTCCTTGTGCTTCCTCCAACTCACTGTGGCTGTGGGAGGGTCGCTTCATCTGTGTCTTGACTTTGCCTTTTTAGAACAGGGCTGCCAAAGCTGAGGAGAGGAGGGAGGCAGCCTGCAATCTTTAGAGAAAGCTGTTCTGTGGATGAGAACAGCCCCCAGCATAATTTGGGTGAGGGCTTGGAGATGCTGCTGCTGTAACAGGGATCAAAGTGAAGCTGTCTCGCTCTGATTAGGGCTCAAGTATGTTGTGTAACTTCTTGGAGCAAGCTTGTTAATACCTATAAGTTATCTTCCTGCTTGTTCAGTCTAAATGACTCTTAGTGAAGCCTTTGCTGTTGCTGCCTAGCACAGATGAATACAGAGTGCTTTTTTTCCACAAGTGTTTGATACTCTTCCTCCCTGTGTGCTCCTCTGGCTTGTTCTCAGCGAGCCAAGCCCTGGGAAGGAGGCTTCCAACTGAACAGCCTTGCTGCTTGCTGTGCTGTGGAAGTCCAGTCCAGCCTTTGTTTTGAGAAGCTTTTTATCAAGGTCTCAGAGCTGTGCATGGTCAACTCCCAGTGAGCAGGTCTCACTACTCTTCTCCAGATACCTGTGTGGCCCCGGGGCTGCCTCTCATCTCGCTATCTCTTGCGGTGCTATCAGTGTGTTGTGATGTAAACCTCAGCCCTCTGTCTTCTTGAAAGTTCAGAGCCTGGTTTTTGACTTGTGTGCAGAGTGTATTGGAAGCCTCTGGTTAGTTTAGTCTCTGCTTCCAAGTGTTGTTTGTGCCTGGTTTTTGGAAGCTGATAGAGATGCCAAGCATCTGACTTGGCTGGTTGCTTTTCAGTTTGAATTTTCAAGCTGCCCCTGCCCTGGGCACTGCACTGTCACCCATGGTGTTAGCCTCACTGGTCTAGGAGCAAGCCTCAAGTGCTAACTACTGAATGTAATTGTTTTTCTGAGATTCTGGAAAATAATTTATTCTGTTCCCCAGCCCGGGTGGAAGTTGCAGGAAGGATGAGAGGTGATCAGGTCTGGGTTTGGGGAAACATTTGGTAATGTGTTGGTGGATCATAAAGGTAATAAAAGCTGCTTTGCCTGTACCATGGAGGACTGATTCTCCTATTTCTTCTGTGAAAAATGCTGTTAAAAGCATTGGCTCTGGACTGGCAGCTGTGCCAAGGAAGCTGTTCAGAGAGTCCCAGCTGGTGTCTTGGCCTCTTGGCTGTGAGAGTGGTGCACCATGGAGTGGGTTAGTCTGAGAGCTTCCTCTGCAGTTTAGAGCCAGGTGATAACAGAAAGGTGGTGTGGCCTCTGGCTTGTGTGCTGGACTCTTTGGCTAGCTTGAAGCAGAACACCCAAAGTCTAACTCTGTATCTGAGACACCTTTCTGGTGAAGTGGTGGAAAACTCCTGTGGCCTTCCTGTGTGAGAGGAGTCACAGGGAGACACTGGCTGGGTCAGGGAATGATCAATAATGGTTGGAGCAGGAGGGTAATAGGATGTAAAATGCAGTAAGGGGCTTGATACCTGCTAGGGTTAATGTTAATTACGATGTAAGCTGTGGCACTGCCTAGCAGGAGTGATCAGCTCAGGGCCCTGCATTGCTCCATCAGGCAGCGCAGGTGCTGGGGGTTGCTGGTGTTTGCATATGGATGAGCTTCCTGGTGGTTTCCAAACCCCTGCAGCTGGGCTGGGTTGCAGCTTCCATGGTGAGTGTGTCAATAAAAACTGCTCCAAGTCCTGCTTTGGCCTTGAGGTGATACTGCTGGAGCTGTGCTGGGCCACGCTGCCTCCTGAGAGGGAGGAAAGGAGTGATGAAGCCTGGGCCAGCTTCAGCACCAAAGGAGGGGAGTGAGCTGTTGTAGGAACATCAGTGGAGCTGATTACACTGGAAGCAGGTTTTTTAATCTTAGAGATAAAAGCCAGCCTGGTGCTGGTGGTGTTTCTTGTTCCAGAGCTCCAGTTTAACTCTCCAACCACCAGCTTCTGCAGCCCTTTACTTAAGTCATCATTTCCCCCTCTGCAAAAGGGGCAGGTGGCTCTTCAGTGTTTTAGGCTGTGGAGTGGCCTCGTTAGCTTCCATTGACAGAAGAGTCTGTTTCATGAGCTCTGTAGCCCACATTAACTGGGCTGTGAGAAGGTGCTGTTGCTGAAGGGGTGCCTCTTGCTCTCCTTGTCTCTCAGTCCTGGTGTTTGAAGCAGAAGTTGCTGCAGAGCACTTACCCTTAATTATTTAAGTATAGAGAAGCTTACCTGTTCCCTTCTTGCTTAGGATAAGTGCCAGCCAGTTGGAGATGTTGCTTGCCAGGCTCCTGCCTGTCTTTGGCTGTCTGAGGGTACTCAGTCATGTTTTCTGGGTGATGTTGGTTTTGATGGTGGTACACCTGGGAGAAGAGCGTGGGAAAGGCTGCAGAGCCCTGGGTGATCAGGAATGTGACACAAGGGCTCGCAGCCCGGTGGCACGGCAGGTCGCTGTGACCTCACACATCCATCCTGTAAGCTCAGCTGCTGACCTGCGTGGGTAGGAAACCCCTCTGCCTTGCAGGGGCAACTGGAAGCAGCAGGTGGTCCCTCAGCTGTGGAGTGTCTCCTTTATCTCTGCATGAGAGCCAAAGATGCAGGTTAGGTGTTGCAGTGCCACGTGCCGGTGCACCTCAGCATGCCACAGGTAGGTCAGGGCAAGTCTCTCTGTGTCCAGCCCTCTGCAGTGATTTCTCCTGGTTCAACCCTGAGTGTCACACCTCTAGATCTTCAGGTTTTTGTCAGCTCCTGTTCCTGTGCCCCCTGCAAGGCCAAGCATGTGCTGCTGCTTATTTTTAGCATGGAAAATTTGGAGAGCCCACGTGGTCCCCTTCAGTGTGAGCCGTGCCAGCCTCGTCCCGTTCTTCACCCAGAGAGCAGCACAGCACTCGGGAAATCAAATACTGACTCTGGGGTTTGTAGGGAGCAGTCCTGACCCTGCCACTGAAGCTGCATTTCCTACTTTGCTGCCTGCTCCTGGGCTCTGGGATCCTTCAGGACGATAAACTGGAATTCCAGCCTTGAGCTCCTCTGCTGTTTGGGTTTGGAAGAGTAACCTCTCGAGTGCTGGGGCCGAAGGGAAGCAGAAGAGGCAGGGAGCAGCAGCGCTGAGCATGGGGGCTCAGTCACTTGGCAGTTGTCCTTGTCCCTCTTCTTGTAGGGACTTGAAGCAGCTTGTCTCCAGAACAGACCTCCTTGTGTGTGGGAAGCCCTGAAGCTCTGGAGTGAGTGCTTGGAGTCTCCTCTCGGCCCCTGAGGATGAATGGTCTGGCTGCTCTGTGAACCTCCTGCTGCAGACATTTCTGGCCTTATAAGGATGTGTACTGAAGCTTGTTTGTCCTGGCTGGAGAAACAAGGTGGCTTCAAACTGCTCTGGGACCCTCATGTGAATAAGTTACAATAAGCTGAGTGTCCTTGGCTGGTCTTTTAAGGTAGGTGAGTGTGTGTCTGTGAGTTCATTTTCATCCTCATCAGCCTGATCTGTACCAGGCGTTTCCCATAAGTCAGGGTACAGATTTGGAGAGCTGACTGCCCTCTACTCTTTCCTTGGGGTCTTAATCCCCTCCTCACCTCCTGTGGAGGTTATTTAGCAATCTGGGGAAGCCTCCTGCCCTTGCTGCAGCTCCCTGGCCGTGTCTTGGCGTAAGGTGTGACATTTAGGCTGGATTCCTGACGTGCCAGGGGGCAGTGTCTGGAGGCAGGGGGTGACTGCATCCAGTGTGTGAGCTCTGCGCTATTTTTGGTGCGGGCTCTGTGTGTTGGGCAGCAACTGGGGCACCCAGCACCTCACACTGGGTGTGGCTCAGACAGTTGCTGGTCGCCAGTCCACAGCCTCTGGAGCTGTGGTGCTTCCCCAGCTGGCTGCAGTTTGGCAGGGCTCGGAGCTGTGTGATTTGACAAGTTGCCATCTTCTGTTCCGCTGCTGGCAGCAAAACCCCAGGCTTGCTTCCCTCCCCGTGTTGGAATGGTCCCATTGCCCCTGCAGCCCCGAGCTGGCTGGCACACTGTGGTGGAGAGAGGGGTTTGCCACTCTTAAATGTGGTGGAAGGTGGATGTTGAGCTTTAGGAGCTCTCCTGTGGGGGAAATGAAGGAGGTGTCCTGCATCTCACAGCTGTCCAGGTTGCAAATCAGCCATTTTCTAGGCATCGGATGAAGAGCAGTGCTGTGACCAGCATGTCCAAACCAGACCCCCAGAGGCTTCCCCTGGTGTTTAAGTAAGGAGGTGTTGGTGTTAGTTGTCCCCCGTCCAGCCCAGGGCTTTAGGATGTCAGTTGGCATCCTGTGCAGAACCACTGCCTCTTATCCCTTCCTGGCTGATGGAAGGATGTGGCATTCCCATTTACAAGGATCACTGATGGTGTAATGCAGCTCTGGCTGAAACCAGTCAGATACAAGCCATGAAATTAAATGAACTTCACAAGGAGCTGTCAGCCAATCCACCAGTCCCCACTGCTCTGAACATCACAGGAGGGTGAAGATCTTTATCGTAGATGATACTCAGGTTTAAAATGACTTAGAGCTGTGGTGTCTGCCAGGCTCTGGGACAGGGCTGTCCCTCCATGGCGCATTCCAGTGCTGCAGGAGTGTGTGGGGCTGCTGGTGGTGCAGCTTCCTCAAGAAGTGGATAATAACAGAGCTGTCTGTTCAAAGCTTGCTGGGAATGGGCTTGTGTGAGCTGCTTTAGTCTGGCTTTGTGGTCTGCCTGTGGGACAGCTTGTGGGGTGGCTCTGCAGTCATTACAACGACTTCAGTGGGCAGCAGATGAGCACTTGCAGTGGCTCGCAGTGTGCCATGGTGCCAGAGCGCATCAGCCTGAGTCTGTTGTCTTGGGAACATCCCAGCTTCACCCTTTCCACTTAGAGTTCCCAAACCCAGACATCCAAATTACTGCCTGGGTTTGTTAGCTTTTTGATTCCAAGTCTCGGCTCTTGCTGTTAAGTGAAAGCTCATCCTCTGTGAGCCCTGATACCTGGCTTGATAAGTCCACTGCCTTGCATTTAGGAGGTGGCAGCTATGAATGTCCCTTGGGCACTGACTCAAGTTCCCTGCATAAAACAACAGAAATGCCTCATCTGGGACATACTGGAGATGCTTCTCGAGTTCTTCAAACACGTCTGCAGCTCTCCTTTGATTTAGGATAGAGGGGAAAAATGTCTGCTCCCTGCTTTTGCCCCTAACTGACTTGGCTCAGTCGTTAGGACTCTGGGGTAAACAGCCCTGGAGGAGGCTGGGCTGAAGCTGCTGCGGGGGGAGGGTGCTGCTGGGGGAGGAATCCGGAGGGAACGTTGCATTATCTGGGGCTTGGATGCTTGGTTTGAGCCCAGGGGAGGCATGTTTTTGTCCTGGGGCTAGGATGTAATCAGCTGCACGTGAAAATGAGGGCCCTGAAGGAGAGCCGTGTTTGGAAGCCCTGCTCCCAGCGCTCCCTCCGATAACAGAGAGGTTTGTTCCGCTTGAGGCAGACTAAGCAGAGCTGACAGACTGATTGATTGTCTTCTGTCTGGGCAGTGCTGTGCTGCTAACAAGCAACCAGATAATGCTCTTTCCCACTGGGTGGTTTCCATTTCCAGGACTTGGCTATCTCCTGCAAACAAACTTTGTTGCTGTTGCTCACTGGCCGCAGTCTGGAGGCCGGTTTGGAGCAGGGTCTGCGGTGTGGAGGCACTGCCAGCCGTGCCAGCCAGCTTTGCTTTAGTTCCTGCTCAGGGAAGATAGAAGCTCGAAGTGCTTTGCAGCAAGGCTGCTTAGGGGATGTGGGTAACTGTTCAGCTTTGTGTCGAGCCAAAGAAAAGACACAGCAGCGCTGCCTCGGGTAACCCAGGCGAGGGCTGTGGATGGAGGAGCATGACTGAGGACAGGGCTGCCCCAGGCAGGGCAAGGCTCACACATTCTAGAGCAGGACACAGCTTTCAGCCCTGGAAGGAGTAGTAGCTCTTGCAGCAGCACATGTAGATGTAAACCAAACTTTCTAGCTGGGGTTCCTCAGTAGTGTCTCAGCCAGGCTGCTGTAGCTAGACAAATACCACTGGTGTAAGGGTTCCAGAGCATGGTTTCCATCTTCGTTACTGAGAAATCTTCTGGAGGGGCTTCTGGTGATTGGGGGGCACTTGCTTCATCAGGCTGCAGCTGCTCTTTGGGTAGGAATTCCTACTCTGTGCATGCAGAGGCCAGCAGAGTCGCTGTGTGGTGCTCCTTAACTCCCACTTAACAGCAGACTCCAGCCTCTTGCAGTGCTCTGGTGAGGACATTTGCAAAACACTTCACCTTCCCTGAGCTGTTATGCTTTAGAGAAGTGTGTTGGCACCTCTGGAACTCTCAGGAATGTGATGCTGCCAGTCTGCCCTGGAACTAAGTGGTCCTGCTTTGCAGAGGGGTTGGACTCGATCTCTGGAGGCCCCTTCCAGCCCCTGGTGTTCTGTGGCTGTGTTGTGAGCCCAACCTGCTGCTGGAGACACTTGCAGCTGAAGGCTGTCCATGTGTGCAGCACTGACCTGCAGAGGTGAGGCAGGAGAAAGAAGGTGAAATTGCTGAAGTGTCAAAGTGAGACAAGGTGAAGCTGATGAGTGTTGTGGTGAGACGTGTCCTGGCGTGCCTGGTCTTAGGTGAGGATCTTGTTCTTGGGTCTGCTGGTAGAGCAGAGCTGTGAATTTAGGGTGGGAAACAAGCCTGTTGATCTTAACAGAAGTATCTCAAGGCATTTATGAAACTGTAGCCTTCCTGTCACCTTCCCTGTGCCTCTTCTAAGGCTGTTCCTGTTTCCCCTCCCAGGTCCAGTTGCCGAGGCTGTGTGAAATGGCTTTGCGCTTCCACAACGCCATCCCCTACGCCATCCCCGGGGTGCTGGCGCTCCTGGGCTGCTGGTGGATGTACTCCCACAGGAAAAAGCATGCAAGCTACCCTGAGAAACAAGCAGCAGCCATTGAGGAGGAGAAGCAAGAAGCGGTGCAGGAGAATGATCAGTCAGCCAGGACAGGAGCCTGTGTTCAAAGGCTGCCTCTCTCCCCAGAAGAGGAATGCCCAGAGAATGAGACCTCCACCTTCCTGCTGTCGGCGTGGTCCACGACGCCCTCTCTGCTGTCCCCCACTCACGAGAGGTTAGAGCTCTCCCAGGACCTGCAGGACCTGTCAGCAGCCACAGCTGAGCCCAGCACCCCTGAGGACGACAGTGAAAAACTGGAAAGGATAGGGCCCCGAGGTGGAAGCAGTTTCCCTGCTTGTGTTGCTCTGCCTCTGCTCCCAGAGAGCACAGAGCCTCCCCGCAGCGCTGCAGCGAGCCTTGCACAGGACTCAGGCTCTCCTGCGAGCCCGGGCCGGCGGCCTTCAGCATCCCTGCCACTGGCACGAGCGCCTGTGGGAGTCTCAGAGGAGATCAGCAATGCAGAGCACTCGGATGATTCTTCGTTTAAGCCCCTAAGGAAGTCCAGATGCCAGAAATGATGCTGTCAAGTCCTGGCTCTGTGACAGCCCTGTGTTTGGGACTGGGCAAGGAAGCCAATGCCCCACAAGCCTTTCTCAGCAGCAAAGCTGAGGCTGTGTCAAATCAGGAGGATTCTGCAGTGAGCCTGTTACCAGAGAGGTCAGAGCGCTCCGGGGAAGAGCAGATGTCCGAGTCAGTGGCTGGTCCTGTACCTGTGTGTCTGGAGGAGACGCAGCCAAAAGGAGAGGCACTGGAAAGAGAGAAGCCCGGAGGAGTGAGTCTGGACAAGGAAGAAGTTGAGGAGATTGAGCAGGTGGCAATACAAATAATTTCCAAGGTTATTTTGGCAGCAACTGAGGAAGTGCTGTCTGGTGCTGCAGGTGATGTGTCCACACAGATCTGCCAGGCCGCTGCCAGCCGTGCTGAGAGGCCTCTGGGGATGACCAGGGCTGTTCCTTCTGATCAGGTGCTGGCAGAGGAGGCTGCAGTAGCTGGTGAGAGCACTGCTGTGAAGGGTGATGCTGCAGCACTGTCACCCCTGCAGCCAGAGGAGCAGGGGCAGTGTGCCATGGGCTCTGGCTGCTCGCCCAGCCCTGCTCAGGGAGACGCAGGGAGCTGTGGGGTCGGGAGCCACCTGTGCAGCCAGGGCCATGCAGCCTGCCTGGCTCCTGTGGAAAACCATGGAGCAGCACTGGAAAAGTCACCTTTGGCTATGGAGGACTCTGGGTACAGCACATGTGCGTGTGAAGGTGGCACAAGTGTGGAGGAGCCCCTGCAGGACCCAGAGCTGGCTGTCGCTTCGGGCCAGCAGTTGAACTCACTGAGCACCTCTGCAGCCCCAGGCACATCTGCTGAGCAGAGCTCAGCACCAAGGGAAAAACCTGCTCCTCTGAAGCCTCCTGAGGGCAGCAACGTGGCCTGCAGTAATGGGATACTGAAAGAGGATGGTCCAGACTTGCAGCATGAGTGTAGCAGGGCAGCAGGGATGGGTGGAGAGCACTCAGGAGGTAAGGGGTTGGAAAATCCTCCCGCAAAAAAGTGGTGAACGAGCATTTTGTGTGCTTCAGAACATGTTCAGATAAATCCTCTTCATGCTTAACTTCCCCAGCAGATGAACATTTCACCCTCACCTGCAGGTAGGTACACATTTGCTCTCTGGATTCCCCTCTCTGTAGGGTGCAGTTTGCTGGGTGATCTCCAGGCTGTGCTGGAGGGGTGCCCAGGCTGGCCCTGCTGCAGCACAGAGTTAGTGACTGATGCTGTGTGCCTGAGCAGAGAGGGGGCCATGTCTGGGTGCAGGGCAGGCTGTTGGACACTGTCCTGCTTTGAGACCTGGGTTCTTATCTGTCTTTATATGGGCTGTGGCTGGAAGGAGGCTGTAGGGCAGGTTTCTGAGGTGCTGTTGGCTGAACCAGAGAACTGATAAAAGCAGTTGGTTGCTGAGCCTGAAGCCTTTTTGCTTGGAAGGGTAGGTTCATGCCAGGGCATCCCAGCAGGGAACAACCTTCATGGAGTTCCCACACCTGTCTCTGCGTTGCTTTTGCCTTCCAGATGCTGGATGATGTGTGCCTGACAGCACCAAGGCTGTTGGAGCAAATGCTCACCTCTGTGGAAATCCCCTCTAGGACCCCCTGGTGCCACCAGCCCTTAGTGCCAGTGTCTGTTGGGATTGCTCTAAAGCAGCTGGGAAGTTGCTTGTTGCCAACAGTTAAGGATGAAACCCACAAAGCATTTTCACTAAGTGAGAGAAACCATGGGAAGGAAATGGCTTTGCCTTGTGACTGCTGGTGTGAGAAGAAGGTGCAAGAGTGTATTGTGGAGCCTGGTGATGCCAAGGGCTGAAAGCCATGAGGCCAGCATGGCTCTGGTTCAGCTGGGAACTTTGACTGTGGTGCCTTGTCCCTGCTGCTGTGGAAGCTGTCACCATGTTTCCTAGCATCCCAGAATGGTTTGGGTTGGAAGGGACCTTAAAGATCATCCAGTTCCAACCCCCTGCCTTGGGCAGGGACATCTCCCACCAGCCCAGGTTGCTCAAGGCCTCATCCAGCCTGGCCTTGAACACCTCCAGGGAGAGGATATTCACAGCCTTTCTGGGCAACCTGTTGCAGTGTCTCTTCACCCTCACTCTAAAGAATTTCTTCCTGATCTCCAGTTTAAATCTGTTCCCTCTCCTCCTATTTGAGATGTTTGAAGGACTCCTGCTGAGCTCAGGCATCCCCTCCTGTTGCATTCCCAGAGGCATCCAGGTGTTCCTCCAGGAACAGAAGGACTCTCACCAGGCTGTGTGACACACTGGAGGTGCAGGGACATGGCTACTGAACGTGCAGGAAGAGCTCAGTGGGACCTCAGCTGTGTGCTGCTGGGCTGGTGTGGCAGCTGGGCCCTGTGCTGCAGGGTGCTGGGCTGCGGGGTGCTGAGCCCTGTGTGTGTCTCTCAGGTGCAGATGAGGAGAGTGTGGACTTTGTGGACAGTGGCTGTGCCATGAGGAGGACAGTGAGCCGCCAGAAGCTGGGAGGAGAAGCCAGCAAGCCTGACTTTGTCATCTGGGAGATCGAGGTCCCCAAGGTAAGCAGCTGCTGGCTGCCTGCAGCCTGCCCCACGCGGCCGAGCTCTGGTCCTGCCGGCCTGGCACTGCCCCCAGGGAGCTCAGCCAGACCAGCAGGGACTGCAGCACTGAGCTCCCACTAGGGCTCAACAGCAGTGAGGAGCCAGTGCAGAGCTGTAGACCAGAGGCATGCCAGGGCTACGCCCAGGCTCAAGGTGGTTGCTGGACTCATTTTTCCCCATTATCTTCCTCTCCAATCCGTTCCTCTGATGCTTTGAGGCATCCGGAAGGCTTGCAGGGTGCACAGTTCAAAGCAGGGGAGCATTTTCCCTTTTTTTCCCTCCTGTGTAGGAGGGTCATGCTTCAACTGCCTGTCTAAACCCTTCCTCACATGCTGGATGCTCATCTGAGCTGTTCTGTGGAGCTGCTGTGTCCAATCAGCTGGTTAAAAATTACTGCACCTCAGCATTTCCTGCTTGAATGAAAAACCCTTGCAGCTTGCTTTAAGAAAAAGAGAGGTGGTGGGAGAGTGGGGGAGGGGATAGGGCTTCCCTGGAGTGTAGGAAGAGTCGTCTTTACCAGGCCTGGCTTTGTCCCATCATGTCTTAGTGTCGTTCTACATGACATGATGAGGAGCTGTGCTTAGTGATCTGTGTCCACCTTGACTTAACACAGCCCAGCAGAGCCCTGCACTGGGGCAGCATTGCCTGGCCCTAAGCTGCAGGCACTGGGGCTGTGGGTGAGACAGGCCCCACAGAGCAGTGCTGTTGGATCTGCCTTTCTCTTTCTGACTGTTGCTTTCTTGTCCCTTCCACCAAGGAGTTAGTTGGCCGCTTGATTGGCAAGCAGGGGAGGTTTATGAGCTTCCTGAGGCAAGCATCTGGTGCCAAAATCTATGTCTCAACACTACCTTATTTTCATGACTCCCAGGTCTGTCACATCGAAGGTGAGTGGAATGTCTCTTGGTTCATGCTCTGACCTGTGCCCTCAGGGCCCTAATCATATGGGCAAGGAGGCTGAACAGGTGCAGTGGCTGTGAGTCCAGTGCTTTACAGAACTTCCCTGCTCAGTGCTGTTGCAGTAGAACTTTACCCCAGGTCACCTGTGTCGTGGCAGCTGAACCCTGTGTTCTGGAGGTCAGATGCACCTCAGCAGCTGTGGCTGCTGTAGTTGAGCCAACACCTTCTGCAGGGTCACCTCAGGCTTGAAGGAGGAGCTATGGGATGTGTATCAGCAAACGTGGTGATGGGGAGGGGTATTGGACTCCTGTGGCTGCAAAACATCTGCCAGTGAACTGGGTTCATACTGGAGGCCAGGGCTGCCCCTTGCCAGGGTGCCTGGGCAGGGCTGCCCCTTGCCAGGGCTCCTGCTTGGCCCATCTCATAAAACTGAAGTTGTTGATGTAGTGCAGAAGGCTTCTGATGGCTGTTAGGGGTTGGGATGTCCTCAGTGTATCTGCTACAGACTCTGTGGGCTTTGTGTCTTCCAGGCTCCATGCAGCAAGTAGAAAAAGTGCTGAGCCTGATTGGCAAGAAGTTCAAAGAGCTGTGTCTGACCAACATCTATGCTCTACCGCCCCCGACGCCGCTGACGCTTCATTCCCTCCTCATGACTGCCTGGGTGAGTCCCACCGTGTCCCTGGGCAGCCTCTTCCAGACCTTAAAGCCCTCACAGCTGCTCTGTGCTGCTGAGCTGCTTGTGCCCAGGGAGGGCACTTCAAGAGCAGCAGCAGTGTCTGGTGTTCTGCTGCTGCTCCATAGCCACCTCTGGCAGTGCAACGCCAGGGTGCCAGGGCTCTTCCACCGTGGCTGCCAGCACCAGGAGCTGCTGGTGGAGTGTGGAAGCTGCTGGGAGTGAAGCTTGTGTCGCAGTGAGCACTGATGAGAGCCTCTCCTCCCTGTGGCAGCTGTTCCTCCCAGATGGAGTCACTGTAGAGGTGGTGGTGTCCAACCAGGTGGACGCAGGCCACATGTTCCTGCAGCAGCACACGCACCCCACCTTCCACGTCCTGCGAAGCCTCGACCAGCAGATGTCTGTTTGCTATTCTCAACCTGAAATCCCAACCCTGCCCACTCCAGTAGAAGGTAAGTAGCCTGGCTGCTCCCAGGCTGTTCACTCGAGAAGCTTCCAGGGTCTTGTGAAGCCTGATGGCCCTGAGCTGGGCTGGGGAAGGTTCCCTGTGGATGGCCCTGTGACAGCTCTTTGTCATTCCCTCTTTTAAGCTGCTGCCAGAGTACAGATGCTGCTCTGTTCTTCCTTACCCTGCTCATCCCTGGAGCACCTCCCCAGCCACTTAGCTGCATGTTGAGAACGAGATCAGATCCATCTCAGGTGTATTTTGGATGGCAAAGTGTGCAGCTGCTCCCTGGTGACACCGCATGGTGTGAAGGGCAGGGTGCATCACATGGAAGGGGTCATTAGTGTTTGCTTTCCTCTTTAGATGACAGAGCTCACTGCTAATGACCAGAAGCTGGCAGGGAGCTGGATACCTGGGTGGAACAGCATGGCAGGGGCAGAGTAAAGCCCACCTCTCCTGTGCCCCAGCTCCAGGGCTGTCTGGTTGGAGTGTGGGTGATGTTGAAAAAGGAAGCAGTGCAGGAAGTACTGTTGATTGTCAATGGGGAGCTGCAGCACTGCTGATGCCTGAAATGATGACTTCTGGGAATCCACTGGCACTGAGCCTTCCTTCTGTGAACTCTTCTGTTCTGCAGTTGGCATCATCTGTGCAGCCCCAGGCCTGGATGGGGCCTGGCTGCGGGCTCAAGTCATTAGCTACTTCGAGGAGACCAACGAAGTGGAGCTCAGATATGTGGACTACGGAGGATACGACAGAGTGAAGGTCGACACGCTCAGACAAATCAGGTCTCTAGCTCCTCTTCCATGGCCTGAGGCCATAGCTGGCTTGCATTTTCTTCAGAGGCATCCCTGGTGAATTGCTGCTGGGGGTTTTCCGCAGCACAGGTGGGAAATGGTAGGAAGGTTTTGCCTCAGCAGCTGATGTGGGTTCCTTGGGAGCACAGCAAGCTCTTGCAAGACCCTTTTTGAAGGGGAGAGGAAAAGGCAACTTCTGCCACCTCAGTGTAGAAGCCAAGCAAAAGGAGGCCTTCAGGAGGCCCCAAAGTGCAGTTAATTGATGGGCTGGGAACAGGATTCAGCTTCTGTGCTCCAGCTCCACTGGCTGGGAGAGCTGTGTTGGATGAGGCTTTTCTTACACGAGCACATTAAACACTTGATTGTGCCTAGAGGTGGGAGCAAAGCAGCACAGCCTCCATTCTGGAGGTGGTTTCTGCTTGGAGCCCAGCCTGACTTGGCAGGCTCATGCTTATTGCTGCTGCTTTGATGTTGGGAGAACAGTCTGTCTTGGTGGCTTTTTGACTGGGCTCCTGATCAAGCCATTGATGAATCAGTGTCACTCTACAGCAGTAACTTGAAGCCCTGTTCCTGTCCTGATGGAGTCTCTTCTCTTTAAGGTCTGACTTTTTATCACTGCCTTTCCAAGGAGCTGAAGTTTTACTAGACAACGTGGTGCCACTTCCAGGTAATGGAGCTCTGGAGATGCCTCCTTGGTGCTCCTGCAGGTTTAAATGGAGGCCAGCTGGGTGCCAGGGAGGATTCTGTCTAAGCCTTCTCCCTGCTGTTGCAAGCACAGCCTCTGATGTGGCTGGAGCAAGGGCTGGAAGAATTGCTTTGTTCTTCTAAATGTGGTAGCAGAGCATAACCTGTCAGAGTCCAGGGGCAGGGTGATCAATGTCCAGGGGCTTTCCTGCATGGAGGAGAGAATGGATTGCTTTCCTAACCATCAGGCTGGCAGGAGATAGCTGCAGCTGCTCAACTGTCTTCTGTCCTAGAGTAGCTGTAAATGCAAACAGTTTCTGTTAGACAAATACCTGATGCTTTTCTTCTCAAAAGGCTGAAGCGTGCTGTTCTGTCTTCAAAACATTGCCCTCCAAGCACTGCCAGAGTGTCAGTCCCTGCCTAGAAATGCTTTCTGGTTTGCCTTTCCTTTCCTGGTGGTGTAGGGCAGCATTCTCTTTGTCCAGAGAGCTGCCCTTCTGGGCGTGGAAGGGGTGGCTGCAGCAGTAGCAAGGGGTCAGGCCAGGCTTCCCCACAGCAGGTTGTGGCTGTGGGACTCCAGAAGGTACCTCCAGGACTGGCAAGGTTTAAAGTGCTTCTAGCAGAAGTCAGTGATTTGCATTTTTCCTGAGGTAATTGGCCTCCTTCAGGGTGTTTGGGGCTGTGAGGAGAGGACTGGCTGCAGGAGATGGGCTTGGGGTGGGGAGCACAAAGGAGAAACTTTCTGTTTTGCAGCAGCTGGGTAATAAATAAGCAGCTTTGCACCCAAAGGAGAGCACCTGCCAGGGGTACAGTGCAGACTGGTATGCTAAGGGCAGCTCAAAGGCACTGCAGAAGTAGACTTTGGTGTTTTGAAAGCCTCCTAATTCATCAGCCTCTTCTACTCACCTGAGCATGGCTGGTGGCTTTGGAAAGACTTCAGCCTTCCCCCAGCAGCACAGCAGGTGTCACACCGCTGTCACCTCCAGCTGAACAGACTGGTGTCAGCAAATGTGTCCAGCAGAGGGTGAGGATTCCCTAACCGAGCTCAGAGGAGGTCAGACAAGATCAGTTTAGTAGCTCCTTCTGACCTCTAAAGCCTGTGAAGGTCTCACCTGTGTTCTGCTCTGCTCCCTCCCAAGACGAGGATCACTTCTCCTCGGAAGCCGACGCCGCTGTCAGCGAGATGACTCGAGGCGCAGTGCTGGTGGCACAGGTACCCCAGACCCGTCTGCAGCAGTCTTGCTGCTGATCTGAGTGCTGCTCTTCTCCCCTCTGCCCCATCCCTCTGCAGCCTGTGAGCTGAAAATCCAAACCAAAGCCAGAGCCTTTAAGCCTGGCTGCTGGGCAGGGTTCTCGTGGAGAAACCTGAGGACTCCCTTGTGTCACATCAGCACCACCCAGGACTGTGGGGCAGGGCTGGGAGGGGATGAGTGCTCCCACTTGTTGCTGGTGTTGGTCCGGGACAGAGGACACCTGGATGTGTTTATAAAGCATAACTGCATAACTAATTCTAGTCAAGGGCATGGATTTGAGTGACAAGAGGGAGCATGGCCAGCAGGGTGTCCCAGCTGCTTGGTGGCAGTGGCTACCCTGCCTCTAGGCTAGACATAAGCTTAAGTACTGAGTGTCTGATGTGCAGTGAATGCGCATGCAGGCCTGGGCCTGCATCATTGAATCAGGGAATGGTTTGGGTTGGAAGGAACTTTAAAGATCATAGAATCACTAAGGCTGAAAGAGACCTTTGAGTCCAACTGTAACCTACCTACCATGGCCACTAACCTTATATCCTGAAGAGTCACATCTGCACGCTTCTAGCTCCAACCCTCTTGCTGTGGGCAGGGACACCTCCCACCAGCCCAGCTTGCTCAAGGCCTCATGCAGCCTGGCCTTGAACACCCCCAGGGAGGGGTCACTGCTCAGGCCAGGCTTGCTGCCCTCTCATTTCTCTGTTCCTAGGTCACCAATTACGACAGTGCGACAGGCCTGCCGCTGATCCAGCTGTGGAACCTGATGGGGATGAGGTGTGTATGCTGCCAGCTGCCACTGCAGCACTCTCTGGTGCTGCTGCACACTTCTTGAGTGTTGCTGAGGGACTTGCTGATGGGGTTTTTGTGGTTTGTTCACCTTTCTGGCTTTTCTTTCCCTCCCCTTCCTCAGGTGGTGTCAATAAACAGAACTCTGGTAGAAAGAGGATTTGCTCAGTGGCTTGACTACTAGCAGTGTCCTGGATGCCTCAACAGCTCTTCTGCAGAGGAAGAAAAGAAAAGAAAAAGAAAAAAACAAAGAAGAAATAATCTTGTTTTGCACTGTTACAATTTGGTTTGGCAAACCCTCCTGAGAGGACCTCTTCACACCTGGGTGCGGAGTCCCGTGGTGCGTGGGAGCTGTCCCCGTGTCACACATACCTCATCTCGGGGAAGGGCAGGGTGTTCGAAGCCATAGTGACAGATACTGGAGCTTTAAAGCAAAAACAATCCTCCTTGGCCTCTACTCAAAAGCTGAATGGGGAAGAGCCAAACCAAAACCCACCTTGAAGCCTTGGGGCTTGCCTGAGGCTTGCAGCCACCCCTGCAGCTGTGACTGCGGCTGCCTGCGTCTGAGGCCTCGCGGGCTTGGGGTCCGCTTGCCCTAAAGGTTCCATCATCAGCTGTCCTTTTTAACAGGCCCTGCCTGGGAAATTAATGAATGTCATTAAGGAACTTGATGCTCGGTCATGGATTTTTCCCTCTGTTGTGCCACTAGCCTGCACAAACAGCATTCATCTTGCGTCTTCCTGGAGCCAGGAGGGGGATGAGTTGCCTTTGCTGCACTCGCTGCGGCACCTGCCCGCAGCTGTGGTTTTTAGGCTTGGATGTGCTGAAGGGGAGGAAGCTTCTCTGTGCAGGGTGTGTAACCACTACAGGCTTTTTCCTTTGTGCTCTGAACTGTCATGTATTTAAAAGCAATTGCCAAGCCCAATTGTAGTTTATATTTTTCTAGCTGTGCAAGTCTGTAAATATATATTAAAAAAAAAAAAAGAAGAAAATGAGGAGGAAAAAAAAAAAAAAGGCAACCATTGTGATATTTTGTACAAGGGAAAACAAACCCAACCCCACGGGAAACAAAGGGAACTGGACAGAAACTCTCTTTGCCCCACACCGAAATGTCCTGTGTAGGTAGAACTGGCTCGGAGTGCAGCGGGGGAGCGGCTGGATGGTGGGAGGGGCTCCAGGGTTGGGATCCCCTCGGAGCGCCGGCTGCTTTGGAGTGTGGTCGCTTCCTCCCTTGTGTGGTGCTGTACAGATCTGGTTAAAAAAAGAACAACTTGGCATTAATCTTGCAGTGGTGATCTCTCTCCCCCACCCCCTTGCCTGGGTTTTGGTCTTTCGCTCTTTTTTTACATTTCTCTGACATGTTTAAACTGTTGCCCAAGGAGCTGAGGCTGAGTTGCTGCCCTCAAGCAGCTGCCCTCTGACGTGTATCCCTCTAGCTCTGTGTGGAGCTGGGATTTCTCGCTGGCTGAGAAGATGCCTGCCAGGAGCATGTTGATGTAGTCAGTCCCCAGAAGTTTTTTCAGGTGGCTTGAAGGATCTCTGTCCATCCCCTGAGCTAACAGCACCCAGCTGCAGAGCTGCCTACAAAGCATTTGGTCTGGTCCCTTCTGACACGACCTGGTGCTGTCCTTTATTGAGTTCTCTCCTATTTGGTGTTTCTGGTTCCATGTTTGCAATGACAGCCACTGAAAGCTAAGTTTGCTAACTCAGCTGCATCATCCCTCTTGGAATGTTTCTTTCCATTTCAATTAAAGCTCAATTTTTAAGCCATCTTAATCAAAGTGTGATGACTAAGAGCCTTCATTTCCTGACCTCTTGCTCTGGTGTAGGGTTGGGAAGAGAGCTCAGAGGGATAAGCAGGTGAGATAAGATCCTGGTGGCTTTTCAGCAGGTGCAGGAAGGTCAAGCTTCAAATCTTTTGGGGTTTCTCTTACTTCCAGATGAAAACTGAGTTTATTTTCATGATGATTCTTAGAATGGTTTGGGCTGGAAGGGGCCTTAAAGACCATCCAGTTCCAATCCCCTGCCATGGGCAGGAACACCTCCCACCAGCCCAGGTTGCTCAAGGCCTCATACAACCTGGCCCTGAACACCTCCAGGGAGGAGGCATCCACAGAGGAAGAGGCATGGGTCAGAAAAGGCACAGGGGAGGCTGAAACAAGTTTAATTGGGCTTGCCTCTTCCTCCCCAGGATGCAGTGCTGATGCTCTGTGCCCTGCCAGACCTTTGGAGCAGAGCTGGGTTTTGGAGGGGTCATGCTGCTTTGTCCTCCCAGTGGCTGTGTGACTCTTGGCTGCAAACCTGGGGCTGAGCTTGTGTCAGAGGTCAGCACCCCCTGGGGTCTGTGCCACTGAAGCTGCTCAGAGAGGCTTTCCCTGTCAGAAGTGGTTGTTTTGCAAGGGGTAGAAGGAAGAAGGTCCCTGAAGATGCCTGATTTGTGTGCAGCCCGGGGAGCCCCCTGCTGGTTCTGGCCATCCCAGCTCAGCAGCCCCCTGGAAGCCCAGAGCCTCCCCTCTTTGGGGTCTCTCCTAGCTCAAGGGGTGCTTCCCAAGGACCTCAGGCACCTTCAGGCACCTGCTCCTCATCCTCCTGCCCCAAGCAGCTGAGCAGGAGCCTGTGTTTGGGGCAGTAGCACCTTGCTGCCAGCCCCTCCTGAGCTCTGTGGCTGGTCCCAAGGCAAAGTCCTGCCCTGGCTTTTCCCCTTGGCAGGGTGAGTGGCTCAGAGGAGGGGAGGAGAGCTGCGTGGTTTTGGAGCAGCTGGAGAACAATGATGCCCCTGTCTGCCACTGGCACTGGGAGCAGTGCAGCTCCTCTCCCAGCCACGTATGCAGCCTGCTCCTGGGCAGCCTGGCTCTGCTGTTCCGTGGTGGAAACTTCCCTGGCAGTGGATTTGTCCTAAAGAGAGGAAAATCAGCTGTGAGTTTCTCTGCACTTTCGTTCTGCGGTGCCACAGTAGGATGCTGCTGGGCTGGGGTTAAACAGCCCCCACCGTGTGTGGAGTTTATTGCCTCAGGGGCTGTGTTCTGGCTTCAGTCTCTCCTGCTTCCTCTCCCCTTCCTTGTTCACCCTCTTCAAAAGCCAAACCAGCAGTGCTGCGAAGCTGGAGGAGAAAATCCCAGCTGCTTGGGGCAGTGGGGGGAAGATGGCAGCTGGGGAGAGCCTCTGGCCTTGGGCTTTTTGCCAGGGAAAATGCGAAGGGCTCTGTAGGACCCAAGTGCTGGGTGCTGGGGAGCTGCTGTGTGCCACTGGTCACTGCGGCAGGTGGGCTGAAGGTCTGCCTGGCACCTGCCCATGCTGGCACTGCAGGAGCTTTGGGCAGAGGGTACCAAGAGGGATGCCTTGCAGAGCACTTTCCAGCTGGGAGCAGTGCAGGGGGTTTGGAGGCAGCTGCTGCCTGCAGCGTTGTGCTTCACAGGCAGAGTACCTCTGGGGCTTGGGTGAGGGTGTTTGGAGCCCATTTGTCCTGCTGACCTTCATGGCATCCTGTGGCAATATGTCCCACAACTTCATTATGTGTGGGTGAGGAAAGTGCTTCCTGTTTGTGTTCTAAATTGCCTGGAAGCATCCCTGGCTAATCCATCATCCTGATACCATGGGAGGCTGAGTAATGGTCCCTGCTTTGCCTTCTCTGTGCTGCCTGTGTGTTTATAGACTTCTCTCTGTCACCTCTCTCTGTGCTGGCCTGGTGCATCCCATGTTCATTTAGCTCCTTGGGTGGAAGCTGGTGGGTGCCCCACCTCCTTCCTGACCCCCAGCCCAGGGCCTCTCCTAGCCCTGTGGTGCCCTTTCTGAGGTGAACCTGTGTGAGGTGAACGAGGCAGCAGGTGGAGCAGAATGGTGGATGGGTAGCAGGGGAACATCATCTGCAGGGAGCAGAGAGAGGTCCCTCACCTGCCCCACGATCACTCACCCTGCCTGCTGATGCCTCCTGCTGCCTCCAGCACATTCTTCCACAGCTTCCTCCTCCCTGCTGTGGAGAGGACACTTGAAGAGGGGTAGATGATCTCCAGAGCTCCCTTCCCACCTCTACCATTCTGTGGTGCCAGGGAAGCCCTTCCTCAGGAGACTTGTTCTCCCCTGGAGGGATTGTTTGAGCAGGGAACAAGTGGTTGGTTGCTCTGTCAGGTCCCTAGCTGTAGCTATTCTGCTCTGCTCCTAGAGGGTGAGGTGGGTGGGATTGCTCTCCCAGCAGGGCAAGCAAGGTGGCTGTGCCTCTGTGGTGTGACCCAGTGTGCTGTCTGCATGTATGTGGTAAGGACCAGCAGCATGAGATGCTGCAAGCGTCCAGTCCTGACCCCAGGCATTTGCTGAGGCTGGAGGATCCACAAATGAGTGAGGAAAGAGTCGTGCTAGGGAGAAGTTTGGGCTGGTGTGTTTTTCCTCCCCGTCCCCTTCACGCATCTCCCCCCACCTCCAGGCCTGTTCCTTCTTCAGCAGACCACCGGTGTTTGGCGCCAGTATCAAGGCTGCAGATAGCAAAACTGGAGCAGCGCTTTGCCTGTCCCATCCTGCGGGCCGGGGAGAGCAGCAGATGGCACCAGAGCCTAAGCTGAGCAGCAGCAGCCAGGCTGAGCTGCGCTGCCTGCGCGGCGCCGGAGGAGCGCAGCCCTCCACTGGTTCAGTCCTTGAAGGGAGAGCGGAATCCTGAGCCGCAGGATGCGTCCACAGGACCTTGATTTACATGCTTTGGCTGTTCCTCTCTGCTCGCAGGTCCCGATCGTATCTCTGCTTGTGCAGATTTGTCCTTACACAGCGTCTGGGCTGGAGATGATAAAGCAGCAGCGCGCTCGAGGCACTGACCCCCATTTGCCTGGAGGGGTTTGGCCGTGGTGGTGCCTCTCCCACGGAGCTGCCCTGTGCTCGGCAGCAAGACGTTGTTGTGGGGTTTTTCCTCCTCTCCTTAGCCGAAATGAACCAAGCTCGCTGTGCTCACACTGAGGAATGGGCTTGAGCTGAGTACCAAACCCCAGCGGGCAAGGTGTGCTTTTAAAGAGCCTGCCCAGCATGAAGGAGTCAGGAGAAAACGCTCCTGCTGAGGTGCTGCAAAGACAGAGCAGGAGGTGTTTGTGTTTTGCTTAATTAGCAATAAATCCAACCCTTACTCCTGTCTTTCCCAGCCTTTCTGTGTTTCGGAGGCAGATCAGCAGCTGAGCTGAGCATCCTGGCTCTGACACAGACAAACTTGGTGCTTCAAGGAGCCCCTTGGTGGCTGAGGGATGCCAGGCATCAGCACTGGAACCTGCCTTTGGGTTTTAAGAGCTGACAAAAACAATTCCAACCTGTTCTCAGCACTGAGGGAGAAGAGAGTGAGGGACCAAGTTCTGGCTCTCCTGCAGAGCCCTGTGCTTAAGGAGCAGCACTGAGAGCCAGGCAGCTCAGCCTCTGCTGGTTCCAAGTGCTGTGGAGTCAGCAGTGCTGTGCTGGCTTGGCCTGGCTGCTGCCTCAGCCCAGGCTTTGGGCTGCATGCTGCATGTGGGCTGGCAGTGGTCACTGCTGTGTTTGGGAGTCTGTCTTGGCACCTGTGATCCCAGGGCCCTCCTCTTTCCCTTTTCTTCCTCCTCCACAGTGTCACGGACAGACCTGGGGAGCTTGGTGTTAGCAGGCACGGAGTGGCAAACTGGAGGAGAAACCTTGATGCAAATTAAGGTCTGCTCTGTGTGTAGATCAGAGCCAGAACTGGGCACCAGTGGTGATGTCCGTGTAGGCAGGTGTCTGAGGGCTCTTTTTGCCTCCTGGAGCACTCTGTGCTGCTCCACTCTCTCTGAGTTTCCTCCCTTAGTTGCCTTTACTTAACATAAACTCTGTACCTGGACTGTTGTGTTCCCTGGGATGCTTTTGAAGCTCTCAGGAGGGGGCTTCCTGGTGTGTGCTGGCTGAAGAGCTTTGGCTCCTCTCGGTCTTGCAGGTTTTGCCCAGGGATGGCATGTCCTGTTGTCTACTGACTGTCCCAGCTGTAGGTGTCTGGACCCCCTCCCTTGTTAAAATGGGGAGGAAAACCTGAGCTCTCCGCTCCATCACCTGCGAGACCCTGAGCAGCACAGGGAGTGCTGAGAGCAGCTTGACCTCTGGGGCAGTGTCTCTGCTCTGCAGTGCAGAGCTGCCCTCTTCCTTCCCCTTCCCTGACTCCAGGGTAATGGAAGGGCTAAACGCTTATTACTTTTTTTGTAGCCTTTTGCAGTTAGCATTCAGAGAGGCTGGTTTGGGGCTCGTTGTGTTTCTTTGTTGCTGTGACTATGCAGGATGCTCTATCTCACTGTAATTATGGTTCCATCATTGTCTTGGCATGAAAACATCTGCTGTCCCCCTGCATCCCCACTTCTCCTATTGCTTTGGAGCATTTAATGGATCGTGATGACCTTCTGTTTTCCATAGCATCTCATGCATCTGAGTGTACACAGCTGCCTCTCCTGCATTCCCCTGTCTCTCCATCTCCTTCTTGGTTTTCCCATCAGCATCTCCAATGCATTCAGCATCTCAGCTCATCTGCTTAGCAAATCAATACCTCGCTCACCACCTCCTCTGTATCACAGCTGCTGTGGAGGCAGCACCCTTGCACCTGACTGCCCAGGCCCAGCTCACCTTCCAGCTCACAGCCAAAGTCTTTGTTCTTATCATTTAGCATTTTCAAGATAATTTGCTCAGCCTTTTAATCCTGACTCTGTTGTACTCTGGCTGCCTGGCTTTGAGGTCCGTGGGTGCCTCTGCTCCTCCCTGCCGTGCTGCAGGACGGAGGGATGGAGGCTGTGGCCACTCAAGGTGAAGGTGCTGCTGGTGACAAACTGCAGCGTGGGGAGGGGAGGAGAGCAGCTGTGCTGTGGAGGGGGCTGGCACCACTCTGCAGAGGCAGTGGGGGGCTGGAGAAACGCAGGTTCAAGCACTGGGATTGTGTGACCTTGTTTCAGGAGCAGGGGCTCCATGAGGGTGAGGAGCAGGGACACAGAGGGTTTAGTCCATTCTTTATTGCTGGAACGTTACCAGCGTGCTGCTTCTCTTAAAGTGTTAATTAAAGCAGTCCTGTACTCCAAACTCCTGAGTGTGACGTGATCTGAGGGCTCTTGGCTTTGTTCCCCATGGGTACAGCTTGCACCCCAAGTTCTCCCACTCCCCTGCCTTCCTGCCATGCTCCCAATGGCAGAACCTCCCCATCCCACTGCTCCTGCCTCCAGGACACCCCCCACAGCTCCCTGCACAGCAGCCACCCAGCCTGGCCCAGGGCACTGGACAATCAAAGGAGGCTACAGTGAGGTAAGGGTTGCCTCTTCTCCCTAGTGTCAGGTGACAGAAGGAGAGGAGCTGGCCTGAAATTGTGCCAGGGGACGGTGAGGTTGGAGATGAGGAACAATTTCTTTGGTGCAGGATTGGTCAGGCACTGGCACAGGCTGCCCAGGGAGGGGGTGGAGTGCCCACCCCCGGAGGTGCCCAGAAGCCGTGTGGCTGTGGTGCTGAGGGACATGGCTCAGTGACAGTGGCTCAGCAGCAGTGGTGGCACTGTGAGCTCCGGGTGAGTGGTTGGACTTGATCTCAAAGGTCTCTTCCACCCTCAGCAGTTGTGTGGTTTTCCTCACACAGACTGGTGGTAACACAGGAGACAAACTGGTTGAGGGGGTCCAGGCTGGGCAATGCCAAGGGGGGCACTGGGTTTGTTGTGTCCACAGCATGGTGCAGGACTGATAGAGCCTCTGCCTCCCTTTCCCTGGCAGCAGGGCCAGCCCCCTGCCCACAGCATGGTGATGTGCTGGGTGCCCAGGGAGGGCAGTCCCTGTGTCCCAGCAGCGGTTTGCTGGCTGCAGCCAGGCTCCTGCCCAGTGGGGATGCCTGCTGCTGGCAGAGCTGGAGCAGAGCTCACCCTCTTAGCAGGGTGACATTAAACAGTGCCCTTTCCCTTGGCTAAAAATACCTTTTCCCTCTGCTTCCCTACAAGCAACAGAGGAGACAGTGTGCTGCATCTGCTGGCCCTGGGGGATTTACCCACCTGCTGCTGAAGCCCTGCCACTGCCTGCAGCTCCCAAACACCTTCACAGCCCTCTCCAGGCTGGGCCAAGCTTGCTGGAACCCTTTGTGCTGTGGTTTGAATTTTGGTGTTTTGGCTGCTGTTGACATGGAGCCACCCAGTGCTGTCCCTGCTCTGATCCAACCAGGGCCAGCCCTGCCACCCCACAGCAGTGCAGAGAGGTGAGGAAAGGGGAAGGGAGCAGGAACTGGGCAAAAGTTTTAAAGCTTCCCTCTAGTTTAAAGTAAATTTTCTGGAGAAGAGAAGGCTGAGGGAGACCTTCTGGCTCTCTACAGCTCCCCAAAAGGAGAAGTAATCACTGAGCATGGTGGAGGGGCCAGCAAGTGTGATTCTCAGATGATGAGAACTTTAATTTGTAAAGGTGAAGCTGAAAGGCTCTCAAGGACCAGGTAAGCAAATGTCACCTCCTGGAGTGCCAGCTCAGCCTGCTCAAGCAGCCATGCAGCAGTTCTGCTGGGAACGCTGACACCTGGGGCCTGTGCATGGCTGGGGGCTCAGCCCTGCAAGCCCCAAGCCCAGGCAGCACCTGGTCCTGCAAAAGCAGGCAGGCAAGGCAGGAGATGTTTGTTGGCTCCATGTTATGCCACCAGTATTTCCAGGATAGCATAAGAGGCTGCCACCAATCTGAGCCTGCCAGCAGAGCGTGTCATCCTGATTTCCGTTCTCTGCTGGCTAAGTAATAGCCACATGGAGTTTGAAAGGGATTGGCCTTTGGTTTCTTTTTATTTGTCATCTAGTATCAAAGCTCTAAAGGTCACATATTTCAAGTCCTTCCCTTGGAGCTTCAAAGCCTCTACACTCACTTTAAATGGAAAGAAGAGAAGGCAGCAATTTCAGCAAAGCACTCCACAGCCAGGGACTGGGCAGAGCATCACCACCAGAGCTGGGGGATTTTGCTTGGCTCCAAGCAGCTCATCAGTGCATTTGCACAGCTGGAGCTGTGCCTGCTCAAAACCAAGCTCCCAAACCCAAGTGTTAGCCCCCAGGTTCTCCTCTCAGTTGGTTGAAAGTGCAGCTAGCCCTGGGCCAGCCAGGTTTAGGCTAACTCAGAAAAGCCTGCCCAGAAAATCCTGTGGCTGACCTGGGCTTTGAATCCCTTTTGCTTCAGAAAGTGCAACCCTGCAGACCTGGCCTGAAGCTGCTGCTCCAGCTCCTCACATGAGGTCCACGTGCTGCTGGGCTGTGGGCAGGGTGGAGGTGTTCTGCACCACGGTAAACACACAGCCCTGTTCTGCTTGAGCTCCTGAGGGTGTGTCAATTGTGCCCAGGCTGTGGAAAAAAAGAAGGTTGCACCCAAGCTGGCACAGCATCTGCTGAGGTGCAGTCATGCCTACACCGTGCTTGGACCTCACTTGAACTGTGCAGAGTGGGGTTTGTACTGGTCTGGCTTTTGGAGATGTGGGGCTGTAGTGTTTCCACTCCAGCACTGGCAGCTCTCAACCTGGCTCCCACCCTTGCAGCTCAACTGATTTAAAAACCTCCCTGAACAGCTGAACAGACTTAAAACCTTCCCTCTTCCTAAGGTCTGGTCCCTGGGCTCCCAGCTCCAGGCTCTGCATCCCAACAGCAGCCCAGTGTGAGGCAAACCACTGTGGTGGGATGGAGGGATGGGATCCTGGGGCTGTGATGTTCAGTCAGAACACACGCAGGGCATCTCTGCCAGCTCAGCCTGGCTGTGTGCCACCTCCAGGAGACACAGGATGCCTCAGCTGGCATTAAGTTAGAGGGGAGAGAGACGATGCCTGATCCAGCCGAGAGCCTTCAGTCTGAAATTAACCCATCAAAGTAATTTGAATAAGTATGAAGTGGCAGAGTGACTTTATTACAGGGTAGTGCTCCACATGTGATCTCCAGTTGGTATCTGCAGCCTGCAAACCAGGTTTGCTGCGCTGTCAGCTGTGGCTTGCAAAGGCTTTTAGATGCCTTTCAGTGTGAGTGTTAAGCCACTGTGTGGTAGGTGGATGGAGCAGGAAGAGAAATGAAGGACCCAAAGGTCTGGATCCAGCTCAGAAGGACTGAGGGCAGCATTGCTACAGATCTTGTCACCCAAACACCTCTTCTGGGTCTTACTCTCCTGATGAAGCTTGCTCAGATCACTTGCGTGGCTGCATCTTAACTCCAGCTGAACTCTGGCCAAGAAGGGACAGGTATGTCAGGACCAGTTGCTTAATTATGTTTACCTTTAAATTGCTGCAGTAGATCTTGACTTCCTTGAAAGCAATTTTCCTCTGCTCTTTAATTTCATAGAGCAATATGAAAGACATGGATCTTCATGAAGCTCCTGCTGCAGCAGAGGCTCCACAGTGTTTGCAGCCTTAGCTTTTTATCACCCGAAGTCCCAGGGGAGGTTCAAGGTAGGATCCTTGCCATCTCAGCTCAGCAATCACACAAAGCCAAATAAATAAAGCAGGAAGTTGGCAAAGCCCTGATTCAGCAAAGGCACAAGAACAAGTTCAGCATTAACCTCTGCTTGAGGTGATTTGGAACTAAAGAGTTAACCTCAGAGCTGTCCAAGAGTCAGACCAGGAATCCAGGACCTTGACAGCTGGTGCATCAGTGCTTTAAATCTGAGAGGATGCTTCAAGATGAGGAATTTCTTAGATATGGAAAGGAATGGTCCCTGGCATGAGGACATTCCTCAGTAATAACTCAGCTAGTGGTTTTTTGGTCCATGGCCAGATGTGGTGGCCTGGCAAGATTTTGGCAAAGGCACTGATGCCCTGAGGAGGGATGATGTTTGGCTGGCAGTGTCTGCAGATGGATGAGACTAGAGGAGACTCTGTGGGGACCCAGCAAATCCTCCTCACCCATATTCTCTTGCTGGGCTCTGGGCTGGGATGCTGGAGATTCCTGGGCAGTGGTGAGGGGCTGGAGAATGTGGTGGGGCTGCAGCTCTGTTGTGAGCTGCCAGAGCTCACCCTGCCCAGCAATCACTGCTGGCACCCACTGCACTGGCAGAGCCTCCCTGACGTGGCACCCACCCCGCACCACTGCACTGGCAGAGCCTCCCTGACGTGAGAAGGACTGTGGATGGTTGGCAAAGGTCAAGGTGGAGCAAAATCCCCTCGCTGGTAAGGGGTGCAGAGACTTCACCAGGTGAGAGCTGGGGAAGGAGAGGAGGGTGCCTTCTGCAGGGGTGGCTTTGCAGCTTAACTGTGTGTGCCAGCCCGGGAGGAGGGAGTGTGATGCTCTCCAAGCCCAGACTCTCCTTGGTCAGGAGATGCGGGCTCGGGCTGGCTGTTGGTGAGACACAGCTCCCACAAGCCCAGCTCAGCAGGCAAGCACCGGCCCCAGCTCTCCTGAGCTCTTCGTGCTTATCTGATCTGCTCCTCCGTAATGATGTGGTTGGAATGAAATTATGGAGCTTTAATGTAGTTACAGCTGCATCTACCAGGCACAGCTCTTCCTGACGAACGACGCTGGAATTCAAGATATGGCCAGAGGCTGCAGATGACTTCTTGTCTCCGAGGCATGCTGCAGCCTTCCCACGTGCTGCACCAGGCCCTGGCCAGGAAGGCAACCTTAGGAGTCCAGTTCACATCTGCTGCTGGAAAGGCATTGAAGGGTAAAGCCAGATGGGAGGGACCAAGGGGCTTTGGTAGTGGGCACCGTGTTGGGTGTGTGAGGCTCCGGCTGCATGCTGCTGTGCTCTGACGCTGCAGCAGGGCCAGCTGGAGACCGCAGCCCCTTGCATGGAGAGGGTCATGCAGCTGGGGCTGAGGACTTCTGTCCTTGCTTTTCAGCTGCAGGAAAACGTTTTCAAAGGTGCATGAGTGAGGGGATGGTCTTTAGGCCAGTACATTGTTAGCATAACCACGACCCACTGAAGATCTGTGCTGAGGTGGTCTAAAGCTTTAGGGAAACTTTCTCGCTTGCGTCTCCTTTGATGTGAACTTAACGGCCACAGAGTTTGCTGGATCAGCAGTAAGAATTATTCTATTAACTGGAGAGAAATAAACAAACTACTCATCTCCCTAAAGTCAGACAGAACTTGGTGGATTTGCCATTTCCAGTCTGTCAGGGGTGCAGAAATGCCCAAACTTCTGGGCCCTTGGCCAGAGGAGCCAAGAGCTCAGCTGAAGGGTGCCTGTCCTCTGAGGGAGGGGATGGGGTGGGACATGTCCTCCCCATGCTCCTGACAGCCAGACAAATCTGGAACGTTGTCTGTTCTCCCCAGTAGATCAGCAACTGGCTGCAGATGCTTTGGGACATAACTGTGCAGCAGAGATGATCTGTAGAGCAATTAGCCCTGCAGAATGAACGAGCCCCTCTGCCTTCTCCTTGGGCCTCGTCGCATCTGGGCTCCCATCCTTGGAGCTGTGTGGTGCGTCCAGATCTCATAATGGGCTCCTGTTAGTGGGGGTGACCTTGCCCAGCTGTGGGGATGCCCACCATCCACAGGGACTGAGCTCTGCTCCCCAGCCTTTGGGGCTGTTCAGTTTGGATCTGCCTGTTGGAGATGTACAGCCACGATGTCCTCAAGGGAAGGCCTTGTTTTGCCTGCCCACCACCCAGCTTCAGACTCGTCAGTTTGAGTGCATCTGCATCTCTCTAGCCCTGTGCCTGTGTCTATAGCACTGCTGCTGGGGCTCAGCTCGCAGAAATTCTCCTTGGATGCTCTTGATTTCTCCTGCAGTCCATTTTTTCCTTGAATGACATGGAACTGATAATGAATGTGGCTTCATCACCGGGTGAGCGGGCTGGCTCGGCTCATTCCACCTCTCCTGGTTTTGAGCAAGAATGTGAGGAGTTGCTGTGTCTATTTTAGATTCCATCATGAAAGGAATAATTGAGATTGAGATTCTTAGTCACTCAATGCAGAAGGTCAGGGAATTAATGCTGTGTTACATCCAGACCATTCATTTACTCTGCCTCCTTGTTGTTTTGTTGGTTTTTTTTTCTTCCCTTAACTGTCTGTAGAGGAAAACAAATGTGCCACAGAGAAGGTAACACATCTTCAATGCTGCACACATCCCCAGTCTCTGGTAATACACACTGTTTGTCTTTATTTTGGGGGTGTTCCAGGGTAGTTTTATCATCATAATTGATTAGTGGCGACAGGGGGAAAAAAATCCAGGAGTAACAGGAAGAAATGATTCCAGCGAATCCATTGACTGGGTTGTAGCATTGATCTGCTTCTGGGAATTATTTATAGGAGAAGATTCATAGTTAATAATATTAGTTTGGACTTCTGGAACAGTTTATCAGAGGATCTTAAAGGCCTTTGGTAACAGTTAATCAGACAGAAAAATAAGGCAGGCAGCCTCATCACGGGAGAGGGAAGGAAATGGGATTCCTGGCCTGACCCTGGCAGTGAGCACTGGTGGCCCAACAAGAGCATCACCAGCAAGAGGTGGTGGCACTGCCCAGGCTCATTGGTGCCTCCTTGACCAGGGCCATAGACGCAGCACAAGGATGTCCTGCTGCTGCTGCTTGTCTCTTGCAGCAGGGCACAGTGCTGGCTGAACGCTGGTGGCCTTGCTAGAGGCTCTGCATGTCAGAGTGAGCACAGGTCTGCTGCAAACTGCTGCCAAGCAAAGTGAGAGGCAGCACAAGGGACAGCTCAGGTTGCCCGAGTGTTTTGAAGCACAGCAATGGGTGGCTGCATGGCCAGCTGCTGCCAGCTGCTGTGGTGAGGGAAAGGTCCTTGAGAAAAGCCACACTAACCCCTCTGTGAGATGAAGTAAAGGTATCTGCAGGATGGCCACCTGAGCCAGAGCCAGCAGGGAGAGCTGCACAGGGACAAACCCAAGCCTCTTCTTCCCCCACCTCCCCTCCTCCTTTTGGTTTTGTTTTTAACTTAATTGATCTGCATCCTGCAATCCTACCCGCAGGAGAAATGACACATCTGAGGAGAGCAGGAGGATTTGTTTCAAGTGGTCTGCTTGGGTGTTGTGTTGCTTGGTTTGTTGTTTTGGGTTTGTGTGTGTGTGTGTGTATAGAAGTGCCTGGAAGTAGTAAATGGAATTAAACATTGTAGTTCTGAAAAACAAAATTCTCAGGGCTGTCTGTTGATTTCAAAGCTGATGAAAACAAAGCAGGCTTTGAAACTGTTCCTCACAGAGCTTTCCCCCCACTTCCCCCTGCCCCTTTATCATCTAAAAGATGAGCCTGATACTATTTGAGTTCTATTCTTCTTTTGAAACAGTTGAAAACTGCTCTTTTCTCAATTAAGATGAAAATCTCAATGTTTTTAATAAGGTCAAAGTCTTCACTAGCAAGATGCTGAAATAACTCGGTATGGATCTGGAAATTCCACCAGGAAAAACTTCAGTGTCTCCCCAAAAAGTCCAGGAAATCCACCTTTGCTCTAGGCGTGAACCAGTAAGGCTGGTTCTGGGCCAAGCCATTTCAGTTTAGGGACTGGCTGCTGTGGTTTGTATCTTCTTTATGGGTGGCCAAACTGAAGTGGCTTTCGTTAGTTGCTCCCTGGCAAGCAGCTGGTGCAGGGGCACAGCCTGATCTGGGGTCCCTGCAGACCCCACAGCCAGGCAGTGTGTGGCTGCCGGGGTTTGTGGTTCTGTTTCATGTCACTCAGCAGCTGGCAACAGGGAGAGGGGCTGGCAACCTAGGAAGACCTGTGGAGCTCCCCCTGGAAGATCCAGGTGGCTGTTGGAGGAACAGCCTGAAATAAAAGGGGGGAAAAAATACCTAATGCCTGAGTCTGAACTCCGTTGAAACTTGCCTGTGACCATCACGACAAAGCTGCTGGGTACTGTGCACTTGGAAGCCTGTCCTTGGTTACAAGGGCTGGGGACTGTTTTGGTCTATAAAAGGATAAATTAATGTTCAATAAATGGAGCGATTAATTTAATAAAAATTAATTTTTTTAATCACAAAAATCCCACAAAAAAATATTAAAGAAAACCTATTTACAGGTTCGAGGGGTTTCGGTCGTGGAACAGAGACCTCACCAGCAGGAACAAATAACAGTTTAAACAACATGCACAAAAATCCAGAAACAACAAACATCACTTTAAACTGTAAAGCAAAGGAACCTCGGCACTGCAGCCGGCGGTTGCCTACAACGTGGGGGGGAACCCCGAACTCCCCAGGGCAACAGACCTGCAATAGATGCACGTGGAAGCTGCAGGAGCAGAGTTTCACTTTCTGTTGGGGTCTACAGCTTGTTGCTGAGACAGGATTTGGTCCCAAAGGGTTTGTAGCCAAAAGCTTTGTAGAGAGGTTTCTCGGCTGTGGTCCTTTTGCAGCAGCGCTCGCTCCTTGCTCCAATCAAACGAAACTGTCCCGGGACTCGGCTCCTCTGGGGTTTTGCCTCTCGGCCCGACAAGATAAGTATCTGTCCTCTGGGCTTTACAACGCTGAGAATAGCGAGGGGTCTTTGCTGTCTGGTCTGGGTAAACTGGAACACAGTTCAGCTTCCAAGCGAGGGATGTGGTTCCTTCCAGAGCGTAGACAATAGCAAGACAAAGCTCTGGCCCTTCAGGCTGATATTTATAGTTTCCCGAGACAATAATGGCCAGGAGCAACACAGGTCTAGGGGTCAACCCTGGTATTGCAACCTATAGAAAGCCTTCTTCCCAAACGTGGCCAAAAGCACGCCCACCTGGCTCATCCTGGCTCTGAAACATGTCCAGGCAAGCCCAAAGAAGCTTCTGCCTCATTGTCTGGTTCAGAGCCATTTTGAGGCTTTTTTTGTCCATCCAGGACAGGGACACATAGAAAACCTTCTCCCAGCTCTTTGGAGAGGTGGCCTGCATCTGACCAACCCTCCCTGACCAATCTGAAAGCACAGCCCCTGAAGATATCACTTTCTTCCTCTGTGTTGTATCTCCCCTGGGGCAGGGCTGGCAAAGCTTATCTCCAGTAGCTTTCTGGAGCTTGCTGTCCACACTGGGGTAACACAAAGGGATCAAGGGTGGTCAGGGATTGGAAGAGGCTGTCCAGGGAGGCGGTGGAGTCACCATCCCTGGAGGCCTTGACGAGAGATGTAGACATGGCCCTGTGGGACATGGTGGTTGATGGTTGGACTCGATGATCTTGGAGGTCTCTTCCAACTCAATTCTATCACTCTAAGAAGCCCAACTGTCTGCAGTGACACACTCTGCATCTGAAATGATCTCTGCTTTCCTGGCAGCCCCCCAGCACATCACCCCTCCACAGTGCTGCTAAATAACATCTGTCAGGTGAAGCCACACGTGGGGAGGGGGCAGGCCAGGCTGCAGCGCAGGGTTAGTCAGTGGGGACTTGCGAGACCCACCGGCCGATCAATCACTGGAAGTTCCTAAGTGATAGATGGAAGCTAATATAGGTCATTATTCCTTCCCTATGCAAGGGAATGAATTATTCAGTAAAGATTTAGATCCTTTTTATTATGACACTGAATTTATAGAGCGTACAAAACATAAATGCAGATTTCTCCAGCGCCAGATAGATGAACTCATTCTCCAGGCAGCCTGAGTTAGATGCAGCCATTCAGCATCACCTCACCACACGGACAAGGTGTCCAAAGGGCTGGGGCACAGGGCTGCAGTGGGGGTGGTCACTGAGCTCAGCTGCCAGCTTTCACCCTTGGCATAGTGTTTCCACAAGCCCCAAGCTGGTTTAGGAGCCCAGGGTCTGATTATTTCCAAAAGCAGGCTCCAGCACCTGTGCACCTTCGCTGACATTCAGAGTCGTGTGGCACCAGATGCTTCTCTTAGACAAATGCTGAACAAACTCTGCATCTCCACCCCTGCCCAACAGCAAAGGGGAGGCTAAACCCTGCTGCTGCTGAGGAGGTGCTCTATGAGTGCGTGGGGAGACGGAGTCGTCCAAAAGTCATCCGTCTACAGAGCCAACATCTAGAAGCTGGGTCGGTTTGTCTCAGCAGCAGTAATTTCCTTGTTACTGGAGTAAATGCTTCAACTCTTAATGGTACTTTCTGGAACCCCTTTAAGCTGCTGCAGGGCGGTCAGGGAGATGAAAGGGGCAATATAACCCCAGGAGCCACACTCCTGACCGGTAATTTCCTGGTGATTATGACAAGAAATAGCTAAGATCTAAAGCAGGCTCAGAGCAGGGAGAAAAAAGACCACTCTTTAATCCCCCCATCCATCCACTTTGCACTTTGGTGCCACTCATCTTGCCGGGGCAGGGTCAGGTCAGCTCCTGCCCCAGCTGGAGCAGCCAGGGCCCGTGGGCTGTACCTGACCAGGAGCATGGAGACCACTCTGCTGAGCCAGCACTCAGCACTTCATAGCAAAACAAACCCAGGACAGGGAACTGAATCACATTTTGAAAACTGCCCCACTGAAGCCACAAGTGGAACCCTGTGTCCAGTTCTGGCATCCTCACAGCATCACAGCATGTTGGTGGTTGGAAGTGACCTCAAAGGATCCTCAAGACCAGCTCCCCTGCCAGTGCAGGATCACCCAGGCAGGTCACACAGGAACACACCCAGGTAGGTTTTGAATGTCTCCAGGAGACTCCACAACCTCTCTGTGCAGCCTGCTCCAGGGCTGCAGCACCCTCCCAGGGAGAAAGTTTTTCCTTATGTTCCCCGAGGTCCTTCCTGAGCTGAGGACCCAGAACTGCACACAGCATTCCAGATGTGGCCTCATCAAGACAGAGTAGAGGGGAAGGAGAACCTCTCTCAACCTCCCCAGCTCCAGAGGGACAAGAAACTACTGGAGAGAGTCCAGCTTCGGCCGCAAGGATGCTGAGGGCCCTGGAGCAGCTCTGCGAGGAGCAAAGGCTGAGAGCCCTGGAGCTGCTGAGCCTGGAGCAGAGCAGCCTGAAAGGGTGCTGCTCAATGCTCAGCAAGAGCAGAATGCCCCAGTCAGTCCCCAGTCCCTCGGCTGCATCCAGTTCCCTTCCTGACCGCCCCCGTTCCCTTGCCAGCGTTCCCTTCCCGGCCGCTGGAATCATCCTCTTGCCACCACACCGGGGCTGGACGCAGGGCGGGGTGATAAGGGCAAAGCTCCAGACGCCCCCACCCCGCCGCCTCGGGGGTCCGCTGGTTGCGGACACGCGCGGCAGCTCTGCGGGGGCTCAGAGAGCGAAGCCATATCCGCAGCGGTGCGCTCCCGGCCGCTACCCTCCATCGGCGCCGCGGTGCCCGCCGGGCGCCCCCGGTACCGGCGGGGAAGGGCGGAGCCGAGCGCGCGCGCGGCGGTGACGTCACGGCAGGGCCACGCGACCGCACCGGGCCCCGCCCCGTGGCGTGGGGGCGGGAGGGAAGGAGGAGCCGGGGAGGGGAGAGGAGGGGAGGGGGAGGACACGGGATGGAGGGAGGAGGAGAGGAGAGCGGAGGATGGTGGCGGGGGAGGGAGGGACGGCGCGGCGCTGAGCTAAGCCGATCCCACGTGTGACGGATCTGGCTGCTTCCCCAGCGCCTCTCCAGTGAGATCCTCCGGTAGCGGAGGGAGGAGGAGGAGGAGGAGGAGGAGGAAGAGGGGGAAGGGAAAAAGGGAAAAAGCAACCGGAGCGAACCGAGCCGTTATAACCGGGCAGGGGGGCGGGTTGGGCGGGCGGGGGTTTTCTCAGGGGCTTCTCGTTGGGCGCGGATCGCTGCGGGCTCCGCGCGGCCATGGAAGCGGACGGGAGCCAGGCTACCTCGGGGAGCCCCGGCGAGGCGCAGCACGACCCCGGGTAAGTCAGGCAGGGCGGTGGGGCGAGGAGCGAAGCGGCGAGGAGCAGAGCGGCGAGCAGCGGGCCGCCCCCTTCTCTCCACCCCTCCTGCCCCCTCCCCGCCGCCCCGCTCCTCGCCGCTCCGCGGCTCTCCGCGCCGCCGTGAGGTGCCCCGTCAAAATGGCCGATCCCGCACCGGCGTTCAACTCCGCTCTCTTCTCTCCTTCCAGCAAGATGTTCATCGGCGGCCTCAGCTGGCAAACCTCACCAGGTAAGGACCGCTGCACCCCACCTCCCCAGCCCTCCCCGTCGCGGCTTCTCTCCCCCTCCTCCCCTTCCCCACGCGTCCCGCCCCGCGTGGGCCGCGTCCCGCCGCGCCGGGGCCTGCCCGCGTCCCCCCTTCGCCTCCTCTGCCTCTCTCTTTCTCTCTCTCTCCGCAGACAGCCTTAGAGACTATTTTAGCAAATTCGGAGAAATTAGAGAGTGTATGGTCATGCGGGACCCCACCACCAAGCGCTCCAGGTAAAACCGCCGCCCACCCCAGTCGGGTTGACAAACTTCGCGAGTTGCTGCCCGGGGCGGGTAGACCCCGCATCCCCCGACCCCACGGACACCCCTGGTCTCATCCCCATCCCACCCCACGCGTGGCCCGCGGGGCTCTTCGCGAGGTTTCTCCGCGCTCCCTGCGCCGCATCCTTCCAGCCGGGAGGAGGAAACAAAGCGACCGGTGGAGGCGGATCGGGGCTGGGGCGGCCGGATCGGGGCCGGCCGCTCTCCTTCCCACCCTCCCTCGGAACCGGAGCCTTCGGGCGAGGGGAGGGGGAGGAAACAGCCATTTATTGTATGACTTGTCTCCTTGTCTCTAGTTCTCATCGTTCCCCCCCCCACCGTCCCCATCCCTTCGCTCTTTGTCTCTCGCAGAGGCTTCGGGTTCGTTACGTTCGCGGATCCGGCGAGTGTAGACAAAGTCTTGGCTCAGCCCCACCACGAGCTGGACTCTAAGACGGTAGGTCCTGCGTAGGGCTGCCCTTGGTCTCACGGTGTGGTGACAGGCGACGCGAAGGGACCCTGCCCGCCCCCGCAGCTGCCCCTGGCTGGCTTTCGCAGGGCGGTGACAAGCTGTCACTGAGCCCGGACCTTGCAGGGTTGAATTTTTCTCTCTCGATTTTTTTCCCCTTTTCCTAGAGTCCGCCTTTAACTTCCAAAAAGCGGCAACTTTCTCCTTTTTCTTTTTTTTTTTAAACCCGAATTTCCCCGTGCTGACCGATGGCTCCTCCCCCAGCCTTCTCTTCTCTTGAGCGGTGACATTGAGAAAGCTGTCGAGTAAAACCCAACTTCGGTTGTTTGTTTCTTTTTTTTTTTTTTTTTTTTTTGGGGGGAGTTTGTTCTGCAGCAGAATGTTTTCTGCAGGGAACTTTCCGCTCCTTTCGATTGATTATTTATTTATCGGTGCGCGCCGTTCAAGGTGGGAGTGACTTGCTGTCAGATGGGAAAAGCTGCTTCTAGTGTTATTTCCCAAAGTCATTGGGGGATTCCCCCCCCCCCCCCCATTTTTCTTGGGTGTTTTGGGGTGAGCTTCCCCCCTCACCTGTGATGTCAGGGCCCTTATGAAACGCGGCTGTTAATTTATGGAAAGCTATGCGAGAGCTCCGGAGTAGATGTGGCAGAGAAGCACAAGTCCTAATTTGTTGTTGTTTCTCCTGAGCTTTTGCTACATTCAATTTCCCGTGGATGACATAAAGAAAACGATGGTGAGATTCAGCTGATCTCTTTTATTTTTGGTTTTCTTTTTAATGAAGATTGCATTTGCTTTTTTATTGTTAATAAAATAGCCCCACGTGAGTTTGCCCCTTGACCTGCCACGGCGTTTACTGTATTGGGTCAAACAAAAGGTACCCAGCATCTGTAGCTCTGGGCCCTGTTTTTTAACTCCCTGTGCTCAAGGCCATGCTAAAAGATGAAGTTTTACTTCTGTTGTGGTTTTTAAGCCTCAGCAAACCTGGAAGGGGCGCGGGAAGGACACTGGTAGAGGTCATGATTGCTTTGGTGCTGCTCGGTCTGAAGGGGTTGTGTTTTTGGGAAGGGAAGGATCGTGTTGGTTTAGATGTCTGGCAGAGAGCTTCTGCTGGACGTGTCAAATGGGTTTGCTGCTGTAACTGTCTTTGTAGGGTGTATTGTGGGTCTTAAAGGTTTTGTTTTAACACGAGCAAGGTATTAGGGGGACTCCTGTCTCAGTGCTGGAACATCTATGTGCCTGTGTGTATGAGATCAGAGTTAAGCGAGGGGCAGAAGAAGCAGGGAGCAAACATGTGTGTGTGATTAAGAAAAATGGTAATTTATGTGAAAACAAGAAGCCCTGAGCTTCTCTTACAGAAGCAGGTGGAATCTGTTGTCTTAATTCGACCTACAAATTCTGCTGGGCTTGTCTGAACACGTAGCTCGTGCTTTCACATGCCTTAATAATTTGATTTTGGGTTTAATCAGATATGGTAAGATAACTGATTCAACTGTGCTCCTGAGATTAAACTCACCAGACTTTTCATGTACAGCTGTATTCTCTTATGTGTTTTTTAAAGATAAATTTAGATAAGAACAACAAAGGCAAACAGTATCTTGAACCAAGGTTTGAGGGGGGAAAAAATATAAAGCCATGGGAGGACACCCTCTCATATTGGACTATAATTAGGTCCTCCCCAGCTTTTTCCCTCCCCCCATCAATGTATTAATTTGCTTTTCTCTGGGGGAGGGGTGAAAAAGCTTGGCCAGGATAAATTTGCCTCAGTTCTGATTGTGTGATAATGATTGAATCAATCTAAATTAGAAATCGACCTCCAAAAGCAGTAAGGCAGCTGCGAAGTGAAAACCTAGGAGTGGGCAGGTTGCCTGTCAGCCCTGTGTTTGTAGACGTGTTGTGGTGTCTGTTCTGGAGTGTAACATAGCATTTGACTCTGTTTCAACGTCCAGCGCAGGAGGCAGATCAGATCGGTTGGGTATTGGCATGGAAACGGCGCTCTTGTTTACAGTTACGTTAAAAGCTTTGTTTAGGTAATGGCCATTCATATCAGAAATAGTATTCTAGTCATTTCCTAGAGGACTTGTAGATACAGTAAGTAGAATTGTACCTAACTAACTAATTTTTATTTATTTTTTGTTTTTGGTAGACTTCTTCATTTTTCTTGTTTGTTTAATTTTTTTTTCTTTCTTTGTTTTGGTTGTTTTTGTTTGTTTTTTTCCCTTTTTTCGGTTGTTGTTCAAATAGTTGACAGGGATATGCAAAAGGTATGGATTTGCCACGCTGCTTGCTGGTGGTCACCTTCCAGCCCTGGCAAATGCCTCCTCCAAAAGGCGTCGTGGAGGGAGACGCAGCGATTGAAGCAGGGCTGTCGCTGTGGCGCAAAGACCTCCCTGCTCTTTGAACTGACCTTCAAACACCCGTGTGTTGCTTTGGAGTTGTAATGGCTCCTCCAGCTTTTTGCCCGTGGGCCCTCGCAGTGGTGTCCTCCTGGTGGGACTGGTGCTCTTTGTGGAGAAAACTTCCACTCTTGGATGCAGAAAGGTGCAGGTTTGCCTCCACCTTTGGGTATCTCTGTGGGAAATCCGTACCTGTTGTATTTCCTCAGTAGCCAAAAGCCTAGTCAGTGCTGAATACAGCTGTAGATGATGTTAATCTCTACGAAAGGTTAGCTTCCTAGATAAATAATTTTAATTTTTATGCCTTTTTTTGTTGTTTGTTTGAACAATAAAGTGGCATGTAATCCCTCATTTCTCAGGTGTGTCCCAAAAAAGACCCTTTGGATCTCCTGGAGACCAATCAGTTTATCCGTTGCACATCAGATGCTCGTGGTAGTGCCCATGTTGCCAAATTAATGGAGTAAAACTGCTTTTTGGGAGAGCCCCCTGGTTGTTTATCAGTGACAGGAATATTTATCACTGCAGGAATAACAGTATCAAATGGAAACAACTCCTTCTCCTAATCAGGTTAGCTTGAGGGAGGGGGTGGGGGGGGGAACCCAGCACAAACCAACCCCAGGCTATTAAAGAAAGCCTCTGCTTCTAAAGATGCCTTAAGACAATCGGGATTAGTTTCATCAGTTTATGTAGTCAAAGAGGATGCTGAGAGCAGCTATGAGTTGTGCAGTTAAGGTAGCGTTTAGTCCTTTAAAACCTTTCCCGGAGTTTTTATTTAGAACATGGCTACATGCAGGCGCTGCTCAAATCCCGAGGTGAAAGCAGCAGCAGCATGCAGACATTTTGTGCTTTTAAAAGGTGGTCATTTTAAAAGAAGGCCATTTAAGCTGGGCAGCTGTTGACAAGGTCTGATTCAGATCTGCATCCAGCCATGCCGCTGCTGGTGGTGTCTTTTTTGTTTGAGAGTGATTTTTGGGTGGTAAAGTCTCACTTTTTAAAGAGGACCCTTGTGGAAGTTGGTTTTTAAGCTGCAAGGTGAGCATTTGGGACTTGCAGAGTGGCCACGCTTTGGGGTTCAGGCAGGGCGATGGGGCTTAATGCTGCATCTTAAAACAAGGGGCCGGGAGGCAAAGCGTGTTTGGGGTTTTTTTTTGCCTTTGTGGAGTACCTTAGGGGACTCCTTCAGAGTAAAAGCCTTTTTTAAACACTTTGTTTCTCTTCTGGCTTTAAAACGCCTGTTTTTGTTTGTGTCTTGCTCTCCTCCCTTCCCATAACAGCCCCTTTGTGATCGTTCATTGCTCACACCTGTTCTCTGAGGAGCAGCAAAGCAGGGCAGTTTGGCTTACTAAGAAGGGTAACCTTGCAGCCCACCTCATGTGTCTGTGATTGTAAGGTCAACAATCTGATTGGGTGCTTTGCCTTTCTGGTTTTTGTTTAGGCTATTTTGTGCGTGTTGTTGCCAATCACTTGACAAAACAAAGCAGGAAAACAAAAGTAACCCCAAGCCCAGCTGAGGGAAGGTGCAGGTGTCAAAACCAGCAGCTTAAGAGCTCTTCAGGACCCCCTGATCATCTTTTTGTGCAGCCTCCAGAGCTAGCAGATTGCACCCAAAACTACCTGTTAAAGGACGAGGCAGCACCCAGAAATGCTAATTCAGACTAAGTCAGCGCATGCTGAGCACCAAGCAGAGATTGTTGCCCAGAAGATGATGTAGGAGGTGTACAGAAGAGATGTTTTCTTCCTCTCTTCCCGTCTCTCTCCCCCAGACAAACCCAGGCTGGGATCCATCGTTTGCAGAGCAGTTCTAGCTGCCCCAATGTGCTGAATTACAAGCCTGAGAAATGAGGGATTAATAATTCAGTGATTTAAAACCAAAATAATATGAACTGACAACAAAAGCTATCTTGTTGATTTCCCTTTCTCTTTCCTCAGATTGACCCTAAAGTTGCATTTCCCCGACGAGCACAGCCCAAGGTAAGTAGGGGGATCGATAATAGGATTTTAGGCACACAGAGAATCATTGTTGCCAGGCAGTTCAGGTTTCAAAGAGGGAATTGGCAATGAAAGCTTTTAAAGCCGGAGTGCATGGAGTCTTAAGGGTATCAGCCATGGCTGGGAAACGACAGGAGAGCTGCTTTGTGCCACTTTAACCATCTCCTGGCAGAGTCCTGTGGCTGGCTGGAGAGCAGAGTCTTCTCTGCTTCCCCGGAGGTCGCAGCTGCTTCACTTGTGTTTGTTGTGCTGTTCCACACGATGTGTTTTTGCTTGGTGTTTATGGAGAGCCTTTGGATTAAGCGCAGACTTCAGGCTTGTTTTGAGCTGAGCTTTCAGTTCTGTGGTTGTGATGGATGGGGATGTATCTCTGCCTTCATTGTTTGCAAATTTCCTTTTGTATAGCTTGAGAGATGTGTTTGGAGACTAAGAAGTATCGGGTAGCAAGTTTCTGATGGAGCTCTGAACTCTGCGGGCCACAGGATATTCTTTTGCAAGAGCAGGGAAACAATGAGCTTTAAGTCTCTCAGCCGGCGGGGGTGGCTGGAGAAGTGACCTTCATCTTCCAGGGCACTGTAGCTGTAGTGTGGTCAGGCTTCCACCGAGGGGGTGTTGAGAAACTTCAGTCTGCATGTTTGCTCTACAGTAGCATGTGGTGCCATTCCTGCTGGAGGAGTTGTTAGTGGAATGGAAGTGGTTGTTGCACTTTAGGCTGTGCCTAAGGAAAGCAGCAGACCAGTTTCAAACCCACTTGTGCAGTCAGCTGCGTTGGACTCTGGGAAAGCCAGAGGCTCAAAGAAACTTCTGTCATTGACTTTTTTCCCCCCCCCCTAATTTGTTTTTATTTGAGAGTCTGTTGGAAGAACTTCATTTAGCTGCTGTGTGCCACTTGTATACACTCTAATCATCTTGGGTTACTTCAGTAATCTGTTCAAGAAATAGGCTGCAGTGTTGGTGATGAAAGTCAACGAAGAGAAGTGGTTTAAAGTTGGTGGCAGGAGACTACCTGAGCAAGCTCAGCCTACCAGTTTTACTGCTTATAGCTCCTCGTGAAAGCAAGCAGTTTAACAGCGTGTGGAACCATAATGTTAAACACTGTACAAAACATCCATCCAGCAAAAGTGGTGATGTGTAATTCCAGGAGCCCGAGCATCCAGCGGGAGAGGTGCTGGCGATTGCTTGAACAGCAAAACAAGAGCACAAATCCCAACAGCCTGCTTGCAGGATTTGAAAGCAAGCTATCCCAGTCAAATATTTAGAGATTCCCTTCTTCACAGGACACCTCTAATAAGTAATTAGTGAATAATGGTGTGCCTGGTTTGCTTCTGCACTAGGCAAGGAGTTTACAGTCTGGAGGGTTTGTGGCTTCTGGATTATGTTGTTGGATTACTGCTGTCTTTAAGACACAATTTATAGCTATCAGAATTCTGAAGGGTTTAATAATTAAAGCATGAAGATGATCTTGTGCCTTTCCCCCTTCCCAGGACCTTCTGAAGGCTTGTTTGCATTTTAAACTCTCTTCACTTAGCAGTTATCTGTTTCTGCAGTGCCTATTTGCAAGAGTTTCTAACCCTTGCAGCAGAGCTGTTAAGCTGTCCCGTGTGATTCCTTCCCTAGCAGTTAAAAAAACCAGGGCATGTCTTATGTGGAGGACGTTAGTGAGTTAAATTTTCCTGTCAAAGACCACAAAATCAGGTCATTTTGACAAAGGGGATCTTGTTTTTCCCCATGTATGTTTTGCTGGGGGGTGTTTTTGGATAACAGACATCTTTCAAGCGTGGGGCAAATCCTGGAACGTAGGCTGGATTCCACTCTTAGCAGGAACTAACCTTTCTCTGGGGAGGTCAGCAGTGTCTGTTTCTGCTTTTTTACACACTTGTCCTTTCTGAAGTGCTGGGATTTCAACCCAGCACTTGGAGGGGGGGGGGAATATCCTAAGATTGAAAGAAGCCTTATTAGGAAATTGGAGAAAACCAGATGCAATAAAGAGCAGATTTTACATCAATGCTGAAGTGTTATTCTGGACGACAGTTCCAAATCTGGGGCTATTTTGGGTTTATTTTTGTGTTCTGTTTCTTAATTAGACACTGAATTAAGGTTTTGGACTTCAGTTGTTCATTTATCCTGGTTGAATAACAAATGCTCAGCGTTAAAATGTGACTGTACTTTAGTCTAATTAACTGGCTGGTGCTGGGGTCTGTGGAGAGTAATGGCATTTAATGAAGTGTCTCTGGCTAGGTGCGAGGGGGAGGTTGTTTTTTCTTCCTGAGCAGCCTTCCTGCCTGCTATGGTTAACAAAATGGGGATTGAGCTCCTTTATGGGATCTTCCTGGCAGGGACTGGGGTGGGAGCTGAGGTGGAAGCAAGGCTGTGGGCTTCTTCCACCCCCCTTTTGTGCAGGGGGACCTTCTGGCAATGCTTCTTTCCAGCCGTCCCCTTCCTTCGGGAGCCCTTTTGACCTGCCCCAGCACCATTAACCCTTCAGTGGGCAGTGGCTGTGCTGCTCCTCGGGCTGCATTTGCCTCCTTTTCCAGGTCGCTGGGGTCTGCGGGGTCAGGCTTAGTTATTGGCGCCTTCAGGATGATTTGTGCTTGTTCCTCTCCCCCCAAGGCCCCCTCCTGATTCCCTTTAATTGGCTAGAATTTCCCTTTCAAACCGGTGCCCAGCAAAATGCTTTTCTTTGGGGCTTTTTAAACTGCATCTCCCTGATTTGACACCTCTCTGGTGATGCAAATTGGTTCCTGAGCAAGAAGTGGCAGGTTGTAACAGCAGAGCATTCTTCCCTGATTTTCTTGGAATGACCCTGGCAGAAAAGCCTTGGTGATTGCCTCCAGTGCATTACACCACGATGTGTAATCCTGCTCTCCCTGGGAAGTCCAGGAGGACTGGAAGCCATTGTTTTAGGAAATTTGCTGCAGGGGTTGAACTTGTTGAGGTTCTAGTTTATGGCTAGCAGGGAGATGAAAAGAATCTCCCTACGCCTGCTTGTGGCTGCTGTTCCTTGATAAAAATCTGTCTAGCTTCCAAGTGCTGGAAGGCACTTTCTAACAGTTGATCATTTATAACTCTGCTGACTTAAAAATCCTTAAAAAGCAGCAGTGATGGGGGGTGTAGTAGTGTTTTTTTTTTTTACCCCCTTTTGACTGCTGAAGACTGCAATAATTTGGCTATTTTAATGTACACAGCCTGTCAGTTCTGCCATCACCTGCTACGGGAGGCTGGAGAAGCCTCATGGAATTTAGCATGTTCATTAGATATTCTCATGTGTAGGCAATTCCCTCCCTCACCCTCCCTGCTTTAGGGACTTATTTAGAAAACAAAACAAACCTGAAGAGTAAAAGGACAGCAGCCTCAGTCTGTGGAGAAGCTCCTTGGCCATGAAAATACCCTCCTGTGACTGGTGCAGAGATTTAGATGCTCCGTTGTGCAAAGCCTTGTACGAAACGGAGGCAGACAGAGCTGCAGTCAGAGTTTGCAGTCAGGGAGGCTGTCCAGCGAGTTGTGTCCTGTGCTTAGGTTCCTCCAGGATGGGACTGTGATGCCTGCTCTTCCAAGCACTTACCTCAGGAGCTTAATGTTGGGAAGTCAAGGAGCTGGGGGTACTGTAGCAGCATTCACGCTGTGCGTGAGGGGCTGGCTGGAGTCTGCACCTTCCCTTTCAGTGGCTGCTAAATCAGAAGGGTGAGCCGGCTGCTGCTGCTGGCTGTGGGAGGTGCTCCTGTGGCTGTGTTCTGGGTGCTGGGTGTTCCAGTGTCCTATCTGCCCAGAATGAGGCTGGTTGTTGTCAAGGCTGCATATTTGAGTTTGTGATCTGGTACGCCTGGGTTGGGGATGGTGGTGTGGTGACTGTTGGGTCACAAAATAACCAAAAGCCTTCATGTTGGCTGAGTATTGGGTAGTGATGCTGCACACCCAGGTTTCTATGAGATTTTCCCCCTTACACTGGGAGAGGACAGTGCAGAACTGAGGGCTGGTGCTGGCTCCTCTGTGCTGCAGGCAGTCGGTGATCTGCACACTGTGCCTACCTTGGCCAGGGACTGCCTGGTTTCCTGTCTGCCTGAGAGGTGCAGTTGTGCACATCTGTTCTGGCTTCTTGGGCAAAGCCCAATGTCAACAGCTCTCCTTTCGTGTGCAGGGCTGCTGGTGAAGCCCACAGGAGGCTGGCAACTCCAGAGCAGCAGCTGGGGGCATGCCCTTTTGGAATAACACCCAGCCTCACCTGGGAAAGGCTTTTTTTCCCCAAGTGGGTTTGGATGTCTGATTCCAATTAAGTTAACTGTGGGTGGAGTGTCGGCATCCCTTGGCTGTCTGATAAGCCTGAGCCAGGGTAGCAGGGAGAGAATCGATTCAAAAGCAAATGATAGACCTTGACAGTCAGGAGTTCTGTTTGTTTCCTCTGCTTCTGCCTGTAAATTCCTCCAGGTTAGTCCCACTACTTCCCATCTTATTTTAAGTGTTGGGTAGACTTTGAAGTCTTTTTCAAAAGGCTGTGAACTGAACACCCTGGCAGAGTTCAGGATTCTTCCCTTCCTGGCACCCTTCCTTCCCCACCAGACTGTGAAGAGCAGCAAGGTCAGACCTTCTCCTTGTGATGTCTTTGTGTGTTGTTGGTTTTTTTCTTTTTAAATTCCTCTGCATTTGCAGGTCTGGGGGTAAAAGAGGAAAGATTTCCTGCTCCTGGCATCGGGCAGAGGTGCGTGTACCTTAATGATGTTGCTGTGTCTTCTGCGTGCAGAACAGTAGGTCCTTAGCAGGTGATGTGAGGGATTTCTTGTTCTGGTTGATGATCAGAGTTTGGGCATCTTGTTCCGCCACCCTTGACACAGATCCCTTGGCCAGGCTAAGCTGATCCTAGAATTTGTCTCCCTCTAGCACTGGATGGTCAGATGGAAAAGCTGATGAGTCTCAGACTTGGCTAATCAACTCCAGGTCTTCTCAGGTAGTAGAGGACCAGGGTTTTGAAACCAATTGTTCTTGGGCTCAGATTTTTTGCTCTCTGCAGTCTCTTTGAGGCAGAGCAAGATCTGTCTTCTTGGATGCTGGCAGCCAGAGGAGGAAGGGGCAGTGCAAGGCGTGCTGTGGAGTGCACTGAGTTTTATCAGCTGCAAGAGCCGAGCTGGATTTCTGCAATTTAGTTGTTTTTGGAGATGTAAACAATTTATTTCTTCTCCCCAACTAACAGTGTCCTTAATCCCCACAGACTGCCTTGTACTTGAGGAAAATCTATTTCCATTACCATTGCCTAAGGATGTCTTTCATGTTAAGAACAGTCCTGATGTGCTTCCCTTCCCTTTGATTGCTAACTAACAATTAGACTTGAGCAGCACCTGACTTGGGGTGTGTCTGTCGTTTTGCTTTGTTCTGTTCCAAAGGGGGTTCTGCATCCCGAGTCTGTGGTTGATTCCCCGTGCTCTTCTGTGTTGCTGGGTTATTCTTAATGGTGTCTGCCAGGTAATTTTTCTGCACGAACACCTTTCTGCTTGGATGTTGTGCCAGGAAAGGGTCTGAAATGAGGGAGGTCAGGGAAGTGGAGAGCATCAGCCTGCTGCTAACACCCTTGTGCGTTCCACTCTGCATCCAGATTGAGTCCATCTCCTCTGCAAAGTGCTGAGCCTTTATCAGCCCCGGGGTAGGTCTCCTAATGACTGATCTGAAACCATCAAATTCGTTTGTTTGTCACCGCCAGTGACAGGCCAGTTAATGCTAATGGATTCTTTTTTTAGCCTGTTGACTCTGGTGATAGTCTCCTAAATGTTGTGAAATCCAAAGCATTAGGGGAACTCGGAACTTATTTTTAGAGGAGAGCTATTGCGGGAGGGTAAGTGGTGTGTGGGGCTCAAGGTGTGTGTTGCTTTGGGGAGGAAAGAGAGCAACTCCTCCCTTTCTCTAAGCCATACGTGGATGTCTTTGCTCTTCCTCATAGTTGTTTGGCTTCTCAGTTGTGTTTTACTGTTCTCTTTAAGTGTGCTTTGGGTCATGCTATAAAGGGAGGAGAAGCTGTAAATAGAGGCAGTCAGTGCAGGGAAAACGGCTTGTTTCAGAAAATGGTTCATCTGCAGGGCCTGAATCTGCTCTGTCCCTATTGTGTGAAAGCACTTAAGCATATACTTAAGTTGGCATGGGCATGGAGTAAGTGCTGTGCTGAATCAGGATGGACTAAAAGCACATTATTAAACGCTTTGTTCCACTGTGGAGCCTGTAGCAGAAAAAGATTAAAAGATTACTTTGTGTGTTTGACAGTACTTTGTACATGGTCAGTCCCGTCGCTTCTCTTTCGGAGCCAGCCAGTTTCCCCCTCTCTCTCATTTTCCCCCTTCTGCCAGAGGATCTCACTTAGAAGAAAACATTAATCTGCTGCTTCCTCAACAAAGTGATTGCAAGGTCAGTGTCGCATCAGGCTTGGAAAGGGAAGAAAAGGAAAGGAAAATCATTGTCTAAGCTTAATTTAGTCTCTAGCCCTGCAATCACATATTCTATTTGCCTTAGTCACTGGAATAATTCTGCAGACTGTGAGAGGAGTGTTCAGCATGGCTTAGGTGTCGGGGATATTATTGCTGGAGAAATTGTGGTTTGCTGAGTAATTTGGAAGTTAATGTGAATCTCTGCAGTCAGATCAGCATGCAGCATTAATAGGTTACTTCTGAACTCTGGCATTTTGCTGCTCTCCTGTTGGAAAATATTTCCTTTTAGTTGGGTGTTCTGTTGCCTTTTTTTTTTCCCTGAGTGCAGAGAAAATCTGAAGAATGTTGGGAAATTCTTCTGCCCTGCTCCTCGTGCTGGGACATCTGCAGCTGGCTGTATTGTTGCCACCAAGCAGGCTTAAATTAAGTATTGTGATCGTGCTTTGGGAGCTTTGTGTTGCAAAGGACCCTACCCTGCTAAGACTTAAGCAATTCTACACGAGGAATGGTTCCAGAGACCCCAGCAAGCTCAGTTAAATGCAGACAAGGCTGCTTAATATGTTGGTGAGGTGTACATGGCAAGAAGGGTGAAGGAACAGGAGTATTGACAGCAGCAGAGAGCGGCGTTCCCTCTGCCCTTCCCTCCCCCAGCAAAGACTTGCATTAATTTCCCATTGACTCTGGTGTACAATGGGGAAGAGGTTTCAAGCTGACTGAAGGGGCAAAGGTCCAAGAAAACTACTGTAGCAAGAACTGATGTAGAGTGACAGTAATGAGGTGGCCTGGCAGGTGGGAGGGAAAATGGTGGGGTGGGGAAAAGAAACTAATATCTGGTGAATTAAGTAGTTCCCAGGGTTTGAAGTGGTTAAGTTCTCTTGGTTTTATTTTCCTCTGTGTGCCATGCAACTCTGAGAGATGGCTGGAGCGAGGTCTCCTTGGCCGAGAACGTGGGCAGGGTCCTGGTTCAGCTCCAGACCTTGTGGTTCAGGGCTGGGTTGCTGCAAGTGCTGGTGTTGCCGAGAGGATACAGAATTCTTTTGTAGTGTCCCCAAAGCAGTGCTGTTTTAATTTGTGTCTTAGCATTCCTGACTCTGAGCTTCTCTTTACATTGTTCTGTGGGTCAGTTTTGCACCAAAGAGGAAAAGGAGCAGAGGGTTGAAGGAGTGTTTTGAAAATTCAGTTGATTTAAGAGAGAGATGGTGAAGTGCCAGTGAAACTTCCAGCTTCTTGAATGCTGGTGGAAACAGAATGCCTGCTAGAGAGAGAGTCTGGTAGAGGTGTTTATAACAGTTGCTGAATACAGCGTAGTTTGGTGTGTAAAGAGGGTGCAAGGAGCTATTTGTCCCAAGTATCCATAAATCCCAGTGGGCTGGGAGATTCCTCTCGAGTCAGAGACTTGGTTCGTGGCAAAAGCTGCAAATCCTCAGCACTGGCAGAAGGTTTGCTGCTTGCACTGCTGGCAAAAGGTGTTGCTGAAGGGGTCCCCCTCGTGGTCCTCTTGCAGTGCTTGCTGAAAGAGGGAAGCTTGTGTAGAGTCTTCCTCGTGGCTTTGTTACCAATCATTTATGCTCAGAGAAGCATTGGTGCTGCTCCCCCTCTGAGCCCCATCCATGCACCGAGCATTCATCCTTCTGCTAAGGGGTTGCAGAGTGCCTTGGAGGAAGAACGGCCAAACAACATCCGAAGTATCTCAGCGCGGCAGAGAGCGCAGCCACATCCTGAGCCCCGGGCTGGGTACCGCGGGGTAACCACCACCAGCTGAGGGAGGTGTGGGCAGCGTCCCTGGGCGCTGGGAAGGAAGTCTGTGAAATGAGGCAGTGTTGTGTGCTGCCAGCTCTCTGGGACTTGGCTTCGAGGGGTTAAACTCAGGCTTTTGTTGTTTTTAACGACTTTTGATTGGAAAATTTCTAAGGGAGGCCCTCAGCGCTGGAGCCTGGTTCCTGGGGAAGGTGGCAACTGCTGAGCCCTGGGGTTTCCCAACGGCAGCCGAAGCTTGGGGCAGGTGGAAGCGAGATAAGGACTCGGGGCTGCAGCATGTGAAAGGTGGTTTGTGGGGTGAGTTCCCGTTCTGCTCTTCCCGTGGTGGTTACAGAGCAGCGTGGGGCCTGGGGCACGGTGCTGGGAGGCTCTGGGGAGTCTGGCAGTGTGTTTCAATGGGCTCCACAGCGTGTTGCAGTGTGGGGTCGGTGCCGGTGCCCTCGGTAAGGTGAGCAGAGGAGGAAGCAGCCTGAGCTGCAGGTGTCCTGGGGCCCTGTGCCTTGGCTCCTCTCTCAGCTGTGCCGGATGCTCCACTGCCCCCGTGGGCCAGCTCCTGGAAGCTGCTTTGCTCCTTTGTGCCGCAGACCGGAGCCCTCTCTGTGTGCCTGTGGCTGTCCCTGCTGCAGCTCGGAGGGGTTGCTGCCCTGGGCAGACCAGGAGCTGTCCTGATGTGTTTGCACTGTGGAGCGCAGCGCCGGAGACAGGCTGCACCTCGCTCTGTGCCTGCTTCCTCTCTGCCTGCCAAGTGAGAATTTCCTGCCCTAACTGGCCTCGAGATCGCTGGGTTGGGTGGTTGGGGGAGAACAGCACCTGGAGAGAGTCTCCTTCCTGCTCCAGTACCTTTGTGCTTTGAATTCCTGCCTCACCTAATCCCCTGAGCTGTGATCAAAGCAGCAGGTTATGCACGCGATGTGCCCAGCAGTCTGTACCGAGAGGGAGTGGTGATCGCCTTGTGTGATGGTTCCCCCCCCCTTTTCATCTGGTCACATCCTCTGGGTCGTTAATCTGCCGGATCAAATAAAGTGCCAGCCAAAAGCCCTCCATAGTTGGGATTCTCCCCCCAAGTTTTGTGAGCATGGCTTTGGTTTTGTTGTAGTTTAATAGAAGTCACTTTGGGTTTCTGGATGCTTTGGGGGCATCTCCAGTGGCTGTTTCAGTGGAGACATTTCAATATTCTTGTGCAATAGGAAAAGAACAAAATACAGAATAGGGAAAAAAATACTCAAGCAATTTAGTTACCAGTCCAAAGGCTTTAATACTAAAGAGCCATGAAGAAACTTTATTGGAAGTATAATTGCAGACCTAAGCAGTGATGATCTGTCTTCATGCTTTTATAGTCCCCATCACTGTCATCTGAACACAGGAAGCTGATGAGAATGTGTGCAGAGCCTTCTTCAGCTGATGCTGTGCAATCCTGATCTCTTCTAATATGTGGACAGTAAAATAAAGTGTCAGTTCATTGGAAAAGGATGGGGAAAGGAAAAGGTGGGAGTGGACAAGTGTCCTGGCAGAAAATACAACCTGAGTTCATCCAGCTTGCAGCTGAAGGAATGCACTTGGCAGGGTAAGAATCTTCCAGGGACCTGATCAAAAGAAATTTTGCTGTTTCTTAAGTGTTCTTCGAGGTCTTCAGCAGGTGCAATCCTTTATCTTTGGAGGATGCCTCCCTTTGTTTCCTTGAAATGTTCTGAATTTCTTCCAGCTGAGAGGAGGACAACACCACCTGTTTGTCTGGTGTTCCCGAGAAGTGGAGGTTGCTGGATGAGGGCAGACAAATGGATGCTGCCAAGCGCTTCTTGAGGTGGAACAGAGATCAGAGAGCAAGTCCTGAATTGCTTGGCCTGCATATTGGTGCTGTTAATGCAGGTGAAAATGTGCTGTAAAGAGAGAGGTAATTTGGTGTTTCTAAGCAAGATTCTGCTGCTGCTTGGCAGGCCTAAAGATCTGAAATTCTCAGTATTGCCCGGTAGCTCTTGGTGAGCTGCCTGGGCACTTCAGAGTGTGCAGCTCTGCGGATGTGGATGGAGCTTGTGCTGTTGGTGCAATCAAGTGACTACATCTAACGTGGCACTCCTCAACTGTCATCTGCGGCCCGTTCTGGAAAGAGATTTTTATGTCCCCCCTGCCCTAAGGAACCTTGAGTGAGAGACCTCCTGCTGCTTGGCAGCCAGAGTGGCAGAAAGAGCAGTGCCTGCAGAGCTCTGGTGTTTTGCACTGAGGTCAGCAGTGCCAGGTTAGGCACAGGCTTGGCTGCTGCGAGTTTCCTCTGAAATTTGGAGGCAAGAAACTGTTTTGAAGGTGGAAAATAAACGCATAGGAATCCAAAACTATAAAATCTGTTTTGATTTACTGTAGCACTGAATTAGGGTTAGGTACAAAGCACAGCTGGCTGTGTATGGTTTTGGTGGTGGACACTCCTGAATTTCTCAGTGATGGTGTCTTTGCTGTCATTGAAGTCAGCAGGAGATAATCGAAGACTTCTCTTAGAGCAGGTCAAAGCAAAGCTCCTAAATTGCCGAAAACACTCAAAACTGCTTTGAAAACAAACCCAGGAAAATACTCAAGTGCCTAGATACACAAAGTAGATAATGCAGGTTGTGGAGCTGTTTGAAAGCAAAGTGAGATAGTGATGTTGTGCAAATCCCTGCTCTGCAGCCTGGTGAGCTGCCAGTGAGCCAAGTGGCTCTTGAAAGAGTTTTATGCAAAATGTGGTTGGGAGCTGTGGGCCATACGGTCCTGGAGACACCAGCATCCTACTCTCACAAAAGATGTAGGTGCTGAAATGACTGAAACTGGTTTAAATCTGACCCTTAATCTTATCATGTGGAGATGAGGTAAGTGATTGTCATTACCCTTGTTTTATGGCTGTGGAAAGCAGAAGGGCTGCTTGTGTGTTCTGCGCTGCTCGGCACAGGGGTGGTCGCTGGTGCCTTGGGAGAAGGCTATGCCAGATCTGCTGCACTGCCTGTTGCCAGATGCTGGTGAAGAGAGGAGACAGGGGTGTGAGAAGCTGATGTCCCAGCTCTGCCACCCTCAGTGCCATGTGAGTAATTTGGCATTTTCTTCAGTACCCACAAGGTGACGAAGCTGCGTGCGAAGATTGCTTGGGTGTTGCATCATTGGAGACGCTGCGAGCCGCTCCTGGAAACCCTCTGCACAAGGGCTTTGGAGCTCCTTCTGACTTATTAGAAACAGTTGTTGAGAGCAGGCCTGGTTTCCCTGGGCTTTTGAAGCATCTGAAGAATGATTCTAGTGGTGCTGGAAGTGTGAGCAGGGCACAAGCAGACAGCAGGGCAGGCTATAAAGTGCTTAAGATGGAGCAGTGAGTGCGCAGAAGAAGAGGCGGAGTGCAGCACATCCATCTGACATCTGTCTCGGGCTGCAAACCTCTGGTCAGCTGCTGGAGTGTGGGGCAAGAGAGGGAAGCTGCTCCTTACCAGGCTTTGATGAGCTTCTGGGGAAGCTCCTCTGGTTGTGTGTGAATACAAAGCAGTGCTCAAAGCAGGGCTGTGAGCACGAAGGTGTCCTGCTGAACGTGGGTGCTGGGGAGCTTTGCTGTCAGTGTGCTGAGAGGAAGCCACGCAGGAGGCAGCTGGAGCCAGCAGGAGCTTGTTTCTGAGCAGTGCTTAACCTCTGCCTGCCTCCATCACTGTGAAACACTGCTGCTGGAGCTCCCGGCACGCTGCAGGCCCCCAGCAGCCCCCTGCTCGTGGAGCAGCAGCGCTGCCCTTCCGTGAGGATTTGCCAGTGTGGTGCGCGGGAGGGGAACACTGCAGCCAGAGCTGCTGGATGCCAAGCTGAACCTCCTGAAGAGCCTGCTGTCCTCCCTGGCTGCTGCTGGCTGCTCTGTCCGGCGTGCTGGCAGCTCTAACTCATGTGCTTGGGGCTGGGGTGGCAGGCAGGGCTGTGCACATGAGGAGCATCGTGGTGTTTTATTGTGGCTTCGAAGAAGGCAGCCTGTCTGTGCTCCGGGGAGCCCCGGGGGCTTTGTTTTTCACCAGGCCGGAGCTATTCTTCAGCAGAGCCTTCCCGGAGCGTGATCTAGTTGTGCCCATTAGGAGTGAGAGACGGGCCTGACTGATTCCTGCTCCCTGCTGCATAATAAATCTGATACTAAAATTAGTGCTGGTCTCCCTAGGCCATAATTCTTGCTGAGATTATAGAGAATTGTGTGTGCAGAGAGCAGTTGTGGTTCTGTGTCGCTGTGTTTGCCTTGGTGGTTGTAATTTTATCTATTATTTTTTTTTTATAACCTTGAGTGTCCAATTTCCAGGTTTTTTACTTAACCCCCTCCCAGCTTTTTCCCCTTTCCCTCTCTTTTGGGAAGTACTTAGCCTTTCTGTGTATTTTGGCTATTTAAGCCTCTGTCACTGCAGGCAGATGAGTTCCTTGGGAGCTCTTCTGAAGGTTTTGTAATTGAGTCTTTTACCACGGCGACAGGATATTATTAACCTTCAGTAAAGCAATTTATTTCATACTCCTTTGTGGGGATAAGCCTTTTTTCCCCCAGGAAAATATGTGTGTGTGTGGAAAGGGTTTTCCATACAGGGGTAGCTGGACTTGCAGCAGTCATTATGGTTTGAAAAAAATAATGATAATTTACATGAGAATTAGGCAGGGGCAGGGCTGGCAGGGGCAGGGCTGCCGGCGGCAGTGTGAAGGGAGCCCTCGGTCCTGGATGGCTCCCACCCCTGCCCCAGTGTTTTGTTTTACAGGCCTTACTTTTTGCCTGTCAGTGGCTTTGTGAGTAGGTTGCATTTCATTTTAGAGCTCCAGATACTCAGCCCCCATTTTGTTTGCATCTTTGAGACGGCCTTAAAAACAAACGGAGAGCTGGGGGAGGAGTTCCTTGTGGGATCTCCCTCTTGGCTTGGCCTTTGCCCTGAAATCAAATGCAGACCTCGTCCAGAAGGCATCAAAGATTGGATGGCTCCTAGAATAGCAGTGTGCAGCGAGCAGGGGGGAATGCAGGATGAGTGGCCAGCATGGCTGGAGAACTTCTGTTGAGTGTGGTGAGAAAGGTGCTGAGCTGGGCCGTTCCAGGCTGCTATGTCACTTCACCTCCCTCTGCCTACATTTTAATTCAAAAATAGAGTATTTCTTTTCCCATCTCTGGCTAGACTTTGCTTTTGACTCCAGCAGGCTGTTAAACTTTAGAGTAAAAGAAATGAGTAGCAGGCTTGCCCTGCTTTGTGCCTGGCTGGGGAGCTGCCCTCAGGCCTGCGTTCGAAGGACTTCACCACACCTTGTGGAATGAATCTCTTCTCCTAGCAGCTACAGTAGATGAAGAGGGCTGAAATTATTGCCACATTACAGCAAGAGCCTGGATGAGAGGTGAAGTGCTTTTGTCCAGAGCTTTACATTTATTAACACACTTGGATCTCCTGGTGCCTTTAATTGTTGTCATCCCTTTTTCTCTGCTGTGCCTCTCCAGCACTGCTCAGCTGCCGCTGCCTTGCTGTTGAAACAGACATCCTGGAGAAACGGGTTTGGTCTGTGAGGTTTTGAATGACCTTTGCTAGGGCTGTCCTCCAGAACTGCAGTCTCCACAGCTGATCTTCCTGTGTTCTACCACTTTCTGATGTGTTGGGTTATTTTTATCCAGCCTTTCTAGTGCTTCCTCAGTGGTGCCATCCCTTGCACACTCGATGGGCTTTCCCCCAGGCTGTGTCAGAAAGCTTGCTGCTGACCTTTCACTTTGAGCACAGGCTGCAGGGCTGTTCTGCACAGAGAGCTACACCTGCTCGGTGGCCTGGGCTCCTGCCATGGTGCTGTGTGCCTGGCATGTGTCTTGGTGCCAGGAGAGAGGAAGGGCTGCTGCCCCCTCGCAGTGCCCCTGCTGTCTCTGGAGGTGGTGTGGTGTGAGGGCACCGATTGCCTCAGCTCAGGTGGGCTGAGGTTACCACGGGGCAGAGTGGTAGGTGGAAAGGGACAGTGGGCACAGTGGTTTCTCCCGGATGTCCTGCTGGGAGAAGATGCTGTGATAAACATGCTGCCTGCTGTCCCTTGTGGTGCTGAGCACAGGTTTGCAGAGCTTACTTGCCCCTTGCTTGGAGGTCGTTGGTGTCTTTGTGCTTTCTTGATAGCAGTGAACTGAGACTTCTGAAAACAAAGATAAAAGCCCCGACCTTGCCTTTGCACTGCAGGCTTCTGAGGCCATCAGTTCAACGTGCTGCTCTGTCTTCTGGCTTGCTCAGGGCAGTGCAGTGGTGGCTCTGCTTCAGGGGGGCAAAGGGACTTCTCCAGGGTCTGCCCTCCCGTTGATGGCTCTCTTGTTCCTGGCCTGTGCTCGCCCCCCTTGGGAGAGGGCTCTTTGCCATGCAGCCCTTCAGCCTCTGCTATGTTTTTGTTTCCAGAAGACTTTCTGGCCCTTCCACATGCTGGTTTTGCAAAACTTTGCAGCTGGTAGGTTTTATTCCTTACATCTTCAACCAGAGAATCTTTGTTTCAAAAACGTTTCAAGCACCTTCCCCCTCCCTGCCTTTCCCCTGTGACTGTTGTGGTGAATGAACCCCACAATCTGCAAAAAGCAAAAAAAAAAAAAAAAGGATTTATTTTTTTCTTTAAAGCTTCCCCACCGGAGATTTAATTAAAATATTGTGAAAGGCAGTCATTGAAAATGAGAAACCTTTTGAGTGGAAGGCACCCTGATTTCCCTCCGCGGAGCTTTTTGTCACCATAGAGATGAAAAGAGAAGCTCAAAATTGCACTTTCCCCTTGTGCGTTGCTACCGAGGGGACATGGCTGCAGGTAGCAGCTGTGCTGAGGGCTCGGGAGGCAGGGCTGGGGCTCCAGGCTTTAACTCTTTGCAGGGCACAGGCTCTGGCTTGGGATTTCCTTCCCTGGTGGAAACGCTTCTTCTGCCTTTATTATTCTGTTTTAATTTCCTGTACTTCAGGGCTGGAATTTATCAGGGCTTGTGGAGGGAAGGAGTGAAGGCTCTCATCCTTTTGTCTTGATAAAGGCAGAACTAAGCAAGTTTCAGCTCAGGATGGCCTGTTGGGTCTGCAGCAGAGCTGTTCCCAGCCCGCCCGAGATCACTGCATTGTTCTCGAGGTGCTCATGCTGAATCTGGTTGAGCAAAGGGTGCTGGAATCCAGCTCAGCCCTTTGAATTTCATCACCTGAGCGTGGAAATCGCAACTTCTCTTGCTAGTTTGTAGCAGGCTTCCAGCCTGTCAATTTCTTACTTACAATACCTAAACGTTTGGGCTGCTTTGGTTTGTGTTTATGTTAACCCTTTTCTTTTAAGGTTGGTGGTTTTGTTTGTTTGTTTTCCCCTTTCCTTCCAGCAACCCCCGGGAAGCACAGGGATTAGTAAACCAAAAATACACGCTGGGAGTGATAAAAACCTGCTCTGCTCCAGTGTCAGGGGCGGTCACACCCATTGAAGATCATCAGGGGGTACAAGGCGTTGGGCAGCATTATGCTTTTAATCATTTTAAAACCAAATTTTTCTCCTTAATTGTATTAAAAGGGAGCGAAGAGCAGGCTCCAGGGGAGCCTTGGCACAACCAGCTCGGGCAAATGGGAGGGAAAATGTATATTCAAGCTGTCTGCTGGTGTGTGTTTTACACCATACCTGCCTGTGTGCCTGATCTCAGATGGATGTAATGGTTTAATTCTAAGCTGTTTGAGCGAGACCTGTTGTGTTTAAACTTCCAGCTAGCAAATGAACATAACCCCCATAATGGCATTATTAACAGGGAGTATTACTAAATTGTAATTTGCAAATTAATGGTTTAACTCTGAGATTACACAGGAACACAGCTGTATATTTAATGTTACCAGACAAAATTAGATCAATTATTCAAAACCAGGAGGGCCTCTTCCCCAAGCGCAGCGGCTGCCTTCCCAGGGACCGTGCCGAGCTTCGCCTTGGCCTTTTCCACCCCGCAGCGAGGCTGTGGAGCTGTGACACCAGCAGAGTTACTCAGCTCCCTGCGTGCCCTCCAGAGCAGGCTGTTAACATCTGAGTGCCTGAGACACCCGTGTGTTCAGAGCAAAAGGATGGAAGCAGTTGTGTGCCGGTGGCCAGGGCCACCTCTCCGGCCGGGTTCGGCTCAAGCCGGCAGGCCAATGCAGGCAGTGCTGTTGTGCAGCTGTGTTTGAGCCCTCGCAAAATGACATAGTAATGTTTGAACGAGGCAGTGTTGGGGAGCTGGGCTCAGCTCTGATGTGATTTGCCCTTGTGCTTTCCTTGGCTGTTGCTAACCAGAAGTGCTGGCCTAAATCAGTGTCTTGGAGAACCATCGATTCGCTAATTGCAGATAATCAAGTCCCTGCTCCCTGCTCACGCTGAGACCACTTTTGTTTTGTGCCATTCTGGCAGGATTCGGGCAACATCTTCCAGCCTCTGACGTAACCAGAGCAGAGTGGGGCTTGAGCTCTCACGTTGTTAATTCTGGGAGGTGACGAAGCTGTTGGTATTCAGGCTTGATAAACAAGAGGCTGTTTTGCCATTGACCTTCCCTGCCAAATCGAGACGTGAAGGTCAAGGCTTGCTGCTTGAGTTGGGGGAGAAGGGGTGCTTGGAGGCACAGACTCTGCAGAACTTGCCTCAAGTTAGTGCAGTCCTGAGCAGTTGTCTGGCTGTGCCAGCCTGCAGGAATTCTTCTGAACCCATGTGGTGGTTGCTGCTTATTTTAGTTTTTGAGGATGTGCTGCTTGCTTCCACTTCTGGGTTCAGTTAGGGAGAGAGTTTCTGCGTGCTGTAGATTCTGCAGATTATGTTGAAAGTGAAGCAGAGGATGATGACAATGTCTGTGTCTGCTCGGTCAAGTGAGGTGAGGAGGAAGCTGCTGCTCTGTGGTGGCTTCTCCTGCATCCTGTCCCATCGGCATGGCAGGTTGTGCGTGGGGATGGTCTGCTCTTTGCTCTCTACATCTCCACTGCAGCAAAACACCCTGCCTGCTTTTTTCATTCTCTAGCAGGATTGAGCCTCACTGAAGGATGTGGAAAGAGGGGCAAGAGGTGATAATGGCTGGCAAGCTTTTCTAACGACTTTATGTAGAACAGCAATTGATCCCACACCATGGAAAACCAGGAGGAAATAAGAACCTTTCTGAGCAGACCCCTTTAGCTCCTGGCCTTGCCTTCTTTGTAGGTGTTGGTGCTCTGGGTCAAGGATAGCAGGGCAAATCCTCTTAGGCTCCCTTTGCTTTACTTTGCAGGTGGAGAAACTGAGCATTTTGCCTTGGCTGGAGCATTTTGCACAGATAATGTGGAGGGTTTTTCCTTCTCTCCATCGGGATGGGAGCTGTTGCCGTGTGCACACCTCAGAGGGGCAGGAGCTGGTTTGCTCTCTCCCTGCTGCTGCAGGGCTTTGCAAGCCGGAGCAGAACCAATTTCAGCCCTGCACCGTGTGTGCTTTGGTTGCTCGCTGCATCGGAGGTGTGCTGGATCTTGCAGTGGAGAAGGGAATAATGCAGGGAGTGCTCCTGGGGCACAAAGGGGACGGCAGTTGCAGGAGCCCTGGGAGGGCGCAGGGATGTGGAGCGAGCGGTCCCCAGCCAGTTGCCAGCCACACTGCTGCTTTAAAGGCAGAGCAGGGGAACAGATGATCACTGGACAGCTTAGGTTACATAATCTCTTTTGGGTTTAATGTCAGGCCTCCCTGAGCCCCTGCCAGTGCCAGCTTCCAATCTGGCTCCTAATACTCCTGAATGTCCTTTTAATTTTTCTCTTTATTAATAGTTCTCTTACTGTAGCTTGCTCTCTCCCTGGCTCTCTGTGCTGTGCCTGCCTTGGACTCCATTCCCCTGACCTCTTAGGCCTCCGCTGCCTGTGCTTCCTGCTCTTCCACCAGCCCAGAGCTTGTCACTCCTGGTTGTTTGGTTTTTTTTTTGGCTGGTTCCAGGGACGTTTCTGCAAAGATGTGGTGGGGAGGGAAGCAGGAGGGCTGAGCAGGGGTGGAGCTCCGGAGGAGTCGGCTGTTTTCATTCACGGATGAAGCTCAGGAGGTTGTGTGGGAGAAGTGGGGCATGGTTAGAGAGGATCAGCGCAGTGGTTTTAAAGTGATGAAGCTAATGGTGAAGGTGAGCCCGGAAAGGCACAGCTGGCCAGCTCTGGCTCCACCTAGGTGGAGTCCTGCTCTTTGCAACCACAGATCTGCCTGCTGGACTAAGACTGTTTTAAATTGGTCTTCCTCGTTTCGTAAAGAGCTGTCCTGCCTCTGAATCGAGGTTTCTTTCTTTTTTTTGTAAGTCAAGCTGAGGCTCTTCCCTGTTTGATCGCTTGTAAAAAGCAGCAGTTCTGTGGAGCCAGAGCAGTAGTGGCTCTGGATGATGAAAGGTTGTGAGCTTCAGGATGCTGCTGCTCCTTCCCTCATCCCTGGTTTCCATATGTAGGTGCTTTTGCAGTCCTGCTTGGATTGTCACTGACTTCTGGCCTGTGTCCTGCTGGTTGGTGTTTCCTGAAGGCCCTGGCACTGATTGTGTCAATGGCTGTCATTATTTTCATTTAAAAGAATAACATCATTTAAAAACAAACATAGCTGCATACATTTGTGCACAGAGGGCAGAAGAAACGGAGATGTTATTTCAAGTCTGGAATTGAATGCAAACTGCAAAAGCTGTGTTTTGAGAGGGGATGCTGTGAGTTAGCAGCAGCCTCCAGCACTCCAAATGCTTTTGCATTCACGGAGACAGCTTCTCTTACATTGGCTGTTGCATAACATTGTTTCAGTTAAAGCAGTTGAAAAATATTGCAGGGCAAGTATTTACTGTGTTGTGAACATCAGAGCGCTGGAGCAGCTGTTCACAAAACTCACCATGTACCCGTGAGGAGCAGAGAGCAGGGCACAAGGCTGCTGGCCTCACAGGGTGGTAATGTGCTGAACCAAGGCGGAGGCTTTGGAGCTCTTGGTGGGTTTTAATTTCCTGGGCACTTTGCTTTGCTAGGAGGGAGACAGCAGCTAGCTGAGGGGGGAAAAAATATGGAGGTGGGCAGGAGGGGTTTAGTTTCTTTTGCAGATGTAGACAGTTACTGCCCTTGCCACCTTGTATGCCAGCAGCTAGTGCTGCCTAAACTCTGTGGGTAAATTCTGAAGCAAGGCTGATCATTGCCATCTTGACTCTCGGTGGTGCCTGCATGTCTATAAAAAGCCAGAATAAGTCACTAAGTGCTGGTGATACAGGCAGCTGCTGCTGCTTGCTGAAGTGGTGGATTGCAGTCGTGATCCCTGGCTGAGCAAGGCTCTAAGTGGTGTTCAGAGATGGGATGTGGCATAGCTGGAGTTGTACAGCCTCGGCACTGAGCTGGAGGAGGGGAGGTTCGCCTGGAGATTGGGAAGAAGTTCTTCCCAGGGAGGGTGGGGAGACACTGGAACAGGTTGCCCAGAGATTGTGGATGCCCCTTCCCTGGATGTGTTCAAGGCCAGGCTGGGTGAGGCGTCCCAGCCCATGGCAGGGAGATTTGAATTAGATGGTCCTTAAGGTCCCTTCCAACCCAACCCATTCTCTGGTTCTAGAAGCAATCCAGGACTGTTGTTCTATTTTATTTATCTGTGAATTGATGGGCTTAGCTCTTTGGGCTGTGCCATTTTGCCTGTAGCTCTCTGCAAGCAGAAGTCAGGGCCGAGACGTGTGGGGAACATCAATTTCATTTCTGTATGAACACACATCGTGGGCTCCAGGATCCTCTTACACATTCCTGTCTCTTCAAGTGTACAAGAGATGTGATTGACAGCACTGGAAAAAGGGAGAGGGGAAAGCAAAATGAGTGATAGCTTTTGGTCCCTACACTGCTATTTCTTACTGTATCCTGGAAGAACCTTTGTACTAATGATGCTGAGCAATAAATAACACAGGGAAGATTAATAGCCGCCTATAGTAGCAAATTATAGTTGATTTATTGCACATAATATATACAGGTGCAGCTAATTTAATTAAACACCAGACCTTTTTAATGCTGCAAAGACAGCCCTCTCCAAAAGCGAATCAGCGGCGGGGTGCTGTAATAAGGCTTTAAGTGAAATAAGCAGCATTACAAGCAAGAGCTCTCGTTGGTCTGATCAGCCTCCCGTCTATTTGGGGGGAGGGAGTATTTTTCCATAACCATTAATGCCACTTTAAGTCAACTTAGCTGTAACAAAGTCTAATTTAATATCCTGCTGCAAGTTATCCCCTCTCTGCTTCAGCGTGGAACAGCAGCTTCCCTGCAGCAGCATATGTGGCTTGTTATTTTCTTGGCTAACTTAACGGTGCTGGGCTTGCAGGGGAGGAGGGCTGGAGCTCTGCTGGGGTGGGATCTCGCCCTGGGGATGTGAACAAATAACAAACAAGAAGTCATAGTTCCCTGGAGCTTCTCCATTTGCTGGTGGGTTGTCTTCTAGTCATCCCTCATCTGTGGCTGAAAAAGGAGACTCTTACACCGAGCTCTGATAGAGGAGCGCTGTGCAGGCAGTGCTCTGGGTTAGGATCTTTGCTGCTTCTGGCTTTGGTGGTGGTTTGGTTCTTGGATTTAATTAATTAATTAAAGTATGATTTTGGTGGCTTAAAAAAACCCCCAACATTCATTGATTAAAATTGGCTTTGTTTTGTTCGGGATTCGTAAATTCATAGAATGGTTTGGGTTGCAAAGTACCCTGAGGAGCATCCAGTTTCCAACCCCCTGCCATTGGCATCTTGTGAAAAAAAGGTGGTTGGGTGGTTTGGTTTTGACCTCCCTCTGCTCCTGTTTTTCAAACTAAAAAGGTCAAAAAGTTGAAGGGAGTATCCATCTGTGTGTGTTCATGCAACTGCAGCCTGGCTTTACGCTGCTCCCCATGCTCCTTGCTGCTGCAGTGCTGGCAGGAGCAGGGGCTGCTGGGCTTGCCCTGCCCTGCCACCCTTCTCAGCTCATCACCATGCAGAGCTGAGCTCTTCTCCCTGCACGGAATGGGGAAGATGCTCCACGATCCTTTGCCACCATTACTTGATTATTTGTGAAAACCTAAAAGGCTCAAGTAGCTGATTGATTAATTTTGCTCTAAGTTTTTCTTCCCTCCATTGCCTTCATTTGGAATATGTAATCAGGGAAGGAAAACGTATTAGGAGTGGAGGGGCATGCATGTGAATGCTTAATTTGGTCTAATTCAGGCGTTCATGTGGGCACATGGATCCTGATGCATGCTGTGCTAAACAAATCTCCTCCAGCACTTGCTGGAGACAGATGAGTGACTCTGGGCTGGTTTCAACACTCTCTCACGTCTCTGCTCTGAAGCAGTTGCTGCTTGGGGAGCATGAGGAGTCTCCATGGGCATGGCTGGAGGGAGGTGCAAAGCTTGGTGTCTCCTAGCACAAATCAAACATCTCCTTGACCTTTTTATCTCTCAGCACTGGGAAGAAGTCCAGCAACTCTTTGGCATAAATCCTTCCAGTCCGTTTGCTTTGATCCAACACTTCAGTTGGGCACGGTCTGGGCTTTGGTTTTAGGTTGAAACAGATCTTTAGTGTTGGGAGCTGGTGGGGGAAGCATGGAAAGATGCAGGATGGCCAACCCAGGTGCTGAGGTTGAGAGGAAGAGCTTGAGAGGGCTCTGCACAGCCCTGGAGTACCTGCAGAGCAGTGGCAATGCTCAGTGGTGGCGGCAAGCAAGCTGCACAAGGCTGTGCTCCAGGGCTGTGAAGTGAGCCAGGCAGTGGAACTAAGGAGGATGTGCTGTTCTAATGTGCTGGTTTAAATACTTTCCACAATAAATAGAATTCCTAAACCAAAGCAACCAAAAATTGTCTCCCAAGTCTTTTCCTGCAGGTATCTCGGGAAAATTCCCCTGGCCTTGTCTCTCTGGTGGTGTTTGCTTAGTGCTTGCAGGGGGGAGAGCTGGGGAAATGCAAATGGATTATTTAAGTTTCTTTTCTTCTCTTTAAAGAGAGTAGAAATGTAGGTGTTTTCAACGTGGTTGTTAAAGCTTCAGCATCAGCTGATGGCAAGCAGTGAGTCCAACAGCTTGGCTGTATGGAAGCACCTGCTCTGTTGGAAGGAAAATTGCAGTTTTCAGGGTTTTGTTAAATTCTTTTTCTGTGCGGTCCTGCAGCCCTCCTGTCTGCTTTCCGGACGTGGTTCTCCATGCCTCACTTCCTTATCTGTTTAACAGAGTAACAATTAATCTCAATTCTCAAGGAGTCTGTGGTGAAGTGCTTTTGAGAAATCTGGGCTGAAATGTCACATTTGATAAGGCTGCTTGAGAGCTCCCATAAAAACTGCTTTTAATCCAAGTAATGTTTGATGATAAAGTAGTGGAAAACGTCTTGCTGCTGCCCTCTGTCTTTGCTCTGCTCTGTGCTCCCTTTTTGTGTTAGGATGTGGAAGGGAGCTGAGAATCCTAGCGTGGCTCAAGGTGGAGGGGACCTCAGAGATCATCTGCTCCAACCTCTCCACCGTGCCCAGGGACACCTCTCAACTGGACTCAGCCGCTCGGGGCCTCATCCAGCCTGGCCTTGAACACCCCCAGGGAGGAGGCAGCCACAAGCTCCCTGGGCAGCCTGTGCCAGAGTCTCACCAGCTTCTTGCTGAAGAACTTCTTCCTCAGCTCCAGTCTAACTCTTCTCTCCCTTGGCTCCAAACCATTCCCCCTTGTCCTGTCTCTAGACACCCTCAGCAAAAGTCTTTCTGCAGCCTTCCTGTAGGATCTCTTCAGGTACTGGAAGGCAGCTTTAAGGTCCCCCTGGAGCCTTCTCATCTCCAGGCTGAACACCCCCAGCTCCCTCAGCCTGTGCTCACAGCAGAGGTGCTCCAGCCATTGGATTATCTTTGTGGCCTCTTCTAGACTCCCTCCAGCAGCTCTGTGTCCCCCTTATTTGTGGGGACACCTGAACTGGAGCCAAACCTGGAGCACTTTGAGGCAGTGCAGCTTTTGTGATCTGGGCGAGCAGGGTGGAGAATTGCCTGAACGTTTCCCTGAGAATGAAGATACTGACTTGGTACTTTAATTTCCCATGGAAAACATTAACAGAGTGTTCCAACTAGGTCCAGTATTTGCCCTTCTGTGCTGTACTAATTCTTCTTGTACTCGTAGTTCTGCTCATGTTCCCTCAGCTGGTACTTGAGGAAACGTGTTCGTCTCTGAGTGTGTCTGGTGACTCAGAGCCGTGGCTCCTCAGCATCTGGTGAGCCTAATTGTCATTATTAATCTGCCCCATGCCAATCTGTCTGCAGAGCAGCGGTGGGAGGAAGGGAAGGTGCTGCATGGCTGGGTGTACATCCCCTGTGCCGTGTTCTACAGAGATGTGACTTGAGAAGAGGTTCGCCAGCAGCCCGGGCTCGGCGAGCGCGCTCTCGCTGCCTGCAGTCAGCTGCGGTTAGTGCTGGGGGATGGCGTGGAGCTGAGGGCTTGCAATGTGTTTAAGGCACGACTGGCTGCAGAGGGACTGAAACCTGAAGGGAAATGGCTGTGGGTGGAATCTTGTCAGAGTTGTGTGTCGTGGATGCTGCTGCTCTTGTGGATGTGGACTGCGAAAGGAAACCTTTGGTGTGAGCAGTGGCACATCCACACTGACTCTCCAGAAACAACAGTCATAGACTCAAGGAATTGTTTGGGTTGGAAAAGGCTTCTAAGATCATCTGGTCCAACCACTGACCTAACACCACCATGGCCACTAAACCATGTCCCCAAGTGCCATGGCCATGCAATTCTTGAACACCTCCAGGGAGGGAGACTGCTGGGCAGCCTGTTCCAATCCCTGACCACTCTTGCAGGAAAGATTTTCCCTAATCTCCAACCTAAACCTCCTCTGGCCCAATTTCAGGCCACTTCCTCTCTTTCTGTCACCTGATACTAGGGAGAAGAGCCCAACCCCACTCACTGCAGCTTCCTTTCAGGGAGCTGTAGAGAGCAGTGAGGTTTAGAGTCAGATCCCACTGGGTTTTCCTAAAAGCTGCTTGGTTTTTGTACAAGCCCCTTGGTCTCTGACAAAGCCACGTGTGCAGGCAGGCACCTCTGAAGGGGTGGCTGTGCTGGGTCACAAGGCAGCTCTCCTGGCTCTGCAGGAGCTGCTGGGGTGGCTGGAGCTGGTGTCCTGCCCACCCTCAGCCATCGCTGCCCAGTGCCACCCTGCCCTGATTCTGCACTGCTGCTATTCCTGGCGCTGTGGGCGAGGGTGCTGGAAGGGAATATCTGGCTTCAGAGTTCAGAGGCAGGCATTCGTTGGAACCAGACACAACTTGGCATTATCTCCAGAGCTTTGTGCAGTTTCATTTTTAAACACAGCTGAATGAAACCTCCCCTGATGGAGTGCACTCTTCCCTCTGCTCCTGCGGGGCTCCTGCTGGCGGTGCTGTGGCCATGGGGTGGGCAACGTCCAAGTGATTTTGGCCCCTAAGCCCAGCCCCACCCCCAATGCCTGTTCTCACAGGAAGCCTTTAAACACTTCTGCTCTGTCTTCAGTGCTGTATCTCTCTTCCCAGTTCACACAGTCCCAGGCTTTTCCCTCATTCTCCTTCATCAAGCCTGACTGCCTGCTTAATGCTTTTCCCCCTTTCTCTTACTTTTTTTCCTTCCTTTTTTCTGACATGGTGATTTTTGTCATTGCTTCCTTAGCAGCAATTTGTTGCCTTTGGCTTCATAATGAATGGGGGAAATTAATAGTGCATGATTGAGAGCATATCCTTTAAAATAAGTTGAACTAGAAATAGATATTTTTATTACTATGAAAAATACCTTTTTCTTTCTTTCTTTCTTTCTTTCTTTCTTTTTTTGGCAGTCCTTTTGTTTTGAGCAAAGGGCACATTGTGCTTTAACAATTTTATCATATGTGTGCTCTTGTAATTTACATAAATGAATGTTAAATACAGTTCTAAGCTGTGGGAAGATGTTATTGTCTCTGCACAATGAACGTGGAGATTTATGCTGTGCATACATCTTGTGGTAGATTAATGTTTGTTCCCTTGTCCCTGTTGGATGGTGTCGTGATAGAGCCTTGTAATCATTACCCAGGCACCTCTCAAGCTTCCTTCAAGCAGGGTGGGAATTTCTCTTCTTTCAGTCCATTCAGCTCATGTAAATGTGGCTTTTGGGTGTTCCCCCTCGAGTCTGCTGATGCTGAAATAACCAAACTGGTGTTGGGAGCGAGAAGGGAGCTGCTGCTGCCACCCTCCCACCTCCCCAGTACCAAACAATTCTGTGTGTGGAAGTCGAGTGCCTGAGCTGTGCCAGTGAGCAGGGCCAACCATGTGCTTGAACTGCTGTTGCTTTGATGGCTTGGGACCCTCAGCTTGGAGTTGTTCTGCTGTGTTTGTCTGCTGCTGCCCAGAGCCAGCAGCGACAGAAGCCAGGATCCTTCCAGTGCTCAGCCCTGCTGCTTGTGACCTGGGCTTGGAGGAGAGGTGGAAGCCTCACCCTGGAAGGTGCTGGGTGTGCACACCCCTCTTTGGGATGACCCCAAGTGCAGTACAGACCTGCTCTGTGTGTCCCAGCAGGGTGATGGCAGAGTTTTAAATGGAGTTCTAGCAACTTGGGATGAGGATCCACTCTCTTCCCACCCTTTCCCTCCCAAAGGGAAAGCACCCTGCAGGACGGCTGCTTGCAGATGCTTTTTCAGGGTGATGTGATGATGAAGTTCAGGTGGTGAAGGCCATCATGGAAGAGAGGGCTTTTGGCTGAAGACCTGGCTTGGGACAGCACAGCCACATGCACCAGAACGTGTCAGAGAAGCTTTCCACAGCTGCCTGGAGAGGGAAGCTGATGAGCTGCAGCAGGGCTGCTGCTGACTTGCCAAATGCAAGCCTCTGGTAACTGCTCTTGTGGGGGCACTTAGCATGCGTGCTGAGGGGGAGGAGAGGAACAGCTCTCGGCTTGGGGCTGGTGATTATTCTGTTGCAGTGGTTGAATTTCTTTCAACTGTGGTGGTGGTTTCAGTTCTGAGGACAATTAGCAGCTCTTTTAGATGTTTCCTTATTTCCACAGCTTAAAAAAGGCCGTTTGGGGCAGATCCACCTGAATTGAAGTGGTTTTCTTTTCTGGGCTGCTTATTGCATCCTGACTACCAGGAAGCAGGTTTTAAAGCTTCCCTGTCAAGTGAGAGCCTGTTGCTGGGACCTGGGCCGTGAAGTGTGTGCGTGGAGCTGCAAAGGGGTGTGCAGGAAAGGTGTGGGCTCCTTTTCTGTGCACACCACAGAGTGATAGAGTATTATTCTTAATTTATTATCTGCACAAGCTTCCATCTGGATTATTTAAAGCAGACTTTGTTGGACAGCTGTTCAATTAATCTTGGTTTGTGTCAGAGCATGGTCTAGAGGAGTGGCTTTTCAGCTGCAAGCAGCACAGGCTGTGAGCCGGGGCAGTGTTTTTGCTGCAGAGGGGTGGTCAGGCAGCTGCTTCTGATGGTGGACAGACCTGGTCTGCTGGGGTGCTGAGGTCCTGGTGCACAGCTGCATGTGCCTGCAGGGAGCAGAGCCCTGGGACTCTTGCTGGCCTGGGCAGGACAGGAGCCTGGAGCTTCTTTGGCACTGCAGGTGAGGGCATGGAGAGCAAAGTGGCTCTCCCAAGGCTGCCATAGCTCAGCAGCTGAAGGATAGGTCCTGAGTGCTGGTGAAACCTCCCCATCCTCTGGCCTGTGTTGTGGGTGTGCTTAGCTGCCAGCCTGGTGGTGATGGTAATGTCACCAGCTCTTGGCTTCCTGCCAGCTGGAGTCTTCTCTCCTGGTGACTGAGGGAGAGGAGAGGAGAGATACTTACCAGCAATGTTTGCTCTTGAAGTAAGAATTAAAACAAGAAAAGCAGAAAAGCCTGGGGCTGTGCTGGGGCCGTGCTGGAGGTTGCCCCCGTGCCCCTCACCTCCTTGGAGCCTCTCTGCTGGAAGATGAGAGCCTGTGGCGCTCTGTGTGGGTTTGGACAGCCTGCTGGGCACCGGCCACGTTCCCTGGGTGGTCACTGGGGTGGGCAGGCTGGGCTGGGGGAGAGGGAGGCAGAGCTGCAGGGCTGGTGGCCAGCCAGGCTCCGTGGGCGTCACGTCGTGGCTCACGCCAGCGCTGCTGCTGTCACTGCTGGTGACGTGGGGCCAGCAGGGCTGTGAGGGGTGGGGGCTGGCTCCTCTGTGGCTGCTTGGAGGGCGTGTGGCAGGGACAGCAGTGAGCAGGGCTCTGTGTTCCTTGCAGCCTGGATTTTCTTTGAAAGCTCCGGAGGGAAGCGCTGCCAGCTCTGCTTAGCCAGGCTGTGCCGAGCCGCGGCTGCGAGCTGGGCAGCTGGCTGAGCAGAGAGGGCAGGAGAAAAAGGGAGAGAACTGGACAAATAATCCCTTTTGTTGTTTGTTTTGTTCTTCTTCTGGTGATTTATTTTTTTCCCTGTTTAAAAGCAACTTCCCTTGTTGGAGGTGTGAGGAATGACTGATTATCTGCAAAGCAACATTTCTTGGAACTAGAAAAGGTTTGGGCCCCTGGGGTAGCCTGGTTTGGGTTTGGTGGTTTTGGGTTTGCTTCTTTTGCTGTTGTTTTTAATATTTGAACCAATTCTGCTTCTAAAAATGTGTGTGAATGGTTCAGTGAGGGTTGGGTGAGGGTTTTTTTGTGTTGTGCTATCCAGTTGCCACAGTGAGAGCTTTTCATGCTTTCAGCTTGCACTCCTGCTCTCTCCTTCCACTCCTGCTCTCACTGTTGCCTCTCATCTCGGAGGAGTGCTGTAGTCTTACCTTCTTCTCCTTGGGCTGGTGCCGGCTTAGGTGGAAAAGGCCTGAAGAAGGCTTCCTGTTGGGTAAAGAAAGATGCTCTGTGGTTATCCACAGCAATGTGCTCACCTGGAGGTGGTTTCAGACCTCTCCAAGCAATCACCTTGAGGATTTGGTAAATTCATCTGTTGGGAGCTGTCCTGCTAGGTGAAGGTGGTCAGGTGGCTCTGGTGTCCCTGCAGCCTGTCTGAAGTCACCTCAGGCAGGGGAGATAATTAACTGGTGATGTTTGAGCATGTTTATTTTAACCTCGGGTAGTTGTTCCTGTTCCGGAGGTTGGTGCTCCCTGATGCAGCTTTTTGTCTGGATAAACCATTTGCTCATTGAGGACGATGAAGGAAGGCAGCTTTGACAAGAAGTGGCTAGGCCAGAGTTGCAGCCATTTACATATGACAGTGTTGATTAAGCTGCTGAAGAATAAGTGCCCTGGAACCCAGGGATGTTGGTCCACTGATGGTCCCTGCCTTGCCCTCCTGTAGTCATTACAAAAGCAAGAGGGGATAAAAAAAATGTTCCTAGTCAGAAGCTTTATCTTGAGAGACAGGGACTGTGCCTACTGTGCTGCTGAGGTGCAGCAGAGATGGGAGTCAGAGTTGTGTTGGCTGCTGAACACCTTCAGTGAGGCTTCATCCAGCCTGGCCTTGAACACTTCCAGGGAGGGGACACCCACAACCTCCCTGGGCAACCTGTGTCAGTGTCTCCCCGCTATCAGTGTTAGGAATTTCTTCCTCCTCTCCAGTCTCAATCTCCCCTCTCCCAGCTCAAAGCCATTGTCCCTCATCCTGTCACTCCCAGCCCTTTTCCAAAGTCCCTCCCCAGCTCTCCTGTAGGTCGCCTTCAGATCCTGAAAGGCAGCTCTGTGTTCTCCCTGGAGCCTTCTCCAGGCTGAACAGCCCCAACTCTCAGCCTGTCCTCACAGGGGACAGTCTCTGATCACTTTTGTGGCCTCCTCTGGACCTGCTCCAGCAGTTTCATGCCCTCCTTGTGCTGGGGGCACCAGAACCTGGGCATCCCCAGTTTGACCTTGCTCTTCTGGCAGCTTAATAGCTGAGGGAATGGCTGAGCCTTGAAGTCAGTGCAGCAATGTTTTGCAGATTATTTTGTCTTGGTGTCTTTGAAGGTTCCAGCTGGTGTTTCTGGCCAGCCTCACCCATCCCTTGGGAGAAAAGATGAGGTCATTCAGACTCCATTTGCAAGGGCACTGAGCAGGGTAGGAGGCAGTGGTTATTTTAAGCTTCTACTGACCAAAGCAGGATTTTGGACAATAAAAAAGTACTTGTGTTCTGCTGCCTGGTACCTTCAGGTGTCAGGAGGTGTTTGTCATCATTCAAGAGGTTTTTATCATCTCTGTGCAAGTTCCCATGCAAGAGGAAGGCACTGGATGGGGTGGGTGTGTGTGCCTGTGCAGCTCCCTGCTTTAGGTGGGGCTTTTTAAACCCTTGGGAGCAGCTGGCTGTGCCCACGTGGGTATTGCAGTGCCCTGACGTGGTGTGGGGTGTGCTGAAACCTCCTGGCAGTGAGGCACACGTGGCAGCTCTCCCTCTCCCCCCGAAGCACTGCCCTGGCTCTCCGCGTGCATGAGTGGCCAAGTCTCTTCACTTGGGAGTTTTTCCTTTTCCTGTCCTCTGGTTCTAGGAATTTCAGACTGCTTTGCAAGAAGGCTCAGCTATCAAAGATGAGCTTAAAGAGCAAAGCAGCAGCTGGGGTCAGTGGCCAGTCTGCTGTGCTGGGCAGCTAACCTGTGCTCAGCTCCTTCCCTTGCATGAGTTGTGGCTGCCTGTGTGTCCCCTCAGTGCCTCCAGTTCTTTCCTGTCCCTGTTAATCTCATCCCCTCTCCTTGTGAGCTTTCTGGAGCAGGGAGTCTTGCTCTGCTGACGTTTGGTGCCTTAGCAGGGAAGGACCTTGATCTCCTCTGGACCTTCCTGGGCGCTGGCATAACGTGAGAAGCATAACAGTGCTGATGGTGTCCTCAGACGCCGTTTGACACACGCCCGACTCGTGTTCCACATGTGCCAAAGGAAAACACTGAGGGCAGTTTAATCACCAGGGCAGGAAAACGGCAGGGAGGGTCAAAACCACAGCAGGGAAAGGCCTCTGGTTGCAGATGGATGGCAGTGGTGGGGCTCAGAGAAGCTGCACTTCTTTGCGTCACCTCTTTGCTTGGTGTTTGTTTGTTTTGGGAGTCTTGTTTAGGCCACCTGCTGATGGCAGCTGAGGGTTAGCAGAGTCTTGTTGATCCTGGAGTGGAAGTTAAGGGTAGAGAAGGGGAATGTTTGCAATTAGCTACTTAGGTGATAAACATATATATCATAGTGACTGATCTATCTATCATAATACCATTTCCATCACTTTGATGTATTTGGGTGATAGTGAGGGAGAGGAAGTTTTCTTCCTCTGAAAAATGAATCTGAAGTGCATGTTAATGCTGCCTTCTGTCCTTCCTGTCTCCTCTCCAACAGAGCTGAAAGTCTGTGGGGCAAAGCAGCTTTAATACCAGCACCATCATTCCTTTGCATCTTGAAATGTTGCTTGCTGCTGCCATCCTACAGATACAAACTTGTTTCCTGAGCCAGCAGGGCTGCTGGTGGAAAATGAGATCCCTTCCTTTTCTGAGGCACAGAGAATTCCCCTGTCCCTGTGGGTCCAAGCGCCCTCTGGGTACCCTGTGAGGTGGTGATGGGCCCTGTTCTGCTTGTGTTCCTGTGGAGAGCCCTGGGAGCTGAGCTGAGCAGTGCTGGAGGGGGAGCTCAGGAGAAGGCAGCGGCTGAGGCTGGGCTGTGCTGCTGTGTGGAGGCTGTTAAGCAAACACCTTCTCTCCCGCTCACTCTTTGTTATGGCTTTTCCCTTGTTCAAGCATGGATGCTTGACTCCATGTTTACTGAATTCCTGCTTTGCTGGGAGATCTGAATATTTGCCAAAAAAACAAACATCAGTGACCTTGGGATTTGGAGCCCTCCTTCAAGGAGCTGAGGAGGACAAGGTCTGTGCGGGGACGCTGAGTGACTGCGCATGGCAAAGCCTGCAGCAGGCAGAGGCTGCTGGAGCTCTTTGTAGCAAGAGCTGTAGGATCCTGCTGGACTTCTTAAGGATGTTCCTTGAATCACAAGCTGAGGAGCCCAAAAGAGGGAAAGTTTGCTTCCTGGATCACAAGGGGAATATTATTAAACATCCTGCAGCACAAAGACCATCTCTTATTAATGAAATTTGAAGGGAAGTTCTTACTGGGAGGAAGCTCTTGAGCTTCTTTTAATGAAAAGTGAGGAGCAACTTCAGAGAGGATAGCTCCTGAAAATATGAGAGCTTAGTGGCAGGACCAAGGAGAACACACTTTAAGGCCTTAGTGCAGGGAGTGTCCTCTGTCTTGTGCCTTCCCATCTTTAGCCACCCTTAGCAGTGTGTGACTGTGCTCCTCTTGCTCCGGCTTTGCATGCACCAATCTCCCCAGCAAAGGCTGAGCGCTGCCAGGATGTGGCTTAGTGCACGTTCAGTAGTGCAGAGGAGAGCCAGGTGTGAGCAGTGTGAAATGAGAGAGCTTGAAGCAACCTACCCCTGAAAGGGAATGTTTCCTTTCCTGTCATGAGGGCTTGGATCGTGTTTCTCTTCTGTTGGCTCCTCTAAACCACGTCTCCAGCAGCAGCAGTCTCCTCCTCTCCCATAGCTGAGCCTTTGATCATGGGTTTTGCAGTGGAGCCAGGAGGCTCTGCAGCGGGAGGGTGGCTGGCACGCAGGACTGATCAATACTGGCTGGGCTGGGGGGGTGGTGGTGGTGGTGTTTTTTTTTCTCCCCCCAAAACATTTCTATTTTCAAAGATGAAATATTGTACCAGACTTTATGATTTGAGGTCACTTTAACCTCCTACCTCTGGGCCGAGACAGCTCATCTGCCTCTCCTTTTTCAGGCTTTGTTGCAGAGGTGTTTGAAGCCATTTGTAGAATGGGAAAGGCTTGGAGCTCCCTTTTGGTAGCAGTTAAAAAAAGGGAGGCAGCAATGTAAGTGCCACAGGCTGTTTGACAGCTCACACTCCCCCAGCCTCTGAGTGGAATCCAAAGTAGGTTTACACCATTTGCCTTCCATCCTACTCTGCCATTTAGTGGTTAACCTCAGCAGGATGCTCCTGAAAATAATAATAGTAATAACCACCACAACAATAATAATAATTTTCTTTCAGGAAAATTGCCCAAATAAAATGAAGTTCAAGTTGTATCAGGCAGATTTGAAGCCCATGAGGGGAAATTCCTTCTGAATGGGACATGTCTGGGGAAGGAGGAGAGGCAGAAGCCCTCAGTTAGGAGAGGCGAATCAGGAAATCTGTCTGCTCCAGCAGCCGGCTGAGGCTGGGGGATGTGATGGTGGAAGAGGCTGATGCTGGCCCTCCTTTTCCTCTGCACATCTTCTGCTGATATTAACCTGAGGAGATAAGTGAAGAATATTAATTCTGGTGCTGCTGAAGTGCGAGGTTAAGATGTAAGCTGCCAGCTGCTGCGGGTCCCCTGGCACTTAAACTCAGGCCTCCCTTCATTTAACTTCTTCACTACAGTCATCTGTGCCCCTGAGATTCCTCCTCCTCCACCTTTCTTTCTGTGTTCCTGGTTGTCTGGTTTGCCCCTACAGCAGTGCTTGTGTTTTGCTCTGGACATGATTGTGTAGAGCGGATTCTGCCCTTTGACTTGACTCTGCTAAGACCCCACCTCCAATCCTGCCTCCAGCTCTGGTGTCCCCAGCAGAAGGAGGACACAGAGCTGCTGGAGGGAGTCCAGAGGAGGCCGCAAAGATGATCCAAGGGCTGGAGCACCTCTGCCATGAGGACAGGCTGAGGGAGCTCAGGTTGTTCAGCCTGGAGAAGAGAAGACTCCAGGAGGACCTTAGAGCTGCCTTCCAATACCTGAAGGGATCCTACAGGAAGGCTGCAGAGGGACCTTTCCTGAGGGTGTCTGGAGACAGGGCAAGGGGGAGTGGTTTGAAGCTGAGGGAGAGAAGGGTTACGCTGGAGCTGAGGAAGAAGTTCTTCAGCAAGAGGCTGGTGAGACTCTGGCATAGGCTGCCCAGGGAGGCTGTGGCTGCCTCCTCCCTGGGAATGTTCAAGGCCAGGCTGGATGAGCTCTTGAGTGGCTGAATCTGGTTGAGAGGCATCCCTGGGCATGCTGAGGAGGTTGGAGGAGATGCTCTGAGGTCCCTCCCAACCTGAGCCCTTGTGTGATTCTATGATCCTGGATCTGCTCATGCTGCAGCTGCTCAGTTTATTCACTTTGGGAAGCAACTGGGATCCTTGAGGATTAAAATTCTGTGGGTATGCCTGGGACTTTCTGGGTCCCTCCACACACCTGTGCTTTGTGTGGTTGCTGTGTCTGGTGTAGGACTTCTTTGAGAGCCAATTCATCCCTGATGGGCTTCAGGCTGTTGGTTTTCTTGTTTCAGGGGCATTTTAGAGAAGGAGGTTGGTGCTGGGAGGGTGATGCTGGGGGTGTGCACCTGAGAGTGGTTTTTAGCATTCAAGTAGCAGGCTGTTGTGAGTGAGTGTTGGTAGCCAGAGCTGGAGTGCTGCAGAGGGGCAGGTGGTTTGTGTTGATAGTGTTTCCATTACTCCTAAGCTGGATTCTGATTTCAGCGGTCAGGTTTCCATGTCCTGAATTGGTTTTGGTGATAGGAAACGCTTAGGGAGAAAAAGTGATTTGCTGTGCATTGCTCTTTCCCCCCTAAAGGAACATTGTGGAGAATTGCAGGGGAAGATTAAACACTTAGTCTTGCTCTCCTAATCTGAATTGTTCTGTGGAAGCTTAATTTTCAAGAGTGTGTTCCTGGAGCAGCTTCCCTGCTCCCCGCTGGCAGCCGGGTTTGAGAGCGTATCTATAGCATGCAGGCAGCATGGTGAGGGGGAGGCACCTTAACCCCTGCCAACAGCCAGGCACAACAGTTGGGAGAGGCACAATGCAGTGATAAATATTTTATTGACATGTTCCAAACATATTGGATGGAAATTTGCACACTCCCTGAGATTTGTCAGGATCTTCCTGCTGAATCGCTGCCTTCCTGTAAATCCTCCTGGTTCCTTCATTTTCTGTAAAGTAACCAAGATCTGAGCAGGTCCTTTGCCAGCACGGAGACCTGTGGGAGCTGTGATGGGCAGTAAGACCAACCCCAGAGCCCCTCTGAGCAGCCCTGCTGTGTGCTCAGCTCGCTCCTCTGCTTGCTTTGGGAGGTTCTGGCACGTGGGGAGGGAGTTGTGCAAACCCCATGGGCTTGGTTCCTCCCCAAAACACAAGGGAGATAAAATCCACATCGTGCCAGTGAATGCAGGATGGGTCAGTAGGTGTAGGAAAATGATTCTGTGGCTGCTGAAGAGGGTAGCATGGGGTTCTCCCCAGACCTTGAACGTGTCAGCTTCACTTGACAGTTGAAACCTTCTACAGCAGTCTCTTCAGCATTGCCTCCATCTCCTTCCCATTACCAGTTAGCCCTGATGTGGCTCCTACTCGCTGATTTGTGACAGTGGTTTGGAGCAAGGCTCACTTCTCCAGCAGCTGTGGAGACACAAAACAGCCCTCAGCAGGAGCAGGCATTGATTCCTCTGCTTCTGTCCCCAGGCTCGTGGGATTCTCATCATCTGTGTTCCCTCTCTAGGACCAGTGCAGAAAATGGGGGGAGGAGGAGTTAAGAACAACTCACAAGGGGTGTCGGGGTGCCAAGCTGACCTTGGCTGGGTTCTTGGCTGGTAGAACAGGTTCTGGGAGACCTCACCCTCAGACCACCAAGCTCTTGATTTAAAGACTGGAGTCTCAGGTGTCCTGCTGAGCCCGAGTAGTGCTTGTCCCAAAAGCAGAGAGGAGGCAAATTCCCGATCAAGTGCAGCTTGCTGTGCCTGTCGCACCTCGATGAGATTTCAGATACACATCCTTTTAGCAGCATTCCCGGGAAGGTTCTGTTAGATGTGCAATAAAAGTTTTTACTCTCACACCTTCCTGAAGATGTTTTCTGCTTCCTGCCCTCGGATGCTGATTGGAGATTATTAAAAAGCAAGAAGGAAATCCAGTGCTGGATGTGCAGTTTGGCTCCAAAAGGTTGCCAGCATTTGTTTCAGTGCAGGGCTAAAATTCCCTTGGTGGAGTATTTGGAGGCCTTTGTGGTGTTCGGTCCATCTAATTGGATTGCTGGGGCGCCGAGGACTTGGCTAGCTCTGCCGGTTGGGCTCTGTAGAGCGAAGTCTTTGAGGCCACGAGGAATCCAGAGGCAATAATGATGTCTGTATTTCAGCAGTTAACTGCAGGGGTTTGCAAGGAGGAGGGATTCAGAAGCTGTGGCTTTCCAGCTGAAGGTGGCCTGGCTGGAGCTGTTCTTTCCTAAGGCAGTTGTCAGGCTGGGGGCATGGAGTGGCTCTGAGTTGCGCTTTCCAGGAGCCAAATCTTCCATTCGGATCCAAAGTGAAGGAAACAGCTTCTTGAAAAGCAAGTCAGATAAGCTTCTCTCCTCTAGAGAATCTCCCTTTTGGAACCCCAAAGCAACTGAGGCATTGCTAAATGTTTTTGAAAGCTGCCTCTATAGAAATCAGAGCTTGGGTGTGTGGATACTTGAGTGGCAGCAAGGAGGTGCCTTGAACATCCCCCGTGCCACGGTGTTCTTGTGCACACACATCACTGCTGCAGGGCTGCTTTAACTCACCCCAACTGCAGCCACACCTTCCAAATACCAAATCCATGACCTCCTGTCTCATCACCTCAAGGGAGCACGGTGTGAAGGATGGAGGCATCAGGAGGGCTTTGGAGAGGGCACTGCCAGGCTGCAGCACCTGTTCCAGTTTAGCTGCTGATTTGTTAATGTGCTGCTCTTTGCTGAGCTGTGGCAGGAGATCTGTACAGACCTGTCTCTGACCCTTCAGTTAGCACTGGAGGCACCTTGTGATCCCCCCTTTGTTCATCCTTGATCTGTGGAGCTTTTCTGAGCTTTGTTCCACACACACCCCCACACTCCCCTCTTGCGCTCCTGCTGGGGTCTGCAGCACCAAGGCATGCTGCAGGACCCGGTGGGACAGCCCTGTGCTAGGCAGCAGAAGTGTGCTGCTGTCTGATAGCCACCTTCCTGCTGGCCAAGGTGAGGTTTTAGCTCCATGGCAGGATCACTTTGGAGCTGCTCTTCTGCCAGCTACTAACAGGGGCAGAAACCCTGTCAGAGCCCTACACTGTCCTTTTTACCTGCTACCTCCTGGTTTGTTTTTCCCATTAGCTCTGCTCAGGTTGGCTGTTGGGTTAGATGCAGTGATTACAGCCTCCAGCCCTGCCTTTTGGAAGGAGGCCCTTCGGGGTAATCACGGAAGAACAAAGCAATTAAAGCTGCCAATAGCCATAGGAAATGTTGCTGGAAGGAAGCAGGAAACACCACTCTCTGTGATTATCGGTGCCTGCAACCTTGATGAGAAACTATGCAGTGGCTTTCTGCTCCATACCCGCCTGGGATCTTGTGCAGTCCTGTTGAGGAGCTGAGTTCATGTGCTAACACCTAGGAACGTAGTTCCCAGCTAGATCTAGAGCTCACCAAAGGAAAAATGACTTGAAATACTCTGTTGAGGAGGATAAAGGGAAAGATCAAAAGAAGCCAACCTTTTGTCATCTCCTAACAAGCAAAACACTCTTCTGAAATGTTAGTTATGGAAATATCCTTTTGAGAGAGGGCAGCAGAGTCCTCCCAGCATTGTGTGGCTAATCTTCACTTGACCTGAACGCAGCAAGTCTTTGTGCACAGGGACTTTTTTTCCCCTGCTTTTATCTTGCCTTAGCTCACCTGGCTGGAGCGTGGCTGGTGGTATGTGCAGATGTGCCAGTGCAGATGTGATGGGACTTGAAGGCAGCTGCAAGATTAGCTGAGCAATGCCTTCCCTCCCCTTTTTTATTTTGCCTTTTTAATCTTGGTTAAAGCTCTTAGTCAGAGGGTGATTTCCATTTCATCTTGAGTTACCTTGGGCTTCCATGGCTCCTTTCAAGCTGTAGCTTGTCTCCATAAACTTCTGCTGCAAGCCCCTTGGCTGTGAGGAGCCCTACCTACTTCTGGGTGTATAAATATTTCCTCTGCTTTGCCTTCCTCTGTCAGGCGTTTGGGTTTGGTATGAGCAGGAATGGAAACATTTATGCCTGTTTGAGGGGAAAGGCAACAAATGTTTACCTGAATGAGCACAGCAGAATTTATGGGGAAATACAATGGAAACTATTCCTAGCTGTTTAAGAGCTGATGTGCAGGACCAAGCCAAGAGGGGAACAACAATTGAGTGTGCTTGGTTCACTGTTTTCTTCTTCAGACAGGCTGCTCCTGGGCTTTCCCTGCTCCTTCTCTGCAGTCTGTTTCCACTAAGCCAATGCTTTTCTTTGCATCTCTCCTGTTTGTGGTGGATTCATGATGTGCAACCAAGAGTTGTGAAAACCAATGGCTCTACTTCTTGTGAAGTGCTGCTTCAATGGAGCTGTAGGAAGTGATGTTCTAAGCATTTTACTCATCCACTGTTATTACCTTTTCACTTTCCTCCTTACCTGACAGGAGGCCAGTGTGTGCTTCAGGGTCAGGTGGAAATTCCCTGCACTCTCCTGGGCAGGTTGTGTCCAGTGTGTGGTGGCTGCTCCACTGCATTCCAGGTTAATGAGCCTGAACTTGTATTCTCGAGGCTTTCATTTTGTGTCTCATCCAAAGCTTGCTGTTCCTGGGATGAGGACAGCGTGCCCAGCACACTTGACCAGTCTGTCGTCACTGCAGCCAGGTTGCTGATCTCGTTAGGCTCACTCTAATGAGGTGTGACAGCCTGAATGGCTGCTGGGAGGGAGCTGCAGGACGTGGGCGTTCCAGAACCCGCACTCCATGGCTTTAGCGAATGGGTTCAGCACTTGGGAATGTTAGAACCGATCTAAGGGACCTGACCTGCAGACAGCCTTGGTGTGAAGTTGTAGCAAGTCTGCTGGTGCAGCAGACTTGTAGCTAAGCCTAACTGCTACAGAGTGCTGTGCTGTGCTTTCCTCCTCTCCATGCAGCAGGGCAGTGGTAGGGAGCTGGTTAAGCCGATTCTGTGCAGCCTCACCAACAGCAGCAAGGTGCTCTGTAACCCTTTCCAGGCCAGACCTGTTTGGAGTGGCTTTTCATCTGCAAGTGGTTGTGTGTGCAACGCCTGGTGGCCTCATTCCTTGGCTTTGTCAGTCTCTGGCCCTGCCCTTCAGAGGATGGTGATGCCTCTTGATTCCCTGATGGAGCTTGCTTATTCCTGAGGCAAAATTTCTTTGCTGCAAGAGGCATTGGCACAGGCTGGCCAGGGAGGTGGTGGACTCCCCATCCCTGGAGGGGTTCAAGATACTTGGGGACAGGGTTTGGTGGCCATGGTGGTGTGGGGCCAGTGCTTGGACTTGATGATCTTAGAGGCATTTTCCAACAGAAACAATTCTGTGATCCTGTGTAGAAGGAGCTGAGCTGCTGATTGAGAGTTGGTAGAGGGCAAGACCTGCCCTGTTGGCACCATCTGCTCTGCCCAGCATTTCACAGAGCTGGTGGCCCAGCACCGTGTGCCCCGCACCCAGCACCGAGCAGCAGCCCCTCCCAGCCTGCTGGGCAGAGGTTAGCTGCCAGCCTCTCCAGATCAATGATTGCTCCATCTCCTTCCCTCCCACACTTAGCTTTTGGAACAGCAGTGTCCAATTATGGCCAGGAGACGCTGCAAGAGCCTCACAGAAGGGTCATTATTTTGTCACCTAGGTGACAGTTTGTTACCCTGCCAGTTGTCTGGAGCGCAGTGAAGCCACTTCACATCCAGCTGACGTGGGTCAGACGCTTTGTAGTGAGCAGAACAAGGAGCTCTGTCCTCAGGCCTTGTCACACAAAAACCACTTCCCAACTGTTGCGTCTGTGAGGAGGCTGCTTTGAATTGGTGACTTTTGCAGCAGGTGCCTTTGTCTCCTCTCTGCCTGAAGAGGTGACACAAAGAGGGCTGTCTTGGTCTAGAAGTGCTTTCAGACACAGGGATCTTTGGGAGGCACTGGCAGGTGGGAAGGTGCTGGCCCAGTGTCCCAGGTGAAGTGAGATGCAGCACTGACTTGAGCAGAACTGCCAGGGGCCATCCAGGGATCACCTCTTAGGCTGAACAAGCCTCAGTGTTTACGTTATCAGATGTTGATAATACCTCCCTTGAAGAGGCTTCTCCAGGCGGTCCACTGGAGTTATACTGCAGGGCATGAGTCTGAGCTGGGCGTTTCCTCTTTGGATGTGCCAAGGGTAGGTTCAGCTTTGTAATTCTTCTTCTAAGTCAGGTTTGTGTGATGCACCTTGGTACCTAATGCTGAAGTGTCTTTGCCTATGGCCATGCACTGAACAACCCTCCTTTGCCACAGGGGGAAGGCACTCTGAGCTGTGCCTCCTGCTCCTCTGCAGGGCTGGATTATGTTGTGAAGCATTAAAGCTGTGTTCACATCACATCATGTTCAGCATTTAACAGCTCTCCTTGCCACAGGTTCCATGTTAAAGGAATTCTCTGCTGTCTCCTTCGCAGGAGGAAGGAGATTAATGCAAAACTCTGTTCCTTCCTTTTTAAGCCTGGGCTTAGGCAAGGCTGTGAGACTGGGTAAGGCTTTGCCTTGTCTGCTTCTCAATGCCAGCATTCAGAAGGTCTCCTGGAGTGCTCCCATCCTCGTGGTCTCTGTAGTGTGAGGGGCACAGCTCCCAGCAAATGAAGCCAGTGGGAGAGTAGCCACCAGGAGTGAAGAGAGCTGATAAAGCTTGGCTGGCTGACTTTTTTTAGTGGTCTGCCTTCTGCCATCGCTTGAGCTGTCTGCTACCAGCGGAGCTCTCAGCTTGGGGAGTGCTCTGTGGTCCTTCCAGGTCATTTAAACAGGGGAGGAAGTTAAAGATTAACTTTGCATGCAGCGACCTCTTTATTTTTTAACTGCTTTGCCTCCTGCATCTTGAGAAACAACAAACAAATGCTCCAAACATCCCAATCCCCCTGGAAGACAATGATTTCATTGTGGCTGTGAAGATGACATGCATTACATAAATCTTGGTGCTTACATGCCTGCTGATTCTTTGTCCTTGGATGCCGAGTCCTCCGGCCCCGCTGGCTGCATTTCGTAAGAGCCTGGGAGGAAGCACAGCTCAGCCATTGGAGCACTGCTGTTACTGGTGGGTCCAGGCTGCTCTTCTGGCTTGGGCTGCTGAGCAAGGTGGATGTTTTTCCATTGGTGTGACCAGACAGGTTTATCTGTTCCTGCAGGTTAGCAGACCACAGCAGGTGTTGCCCTTCTGTGCATTTGTCTTGAGCTTCTGGATGTCTTTGTTGGTTGTAGCAGGATGCAGGGGAGCTGTACAAACACAGCTCAAGCCCTGTGTCATCTCTGGAAGAAATGCAACAGAGCCTTGTCCTTTTTAAGCAAGGAGAAGGTGGGGAGAATGATGGGCAGAGAAATTGTCCTTGTGGCATCCTTGTGAAGAGTGTTGCATTGTTCCCCTTTCTCCCCCAGGCTTCTGTCTGTGTGCTCCTGCAGTGATGCAGGCAGTGCTGCTCTTTGAGCTCAGGTGAAGGGGGGAGTTGTGCTGAGGAGCTGCAAGTCCCATTTCTCAAACCCTGCTGATGCCTGCTGCTGGAGGTAGATTTTTATTTCCTGAAGACTCCAGATAACTGCAGTGGAGCTAAGAGTTGTTCCCTGCTTGTTTCTGTAGCCAGGCCACACGTCCTTTCAGAGAATGAAATCTAAATCTCTCCATGATCCAACAGTTGCTTCTGAAAATATGACCAGAATCAAAGGATGGAGAGTGTGTGCTGCTCAGAGCAGCTGGGGAGGCTGCAATACTGACAGAAGGAGCTGAGAGAAGAGGAAGCAGGGGGTTCTGGGGGGTTATCTGGGTTCTTTAGTGTGTTAATCACTGCAAGCAAAGCCTTTCAAATGAAGTCAAAGTAATTGTGTGCACGTGCCCCTGTAACTAAGGGCACTGCCCAGGCACAGGGGGCAGAGAGGAGAGGTTTGGGGACTGCATCTCACTCCTTGGATCAAAGGTGCTTCACAAACCTGAGAAGCAGGTGTAGGAGATGACTGAAATGTGACCTGCATAGGGGAACTTGGGGGTGGGAGGAGAGCCTGGGAGACTTGTGTAACCTTTGAGTGCCTCTTGGCTCAATGGCCCTTGGATACTGCTACTTCATGGAAAAAGTTCTAAATATAGCTGTGGTTTGTTGTTGAATGATGACTTTAGAGGGTGGATGCTAGAGTTTCCAGCTCCTCGCAGGGCATGTGCAGCACAGGAGCTGGATGCTGTAAGGGAGCCCATTACTGAGTGTTCTGCCCCACAGCACTGCTGGGCACTGATGTCAGTCGCTAGCTGATCCATTTGTAGAAGGTTCTGTTGCAAGCCTGTCAGGCAAAGCTCCCTAAGATGAAGCCTGAGGCTCTTTTTTGGCCTTTGAGATACGCTGCCTTTCCGTTCCCTTTCTTTGCCTGGCAGGCGTCAGCTGCCAGTCGTGGGACCCTTGCTGTCTCTACATCTGCCTGGAGAGCTGAGGAAATTTGGAAGGTATATAGAACAGGCAGGAAATGGGTGAAAGGGATCAAGGAGATCATCTTTGTCTACAAGAGGGAGAGGTGAAATCTAGGCAAGGGTGATTAAATTGGCCTGAGGCCACACAGGGGGTCTGCAAGGAAGCCAGGTTCTGAAACTCCTGTGTCTGAGTCCTTTAACCAAGATGTCAGCCCTGACTGGAAGGTCAAAACCCCTTCTGGTTTTAACCACCCAGAGAGTGAATCTGCTTCCTTTGTTGCTCTGTTTTCCCAGAGCTTTTACCTTAGAAGACCCTGCCCATCTTGAACAAATTCCCTGTGCAGTGCTTGCCTCAGTACTGCTTCCTTTCACCAACTTTCACTTGAAAAATCAGATGCTTCCCTTGCCTTGCTTGCTGTTTATTTCCCCCTTTCCTCCTTGAGCTTTTCCCTGTTGCTGTAGCTCATTAAGTGGTGCAGCTGTGTGTTATTTAACATCATAAAGCATGTGGAGATACCATTCATGGAGAAAGGATCCAAACTGAATGTGCATTGTAATGCTGGTCTCGAGGTAGCAAACTTCTCTGTGGAGTTGTGGCTTGACTTCTGTGGCTTTGTAGAAGCTCTCAGTTAGCTTTTCTCTTTTCTTTAATAGAATTTTCTTTCATGCTTTTCTAATTCTTAATGATTTGTGTGTAGGTAAATACATTTATAATGCAGTTATTAAGTAATCTGTGTAATTACCTATATCAAATTAATATAGATATGAAGTTGTATTGAAAATGTCAATTATTTCTTCTTTCCACGAGTTCAGCAGCAGGCAGCTGGCAGGGCTGGGTTGCCACGGGCTGGCACAGCTCCACCTGTGTGCCCTGACCTGTGGTCAGAGGGTTCCTGTTCTGCTGCAGGCTGGTGCAGATAAACCCACACCCTGCAGCCAGCCCCTCGGGGCAGGCAGGTGGAGCTGGGAGCAGCCAAGGGGCTAACCTCAGAGCAAGGGGAGAAGAGGGCAAAGCTTTTGTGTGCCAGTGATTTGGGAATGAGGCTCTTGCTGGAGCTTGGCAGCAGGCAGCTGGAGCAGCCATGCCAGCTCTTGTGTATTGTGTTGGGTGTTCTCCCCTGGTGTTGGAAGTGCTGCTGCCTGTCGCCTCTGCTGCTTTTGCCTCCCTTCTGAAGCAGGTTGCTCAGCACTTGTGTGCCTGAGCTTGCTCTGCTGAGGCCTGGAGGTCGCACAGCTCCTCTCCAGGAGCATGGAGAGACTCCCCTGCTGTCAATCACCGCTGAAGCCAGGGCGGGCAGGATCAGCTCCCGCTGTATCTGCTCTTCCCGGGCGGCTCTGTGTGTGTGGTTTGGTGCTGTGTGGGCTTGTCAGTCTGTTTGTTTGTTGGTTTAGAGCTCAAACGCTCCTTTGGAGGCCTAATTGCCATTGTTTCTTTCTGTGCTCTGGATCCATGTCAGGGAGTTTGCTGGTAGCTCTGCAAAGCTGTATCTGAGAGCAGGAGAGCTCATCTCAGAGCCTTTTGGGAGCAGCAGGACAGTCAGGGAGTCAGGGCTGCAGCTTTAGCTTTGCCCTGCTCCTGGGGGGGGCTGCAGCTTTGCAAGCCCTGTCCTGCCTGCGGTGTGGGGCGAGGGTGGCCCCTTGGCTGTCTGTAGGTGCTCTGTACAAGCTTGTGCACGTTTCCAAGGGTAGTGGAAACTGTTGCTGTGGAAGTTGTCCCCCACGGGGCACAAGCACAGTGCTCTGCTCTTCTGGCAGTGCTGCTGAATGTGTGCTTGCTTGTTTCCATGAACGCTAGTTTGTGGATCTTGTGCCCGACAGTGGAAACGTCTCTGGCTGTGGAGTGTGGGAGAGAGGCTCTCCTGGAGTTAGCTGTGCACGTACAAAGGTTGGTTTTATGTCTCACAGAGTTGTAAGTAGGCTGCTTGTAGGAGTGTCCTTGTGTCTGGCAGCACATCTCAGTAGTACCCTTTCACATACCCCTTGAATAATCATTACAAGCATTTTCTCTCTTTTTTTGATCCTTCATTTTGTTTTAAGTACCCCAGCCAAAGCAAATAGGATAAGGAACTGGAGCAAGCTGAGGCTGGTGTGATAGCCCAATCCATGACTCTCACAGCAATTAATGCAGAGGAATGAACATTTTACAGTGCCTTGCAGTTACCCTTAGTTCTCAGTGGTGGGCTGAAGCAAGCCTGCATGCTCTCCAGCCTGACTGCTGGATTCATTGCATGCTTTACATTGCTCATCTTTTCTCACCTCTTCAGGCTGCTCTCCTTCCCCTTTCATAGTGACCCCCAAAGAAGAATGTTAGAGTTAGTCCAGCTGATTTTTGACACAGCTGAGTTCTGATGCTTGGCCATGGTCTGTACAAACTCAAGGTCTGACCACATTACTCTGCTGTCAGGACTGGAGGTGGTTAAATCCTGTTCCCTTGGGGAGGAAAAGAAAGGCAAAAAGGTGAAGTTGCAGAGGATTCTCTGACTCGGAAGTGTCTGAGTGAATGCCTTGCTTTAAGCTCAGGGTATAGAATCATAAAGGTTGGAAAAGCCCTTGAGGATCAAGTCAACCCAACACCACCATGTCCACTGCACCATGCAGCTATAACTTGTTGGAGCTGCCCTTCTTTATCAAAAGGTAAAGGTCTTCATGTAAAAAAGGTCTTCATGTCACTGTGGCCCACTTCAGGTTGTCCCACTCAATGTGCTGTACCAATGTGCCCCATTCTGAGAGCTGAAGTAGCTCTACAGCACTCCTGTGTGCTCAGGTGCAGGTGGGCTCAGTACTTTTCAGTAAGACGCTCTGTGTCTGTAAGCAGTGGAAGCATTCAGGCTGGTTTAGCTTCTTTCCCCTTGATACTGGTTGCTCCCTGTTCTCTCCTATGCTTTAACTTACTCCAGCTTTGGGGTGCAAACCATACAAACACCACTCTGGGGAACCTGGATTGTGGCAGCCACTGAGGAGATCAGAGCATAGCTGTCAGTGCTTCCCAAGCCAAGGTGACCACATCTCACCCCCGGGTTTTACTGCTGCTGCTTTACATGCATAGGAGAGCCTGAGCTCTAGCAGCTGGCTGCATGTGTGCAGTGTTGGTGTCTGAGGAACATCTGTGTGAGAACTTGAAGTAAGCTCCTCAGGCAAGCAAAAGGCTGTGTAGTGTAAGAGCGCTGCTCGGGGATGCATTTTCTGCTTGGAAGCTGTAGTCGACACATGCTGCAAGACTTCTCTCTCGTGTGATACAGTAGCAGTGTGACACTTCAGATTTATTACTTCTGGTTTCTCTTTAAAGAAATCCCAAATCTGGAATCAGAAGAATGCACTTCCCCCTCCCTCCTTTTCCCTCTTAAGCTACAGAAGGGAAAACTTTGCAGAATGACATAAATCAAAACTATATTAAAGGCCAGCAGAACAGATGAGAAGTTTGTTGGAAGATTGTCTCTGGAGCTTGGCAGAAGGAGCTAATGTGCTGTGGTTTCTGGCTGGATTTGTAAATGGGAAATACTCTAGGGTCCATCCCCTGGAAATGAGCTGCTTTGCTGTAGTTTATGTATTCAAACCACAGCTGAGGAGTGGGGGGAGGGGGTGTAGGGGGATGTATGCATGGGGGGGTGTAATCCAGGCTGCATTCTGTAACCCCACTCACAGTGCCATTTAGAATGCTCCACTGCAAAGTTGTTTTCAAAGTGCAAACACTCATCTTGATCTTAGCCAATGAATTCTGTGGCCTCCTGTTGACTGCAGGGCTGGCATTACAGCGTTTCAGTGCTGGTGGGGACCAGGAGGAGGGGACCAGGCTTTTTTCAGCAGTGCCCAGGGACAGGACAAGAGGTAATGGACACAAACTGGAACACAGGAAGTTCCATCTCAACATGAGGAGGAACTCCTTTATTTTGAGGGTGGTAGAGCACTGGAGCAGACTGCCTGGAGAGGTGGTGCAATCTCCATCTCTGTTGTCATTCCAAACCCACCTGGATGCTGTCCTGTGCAACCTTGCCTGCTCTGGCTCAGGGGCTTGGGCTCAATGGTCTCCAGAGGTCCCTTCCAGCCCCTGTTCTGTGACTCTGTCCTGGGTAGATTGGCTTCTCTCTGATCCCTATGCCTGCAGATACCCTTCATGGCAAGTGTTACTCTCAGCCTCTTTCCAATCAACTTCCCCATCTGGTATTTGGGAAGGTGGCCTGTGAGGAAAACCAGAGGTGCTGAGGCTTGTCTGGTGGGAGCCGGATGGAAGGCGTCAGGCCGAGTGGCTCAGGATGGCTCAGCTCTGTGCGTGTTTGCTCTTCAGTAAACTCTTATGACATGTTTCTTCCCCTTTTAAAGCATTTTTTAGTTCAGCTGTGTGGTTGTGTCCTGTGTAACCAAGTCACACCACAGGATGCAGTGCAGGATCATGAGTTAAAGCTGCTGCTGCCTCCTCTGCTGCTTTGGCTCTGCCTCTGCTCTCGGGGAGGCTTCTGACGTCCGAAGCAAGGGCAGTCACCCTCTGGACTGTGCAAGTTTACTTTTAACCTAGGGAGACTGCTTCAAGGCAAAAGTTCCTCCAGCTCTTCCTGCTAGGCTGGGAACCTGTTGTGATCACTGTGACACATGCATCATAAGAAAGGAATTCCTTTTTCCACTGAAGTTCTGCACCCTCACAGCCTGGTCCCTCCAGTGATGCTGTCTGGCACAGTTTGTGCTCCTAAACTCAGCTGCAAGCTCAGGGATCAGATTGTAGAGATCTGCAAATTTCCACTGAAAGAAATAAAAATGTCTTTGCAGCTTGAAGTGCCTGTGTCTGATGGTGCCTAAGTGGTTATTGACACCACTGAAAGTGTTTACAGAGGGAGGCTGATGCTTTGTGACTATCAATGGGCAATGACAAAAGATGGGAAAACAGTTAGGGGGTTGCCTTCCAAAATAAATCTTCAGGCTGACCCTCTGGGCATGGCTGTTGGGTTTGGAAGCTGCAGCCCTGGAGAAGACAGCCTTGCAGCTGCTGCCAGCAGAGGCTTTGAGGAATCAGCAGTTCAGCACGAAGTCTGCTAGAGCCAGGGAGTGTGGTGAGGGAACGGACTCCAAAGCAGCAGAGGCTTATCTTCAGGCTTTCATGGTAGGATGTAATTGGAGTGCTGACTGCTGGTGAGGCCAGGGGCTGTGAGGAGGAGAGCGCAGGATCACAGAATGTTAGAGGTTGGAAGGGACCTCTAGAGACCATTGAGACCCTCCCCTGCCAGAGCAGGATGCCCTGGAGCAGGTCACACAGGAATGCATCCGGGTGGGTTTTGCTCTCATCCTGCCTTCATGGCAGAGGTTCTCCAGCTGTCTGATCACATTTGTGGCCTCCTCTGACCCACTCCATCAGGTCTGTGTCCCTTTTGTGTTGGGGGTCCCACAGCTGGACGTGGTACTGCAGGGGAGGTCTCAGCAGAGCGGAGTTACCCCTTTGCAGGGCTGTTGGTGCAGCACCTTCCAGGATGCCCGGAGTTGGAGCCTGGCTCCCGCTCCTCGCCTTTACTTCCTGCTCCGACTCTGTCCCTAGGTGTAGTGATGCTGATAAGGCTTAAGGCTCCCGAGTTGGGCTGTTTGCAGAGGAGGGGACGTGACGACTGAAAGCGACATGTAAACAGCTTTGTTGGCTACTTTTCCTTCCCTTGCTCACATTGTACACCTCCGACGTGCCGTTTCTTTGGGCATAATGGCAAAATCGCAGCTTATGGGAACCGCCGCAGATAATACAAAAAGCCCTTTGAAAAGAGCTTTATCAGAGTACAAAGTACTTGGAATTGAAAGCCCCTGGAGGGTTGCTTTATTTTCCCCCTTCATTCAAACTTGTAGTGGTGCAGGATCGAGATACATCATGCCCTATTTTCAGCTGATTTGCATGTTAGAGAGAACGGAGTAATTGGTGTTTAACCAGAACAAAAGAGGATCTGTTTGCTAAAAGAAAAAGAATTCTTGAAGTAGACCCTAATCCATAGACTGTCTTTGTCTCTCCTCTCATTAAGGACTGAATAGGATGGCCTAGTAATTAGAATGTGGAAGGCATTGCTTTGGTGTTGATGCTTTTTGAGCTAATTGGTTTGAAAATTATATTTGATGTAGCTCTAAGGGATGTTGGCACAACACCTTGGTGGGACATGGACATCCTGGGCTGCCATTTAACTGCAGAACTCTGAGCAGGGATTGGGCTTTTGGGGTGGGTTTTGTCATTTGTTAGACCCAATCGTTATCTTCCCAATTGAATGCACAGGTTCCATTGTCACATGCAAAGAATTCTTCTCTCTCGCTGGGATGGAAACCTTGAAATGACCTTGGGAGGAGATTAGCCTCTCTTGCCCCAAGTTAAGTACTTAGTTCAGACCTTGGTAAAGCAGGGATTGGAGCTGCACTGGGCTTGGATTTCTGCCTTTCTGCATTCTTGGAAAGGTTTTGTTGTTGTTCCTTGTTCAGTAGTTTGGGGGTTTTTTGGTTTTGTTTTGACAAAAAAGATTAAAACAAACCTGGTTTGTGAGCACTGGGGGAAAAGACAGGGCTGGAAATTCAAGATCAGACAGGATGTGGCCCTCCTCTACTTGGAGATGTCCCTGCTGAGTGCAGGGGGGTTGGACAAGATGACCTCTGAGGGTTCCTTCCAACCCAATGCAATCTGTGAAACACACAGGAGGCTTTCTTTGCTCAGTGTTTGTGATCATCATCTTCAGCCCTGTGAAGACTTGGGGAGATGTTGATTGCCTCCACAGATCCTTCTCTTGGATTCTGAAACGGGATGCCTTTAATCTGGAAGCTTTGAACCTTCAGGAACATTTGTTTGGCTCTTTTGAGTTGCTGAGGTTGTCCTGGCTTGGGACAAGGCCACTGATGGCCTTTGGATTTGTGTCCTGAATATGTGCAATGGATTCAGGGTGGGAGGAGGAACTGGGAAGTTCAGACAAGGAAGATGCATTTCTTGGAGTGAAAGACTGAAAAGATTCAGCTGCAGAGAAGTGAAGTGTGTTTTATTTGATAATGCTCTTGTTTAGTGCTACAAATTGAAGTCTCAAACCTGGTGTTGGTTCTCCGCAGAGTCTTACACAGTCATCCTAATAAAGTGCTGCAGCGTGGAGTTGGTGTTTATGAGGATGAAGTGAACTTTCAGAACTTCCCCCAAGGTGTCAGTGATGGAAAGAACGTTGGGAAAGGACTTTAGGATCTGGGCAGTGTGTATTTAGCATCACTTTTGTTATTTGAGTGGATTCAGTCCTGCAATGAACAAAAGTTTGCTTTGCTTTACTTCTCGGGGATGTCTTTTCTCCTTGCTGTAGTGGGCAGGCTGTGGCTTTGTGGTGCCTACAAGGGGATGTGAGTTAATGCTGAAGTTGTGCCCCTGCTTTGAGGTTGGTGTTCACTGGACTGCAGCTTCAGTGGCCTTTAGTGTCTTAAGGCTTTGTCTTTAGATACTGCAGTATCCTGATGTCTTGGGTACTTCAGATAGCAGAAGGTGACACTGAACTGTGTTGCAAGTCTCGAGCAGGACTGATGGCCCCTGTGGCCTGGTGACATCTGTGGCCCGGTGAGGTCCATTGCAAGGCATCACTCAGGGTAATATTTTACTGGTGTCCCTTGGCCCTCCGCTGCCCAGCGTTTCCGTCTGGCTGGCTGGCTAACCCCTGCTCAGGGATCAGGCTGGATGGGAGCTATCCATTAGGATAATTTTCCTAACAGAGACACATGAATGCTGGCTGCAAACTGCTTCTGCAGCACCAGCCTCTGTTCCTGCTCCATCTGTGCACTTCAGTCCATCGGGCATCTGCCAGCTGGGCAGCAGCAGCCACTGAGCTCCTCTGGGCTGCAGGGCTGTCAGGGTGAGATCCAGCCCCACGGCTCCCTGCTCAGCCCAGCTAGAAAGGTTGGAGCAGGTGGTCCTTGGGGGCCCTTCCAACGTGGCATTCAGGTGTTCTGTGAAACGTGGTGGAGCCCTGAGCAACCTGCTCTGGTTGGAGAGGTCCCTGCTCACTGCAGGGGGGTTGCACAGGATGACTTTCAAGGGTCCCTTCCGACCTGATGCAGTCTTGGTGGCTGAGGGTGGTTTCTGTGCGGCATTGTTGGCTGGAGTCTGGGTATCCACAATCCTGGATACTCAAATCCTGCTCCTGGGGCCTGGGACATCCAGCAACAAGTGCACCAGGGTGAATGTTCTCCATAAACAGCAACTCCAGGAGATGAAGCCTGGGGGAGAAGGGTAGGAAGGGGAACTGGAAATGCCAGAATTAAATGGGAGGCCGTGGGGTTGATATTTTCTAACCCAAATTTCCTTTCCTTTTAATGGGTTCTTCTTATTTAGAAGTGAGTCTAGAGGACAGGAGGTTTCAAAGGGGTTAAACCAACTGTCAAGCCCTCAGTGTATTTCCGTTCAGAGTTCAAACAAGATGTTGTGGATTGACTCAAAATGAATTTTTCCTTCTTTATTTTTATTCTCCCTCTTTTTTTTTTTTTCCCCCTCTTTTTAAGTTTTGCCAACAAACTGCAAACATGTTTGTTTAATCACAGGCAAATTTATCCTCCTGCTCCCTTTTTGGTTTTGGTTCTGTTTTGTTTTCAGTTTAGGCAGCAAATTGAAAAAAGAAAGTGTTCTGCCAGAGCTTCTTCCAGTTCGGTTTGCTCCAAGGGAGCTGTGTGAAGCTCTCCCCCTTTCACGCTTCATCTAGGAGCCATCAGAATTTGCTCACTGATTAATACCTTGGAAATGATGAATTAGCCATATGGAACTACTCCAGTTTAAGTAACTTGTATGTTCTGATGATAGCTAATCCCCTTAAAATGTGTTTTTAATGGCCAGTTTGTTTTCACCTGAGGTCATTAACGCTCTGGAAGAGGCTGTTAACTGCACCAAAGACCTTTTTTTTCTTTGCCCAAGGAGGAATGCTGCTGTGCACCATTATTTAATGCTCTCATACATTTTATTCCTGCTTTCATTCCTGGATATGCTGCCTTTTTTTAATGGCTGTGTTGGAAAAACCCATCAAACCCCTGTGTTTTTGGTCTGCTAATGATGGATCTTGCAGCCAGCCTGGAGTGAGCGATGGGCGGCGAAGCGGCGGTGGCAGCGTGTGGTGGCTTCGGGCTGGGCTCTACAGCTCCCTGCAAGGAGGTCGGAGTGAGGAGGGGGAACAGCTTCTCCCTGGTGGCAAGTGGCAGGTCCAGAGGAAATGGATGCAAGCTGCACCAGGGGAGGTTCAGGCTGGATATTAGGAGCAATTTCTTCACTGAAGAGGTTCTCAAATGTTGGAACAGGCTGCCCAGGGCAGTGGTGGAGTCACCATGCCTGCAGGTGTTGAACCAGCATGTGGACCTGGTGCTTGGCGATGAGGTTTAGTGGTGACCTTGCAGTGCTGGGTCAGAGTTTGGTCTGGATTTATGGATTCATAGAGTGGTTTGGGATAGAAGGGACCGCAGAGTTCCAGCTCCCCTGCTATGGGCAGGGATGCCTTCCCCTAGAGCAGGTTGCTCAAGGCCTCATCCAGCCTGGCCTTGAACACCTCCAGGGATCTTGAAGATCTCTCCTGAGCAGAGGTGTTCAGTGATTGTGTATGAGCCTGGCTGTGGAGGGCACAGGGCTCGCAGCCCCTGCCTGCTCTTCCTTCTCTGTGATCCTGCGAATCATAAAGCCATTACGAACATTAAAACTTCAGACAATGGGCTGCTGTAATTTCTCCTGCCTCCTTCTGCTTAATTTCGGTGCTAATTTATTGCTGCTTGATACTGCTGCTTCTGTCACCTCGATGCAAATGCCCTGGCAGCCTGCTTTATGGAGAACACTTAAAAAATAACGGTGCAGTAACGAGCGGTGAATTGCAGCGGGGATCTTGCTGGAGAGCTGCAATATCCCCCTTAACTTCCAGGGAATTAATTGCAGTTAATACTCTGGTGTTTAAAACCTGTCAGAAGCCATCACCATGATTAGGGTGTAAGTGTAAAATGTTATTTCAGAGCAGCATCAACATGTTTTAAAATAGCAATGTGTGGTGTTAACGTGTGTCTGACCCCATGGCCGTCGCCGTCATCGGCTTCCAGGCAAGGCCAGGCTGCAGGAGATGACTCAAAAGATCTAATTAAGAAATAGGGAGCCCACAAACTATTCATTTTTTTACTCCCCTTTGATCAGAAGCAAACAGGTTCTGTAGGTAAGAGCAGTGGCAGGTTGAAGGAGGGGTTTTATCTGACAGGACTTTGGATCCTGTTGATCTGTGGCGCTGGGTTTGCAGGTGCTGCTGCTGAACCTCAGCTGTCCCCAGTGGGTGGTTCCAGCTGAGGGGCAGGGGAAGCAGGCTGCGGGGAGCTGTGAAAGCAGCATTGCTCTGGGATTTATTTCCATCCCTTCAGAACAAGCTGAAGCTGTGGCAGATGTAGTTATTATTCTGTAGTTGGTACTCCAAAGCAAAACCACCCCAGTGCCTTTCGCTGCAGTCCTTTGGTGGTGATGCCTTCAGCATCTGCAGCAGGGTCGTGAGGGTCCTTCTCGGGAAGCATCTTTGTGGAGAGGTAGAGTGGGTGGTTGGTACCTGGGTAGGTGAAGCCTGTTTGGGATGGGCTGGCACTGCACTGACTGAAGTGACAAAGCCTGCTGGGCTTCTGGGGGAGCTGCTGAGGCTTCCTGCAGACATGTCCCGCCTCAGCGTGGGCCTTGCAGCAGGATGAGACACTCTTGGGCTCCCAGGAATGAGAAAGGAGATTGTCTGTCTTGGTGCAGGTTGGGAGCTGTGAGAAGGTGCTGAGGAGTTAGCAGCAGTTGGTAATTCACCCTGCACAGTGGAGGGAAGCAGGATGTGGGCTCTGTGCTTCCTGCTGCCCCTCCAGCAGCGTGGCCCCATTTGGGCACCCCGGGAAGGGTCTGGCACATGGGTGACGCTGCAGGGAGGCTGTGCCATGCTGGGGCTGCTGCATCATCTCCCACATCACCTCTTGAAGTTGGTGATGGGAGCAGCAGAAGCACAAAGCTCCCATGCCTCAGCTCCTGCACCAGCCCCTTGCCCAATCTCTGCTCTGATGCTCTTGGACCACTTGTGTCCATTCCTGCTGCCCCCAAAGGAGATGAAGCTGCAGTGCTTCCCCAGGTGTGGAGCTGGGCAGGGGGCCTCAGATTGAGTAGTTAAGGTCAGAAAGAGGCCTTTTAGGCCAGGCAAGTGAGAATCAAACTTTATTTAGCACTTCCCCCAGGGTGAGAACTGCCCAAGGCTGGACTCTGGAGTGTAGCAGCCCGGGGGCAAAGACCTCTGCTCTGCTGCAGAGCCAGGGGGGCAGAGTGAGCTACCCGTGATGTTTCCTAGGCGGGACTGTGTGCTGTGCTCCTGCCAGGCCATCAGAGAGCCTCCCACATCCTCCCACCTGGCCTGGAGAAACAGGCATGGCACTTTGCTTGCTTTTTTTTTTTTTCTTTTCAGTTGAACCACTTGTATTTCTATTTTAGTTCTTAGTGTCTGCCTTTGAAGAGCACTACACCTGCAGTTCCTCTCCTGATAGTGGAAAGCCCAGACTATAATCTAGCAGATTAAGGCAGCTGCATTTTGTTCATCTCAAGCCTGAGTTCTGCTTGATGATGTGGAGATAGTTTCCATCTGACATCAAGGCAGGGACTAATTCTGGCATGTGTGGGACTGATAAGATTTCAGGCCAGGTCTCTTGTCTTTAAATAAAATTAGAAAGAAAAGAAGACACCCCCCCCCCCCGATGTGTGGCATAGTTCAGTAATCAGTTTGCAGGTTCTTTAATTAGATCTGTGCTTGAGCTGCTTGAGCTGCATGTCTCAATACACCAATGATTTATAAAGGCAGAAACCCAAGGTGTTAATCTCCAGTGAGTGACACTCTGCTGAAGGCACTCTGCTCTGTTTGCATTCCGTGTGCTGCAGCTCTCCCTCTTCCCTTTTGCAGGCAATTTGAATTCACTTTGCAGAAGGGGTGGCAGAGCTTTGCAGTTGTGTAGCTGAAAGCCTGTTCTGGCTGGAGGTCTGGGGCTGTTTGCATTTGGATGTAAGTGTAATTATTTAGTGGGGATTAGCAGTGAAGTGGGGCCCTGTCTGCCTGGGCTGTGCAGCGGCCCCCTGCACCAGGGCAGGCGAGGGGTGACCTGCTGGAGAGCAGCTCTGTGGAGAAGGACCTGGGAGTGCTGGGGGACAAGCTCATCATGAGCCAGCAATGTGTCCTCCTGGCCCAGAAAGCCAGTGGTGCGTGAAGAAGAGCGTGGCCAGCAGGTTGAGCGAGGTTCTCCTGCCCCTCCTCTCTGCCCTGGTGAGGCAGAGCTCTTGGCTCCACAGCTCAAGAGGGACAGGGAAGTACTGGAGAGAGTCCATCAGAGGCTACAGAGGTGGTGAAGGGCCTGGAGCATCTCTGAGGAGGAAAGGCTGAGAGCCTTGGGGCTGTTGAGCCTGGGAAAGGGCAGCCCCTGAGGGGATCTGAGCAATACTCAGCAAGAGCTAAAGGGTAGAGGCTGTGGGGATGGGGCTGAGCTCTTCTCAGCAGTGCTCAGTGCCAGGACAAGGGGCACGTGGCACAAACTGCAACCCAGGAGGTTTCACTTGAACTTGAGAAACTTCTTTGGTGTGAAGGTGCTGGAGCCCTGGAGCAGGCTGCCCAGAGAGGTTGTGGGGTCATTTTCTCTGGAGACTTGGAAGATGCATCTGGACATTGTGATCCTGGGCAACCTGCTGTGAGTGCCTCTACTTCAGAGTTGGACTGGATGATGTCCAGAGGTCCCTTCCAACCCCCACCATTCTATGATTTGCACATTAATGTCAGTGTGGGTCAGAAACTCTGGTTACCTTTGTATTTACTGCAGGAAGTATTCCTGTGTCACCATTCCCCACTGGACTTCTGCTGCCCGTTGTATCTGATTCCTTTTGAAAGCAGCAGAGTTCATCACAGCCTCTCCTCTTCTTAATCCATCCCTACGTGGTAGTTTGGTAGCCACTTCCTGATGGAGCAATCTGGGCCTTGGAGCCTGCTGAAACCAGAGATAAGTCTCCATTTAATCAATTAAGTGCTGGTGGAGCCTCTTGGAATTGCATTAGCGTGTCTGAGCTCTGCTGGGCTGTGCTGCCTGCCTCCCTGGCCTCTGCTTGTTGCTGTGTGCTGGAGTGCCTCCCTGATCAAGGAGCACAGCTGAGCTTCCCTCTTTGCAGCACACCTTCGGGGAGCGTTGCTGTCGCCAAGAGGCTCCTGGACCTGCTCCATGTGGTGCTCCAGGAGCCATCAGAACAATTCTGCTTCCTCTGCTTTCCCTTCTCTGTAGTTAGAATAGAATTTGGGGCCTGAGGGTATGCTGGCTCCCTCTCCTAATTGCATCATTCCCACTATTAGCTAACGAGAGCAGAGGCTTTTTTTGCCTTAATAAAAGCTTCCTCATATGCATTCTTGAGCCTTGTTTGAGTTCGCAGCTACTCACACTGGAAGGCATCCAGACGCTGAGTCCTTCTGTTTCCTTCACGTCCCCAAACTCTCTGCTGTGCTGTGGCTGATTTGCATTTCAGCACTGCTCAGCTGCACTTTGCTCAGCTCCAGGGGGCAGGTCCGGGTGGCAGCCTCTGCTGATTTACATACGGTGCTCGGAGCGGCTAGCCGGGAGGGGGATGCTCTGCTTCCTTCGGGCAACCCAACCAGGATATTTTTGTTGCAATATCCTGTTGGTTTAAGGTGAGAGGGTAAATTGGAGCTTGCTCTGCTTGATTTACAGCTGGGGAGATTGGTCTGAGGTTTGGTGGTAAAGATCTGAGGGGCTGGGAGGAGGTGATCCAGACCAGGTGAGCTGAAGGGTTTGACTTTAAGGGCTGTTGCAGAAACTTAGCAAGATAAATGTTGTGGTTGGCTCAGTGTAAATAATCAGGAGAGGAAGGCCTGCAGGGCAGCGTGAGGAGCAGCCTGACGTGTCACTGGGTGATGGCTCAGCCTTCAGCAGGCACCACCACATCTCCAGAGCTCCACTGCATGGCAGCCGGTGGCTAGCCGGTGCCCAAGCTCTGCCACCAGATCCCAGGGGTTTGTTTTGCTGGTGCTCACAGGTTTCCAGGTGTCAGTTTGTGCTGATTTGGCTTCTGTGGTTCTGAGCAGAGTCAAGATTGGAGGAGGGATGGTGAACAAATTCCAGTCTGCTGTTTCCCAGCTGCTCGTTGGCAGGCAGTGGAGTCCTGTCTGAACGTGGAGGATGGTTTTGCTGTTTCTCAGCAGAGCTGCCCTGGTGCGATGGGCCACGGTGCTTCAAACACACACACACAAGCAGGGAGCCTGCTGAGGCAGTGGCCAGGCAGTACCAGTATAAAGCTTTTCAGCTTTGCATTGGTTTTGTACCTGCTGAAAGGTTCTTGGAACTCATCAGGTTGAGTCCTGGCCAGATGAGGCAGGCACCAGGCTTCTGCTCCTCGCCCCTGGCTGTGTCAGATGCAAACGTTCTGAAGCATCCTCTGAGAAAGTGTTCCTGACAGCTTTCTGAGTCTGGGCTTTCCCCTTCCAGGGCTGCTGGGTGTTCTGGCTGCTCTTCCCCATGTGTTTGTGTAGCTTTAATGACAGCAAAGACCCAAAGCAAACCTCCCAACAATCCCGAGGTGCCTCTGGGTGCTGCCCACAGCATTTCAGGGTTTTGGTTTTGCATCCTTGTCTGCCTTGCTCTGAGGATGGAGTCCTTGCCCAGGTATGCAAGTGCCTTTGGCAGGGGAGGCCCTGCTTGGGGAGGGACAGAGCAGGAGAGGCTGTGCCCCAGCAGCAGCACACCACTGATAATTGCCACCTTAGCCTCAGCAAAGAGCCAGGCCACAGTGCTGCCTGGAGGCAAATGCAGGATCCTCCCAGCAGCCAGGAGGATTTCTGTGTGCTGCAGCTCTTAGAACCAATCTGGAAGAGAAGGGCACTTCTAAAATCCTGCTCTCCTGTGATGCAAACACTCCAGACACCTTTTAAACTCTAGTTTTAAATGTGTGTTTGTGTTTTTTCCCCTACCCTTGTGTGGCTTGCAGGTCTTTTTAATTTTTAAGAGCCCTCCTGACTGCTGCTGCATAGGGAGAAATTTTTAGCTGATGGGGAGCAGCAGCTGTGACATTTTGTTCTGTATGAAAAGTTAATTTAGGGCAGAACTGCAGGCTGAGGGAAGTGTCTTGTCTTCTCCTATACCTCCTTGTAATGTAATTGACCCCTAAAACCTCTGCAAGTTCTGGCACTCAGGCAATGGGAGCTCACTGCCCAGGGGCACAGCATGAAAGCAGCTGAAGGAATCTGCCCAACTGGAATAAAGTTTGCTCCATTCAAGGGGTTTAGAACAGGTCTGTCAAAATACCTTCTTGTCTAAGGCAAAGCTGCTGGGAGCAGGGCTAGGCAGCCAGCGGGGTGCTGGAGGTTGCTTGGGAGGGCAGCAGAGGTTTGTGGGCTGTTCTGCATGGGCAGGGAGGGGTGAATTTGGCACCAACCCACACCAGGGTCAAAGCCTGTCCCTGCTTAGTCTTGATGTAAGTGGGTACCTGGCTGTGAGGGCTGGAAGAACCTCCAGGCCACTGGGTTGGAATGCAACTCCTGCTCTTTGTTACCGGGAGCCTTCAAACACTGCTGTGCCCTGGCTGTGCCAGTCTGCCTTGGCCACATGGGCCGAGGGCAGCTTTCAGTGGCATAACTCTTGCTGGAGCCCAGTTGTAGCCCTGTGTCCTCTCCCACAGGGGTGCTTTGGGCTTGTGCTGACTTTGGGCACAGCAGACCATTAAAAATGACAAATGAATTCAGATTGTGGTCATGGAAACAGGGTTTGCCCAGGACAGCTCCTGTCACTGCTGAGATTGATAAAAGCAGGAGAGAAGCTGGAGAGAAGGATAGGTTTGTGCAGGTAGGAGGGAGCCAGGGTTGGGGCTCAGCCTTCTGGGAGACAAACACAACTTTGCCACAGTTCCTTCCCTGGCAGCTTTAGCTGGAGCCTTTTACCAGAGTCACTCTGCAAGCCCTGGGCTGCAGGAGTTGCAGATCTCCTGCACCCCTGCCAGCAGTCCCTCCGCATCAGAGCCCAGGCCCTGGCTCTGCAGCCTGGCTGTGCCCCTCAGCACTACGTGAGCTGTGTGGTCTTCATTCAGACACAGCAACTGGAGGGTTGCTGCTGAGACTTAATTATGGAATTGTGATTTTTCTATAAAATGCATCGTAAACCCTGTGCCTGCCTTCTGCTGGCTGCCAAGAGGCCTCCAGCCTCTCTGCTTGTGGAAAGCACACTTTAGGAAATTGCCTGAATCCACGTTTTTCTTGGAGCAGAGCTGGCCAGCCCCACAGGTTGCTAATAAATCTTTCACAGCCTCCTGTGAAGGATTATTAAAATAATTTCAGTGTCTGCCTGCCTGCCCTCTGCTTGGCCCAGGCAAAGCCCAGGAGCAGGCTTTGGTGCCTTGCTGTGACCTCTCTTGGTGTGCCTGAAATTGCAGACCCTCCCTAAGCAGAGCCTTGTTCCTCCTAGCTTTGAATTCCTTCTGCCCTTCGCTCTGGGTTGTGGTCTGGGTTGGTTGTTTTTGACACTAGTAGGTAAAAGATATTTTTGTCCTTCCACAGCATTTACAGGGAAGGGTTTAAAAATATCCAGCATGCATTAATTTAGCATAAACTCCCCCACCAGGGCTGAGGAAATGCTTTCCCTCTTGTAACAGTCAGCAGGGTGGGAGGAGAACCTGAGGTTCCACCTGCCTCAGCTCTTGGTGTTGGCTTATCCCTCCCATTGAGACCACAAATAAGCAATGAGAGGAGAGGCTGCCACAGCAGCATCGTGGCTGAGGAGATGGACAAGAGTCCAGGAGTTCCCTGCCACTGCTTTGTTTTCCAGAGTGAGCCTACACAGCTTAAATGCACCTAGATCACCTTCCAGCTCTGCAAGAGGCAGTACCCTGGGGCTGCCTGGCATGGCTGTGGTGAGGCTACCAGGGGTGTCTGTAGGTCTGACCCTCTAGAGCAGAGCAGTTACAGAGCAGTGTGATTTGGGATCATTGATTGGTTGGGAAAGGCCTCTAAGATCAAGTCCAACCTTCAACCCAACCCCACCATGGCCACTGAACCCTGCCCCCAAATGCCATGGCCACAGGTTTCTGGAACACCTCCAGGGATGGTGACTCCACCACCTCCCTGGGCATCCTGTGCCAGTCCCTGACCACTCTGGCAGCAAAGAAATCGTTCCTTCTGTCCCACCTAACCCTGCCCTGGCACCATTTCAGGCCATTTCCTCTCCTTCTATCGCCCAATACTAGGGAGAAGTGACCACCCTCCACCTCACTGCAGCCTCCTGTCAGGGTGCTGCAGAGAGCAGTGAGGTCTCCCTCTCCAGACTGGAGGAGCCCAGCAGCTGCTCAGGATCTCTCAGCCCTGGTGCTGGGGCAAGGGCAGATCTGGCAGCCCTGCTGCTCTCTGGTGACTCCCAGCAGCAAGTCCTGTGCTTGCTGGCATTTGTAGGCTTTTAGAGCTCTTCCTTCTGCTCAGTTGATGTTCTTGAGGCTGCATCTCCCCAAGAGTGCTGTGGGTTAAAGAGGCAGTGGCTTCTTGAGCTCTTCCTCTGCGTGTGCAATATTTATGTATGCAAATTGCCAGCTTGTTTGCCTTTATCTCTGGATATCAGTACAAGAGATGTGTACAAATAGGAGGAGGAGGCACAGGAAGCTCGTTTTGTTCCAGCAAAATGCAGCACATGAGGCTGTCGTGCCCTGACACTTGTGTGCAGGTGGAAGACAAAAAGGGAAGCATCTAGCTTCTGTTGGGAGGCATGGAAGGCCTGGGCTGAGCCAAAAGCAGTGTGGCCTGCAGGTTGAGAGAGGGGACCCTGCCCCTCTGCTCAGACCTCACCTACAGGGCTGTGTCCAGCTCTGGGTTCCCAGCACAGGAGAGACGTGGACCTGATGGAGAGGGATCCATAGGAGGCCACAGAGATGCTCAGAGGGAGGGAAAACCTCTGTGATGGGACAGGATGGGAGAATTGGGGCTCTTCAGCCTGGAGAAGGCTCCAGGGAGACCTTTAGAGCTGCATTTCAATATCTGAAGGAGCTATAGGCAGGCTGGGAAGGGACTGTTCAGAAGGGTTTGTGGGGACAGGACAAGGGGCAATGGTTTGAAACTGGGGCAGGGCAGAGTTAGGTTGGACATCAGGTTGTCTTAAGCAAAACCTGAAGATGTGAAGGCTGTGTTGGGAGTGCTGAGAGCACCCTGAGCTGCCCTGTGTGGTGTGGGTTGAGAAGCACTCCCTCTGTGCAGTGGCAAAGTGCTGGTTTCATTTTCCCCCTCTTGTCTGCCTCTCATTCCGGAAAGGCTGCTCTGTGCTGTCAGGAAGGCACTGAGCTGGAGTCAAGGGATTGAGAGCTGAGCTCCTGTGAACCCCTCCTGAGTGCAGGGGCAGGTGGTCAGGTAACCTCTGGCAGCTTTTAAAAGCTTTTCAGCTTGCTTCTCTCCTGTAAAGCTGCCTGGCCGCTCTGGAAGCTCATTACCAGCAAATGCAAACCCTTCAGAAGCTCCATGCCCTGCTCGGTGGGTCCTGTCCTGCAGCAGGCTGATCAGCCTGTGCAGAGGGGCCTGTGGGGATAGCATGAGGGGCAGTGGTTTGAAACTGGAGCAGGGGAGGTTTAGGTTGGACATCAGGAGGAAGTCTTTTGCTGCCAGGGTCACTTGCATGCATTGCAGGTGTTTTTATTGTCATCATCATCATGATGATTATAATAGTTATTATTATACTAATTGTTATTATCATCATCATTATCATCATCTTTTTCTATTCATTATTTTGGGGTTGGTTTAATGCTTCCCCCTTTGCTTGCTGCTGCTGAGAGCTCCCCACCACTTTTGTCTTGGCGTGAGGAAACCCAGAGTGCGTCTCTCAGACCCCCAACTGCCAGGTCCAAGGCACCCCCAGGGTCATCTGGTCCAACCTTTCTAGGTGATGGAGTTGAAATAAGCTGGCCCAGCCCAGCAGCCTGTCAAGCTGAGTCTTCAAACCGCCTCCAGGGGTCCCACAGCAGTCCTGGGGAAAGCTTCATGGGATGTTCTGGATGTCTGTAGAGTTTAGTCAAACAAAGAGGTCCTGTTTGCTGCCGTTGTAAACTGAGGATCCATCAGGGGTGTTCTGTCCCTGTGTGGTTCTGATTTCCCTGTGTAAACACCGTTCCCTTTCCAGGGTTTAGCACAGCGCTTCAGAGAAGGGGGCAGAGAAGATTGAATCCAGCTCTTCAGATACACTTTGCATGTTGTGCTCTGATGCTGGAGAGGCCTTTTCCCTCAGCTAGTGGCACTTTCCCTCTCAGAGTGAGTGTTTTGAACAAGGATGGGAGCTGAAAAGGCATCAGCCTACACAAGAGGCACGTGCAGAACCCACCTGGAAATGCAATTCCATTTGCCCTCTGCTGAAAACAAGGAGGACATCTTTGACCTTCCCACTTGGTGCTTCACTCAGGCGGTGCTGGAAGGCAGCTGTGAGCGGGAAATGGCCATTTCAGCCTGCTGTAGACCCAGGGTGCAGATTCCCCAACTGCTCCTCTGAGTGCATTTTGTGTCTGCTCTGGCACTGCCCTTGTAGTAAACTCTCCATTAGCTGGGTTCTGCCTGATGGAGCTGAATCTGTTGTGAGTGGTGGAGCTGAATCAGTGCTTGTTATTTTTGGTTACTAACAGGAGACTCAACTGCTCCCTTCCCCCTTTCCCCTCTCCTGTGCCTAAATATATCCAACCAGTCAATCAGCACTGGCAGGCATCAATGCTATGGCTGTCAGATTGAGTTAGCTGTGGAGAGCCTGAACTACTGGCTTGGCTTTTTCTTTTTTTTCTTTGGGGGCCTTGAAAATGTATTCAAATAGTGGCATCAGCATTTGACTTGCAGATCAGTACAGTCTGGTAATGGGGCCCTTGCACAGAAAGAATGATGCAGCACTTCAGACAAATCTCTGTCTCCTTCCCATGAAGCAGATTAGAAAGAACACAATGCCTGCTGGTGTGGATGGCTCCAGGCCTCCTGAGCAGAGACCTTTTGGGGTTTCCATTAGTGGTGAGGTTTGTAGTTTTTAATGCAACAAAGTCAAAAAAAGCCACACTGGAAATTAAAGAAATGTTAACACCTGCCTGGGAAAGTGAGCCAGCAGTTGGCCTAGAGGCAGACTTGCAGGGGTCATCACTTTCTCTCTTCTTTCTCCCCCTGCTGCTGGCTGGCTGGTTGGTTTAGAGCAGCACTGGAGTGACCACGCTGCTGCTGTTGCTGCTTCCCAAGCTGGGGGAAGGAGGTCACTTTTGCTGGTGATGCCATAGCCATTTCCTCAGCAGCCAGGCAGGATGTCACCAACTCCCGAGAGTGGTTTTTCACATGCAGAGCAGCAGCAGATGGATATTGGAAACAAACCTCCTACCCCCTCCCTTTGCCTTCTTACCCTTCTATAAAGGAAGGAAAAGCTCTCAGAAATCCCCCAGTGTGGGGCAGAACCTTCATGAGGTGTTTCTGCTGGGCAGTGGGGAAACAGCAGTGCTGGGGGGCAGCATGGGCTCCATGTTTCACAGAATCGTTTGGGTTGGAGAAGGTCTCTAAAGTCATCTAAGTCCGACCAGAAACCCCAAGTGCCATAGCCACAGGTTTCTGAACATCCCCCAAGGATGGGGACTCCACCTCCCTGGGCAGCCTGTGCCAATCCCTGACCACTCTTGAGGCAAAGGAATTTTTCCTCATGTCGAATCCAACTCTCTCCTGGTACAGATTCATCCCATTTCCTCTCCTCTTTTCACGTGATACTAGGGAAAAGAGAGTCTGTGGCTGAGAGCTGGAGCAAGGATGCTCTGCTGTGCTCACTTGGGAGTTTGGGCTCCCATTTAGCCTGGAAGTCTTTTCATTAACTTCGGTAGTGGCTTAATTGTATTAATCCTGAACTTAATGAAGCCAACAAGCAAAGCAAGCCTCAGCTCAGGTATTTGGACACATTTTGAAGCCATCTTGCACTGAAGTTTATGGTGCCACCCACCCACTGAGTGGGCAGAAGCCTGAGGAATGTAAGCTCAGTCTGCTTTCTCCAGAGGGATAATGCTGGAAACAGCTGCAGAAAGGGCTTTGCCCTTCAGAAAGTTTGAGGCCAGGGCCACTGGTTTGAAAAACCAGGGAATTGGTTCAGTTGAAGGCTCTCTGGGCTTGCAGAGGTCACTATGGGATGGGCACATAGCAAAGGAAGCTGGGATGCAGGAGGAAACCAAACAAGCTGCGGCTTGTGCTCCCTGTGGAAGTCTGAGCAGTACAGCAGGAGGGACACCAGATCTTTGGTGGGCAGCAGGGCGTGCAGGTTGGGTGGTGAGGAGCTGCAGCAAGGTGTTGGGACATCCAAGGAAGAAACAAGGCTTGGAGGGTTCTGGAGCCCAGATAACTTGCATGAGCTTGGCCACAGGTGCTGGGAGGCTCCTTGCCATGGTGGGGATTACAGGCTCTGGTTCAGTGGCTTGAGGCACTCTGCAGTTATGCTCAAGGTTAGAGTTGCAAAGGAATTTGGTGGCAAATTTGCAGTGGCTTGAATTTCCCTGGGAGCTGGGCTCTGGTTTTGTCTCGTAGCAGAGGGCTTGCAGACCAAGCTCCCCTTGGTTCATTTTGTTCCCGGACTTGGAAACCACCAGCTGTGCTCCTCTGTGCTGCTGTTGCTGTGGGCCACATGAAACTTGAATTAGTTTGGGCAAGTGGAAGGGAAGCTCTGGTAACTGATTTGATATACTAATGGCCCTCTGCTGGCTTTGGGTTGTGTGCTGGAAAGGTTGCATTAGAAATTGTCTGTTAGAAGGGGAAATTTCAGTGCCTTTGGAGGATTCTCCTGAAACAAAACAGTGAGGTGCCTCTAAGCTGCTTGGAGGAAAGGTATTGATCTTTCACTATTGCAGATCAAAGTAGATACCATCATTTATTATAGTCTTTTATTATTATTAATAATGATGATACTATTATTATTGATTTATTTATTGGTTTTATCTTAATGGAACCAGTCACAGTGGTAGTGGAATTTAGGCAGTCAGAGGTGACTCACCAAATCCAAGTGCTGCTTGGTTCAGGCAGTGCCAAAGCACGACCCCAGTGCTGTGGAAGTTACAGCCCAGGTTTCATTAGGGATGTGAAGTGTCTCCATCTGCTGCATGCAGTAGGGATTCATGGCTGTGGGGTCCCGTTTGTGGACTGCAGCCTGGTGTCAGTGCTGCAGGCGTTCCTCGTGGGATGGAAACAGGAGCTCAGCTCTCCGGGTGTCTGGAGCTCTGCTGAGGGCAGAGTAGGGCTTGGTGCTGTCCATAAGGCATCAAGCTGAGGTACAGCCAAGATGGTCAGGCTGTGCTGCTGTCACTCTGGTCATCTGTTGCTGGTAATTAGTGTAGGCCACAAATGCTTTTGGTTTTAAAGAAAATGACATTTTTTTCTTGGAAAGAAAGAAAACCTCAAAACCCAAACCGCCCCCAAGCCCCCAGGGCTTTTCTGGCAAGAACTTTGACATGCTCCCATCCATATGGTTCTATAAAGGGGCATTAATTAAGCTTCTTGCTTTCCAGACTGCCCAGAAACTTCTTTGTGGGATTGGGAGATGTGCTCTTTGATGAGGTACAGCACGGGTCCTGGAGAGCTTTTGCACCTGGGGAGGTGCTCTGGCAGATCCTGTCAGCAGGACTTGGCTTTTCCAGGCTGATGCTGTCATCAGGGGGCTGCTCTCTTACATCAGGACCTGTTGGGCAGAAGCTGCTATTTCAGGGAGTTATCCTTTGCTTTCCCCCTCCTCTTGCCTGGCCCATCTAGAGTTCATCTGCAGTCCCACTCTTTGCTGTCATTTCAGTCTTCCTCGCGGTTAATTGACTTGGGAGGCGATGCCGATTTCTCTGCACTGGGGCTGCCCCCATGGTTTTCTCCTAATCCAGCACGCAGCCACTCTCTGCTCACCCATCTCTGCAGCTCCTGCAAGTCTGGAGGCAGATTTCTTCTTCAGAGAGGAAAAGCCCCCAGCACGTGGCAGTGGCTGCAACAAGTGGCTGTGTCTCTGCGGTCTGACCGCGTCCTGGCGGCCAGATTCCGTTTCTCAGCGCAGGCATCGCTGCCGGCAGCAGCGCCTCCTCTCTTCACCTACTCGGAGCTCTTGGTCTTTTCTTCTACCTCTGCCCCTCAGGCACTTAATTTCTGTTGTGCCTCTCTCTTCATTCCTTCTTAATAAATAATGAAAGACTCAAACCCCCCCTTGGAACTCTTGAGGCAACTCCATGAGGAGCAGTGCTCTGAGTTACCTGTTGAGCCTGGGCCGGGCTGTTAGCGCTGGCGACGCTCTCCCTCCCGCCCAGTGTTTTACAGATGAGCCCTGAGCAGCCCCCAGCTCCTGCCTGACTGTTGCTATTATGTGGTGAGGCGTTCAATAAAAGTTGTGATTTATGAGATGTGTGTGGCCAGTGTTGTTTTTTTGCTCTGTCATCTATCAGGGAGAGAAAAGCCAGGCCTGATAATTCCTGGCACACAGCTTTTTCAGTTAAGAATGTCAGCTGTCAGCCTGGCAGGAGGAGTTATTTCTCTGGGCTGGTGGTTTTTTCATTTCCCACCCCGCCTTGGTTTTTTTTTTCTGCACCGGGCAGAGATGCTGCTTCAAACTGTGCTGGCTTGATAAGGGAGTGCTGAAAAAGTGTGTCCCATGGCAAGGCCCTTCCTGTGTGCCCACTTAAACTTGCAGTGCTTTGTGTTTGCAGTGGCTGACAGCTCCTGATTGCTTCATATAAAAATGCATTCGGCTCCTTTTTTGTGGCTTTTATGTCTTGCTTCCCCCTCCCCTTTCTCTCTTGCTGAATGGAATGCCTTCTTGTTTTTCTCACCCCCCTTCTCTGTGACTAGGTATTCTAAACTGCTCTCTTGCAAAATATGTGCACATTAGATAATCTGGTGTTGCATAAAAGCTCTCTGATATTTTGGGGGCTTCTTGCATGCATAAAGGAGACCTAATTGAAGAGCGAGGCTGTTTGTCACAGATGTGGTTGTAAGGACAGGGGATGGAGGGGAAGAATGATGGTGAATGCCAGGGTGATGATATATATATTATTTTTTCCCCTTCCCCTTATTAGTTATGTGCAAAAATGTATCAAAAAGTCATTTTGATGCAGTGTACAATAGTATCACAAACTTGTGCTTTGCATCCTAAGTGCCTGGTTAGAGCTCAGTTAGGAGCTGAAATCATTCCTCGATTAGTCCCTGGAGTCCTATAGAAGTCTTTAACTCTCAGCATGTGGTCTGTGATTTAACAATGGATGAAGGATTGCTGAACTCCAGCTGAATGTATAACCTCACATTTTCCAACCTGCAACCCCTTTGCTTTCTCCTCTCCCCTTCTTCCTGGAGAAGATCCATCAAAACCTTGCCACAGCTGGCAGCCTATTTGCCTTCAGGGCAGAGCTTTGGAGCTGGAAAGAGAGTGGCAGACCACGGTTCATAAAAATGGATGGCAAATCACTGTCGAAAGAAAAGGGCAGGAAAGGTGCCTGGCTGCCATGCAGTGCCTAGGTGTTGCAGCAGGGCTGTAAGCTCTGGGGAGGATGAGAGGGGATTGCTCTTACTGCTGTCTTCGTGTGGCTGTGGTGACCAGCTGTGTGCAGCTTGTGATGACCAACTTATATTGAAGCCAGACACTTGTTTTTCAGTAACATCATCATTAATAGAGACCTGTTGGTGTCATAGGTGGGTAGGAATTAGTCCTTTCGTGGCAGCAGGTGCTGCTCTGGGAGCAGTAAGGAGCACAGCACTGTGCTTCTGAGCAGGGGTGGGGCAGCAGGCAACCAGCAGCCCCTTTTCTCATCCTTCAGGAGGCAGGAGGCTCAGCTAGTGACCAGAATGCCACAATTCAGTGATTTCTTTGAGCTCTGCAGGTCTTGCAGCCCTAGGGAGGAAAAGAAATGACAGGACTGTCAACATGACAACAATTTTCTTTTCATCCACTCTGTGCCAAATTTTGTGAGTGCTGGAACAAGGGGAGCCTGGCGTTTGAGAACAGAGAGAGTGCAGTGCAGAAATACCTCTGGGTTTGCTGTCCTGATTTTCAGGGAGTTGATTCTTGCTGATCTTAGCGGGGAGTGGGCGAGCCTGGCTCTGAAGTGAGAGCTGCTGGGGTCAGGCAGGCTCAGAGCTGGAGGCATTGCCTGCTAGGATGTTCAGATCGTTTGCACGCTCGGCCAAGAGGGAGCAGGGAGTCTTTGTGAGCTCTGGTGTGGTTTGCTGGCTCAGAGCCTCCACTTCCACATCGTGCATCTCATTTCCCTGAATCCTCGCTTTGGACAGGGAGCTGCGATGGGATCATCCTGGGGATCAGCTGTACCGTGGCTACAACCTGGTGAGCGGCACAGAGCTTGGCAGGGTGCCTTGCTGTGTCTGCTGGAGGGCCGAGGGTGAGCCCAAGCTGAGGTACACGTGCCTGAAGTTCGGATGGGCTCAGCTCCCTCTGCTGTTGTAGGAGCTGCTGTGGGGAGTTGCTGTGCTGTGAGCCCAACCCAGTGTCGTGCGGCTTGGGTTGTCCCAGCACAGCCCCACGTGGGAGGTGAGGAACAAGCACAAGACCTGGGCTGTGCTGGTGGACAAAAGTCCACCTTGAACCTACCAGGGTCTTGCTTAGGGATGGTCTCCTGGAAGCCTGGGTGCTGAGTCACACTGTGTGTTCTGCCATCCAAGTGCCAGTGTATAAACACATCCGTTCTCGCCGGCTCCGCTGCCAGGCGCTGGGGTTTGCGACGTTAGCAGCTTGCAATGAATTCTGCCTGCAGATAGCTGATTTATGGGGCTGCTGCCCTTCCCCAGGCACAGCCAGGCACAATTAACAAACAAAGCAGCGTGAGGCAGGCAGCATCCTGGGCAATAAATCTCCCAGTCTTGGGTACCACTTGCTAATGGGCTCCGAAAGTGAAGCTGAGTGTCGGCCCCGGTGCCTTCAGCCGGGGCAGGCAGCGTGGGGGCAGGCAGCCTGTGCTCCTGGTCTGGGGGCTGCTGCCAGGGCATGTCACTGGTTTCCAGTTGTGTGCCCAGTTGTGTGTTGGTGGTGGGCAATAGGTTTGTGTTTGGCATGAGGCAGCTATGTGGTGCAGCCCCTCACAGCTGTGCCAAGGTTCTTAAAATCACAGAATCATTAAGGGGGGAAAAGGCCTCTTAGGTCATCCAGTCCAACATCAACCCAGCACTGCCATGGCCACCAAACCCTGTCCCCAAGTGCCATGGCCACAGGTTTCTGAACACCTGCATGGATGGGGACTCTACCACCCCCTGGGCAGCCTGCTCCAATCCCTGACCACTCTTGCAGCAAAGAAATTTTCCCTCATGTCCAACCTAAGCCTCCCCTGACACAATTCCAGGCCCTTTCCTCTCCTTCTATCACCTGAGACTAGGGAGAAGAGACCAACCCCCACCTGGCTCCAACCTCCTTTCAGGGAGCTGTAGAGAGCAATGAGGTCTCCCTCAATCTTCTCTCCTCCAGACTTAATACCCTCAGCTCTCTCAGCTGCTCTTCCCCAGCTTTGTTGTCCTGCTCTGGACCAGCTCCAGCTTCTCAATGTCCTCCTTGGAGTGAGAGGTCCAAAACTAACCCCAGTATTCGCCGTGTGAGTTTTGTCTTCCGCCAGCTCCGGGATGGTTCTCAGTGGTGCTCTTATAGGGCTTGGAGCCTGGAAGGAGGAAGGGGCCCAGGGCTGTGTGCTGTGAGGGACTGCAGATCCCTGCCTGCTCTCCTGACCTCTCAGGGGTGTAGCAGTTGCCCTCAGTCCTTGCTGCTCTCGCTGACCAGCTTCCCCACATCCTTTGCCACTTTGTCCTCACGCTTGACCCTCTCCTGCCCCTGTGTCTGCCGCCGGCTCCTCTGGCAGCCTGGCATCCTTCCCTGGCTCTCCACCCAGCCCTCCAAGTGCTGATCAGTGGTTTATTGTCGTTCCCTGAGGGCATCTTTGTTTGGCTAAACAATGGGCGCCGGACCTGTTAGCCTGGTTTGCAGCACGGGGGAGAGCTTCCCTGCCAGGTTAGTAAAAATGATCTAACTGGATCCGACATCCCTGGCTGTAAACCCTCTGTACCACTGCACCTTTGCTTATGTTACTGAGGAACTTGACTTCATTTTGATGGGTGGTATTTTAGCTGCTACTTTTCATCCACACACACACACACCCCCATCCTGAAAGCAAAGCTTTCTGTAGGGGAAGATTTACAGAAATATATTTCCACCAAGAGGGATAAAAAAAACAAAGCCATAGGAGAGTCCTGCACATGAGGATGGTGGAGTAAAGGAGAAATGATGGTTTGTGGGGGTTTTTTTGAGACCTTGGCTGATTTATCTCTTGCTTGGTGGTTTGCTGTGACCTTCCCTGCTAGGAATAATGTATTTTTTTCCTTATTCCTCCTGTAATGATAATCATGTCAGTAACAATGTCTTGCACTGCTCCAGCATCTTCAAATCAAGACTTTCAGCAGGTTAGACGTTTAATGAGTGAAGCCTCACAGGCTCCCCTGAGCTGTTGGGGACACATTTTTCTTCTCCTTTTGGTGGGAATCAAGGCACACAGCACTGGGTTGTGCAACGAGCTCAGCCTAATGAGGCTTCCACGAACGCTGCCAGTTGAAATGTAGGCTTAAACGCTGAGCCCTGCAGTCTGCAGCTGAGCTGCTCCCAAGGCTCTTTGATATGTCAGCCCTATGGAGACTGGAACGACTTGCCCTGTGGTCAAGAAGTGAGTAAACATCACACAAGGGAGAGGAGCTCTTGTAGCTGCGAGGTGCTGCCTTCCTTTGGTGAAAGTATGAATGTTTTCTCTTGTCTGGCTTCCACTCCTCACTCTCTACACAGCTCCTCGGGGACCCTTTTATTCCTAGTCAAGGGTTATTTGATCTGCTTTAGAGCGACAAGGATGCTGCTTGCAGAATGGCTGCTGGGGTCCCTCCCTGGCAAGGGAAACGTCTTCCTTTTGTGAGCTGGAGGTGGGAGCTGTAATCCTTGCCATTCACCGCCCATTTGTGTAGGGGGGGAAGAGGATAAAAGGAAATGGGGCATTTAGTGAAATCGTGGAACTATTCCAACAGCAGTAACAGAGAAATGGGGACAGTTTGCAATGTTTCAGTGGTCTCACATCAGAAGAAGAGCTCAGCCCTGTGGCAAGCCACGTGGAGCCCAGCGCAGGCTTGAGCTTGACTCAGCAGATGAAGTAAAACTTGCTCATCAGTAACTGATTGCCATGTGCATCTGGATTATGTAGATGAAATTAATCAAGGTTTAAGGGTTAAAGGTTTTTTGCATTTGTTCTTTTCAGAGAAATCATCTGGAGGATGTTGGGAGGGAGGTAAATTGCATCACACATTGCTTTGCTTTTCCCTTCCCCTGGATTTTCCTTGTTTTAGCAGAACGTTGTCCAGAATCCTAGCAGAGATCTCCCAGCTCTGATTTGACAGTGTGATCAGGAGAAATTAGTTGATCCTAGATTAGAAGTGTTTAAATTGTGTTGGGTTTGCTGCCCTGGAGAGGCTAGCTATTTATTTATTTGGAGTGATCTCAGTGTTTGAAGCTTGGAAGAATTTATAAACTCTTCCAGAAAGTGCAGTTTCCTTAAGGAGTCTCCTGGTTGGACTGTGCTGGTGGGTTTTGTTAAACACCATGTTAAACCTCCTAATACATTTGCTCCTTCTCCTGCAGTAAGTGGGTGCTTAAAGAAAGGTTCATTGACAGCACCGTAAAAGCCATTCTGGCTGCAGAGCCACGAGCCTGTGGGCATATTGACAGAGCAAGCTGCTTGCATGCTAAAAGGTATGGCTGGCTGCACAGTGTGACTGCTGCTGTGTGCTCTCAGGAGCACAGAACAGATCTGGTTGGAAGAGATCTTCAAGGTCATCCAGCCCAGCCCTCGACCCAGCGCTGAAAGGTCAACACTAAACCGTGTCCCCGAGCACCAGGTCCACAGGCTGCTTGAACACCTCCAGGGATGGTGACACCAGCACCGCCCTGGGCAGCCTGTTCCAAAGTCTGAGAACCCCTCTCCTGACTTTAGAGGTACATATGGAGCAGCCAAAGAAGGAGAAGTGATGCTTTGCCCATAGAACGAGAACAAATGCCCTGCAAATTGGTTTCCCTGGTACGGTGTTCACGGCAGCGATACCTTCTGAGGGAAGAGTCCTGGGCAGGATCTGTGCTTTGGCTTCTAGCTGACAGCTGTGATGTGGCAGTGAGACTTCAGTGGCTTGGGCAGCCCACCTGGCTAGCAGGCAGCAGCTCTTGGTTGGACATGACTCTGCCTGAGCTTCCATGAGCCATTTGGCTTGAGGTTGGCCTGTGGGAACATCTCCCCTTGTGCCTGCGGCGCCCGGGAGCTGGCAGCGCTGCCAGCAGCCGCGGCAGCTGTATGCAAATGTGGCAGCAGTTGGAGGCAATTGCTTCATTTTGCCTCCTGCTTTTGCTCTAGCAGATTTATGGATTTGAATTGGGTTGAGATGACTCAAATCATGAAAATATTGTGAGGACTCTGACATGAGGGGTCTGAGTCAATGAGAGCTGCAGGACCTGGAAGAATTAGACCGCTTAAGTGCCTGGGTATGGATTTTGGCAGGCAGCTTCTGGAGTTGTTGGCCTTGTGATCAGCTGTGCTCTGGGGCAGGCCTTCAGACAGTTTTAGCTGAGGGAGCCCCCCCACATCCCTGCTTTCAGCAGCTCTGCAGCAGTGCAGCATGTCACGGTGAGTACAGGAGAAGAAGATGCTGCTCCCTGATCTACCCACCTTGCATGCAGCATCTCTCTTGCTGCATGCCTCTCCTGGGTTTGGGACAGCTGGTGGCCACCTTCTGTTGTTCCAGATTAAAACCCAGGGCCTTGGGTATGTTTTGGGAAGCTGCTTAGCTTGATTCCCCAGTTTGACCCCTTTACTCCACTCTGCTTCACCTGTAAAGCCTTACTCCAAAATGACCTTGAAGGTGCCCTTGGAAACCTTCCTTCACCACTGTTTGTCCTGGGGGAGGCCACAAGTGTTCTGACTGTGGCACAGGATGCTTCTTCCCAGCTGATGGTCTGATGTAAGCAGGAGATTAATGAAGGCTGTAATGGTCACTTAATGCTGTGCTCCCATCAAGTACTGCTGCCATGGCTCTGATTGTGAGGTCCCTAGGCAGGATGCCATCTCTCTCTCTCTGTGCCTGTCCAAGGAGAAGTTTTGCCAGTAGCCTGCAGATTTAGGAGCAGAGTCTTAATTGCTTCCCACTGGGACCTTTGTCCTTACATCACACAGGCACTGCAAAAAAATCCTGCTCCTGGTACAGAGGCACACTGGGCAGTGATCTCCATTTGTGGTCCTGAGCTGTATGCATTTAGAAGGAACTCTTCCTTTAGCCTTCCTAATGCAGTTTGGAAGCACTGCTGAGCAGGCAGGCAGCTGGGACTCGGCGAATATTTGGAGCCACCTTGCCCTGCACAAGAAGCTAAAGCAGGGGGATTTAAATAGGTTTTTCCCTCTGCTCCCCTTTTCCTGCCCCTCTGCCTTGGCTCTGTCACCCATCAAAGAGTTAACTGGAGCGGAGAAGAAGGGAGCAGCCCTGGGGGTTGTGATGTAACTGGTTACAGGCTCTGGGGCTATGATCTGTTCCTGTTCTCTGGGGGGTGAAGTCTGGCTCTGGTGAATTTGACTGGATCTTCAGATAGGAAGCTTGAAGCCAGGTTTTGCTCAGGCAATCGCTGAGCTCCCCGAGCTGGGGCTGGTTTCAGGTTGGATCTCTGTGGGGTGAGGTCTGCGTGGTGGGGCATGTCCCTGTGTGCTGCCTGGGGAGCAGGGGCTGGTGTGCAGGGTGCTTAGGGGAGGGTGTGGGGTGCTCCTGCCCAGCCCTCCAGCTCTTCTTCTGGGGAGGGCCCTTTCCTGGGGGTGTCTGTGGCTGGGCTGCCATTGCTGAGCTGTACCTGAATGTGGGGCTCGTCCTCCCTGGGGTTGCAAATGAAAGAGTTAACTGTAGCTGCAGTCAGGAAGATGACCAGGAAGGGCTGTGCTGGACCCAGGCCAGACCTGCTTGTGAAACTCCCAAGGATGGCTTTGGCCATTGCTGCCAACTCAATCTGTCATAGAAAAATCACTTTGTGTGTTCTGCCTCCTGCTGCTACCATAGCCATCAAGGGAGGAAATGAAACGCCAGCCGGAAAATGACCCTCCCAAAGTTAACAGCAAAACCAAAGACAGCCAAGAGCTAGGAGTGCAGCAGGGACTGAGCTAACAGTTTCACTTATGAATGGACTGGGAGACTCCAAGCCATCCACAGCAATGGAGGGAGCTGCTTTGCCCCCTGGGGATCCGTGCTGCTTGCTTGCAGTAAAGAGCTCTTTCATTGCTGCATACCTTGCTGCAGCCTGGGTCAGCGCTGGCAGGATGGCATTGGCTTACCCAGGGGTCAGGAACAAGGTATTTGCACTGGTTGAGGCTTGCTGGAATCCTCTCTGGAATGCTCAGGCATGTTGGACGTGGCACGCAGAGCCCTGCTGCCTCTGCACAGGACTGAGCTCCTCTGGTGCTGCGGAGCGGCGGAGTCTGACGGTACAGCAGTGCTCAGCAGGACAGAGAATCATGGAATGGTTTGGGGTGGAAGGGACCTTAAAGATTATCTAGTTCCAGCACCCCCTGCATGGACAGGGACAGCTCCCACTCGACCAGGTTGCTCAAAGCCTCATCCAGCCTGGCCTTCAACATGTCCATTGCTTGTGCACCCTGCAGCAGCAGTGGGGAAGGGGATGGCTCCTGGAGCCTCTGCTCTTCCCAGAGAAGGGCCACCAGAATGATGAGAGGGCTGGCAGAGCCACCAGAATGATGAGAGGGCTGGCAGAGCTGCCCTGTGAGGAGAGGCTGAGCTGGGGTTGCTCAGCCTGGGGAAGAGAAGGCTTAGAGGAGACCTTACTGCCATGCACCAGTACAGAAAGGGTGGCTGCCAGGAGGATGCAGACTCCCTTTGGACAAGGAGTGCCGTGGAGAAGCCAAGGGGTGGTGGGGACAAGTTACTGCTGGGCAGATTCCCACTGGACTCCAGAAGAAAATGTTTCCCCATGAGCACAGCCAGACATGGCAATCATCTCCAGGGGCTGCAGTGGAGCCCCCTGCACTGGGCAGCTTGAAGGCTCAGCTTGTCAGGCTGCTGTGCCAGCTCATCTCATCCACACCATCACCCAGAAAGGTTGGAGCAGACGAGCCTTGGGGTCCCTTCCAGCCTGGCACTCTGACTGTGTGAGGAAGGTTGGCAGCTTTCAGTAAACTTTGCCTCTTTTCATTGTGGGCTTTGCTTCCCCTTTCCCTCTGGTTTTTAATAGCTTTTTGGAACTTGCTGTGAGGATCCTGAGGCCCTGGAAAAAACACAAAACAAAACCAAACCTGGAGAATTGTTGCTGGTGGTTTGTGCTCTGCCAAAGCAGCCTGGCAATTGAGTTAACAAGATCACTTCCCTATTACATGAGTTATTGTTGTGTTTAATTAGAGGTAATGCTGTAGTTTGAATGTAGAGCACAATGGGCTAGCAAATGCACTTCAGCACATACAGCAAAGATGATTTTTTCTCCAATTTCAAAGGGATTTAGGAGGTGAATCCATCAGGAGTGGGGAGCTGGCAGAGTGCAGGTGAGGAGAGCAGGCTGCAGGCTGCCTGCCCCCACGCCGGCCTGCACGAGGGGCAGAGCTCTGCAGAACCATCACAGATGCATCACTTGAATCTGAAATTAATGCTAATTCCAGCAATTTGGGAGGTAGGTTCACCTCTAGCACTCCAGTCCTCTTCCACCACATGGAGAGGTGGAGGAGGCAAAACCCTACTGAATCGCACAGGGCGTGCACCACAGCCCAGCTCAGGCTGCAAGGTGTTCTCTGAGCCTCCTGTGTGCTGCTTTGTCTCAGAGCCTGCCTCTGCCCCTCGCTCCTTGCCAGGGGTCCTGCTTGCAGCAGAGCTCTGATGGCATGCAGGGCATCCTGGTGCTCCTCACTCCACTCCCAGCTGCTTTGCCTGGGTCACTTGGTGGCACCTGCACCTTTGGGGGACTCAGCTTCCAGCACCTGTGTTGCAGTCTGCCACTGCCACACTCAGCCTCCTGTGCTGGGGTGTAAGAACTCCTCCTGTCCAAGCACACCATCCAGGCCTCCACAGCCAGCAGCCCTTCACCAAAACTGCTGAGGAGCAGCAGCAAAAGGCAGCACATGAAACAGTAGGAAAACCACACTTAAAGGCATTACCCTGAAGTCAGGTCTGCAGCTGCTGGGCCTTGGCTGGCCAGAGCAGAGCAGGAGATGCTGTTGAGATTCTGAATTTCAGGGACTGTGGCAAAAGGTTTCATGGGCTTAAACCTCTCTTTATTAGTTTTTCATAGTCATGGTGGTAAGGCAGCTTCAGGGGGTGGTGGGGTGGAAACACAACACTAAACAAATGAAGAAGAGTGAGGATGAGAGGAAATGGCCTGAAATTGTGTCAGGGTTAGGTTGGATAGGAGGAGAAGTTTGTTTTGCTGCAAGATTGGTCAGGGATTGGCACAGGCTGCCCAGGGAGGTGCTGCAGTCCCCATCCCTGCAGGTGCTCAAGAAACCTGTGGCTATGGCACCTGGGCACAGGGTGTGGTGGCCATGGTGGTGTTGGGTTGATGGTTGGACTCAATGATCTTTCCCAACCCAAACAATTCTGGGATGCTGTGGGGTATTGGCAGTGTTGGGTTAATGGTTGGACTTGGTGGTCTTAAAGGTCTCTTCCAACCCAAAGCACTCAGTGGTTGGAAGCAGCACTGATGTTAACTGGCACTGAACTGGAGGCTCTGACTTTGCTTCCCCAGGTCTGTTGCTTGCAGCTTGTGTAGCATGGTGCCATGCAACTGGCTTCTTGTTTCCAGACACTGCATCTTCAGCCTGTTGTGTGGAGCAGATCTACCTGCTGCACCCCAGACTGAACTAATTACAGCCTTCCCCTTGCCACAAGTGGCATGCTCTGGGAGCCTCCTTGTCTTGCTAAAGCAGGAAGGGGTTTTCCCCCTGCTTCTGCACCACCTGAAGCGTTTGCTTGGTTTCAGAACACAAAGGCAAATGTATTTTTCACAAGCCAGGGCAACAAAGGGATTGTCACCTTGAATGACTCCTCACAGGAGTAGTCAGATGTGTTTTGATTAACTGCAACACTAGCAGAGTGTACAAACAAAGCAATTCTGCAGCTCCTTACAATTAAGGGACTTTAGAGCCAGCCTCAGATCTGCCTCTCCCCGTCAGTGCCTTCTGCAGCGGGAGAGAGACACCTTCCGTACAGCCAAGCTGCGGCCCCCGAGTGCCTGCCTTGTGCAGAGCCCTGCAGCAGCCAGGGCAGATCCCTTCTGCTGCAAGTTCCAACCTCAGCCGAGAGGCTGGGGGTGGTGTGGTTTCAGAGTGCCCCAGCCCTCTTGGAATCGTTCCTGAAACAGGGATTTGGGATTGATTCACACGGATCACTTCCTGGCGCTGCTGTTCCCACCCCAGGCACGGAGCTGCTGGAGCTGCTCTCTGTGGGACCAACCCCAAGTCTCCAGGAGCCCCTCGTGTTGGCTGGTGGAGTGCCTCTCTTGGGAGCAGATTCTGAGCTTAAGGGAGGAGATAAAAAACCCTCAGTGCCTTTTGCTGGGGGCACTGCAGGCTGGGTGGGAGCTCCTGGGGTTTGGGGTGGGTTTTGTTTTTAATTAAAACAGGTAAATACATAAATGAGGGTTTTTTTCTGAGCTCCCCACACGTGGTTTCACAAAACTGCAGCTTTCTGGGGGTTAAAGACCTGCTGATTTTTGTTGTCTGAGCCTAGTGAGAAATTATGATTTAAGCCACCCCTAATTTTTAAGTAGAAGCTCTTCAGTTGGCTCAGTTCCTTCTGCCTCTGCTCATTTGTCATCTTTAGTGTTTACTAAACAGCATTAAGTGTACTTCATTAAACACTCTTTAACCCTTTGATTTCCCTCCCTGAAGCGAGCACACCTCTGGAGAGGTGATGGTGGAGAGTATCAGAACATCACTGACTGGGCTGAACCAGCAGCCCCTCAAGTGTTGGTGCCCTGCCTCACGCTGAGGGCAGCTGGTGAGCAGCAAGGGGTCTCCTCCTGTGCCCTCTCAGCCATTAGCAGTGAGGGGTTTGGGGATTTCTCTGAACTCTGGTGTGAGTGGGTCTGGTCCTGGCAATTTGCTGCGCTTTAAAATCTATTTGCTGGGTGATTCAGTGGCTGATCTGGGCAGAGGGTGTCCCTGGCGTAGTGGAGTCCTGGAGCTAATGAATGCTTTTATTTTTTAATGAATTTTGAATGCTTCATCTCATTTGGCTAAGATGTTTGCAGACCTTCAGCTATTAGGCTAACGAGGTGTCTGAGGCTCTGGGTCCAGTGCAAGTCTCTGCTCTGCTGGGTGGGAGCTCGGTGTGAGCAGGACCGGAGAGCTCTGCTGAAGCCTTGCCTTGGAACTCCTCTTGTCTTGGCTAATGAGAGGCTTGCAGGTTGGAGCAGGAGTTGGAGGCTTTGTTTGCAGTTGGTCTGAGTCCCGGTTATCTCACGGAAAGTGGTGAGGCTCTGCCAGCACAGACAAGTCAGCAGCATGCAGCAGTGAGCCTGGGGTCCTGCTGGAGGGAGCCCTGAGGTGCTCCCAGCACAAGCTGCAGCTCTCCGCATCTGCCGGGGCTGTCCCGGGCTGCCGCTGGGCTGAGCCTCATGGCTGGCAGCAGGAAGCGCTGTGCTGAGCAGGCTGCGTTGGTTCCTGTCCAGGGCTTCACGGGGAGCAGGCTGCTTCCAAACCTGCCCCTCTGTCACAGCCGCTTCTCCTGGGCTGCTGGGGGTGGTTGGGTTGTGGAAGAAGGGGGCAGGGAAGCGACTCCTGGCTGAGCCCGTGGTGGGTCTGGGAGCAGTCAGTGCCACAGGTGGAAGGTACAGGAAGGCTCCTGCTGAGGCAGGGCAGGATGGGAGGACTCGCTGGGGCCACACATCCCTTGTGCTGTTCTGCTGAGGGGAATTTGTCCAACAAAGCAGCTGAACTGTCTCTTCAGGAGAGCACAGACTGTAGAAGCAGACTTAATTCTGTGCTTCACTCTTGCACCAAAGAGCTGATTTCTGAACCCATTTCCCAGCCCGCAACACATCTCCAGGCATTAAAATGTTGTGAATTTGCTGTCATTACCAATAGTGCCTTTGACTGAAGCTATTGAAACAAAGTAGCCCTTTTTTTAACAAAAAAACCTCCACAAACCTCTTTTTTCCTCCCCCTTCCCTCTTCAACCTTCAATCTTGCTCCTGAAAGCAGTAGCTCTCTTTCGCTTTCTTCCTTTCTTCTCTCGGTCAAATATAAAAATGATGGTAATTTCAAATATTGCTTTAGAATAATTGCTTTCCTCCCTCCTTTGTATGACAACAGAGGCTTGGCCTGATCTTAAATCAGATGCTGGCAGGCAGAGGGCTCTTGACAGCCCTGCGAAATCCTTTAGTTACAAGTCGGCTTTAGCCAATTCTTTATTTGTAAATGACAATTTTCTACAGAAAAATATATGCTTGGGCTTCAGTGCTGGAGCCTTAGATTGCAGCCAGGGGAAAATAATTGAATTTTTTACTCCATTTTTCCCCCCCTCTCTCTTTTCTTCCTAACTTTAAAAAAAAAACCGACCCACACAAACTGCAATCATAATAAAGTGAAGCTTTGTAGAGCGTGGTCAGAGGCTGATGGAGGGAAAGCTCTGCCCTGCTTCATTTGAATGGCAGTGGGGATGGGAATGATGTTTAATTTGTTTGGGGAGATGTGTTTGGTGGTTTCTGGAGCTGACAGGCATTGGTGACTTTAAAACATCCCTCTGCGTGCTGGGGTGGGCTGCTGCCGAGTTCTCCCCAGGTGTAAGAGCATTGCCTGCTGTGAGATGAGGCTCTGCCAAGCACATGGGGGGGATGCTGGCACTGCTGTCTTGGATCTGCCTTGATTTAAGGTGTCCCATCAAGGTCAAGTGCTTTGGGATCAGCCCAGCAAAGACACCTCCTTCCCCTGCCACCGCTGGGGTTTGGGTGCCTGGGCTGGACCCTGCCCATCTTCAGGGCTTCCAGATCTGGACAGTTGGCGATCCTGTGTGGAGGGTCCAGCACCATCCCTTCATCTTGCAGGGCCAAAGCTAGGTGCATGTGGCTCAGCAAGAAGAGCTGGGTGCTCAGCTGGGGTCTTGGGGAGCACAGAGGGGTTTCTGATGCAGCCTGTGATGGGCTGTGGGAGTGTTTCAGCTGAGCCATGGGCTGGGGCAGCTGGAGGACTCCACTGCTGCCTTCCATCATTTGATTATTTTTAAGGTAACTCTGCAAGCTCCTTCTAAAGTGACCTGTGGAAGCTTAACCACATCCCCTGCATGTGATGGGATTCCCTTTGCCAAAGACATGTCTCTAGGAGAGAAGGAGGGCAGCAGCACATCCTGCTGCAGCCAGCGGCTCTGAGGGCACCACCTCGGACTCCCTTCTCACTCATACTTGCATTGAGAAGCACAATAAAAACCTCTTATTAAAAAAAATACCCAGGGGCTAAAGCTGTTATTGAGAGCTTCTCCTCAGCCATTCCCCAAACCAAACCAAGATCAAGAAAAAAATAAAACAAAACAAAAAAGAAGTCTTTAATTGACCAGAACCTGAATTGCTTTGTAGGGAAATCTTCTCATTAGCTGGGTTAGGGATGGCAGCTGGAAGAATATTTCTTCCTTCTCTTGTTTCTTTCCTTCTCTCCACATATTGTTTGAAATGATCTGGCTAAACCTTGTGCTTGTCTTGTAATTTCTTACAGATGGTCACGAGAACAAAGAAAATATTTGTAGGTGGATTATCAGCTAACACAGTAGTGGAAGATGTAAAGCAATACTTTGAGCAGTTTGGCAAGGTAAGTTGCTGCCCCAGTCAGCACTGCTGGCTTGGAATCTTTATTGCTCCTTGGTCTTTTCCCTTTCTGTTTTAAAGTGCTGTAAAGAACAAAAGTGCAGCGAGGTTCAGGAGAGGGCTCTGCCTTCTGCCTTTCAGTCCTGCTCTGTTTGTGTACAGCTCAGCCAGCACTGCTCACTGGCTGTAAGCAGTAAAGGATGGTTGGGTAGGTGAATGATTTGTGTGTGCTCAGGAAGGGTTGGACTCCTGGCTGAATGCTTACACAGTTGTCTTCTTCATGCAGTCAGCCTTCTGATTGCAGGGGCAAAAGGGGCAGGTCAGGGGGCTTTGAGAGAGCTCATGGAGTTAAGGAAAGGCCTGAAGGAACCTCCTGAGTACCAGGAGAAATACAGGAGTCACAGGAATGTCCATGAGAAGGAATGGATTGAAGTTTGAGGAGGGGAGATTGAGATTGAAGATGAGGAAGAAATTCTTTCCATTGAGGGTGGAGAGACATTGGGACAGGCTGCCCAGGGAGGCTGTGGATGTCTCCTCCCTGGAGGTGTTCAGGGCCAGGCTGGATGAGGCCTTGAGCAACCTGGGCTGGTGGGAGGTGTCCCCGCCAATGGCAGGGTGGTTGGAACTGGGTGATCTTTATGGTCCCTTCCAACCCAGCCCATTCTTTCAGTCTGTGATTGCCTGAGGACACAGCAGGATGCACCAAAGCAGAGCAGCTCCCATTCCTTGTAGCTGGTTTGTTTCTTTGCTCTGCCTTGTCCAGGCAGTGCTTTGTGGAGGGCTGGGGAGAGGAGGTTGGCTGGGGAGAGGAGGTTTGCTGGAGAGGGGAGGGGAGCTGTGCTGGGGAAGGGAAGGGAGCTGTGCTGCATTGATCCTTGTTTTGCAAACCATTCATTTTATTTTCAATAACAACCTTCGATTCTGGCAGGATGTTTGCAGCCTGCTGAGCCTTTTATTAAAGGATTACAGCAGCTTTTTGGATCTTTCTTCTGTCGTTACTTCTAATTGCAGAACTTCTCTAACCTGTATTTTTGAAGTTAATAATAGTTTCAATGGAAGTGCTTTGCATATTGTCTGGATGCTGTCTTAATATAGTCTTTTTAATTTCACCATCTGGTAGTTTCATGCTTGCAGCTCTGCAGGCCCTGGGAATGCAGACTCAGCCCAGGTTGGGTTTTCCAGCCCTGGCTGCTGGTTCGGGACGCTTCGGTTCTGCTCCCCTGCTCTGCCTTCCCTCAGGCAGCTCAGAGCAGCCTGGCAGTGCCACAGGCAGTGCTTGGGGAATAGCAGAGATTGCTTTGTTTCTTCCTGTTTTTCTTTTTTTTTTTCCTTCCAAACCTCTTAATTTGAAGGCTCAAAAATGTAAGGTGCTGACAAGAATCACGCAAGTTGTGATCCAGGCTGGAAGCTGGCAGCAGGGTCTGGGGTATGTCCTGCTGAAGCTGTGTGGTCCAGTCCTTAGAGCTGCACTCCTGTAGGACTCAGGTTCACAGGGCTTGGTCCTTGACCTGCCAGGTGACCTATTCCAGTTGCATCCCTGTTTCATGCTTCCCTCTTCCAGCTTGTGAAAAGGAGATGAGTTTGGTGAAATAGGTGCGGTGGAGGAGAGGCTTCTTGTCTGTGTCACCCTGGCTTGACTTTGCCTTCATGTTCCCTCTGCTGCACTTTGCTGTTCAGCAGCTGAGATGGTTTGGTTTGTGGGGTATCCTGGGGCTGTGAGAAGGTGTGGAGCTAGTTTAGGACCCTGGGAAATGGGAACTTGTGGTCCAGCTAAAATAGAAAACTCATTGCTAAGCTGCAGTGGGTGGGATGCTGCTTTCAGGTGAGACCCAGGACCGACTCTGTAGGACTTTGTAGGAGCTGCCTCCTTCTCCATTCCACTTCCCAGCCTTTCCTTGACTTGCTTGCTGGGTTTGCAGTCTCTTTGTGGCAGGAACTGGTGCTAGGGCCGTGCAGTGCTCTCACACAAGGCTTGCTCTCCCTTGCAGTGCCAGCAGTGCACAGTGATGGGCTGGCAAGGTGTGCCTTGGCTTGGTGCTTCCTTAAACCCAAGAAAATTGCATGACATAATGAAGGTGTGGAGGAGCTGCCCAGGTTTGATAAGAGCATCTCAGGTGACTTGCTCTTTGAAATGCTGAACTTAGTGGTGTGGAAAAAAATTGCTTACCTACTGCTGTGATTCCTGAAATCCTGTTTGTACTTGCTGCAGAGAAGAGCTTTGCAACCCAGGGAGGTTGTTTTGGTAAGTGGGGGTAGGTCTGGAAATACAGGAGGTGATTGAACAGCTCCCAGCTCTAGGACTCACTGCTTTAACTGGAGCTGGCAGGAAGGAGCCTCAAGTGCTGAGGTTGAAACTGCAGCTTCTTGAGAAGTGAATGCCAGGGCCTTCTTCTCCAGTAAAAAGGAGACTGCTTGAATCTGCCTGCTCGACCTCTCCAGTGAAAATGCTTACCTGTTAGAGCCCCAAAATCCATGGCAGTGGTCACTGCTGAGAGTTTGATGGTGAACTTTTGGTAGTGGGAGTTGTATGTGAGCAGGAGTTTGGCACTGGAGCTTCTCCTTCCAGTGGTTTCAGGGTTTAGGATCCACAAGAGGAGGATGTGAGGAGGCTGTAGTGGGGGGAAAAAGACCTCCAAAGGAAGCCATAACCATTTATAACCAAAAGAAAGAAGGAAAAAAGAAGCCATTGTCTCACAGCCTAATCCTGATGGTCTGAGGAAGTTGTTTCTGTGCCCCTCTGCTCTTTCAGGCAGAGAGGTTTCAAACATTCTTGCAAACAAAATAAATTCACCGTCTGTGTTAACCCATCTGGGGCCTGCAGCACTGCCCTTGTGCTGACCTGTGCAGAGCTGGTTGTTAAGACCCAAGATTTAAAGGAATTGAAATGAGAACGTGTTAGGAGTGAGGAGATGCAAAGGGCGGGGGGGGGGGCTGTGCTTTCCGCCCCTCTGCAGGAGCCACAAGCGCTGGGCAGGGGCTGCAGATCTACCCCTTTGAAGGGGTGAGCAAAACGGTGCTGGCCAGGATGAGGATGTGTTGGAGTGTTTAAGGCTTCTGGGAGCATTTAAACAAAAGGAAAACAAAACAAACAAACAAAAAAGGCACCAGCCTCTTAAAGGCTCCCTGGGAGAAGCGTGGCCAGCAGAAGCAAGCCCTGGGCGCTGATGAGTTGCACCTCTCTGTGGCCGTGGACGTTCTGCAGCTTTGAAGCTGCAAGTGCCTGGTGCTGAGGGACTGGGGAGGGTTGGTTTTTCACTAGGTAATGCTCCCTTTGTAGAGCTCCTGTGAAAACCAGGGAGTCCTTTCGTTGCTGCTTGCAATTATACTTCACATGGCGAACTGTGTAATTAGTTTGGAAGACTTCTGCCTAGTCATTGGTTTATCCTAATCGGCTTTGGCTTTTCCCAACAACAAAGTGAGCTTATTTTCCTAAGCTGAAACAACTCTGCTCCCTTTGTTCCTCTCTTTTATTGTCTCATTCCTTTCATTCTGTTTTACTGCCAAAGTTTTGTTTCATTAGGCCTACAAGTCATTTCCAATCCAGTGGGCTGCTACAATAAGGCCTTTATAGCTCAGCTGCCCTGGTTCCCATGTCCCTTCTGGTCTGGAGCCAGGACTTGCTGTTTGACATGAGATTTTAACCCTTTTGCCGCCCCAGCTCTCAGCCCCCACAGTGGTTGAGGTTGTCTTGGTGTAGTGCAAACCAGGCTTGAGCTGGGGGTTGGGGAGACCTCCTGAGGAGCTTCTGACTCCAAACAACGGTGTGTGGCCATTAATTGACACGCTAATGGGACTGGGCTCCAGGTACACCTTTGGACCCAATTACTGATACAATCCTGAGTGAAAATCTGGTTAGTGAAATGTTATCATCAGTCATGGTGGGAACAGTCCTGTGGTCGGAAAGGCCACGGTGGCCTTCCAGCCCCTGTTTCCAGAGCGATGGTAAAGGTAGTTGGAGTTGCCCTGAGCCATTGGATCAGCCCACATGTGACATGGGTTTGATTTAAAGGAGATGTGTGAAATAGCTTCGTGGGCAAACGAGATCTGTGCCTGTGGTTCTGCCAGACTGCTGGGGAAGCAGTGCTGGTGGCCCCAGCTGCTTTACTTCTGAAAATCTCAAAGCAGGATTGGGAGGTGGTTGTGTTGTTGTTGTTCGCAGCAGTCCATGAATTACTTTTGGGGAAGGGGGCTGTGGTGTTTGCTTTGAATTATCAGATGAAATGGGAGCAGAGCAGTGCTCATTAATTTGGTTTTGTGTTGTGGCTTGCCATGAAGTCCCTCAGTCTGTGGGCATGTCCCAGCTTTGCTTGGAATAGGAACTTCCCCAAGGATGGCTTCTCAGATTGGGAAAATGTGGAACCAGAGAGGATTGCTGAATTACCTCTCTGGATCCTAAAGGTTTTGTGCAGCCCCTTGTTATTTCCTGTGAGACGCAAACTGGACCAGCGCAGTAATCATCTCTAGCTCCTGATGGCTTTCTTCTGAAAGCTTGTAATTTCCTCATCTCTTCCTTCAGCAGCCATGATTTAGTGTCTGCTGGCAGTTCAGCAAGTTGAGGGAGGAGTAACTTCTGGAAGCCTGTGGAGACCCAGATGCACCTGAGCAGAGCCACAGCACTGCCTAGCAGGGAAATAAAGCTGAGGGCAGCAAGGCTGTGGGCAGCAAAATGTGAGGATGAGAATTTCCTCCTTTGGTCCTGCAGTGCCATGCATTGTACCCCGGGCAACAGTGCCCAGAATGACCAATTAAACCATCAGGAAAAACCATCTTTGTAAGGAAGCCCTCTGCTTTCTCCGTGCAAGTGTGCTGGGAGTGGGGACAGGGCAGGAGGTGGGATCCACACTGAGGATTTCAGCCTAATTGGGTGCTTCACATAACTTCCTTCAGCCTTTCCCCTCTGACAGCTGTGAAAATAGAAATCGAGAAAGCAGGAGAGCAAACCCTTCCTGGTTTGGCAAGGCTGCCTGGCTGTGAAGGAGTTAATGCACAGTTGCAGTATTGAGCACCGTGCTGGTTTGCTTTTCCCGGAGACCTCGAGTATGGCCTCTGAAGATGTTCTTACAATAGAGCTGTTAGCATGAGAAAAGGCGAGGAGGTGGCTCTCTCCCTGCCGGTTCGTTTGGGGTTTCTTTGGAAGGCTGTGTGGGGCAGAGGGGCTAAGGCCACAGTCAGGAGGTGCAAGGAATTTTGCTTGTGTGAAAGCGAAGGCTGAGTTAATTTAGCTTTGGCACAGAGTTTGAGTTGTATTGTTAGGTCTGCTGGACATTGAGATGTAGATTTGGTGGTCAATAGGGTACACGGCTGGGCTGCTCCTGCAGGACTTGCTTTGCAGCCAGGTCATCTCTGGCGTGAGGAGTGGTTCAGCTCTGGGTTTCCAGATTCAGTGTTTGGCACTTGGTTACACTTTCTGATGGGAAGGGACAAACTCCAGGCTCTTGTTTATGTTCTGCTCTGTCACAGATTGCCCAAACCATTTGTAATAGGCTCCGAGATAGAGAATGCGTTGGCATTGTGTGGACTGTTCCCTTCCACAGCCATTCTGAGCTCTAGACCTGTTGCTGCTCTGCTCTTCTGTCTCAGTTACCTGGGGGTCCCTTGGGAGAAGCTACTTAATTAGAGTCATTGTATCTCCTTGCAACAGAGCAAGCAACGGACAGACACCTTGGGGTTTTGCAGCTTCTGATAAGTTTTGGACAATAAACCTCACAATCTGGGGGGATTGCTCTGTTACAGCATCCAGCCTTGTTCCCACTGCTGCCTCAGCCCTTTGCTTCTGCTTCAGAGTTCCATCCTTGATTCCTGATTCCAGTGTTCTGTCCCTTTAGATTTTCCTTTGGCATGTGCCAAAGGGAGCTGGGACCCAGGGGTCCCTCATGGCCTGAAGCACTTGTTAGTGTTTCTGCTCCCTCCCTTTCTTTTTTTTTCTTTCTGGTTTTCTTTTTTTCCTCCTTTCTTTCTTTTTTTCCTCCTTTCTTTCTTTTTTTCCTCCTTTCTTTCTTTTTTTTTCCTCCTTTCTTTCTTTTTTTCCTCCTTTCTTTCTTTTTTTCCTTTCTTTGTTTCCTTCCCTGTTTCCTTCCCTTTCCTTCCCTTCTTCCCTGTTTCCTTCCCTGTTTCCTTCCCTGTTTCCTTCCCTGTTTCCTTCCCTGTTTCCTTCCCTGTTTCCTTCCCTGTTTCCTTCCCTGTTTCCTTCCCTGTTTCCTTCCCTGTTTCCTTCCCTGTTTCCTTCCCTGTTTCCTTCCCTGTTTCCTTCCCTGTTTCCTTCCCTGTTTCCTTCCCTGTTTCCTTCCTGTTTCCTTCCCTGTTTCCTTCCCTGTTTCCTTCCCTGTTTCCTTCCCTGTTTCCTTCCCTGTTTCCTTCCCTGTTTCCTTCCCTGTTTCCTTCCCTGTTTCCTTCCCTGTTTCCTTCCCTGTTTCCTTCCCTGTTTCCTTCCCTGTTTCCTTCCCTGTTTCCTTCCCTGTTTCCTTCCCTGTTTCCTTCCCTGTTTCCTTCCCTTCCCTGTTTCCTTCCCTTCCCTGTTTCCTTCCCTTCCCTGTTTCCTTCCCTTCCCTGTTTCCTTCCCTTCCCTGTTTCCTTCCCTTCCCTGTTTCCTTCCCTTCCCTTTTTAAACAAGCTGAGAAACTGGATGGCAGCTCCAGAGGCAGGCAGGGTTTTCATCCTGCCACTGAGCAGTGGTGCACAGGAAGTCAGTTGTGAGGTGGTCTGTAATCAGAGCCACGCTCCGTGGAAGTTGTTTTGTTGTAAAAGAGATGTTGGTTTGTACCTGGATTTTATGAGAGGAGGAAATGTTAGGGCAGGATTTGTGGCTGAGGAAGCTGTATCAGAGCTCAGCAGAGGTCTAAAATACAATTTGATTTCCTTTTCTCCCCTGGTTAAGTGCAGTGGCAAGGAAGCTTTTGTGCTGGAGCTCCATAACCCCTGTGAGACCAGGGAGTCGTGGTGGGGAGCTGGGGCCTCTGGCATCTGTCTTCTGTTTCCCACTGTGCCACCCACGTGCTGCCTGGCTTTGGGCAAGCTGCTTTATCTCACTTTACATTTCCTTGCCTCTCTTACTGGGTGAGCTCTGAAGGGCATGGGAAATGTCAATGTGCCAAGGCTGCTGTCACTCACTGCCTGCACCAGGCTGGACTCTGCAGCCTGAAGAGCTCTCCCTGGCAGCAGGGGCAGAGGGCTGGGGTGGGTACTGGGAGCACCAGAGCTGGTTTGGGTGTCCTTGGGGCAGTTCTGCTGTAGGTCCAGCTTGAGAACCCCAGCTCCTAGAAATTGTTATGGGCAAGACCTTGTAGCAATAGGATGAGGTACAACGGTTTGAAACTGGAGCAGGGCAGATTTAGGCTGGATGTCAGGAGGAAGTTCTGCACAATGAGAATGAAGAGATACTGGAACAGGCTGCCCAGGGATGTGGTTGAGGCCCTGTCCCTGGAGATGTTCAAGGTCAGACTTGCTGTGTCCCTGGGCAGCCTGCTCTAGTTGGAGATGTCCTTGCTGAGTGCAGGGCAGTTGGACAAGACCCTTTGAGGGTCCCTTCCAACCCAGTGCAATCTGTGACTTGATCCTGAAGGTCTTTCCAACCCAAACCATTCTGTGATGCTAGGAATATCTCTCTTAGGAGAACTGAAATGTTTTACTTTCTGGGCAGAAAATCTGCCTGAGCACATTTTGGTGGATGTAGAGTGGCAGCTGAGCATGGCAGGTTGGTCAACACCAGTCCCATCATTGCCCAGCCAGCAGTGGGTAGGGTGGCAGCCCTGGCAGGCAGATGAGTGCAGTGTGGCATAGTCAGTGTATTTATAAATACAACTTCAGAAACGGGGACAAGGGCAAAGTAGCTCAAATGCAGAGCCAATTAAGCTAATCTAAGCAGAATGAGGATTAACAGCCCCTTAATCTGAAGGGTACCTCAAATGCATGTGGCCAGTTGACAGCAAATCCCTCTGCCAGGGACACCTGCAAGGGGTTTGGGGTGAGCAGGAAGGTGCAGCAGTGTTGGCAACTTACTGTCCAGGGCAAAATGTTGTTGAAATAGTGACTGGACTCTGATGGGTGCTGCTGCAGAGCATATCACAGAGCATCACACCTGCTTGCTGTGCTATCAGCACCGTGGAAGTCTGGAGCAGTCTTGGGCGTGTGGTGCAGAAGTGATTGCTCACAGAAAGAGTTCACATTCCACAGATTCTCTTTTCACAGCAGCTGAAAACCTGGCAGGGCTGTGGGAGGAGAAGCTGCTTTGTGCTGTCTTTCTTCAGATGAGGTGCAGTGCCCATCATGACCTTTCCTGCTGCTCCTAAAGCTGAGAAAGGCTGTTCTGAGATGAGCTGATAATGCATGTGCAGGAGCCACATCTGCACTCCTCTTCCAGGATGGTGGTTATAAATGGGAGCAGATCTGAGCGTAAGGTTCCCCTGTGAGCATCTCCTGCTTCAGTGCTGCCGTTGGAGTGTTTTGGTGCTGGGCTGCAGGCTTGGTCTGGTGGTGTTGATTGGAGAAGAGGGTGTGCAGGGGACCCGCGGAGGTGGTGCTCCTTAGGCAGGGACGCTGCTGTGTGAGCTGTGACTCCAGGAGAAGGTCCCTGCGCTGCCTCTGTTCCTCTGATGAGAGGTTTAGCGAGTTCAGATCGGTGCCATGTTAATTGTCAGGACTGGGAGGGTGGGAGCAGATTTCACCGGGGGCAATGGAAGAGATCCAATGAATTTCCACTCTGTTTCCCAGCTTGGCAAACCAGCACTTACTGTCACTTTGCATAAATAGGTTTATTTCAGAGGGTCAGCCGTCAGCACTCCCCCTCTCCCCCTGCCGGCCCACCCTCCCCTGCAGGATAGGAGGCCGACGAGCATTTAATTTCCCCAACAGCAGGTGCTTGTCATCCATCTGAAGATAGCTGCCAACATCTGGTGCAATTGCCTCAGCAAACGCCGTAACAAGGCGGCCTGCAGTTCAAAGGCAGGCAGAGCGTTGCCTCTTTAATGATAACAAGCTGTTGGCTTCCCCTCCGAGATGAATTCATCTCACAGATGTTTGTCTAGTTTTGGCAATCTTATCACTATAGCTTTGGTGATTATGCTCAACTGGAGACTATTACTATAAAAGAAGTTGGAACCGGTTCCATCTCCCATTATTTCTTTCTTTCCCCGGTCCCCTCTCTGCTCCCTGGCTGCCGCCTGGCCCCGCAGCTCCGGCGCTGCTCCCCGGCAGCTCTGTGCTTTGAACCCTCCCTGTAGCTCTGCCTCTTCTGGGATTGCTTGGCTCTCACCCCGTGCTCTCTAATAACTGCAACACACTTCATGACTTCTGCGACGCTCCAGGAACGCTCTGGGTGCTCCCCTGTGGACAGCAGCGCGCTGGTGACCTTGGCAGGGGTTTGTCCTGACAATGTGCAACCATCTTGGGAGTCGGGTTTGGGGCCTTCACCCCAAGAAGGGCATTGAGGGGGGCTGGAGTGTGTCCAGAGAAGGACAATGAAGCTAGGGAAGGCAGAGCAGAGCTCTGGAGAGCAGAGCTGGTGAGAAGCAGCTGAGGGAGCTGGGGGTGTTTAGTGTGGAGGAGAGGAGGCTGAGGGGAGACCTCACTGCTCTCAACAGCTCCCTGAAGGGAGGCTGGAGTGAGGTGGGGCTTGGTCTCTTCTCTCTAGTCTCAGGTGATAGAATGAAAGTAAACAGCCTGGAATTGTGCCAGGGGAGGGCTAGGTTGGAGATTAGGAAAAGTGTCTTTGCTGCCAGAGCGGAGTGGTCAGGGACTGGCACAGGCTGCCCAGGGAGCTGGTGGAGTCCCCATCCCTGGAGGTGTTCAGGAAACCTGTAACCATGGCCCTTGGGGACAGGGTTTGGTGGCCATGGTGGTGTTAGCTCAATGGCTGCACTGGGTGATCTTAGAGGCCTTTCCCAACCCAAACAATTCCGTGATGGTGTGAAGCGTGGAGCCCTGCAGGCTGGGGACTTGAGTGCTTGTTTGCTGTGGTTTTCCCTCGTGCCTGGTGGCGGTGGTGTGTTGGTTTTAAGGAGACATTTTTCTCCTGAGCATGGGGAATTTAATTCTGGTAAATAGGATTTATTTTTGGCAACCTGCTTGTGAATAGGTGACTCATGGCTGAATGAAGATGTGTCACTGGTGGTGGGGACACCACGTATATAATTTCTTAGGCTATAAATAGATGTCAGTCCAAGGCTTGGTGGCATGGTGATGCTTTGCACTCGTTAGCTGCAGAGTGGCTGCTGAGGAAAGCATGTAGAGTGTCAGTCTCTCCTGCTGGAGCAATAATTTCTTCTGATGCTTAAGGAGCAGACATCAATAGCTTCATAAAATGCTGAGAGAGCCTTTATTGGCACAACAGAAAGCAGAACTTGGGCGCATTCCCCTGCTGCTGTGCGGGGCCCCGCTCGCATCGCATTGCCCTGTGGTAGAGGTGGAGGAGCTGAGCTGGGCAGTTGGGTGCTTGTCACAGCCCGAGGCTATCACCTGCAGGCTTCTGAAGCCCACATTTGGTCACTTCATGTGTGCACTCTTGGTACTGAGGGGGATTTCAAGCTAAACACTCACTGGTTTTCAGATCCTGGAAGTGGCAGTTCAGAGACTCACAGAATGGGTTGGGCTGGAAGGGATCTTGAAGATCATCCAGTCCCAGCTGTGGGCAAGGACACCTCCCACCAGCCCAGGTTGCTCAAGGCCTCATCCAACTTGGCCTTGAACACCTCCAGGGAGGGGACATCCATAGCCTCCCTGGGCAACCTGTTCCAGTGTTTCTCCACCCTCACTCTCAAGAATTTCTTCCTCTTCTCCATTTTCAATCTCCCTCTCCATCTGAAAGCCACTGTCCCTTGTCCTGTCACTCTCAGTCCTTGTCAAATAGCCCTCCCCAGCTCTCCTGTAGCCCCTTCAGGTACTGTAAGGCTGCTCTAAGATCTTCCTGGAGCCTTCTCTTTTCCAACTCTCCTAGCCTGTCCCCATAGGGGAGGTTCTCTCTGATGATCTTCATGGCCTCCTCTGGACGCTCTCCAGCAGCTTCAGGTCCTTCTTGTGCTGGGGGCCCCAGAACTGGAGGCATTGCTGCAGGTTGGGTCTCAGCAGATCAGAGCAGAGGAGCAGAATCCCCTCCCTGTCCTGCTGCTCTCACTGCTTTTGATCCAGCCCAGCACGTGGTTCCTCCTCCCTGTCTCTGATGCTAAACTGGTTAGGTGTTGTTGATGTTTGCTCAACACCATTTACCCACCAACACAGCACATATGGTTTAATGTCTCTTTTTTTCCCTCCCCCTTCTGCTGTAGTTACAGTATTATTAAAAATCCATTACATTTTAATGTACATTATAAAATATGTGCTCCTGTGAATGTGAGCACAGATAATTATTGCTGATGAATAAACCAAAAGGACAAGTGTGGAAGAAGTTCATCCTGCAGCTTTCAATTTCCATTATACACATCTCCTGCAGGGGCAATCGTTGCCATGCTGCAGCTGGTTGTGCCTGTGGCCTGCCTCTCCCTCGAGGAGGAGGATGACAGTGCAGCCCTGCACTAGCACAAGTGCCAGTGTTTCTTGTGGGCATAGTTATAGATGAAGGCTTTACCAGGGGAGGTAGCCCTCCAGAAGGGAGAGGCTGTGGAGAGCACTGCAGCACAGCAGCAACTTTCTCAGGGTTGTTTGCTTGTTTGTTTCTGTGTTCAGAGCGCATCAGCTCTGTGCAGTCTTGGAAAGCAAGCCAATTACTTCCCATGGAAATAGCCCAGAAATCCAGCAAGGAGCAAGGTCTCGTTGCTGAAACACCACCAGGAAGCCAGACAAGCTCCTCCTGGTTCCCAGGGCCTGAAGCAGGCAAGGGAATCATTACAAATAATGCATTAGAGTGGCCATAAAGTTTCGTGCAGTATCTAATGGTCCAGAGGGGCCTCACCTAGTTTCCCATATATGATCCATGCAGAATGGTTCCAGCTTCTCATTAGCTTGCCCACAGTGCTGGATCTGCTTCTCTTCATCACCCCCTTCAGGCGCCACCTTTTTTTGCCAAGCATTTTCCTAACAAGCAGCAACTTAAATATTTATCCTGCTCCTCTCCTGGCCCCACCAGGCTGAAGAAATTGTTGTCCTCTCCATTTAATTCCCTGTTCCTGAATGCTCTGGACAAAATCCAGCTCTGGCAGGGCCCAGCCCTCTGGCTGAGAGGACTTCCCTGGGGTTCTCCTGCTCAGCTTTTAAGAGCCTGTTTGCATCCAGAGAGTCAGGCCCGGTGTGGCACAGAAGCTCCTGCAGGGCCCTTGGTCTCAGCAGCAGCACCTAGCCCCTAGTTAGCCCAAATAAGAAAGCCAAGTGATCCAAAGGCATCCCAGAGATCCCCACCAAGCCCTTTGGACCTGTTCTGTGCACTCGAGTGCTGATGCTGATACTGCTCGGGACCTGGTGGCTATTTACCCTGGGAAGACATCCTCCAGGGCTTTGCACTGCTGCTGGAGAGAGCTGCAGCTGGGTTTAGGTCAGTTAGTGCTGAGGACAGGTGATGTTTGGAGCTGGTGTGGTGTGCTGGGTGAGTCCAGGAGTAAAGAGGAGGAGTGATGGCTGTGCTGGGAGCACAGTTTGGGAGCTCAGCTTTGTGGACGTGGCACTGATTTGCTGTGTTATTTTGGTCTCCTTCAAGTCCCCACCCAAAATCTGGGGCTGATAGTGTGGCTGTCCTCTCGCTGCTGTAGCTGCAGGCTGTTCTGAGAGGAGGGAGTGTGTCTGTGAGCAGCACCTTGCTGTGACCTTGATCAAAGTCACAGTGCTGCTGTGATACCAAATGATGACAAATAAATTCACCTTCCTACAGTTTAGTCTGGCTGGCTTTGTTCCTCCATCCCTGATCCTCCCTGCAATGGATTTTGTTTACCTTTCCTGAAATGGAAGAGGCCCTGCTACATGCTCCCCTTTCAAAAATAAACCTCTGAAAAGGAACACAAAAGAGAGGGAACAAAAATCAGAGGCTGTCTGATAATGCAGAGCAGGCACCAGTCTGCAGCTCAAGGCAACTTGAGCCAGGGCTTTGTTTAAGCCTAACACAAATTCTACCATTTTTGGATGGTTTGAACCTCTCCTCCTCTCCCTCCTGCACTTTCTCAGAACAATGAGAAAAGAGAAGTGCAGTCAGAGTTCTAGTACTAACAGCTAGTGATTTGCATTTGGAGGTTTGAAATACTTCCTTTCCCCCCCGCTGTTGTCCTCGGTTAGATTTCTGCTCCAAAGTTCACGAAGCCAGGTAGGTGCTACAGGAAAGCTGCATTTCATTTGACCTCCTGACTGTGTTCTGACTATAAAATAGTAAAAATACCTGGTAAAGCCCAGGTTGCATCACCTCCAGCAGCACATCCTCAGGCTGGGAGAAGCAAAAAGAGTGAGAAAGAGAGGAAGCCTTTGTCTGGTATGGAAGGGCTCCACAGTGGTTCACCCCAGGGCTGGGGCTCAGCTCCCTCCACACTCTGCCCTTTGGGTGTGCTGCTGATTCAGTGAGGTTTTGTTGTGTTCCACTGGAAATGTCTTGTTGCTGTGTGAGCTTGGGGAGCCTGCCTGTCAGAATGGCAGTGAGCTCTGGGAGTGAGCAGCGCTGGCTGCTGCTGGGATCTGGATTCATTTACTTGATGGACTCTGCAGGCTGTGATGGCTCCAGAGGAGCCCATCGTGTCAGAGGGAAGGAGCTGCAGAGATTGAATGCCCAGCCATTGTGAAAGCAACTGAATCAACACAAGCATTGCTCCATCTCTTCTGCCTCCCTGGAATGTGACCTTCTCTGTCGATGCTGCGGGGTCCCTAGAGCTGGCTGCGTCGGGAGCGGGCGAGCGTCCTGCTGCTGCCCTGTCCTTGTGCCACCCCTCACTGGAAGCTGCCTGTCCTGGGGCTGGGGGCTGTGTCTGCAGGAGCAGCTCTCTGGGGACAGAGAAGGGGGCTCAAGAGTTTCTTTAGTGAGGAGTTGAGCTGCTTTTTCCTGCAGAGTGACTGGGGAGGTGTGTTGGACTTCTACTGGCAAAGCAAGAGTGAGCAATGAGGAGCAGAGCTGAAGGGAAGATGTCCTCTGCCGCTGCTTGATGTTTCAAAGCAGATCTTCTGGCACACTGTGCTCTCCTTCTGGTGAGGCAGGGAGGCTGACATTGCCTGGTGGCGGTAGCCCAGAGTGGTGATCACAACCCCAGCAGCTCCTGCAAAGGGAGCTCAAGACCCAGCACGTGAGCGGCCGTGGCACTGCCGCCTAACTGGGTCATACCTGGGAGTGCTCACATTGCTGGAGTCACTTTGGGTGGCTTCAGGCTCTCTTCCTTGGACACCACAGCTGTCAGCAGCTGGCTGGCACAGGGTGTGAGTCTTGGCTCGGGTTAGTTGGCAAACAAACCTCTTGAGTGCCACCGACTGAAACACTTCAGTGGCATCAGCAGAGGCATCTCTAGCAGTTTGCAGTTTGTGGTTGTGTTTCTGCAGCAAATGTTGGCTGTTGCTCACCCCCTAAACCAGCTGAGGAGGGCAAGTGGAAACCTCTGTAATGCCAGCACTGCACCTTGTTCATCAACAAGCAGGATCCAGGTTGCTGGTGTAAAGCCAGCTCTGTGCTGGCTGACTCAGAGGTGATGTTCTCCATCCCCCGTTTCCGTGCACAGGTTTCTATATTGTTCCTTGACCTAAAAATCCATTCCATAAAACGTACAGATGGTGCAGTCTGAGCTAAAGCATCTTTGGGGACCGGAGGCTTGATTTTGACCTCTATTTACATGATGTAAATCAAAGTGGAGTAGAGCTGTGGAAATAGGCCAGGCCAGCTCTGGCGTCGGGGGCCGGCCGGCCCTGTCGCGGTCCCGGCACCGTGCGAGGACACCGATGCGTAGCAGGGGCTGTGCCCCGGGCCCTGGTGAGCAGGGAGAAGCTCTAAAAATAAAAGCATTAGAGGAAATTGATGGTTGCAGCCAGATTGTTCGTGGATGTGAACTGGCAGGACTCCTGGAGCTGAGAGGAGCTGTGCTGCTTGACACCCACGGGGCGGGAAGGAATGCGATGGGCGTCAGCGGCCCCGGGGCTGCCCTGGCTCCCAGAGCTGCAGTTGGACTGCAGCTGTCAATGGTGAGTGGCTGGAGAAGACATCCCCAGGGAAGGAAGGATCTGTCCTCCTCCAGGCCTCATCCCTGGGAAGCAATAACCCCCTGCACCAGGACAGGTGAGGGAGTGAAGCTTCCATGGCAGGTTGCATTCTCCAGGTGCTGGCCCAGCAGCTGATCTCTGAGGTCTTCTGCAGCGCTCTGTAGTTAAACCTGAAGGGTACTGGCCTGAATCTGTAGCAGTTTATCAGCCACATCTGTGGCTGACTTTACTTCTCTGCTGCTTCCCACCATGTGAGTAAACTGATTTCTCCTCTGTACCTTGACATTGATTCCAATCTTTCATCTTGGTAGAGGAGAAGATGATCTTTAAGCAGAGCAGAGAAGAAAGATGTCTTGCTGCCTGTTGCACTAAGAGATGAGCACAGCTCTACAGAAAAAGGATGGATTTTCCCCCAATCTTTATAACATAAAGATGGATGCAGACCTTCTTGAAAGGAGCTTTTTCCCTGTGGAATGACCTCCCTGACTCTTAGCCACACACCAGCTCGCTCTGTGCTTGGCATGCTCGGGTGCAGCCAACAGCAGTTACCATCTTTGGGGTTTCCTTCTGGTTGGGGTCAGACCCAGCCATGTGCTCTCAATGTCCTCCTTGTAGTGAGGGGCCCAAAACTGACCCCAGCGTTGGAGGTGTGGCCTCAGCAGTGCTGAGGACAGGCAGACAATCCCTGCCCTGCTCCTGCCAGCCACACCATTGCTGGTCCAGGCCAGGATGCTTGGCCACCTGAGCCAGGTCCTTTTCTCCCTCTTGGTCCCCAGGAGCCCAGCTGTTGTTGACGGCTTGCCTGTCTCTGCAGGGCACATGGACAGCCAGCACAGCTCTGCCATGCATCTCTCTTTCCTCATCTCTCCAAGGGCTGTAACTTCTGTCAAGGTATCTCTGAGAGCTTTAGGTGAGGCAGAGGAGCAAGTCTGAACAGCTGCCTGCCATGAGCAGGTGGTGGTTGTTCTCCCCTCATCCTTCCTGACAGTCCCAAGGACAGTCTGTGTAATGCCAGGCTGTCATGCAGCCAAGTGCATAAAGCTCATGAATGGAACCCTCCACACAGAGCCCTCCTTCCCCTCTCCCCAGTGTCTCCTCTGCTCCGGCTCCCTGTCTCTGCCAGCTACAGGCCTGGAGTGTCACAACAGAGCAGTGCTGAGGGCTGGCAGGGGCAGGAGGTGGCTTGTGGAGGGATGAGTGTAAGGTGATGATGGTTTGTGGGAAGGGTGGAGGAAGGCAGAAAACATCCTCAGCAAAAGGGGCCAGAGGAGAGGCAGCCAAGTTCCTAGAAAGAGGACCTTGGAAGGAATGCAGAGATGACATGAAAAAGTAATTAAAAGGAAAGCCCTAATGGGACGTTGGGGGAGATGCAGCTGGAAGTTGAATAAGCAAACGTGAAGAGGGTGTGAAGTTTGTCAGCTTCCCTCTCAGGAGCTGCTGGGGAAACACAGCAGCAGCTTCCCTGGCTGGAAATCAGCACCGAGCCTGTGTCTGGGGAGCTTCCTTTGGTGTTGGCTGCTCCTGAGCCTGGAAACACCCAGGGAGAGGGGAGGTGGCTTCTGCAGAGGTGACACCAAGGACACTTGGTTCCAGAGCAGACTGCCTGCCTGCAAATCCAGAGTGCAACTGTTGGTAACGTCCTCTGCCTGGGGCAGGTTGGGAGTTGGCTCTAAGTAATATTGATGTCAGTGTGGAAGGCTTTAGCTGGCCTGGATAATTGATGTGGTTTTCACAGCAATAATTCAGCAGCTCTGATCAAAAAAAAACACCAGGAAAGAAAGCAGAAAGAAAACAAATGAAACAAACTCCTTCAATTAATATTAGCACTTCTCTCTTACTCTGGAGAGTAATGTGCAGCAGAGACATTTATTTTTAGCTCTGAAGAATTTGCATGTGTGTTTCCAGTTGTATTCTTAGACTTTGCACTGCTTAAAATTCAGCTGCCACACTTTGTTGATCCGAATTTCCTTCTCTGGAGCATTTTGTCTCTGCCACTCTTGGAGAGGTGGGTTTTTTTGTCTTCCCCCATCTCTCCTTTTTTCTCTTTTTTAAATCCCCCCAGCAGAGGTGCTGGGGGCTGCTGCTGCAGGCGGTGGGTAAGTCTCACGGCTTGCTCTGAACTTGAGGCCCTGTGCCAGCAGTGACCTATTTAGCTGAGGCCCTTTTGATGCGGCAGGGAGGTCAGGTGAGGGCAGAGCGCTGCCCCTGCCAGAAATCCCACAGATGCAGGAAGCGTGGAACTTCTGGAGGATGCTGCTTGAACAGGCAGCTATTTCAGGGTGTTCTTTATCCCTGCCTGCATTTGTTCTCTCCCCAAGTTCCTGAGGCAGAGAGGGTCGGATCCTCTGCAGTGCAGAGGAGGGCAGCGATGCCTCCGCGTGTCGCAGGCGGGCGAGGAGCCTGGGGGCAGGGGTGAGGCAGGGGTGGTTCTGCCACTCTGCTCTGCTGAGACCTCACCTTGAGCACTGTGTCCAGCTGTGGGACCCCCAACACAGGAGGGACATGGACCTGATGGAGCAGATCCAGAGGAGGGCAGGAAGATGATCAGAGGGCTGGAGAACCTCCCCTGTGTGGACAGGCTGGGAGAGTTGGGGCTGTTCAGGCTCCAGGGAGACCTTGGAGCTGCATTTCAATATCTGAAGGGGCCTGCAGGAAGGCTGGGGAGGGACTGTCTAGAAGGGCTTGTGGTGACAGGGTGAGGGGCAATGGTTTGAACTGGAGCAGGGGAGATTTAGGTTGGACATTCATGGTCAGGCTTGATGTGTTCCTGTGCAGCCTGGTGTAGTTGGAGGTGTCCCTGCTGAGTGCAGGGGGTTGGACAAGAGGACCTTTGAGGGTCCTTCCAACCCCATGCACTCTGTGAATCTGTGACACTGAGGCAGGCAGGAGCTGGATCCTTTCTGGCTCCACTACCCCCTTTCAGTGGCTCACTCATGGCTCGTGCAGATGCATACAAATTGCCACCCTGCCTCCCCAGCTCCTCCTCCCCAGACCCTTAAGCTCTGTCTCCTTCCTTACAGCTTGTTCTCTGAAGAAGGGGCCATGCAGATGTGTTAAATCCTCCAGCCTTTAGAATTTCTCTAATTGCCATGTGGGAGAAAGGGAAGGAGGGAGAATGCTCCTCTCTGCTCCTCTCAGCTTGGTTGTCCCAAAGTAAAATCCCAGCTGAGCAGCTTAAAATAGATGGTCAGCTGGTTGTGAGGGCTGCAGCTAGCCCTGAGAGCATGGCATCTGTCTCCCAGGAATGCTGCCTGGTCATCAGGCTGGGTAAATTGGGACTAGCACTGGTCTGTGTGTGTGTGCAAGAGACAGGCTGTGCCGAGGGTGGGGACCTGCCCCAGGTGTGGGTGAAGCTGGCTTGCTCCAGGTCTCCAGCATCTGTCTGGGAACTGGTAAACCACTGCTGGTGGGCAAGGCAGCTCTCAAACACAGAATGGTGGGGGCTGGAAGGGCCCTCTGGAGGTCATTGAGTCCAACCCCCCCCCCAGAGCAGGTCCATGGCTGTGCTGCTGCTGGGGGTGCTGCTGCCCCAGTACTGCTTCCTCCTCTCCGCTCTGCCCCGGGAATCTTGCTGTGAAGCTACTCTGGTTGTGCATCTAACAACTGCTCCAGCTTGGAAAGGGGAAAGAAAAAAAAAAGAAAAGGCAGAAGATGCTGCTGCTGATAGCAGCACAAGGACCAAGTCTGTGTTTCAGCTCCTGTGCCTCTCCTGGGCACGCTGCTGCCGCCTCCATCGCCGCCTCCTCCCGCCCAGCCGGGGCTGGCTCCAATGGCAGTGCTGCTTTTCCTGGGATGCAGCACAAAACAGATTTTTCTAGTGGCTGAATTTAATCACTTAGATGCAGAACACTGATAGACTGAATCAATTTAATTCCTGTTGCTCGTGACTGGGAGGGGAGAGAGAGGAGGAGGAAGGTCATAACAATTCAGCAAGCGACAACTTGGCTTAAGAACGTCACCCAGAGGTCAGGCTTGGGGGTCTGGTTGGTGTGGTGAGCCTGCCCAGGCCGAGGAATGTGGCACCTGCAGGAAGTAGATGCTAGGAAAATTGTTTAGTGAGGGTGGGGAGACACTGGCACAGGTTGCCCAGGGAGGCTGTGGATGTCCCCTCGTTGGAGGTGTTCAAGGCCAGGTTAAATGAGACCTTGAGCGACCTGGGCGGTGGAGATGTCCCTGCCCATGGCAGGGGAGTTGGACCTGGATGATCTTTAAGGTCTCTTCCAGCCCAAACCATTCTGTAAATCTTTGGAGTGGGAAACCTCATCTCTGCCAGGTGGAGGAGAGTCATTTGTTGAGTGTGAGGGTTGAAATGCTGGGGCTGCTGCAGAGCTGTGGGATCACCTCCTGGTAGGAAGTGAAGTTGATCTTGCTCCTCTCTTATTTTTGAGGCAGCTGCTGGAAAAGGATGTTAGAATATTTCCTGCAAGAATGGTCAGGGACTGGCATAGGCTGCCCAGGGAGGTGGTGGAGTCCCCATCCCTGGAGGTGTTCAAGAAACCTGTGGCCATGGCCCTTGGGGACAGGGTTTGGTGGCCATGGTGGGATTGGGTTGAGGGTTGGACTGGATGACCTTAGAGGCCTTTTCCAACCCAAACAATTCTGTGATTCTGTTCTATGAAACTACCTCCTTCCCAGGGCCTCCTGAGGTGCCATCCAGCTGGACTGGGCAAAGCAGCACAGCCCTGCATCCCCCTGCTGCCAGCGCCTGGGGCTGGCACAAGGAGCAGCCGTGGCTCTGAGGCCTTGCACACAGTGGTGGTGAACTCATAAAAGCAAACTTGGCCAACTTGCCAGCAGGCTTGGTAGCCTGCCACAGCCATTGGCCCAGATGCACAGTGGTAAATAGAAGCTGCAGTTGAATTTCTGTCGAGTTTTCTGTAATATTTGTTACAGGATGGAATGGAGGGAGGGGGAATCCCTCTCGGGGGCTGGGGGTTCTACCCAAATTGGAGCTGAGCCTCCGTGGGTGTGCCGCAGGGCAGCGCTGCTGGCACAGAGCAGGGAGCTCTGCTGTTCCTTGCAGCCTTTCTGCTGCTGTTGGAGGCTGTGGTGCCCCCACAACAAGCCCAGCACTCCTGTACCTGCAGAAGCAGCCCAGGTCTGCCCCGTGCCACGGCTGGTGCAGCCTGGTGCTGGGCGAAGAGCTGGGGGCTGCGGTGAGCCACAGAAGGGGGCTGCGGCGGCTCCCGGAGGCAGAGCGTCCCCAGGCAGGCAGCAGGGAGCTGTGTGCCTGCTCTGCCCTGCTGCTGGAGCCTGGCTCTGCGTGCGCAGCCCAGCGAGGACGTCAGGCACAGCGGTGCCCCTGGGAGCAGGCGGGAGGAAGTTGGCCTGCGCCGAGCGATGGTCAGCTTAAAAATAGAGGCAGCTATTTATAGCCCTGGCAGCACGTGGCTGCCCCCCTGCCAGCCTGGCTGCCACTGCTCCGGGGCTGTGGGCACATCGGTGGACACAGCCTGGGCAGGGAGGGGGATGTGTCTGCTTAAATGTGCCTGTGTGTTGCGGGGCTGTCAGCGCTCCCTGGGGATGGGGGCACGCTGGGGGTGTTGCTCCATCGCTCCCCTCCCATCCCCTCACTTGTTCCTCTCAAGCACGAGCTCTCTGCAGCAGCCCCTGCCCTCTCCAGCTCCTCAGCAGTCTGAGCAGAGGGTGTGTGGGCACTGCTGTGACTCTTCCACCTGCCCTGGGCCAGCACCAGGCTGCTGGAGTGCACAGGGACAAAGGGGAGGTTGGCGGCTCCTCCCTGGTGTGAGTAGCTGGGGTGTCTTTTGCTCTGTGATGTGCTCAGCTAATGCCTGGGCAGCCTTGGGCTAAGTTGCTGCAGGCTGGGGAGGAAGTGCAGGGTAAACCCCCTGGGACTGCCACACATCCGTCAGGGGCAGATCTTCTAGAGGTGGAGGCAGCACCAGCAGTGTGGTGGGGTGGAGAGCAGAGCTGTAGGGGAACTGTGGCTCTCCTGCCCTTTTCTTGGGCAAGGAAGCCAGGCTGGCTCTTGGCTGGCATGAAGACAGAGCAAGGCAGAGACCTCAGTTCATTTCACTTACACTCAGCTCTTAATTGTGAGCAGTTTTTCTTCCCTCTGATTTATTTTCAGCTTCCCACTTCAGATTAGAGGCTATGTGGGAAAGTTTATCCTCACAAGCTTCTGCATTCCTAAAAGGAAACCTCTGCCACTGCTCCCACTGCAAACTCTGCTCCTTGCTGAAACTTAATCTAATTAAATCTTAATTATGTGGGGCTCCAGGACAAGGTTGGGATTTTCTAATATACATTGAGAAACAGGGTGGGGGAAGTGTCTGCAGAGACTGTTTCCTTTGAGATTTGTCTGTCCAGCACTGAGGAATATTCTGGTGGCTATCTGAATGTTTATAAGCAGCTTAATTCTAGGACCTCTGCCAGGCAGGGGTGATGGTTTGGGGGTTTATTTGTACAGTCACTGGCATAGGCAGGGTCTGACCTATAACTGCAATGGAAACACTCAGCAGAACAGGACAAGCTCCTGGTGGCTGGCACCTCAGCTTCAAACCATTCCCCCTTGTCCTGTCTCTGGACACCCTCATGGAAAGTCCCTCTGCAGTCTTCCTGGAGGATCCCTTCAGCTACCAGAAGGCAGCTCTGAGGTCCCCCAGAGCCTTCCCTTCTCCAGGCTGAACACCCCCAGCTCCCTCAGCCTGTCCTCGTAGCAGAGCTGCTCCAGCCCTTGGATCATCTTTGTGGCCTCCTCTGGACTCACTCCAGCAGCTCTGTGTCCTTCTGCTGGGGACACCAGAACTGGACACATGTTGTGGATGGACAGTATGGGAGAGGCTGGGTCCCTCTCGTATCAGAGGTGAGCTCCTGTCAGCTCTCTGTGCCAGATGCAGGCACAGAGCAGAGGTTTGCTGGCAGAGCAGGAGCCCTGCAGCCTTTCCAGCCAGCACTGACTCTGTGCCTAAAGACATTTTTACCTCGAGGACCTTTACCTAAATTAGAGATGAGGTCTCAGTAACGTTTTGTGAGGGAGCTTTTTGCACTTGAACTGGAACCAGCTGGGTTTATTCCAGGGAGCATACTGAGGGGAGATGAATGCCTTCCCCATCACAATTCATAGCAGGGCAGTTGTGGGTTTGGTTTGTTTTGCTTTTTTAATGGAAGAATGATTTGATATTAATGCTCCAGCTCTGGACTGCCAGCTCAGGTTTGAAAGGCAGGGCTGCCGTTTCACACACCTAAGGGTGGAATCCCTGCTTTAGTTATCCATCTATTGTCATTTATTTTTATTATTATCACAACCTTATGTGTTATTTAAACACTTTTTAAATTTAATCAGCTATTCTTTTAAGTGGGCTTTAATTGTCTAAAGATTATCATGCAGAAGAGAGGCCTATAATTAGAAGGGGGATTGGTGCTATTAGTGTTTTAGTGAGGGGAAATTACAGTGCTCATAAACTGTTTGGAGAATGGAGGCAGCATACATTAACATCCAGCAAGTTTTATGTAATCCTACAGGGTTGACTCTGGCTCACTTGGAGGTGTTTGGGCTGCCTCAGTGTTTCTTCTGTAAGCTTAGTGCCCTGCTCTCCTCCCTCCCTCCCTGGCTGGCCCAGAGGTGGGAGCGGTCCTGTCCCTGCTTTACTGCAGTGCCTTGGGGCTGACTTGGAGACCTGGGTGTTCTGCAAGGGTTAGAATCCAGCAGCAGTGCTGAGTGCTGTGGAGCTCTGCTTCTCAGCAGTGAGAAGCTTCCCGAAGTCCCACTCTTGCTGTGCTTTTGAAATGGATTGAAAGGTGTGGATTCTGCTCTGGAGTTCTCTTTGATGGAAAGAGTAAATAAAACCCAAACTGCTTTTCACTTTCCCTTGAAAGCAGGCAAGGCTTATATGGCAAAGTCAGCTGGCAGCTTTGTATCAGCTGGGCTTCAGAAGCCTGTGAAGAGATGTGGCTTCGCCTGCCCCGCTGCCCCTCTTGCTGCTGGCTGCTGGGGACCTGCCCTCTCAGGTGGCCCTTGGGACAGTCCAGATGATTTCCAGCTCTGAGGATTTGGCAGTGGGTGGTTTACAGCCTGCTGGGCTCTTTCAAGACTGAATTCTGGGCCAGCTCTCTTGGAAGGAAAATGTCACCAGTGGTCTTCTTTGCCGCCGGCGTCCTCCTGTTAGCAGCGAGTGTGTGGCGAGAGCACAACTGCACATCCCAAACCCTTGTGGTATTCCACATGCAGGTAGGGAATTCATTGGGAGCAATGACTCTGGACATGGTTTGTGAGCAGGAGAAGCTGGTGTGCACTGGGGCTTGGCAGCCTGCCTGCACTGTGGGCATTGTTAGGTTTTCTTCTGCCTCCATCTCCTCCCCTTCCCCACTGACATGACAGGGCACCAGGGGACCATTGATTTCTGCTCTCCAGGTTGTTAATGAAAAACTCCTCGTTGGCTCCTAGCTCTTGCGATCCTTTGAGACAGCTGCAACAGTTTAGATCCTCGAGGAGCAAACGTGCCAGCCCGGGTGATGTATGACTGTGGGCTTGGAAGGGACAAAGGGGTAGGCTTGTGTTGGCCATGAAGCTGAGAGAGGCTCTTAGCCCTGCAGTTCCTGCGTGTGCCGCAGCCGCTGTGCTGAGCCTCTCTGGGGAGCCGGGCACACAAGCTTCCAGCTGGGATGGCACAGCAGATTCATCAGGGTTCCTCATGCTTAATAATTTCATTTTGAAGTTTAGGGCCAGCCAAATGAGAGCCGAGAGGCTTGATGAGGCTAAATAAAGCTTCCTCCTCTGTTTCCTAGGACTTTAAAAGCAGTCCTCCTTTTCTTCTCTGCTGCCTGTCTGCCTGCCAAGGTAAAGCCATTAATTCTGAGAGGAGGGAAGTGTTAGCTCAGATCACCTTGTAATGCTTTGTTGCCACAGTTGATGCCCCTGGACAGCGCAAGGCTCGCCGCTTATGAAGTGCAGGCTGCAGATGGCAACTCGTTAAAACTTTAGTGATAATCACCCTTCCTGTGGAATTACCACTCAAAGCTGGTTAGTAGGGGAGGAGGAGCAGCGTCACAGGAACATGCTGCTGCTGGGTGATTTAAAAGCATATGGGATTGAGGGTTTTACGTGTGCCCCTTGTCAGGAGCCCTCGGAGCAGATTGCCAGAATCGGTGAGCAGCTCGAGTTTAATGGAGGTGCAGGAGCTGTGCTCTTGATCCTTCTGACAGTGGAGCTGTCGTCTGCAAGTGCCTTTCACACACGCACAAAAAGTCTTTTAAATACAGCTCTTCTTTTTTGCAGATAAATGGAGGCAAGAGCAAGTGTGTGAGGCAGCTGGTAAGGAGCTTTTGGGGCATTTCAAGGTTGGGAAGCATTCCTGAGGGAGTAATGCATCACTGTTAGATGGCCTCAAAGAGGGGAAAAAAAGGCACTTGCTTGTTTGTCCTCACTTGTGCAGATGGGAAGAGGAATGGTCCCAAGGGCTTCCTGAGAGCTTGGAAGTGCCTGGGAGTCAGAGAAAATACTTGGATTCAAGTCTCAGCCCTGTTAGAGGTTTTCTCTGGCCCTGGGAGCAAGTCACTGATTTCTTCTCTGTCTCTGCTTCCCACCTGTAAATTCTGGTGGAAGTGTCACTGCCTTTGGTGTAGCCTGGCACTGGGGGGATGTGTGTTGGGGATTGGGAAGTGTTTAGGTACCAGCAGGACTGAGCATTAGGTGTGGGCAGCCAGAGCCCTGCAGTGTTTTGGGCCTTGGGGGCAGTGAGTGGAGCTGGTGGAGCCTCAGTTCCCTTCCCAGAGGTGGGGAGTGGTGTCCCCTCTGCCAGACAACTGCATTTGGGCACCAGTGCTGCAGGTACCAAACAGCACCTCGAATGTACCAACAAACTGCAGCCTGGACATGCAGGAGAAGCTCCCCAGATCAATGGCTTTGGCTAGAAATGTCACTGTTTGCTTGCAAAATGCTGGTGTAAAATGGATCTCAGGGGGTTGGGGTTTGCAAGCCTGGAAGACTCAGGATTCCCAGGCAGTGACATCCTGGGCCTTTTCCTGGGTGGTGGTTGTCGCCTGAGCATCCTCTGCGATCTGTGTGTTTGCTAAGGAGAGGGCTTCTAGCTCAGGCTGAGCTGCTTGGAGCGGGCAGAGAGCTGCTGCCTGGCCTTCCCTGGCCTTTCCTGTCCTCTTGATCTTCAAAGGTGACTCGTGCTCAGAGCAGCAGGGCTGAGGAGGCTGGCTGGGTCCAGCACCCCTCTGATCACGTTACAGCAGGGTGAGCACTTCAGGTCCTCTTGAAGCAGAGCAGCCAGTGATCATCCCTGGTACTAACCACAGGGACCTGCCTTGCCTGGCTGCTGCAGCCCTGTGAAGGACATGGACCTTTTCCCCCCTGTTCCAAGGACTTGTGCTGAGGTGTCCCCACGTCCCCTGTCTGCACAGCTCTCCAAAGCTGTCTCTTCAGAGTTTCACTGGAGGGCAGCCAGAGGCTGGGCTGTCGTTCGCTGCTCCTGCTGTTGGCTGCAGGTTTGCTGGCGTGTGTGTGGCGAGCCACCAGCCACAATTTGGCTACTGTTTCCTCTGAGTCACATCTGTCTGGTCCTCCTGAAGCAACAGAAAAAGCTTTCCTGCTTTTGGGGCCACAGAGCCAAGAGCTGTGTTCAGGTCTGCTCCCTGCTTCGCTCTGCCTGCTGCAGGCAGACCTGTGCCTGGCAGCAGCAGCCAGGAGCTCAGAGTGTGTGTGCCAGGCAAGTGCTGGATGCTCAGGAGGAAACAATCAAATGTTTCAAACAATAGCCTGCTTTCAGTCAGTTTTTGTGGAGCAAAACCACGGTGCAGGGTGGGACAGAGTGAGATCTCTCCTCCTCTCAGCTGTATTTGAATTCCACTTACCTGTTTAGTGTACTTAAGTAGCTGCTGCTTCTGCAGCTAGCAGGCTGATCGTGGTTCAGCCTCCACCCTGCACTCCCCGTCACTCAGCCAGTTGTTGGGGACTGGATTTAAGTGCCTTTAGGTGCTTTTTGCTTATCTTGTAGCTTGCATTTTGCCTCATTTGTCAGCAGTCAGAGCTTCACTGCAACCTGAGCCCTTCCTCTGACAGCAGCGATGGCACTGAGTGACAGCAGAGGTGACCAGGGCCACGCACACTCCTTCTGCTAGTGCTGCTGGAGAGGAGCTTTGCCCTGTCCACACCTCTCCTCTGGCCGCTGCTGGGTGGGGCAAGAGCAGGATATGGAGCTGTGGGGTCAGTGCTGTCTGCTGTGTGTGATGGAGGAGCTCCCCTTGCTGCTCTGGGATCAGCCTCATTTGCTTTCATTTGCTCAGCCTGTCTGCTTTGGCTTCCACAGCTTCACTTTCAAAAGGAGACTAATTTTGCTCTTCTCTCATCCCCTCTTTAACAGCCACTGGAGCTGCAGGCGACATCAAGTACACACAGGTAGCTGTGGAGCCTGCAGCAGTGTCTCAGGCAGCACCACTGAAGCTGTGTGCAGCAGCACTGTCTAGGGGCAGTGACCTGGTGTAGGAAGTGAAGCTGCCCAGGGGTAGTTTGGTCTTTGCCCAAGGCTCTGTTGCAGCTCCTGCTGTCACTGGGGTTCCACCCAGAGGTCTCTAAAGGTTTGGGTTCACAGCTTGGCTTGCAGCAAAGCCTCAGGTGAGGTTTTTCAGGGCTGGTCAGCCCTGTACCTCAGGGCTGTGGTGTGCTGCTCTCTGCTCTCCTTGCCTGGGGGTTTGATGTGTGTGGTCCCAGTGTCTCTGAGAGAAATTCCTTTCTCCTGCAACTGCAATCCATCAGCTCAACCTGTACCCAAGCAGCAACAGTGCTGCCCTTGGCTGGTTCCTGGAAAATGGTTAACATTTCCAGACCAGTGACTGTCCTGTGGTCAAGAAGAGTATTCCAGCAGCTGCTCTGGGGCCAGGTGGTTTCCATGGCAGGCAAGGAGAGGAATCTCTGTAAGAAGTCAGTGAATGGTCAGCGATCCAGGTGGCAGCTTGTGCTCTGTTGTAGGGGAATGGCAAGGGCTGGAGATTGCCCTCAGCAGCCACAGACTTGCACCCAAAGTAGTCAGAGGCTGAGCAGAGAGGGAGTAACTGGGGGCCCTTTGCCATGCCTGGGTAGAAAAAAGGGGATTATGGTAGAGGAGAAAGTGGCCAAGAGAGATCAGAAGGGTTTCTGCAGGACACCTGTGGGTGATAAAGCAGCCAACAGTTGTTGGGAAGTGCTCGAAGAGCACCTGACCACTTCACTTGCCACAAAAATTGTTCTGTAGCATCACCTCAGCTCCCTTCTGCCCCCATGCCTTGCACAACTTCTCTCTTATCTTCAGCACCTCAACATTTAAATGCACATCACAGACCTGCAAGTTCTCAAGGGGCCCCAGAACCATAAATAGCCTTGGTGCTGTGTGCTCAGTGTCACAGGAGATGTGATTTAGACCTAGCTCCTGGTGGGGACCTGACAGAGGGGCTCATGTGTGTGAGGGTACAGAGGAGGTCTGTGTGCTCACCTGGGGAGCAGTGCCTGGCCCCCCTGCCAACTCCCAGCAGCTCTTCTCAATCCACAGCCCAGCAGTTTTGGGGCACTTTGAAGACCGCTGTCCCCACCCCGTGTCCCGCAGCGGCTGTGAGGAGCGAGGCAGATGAAGGAGAGGTTTTCTGCCTGTGTGTTTGTATGCAGGCCAGGGAGGAGCAGAAGAATGCACCCTCCTGAAGGATATAATCTTTTAAACGAGGCCCATTTGAGAAAACACTAAAATCTGCAGCCATTTGTTCCAGTACAAACAGACGTGCTGAGGGCTGCCAGATGTGGAGGCTGTGGCTGGGAGGCAGCGCACGTGCGGAGCTCAGGCAGCGGCGCTGAGCCGAGCAGAGCTGCTGGAAGTGCTTAGTTCTGCTTTGTTGCCACCCCTGGAAAAAGAAAAAAAAGAGAGAAAAAGGAAAAAAAAATAGCATCTGCTAATGCACAGCTTAAAGGGGAAAAAAACCAGCAGAGGAAAGGGCACTGGCTCCACTGGGCTGAACTCAGGGGAGAGTTCAGCAAAGGGCATCGGAGCTGCTCCGCGGCCAGGATGTGGAGAGGGCTCTTGGTCACAGCCTGATGTGTGTTTGTGGCACTGCACCCTGGCCTGCCCCTGCCCTTACCAGTGGTGTGCACCAGGAGCAGCTCCAATGGGAATTTTGAGTGGAAGTGTGCAGCAGCAGCTCGTGATGCTGGGCTCTGGAGCCTCTGTTGACAATTGCTATTCTGGGTGGAAACAGCCCCGAAGGCCTCCGCGGTGCCTCTCTGGGTGTTTGTAAGCACTGCTGCCTGCAGAGATGTGCTTTGCAGCAGCTCCATCCCCTCAGTAATTTTATTTTATTTTTTCCTTTGATTCAATGGAAAACTTCAAAGTCAATTGTTTGGACTGCTGATTGCAGCCCTTGTCTGGTGAGTTCCCTTTTGGTCTTAGCTTTTAAATGCATTTAGCTCCTAAGTGTGCAGATACCAGGGAACAGGAGCAATAAACAGAGTGATGCAGGTTGGGAGGGACCTCTGAAGATTGTCCAGTCCAACCCCCTGCCAGAGCAGGGCTGCCCAGAGCAGGTTGTCCAGGATCACAATGGCCAGGTTGGTTTGTATCTCTCCAGGGAAAGAGACTCCACAACCTCCCTGGGCAGCCTGCTCCAGGGCTCCAGCACCCTCGCACCAAAGAAGTTTCTCTTCGGATGGAACCTCCTGGCTTCCAGTTTGTCCCTGCTGCCCCTTGTCCTGTTGCTTGAGCATCACTAAAGTCTGGCCCCTCCACCCTTCCACTCTTGTTGAGCTTTGATCAGATCCCCTCTCGGGCTGCTCTCCTCCAGGCTGAACAGCCCCAGGACCCTCAGCCTCTCCTTTCACGTCCTTGCTCCTGCAGAAGTTTTGCTGCGCAGTGAGGAGCCCAGGCTGTGTGCAGGGATGTGCTCAGGGTTGCGAGCCCCATGCTTTGTTTGCTTTTCAGTCCAGCTGACCTCTAGCTGTCCTGTGCCCGGTTCCACCAGGCGCAGTTGGTGGAGGCTGCAGCCTGTGCTGGTGAGGAATGTGCCAAGAGCTTTCCTTACGTGTCCTAGGCAGGAGCAGGAGCTTTCTGTCTTCTCCCAACGTTTTCCCACGTGGTTGGTCCCCAGAGCCTGCTTGCTTAATGCTTGGCTGTTAATTGCTTTGGAACTCATCACTTTCAAGCTCTTGGTGGGAGATTTGGAATTTTCACGTGGATCGTCTGTGGATAACAAGAAACTTTGATGTAACTGCAGTGCTTTGGTGCCAGGTGCTGGGCATCGCTTGGTGCTCCTGTGTTGTCTCAGGTACCTAAAGCTGCCTCTTCTAACTCCTCCTGTGTTTAGAGCATCTTTCTCGGTGCTCTTTGATTCAGATTCAGAGGTGTTTTTACCTCTCCTAGGAACATAGACAATGGTAGTAGCTGTTGCTGTGTCCCTGAGCAACCTGCTCTAGTTGGAGGTGTCCCTGCTGCCTGCAGTGGACAAGACGACCTTTGAGGGTCCCTTCCAACCCAGTGCAGTCTGTGAGTTCCTCACTGGTGCTGCAGCTTGGTGGGCAGGAGGCCAGCAGGTGGGCACAGGATGTTTCCTGGGGCCGTTGGCCAGCGCCCCAAAGGCGCATGGCTGCGGCTGTCGTTTGTCAGGCTGCGGAGAGGGTTTGTTTTCCCAAATAACCCTCTGAATTACTCTGTGCAATTAACTCATGAACTTATTTAAAATGATAATGGGGTAGAGGGGAGGAGGAGGAGGAGAAGGGAGCCTGGTGGAGCTTCGTGGAGTGATAGTTTTGCCTCCCTTTCCCCCACTGGCAGCAAGGTCGTCTCCGACAGCTGCCAAGCCCTAATTAGCCAACCCGGCCTGCCTGGCTCAAACAATTGAAAAATTACAGGGGTCAGTGGCTCCCTGTCTTAAATTTTAATAAGTACATAAAAACAAAGTGCTGACTTATTAAAAATTAATCCAGCTGAGCAGTGGTTGAGGGCTTTTGGAGCCGGGGAGCCGGCGGGTGTCCGTTTGTCCAGCCGGGCTGGAGCGCCGCGGGTGGTTATCTCCCTGGCCCGGCCCTCGAATGGGAGTGTTAAGTTTGATTATTAATTTAATCAAGGTCATACTTTGTTTATGCAGAAGGAGGATGAACTGTGGCCCTCAGTAATCCCTTCTCTCCTCGTGAGCTCAGCCTTTGTAATTCCTCTAAGCCGCTCACAGGAGCAGAGTTGGGATATTCACACAGTCAAGTGGATACTGTGCAAGTGTAGGTTGTGGTGTGTGGCTCTGCCTCTTCCTAAGCAGGGAGATACTCTATTAACAGGGAAGGTGAATCTGGCAGCAGGGACATTAGAAGCCTCATTTTTCATTTCTTTTTCCCCTTTGGGGCTTTGGATGCTGGTGATAGAAGTTGGTTGGGAGCTCAGTACCCGGCGAGCTCTCGAGTTCCTCTGCCCTGCGTTCCTCAGGAGGCTTTCAGCTCTTTGGACATTTGGGAGCTTCTGGCTGCTCTGCTTGTGTCCAGCTTTGTGTGTCTGGGCCCTCCTGTGAAGCCAAGAGAACCTCCTGCAATAGGTGAAGGAAGCCCTTGCCTGACCCACCTGGCCTTGTTTTCAGAGGCAATGAAATCCAAACAGCCTTGCAAAGCAGAGAGGAGAGGTGGAGCCTGGGGGCGGCTTTTGGAATGAGAAGTTTATTTCCTTAAGATTGTGTGCAGGAATTCGTGAAGGAATCCAGTAGGAATATTTGCTTTCATTCAAACATAGAAGTATTGGGAAGATGCATGCTATGGGATGGCCCCAGGGGCAGCTGGAAAAATCCTGAGGTGCTTTAGACATCTAATCTGAATTTTTGGAGAGCTGGAGATAGGATATTGGAGCTTTGTCCTCCATCCTGAGCTCAGGCCTTTGAGCTAGCCAAGGGCACTGCTGAGCTGCTTTCCAGCCTGCATAATGTCACTTTCATTCTGTAGCAATTCTTAAGCTTCCCTAAACAACAGCCCCAGTGAAAACTTCAGGGATCTCTTGGCCAAACTCGTCCTCGGGGAAGGAGGGAGATGGGGAGAGGGATGTAGAGGCATGTCAGCCCTGGTCCACTTCTTCCCAGTGTTCCTACTCTTGAGCAAAACAGGGTGACAGTGGGGACAAGAGGTGGCTGCCTTTCCAGACCTCTTTCTCCACACTGCAAAGAAACTGTGGGTTTGTTTTATTCCCCAACTCCTCAGTGAGGAAGAAGTTCTTTACTCTGAGGATGTTGGAACACACATGTTGGAATAGGTTGCCTGGGGAGGTGGTGGAGACCCCATCCCTGGTGACATGGTCAGGCTTTAGGGGGCTCTGAGCAACCCCGCCGGGGGGAGCCCAGCCCTGCCGGGGGCTGCTCCCTGCTGCCACCACCCCCGCGATTTCCCCCTCTAATTGGGGACCAGAGGAGTTCAGATCAGCTCCTGTTCATTGCTCTGCTCTGACAAAAGCTGCTGGATGGCGAGAGGCTTGCTGGGGGAAAACTCTCCTCCTGGCTGGAGTCTCTTTCTCTCTTTCCCTCCTCCTGATGCGTTTTGTAAAGGCCAAAGCTTGAGAATCCCTGAAAAATTAATGGGGCCTCTGTAGGTGCTTTGCATCCTCTGCCCCCCTGCTCCTGCACCCACCAGGGTCACTGCTGGAGAGCTGGCAGCCTAATGGCTGCTCAGCAGCTGCTCTTTTGTGTGCAAATGTGACCTAAAGCGGTGTGGGGACCCCCTGGCCACTGTCACCCCCACAGCAGGACTTCAGAGCAGAGTGCTTCGGGGCTCTGAGACACTCCACTGAGATGCCACAAATGTCAGCAGCAGCTGCAGCCCCGTCCTGCTCTGTGGGTGCCACCACCTCCTCCAGCACCAAACCTAATCACCGAGCTGCTAAATAATGTAAAGAGCTGCCTCAGAGGAGCTGGGGGTAGGGGCAAGGCTCTGCCTTCAGAAAACACAAAGTCTCTGGGTTTGGTGTTTGAAATACTCATCAGCATCCTGGAGGGCTCTGTACTCCTCAGGGGCTGCCCTTTCTCCAGTGTGGACAAGTCCTGGGTGTTTTCTCAGCACTGGTGTTATTAGAGTTCCCAGTCAGCCAGGGCTGGTTTCCCAGCCTGGCTTGAAAGTAGAAGGTGGTGCTGGGAAGGCTTCATTTTGAAGCTGGACCTGACTGTCTTTAAGGTTTTGACTGTGCCTCTCCCACCAGGACAGAGACACCTGCTTCCCTGGGCAGGTTTGGTGCTGAGGGTGTTCTTTTCCTTGAGAACTCCCAAAGTTCCCACTCTTTGCTTCATCCCAACACCCAAACCCAGAGCAGCAAACCCCCAAGCCCGAGTGCTAAGCTGTGGTTAGCATCTTGTGCCTTGCACACCTAGGATGGGGTTGTGGTTCTGCATCTTTGGGACTTCCCAGCCCTTGACCTTCTGGATTAAGAGTGAAGGTCAGAGGCTTTCCTCTCTCCCTAAATAGCCTTGGGTTGGTTTTATTCCCTTTGTTAACGTAACCCCCCCATAAAGGAAAAAAACAGCCCAAAATAAAGTGAGAAGTCTTCTCCATTTGGCAGTGTGCAAAAGGCTTTTTAAAGCTAAACAAGAAAACCAATTATTTTTCTAACTGCTTTACTCCTTCAAATCTTTCACTGTAATGGAGATTTAGAATCCATCACTGTTTAGCTATTATTTCTGTGTAAACAGAGTCATGCCCTATTGCACCAAGCAAACAGTCAATTTTTTCCATTATACTTAGCTGCAAGCAGCCAGGGGACAGAGCAGCTGACCCGGCTGTGGAGCCGCTTTTCCTGTGTGCCCACGTCCCCAGAAGAGGGTCAGGAAGGGTTAAAGCGCTGCCTGGGCTGTGCAGCATCCTGGTGCTTCTCCTCCCTCTCCCCTGGCTTGTGGTGAGTGGAAAGGGCTGGAAGGAAGGTGAGGGTGGTTCCCAGGGTGCTGCAGTGCTGCAGAGGGTGCTCCACAGGCTGGTCTGACTCCGAGGATGATGGAACTGTTTTGGTTGGAAGAGACCTGAGGTCATCCAGTCCAGCGGTGGGACTGGTGGAATCCCTCTGTGAAGGCAAACTTGGGGAGCTATGGCCCTCTGAGCCCACAGATGGCTTGTAGTGAAGAGCTTGACCCCCACGGGGAGCCGGCACCATGGCTGCTTGCCTTCTGCTGTCACCTCCATCAGGTGGAAGCTGCCTTGGCCGGGGGCTGCTGCCTGCACCCCCATCCCTGGTGCAGGGTCAGTGCGGGCAGGGGTGGGCAGGGTGCAGGTGTCCCTCAGGGGGGGTTCCCTGGGCTGGGGAGAGGTGAGGACAGGGAGGGTGATTTTTGTTCCCCTGGTAGCCGTCTGTGTCTGGCTTGTATTTAAATGCAGGAGGCTCTCGGGGGCGCTGGCTGTTGTGGGGAAGTGCAGCAGGCAGCGACGGAGCCAGCAGCTGCGGCTGAAAATGAAACAGGCACTGGAGGTTACAAAATCCACCAGCCCAACCTTCACTTCCTTCTGTGCTATTAAGTTTGGATTCCATCCAAAAACTTGATCATTTTATTTGATGTCAGGGAGCTGTTTGTTTACATTTTGCATCTCATTCACGTTTCACTGTTAGAGTTTGCTTCCCAGCTCAGGCGTCGCTGCCGGGGAGCAGCGCCCGTGCTGCGAACTGCCTGAGGAGGAAGATGGACCCAAGCCAAACTCCTACTTTACCACACAAAAATTTCAGCGCACTTTAATAAAAGCAATATTTTTGGCAACTCTATAGGGCCAGGCAGTGTCTGTGGATGTTGTGACACTTGCTGGGTCACTGGCAGGGTACCAGTGCAGGTGGTTCTGGTGACTGGAAGCTGCAGAGCATCCTTGTTGCAGAGGAGGATCCAACTATCTACAAGGAGCAGCTGGAAATGACAGCAGAGTCTGAAATAGCAGAGTGTGATAAATTAGTGGAATAAAGCTCTGCAAGGGACTCAGTAAAAAAGTAGCTGTAGGAGTAGCCTGTGAGGAGGATTGGAGTAGGGAGGGGAGCAGGCTCTGCCCAGGTATTCCTGGTGCACAAAGGGGAGTGTTGATGCCTCTCCACAAGACCTGAACTTGATCACCTCTCATTAGGAGAAAGGAATCCTAACTGGGAAGTTAGAGCAAGGGGCTGTGAAGGTGACTGAGGAGAAGGAGAGGAAGCAGAAGAGTTCAGTCTGGCGGAGTGGAGTGCTCCCCTCCTGAGGTGTATCGGGGTTAAGAACCCTGCAGAGGAGGAATTGACCAAGGAGCAGAGTCAAGAGAGGACCAAAGGAAGGAAGATGAATAGATTGAGCCTGAGGCTGGAATTCAAACTATCAGTAAGTGAAAGGAATAACTCAGGCTGTTGCTTGAGACAGTGAAGGACTCTGAGATGTCCCTTCCAGTGCTGACTTCTGCACTTACATTTCATTCCTCTTGCAGGGTTTGCCTTGCATGACCAAGAAAGAACATTTTTTCCCCTTTTCTCTCTCTTTTCCCCACTTCCTTTCAAAATCATTTTGTATATTGCCTGTTCCCAATTGAGGCTTTTATTTGAGAAACAAATGCTTCTGGTTAGCTTCTGTGTGGAATATATCCAGCTTGAAACCATTGCCATGAGCAGAACTCATTGTCAGCAAGGAAAAAACCTAAACCCAAACATTCCCTGTGATGGGGCAGTTTTGTCTGGGGCCAGTGAGAGCTGCTTGCTTCCCAGGAAAACAATATTTGTATATCTGCTTTCCTGTGTGTAGCTGTAGGTACCCAGCCATGGACTTCTACACCCATCCTCTCTGGCCATTCCTGGGGCCATGGCTGTGCCCTGCACGCCCCAGGCACTGTTGCTGGGAGGTGGTGGCAAGCCCAGCTGGCTGCAGGGAGCTGGCCAAGTAATCTGGGTGAGGAAAGGGGGCAGCATGGTTTGGGGAAGTGTGGTTTGCAGTCCTGGGAGGGGAGGAATGTTCCTCTCCTCTGCTAACCTGCCGTGGTGGCAGGGAGGACCCTGCCGGTGCCGTTCCTGCCGGCGCTGGAGTGGTGTGATGAGGGAAGCTGCAGAGCTGGCTGGGGGCCCGAGTGGTTTGGGGAAGGGAGGCTTGTTGGGTTTGTGGTGATGTGGGCTGATGGGGTTTTGTTTGTTTGTTTCTTCAACTGTTTTAGCTCAAGGGAGCCCAGATCAAAGTGGAGTCTCATGGGTAGCTGTGTCCTTCTCATGCAAACCTGTTTTCCTCTTCTTTCCTCCCTTCGGGCATGGGAGGAGCTGGCTCCAGTTTCCCTTTCAGTCCTCCCTCGGCATAGCCAGGCAGTGCCTGCAGCCACTGCTTTTGCTGACAGCATCTCGTGCCAGAGGAGGGGGAAGAGCTGAAGAAGTCCTTATTTAATCTGCCAGATGTTGTTTGCTGCTCTGACTCAGACTGAACAAAGCCAGGTGCTCCAGGGGAGGAGACCAGCACAGATCTGTCCCCTTGGAGCACCTCAGGCTCAGCTCCATGATGGCCCTGGAGAGAGGAAGCTGCCGCAGCCATGGCCAGGTGCGGAGCAGCGACCTCCATGGCCAGGAGATGATCCTGTGTGCAGGGCTGGAGTGTCTGAGGTGGGACAAGCACTAAGGGAAGGCTGAGGAGAATCTCCTCCAGGTTGTGAATTGCAAATCTGCCAAGAGCTCAGTGCTGGACAGCTTCTTTCTGCTGCTTTTCTGCTCCCTCCTCCCTTTATTTTAACTCCAGAAGAACATCTCGAGGGGGTTGATTTGTTTGTGTTCTTGGGTTTATTTTTGCAAACTGTGGCCATGTTTTAGACAAACATAGTGAAACAGTTTAGAAAAGAAGAAAGGGAATGGAAATAACCTCATAGAAAGTGGCAGAAAGCCCCTCACCATCAGCAGCTGTGCTCAGGACAAGGCAGAGCTTCATCTGAGAACCTCAGTTTGGAGGCAGCCCTGCAGGCTGCCTGCTGCTGGTGTGGTGGTGATGGTCTGGGTCTTGGGCTGGGGTTTGGTTTGGGTTTGATTTCTGCCAAGGTTGTTCTGGTTATGATTTCATCACTGTTTCAAAGCTGCCAAACTTTTCTGTGAGCAGTTGGTCTGGAGAACAGGGCTGGGGAGGAGCAGCTGAGGGAGCTGGGGGTGTTCAGCCTGGGGAAGAGGAGGCTGAGGGAGACCTCATTGCTCTCTACAGCTCCCTGAAGGGAGGTTGGAGTGAGGTGGGGGTTGGTCTCCCAAGTAACTAGAAATAGGACAAGAGGAAATGGCCTGAAATTGGGCCAGGGGAGGGTTAGGTTGGAGATAAGGAAAAATTCTTTGCTGTAAGCGTGGTCAGGGATTGGCACAGGCTGCCCAGGAGGTGGTGGAGTCCCCATCCCTGGAGGTGTTCAAGAAACCTGTGGCCATGGCCCTTGGGGCAGGATTTGGTGGTCATGGTGGTGTTGGGTTGCTAGTTGGACTGGAAGACCTTAGAGGCCTTTTCCAAGCTTTCCAATTCTTTACAAAGGAGTCACAGCCAAAAACCTAAATCCCACCCAACCCCTGCTACCTCACTTTTGGTAGGGATTTTCCTGCACCAGGTGCTTGGAAGGGTTGGGCTGTGCAGGTTGCTCTGTCTTGCTTTGATTTCAAGGCATGAGCAACTTGTGGTAGCAGTGCTGGTGGTGGAAAGCTTTGCTTGTTAGGAGATGTTTGAGCCCTTGAAAGGAGGGAGGCTCCTTTCCTGACCTGCTTAGGGAAGCAGCTCTCTGTTGTGGTGGTTGTTGTTTGGGAGCATTAATGAACTCAACCTCCCCTGTCAGAGGGATCCTCAGCAAGGTGTTTATGTTTTGTTTCTTTTTAATAGAGAGGCAAAATTGTTTCTTTCCTTCTTTTATTAAACAATAGTGGAGGTTCAGGCTGTTCTGGTGAGTCTTTAATTGGCACAAAAGGGCAGTTTAGCTTCATCTTGAGGAAGAGTTGTCAAGCAAGCTGGAATTGTTTGGCACTCAGAAGCACGTGGAGCTCTAGGCTGTGATTTGCATCTCCTCTTTGGCCATTACATATTGCAGCAAGTTACTTGATGGGCCTGAGAAGAGCCTCTAATGAGGACAATTCTGCATCTCTGATGCTGTTCCTGCAAGAAACAGAGATCTAAATAGATAGCTAATTCCTGGGCTGGAGGTGGCAGGTTTAACACCCTGTGTGCTGCCTGCACTCAGGGCTGGGTGAAGTGAGGGCGGCAGGGAGGTGCTCCATGGAGCAGGGACGAATGGAGCCAGGCTCTGAGGTGTTCCATGCTCAGTGCAGCCCAGGCTTGTGCTGTGTCCTTCCCTTTCCCCCTCCCCAGCATCTCTGAGGATTAGAAACCACCAGATCTTGTTTTGATCAGTGTGTGGATGTTCTGGAGCATCTTGAATTGAATCAAAGCAGCAAGAAATTGATTTTTGTAAAGAAGCTTCTTAAATGGAAGAATTCCATTATGCAATTTAGTTGTTGGGGTTTTTTCCAAAGCCATGCAGTAATTTGCAGTAATTCCTTTAAATTCTGCTCTCCCTCTCGTGTCACAGCCTGCTTTGGGCTCTTCCTGGTGTGTGTTTCATTGAAATTGTTTGCTGCTGTCTGAGTGCCTTCTGAGGTTCTTGCTGTGGGCTGGAGAGCTGATAGCTGCCCGTGCTGCAGACACTGGGCAGGGTTGGTGGGGGCTTAGCAGGGGTCAGTGTGGTCTTTGCACGGCACAGATGCCTGCAGGCAGCCCTTGATGCGCAGCTGCTGCTGGTGAGCTAGCTCCCAGACAAAGCTGCTCAGAAGCAGGTCCTCTTCTCATGTGTGGTCTGCTTTGGTGGTTGGCCTTGATGATCTTAGGGTGTTTTCCAGGCTTGATGGTTCTGTGACCTCTGCTTTTGGTTTCACTGAAGTGCACAGACAGCAACCTTTGAACAGCAGAGGAGCTGCAGTGACACTTCCAGAGCAGTGTCTGAGGCCACTTATTGATTCAGGGGGAACCCACCGAGAGCTCAACCTCTGTGGCTTTGTAGTACAGATGGAAAACTTCCTGGCAGAGTGCTGAAGGCTTTGACCTCTGCCCTCTCCTCCTCCCTGCTCATGGTGTGAGTGGTTGTCTCCAGACATGGCTGCCCCCATGCAGGGTGGATGCTCTGTGCTCTGGGTTGTGGAGAAGGCTTGGCAGGGGAGCAGCACCTCAGTCCTGACCACCACTTCTGCTCCTGCTGCAGGAAACACTCCCTGAAGCCAGCAGCAGCAAAGAGCCTCTTGAGAGGAGGCAGGTGGCTTAATACCAGTGCTTGAGAACTCTGGTGGAAAAACCTGAAGAGCAGTGGTTGTGGGAAAGCTGTTGGTGGTTGTGTGGTGGGGAGGGGGCTCGGTGGGCTCCAGCCTCCTCTGGGGGAGAGACCCTCAGTGGGAGGAGTGGCTGGGTGCTGAGCAGCAGCTGGGGCTGTCCTTCCTGCCCGAGTTGCTTAGGAATAATTCAGCTAAGATTCATTTTCTGCTCTTAGGAAGGAGCTGCTCCTGAGCAGCCATGGACCTTGCTGGGCAGGGGTCGATGCTGGGGGGCTCGGGAGGGCTGACAGAGCCGGGAAGTGTTTCGGTGCCAATCTCCCAGCCGGAAAACGCCAGGGCGAGCTGCCAGCGTTGCGGGAGCGTGGGGCAATGTGATTAACATTCAGAAGTGCCCAGAAGTGTCTGTGGAGAATCCTCTGGTCCCATTCCACCACCACATTCCTTGGGCTGTGTTTTTGCTGCCGGCAGCAGGGTGGCTCTGACAGCCTGAGCCCCGGTTCCGATGCCAGGCAGATGCCCGCCCTGCAGTCCGGGGGAGCTTTGTTTGGCTGCAGACAGCTTTTAGGTCTTGGATTTCATTTTGCTGTTGTTGTTATTGTTGTTTTCCAAATTCCTTTCCAATCCATCTGCTCTCCTGACATCCTTTTTATGTTGCTCAGAAGGCAGGGAAGCGGCAGTGCTGCGAGCCGGTCAGGTCAAACTCCTCACTTTTATCTCTGCTCTCTTGTAGGTGATGGCTGCTCGGGGAATAAGATGCTAAGAGCAGGGTTTAACAGGCTTTTGTTTGCTATTGTCCAGCTGTGCTGGAGACAGCAACAGAGATGGGGAACAATAAACAGTGAGAGGAAGTGGAGATTTGAAACAGAACTGCTTTTTTCCTTCCCATTGAGGTGTTCCTGGAATCTGACACATTTTGCTTTTTCATCCCAGTTCTTGGTAACAAGAAGCAGGCAAAAGGTGCTGCCAGTGCAGCTCACAGCAGCTGGGGCTTGGGCTGCTGCTGAATTGGGGAGGCATTTTTATTTCCTTCTCTGTGTGGCTGGTTGTGGGCAGTGGCTGGTTGTGGGCAGTGGCTGGTTGTGGGCAGTGGCTGGTTGTGGGCAGTGGCTGGTGCAGAGGTGCTGAAAGACAAATAGGAGGAGAGGAAATGACCTCAAGTTGCTCCGGGGGAGGTTTAGGTTGCATATTAGGAGACAATTTCCTTCCTGCCAGAGTGGTCAGGGATTGGAACAAGCTGCCCAGGGAGGTGGTGGAGTCCTCAGCCCTAGAGGGATTCAAGAACCGTGTGGCCATGGTGCTTGGGGACAGGGTTTAGTGGCCATGGTGGTGCTGGGTTAGGAGCTGGACTTGATCTTTTGAGGTCCCTTCCAACCCCTAATATTTTGTGGTTCTGTGATCTTGGAGATCTTTTTCAACCAAAAATGGTCCTTGGAGGTCTTTTCCAGCCTTTGCTATCCTCTGATCCTGTGAAGTTTCTGAATCTCCCTGGGAAAATCCCCACCCCCTTCAGGAGCCCTGGGCTTTGGCTTTAATAGCTGCACTGTTCTTCCTTTTTAAACCCCGAGAGCAGCTCCCCGGTAGGAATAGGAAGTGGAAAACAAAGCAATCAAAGGGAAGCTGTCCTCCTCTCAGGGCATGTTTGGGTAGCAGCATCTCGGGGGGATGCTGAATGCAGCTCTTTAAGCTGATGTGTAAAAGGCTGGGAAGCTGCAGCCCGCAGCACCTCTCAGACTCGTCTGTGGTTGGGAAGTGCACGGAGGGGAGAGCTGCCTTCTGCCGAGCAGCAGGCAGAAAGCAGCTCACCTCTTCCACCCAAGTAAATAGGTCTGAAAATAAACCTCTCCTCTTACTGTCTATATAAATATCTGTTAAAGTGAGTATGAGTGACAAGATATGTTTGAGTCACTGGAAGAGCAGCTCTGATAGTGTTGCAGAAGCCTTTGCAGATCTCCTTTATCCCCCGACTGTCATTGCAGCCCTGCGTACCCTGCTGCCTGCCCTGCCCTTCACCAGCTCCAGGTTTTGAAATGACAGTTTGTAGATGGAAGACAGAGATACTTCTGAATGCTGCTCAGAGCTTCCTGACTGGGCCTGAGGAGCTGGGAAGGGGAGAACATCTCCCAGCAAGGGAGGGGAAGGGGTGCATGGTCTCTTCTCCAGAGTATCAAGGGAAAGGATGAGAGGAAATGACCTCACGTTGCACCGGGGCAGGGTTAGGCTGGAGATGAGGAAAAGTTTCTCTGCTGCCAGAGTGGTCAGGGAGTGGCACAGACTGCCCAGGGGGTGGTGGAGTCCCCATCCCTGGAAGTGTTCAGGAAGCCTGTGGCCATGGCACGTGGGGACAGGGTTTGGTAGCTGTGGTGCCGCTTGGACTGGGAGATCTTTCAGAGTCCCTTCCAACCCCCAAGGCTTTGTGATTCTGTGATCTCAGAGATCTTTCCCACTGAAACCATTCTCTGATTCTCCATCTCCCTCTTCCTGGGGACTGAGGGGCCCAGCCTGTGGTGCACACAGGGACAGGCAAATCAGGCTGCACATCCCTCAGCCCCGCAGCCAGCAGCCTGCCTCTGCTTATTAGATTTTCAAATGTTATTTAGCTTGATTGCAGCCTTCTTACAAAAGGAGTTAAGACACGGGTCTAGAAGATAATAGAAGGATAAATTGCAAGCCAGGTTCTTCTGAAATCAGTAAATGACTCATTTAGCAGTGGTGTGTGTGCTAATTTCATGTTGCTATGGTATCTGCAGAGGGAGGAGGGAGGTCAGGCTGCGCACCCGGGGCTGGCACTGCGCAGGGCAGGCACGCCGCCTGCCACCGCGATGGCTCCTCTCGTCACCTGCCCTTGTCCAGGGAGACCCAAGGCAGGCAGCTGGAAGAGGTGGTTCACACTAGCTAATGTTTCGTGGAGTTAGACCAAAAATCACCCGTTTCAGCCTCAAAATCTGTTTATGTTTGCGTTGCCTTGGTGGCCTCTCCCCCTGGGCTGTCTCCGGAGACAGACAAACCACAGCAGGCTGAAGGCTGACTTCTGCCGCTGATTTCGTGCTTGGTGTTGCTGCCCTCTGCTACTGCTGGTGGCCAGCAAAAGCCTCTTGTGGAAAATGGATCTTCTTGCTGCTAGAGCAGGTCCAGAGCAGGCCACAAAGGTGATCTGAGGGCTGCAGCACCTCTGCTATGAAGCCAGGCTAAGAGTCTTGGGGCTGTGCAGCGTGGAGAAGAGAAGGCTCCTGGGAGACCTTAGAGCTGCCTTCCAGTGTTTGAAAGGGGCTGCAGGAGAGCTGGAGAGGGACATTGTACAAGGGCATGGAGTGACAGCACGAGGGTGATGTCTTCAAACTGCAAGAAGCTGGATTGAGATGAAACATTAGGAAAAAATCTTCCCCATGAGGGTGGTGAAGCACTGGGACAGGCTGTCCAGAGAAGCTGTGGAGGCTTGGAAGACTGGAAGTACTCAAAGCCGGGTTGGATGGGGCCTTGAGCAACCTGGGCTAGTGGAAGGTGTCCCTGACCATGGCAGGGCCAGTAGAACTGGATGGCCTTTAAGGTCTCTTCCAACCAGGGGTTGGTATAAAACTGGCCTGGGAGGTTTGTGAGGGCAAACTCAAAGCCTTGCCAAGGTGACTGAGGCTCTGGTCCATTGCAGAGCCAAGGGGCTGGGGAGGGTTGGGTTCTGGGTATAGCAGGCAGGCAAGAGGAGCTTTGCAATGTAGATCTTAAATACCTAGTGTTCCCTAGAGACCTGGGAGGTGGGGCAGAGCAAATCCACCTGGGTCCTAAAATCCAGGGACATTAGGATGGAGAGGACTCCAGACTGGCGTCTTCCCTTTGCCTGCTGCCTCCTCACACTGTTCACCTTCCCAAACATCTCCAGGCACGCTGAAGCAAATCTGGGAGACTGGTCCAGATGACCAGAAGCCTGTAAAGCTCCATTACCCTGAGGGAAGCAGCAACTGTTCCATGACAGTGGTGTCTCTTCTGCTGTGCTCAGTTAATTGAGCCCACTGCGAACACTGAGCTCGTTCCCTGCTTCCCCCGAGACACCAGAGGCAGAGGATCTCCCTGTGGATGTGGGGAAGGATTTGTAGGCTTTTGCACTGAGCAGTCTTGAGTCTTCCTGCTGGCACACGTGCTGGCTGCTGCTGCTCTTCAGGTAAGAAGATAATGATCACATCATTAGGACGCTCCTGAAGCTGGCATTACTTGTTAGGTCAACACATCGATCTTGACATTACGCTGCAAGATGATTTTTTCCCAGCTAATGCCTGTCCATCCTGCCTCTTGCTCCAGGAGCAGGCAAGGAGAGGGGGAGAGGAGGGCCAGTGCAAAACCAGCAGCAGCAGCTTGACACAGGTCTTCTCCCCAGAATCACACCACTTGGCTCCTTAGAAGATTTGTTCTGCTGCGGAGGCTGCTGCCCTGCTGCTGCTGCTTGGATTGCTGGCAGGTTTCCTGGAAGTGGCAGAGGTCCCAGGGCAGGGGCTGCATCATTTGGTCAGGCTATAAAAAGACTCCTTCACCCTGCTGGGGTTGGGTGCATGCTGCTGTCCCGGGGGCAGATGCGGCCCCGGGGCTGAGGGAAGCTGCACTGAGCTGCCCTGGGGTTTGGTCCTGCTGGAGACCCCACACTGCTGCCAGGGCATGACCCCCCTGGTGGCCCTGGGGCTCAGAGCCTCTGTGGTGTCACAGCATGGGCTGGGTGGTGTATTTGGAGTGCTGCTGCTCCACCCACTGCAGCTCATGCCTGAGGAGGAGGCAGTGTCTTGGCTGTCCAAAGCCCTCTGGTCCTGCTGGACTTGGGGCATCCTGTGTGCAGGCGGTGCCTGGCATCACCTTGGGCCTCAAGAGAGAAGGGTACCACTACTGAACAGGGTCTGTTCTTCCTCATCTCCAGTCTCAATCTCTCCTCTTCCAGTTCAAAGCCATTGTCCCTCATCCTGTCACTCCCAGCCCTTGTCCAGAGTCCCTCCCCAGCTCTGCTGCACTCCCCTCAGGTACTGGAAGGCTGCTGTAAGGTCTCCCTGGAGCTGTCTCTTCCCCAGGCTGAACAGCCTCAGCTCTCTCAGCCTGTCCCCACAGGGAGGTGCTCCAGACCCTGATAATCTTGGTGGCCTCCTTTGGACCTGCTCCAGCAGTTTGATGTCCATCTTGTGCTGGGGACACTGGAGCTGGAGGCAGTGCTGCAGGTGGGGGCTCAGCAGAGCAGAGGGGGCAGAGCTTCTGCTGGCCTGGTTCCATTTTCTGGACCGAAGAGAGTCCAGGCAGTGACAGTCCTCTCACTGGGCTCTGCTGCCAGCCTGCTCCTTCCAGGCATTATGTAAACCCAGCAGTAATTTTCCTTTTATCTGTGTGTTTGGTATCCCTGAAGCTTTGTTTGCTCTTCTAATCTGGGCTCACCAACTGCACTTTTAAGGACTCACAGATCCAAAGTGGTCGTTTTCAAGTCCCTGCCTTGCAGAGCAGCAGTGCTGAGCTCCTTCAGTATCCCTCTGGAGATGCCTTTCATTAAGAGTGGTCCATATGGTGTGTCAGGGAGAAGGGGAAGGCAGAGCAGAACCTGTGTCTGCCAAAGGAAAACTGTTGTGATCTAGTGCTCAGCTTTGGGGAGGGAAAAATAAACATTGTTAGCTGGGAGCTGCCAAATTTCACAATTTCTCAAGACTCTCAGGCTGCTCAGAGGGGGAGGGGGATTTTTTAGGTTATTTTTTCCTCCAGTCTGAATGCTGAAGTTTCTGCAGCCCTGAGACTTGCACAGACTGTTGCTCATTTTTGGTTCTCCAATGTGTTAGGGAAAACAGCCTCAGAATCTGGGAGCAGCAAGTTCTGGTGTCAGCAGGTTAATAGAATCCTCAGCTGGGTTTGATTGTAAAATCTGGAGGCTTTTGGAGAGCATCTCCTGGTTTGGAGATGGTGGCAACTCCGAGTCTGTGTGGGACAGGAGGGTGACCTCTCAGGGTTTGGGGTGGAGCTTTTCCTTTTGGCCATTGCCAAGGTGAACCCATCGGGCTGGGGCTGCCTCCTGGGAATGGTTTCTTCTCGGCCACGGTGCTCAGGCCCTGGCACAGGCTGCCCAGGGAGGTGGTGGAGTCCCCCTGCTGCAGGTGCTCAAAAAAACATTAGAGGAGGCACTTCAGGACGTGGTTTAGTGGCTGTGGTGGTGTTGGGTTGGTGGTTGGACTGGATGATCTCAGAGGTCTCTCCCAGCCCTGCTGCTTCTGTGGTTTGTGTCTTGCTCTCCCACTCCCTGAGCCTCTCTGCTTTTGCCTTCTGATTTCCCAGCAGCAGCCCTTAATGAGCTGTGTGGTGCTGTGGCAAGGACACGTGGGGACCTCCGTGTGCTCTGGTGTCCCCTGAGGGTCTTGTGGAAGCACAGGAGGAGAGTCGGTGCTTTTCTGTGTTTTGAACAAACAAACCCAAGTTGCTGCATCTCCGCAGCCCGTGCTGTCTGTTTGTGCTCTGGACGCTGCTGTTGTCCTCAAAGAGCCTTAGTCCCACCTCTGTACTTCCCATTGGCCTCCAGTGCTCATTTATTTTTGGGAGGGACAAACTGAAGTGCCAGAGCTGGAGAACTGAAGCTGTTTGCCCCCCAGCCCTCCCTGATGCAGTGCTGCTCAGTGGTGGATGCTGTGTCTTCAGGAGTCAGCCTCGCGTTGCCCTGTGGTTCCTTTTCATCTCGTTTGAGCAGCTCCTCTTTGTTTGTACTTTAACATATCCAGGGAAGCTTTCCAGGTTAGTCTCAGGTTAATTCCCCCCCAAACAGAGCCTCCTGCCACCACAACATGCAGCACTTCAGAGCTCTCGGCCTTACTCCAGGAAAGGTTTGGAAGATGTCACCTAATTGGAGCCTGGGGAGCTGAAGGAGCTGGGTTTGAATTTCTGACACTCCAGACAGATGTGGTTTTGATCCTTATGGTCTCCCTGGGGGCCTGATCTGCAGATCTAGAAAGGCTGCAAACCCTGTGTCAAGCAAGAGGAGAGGTCAGTGACAAAGGGGTGGTGGGAAGGTGCCTGCAGCAAGGAGGGGGAAGGGAGAAAACCTCACTTGTGCTTTACCAGGGAAAGGTCTTGGAGAGCTGCTGCCAAAAGAGATGATCAAAGTCATTCAGTGGTTTGAAAACTCTGACCCTCCTGGTTTAGTTTGAGCTTTGGAGTGATGAAACAAGCCTGGCTCTTTAAACTGCTTGTTCAGGACCAGGGAGCAGCAGCACCAAGGCTGGAAAGATGAAGCTGTTCACAGCAGCTCCAGACCTCAGTCCCTGGAATCATCTGGAAAGACAGAGTCAGGCCAAGGCTAATTAATAGCTGGAAGAGTCTTCCTTGGGGCTTGGTGGTGCAGAGCTGGGAGAAGCTGAAGGGGCTGCATGCTGAGGGACAGCAGCTTGGGTCACTTATGTGAAGTGGAAAGTCTGTCTGATGACCTTGCAGTGACATTCATGGCAGTGAAGTGTTGGAGGTCACTAATGAGTAAATGGTGTAAAACACTCACTCCATTCCCTGTGTTCTCCTGCAGTTCAGTCCAAGGGTGGAGGCTGATGGTGAGCCCCCAGGAAGGAAAACCATCATGAGATGTTTCCTTGAGTTTTGGCAGTGTCTTGGCTAAGCATTAGAGAAGTTCCTCCACAGAGTCTCTTGAGCTCACGCTAAACAGGGCTGGAGAAAGGGAAGGATGAGGGGACGTGGTGCAGAATGTTCTGGAAAAGGCCAAGCAAATGGTTGCCTGTGGGAGGAGGAGGAAGTGCTGAGTCCTGCATGAGGTCTGTCCATCAGGGCAGTTTGTCTAGCTGGGCTCTGGAGGTCTCCTCCAACCCCTACCAGTCTGTGACTTCTGGCCCTGGTTGTCCCCTGCCCTGGGACAAGTCCCTGCTCATGCATTCTTCCTCCCTGCTCTCTGTGGTCAGATCCATTAATTTGTTTGCATTCTTGCAGGGTTAGCTTTGAATTCACTGCACTGAAAGACATTTTACAGGAGTAGAGCAGGGAAGATTGCAGGCAGAAATGAGCAGAGCAGGGGAACAAGGAGGGGTGGCAAGGGCCTGTGTCCTACAGCTGAGCAGCAAGGTGAAAATCCAGCCACTTCCAGCCTGCTGTGCATTTAGTCGTGGGATCAGCACTGCAGCCTTGCTCATGGAAGGGGCACAGGTCTCATTTCCTGAGGCACCTCCAGCTGGGTTAGCAAAAGCAGGAGCAAAACATGGCAGAGAAGACTCCTGCCTCAGCCTGGGGGCACAGGTCCTTCTGCTTTTCCTTAAAACCATTTCCCAGCTTGCAGCCAGCACTCGAGAATGCACTGCCAGAGATTTGTGAATCCTTTCACTGCTTGTTCCTAGGTGGTTTTTCTCTATTTTTCTTTTCCCTCCCCCCCTCCCCCCCCCTCCTATTTTAAGCCTTGGCTGCAGCCTGGATGCTCTGCTCACCACAGCCCTTTATCATGGAAGATTTTCAGCAGACACTCCAGAATTCACTCTGCCCCATTCCCATAATACTGATGATCCCTCTCTGAGTGCTGTTTTAGAGAGCATTCATTTCTGTTGCAGTCACAGCCACAGCACTCGGCACCACCCGATGAGTTTTCCCTCCATGCCCAAGGCTGGGGCTTGGGGCAGAGTGGCTGGGAAGTTGCCCATCAGAAGAGGACCTGGGGGTGCTGGCTGGCAGCTGGCTGAAGATGAGCCAGCAGTGTGCTCAGGTAGCCAAGAAGGTCAACAGCATCCTGGCCTGGATCAGCAGGAGGCAGGGCAGTCATTGTGCTCCTGTATTTCAGCACTGGTGAAGCTGCAACTCAGATTGTGGGTTCAGGACATGGGGGGGGGCTGGAGCAGGTCCAGAGAAGGGCAACCAAGCTGGGGAAGGGTCTGGAGAACAGAGCTGGGGAGGAGCAGCTGGGGGTGTTCAGCCTGGAGAAGAAGAGGCTGAGGGAGACCTCATTGCTCCTCTGCAGCTCTCTGAGAGGGAGGTTGGAGCCAGGTGGGGGTTGGTCTCTTCTCCCTAGTCTCAGGTGATAGAAGGAGAGGAGATGGCCTGGGATTGTGCCAGGGGAGGCTTAGGTTGGAGGTGAGGAAAAATTTCTTTGCTGTAAGAGCAGTCAGGGACTGGCAGAGGCTGCCCAGGGAGGGGGTGGAGTCCCCATCCCTGCAGGTGTTCAAGAAACTTGTGGCTATGGCACCTGGGGACAGGGTTTGGTGGCCATGGTGGGGCTGGACTGGATGACCCTGGAGGCCTTTTCCCACCCAAACAATTCTGTGGTGCTGTGATTTGGGTTCTCTTGCCCACCACCAGTTTTGGCTCTGGATGGAATCCCTGTTGTGTGGTGCAACCATCAAGGGACATCCACGGTGAGGAGCTGGTGCTTGGCTTGAGGAAGTCACTTGTGCTGTCTCCTGGTTTCCCTATGCAGAAGCACAATTCCATGCAGTTATTTATCCTCATCCTTATTAGAGCTTGGATTAACATGACAGAAAGATTTGTCTGGGGAGCCCTTTGCTGTGGCTTGGGGAGCATTTTGGTGTGACAGTAATAGGCTCCAGTTAATATCCTTGAGTGATACCAGAACCTGCATGGGGAGGCAGAGCAGAGGGAGCTGCTTGGGGGCTGAGTTACGGAGGTGGAGCGCTCGCCGTGAGCGCTCTGCTGAGATGCAGCCGAGTTGTTGTGTCTTGGGTTGTTGCAGCCTAGTGAAGGGAGTCAGGGAAGCAAACTGAGAGATAAATACATCCACATCTGGAAGGACAACCTGGCAGCCATGTGGGATTGCTGTGTGGGTCTGTCAGCTTCTCCTCACCACCAGAATCCTCTCTGTGCCTGTTCTGGCCGTGGGTTCGATGTGCCCAGCCTGGCTGCCAGGCTTCAGGAGTCTCTTGGAATGTTTCTAGCAGACCTGAGCCACTTGGGTGGCTTTGGAGCAAGAAAGAAGAAGTATTTGGAACCAAGAGGATTCCAACAGAACATTCAGAGGCAGCAGTTAGGCTCTGTGGAGGAATAGATTGATAGAATTATTTCCTGTGTGACCTGCTCTAGGTGACCCTGCTTGGACTCGATGATCTTCTGAGGTCCCCTCCAACCCTTAGCATCCTGTGGTTCTGTGATCAAGGTTGGAGAAGGTCTCCAAGATCATCAAGTCCAACCATCAACCCACACCACCATGCCCACTAAACCCTCTCCCACAGGGTTTTTAAACACCTTTGGAACAGGCTCCCAGGGAGGCTGTGGCTGCTCTTTCCCTGGAGGTGTTCAAGGCCAGGCTGGACAGAGCCATGACCAACCTGGGCTCGTGGGAGGTGTCTCTGCCTGTGGCAGGGGGCTTGGGACTGGATGATCTCTAAGGTCCCTTCCAACCCAACCCATTCTGTGATTTTATGTCCCCTGGGGGAGCAGCCCAGGGCAGTGCATCCTTCTTGTGATGATTCTAGGATCATGGAGTCATTTTGGTTGGAAGAGACCTTTCAGATCATCAAGATGTAAAAGCTCTGTTTGATTTGGGGTTGAAGGACAAGGGAGGAGAGTTCTGCATAGAAGAAAGAGCCCTGGAAAAATATTCTTTAATCTGCAAGTCAGGCTGTGAGAAGAACAATAAAAGGGAAGAGGATGGAGCAGGAAATAAAATGAAACTTTTTTTCATTACAGTCCAGGGAAACTTAGATGAGTTTTTCTTTGCTAATAAACTGCACTGCTTCAGTTTGCAGCTGAGCCTTCTGCTGAGGCTGGCTGTGGCAAGTGTCCATGCTGCCCTGGGTTTTTTTAAGGTCTGGGCAATAAAAAAGCCTTCATGCATCAGGAAGCAGAGTAATGCAATCCTTGTCTTATCTTCACACTTACTCAGCAGGTATTGCCAGAAAGGCAGCAGGAAGCTCTTTAAACTCGATCCTGTTGCTTGGCTCAGGATGTCTCCTCATCAGATCTGCTTACCTGTGCCTGGCCTGGGGGCTGCAAAGGCAGCTGTGAAAAATCCTCCTGGTTCTTTATCTTGCTCAGGAAGAAATGTCTGAGGGGCTTCACAGAATGGTTTGGATTGGAAGGGACCTTAGAGATCACCCAGTTCCAACCCCCTGCCACGGGCAGGGACACCTCCCAGCAGCCCAGGGTGCCCAAGGTCTTGCTCAGCCTGGCCTCGAACACCTCCAGGAAGGGGACATCCAGAGCCTCCCTGGGCAGCCTGTCCCAGTGTCTCCCCTCCCCACTGTAAAGGGTCTTATTAGCCTTTAGCTTTTAGACTCAGGGCTTTCAAGCCTAGAGACGACTCTGTGCCCTCCTGGCCAGAGAGCCCCTTCCCATGGCTGCAGCAAAGCAAGCAGAGATGGCAGGGCTTAGAACTGATGCTGGAATTGCATCAAGTGCTGACAGTGTCCCTCCGGCTGCAGCCCCGGGGAGGGCAGAGACTGGAGGTGGAGTTGGAGGTGGAGTGAGGAGAGAGCTGGGGGCACAGGGTGGCTGCCGGTGTGAGCCCAGGTGTGTCCAGCAGGAGCTGCCTCTCCTCCGGGTGGAGCATTGCAGTCTCCTGGTCTCCAGCACCGTCAGCAGCCAGCTCCAGCAGGCAGCACCTCCGGAGCAGTGCTTGGAAAAGCAAACAGCTTGCAGCCCCGCAGAGCTGATCTGCAAGGGAGCAGTGGGAAGGGAGGAAGGAGGATTTCTGCTGACGGCAGCTAATGTTCCGTGACAGTACAACCACCCAGCACCCTGCACCTGGCTGGGGCAGTGCTGAGGGAGCAGTGTTCCCCCACAGCCCCCAGGGCACCGCTGCCAGCAGGGCCAGAGCTGCCCAGCCCTGCCCTCTGCCGCTCGCCGGCTGGGGAAGCCTCACCCCGGCTGGGGAAGCCTCACCCCGAGGGCAGCTCTGGTGGAGCAGAGCAGCTGAGAGGAGCTCTGCTGGGGTCAGCTCATGTGGTTGTGGCAGGACTCTGGCGATGTTTGGTGGGTTGAAGCTGCAGCTGGGGTGCAGTCCCTGCCTGGCTGGGGTGGGTGCCCTGAGGACAGTTCATATAAAGCCACTGTGATGCTCAGCTTGCTGGTGCTGGCCTTGCTGCTTCTCCTTCCTCTTGTTTCTGCCTTCTCTGCTCCTGCCCCTCCGGTGGCACAGCTGCCCCTGGTGCCAGAGGAAGAACTGAGGGAGGTTTCTGAGTTCTGTTGGGTGGTTGGGGTTTGGTTATTTGTCTTTCTGCAAGAACCTTGTCTTGCCAGTCAGTGATGTCAGCTGATGTGTGCTGGAGAGCTGATGGGGGCAAGGGAAGTTCTCAGCCCATCAGCAGGTCAGGGAAAAGCTCCCGGGGGTCTTGATGCAGTCCATAACTTGCATGGCACAGAGCCTTGCTCCCATCGGTAACTCACATCGGTAAGGCCAGAGGAGGATCTCGTGGAGCCCGTGGAGTCATCTTGACTTTGTCCTGCTGTGGGAGGCTGTTTGTTCTGGAGACCATCAGTCACTCTTGCCCCCCCGAGGGAGGGTGGGTGTTGGTGTTGTGCAGGAGCGTTTGGAAGGCCAAGAGCAGCCACTGTGCCTTTTGGCAAGGGTTTGGCTGCTCTTGGCCACGCAGCAAGCCCCGAGATGAAGGTGATTGAGTGCCTGGTTTCATGTCAGCCCCGGTGGAGCAAAATTAGCTGCAATGATATGTGTGTGCTGCATAAAATTGTGGCTTTATTAGCTGTAATTGCTGGAGAAGACTTTTTAAAGACTTGACTGCTGGGGGGTGGAAATTGGCAGGCCTGGAATGTGCTGTTGCACAGTGTGGCACTGATTGCCATCACGGTGCCTGCTCGCTTGGGAGGAGCTCAGCGAGGGACCTCACCCTGTGCCCCCAGCCCCCTGTGGAGCTCTGCACCAACTGTGCCGGATCCATGGAGAGTGTGACTCTCTCACCACGCAGCTGGGAGCTGGGGCTCCCTCAGGAAGCTGCAGGGTTTGTGCTGGAAGCGCAGGAGGTCTCTGGTTTGCTCCTTGGTACGTTGGCCAAGACAGGAACCATCGGGAGTGGAGCCCTTGAGCGTGGTGGAACAGGGACCGGTCCCGCTCTGGCTTGGGAGCCTGTGGTCTGCTGTGGTCATCTGTGCTGGGACACCAGGGGCTGGCTGGGGTGAGGACCCCTGGGAGGTGAGGGTGTCTCGAGAGGGCAAGGAGCTGTGCCAGGATGAGGGGGCTGTGCTTGACAGAAAGAGGGGGAGAGGGTGAAGTGTTTGTTTCTTTGTTTAATTGTGTTGTAATCAGACCCAGAGGCCTGGTGTGGGGGAGCCATTCGTTCCTGTCTGGCACACACTGCCCATTTGTCTTCATTTGTGTGTGGGGAGGTTGTAAATCTGCAGGAGCACGTTGCTGGCGCTTGGGTTTCACAGGCACGTTGAAAATGATGGCACCTGACAGTTCCCCAACAGCTGAGAGGCTTTTCTGCTTCAGAAAGCAAAATATTGGAGGAGTTGTGCAGTGTGTAGAAATGATTTGAGGAATTAGACCAGAATATCCAGCACACTTTTCTTGGAGAGCAGAAGAGTGCTGGGTCCAGCTCTGGGACACCCAACACAGGGACATGGAACTGCTGGAGCAGGTCCAGAGGAGGCCACAAAGATGATCAGAGGGATGGAGACCCTCTCCTGTGAGGACAGGCTGGGAGAGCTGGGGCTGATCAGTCTGGAGAAGAGAAGGCTCCAGGGAGAGCTTAGGGCTGCGTTTCAGGATCTGAAGTGGGCAACAGGAATGGTGGACAGGGGCTGTTCGGAAGGGGCTGTGGGGATAGGCTGAGGGCAGTGGTTTGAAACTGGAGCAGGGCAGAGCTAGGTTGGACATCAGGAGGATGCTCTGCACACTGAGGGTGGGGAGACACTGGAACAGGCTGCCCAGGGAGATGGTTGGGGCCTCATCCTTGGACACATTCAGGGTCGGACATGATGTGTCCCTGGGCAGCCTGCTCTAGCTGGAGGTGTCCCTGCTGCCTGTAGGGGGGGTTGGGCAAGATGACCCCTGAGGATCCCTTGAACCTGATGCAGTCTGTGAAGAGGTGGTAGAGCTGTGGAGTTTTTGAGTTGGGGATCAGAGGGAGTGGAAGCAGGACCCAGCTGTGTGTAGCTGAATGTCATCCTGTCATCTCTTTTCTCCCAGGACTCAGGCTGGATTGCTGCAGTGTTTGATTACAGCTCCTTATTTCGTTTGTCTGCCCTAATACTTCTTTACCTTGAAGGGGTGGAGAACACAGCCCCAGAGCTGCTCAGGAGCCATGCAAACAAACAGCTCCTCCATCCCTGGGGGCTCGGGGGGGAATGCAGGAACATCTCAACATGCTCTGCATGTGTTGGGAAAACTCAGCCTATGGACCAGGAAAGCCTTTCTTGGGCTGGGGGAGGAGGAGGAGGAGGAGGAGGAGGAGGAGGAGGAGGAGGAGGAGGCATAAAGCCTGCTGGGTGTCTGTTCAGTGGCACTGAGCTGAAACTCCTGAGGAGGAAAGGGGCAGGAATGAAGGGAGGAGGCTGCGTGTCCTGCTGCCAGGCTGGAGCAGTGGGCTTCAGCTCAGAGGCTTTCTGAGCACAGTTAGGAGCCATTGGATTGAGGTCACCCTGGTGTGGTGCTGGTGGTTTCCTTGTGGAGCTTTTTTACTCAGAGTGAAGCTGGAAGGAGGAGAGCTGGGAGGTGTGCAGCAGTGGCTGTGGTCACTCCTGTGGCACAGACACCTCCTAAAGGAGTGTTGGCTCCCCAAGCTGTGTGTGTGGACCACGTGCTGGGTTTGCCAGCCCATGCAGGTGCCACGTGGCTGTAGACAAAGGGGAAGCAGCAGAAGCTTTGCAGGAAGCATCCTGGCTTGGGCACCTCAGCCCTCGGCGGCAGCGCTGTGCTCCTGGCTCAGGAGGAGCATCCTCCCGCAGCTTGGGGTGGCCTTGGCAGAGGCTTCTCAGCCTGTTCATTAGGATGTGGGAGGTTGTTGGGCTGGTGGCAGGTTTGATCATCTGCACCTGCTCAGGACTGCTCCGTGGAACAGGGGGAGCTGAAAGGCCTGAGGAGCAAAGGGGGAGGAATGGAGGGAGGAGGCTGGAGCGGAGGGGCTCAGCTCGGAGCCTTCCCAGCACAGCTCAGAGCCACTTTATTTAGGTCACCCTGGTTTTGTTGCTTTCAATGTGTGACTCCATTAAAGTGGAAGAAAATCAAATACATTTATCTCTGTGGAGCCTTTTGTGAACTGCTTGGGCATATTTTAAACAACCCTGGGAACTGTTAGCATTATTAAAGCCTTTGGCTCCTCCAGGTTTTTTTTTTCTTTCCTCCTATTCTCCACTGTTCCTCCTTCCAGGCAGTGAGTAATGAAGTGGTGTTGCCCTTCCCCTTCTCACAGCCCCAAGTGGATTGGGGGAAGAAAAGTTAAATAAACTAAAGGCCATTAGTGAGGCTTTGTGTAAGAAACTGGGTCTGAATGGGATCTGTGTGAGGTGTGCTGGGGCAGAGGAGGAGTCTGTTGGGTGTCAGTGTCTGTCTGGAACTGATACTGCCTGGCAAGTCCTTTTGTCTTCCTTTTAGTATTTGCCTGAAGTGCTGAACCTACTCACTTTGTACCATGCTCTCAGAATTAGTTCAGACCAATCAGCTCCTTTAAGCCTCCAAGTTGAGCCATAACCACCTCTGAGAAGGGAGAGGACTTCTTAGGTTGCCAGCTGCTTTCTGAGCGGGTTGGGTGGGAGGTGGCTCTGCTTGGTGGCCCAGTGTCACACATGCCCTGGGGACATCCAGCCCTTTGCTGGGGGGTTGGTTGTGCCCTCAGGAGGCCACTCCCGCAGTCACAGAATCACTGAATGTTAGGGCTTGGGAGGGACCTCTGGAGAGCATGCAGTCCAGCCCCCTGCTGATGCAGGTACTGCAAGATCAGGTTAGCCAAGACTGCAGTGTCTGGGGGGGTTGGAATCCCTCCAGAGAAGGAGACTCCACAGCCTCTCTGGGCTCCAGCACCCTCACACCAAAGCAGCTTCTGACAAGAGCCTAGCCCCATGCTCATGACCTCCACCCTTTAGCTCTTGCAAGCATTGAGCAGATCCCCTCTCAGCCTGCCCTTTCCAGGCTCACAGCCCCGGGCCTCACCTCTCTCAGGGTTCCTCTGGCTGGTGCTCAGGTGTGGTGGGTGACCAGCTGAGCCTTGCAGGTGCCAACTGCATTTTCCAGTCCTCTTTCTTCTACCCATGGCCAAAAGTTCCTTCTCCTTTGTCAGCCAGGTGCTAGCTGCACAGCTTGAGCTGAGACCTGGAGGACTTGGAGCTGAAGCATCTGTAAGCTACTGGGGGAGCAGGAGAGCCTCAGCTGGAGGAGAGGGTTAATGCTGGCCAGCCACAGCTCCTGAGCCTGCTTGAGTTTCAGCTGTGGGCTGCTGGTTTGTTGTTTTTGTTGTGGTGGTTGGTTTTTTCCCTTCCCCTGAAACAGGGATCAATTTGCTTACTCCAGGGTTTACTGCCAGTTACCTTGACTGTGTCCCTTCTTTCTCCTTGATGAAAACTTGAACAAGCTGCTTGTGTTTGCTTCAGAGCGAAGCGTGAGAAAGGGGCTGTGTGCGCGAGCCTGCGTGCTCCGCTCATTCTGTTCAGCCCTTTGTATATTCAGATTCTTCTACCCTCAGTTCTTGCTGTTCTGCCAGATTTCCATGCCATTGATGGGGCTCCTGAATTCATCAGTTTCTTTCTCCCCCCAGCCTCCCTCCCATACCCTCACCACCTTTTTGCAACTGGTGAAAAGTTTTTTCTGGGAGCGTGCTGCCCTCCCCGGATTGATTTTCCCCTCCTGCTTGTCTCCCCAGCTCTCAGATGTTTTATTTTGCAGAGCCCTAATAGAATTTTCCTTTTGCCACAGCACTTTATCTATTCAGGAGGCTTCAAGAAGTCTCATTGTGTCACTGGACTATGGAGGAAAGAGCCTATTCTTCTCTTACAATGGCTGCCCAAAAAAATAACCCAGGGTGGGGTAAACTCAGAAAGGGCAGAGACAGAGATAAAATGTTCTGACCTTAGGAAACAGCAAAGATAACCAATTAGAGGCTGCTGAAAGGGCACCAGCTGCCCTGAAGAACACCCCACTGGTTATTTTTTCTCAGAGGCATGCTTGGGCTGTGGCTGAACCTCGCTGCTGAGCTGCTTCCGCCCTCCCAGGTCTTCAGGTTTGAACTGGTGGGGCTGACCCTTTCCTGGGGAGCTGAGTGCCTGGTTCTGAGCCCACTGCTTGGAGGGATGAGCCACAGAATCCTTTCACTTGGAAAAGAACTTTAAGATCCTGGAGTCAAACCAGCACCCCAACACCACCATGGCCACTAAACCATAGCCCCGAGTGACATGGCCACACGTTTCTTGAACACCGTCAGGGGTGGGGACTCCACCACCTCCCTGGGCAGCCTGTGCCAGTCCCTGGCTGCTCTGGCAGTTAAAAACAGTTTTCCTGATATCCAACCTAAACCTCCCCTGGTGCAATTCCAGGCCATGAGGTGCCCACCTCCAGGATATCTGCACCCAAGAGAAGGTTTTGTACCCACAGCTCAACATTTAGCCTGCTGGGATGCTCCAGGCTGAGCTGTGGCCATGCAAAAGCAGGGTTAGAGTCGTGCTGTGCCTCATCTTGCATCCCTTCTCCCCCTAACAGCAACATGAGCAGCCTGTTTGACATCCCCAGTGATGTCCTTGCAGCAGGAGATGTCCTCTTCAAATGGCAGCTCCAGCCAGGACAGCCTGTGCACAGTGGCAGCCTCTGGGTCCAGGGGCAGCAGAGCAGCCTGGGCTGGTGGGGTTGGTGCTGTGGTGCATCCAGAGCCTCCCCGGGCTCTGCTGTGGGCTTTGAGACAGAAAGGTCACACTGGAAGAGCTGCATATTAAAACTCCTGGAACTGCAGTTGATGGGGGTCAGAAGGGTGCTCAGCAGGCTCCCAGAGACCAAAGCAGCAGCCCCAGTGATGCTCTGGGAAACAGCATTAGGTGCAAGATGCAATTTTTGGTCCCAGTGAGGCCGAGACCTGTGAGAATGAAAAATAGAGATTGCTGTGCAAACATGACCCCAGAGCAGAGATAAGTGGTGGAGGGGGTGAAGGGAAGCTCTGTCCTTATCTGCCTGCTGATATTGCTCATACTTGTGAGTTTTCCTTCTTGGAGTGAAGGAAGACAGCAGGACAAATGGCTCTGTGCTCCGTGTGGTTGGGATTTTTCAGTGCCTCAGCATCCTGAGGTCTCTCTCTCGATGGGTGTGGAGGAGCCGTGCTGCTCTCCTCCAGCCCAGGCCGTCTCTGAGGCGTTTTGCAAAGCACTTGGACTGGAAAAGTTAAGAACAAGATAAGCAGAGGCAGGTTTTTAGATGAGTTTGGGCATGGTGTAAGGTTTTCTGCACTGCTTCTTCAGCTGTGCAGCTGTGTTGGCAGAAAGGAGAAGAGGTCAGCACGGAGCAGGCAGAGGGGGTTGAGGGGAATGGTAGAAGCCCTTTGGTGGCCCCATGTGAGGTGAAGGGAGCTTGGAACTGCAGTGTAAATCACTTGGGCTGAAAGAAAGGAGTCAGAGGAATCCAGAAGATAAGAACATGGAAGTGTCATAAAAATTAATGGGGGGGGGGAGGGAAATCCTAAAACCCCCAAAGAAACCCCAGCCCCACAACCAGGGAGTCCTGCTTTTGGGTCGGTCTCTTCTCACAGGCAACAAGTGACAGGAGAAGAGGAAACAGCCCCAGGTTGTGCCAGGGAAGGTTCAGGTTGGATGTTAGGAACAGTTTCTTCCCAGCAGGGGCTCTCAGGCACTGGCCCAGGCTGCCCAGGGAAGTGGTGGAGTCCCCAGCCCCGGAGGAGTTTAAAAGCTGTGTGGCTGTGGTGCTGAGGGCTGTAGCTCAGTGGCAGTGCTGGGACGGTGAGCTCTGGGTGAGTGCTTGCAATTGATGATCTCAAAGGTCTCTTCCAACCCCAACACTTCTGTGGATCTTCTCCCTTCCCTCAGCATCTCCAGCAGTTTGTTGGTGGAACAGTTCTCATCCTGATGGGGAATAGCAAGTCTCTAATTTCTGCTCAGAGCTTGCCCAGAACCTTTCCTGCAGCACCCAGCACCACCCCCCCCCAGCTCCTCCAGCCTCTGAGCCACAGCTTAAAATGGTGATGCTGGAAAGTAAAGCCCAGCACCACATCCTCCTGAAATAAGTGTAAAACGTGAGGTGTGGCTGTGCAGATGAAACAGAGGTGGAATAAATCATGCAAATGGCAATGGAAGTTGAAAGCAATTTGGTTGCACTTCAGTACTTTTCATCAGGCATCTCTCTTCTGAAGTGGAAATGCCAAGTCTGATGCGAATTAAACTCCCTCCCTCCTCCCCTCCCCTCTTTCCTCTTGCTTTTCAAAAGCCCTTTTGAAAGCCTGTGAATCCCTTGCTTGGCTTCCCAGCTTTTACCCTGCTCATGCTTCTGGTAACCTCCCAGTTCTCAGTCAGGACAGTGACTCTGGTTTGGAGAAGTCCTGAGCTTGGTTTGCATCCGCAGCTCCTCTCTTGGCCCTTCCTTATCTCCCTGCAAAAGGGAAGAAGGCTGGGATGAGGCACAGCCAGGGACCAGCAAGAGCTGGAGGAGTTCCCCAGACATTTGGCTTTGTGGTACAGCAGAACTTTCAATGTTCACTTTTCTGCTTGAGGATCCAGTGTCAGCTGGGACAGGGAGAGAGCAGCAGGTTCCCAGGAGGAAGGGCTGACTCTGAGCAAAAGCCAGAGGTCTGCTGCATCATTTGTAGCTGAGCTGAGGCTGCTCCTGCCTCTGTCTCTCCCCTGCCCAGTCTCTGTTGTGTCTGTGAAGCCTGCAGCAGGGGTTAAAGCCTCCATCTCCCCTCTTCTGTCTTGCAGGTGGAGGACGCCATGCTCATGTTTGACAAGACGACCAACAGGCATAGAGGTAAGAGAGAGCAGGGGCTCAGACACCACCTCTGTGACAGCTTCTGCATGGTGAGCACAGCCACCAAGCAGGGTCAGCACCCTCCCTCCTGTACCTCCAGTGGTGCCAGCCCTCTCGCCTGCAGGTGTGGCAGAGGAGGGGCTGGTGGCCATGCAGTGCCTTGTGGCACAGGAATGTTCCTACTGGAGGCGGCTTTGCTGCTCAGCCTGATGGCTCCTCTCAGGGAGGAACATTGTCAGGCTCCATGCAGCCCTGGAGATGGTGAAGCCCAGGGAGCTGGGTGTGGTGAGGCTGCAGGGGAGCAGCGTTAGGCCAAGCTGGGCATAAGGGAAGCTGAGCTGAGGCTCCAGGGAGTGAAGGAGATAAATCCTTGGACCGAAGCTGGGGACTGCTTGTCCTCCAGTGATGGATCTCCAGGAGAGGGATTGGCCTCCACATCTAACAGGAGACAAGGTTTCATCACTGCTTGTAGAGTTCTGTGGAAAGGACCTGGGGCTGGTGCTCAGTGTTTGGCCGCTGCTGGCAGTGGAATCAGTGAAGCTCCTCAGCCTCTCAGGGAGAGGTTCAGGTCCCCACTGCAGCAGAGATGTGGAGCTCCAGGCAGAGAGCAGCCTGGCAACTGCGTCTTTCCAACTGGGAGCAGCGAAACCTACCTAGGCACCAGAGGCAGCACTGGGGACAGGCTCCGAGACCCTCTCCCCTTCTGTCCAAACACTACAACCGATTCCATGCCAGAGGCTCCCTGCCCCAAGGTGTGTCTGGGGGCAGCGTGGGAAGCCAGCACAGACTGTGGCTTCTGCCCCGTGGGACAGCCTGGACGTGGAGCCCCAAGGGTTGTCCTTTGCCCTCCACATTCCAGCATCTCCATGGGGTTTGTGATTGCTGTGGTGTTGTCCTGGCCATGAATGTGTCAGCTGCTCAGGGCAGGTTGTTGGTTCAAGGAGGCTGCTGGAAGGTGCAGAGGAGCCTGTGCCCAGGCAGGCAGCGATGGGAGCACTGGGAACAGTGGGGAGCAGCCCAGAGTGCCTGGCTGCTGCCAGCTCACTGTGGCAGTCAGGAGATCAGACCTCCCAGAGCTGTCTGAATTATTCACTGCTCTGATATTTGCCTTAACAAGCAACTTAGTGCATGCACATGGCTGAGTAAGTCAGGCAGGCCTCCAGGACAGCATTCCCTCCCTCCTCCAGTTCCTCCCAGGCACTGCTCCCTCTCTGAAGTCAGGGGTTGTGGTACCCTGCTTGGAAGGATGAGCTCTGCAGAGCCAGGGAAGAGTGTGGACAGCCAGTGCCCACCAGCTTTGTAACAGGAACTGAGTGTTCCAGACTCTCAGAGAGTTTGGAAAGTTCAACCCCTGACAACTTCCTTTTATATCCAGGGAACTTTCCACCCTTCTCTTTGCAGCCACCCTCAAACAGGCCATAAATCCTCCTCCCCATTCAGGATCTTGGCACTTTGATGGTTGCATTTATGAGCTGCTTTATGTGGTGCTTTTGTGCTGGGCACAAGGGCCCCACCCCAGCCCAGCTCTGCCATGATCTGCTCAAGGGGTACTGGGGGGCTCTGGTCCCAGCCAGGCACATTCTCAGCAGACTTGGCCCCTGTGCACATGGCTCGGTGACTCTGCTGCCTGCTCCTGTTTGTGTTCCTTGCTTTCATCTCTTAAACTGTTTCCTGACCTGCTGGGTTTGTGGTGTGCATCAGGCAGGCTGGCAGTGAGTGTCTCTTGACCTTCATCTCCATGGTCTGGCCTTGTGAGGCTTTTGCAGCCCAGTTCACCAGTCCCTGACCTTTGGCTTCTTGTCTCTGCCTCTGTCACCCCATGGAGCAGGTCTCCACTGACCCTTTCCAAGGGTGCCTGAGGCACAGGGAGGCCATGTGGGCAGCTTGTCCTGGGGGATATCAGCCTGTCCTGTAGCACAACGGCATCCCATCAGCAGGGCTGGGTGGCCCCAGCAGCTGCTTTGTCCCCAGACAGGGGCTTTGCTCCAGAGCCAGGGGGAGAAGGTCTCCATCTGCTGAACTGTGCCAAATCCTGGAGGTTTCATCCCCACTGAGACTCCAGCCTGTGCCCACAGCAAGCTCTGTTCCTGCCCATCCAGCTTGTGGCCTCTGCTGGCTTTACTGGGCTCCACTGCCAGGCTAGGCAGGAGACTCTGCAGGGACATTCGGAGCTGAGCTGTGGTGTCTGAGTCCTTCCTTTGCTTCCTGCAGGCAGGACGCTCATCCCTTCCCACCTCCCTCAAGGTGATCCCTGCCTGTCCCCGCCGGTGGCACAGTGCTGCTGTAAGCACTTTGCACAGCATGAGGGCACCGGGAAGGGCTCTGCTTGTGCTCTGCTCCTGCTGAGCTCTGCTCTGGCAGCTCCAGTTCAGCTTTTCTGTACTCTTGGGGGGAGCTGGAACAGTGCACTGGGGAGCCCTGCTGTCAGGTGTGAACCTGAGTGATAAGCTCCAGAGGATGGATTCCTCCTCCAAAAGCATCTTTCCGCTGTTTGCTCTGGAGAAAAGTTCCCTAACTGTTGGAGTTGAGGGCTGCAGATGGAGGGGGGCACCATAGCTGCCATGAGACCTTTTGGTGTTTTCCACAAAGGGTTTTTCCCCCATGGTGTGTGGTGAGGACAGGAAGTAACAGCTCTTCCTTTCCCCCCCCAGGAATTCTCTGATTTGATTTCTTTGGTCATGTTTTTCGTAGCCTGGTTTTTCTGCATGCAACCTGTAATGTTTCTCTCTGCATCAGCATCCTTCTGTAAGCTGCTGCAGGAGACCTAAGGGGGAAGGAGGCAAGAGTCCCAAAAGACCCAAACCCAGCTCCAAGTGCTGTTGGGTGGAGATGATGTAGCTCACATCTCCTGCATGCTCCACCAGCTTCAGGCTCTGGACCCAGCTCTGTCCTGCTGGCAGGGTGGGCTGGAGGCCTCCCTCCCTGCTACTGGCAAACAAGGGAGCTCTCTGGCACCCAGCAGGGCCAGCTCTGTTTGTCAGGCTGTTTCCCAGGGAACAGGCTTCCCCTTTTGCTGGGAGCAGGACAATCCTGCCTCGTTCCCAGGATTAGCCAAAATTCCTGCAAGTGGCTGAATCCCGGCCGGTGCCAAGGGGCTGCGTGGCTGGCACAGCTGCCAGGGAGGCCTGAGAGGCTCAGCTCTGGATCTTCACCTCTACCAAGCATAGGTGGCAGGAAGAAGCAAGTGTAAAAGGCAGAGCTAAGAGTCTTCTTTTGTCCCTTTCCTTGAGGAGAAGTCCCCTTCCCCCTGCAAAATGAGAGGAAAAGTTCATTAATGGGCAGTTCCAGCACCCTCCAGACCTCCTTGCTGGGGAAGAGCAACCCCCAGAGCAGGTGGGGACAGAGTGATACTGGGATTTTGAGGCCTCTCCTGGGCTTTCCAGCCCCACTGCAAGATGTTTTCCCTCAGGATAGCTGTTGGGGGATGTTTAAGCTGCTCCAGGTGGTTGAGGCTCAGCAGCTCCAGCTGGTGAGGCACTGGAACAGGCTGCCCCGGGAGGCGGTGGAGTCACTGTGAAGAACAAGTGGATGTGGCACCTGGGGACGTGGTCTCGTGGTCATGGAGGTGTTGGGTAGAAGGTTGGCCTTGATGATCTCAGAGGTCTTTTCCAAATTTCCTGGTTCTCCAGGCTTGGATTTCTCCAGTCACTAAGCAGGCTGAGGAGCTGGCCGGCGGCCGGAGCGTGCCGGGCTGCCGCGATTGCCTCAGGGATCCCCCAGATTTTGCAGCTGGGGACACTGAGTGCATTGGAAACACCTTCAGAATGCAGCAGCAGTGCCAGTGGCAATTCCTAAACCCATTTGAGGGTTGCAGTCTGCATCTTCTGATTAGCCACGGGAAAGCAAAATGGCAGGGAAAGCATCCACTGTGGTTTGCTGGAGCTGGGCTGTGCCTGGGCTGAGCAGAAAGGATTGAAATGCACTCCCTGCTGCTGGGAGCCCAGAGAAACCTCCTTGCAAGCAAACTGAGAGTGTTTGCTGGCATTGTTCTGGCAGGTGTGTGCTGCTTGTGTGCCTGTTCTGGTAGCGTGGAGCTCAGCCAGCTCTGGACCAGCCCCAGTTCCTCGGTGGGGATCACAGCTTCAGCCCTAGAGAAAGAGGTTTCCAAAGCTGCTCAGTGCTCAGCAATTTTGTTAATAGCTTGGGAAAGCTGGAACCCCCAGAATACAACCTCATGGCTTGCCAGTGGGGCACAGAACTTCTCAAGCTCTCCAAATGTCATCGTGCCAACCGCTCTTGTCTGCTCTGCTGGTGTCTTCCTTAATGCCCAACTGCTCCTGGATGTTCTCTGAGGGAAAGTCTCGGAGCTGGTACACTTCATGGCTGGGCTGAAGGCAGGCTGCCATGGCTGGGAGTGTTTCACTGAAGGAGTGGTTAAGGTTTGGAGTACTCGCTTCACTGGGTTGCTGTGTCTTCTTGCAAGGGTTCTCCAGGCTTGGCCACTCCCTTGTGGTGGTGGCCATGCACTGAACTAGCACTGGGCAACCAAATCTGTCTGGCTTAGCTTGGTTAAGATGCTGCTTCATAGAATCACCTGGGAAGGAGCCTTTAAAGGTCATCCAGTCCAACCTCTCTGCAGGCAGCAGGGACATCCTCGGCTAGATCAGGTTGCCCAGAGCCCTGTTGAGCCTCACCTTGAGTATCTCCAGGGATGGGGCCTCAAGCACCTCCCTGGGCAACTTCCCTTTTGGAAGGCAAGTGTTGGTGATGCTCAGTTTCTCTGTTTCTCTGTACCCTCTGTTGTACATCTGCACTTTCATCCAGGGAGCAAATCACACACAAAAGTTCTCCACGCAGCCTGGAAGATCACTTCCATCACTTCCTTCACTGCCTAAAATTCCATAGAGCTGGAAATCACCAGGTCAGTCTTGAAAGGGTCTGGTAATTGGAAAGGGAAGAAAGAGAGGAGGGGGTGGGGGGTTGTGTTATTTTGTTCCCCTTGCAAAGTGCTGATAAAATCTGGAGTTCAGCATTAGGTATTGATCTTTGGGGGTTGGAGGGAGCCTGGCAAGATGATGTCCTTCTAACTTCATTATGGAAGGGAGCTCCAGAAGCATACCAATGTGCAGCCCAGCAGCCAGGGCTCTGCTCCCGGGGAGGAGCGCCGGGGTCGTGCTTCGGGTTTGTGCCATCCCTGTCCAGCAGAGCTGCAAAGGGCTTCTCCAGGTGGGAGCAGTTGGTGTCGTGGTGGTGTTCCTTGGAGGAGGCAGGAGTGAGGTTGTGAGCGAGGCATCAGCTGTGCTGTGGCCAGGGCTGAGGCTTTTGGGGGAAAGCAGCCCCTTGTTGTGTCCAGCTGCCAAAGCCTCGCTTTTGGAGCTGCCCTCTGAAGCTGGAATTGACATTTCTCTAGATGAGATAGAAAGATAATTAGGAGTCACTGCAATTATTTGTTTATCACCATCTCCCTCAAGTAAGGGAAGGTCAAGTGCATTTAAAAATACCTCCCCCCAGGGAATTCTGATTAAAGAGCACTGGAAATACAGAGAAACATCTCCTGGATTGGGTCATTTGGGGCATAGTGACAGCACTGGGGCCTTTGAGGGCAGCTCGGAGGGAGCCTTCTGTCTGCTCCCTACTACCAGGTGATAGAAGGAGAGGAAATGGCCTGACATTATGCCAGGGCAGGCTTAGGTTGGAGAGGAGGAAACATTTCTTTGCCTCAAGAGTGCTCAGGGATTGGCAGAGGCTGCCCAGGGAGGGGGTGGAGTCCCCCCCCCCCGGAGGTGTTCCAGAAACCTGTGGCCATGGCCCTTGGGGACAGGGTTTGGTGGCCGTGGTGGGGTTGGGTTGATGGTCGGATTTGATCAAAGAGGTCTTGTCCAACCCAAACAATTCCATGACTGTGGTTCTATGCTCACACACTTCTGCTTTCAGCAGGATGGGACTAAAGGGGCAGCTGCTCTTTGGCCAGCTTTGACCTGGAGGATTTTGGAGAAGGCTTCCCAAACGCAGCCTGGGAGTCTTTGCTTGGAGCACAAAGTGCTTGCAGGGCTTTGGCTGGGAAGTGTGACAGGCTCCAAATGCAGGCAGTGTCATTGTTACTGCCTGCCTGGGTGAGATGAGCTTTCTACTCCCCTGTCAGCTGTATCCCTCCAGAAATGGGGCTCCTGAGAGTGCTGATGGTGGGAGGGAAGCGCTCGCTCCACTCCCCAGCCGCTGAAACTCATGGCAGGGACCTGGGCTGTGCAGCACCAAGCGAGATGTGAACCCCTGGTGCAGAGAGACGCAGGTTGTTTGTCTTCTGCCAGAGACACAGAGAGCAGGAGCTGCAGGCGGGGGGGGGTAGAGTGATTTTCTAGCAAATATTTGCTTCCAAACCCGACGTGAGGGCTGTGGAAGATTCATTAGTTAATATTATTTACCACTTACAGCCCCATCAGTGGAGGTGGTGATGGCTGAGCTGTGACACCGTCAGTCAGAGCTGCCTGTTTGGATTGCAGCTCTGACATGTGCCAGATGAATATTTCATGGGGGGCTGTTTTTAATATTACATCCTCACTTATAAATATTCATGGGGGAAAACACAATTCCTGCTGAAGAGCAATCTCCACGTGCCAGGAGTTCGCCTCCACCCCCTGCGGGAGGCAGGGTAGGAGTTGGGATGGCTGTGGATGGGGAGATGGAGCATGGGGTCCTTGCTTTTGGGGGCTGAGTGGCTTTGTCCCACCACTTCCCATTTCACAGAGCCATTGGGGTTGGAAGAGACCTTTGAGATGATCATGTTCATGCTTCCAGGGGCTGAGTGGCTTTGTCCCACCACTTCCCATTTCACAGAGCCATTGGGGTTGGAAGAGACCTTGGAGACCGTCACCAGGCGAGCGGTTGGTCATGAACCATTCAAAGGTCTCTTGCAACCACAACAGCGCTGTCATTTGTCCCACTCAGCCTCAGGAGAGGGGCACAGCAGGTTGCCAGGAGCTGCTGAGGTGGCATGCAAGTGGCTTCAAGCACGGCCTGCCTGGTGCTGCTCCCTTCCGGGGTGTTAGCAAACAGCCAAGCGGAAAGCTGCCAGTTCTTGGCTCCATCTCTCTTGTCTCTTTAATTTGCTGGCCAATGCCCTCTTGCTGCTGCTGCTGCATCAGGGGGCACCTCGATGTGAAGTGGAAAGAAGAAAAGCTTGGAGGCAGGCTGAGCCCAGCATCCCCAGCAGGCTCCATCTCAGGCTAACAAATAAGGCTCCTGGCCACGCTTTTCGAGGCGATTATTGAACGTCTCGGGTGGTTCCAGGCCTGGTGCCCCCAGCCTCCCGCTGCAGAGCACCACCTGAGGCTCGGAGTAATTGCCCAGCCATGTCCTGTCTGTCACACCTTATTGCTTAATTTGATACCAGGGATGAAAATTAACAGCCAGAGGAGAGGAGAAAGAGCCAGCAGCTGCCCTGGTTAGGATGCACTGGAGGAATAGAAGTGTGCAGAGGCTTGCTGTGGAGAAGGGGAGAGGCTCAGCTCGCCCAGCAGCAGGCAGGAGGGGGCCTGGCAGTTTTAGTTCCTTGTTTAACAGGCAAAAGCAATAATAATACAGAAAAGCACAAATCCCACCCCACCAAGCTCCAGTAAAGGTTGCAACTGCAGCCCAGGCTGGACATTAGGAAAAATTTCTGTACTGCAAGAGTGGTCAGGGATGGGCACAGGCTGCCCAGCGGGGTGGTGAAATCCCCAGCCCTGGAGGCATTCAAGGAGCCTGTGGCCGTGGCCCTTGGGGACATGGTTTAGTGGCCATGGTGGTGCTGGGTTGATGCTTGGAGGTGTTTTCCAACCTTAGTGATTCTGTGATCACAAGTAGAGGACTGGGGCTTTCCTCCCCAGAGCTGCAGTTAGCAGTTAGTGCCCCACAAGGAGAAATCTTCCCCCTTGCCCCCTGCTGAGCAGTGTCCACAGCTTAGTGCTGTTGGACTGGGGTTGTGTTGGAGAGACAGAGAACATCCATGGAACCTTTCCCATCTCTGAAAGGTTCTTCAGGAAACTCAGAGCAAGAGTTGTGCAGGTACTGAACACCTGTTTTGGCATTAGGGTAATGGTTCAGTTGCACTTGCAGAGAGCCCTGTTAGGAGCAGACCAAATCATCTTCCCAGCTGAAGCTGTGCCGAGAAGGCAGCGAGGTCATCACAATAGGACTCCAGTTTGCCACCTTCGTTGTCACTGCTGAGCAGCCAGCTTGAGTGACAGAGAAATTAGCAACAAATCCTGGTGGCCTGTGAATGGAGAGAAACCCTGAATGCCCTGCATAAGTTCTTGCTTGTGAATCTCCTCCGCTGCTGAAACCCAAAGCTTTTGCTTGCCAGGCTGCGGGAGCGGCGTGCTTAGCAGGGAGCGCCGGAGTCTTGGGGGACTGCCTGGAAATGTTAATTGAGGAAAGGCCAGAAATGGGAGGAGAACAAAATGCAACATTTACATAGATGGGCAGCCCTCACCCAAGCAGCAGAATCGAAATCAGTGTGGTGACCTTGAGGAGATAGGGAGGCAGGCACCTGCTGCAGCACAGCCGGAGCCCTGGGATGGAAGTCCCGAGAGGCTGCGCTGCCGCCGGAGTGCTGCCTCCCAGGGTGCTGCTGGAAGCAGACTGGGTGAGTCCCCTCAGATATGTGCTGGGAAGGTGCCTTCTGGTCCTGTCTGCTGGTTTGGGTGATAAAGCTTTACCTGAGGCTGAGGAGGACGTTCCCAGCAGCCTGAAGAGGTGGCTGAGCTGCAGCCATTTGGGGCTGGATTCCCTCTCTGTGCCCAGTGCCAGCCCGGGAGTAAATCACCTCCTGCTGCTGCCACTTCAGTCACCCCCAGGACCTGGCTGCTGCTGAAGCCTTTAATTTCAGAAGGTCATTGCCACATGCAGAGCCTCCTGGTGATCTGTTTAAACAAAGAGATAACACCTCCCCTATCCCCAAACCCTTGAGATTCAGCAGAAATGGGTCCCCAGATTCTGCTGGTAGCACAAGGGAAGGGTTTTACCTCCAGTCCCGCTGCTCGAGCCAGCTCTGCCAGCACATCTCTCTGTCCTCTCCAGCCCCAGCTGTGATCCTGCTCTTCTGGGCACGGGGTTTGAAGAGTTGGTGCTGTGGGTGGGGGATGCTGGTGGGAGCTGTGGGGTGCACAGGGGCTTGAGCAGTGCTCCTGCCTTGCTGAGCAGGGTGGGTGTGCTTGAGGGGGGGGCTGACCCCAGCCCTGCTCTGTACCCAGAGAGCAGAAATTGCTCCTGGGATGGTTGTTATGAGCAGGAGCTTGGAGTGGCTGCTGCTGAAGGAGGGCTTGGCAGTGGGGTGTGTGAGTGGAAGCATTGCTACCCTGCAATTAAGGGTTTACAGCTCTTGCCTGGGGATGTTCACCTAATCAATCCTCTTGTATTACCAAATTAGAAGCTGTTAAAATTGCAGGCTTCTCCGTGTAAAATGTGTGCTGCAGCAGCTCTGTGGCTGGGCTGGGGCAGGTCCCACAGAGCTTCCCTCACCTCCTGCTCCCGCTCCCTCACCTCACCCTCCAGCACTACTGCAACTGGTTTAACTGGGCAGGGAATGGGGGGTGGCTGCTTCTGCCCCTTGCTGTCTCGCTTCCCAGAGCATTTGCAGCTTGATCTCCTGCACATCCTTGAGCCTGTCCCCACAGGGGAGGGTCTCCAGCCCTCGTTCTGGTCATCTTTGTGACCTCCTCTGGCCCCTCTGTGCTGGGGGCACCCTTGTGCTGGGGGCACCAGAACTGGAGGCAGTGCTGCAGGTGGGGTCTGAGCAGAGCAGAGGGGCAGAATCCCCTCCCTCAGCAAAGAGGAGACCCTTTGAGCTCACCTGGAGACCCATAGGTGGTGGTGGTGGGCACAGCCTCCTGGGGTGGGCGCAGCCTTGCAGGACATGTGTGGGGGCCCCAGGTGGGTTGTGGCACGCAGAGCTCCTGCCGGGCCTGCGCCGTCTCAGGCAGTGCCCCTCTGCCTGATTTCCCAGAGCACCAAGTTTGGGCTGGAAGGTTTCTCTAATTAGGTTGATGAATGGGCACAGGCAAGGAGTGAATTTGCTTATTCTGTGGGTTTTTTGTACATTTAAGCTGAAGTAAGAACATCTGGCACTTGTTTCTCCTCTGGATCCGATAGAGTAAGTTGCAGAAGAGCTGTGCTCAGCACGGTGCAGGTCAGCACGCTGGGGCTGGGGGTTGGGTTTTTTTTTCCCCCCTTCTTAATTTATTGAGTGTTTTCTGGGCCAGAAGGAGAAGCTGCAGCCTGTGTGATCATTCCCAGCTTATTCTCCATTTTAAAACACCTCCCCATGCTAATAGCTCCATCAGTTCTCTACTTTAGAAGAAGCCCAGGAGTGAAGAGGTTGAGTGGCACCAGCCCTACGCAGCCCTGCCTTGAGGGATGTCAGAGCTGGTTGCAGGCATGTGGTGGATGAAGCCTTGGATGGTCCCAGTGAAACCAGAAAGGTCTGGGGATCGGGGCACAGCGTGGTGAAATGATTCTCCTGCAACTCCTGCCAGTGCTGAGCACGGGTCCAGGTCTGACTCCATGGCTCACACTTTGACCACAACCATCATTCTGTGTTTGGAGTCATAGAATTGGTTCACTTGGAAGAGACCTCCAAGATCACCCAGTCCAACCTTCAACCCAACACCACCATGGCCAATAAACCGTGGCCACAGGTTTCTTGGACTCCTTCAGGGATGGGGTCTCCGGCACCTCCCTGGCAGCCTGCTCCAGTCCCTGACCCATTTGCTCTCAGTGGGACCATGCCTGGCCCCAGAGCCAGTCAGCTGAGGGCTGTGTGGTTGGCTTCAGGCTCAGCAATGGAAGCCTCCCTGCTGGTCCATCACCTGTGTCAGCTGGGCACTCGTGTCCAGCAGTGTGCTCAGAGGGAGGGCAGCATCTGAGGGAGAAGCCTGGCAGGAGAACCCTCTGCTTCCAGCAGCAAACATTCCCCTGCCAGCCCCTGGGAAGCTCAGAGGAGCTAAAAGCCCTCAGAGGTGCTGGAGGTGGTTTTGGCTTTTGCTGATTTCTCTTCCTCTCTGTTGAGGTCTCTGCTCTCAGTGCCAGCCTGTCTGAGAGCAGATTGCCTGCTGCTGGCACAAGGAAACAGAAACATTTTGTGTTCCTTCAGTCTCTGGAAGTTCACTGAAATTGCAGGAAACCCCCTCCAAAAAAATCAGGATTGACCAAAGTGTGGGAGGTGTTTTCTTGCAAATCAGCAGCTCCCAGGGGTGCTGCCCAGCTCTCCTCCTGGCCATTGGGCTCGGTTTGGCATTGTCCATGGCAGGGTAGGAGCATGGGGTGCTGGTGCTGTGCCCAGCCCTGGGGCTTGGAGGGGATAGGGAGCTGCAGGAGGGTGGTGAGAGGTGGAGGTGGGCTGCAGACCTGCCTGGCTGCCAGGGGAAGGAGCAGCTGCAGAGGAGAGCTGGGAGCAGCTGTGGGTACGAAATTAGTCATTCTATGGAGAAATGGATTTGATAAATAATAAAAGAGTGATATTAACAACAGATGCTTTCCAGGTCAGATGACTCTGATAAAGGCAGCCAGCAGCCCTGGGTGATGCTGTGGAGGGCCTGGATCTGTATTTATGGCTCTCTCTCCCCAGGAAGGCTGTAAATAAGCAGGTGTTTGTGGAGGGGGGCTGGGTGCACCTCTCTGTGTACCTGGCACTTGATTTCTGTTTTGAGATGGCAGCCCAAGTGTCCCTGCTCCTGCTCCTGCTCCTGCTCCTGCTCCTGCTCCTGCTCCTGCTCCTGCTCCTGCTCCTGCTCCTGCTCCTGCTCCTGCTCCTGCTCCTGCTCCTGCTCCTGCTCCTGCTCCTGCTCCTGCTCACAGGCTTTGAGCCTTGCCAAGGGGAGTGGAGGCTGACGGGTGCCTGGGAAGGCAGCAGCTCCCTCCCCCTCCTCCCCTCCGCCTGTTTTTCTCTTCCTGGCTTTTCATTTTGATAACTGTTTTGATTTGTGCAATCCTACACCTTAGCCAGCGCTCCCTTTGTGATGATTTAGTGTGCTCGTCTTATCTTTCACCTTAAATCTTTTGATAAGAGCATTTTAAAAACTGAAATTGCTACCTGACATCATTATACACTGCTGGCTGCCTGCCAGCCCAGGCAGGAGCTGCTCAGCAGCACAGCCTCCCAGAAGCCTTCCTGAGCCCGCCGGGGGCGGCAGGTGGGAGAGGGGAGGCTGAGAAAGGACCTTCTTGGCTCTTGTCAGGGTCTGGAGGACAAATCTTGTGAGGAGCAGCTGAGGGACCTGGGGTTGATTAGTCTGGAGAAGAGGAGGCTGAGGGAGACCTCATTGCTCTCTGCAGCTCCCTGAAAGGAGGTTGCAGTGAGGTGGATTTGGGCTCTCCTTCTAGTGTCAGGTGATAGAAGGAGAGGAAAAGGCCTCAGGTTGCACCAGGAGAGGTTTAGGCTGAAGATTAAGGAAAGTTACTTTGCTGCAAGAGTGGTCAGGGACTGGCAGAGGCTGCCCAGGGAGGTGGTGGAGTCCCCATCCCTGGAGGTGTTCAAGAAACACATCAAGGCTGTGGCCCCTGGGGACAGGGTTTGGTGGCCATGGTGGGGTTGGGTTCATGGCTGGACTCAATGACCTGAAAGATCTTTCCCAACCAAAATGATTCTGTGTTTGTGCAGCCAGGATCTTCTCCTTGCCCAGCCCAGGTGGCTGCAGCAGGGACCCTCATGACCTTCCTTCCTCAGAGGCTTCATCACTTCACTCCCTCCAGGTTGCAGTGACACATTCCCAGGGTGCAGGGGCTTGGCTAAGGAGTTGTTGCCTTTTCCATTCAGTGCTCTTGGTGATCAATGTGGCCCAAGACTGCCCTGAGTCATAGACTCACAGAGTGGGTTGGGTCAGAAGGGCCCTTAAAGATCATCCAGCTCCAGCCCCCTGCCATGGGCAGGGACACCTCCACCAGCCCAGGCTGCTCAAGGCCTCTCCCAGCCTGGCCTTGGGCACCGCCAGGGAGGGGACAGCCACAGCCTCCCTGGGCAGCCTGTTCCAGTGTCTCCTCACCCTCACTGGAAAGGATTTCTTCCTCATCTCCAGTCTCAGTCTCCCCTCTCCCAGCTCAAAGCCGCTGCTCCTCATCCTGGCACTCTCAGCCTTTGTCAGAAGTCCCTCCCCCGCTTCTTTGTAGCCCCTTCAGGTACTGGAAGGCTGCTCTGAGGCCTCCCCAGGTTCACTTGTGTTCAGATCAGAGGTGATAGCAGCCGCCAGATCTGCTGGCAGGTGATTCAGCAGCGTTTGCATCCAGCCTAACCCAATCCTTCTCCCCTCAGAGGAACAGAAAAAAGAAAGGAAGAGTGAAAAAAAAAAAATAAAACCCCAGTCCTCACCAAATAATAATCCTGTGTCCAAATTACTGCTTTTGGAGCTGTCTTGTCTCTTTTGAGGAGGAACTGGAGGCAACTAGACAAGCTTCAATGGCAGCGAATAAAGAAACATCACTTTCTGCAGACAATCTTCTGTTAGCAGTCACTTTCCAGCAGACATTCAATCAAAATGCTAATAGCCAAGGCAAGGAGGGAGCCAGGTTATTGTAGCACTAATTGATAGGCAGCAGGGCTGGGGCCTGGGAAGTGCTGCTGGAGAGAGATTTTGGAAATATGATTCCCTTTTAATTACAAAGATCCTCATAAAAGAAGGAGCAAACAATCTCATCAAGGGTTGGCTTAGGCAATGCTTTGGAACATTGGGCTTCCAGTTACTTTGGCAGGGTTGTGGTTTGTTGGGGTTGGGTTATGGTTTGGGTTTGTTTGAGCTTGGTTGGGTTTGTTTGGGCTTGGTTTGGGTTTGTTTGGGCTTGGTTTGGGTTTGTTTGGGCTTGGTTTGGGTTTGTTTGGGCTTGGTTTGGGTTTGTTTGGGCTTGGTTTGGTTTGTTTGGGCTTGGTTTGGTTTGTTTGGGCTTGGTTTGGGTTTGTTTGGGCTTGGTTTGGGTTTGTTTGGGCTTGGTTTGGTTTGTTTGGGCTTGGTTTGGGTTTGTTTGGGCTTGGGTTTGCTGATTTGGCTTTGGGCTTGGTTTGGTTGGGTTGGGTTTGGGTTGGGTTGGGTTTGGGTTTGGTTGGGCTTGGGTTTGCTGCTTTGGGCTTGGGTTTGCTGCTTTGGGCTTGGGTTTGCTGCTTTGGGCTTGGGTTTGCTGCTTTGGGCTTGGGTTTGCTGCTTTGGGTTTGGTTGGGTTTGGGTTTGGTTGGGTTTGGGTTTGCTGCTTTGGGCTTGGGTTTGGTTTCTAAACCAGCAATTATGAAGATCACTTGAAAAAGAAGGAAGCCATGGTGAAAGGTGGTGACTTCATCTAGACTTGGGTGGCTGCTTTGCATCAACATTAATCCTGTCAAATCTGGAGCTCTTGAGGAAGAAATCCACTCATTTATTTGTACAATAGGCTGCTGAAAGCTGGAGCTGGAGCCACGCTGCAGGCAGGGATGCAGCTCCTAGCTGATGCTTCAAATCATCACCATCAGTTACACCAGCAAGGATTTAAAGACACCTTTTGATGGAGGGGAAGAATGAGCTGAGGGACATTCAGTGAGGCTTTAGAGGGCAGCTGGGGTACTAAGTTGGATATAAATGGGGATTGTTGAGATTCAGTGATGGGAAGCTGCAAACTAAGATCTGCTCTTGAGTGCAGCAGGAGCTGATTGTCCCCCGATGGGTGGGAAAGGTGTGCCCATGGTCCTGAGCTGCCCATGTGGTTCCCAGCCTGTGCTGTCCCCATCAGAGCCTTCCCTTCAGCCCTCCTTCCTTCCCTTCAGCCCTCCTTCCTTCCCTTCAGCCCTCCTTCCTTCCCTTCAGCCCTCCTTCCTTCCCTTCAGCCCTCCTTCCTTCCCTTCAGCCCTCCTTCCTTCCCTTCAGCCCTCCTTCCTTCCCTTCAGCCTTTTCTTTCCCCTCAACGGTTGGACTCAGTGACCTTAAAGGTCTTTTCCAGCTGAAACAAGTCCTGGATTCTGTGGCTCATCCCTTCTTCTCTTCATCCCATCCTTTCCCTTCATCCCTCCTGCACCAGTGCTGCTTGCCACCATCCCTGCCCTCCCTGGAGCCCGGGGAGCCAGGGCAGAGCTGTCCCTGCCAGGCAGCCTCTGCTACAGCTCATCTTTGATGGATTCATTGATAACAAACCAAGGAAGGGTTGGGGGGCTTTGGGGAGGGGTTGGTGTGTTTTGCTGTGGTTGCTGGGGGTGGGGGCTCTTGCTGAGGGAGGGAGGGATGAGCTCTGCTGCCTTTCAATTTGTCAGGCTCTCTCTCCAAGATGTGCCAGAGAAGAAAGGGTAATTAATAGGCTTGAAGTCATTTCCGACGTGTCAGTATTTCTGCCTGGCTTCCAAGTGATAATGTTCACTGGCTCCAGGCCCCCAGGGAGCCTTCCATCTTATTAACTTGTCTAGGAGAAACAGGGAGTGGGGACAGCTTGGGCCAGTGGGTGACATGAAATGAGGATTTGTGGTGTAGTGAGCTGTAAACATGGGGGCTGAGTAAAGAGGGGAAAGGGGGAAAGGGAAAAAACAAAGGCTGAAACAAGAGCTTCAGAAGGGCACTGGGCACAGAGTGGTGAGGGAGGGCATGGGCTACATCTAGGGCAGCCTGGACCCCACCTGGAGAGCTGGACCTGCCCTTGTGCTGTGGCACCCACGGCCAAGTCTGGCGCTGCAGAACTGGGTCCTGGTTCTGGCCAAGTCGCTCTGACTGCGACGAGAGAGCCACAAGTGGTTGTGCCACCAAAACACCTGTGTGTGACAGGCCCCAGCGCTGCCTTGGGGTGAGCAGAGGCTTGGGGCTGTCTCGTGGCTCTGACCTGTGGGCTCTGCTGCTGGTCATCTTTACTGTTGTAAAGAAGCTGCAAGACACCCTGGGAAGAGAGGGAGAGAGGGATGAGCAGGTCCTGTCCGTAGGAGCACCAGGATGCAGCAAGGAGATGTCTGGGAGCAGCTCCTTGTGGCCGGGCTGGGCTGCCTGGCACAGCCTGGCTGCTGGAGCTGTGACCTTCCTGACAGATGTGGCCTTGCGTAAGGCTGCTGCTGGAGCTGCACACGGAGCCTGCTCTGCTTCTCTTGGCTTGGTTTGAAGCTCCCCTCCCCAGCAGAAGTGCAGCAGCAGCTCTGGCAGCTGTTGGAGCAGCAGAGGCTGGGGGCAGCGCTGCTCTGCAGCCCGTACAAGATGTTCCTGGAGCTGGGTCCCATCCTGCTGGGCTCTGAAGGAGCACAGCTGGGTGTTTGGGTCTCTGGGCAGGAGCAGGATGGCTCTCACACATTGACAGGGTTTTTTTCCCTTCTCTTTTCTGATTTCACTCCTGTTTGTCAGGCTCACTTTTCATTTTCCAGGGAAATGATGATGACTAAACATCTCTGACAGCCTCTTTGCAGAGTGTGAGAAAGCTACAATGAGGGCAAAAAGAAAAACCCAACCAGGAGCCACCTCAAAGCTCTTCAGTGATTAAGGTCCTTAACTGGCAAGTTCTCTTGTGCTGCAGAGCCTCTTTCTGCACAATGGAGCTCCCCTTGCAAGCACTTGCTAAGGGAGGCTCCAGTATCGTCTAATTAAAACTTGGTTTAATATTCTGTGAAAATTAAAAGTGAATCCTTCCTGCTGGAAGGGGTGACCATGCATGCATTAGTGCTGCTGCTGTGGAGGGCTGGGCAGCTTCTCCAAACGTTAGCACAGCCTCCATGCCCAAAGGGAGAGCTGGGGGCCGTGCCCAGGGCTGCTTTCTCGACTGAGATCCTAGGCTAATGGTGGGGGCTTGGAGGTCATCCAGTCCCTGCTCTGGGATGTGGTCTCATGGCCATGGTGGTGGTGCTGGGCTGATGGTTGGGCTGGATGATCTCAGATGGCTTTTCCACCCTTCCTGATTGTATGGAGAGAAGGATTTTGGGGAGGAAGAAAACCAAACCAAACCAGGACTTCAAGCTGCAGTTTGTTTTAACCCCCCAGACACACTCTGTATCCTTGCACCGAGGACAGGAAAACCACCAACAGGGCAGCAAAGCTCCAAGTATCTGTGGGTCTCCCTCTTTCCCCAGCTGCCTTTCTGAGCCTGATTCTGAAAATATCTCTGCCTGATCTGTTGAAGGTTCCCATTATTGACTAGCAGAAAGGCTGCTTTTGTCTGCCTCCTGCTTGTGGGCAAAAGAGAGCTCTAAAAAGCAGCAGGTCTATCTGGAGAGAGCAGCGAGGGGAGGGATCAAGAGCCTCCTCTGCAGGGGAAGCAGGGATGAGAGGGTCTGCCAGGAGAGATGTGCTGCAGAGCCCCTCAGAGCAGGTGTGGGGCTTGGCAGAGTCTGCAGCTGGTGCTCAAAGTGTTTTCATAACTAGGGAAGGGCAGCAAAAGCCAGCGTGGCCCTTCTGCTCTGGGATCAGCACTCTCCAACCCCCTGCTCCCTCCTCCCCCTCCTGCTCCTCAGGGAGCTGGGCACTAATGAAGCTGTACCAGGCTGGAGGGACCTGTGAGCCTTGCTCTGTAGTGATGGCAACTCATGAAACAAGAGCTGTGCTGAGTGTTTGGGAGGAGAGCCCTTGTTAGTGAGTGTCACAGAATGGTGCAGCAGCCTCAGGAGGGCTTGGCAGGGGCACTGGGGTAAAGCTGTGGATGGCTTCCTGGGGAGGTTTAGGTTGGACATTAGAAAGAATTTCTTTGCTGCAGGAGTGGTCAGGGACTGGAGTCCCCATGCCTGGAGGTGTTCCAGACCCCTGTGGCCATGGCACCTGGGGACAGGGCTTGGTGGTGTTGGGTTACTGGTTGGACTGGATGATCTTAAAAGCCTTTTCCAACCTTCATGATTCTCTGGTTCCAGCAGCTGCCAGAGCTGGCTGGATCCAGGCTCCTGATGGGGGTGGTGAAATGTTGCCTGTGGTGAGGGAGCACCACAGTGAGGGCTGCCCAGGAGCCAGGGCTGGGGGCAGCTGGTGGGGTAGGGGAGGCCTGGCAGGATAAAGGCAGCATCAGCTGGGCTCAGTAGTGCAAGCAGTCCAGAGGTGCCTTTCACACTGCTTCCCTCCTCGCCCAGCCCCCTGGGAGGTGATTTTTGGTGCCTGCCTGGCTGGAGCAGTCACTGTGCAGAATCCGCTCTCTGGCAGAGGATGCAGCCTGCATCCTAGGGTGGGTGAGCCATGGTGTCAGGAGGGTGTCAGCCTCACCCCCTGAAACAACAGCACTGGGTAGTGGATCAAAGCATGAAGCCCTTCATGCTGCCCATGTCCCATGGGGAGGGCTCTCTGTGGCAGGTGATAGCCATCGGCAGAGCCTTATCTCTGCTTGTTTGCCTCTTACAAGCTGATAAACTTTGAGCTGGATGAGAATCAAGCCTGCCTCCTTGGGAATGTCTTGATCTGGCCTCAAATAGCCTGTCTGGGGCTGGGGGAAAGGGTTTGATGCCACAGAAGCCCAGGAGCTGCTGTTCTGGATGATGCTCAGCATCTCTGCTGCAGGTCCTGCCTCTGCTGGGGGTGGGCTCTGGGTGCTTCGGTGGTGCTGCCAGCCCTGCCCTTACTCCACAGCCAGGTGGCTGCTGTGACCAGCAGAAAGAAATCAATGAGGATGACTGCTGGTGTTTCAGAAGGGGATGCTTCACTTCACTTTTCATTTTGACCTGTGACCAGTAGGATGAGTGAGGTGATTCTCCCCTCTGCTGTGCCTTTGTGTGACCCCACCTGGGGCACTGTGTCCTGTTCTGGTGTCCCCAGCACAGGCAGGACATGGAACTGATGGAGCAGGACCAGAGGAGGGCATGAAGATGATCAGAGGGCTGGAGAACCTCCCCTATGGGGACAGGCTGGGAGAGGTGGGTTTGTTCAGCCTGGAGAATAAAAGGCTCCAGGGAGACCTCAGAGCAGCCTTCCAGTACCTGAAGGAGCTACAGGAGGGCTGGAGAGGGAGTTTTGGCAAGGGCTGGGAGTGACAGGACAAGGGACAGTGGCTTTGAGCTGGGAGAGGGAAGATTGAGACTTGAGATGAAGAAGAAACTTTTTACAGTGAGGGTGGGGAGACACTGGAACAGGCTGCCCAGGGAGGCTGTGGATGTCCCCTCCCTGGAGGTGTTCAGCACCAGGTTGGATGAGGCCTTGAGCGACCTGGGCTGGTGGGAGCTGTCTGCCTGCTGCCTGCAGCAGCCGGTGCTGAGGAATCCAGTGGGATGCACAGCAGGCAGGGCTGCTCCTCAGGACTCAGAGGGCAGTGCTCACCTGCTCACTCCTCTGAGCATCCCCAATTTCCCCTTTTATTTCCTTTTCTCCTCCCAGGAATGTCTGTATCAAAAGGAGGCAGAGTTTTCTGCAAGCCCCCGTGGTCAATTTGCAGAGCCCTTTACCAGGCAGAGCTGGGCTTTGATTTCCATGGCACTACACTTGGTTTTTTAAGGCACTATATAAAGAAATCTTCAATCACTGCACACAAGCTCTTTTCTTTCCCAGTAAGCCAGATGCAACCTGCTGTGGAAATGCACAGTTTAGAAGTGGAAGGCAGGTGAGCCAAGGGCTGTAACAAGCACCTTAACATCTAAAGGAAAAACCCAAAAGGCACACAGTAACTGACAGAAATAAATACAAATAGTCCAGAGCAGAAGCAGGGGCAGCACCGAGCCCCTGCGTGCTGCCCCAGGCTGGGGAATGGTCTCTGCTGCCTGCCAAGCCAAGGCAGCCTGAGCACAGCTTTGCTCTTGTGTTTTCAGGGTTTGTTGGGGTGGTTGGTTGGGTCTTTGTAAGCAGGTTACAAACCAAAGGGTGTTCCTGGAGGCAGCTGCTGCTGCATGTGCCTGAGAGTCCTCCCGGGCTCCCCCAGCCCGAGGCACAGTGCTGCACAGGGCTCCATGCCCATCAGAACCTGGGGCAGTGGTGCCCTCACCAGGGGTTCCCCATCCCTGGGCTAGCAGCCCTCTGGTGGTTCCCAAAGGGGTCTTGAGAGGAGGCTGGCAGGGGGTTGTGCCAGCTCTCTCCACACCAGCCCCATGCTCAGCCTCTCCTGCTGCGGGAGGCTGTGCAGTGCCTTGCAAGCAGGATCCCTTCAGAGGTGACCTTTTCCAGCAGGCCACCCCCCACCACTGGAAGTCCTCCCAGCCCACTTCCCAGGTGCATGCTCCCAGCAGTGTCTTATTAAAAGCTTTCTGCTGCTCCCCACACACTCAACCTTTGCTCAGGGTGCTGGGGGAAATGCTGAGCTCTTTGTGCTCAGAAACAAAAGCTCCAGGAGCAGCAGCCACAGGCAGCAGAAAAGGTGAATTCATTGTACCCACCAAGGCTTGGCACAGTCTGGGTGCTGCCAGCCCTGACCTCGAGCTACCTGCTGCTGCTCTGCCCCAGCCAGGCTCCATTCTCAGCAGCAGACACATGGCACTGCCAGCAGCCAGCCCCCAGATGGAGCCAGCTCCTGCAGCCTGGGCAGGGCTCTTGACCTGAAGGTGTGCCTGGGACCAGCGAGGTGCTGCCAGCCAGCAGAGCACTTCAGATGAGAGCAAACTCTGCTTCCTGCCTTTCAGAGCAGACAAAGGAATTGCCTTTGGAGAAGCCAAGTTTGTGCAGTGACCTTTTCCTATTGTGTCTGCAGGCCCTTGAGAACAAAGCTCAGGCAGGCTCTGGCTGCAGCTCCTGGGCAGTGGCAAAGAGGCCTTTGATCATGGCTGTGGAGGCTGCAGAGTCAGTTCACAGAGCGGTTTGGCTTGGAAAAGGCCTCCAAGATCGTCCAGTCCAACCCTCAACCCAACACCCCCATGGCCACTAAACCATGGCCCCAGGTGCCGTGGCCACAGGTTTCTGGAACACCTCCATGGATGAGGTGTCCACTAACCTCCCTGGGCAGCCTGCTCTGGTGTCTCCCCACCCTCACTGCAAGCAATTTCTTCCTAGTATCTTCCCTGAGCTCATCAGGTCCAACCATCCACCCTCCTTAGGGGCAACCCCAAACCTTTAAGGCCCCTTCCAACCCAAGCCCTGCTGTTTGCCTTCCAGCCCTCAGCCAGCCTGCAGCCTCTCCTCAGCAGTGGGAGCTGGCTTCCAGGAATAGCTCAGCAAATAGTTTGCTCTTTACTTGTGTATCCAGAGGAGCAAATGGTGCCTGCCCTGAAAGCATCTGTCAGAGCCAGCCTCTCTCACACTGCTCTGTGCTGTTTGCTTAGGCAAATTCTGTCATGGTGCCTGAGCAGCAGGGCTGCAGCCCTGGCCAGAGATATTAATAATGTCCAGGAATGTTGTGTGCTGCCTGAAGCTGTAGCCCAGAGGACTCAAACTCCTCATCTCCAGGTATTATTTTAACCTGAGGCTAAGCTGCTCATTTGTGTTGGCATTTCCCTTGACCCCACTCAGGATTTGTTTCAATTCCTTGAATAGTCTTCTTGTTGTTGTTTGGTGCCTGAATCTTTCTTCCTTCATGTTCTGGTTTGTTGCTCCTCCGGTGCTGTGTCCAGGTGTTGGCCTTGTCTCTAACTAATCCCAGGATGAGTGGAAATGGCCTCGAGCTGTGCCAGGGAAGGCTTAGGTTGGACATTAGGAAGAATGTCTTTGCTCAAGAGGGGTCAGGCATGGGAAGAGGCTGCCCAGGAAGGTGGTGGAGTCCCCATCCCTGGAGGTGTTGAAACAGTGAGGAGATGTGGCACTTTGGGATGTGGTGTAGTGGTCATGGAGGTGTTGGGTGGAAGGTTGGGATTGATCTTGGAGGTCTTTTCCAACCTGAATGATTCTCTGGTAGTCAGCAGAGCTTGGGTTCCACCTGCCTGTGTCTCTCAGCTGGAGCGTGTCTGGTAATGAGAGCGCAGCCAGTGCCCTGCGTCCTTCGCTTGGTGTCGCATCCTCTGCAGCTTCTGAGGGAGGACTCTGTGTCCTCCCCTGGCAGCCAGGGAGCCTGGGGCTGGTGTGTGTATGGGGGGGGGGAGCACCCACCTGATGTGGTTGGTCTGTCCCCCCCATCCCTGAGCTGTCAGGATGCTGCTGCAGTCAGCAGGTAGCAGGAGGGACCTTGAGCGCAGCCTCTCAGCTGTGTGGAAAACATCCCCCTGCAAAGTCAGTTCTCTTGGGGTGCCTCTGGCAGCTGCTGCACCCCTGAACTCGCCAGCAGGGGTAGTGCCACTGCAGAGGCAGGAAGAAGGAGAAGGTTCTGGGTTTGACTGGTGCCTGGCAGCAGATTCTGGCTTCGTTCTTTGCCGTGGAGCTGCCTGGAGCTTCTCCTCGGGCTGAAGTGAGCTGAAGTCCCTCTCTCTGCTCCTTCTCTCTGCAAATCCCTTGTTGACCTGGAGGGACACAAACAGTTCTGTGGTTCTGTTCTAAGCAGGGCTGCTGTGCTGAGGTAGAAACCATCCCAGTCCTCATGGCACTGCCAGCCTGGTTTTGCTGGATTTGCTGCCTGCATCCTCCAGATCCGAAGGCACTTCCTGCTGCCACGAAGCAGATAAACACCAAATGCTGCTGCTCCCAGGGATATTTGGCAGCTTTTCTGGGCTCTGGGTTGCAAAAGGAGCCAAACTCTGGGGGAAAGGTGCTTCCATTTATTACTTTTCATCATCTGTTTCTGTAATTGGAGGATTTCAGGTTCCTTCAGTAGGAGCAGGCTCCTGCTTAACCACAGAGACAGATCCTCCCAATAACATCTACTTGAAATTTAACTCAGGCTAATTCATTCTGGCACAGTCCCAGCCCTGCCTGATGAAATGGTCTGTGAAGTGCTACAATATCTTGATAATGTACATTCTGTATTTGATTATATCATCAATTATCTGGCACCTAATAAAATGGCAAGAATTAGTGAAAAGGCTGCGAGCAGATTGTATCAGCTGCAGGGTGGAGCCTGGGCAGCTTGAGAGGAACTTCTGCAAGCCTCGGATGTGGAGGAGCCTGCTCCGAAGTGCTGGGGTGGGGTGAAGCAGAGGTTCACTCAAACGTTCCTCTCGGTTTAAGAACTTGATTTAAAGCAACAGAAAGAGTCTGCAGCTCCTCTTAGCCTTGCTGAAGCTCGGGGGGATGTGGCTGCCTTCCCAGGCAGGTGGTGGAGTCACCATTTAGGTTCAGTTTGGAGGCGAGGAAAAGTTTCATTGCTGCCAGAGTGGTCAGGGATTGGCACAGGCTGCCCAGGGAGGTGGTGGAGTCCCCATCCCTGGAGGTGTTGGAGGAGCTGTAGCTGTGGTGCTTCAGGACGTGGATTAGTGGCCATGGCAGTTGGGTTATGGTTGGACTGGATGATCTGAGAGGTGTTTTCCAAAACACAGAGCAATCCAGCACTGAAGTTTGTGCAGAGCAGCCCTATGGGCCCTGCCCCCAGAGTGCTGCTGTGCACAGAATCCTGGAATGGCTCAGGCTGGAAGGGACCTCAAAGCTCATCCAGTCCCAACCCCTGCCTTGGGCAGAGTCACCTCCGCCAGCCCAGGCTGCTCAAGGCCTCATCCAGCCTGGCCTTGAATGCCCCCAAAGAGGAGGCATCCACAGCCTCCCTGGGCAGCCTGTGCCAGAGTCTCCCCAGCGTTTGGCCAAGATTCCTCATTGCTCTGGGGAGCAGTCAGGGAATTCTGAGCGAGTGGCTGCAGCAGGCTGGGGGAGCTTGGCCTGGATCTGATGGCGCTCCGGCAGGGCAGGTTTGATGGGGAGCAAAGGTGCTGTGGCCCCAGACAAGCTGCTGGCACGTTTTTTTGGTTCCATCTGAAGGCAGCAGTGTGGAGCAGTTGGAATATGGGCCTGGAGTATCTTGGGGAGTAATCTAATTAGTCTGAAGTCAATTCAGTAGTTCCTTTTGTATCTCGTGATTAAATAAGTGGGAAAATGGCTCGAAAATTAGGTGCTAGAACAACCCAATTACATTTCTGTAGCTTTTTGTATTCAATTTCATAAACAATTTTGCTCTTCACTGGTTAATCAGTGAATGCCTTTTTCCAGTTTGAAAAGCACTTTTGAAATTATAATGCAATTAAATTGTGTGTGGATGTTCTGGCATAGGGAGTGTGAAAGCTGGGGGCCTGGCAGCCAGCCACCTTCTACCTTGACAGTAATGAGTTCCTGAGCTGGCAGCTTGCTGGTGTCATTCACAATCTTGTCCAGGCTGGGCTGCTGGAGAGCTTAGCCACCTCGGCTCTCTCCCAGCCAGGGTCACCAGGGTTCGGCACTGGATCTTTTCCCTCGCTCTGGGGACAGTTCCCTAGCAGACTCTCCACGTCTGCAGGCAGCAGAGATGAGCCCACAGGACCCTGCTCTGTGCTGGGTGAGCAGATTGAGATGTGTGCAGGCACATGGTGAAGTTTGCTGCAGTTGTAGAGCAGCTGCCTGATTGTTCTGGGTTTCTTCTTTTTTGTTCTCTGCCTTTCCTGAGCCTCTGCAGGACTGAAGAGGGACAAAGGAGCAGCCTGCTCTGGCTGGAGTTGTCCCTGCTCACTGCAGGGCTTTTGGACAAGATGACCTTTGAAGGTCCTCTCCAACATGATGCAATCTGTGAGGCCATCAAGGATTATGTTCCTGGGGGCATAGCTGGGGCAAGGAGGAAAACATCCTCCTGTCTTCCAAGTCAGCAGCAGATCTGCTCTTGCCCACACTGTGGCCTCACCACCTGGCTCAGGGCAGCAGTGGATCCAAGCAGGCTGCTCTCAGCAGGCAGATTGTGCCCAGCTGAGCTTCCACGTGGGCTCTGGAGCTGCTGGGGTGGTGTTTAAGCTTCTCTCTTCACAGCCAAGGTGCTGGTGGTCCATGCAGCACCTGAAGCACTCGGAGCACCAAGTGGCATCTCATCAGATGCCAGCTGCAGACAGCTTCCAAAGGCCAGGAGCCCTTTGAGGCCACCAGGCTGTGAAGACTGCTGCCTGCTCCTGCTGTGCTGTCTCCAGAGGCCTTTTGAGGTCAGAGATTTTCCAAGCATGCTTCTTATTCTTGTGGGGCATTTGTCTTGTGTTCAGCCTGCTGGTGGTGGGCAGGAGCTAAATTCAGCCTGCTGGGGAAGGGTGACCAAGCCTGTGTGCTCCCCACCTCCATGATTTACAGCAGAGCAGCACCAGAGGAGAGGTGAAAAGCTGTGTTTGGAGGAAAAGAAATAATGTTAGAAATAATGACTTGCTTGGCAGGTTTTAACAAGTTCAGTAATGGTATTAGGTGCCCTTGGCTCAAGATAGTAACCTCCTCTTAATGATCATTACCTGGCTAATAAAGACCTCAGAGCAGGTCATTACAGCTTAATTTAGACACAGCATCCTGTTTGCTTTGCACAGTGCTGCCATCCTTCAAGCCCTTGGATCTATGGCCTGAGCCCCATGGGTGGCACTTGGGCTTTGCTTGGGTTTTCCTCCCCCAGCAGCTTAATGAGGACCTGGTTGGTTGCTGGCTCCTGATGGCCCTTCAGCTGAGCTGCTTGCAGAGCTGGGGGTGAGCACAGGCAGGGCAGAGGGACTTGTGCAGCTCGTGGCCTCAGCTCTGCCTGCAGGCTGTGGTTTTCATGGGCTCTGATCAAGGGAAGCAGTGATGAGGATGGATCTGGGAGAGCTCTTGCTTCGTTTCATACATCATGGACTCACAGAATCATTTTGGTTGGAAGAGACCTTTGAGATTAAGTCCAACCCTTACCCCAGCACTGCCAGGGCACCACCAAACCATGGCCCTCAGCACCACATCTCCATGGCTTCGAAACCCCTCCAGGGATGGGGACTCCACCACTGCCTGGGCCAGGGCTCGACAACCCTTTGGGGGAAGAAATTGGTCTCCTTGTCCAACCTAAACCTCCCCTGGGGCAACTTGGGATCGTTTCCTCTCATCCTTTCCCTTGTCACCTGGGAGAAGAGACCAACTCCAAACTGCTTTCAGGGACTAGTAGAGAGGGAGAAGGTGCAGGCTGAACAACCCCAGTTCCCTCAGCCACTCCTCACAGGACTTGTGCTCCAAACCTCTCACCTTTCTCACATCTTTCTCAGATCAGCTGGACGTGGCCTTGAGCAACCTGGGCTGGTGGAGGTGTCCCTGCCCATGGCAGGGGGTTGGAGCTAGATGGTCTTTAAGGTGCTGTCCAGTCCAACCCATTCTGTGAGTCTATGAACCAAGCTGTGCAGGAGTTGGGGGTGCCCCCCCAGCCTCTCCTCATGCTGCCTTCACCCCACCAGCAGCAAGCCTCAAAGAGAAATCATTCCCATGAGCAACCCCAGCAGTTATTAACACTTGGGAGCCATCTCATTGATCAGCTCCATCTTATCAGCCAATTTCCTACTGAAAGCCAAGCAGCTCTCCTCCCAGCATCCTAAATCTGTTGTTAAAATGAAGAAAAGGAAATGGAAAGGGGGAAAAAAAAAGGCTCCACACCCCCCAGCCTCCCACCCCAAAGCAGTGACACCAGGCTGGGTGCTCTGCTGCCTTTGTCAGCCCTGGGTGGAATTATGCATCATGAATAAAAACTGCTGTCAGCACGCATCGGTTTCAGGACAGGGGAGCATATGGGATGTGATTATCTGTATTGTCAAATGCAATAAAGGGAATTTGGATATAATAAAAAATGTAATATTTTAGAAATTTGGTAATAAACTGTGCAGGAATTGACAGGCAGAGAGGGTTGGATGCCTGTGGGCAAGGAGAGCAAGATGGCAGGGCAGCGGCTTTGGCGTCTGACGAGGGAGCCGGAGCGGGTCACAGCACCCCAGCATGGTGCACTTGGAAGGGACCTCTGGAGACCACCCTGTCCCCAAGTCCCCTGCTCAAGCAGGGGCAGCCACAGCAGCTCACCCAGGAGCACAATGCCATGGGGCTTTTGGAAGCTCTCCACACCAGGAGACTCCACAACCCCTCTGGGCAGCCTGCTCCAGGCCTCCAGCACTCTCACACCAGAGAAGTTAACCTTCTCTTTCCCCTTCCTGCTCCTGCTGCATCCTTCTCCTGCTCTGGTCGGGGGAGATCTTGTTCCCCATGGAGCAGGAGGTAGCTTCAGGTGGTACCTTCAGGTGTGGTTGTTGCTCTTCATGGCAAACACCTCCTTAGGGGTTAATTCCTGAAGGAGGTCAAGTCTGAGCAGTGTGGCCCAGCCTGGGGCTGTTCTCTGCGCCTCTGGAGGGAGTTTGTTCTTTGGAAAGCAAAAGCTCTTCCTTGTTGTGTTTGCAGCAGAGGAGATTGGAGGAAGGACTTAAGTTGGAACTGACAGCTTCTGTCCTGGGTGATCTTGAGCTTTAGGGTGCTGAGCTGCTGTATGCCAGATGAAAACTGTGAGGAGGGGACTAGAAAGTTGTTATAGCTTAGCCTCTTCCAAGCCAGAAGTGATGGGGATGAAATGTGGGACCTGGACCAGGAGGAAGGTTTAAGCAGCTTCTCTAAAGACACAACTTAAGAAAGCAGCAAAGTTTTTGAGCCCTGGCTGTTGGGTTGCTGTGCTAACAAAGCTTCTCCCAGAGGTGGGGTGAAATTCCAGGTCCCCATTCCCAGGCTGTTAGGGTAATGAACTGAATGACTCTTGCAGACAGCAAGAAGTGAGAAACATCCCTGGCTGACCACCTGAGCAGCTGAAGTGTCCCAGCCCCTGCTCAGTCATCCTCTCCTTAGGGACAGGAGTTGGTGACAGCAATGTCAGGACTTGGCTTCCCCTCCCCCTCTGCCCCTCTCCTGCAGGCTTCTTTATGATTATTATTGTTTTATTCTGATGCTGGTTCTTAGTTGTCCAGGCCAGCTTGGCAGCCTGGGATGTGCTGCAGCTTACTAAGTAACTTCCCCGCCGTGCTGCCAGGGGCTGTGCGAGTCGAGCTGAGCGCTATTGATTCGCAGCAATCTCTGCAGCGGCTGGGGGAGCCCCTGGGCAGTTCCCAGCTGCTCCAGCAGGGCTTTGCAACTGGGGGAAATGGGAGCAGGCAAGTTGAGAAAAGAAATTAAACTAGTGTCAACTTCTCCTGTTTCTCCCCTCATTCTCAATGGATGGAATGGGGCTCGTTTATCAAGAAGAGGAAAAAGTAATTGACACAGGTTCAATGCTCCTGTGCCTGCCTGCTCTGGCCACATTGCCTCACTCCTCAGCTGGGTGGGTTTCTTTTCTTCCCTTCTTGAAAGGCATTTTGTTAGAGTTTGCAGGACCAGCTGCCAAACTCTTGGTATAAGCAGGAAAGCAGGTGCTCAAAGAATGCCCCAGCAGAGCTGGACCTTCCTCTGTTTGGCAGCTTAAGTAACTTAAAGCTGAGGAACAGAGAAGAGAAGAGGCATGGAGCAAACGGGAATGGGCAGACCGGGTGCTGGGACCTAACAGCAGAGGGGACTGCAGGCTGCACTGAGATGTCCTCATCACCGTGCTGTGTGCTGCAGGGGGTGTCAGGCTGGGGATGGGGGGACCCCAGACCCCCTGGGACCCAGGGCCGTGGTGGTTGGGGTGGGAAGCTGGAGCAGGACAGTGCCATGGGAACACTTCCATGTGTGAGGGGAGGCTGAGCCCACGTTAAGGAGAGCAGCACAGGTCCCAGTTTGCCCATCAGAGGCCTTCAGGGGCTAACCCCAGCAGCAGCCTGGGTTTAACCTTGTTGATGTGGGATGTGGTCACCTTGTTGTAGTATGTGCAGGGGCTGGGAAGAGTGAACCTGGTGAAGGGCTTGGGGAGATCCTGGTGCCCAGTGTGCAGCCACAGGCATGCTGTAGATCACTGCACACAGAGCATGGGGCTGGGGAAGATCTGCTGGCCACCAGCAGCAGCAAGGAGCCCTATTTCCTAGCCAGGGTGGTGTCATCTCAGCTCTGTTTTCCTGGGGTTGACCTGAAACCTCTCAGAGGTGTGAAAAGCCCTTGGGTGGAGTGTGAGGAGAGCCCCAGCTGCAGCAGACAGGAGCATTGCCTCTTGGTATCTTCAGGTCAGCTTCTCAACCTTATTTACAGCTTCTGCCCAGCTTTGTAAACCCATTTTCATCTTTTTATGGTTTCAGTCACTTTTCTCTCCACATTGCTTCTCTTCTGCCTGGAATCCTGTGGCAGAGAGCTCTGCTTTGCTGCACAGAGCCCTTCACCCACGGGTCTGGGCAGCTTCCTTGGCTGAGCAAGTCTCTGGGTTAAAGGAGGCTTTGGGATGTGCTGTATCCCCTGCTGCAGGACATCAAAGTTCTGGGCTGGCATCCACGGGCACGTTGGGAAGCTTTCCAGGGGAACTGGGGCTTATTGGCATATTTGAGACTATCTTGAGATGGGTTTTGCCAGCTTTTCCCTCCACTGTGAATGATGCACTTGTTTCCTCCCCTCTTGTGAGTCACCCTTGTGTCAGCAGCAGTCCTGAAGGTCCCTGCTCTGCCGGGGCGCTGAGTGCCTCCCCCTCCTTTCACTTCATTGAAGGCAGCTGCTTCCTGGAGCTAGGTAATCCTTAAGGTCCTTTCCAACCCATTCTAGGATTCTGTGATCTCCTCCCTTTGTCCAGAGCATTCCCAGTAACTATCTGGAGCTCCACACACTCTTGGATGCCTGCCCAGTCCACAGACCTTCTCCCGGTCAGGCCCGGGCTGGTGCCCGGCTTCCAGGACTTGAGGAGACCCTTAGGAGCCTGTCAGTGCCCCCTGGCTGGCCCTGAACAGAGTGGAGCGTTGGGGTGTTCAGAGTGGAATGAGTCCTGCTGAGCAGCTGCTGCAGGAGGGATTTTTCACCTGAAGGTCGTGGATCCCTCTCAGCTTCCTTCAGTGATCCCACTTGGCTCAGAGCCTGCCTGGGGGGGAGGGGGCATCTGTTTGCCTTTCCCCCCCCCCTGCTCTTCTTTGTCTTTTTCTTTTACAGAAAAGATTATTCCAATGAATATTCAGGTTTTATTCATTTGAATAAAAAAAACCCCAACCGTGTGCCTCTGTTAAATGCTTATCTCTTAAATGGAGCTTGTTAGCTTCCAATAATAGCTTCATTCAGAGGGCTGCGGTGTAATTTCAGCTGGAAATGGGTGCTCCTTGACAACTGCAATCCTATTTATGTCACCATTTTAAGCAGCTTGCTTTGTTTTGTGTTAATCTTTCTCATACACTTTGCAAGAAGCATTTGCTTGCTTTCTCTCTCTTTTTTTTTCCTTGCCTTGGTCTGTTGACTCTTGGTACCTCTCAGCAGAATTAATTTTAGCCTGGTGGGGCCAGGGAGGCTGGTGAGAGTTTGAGTGATTTCAGACCTTGTTCTCTCTGCTGGCTGAGGAGGCAGGGCTGTGCCTGTTTGTGCAGCTATGAAAAGCTGGAGTCTGATAGGTCAAACAGCAAAGGGACCCCCAGTGCCCATCACCAGATAAAGTGTTTAGCCCTGGGGCATAGCATCCTGGAGTCACTGAATCCTTTTGGTTGGAAGAGACCTTTAAGATCAAGTCCAATCCTTAAGCCAGCACTGCCAGGTCCTCAGAACCACCTTCTCCACGGCTTTGAAACCCCTCCAGGGATGGGGACTCCACCACTGCCCTGGGCAGCCGGGGTCAGGGCTTGTCAACCCTCTTGGCAAAGAAACTGTTCCTCAGGGGAGACCTTATTGCTGTCTACAACTACCTGAAGGAGGTTGTAGCCAGGTGGGGGTTGGGCTCTTCTCCCAGGCACCCAGCACTAGAACAAGAGGACACAGTCTCAAGCTGTGCCATGGGAGGTTTAGGCTGCAGGTGAGGAAGAAGTTCTTCATAGAAAGAGAGATTGGCCATTGGGATGTGCTGCCCAGGGAGGTGGTGGAGTCACCATCCCTGGAGGTGTTTAGGAAGAGACTGGATGAGGCACTTGGTGCCATGGTTGAGTTGATCAGATGCTGTTGGGTGATAGGTTGGACTCGATGATCTCAAAGGTCTTTTCCAACCTGGTTAGTTCTGTTCTATGCTATGCTATGCTATGCTGTGCTGTGCTGTGCTGTGCTATGCTATGCTGTGCTGTGCTATGCTATGCTGTGCTATGCTATGCTGTGCTGTGCTATGCTGTGCTGTGCTATGCTATGCTGTGCTGTGCTATGGCTGTGGCTATTCTACACTGTTTTATGGCTATTCTATTCTAGTCCAACCTAAACCTCCCCTGGTGCAACTTGAGGCTGTTTCCTCTCATCCTATCACTTGTTCCCTGGGAGAAGAGACTGACTCCCACCTTGCTCCTTTCAGGGAGTCATAAGGAGCAAGAAGGTCTCCCCTCAGCCTCCTTTTCTCCAGGCTGAACGACCCCAGCTTCTTGGTCTCTTGGAGATTGTTCATTTAAGGAGTGGTGGCATCTCTTGGACATCATCCTGTGGCTTTTAAGTGCCTCTGTGTGTGCAGATGAAAATCCTGTGGTTACTCCCCCATGAGTTAAAGATGTTGATCATCATAAAGGTGGTGAGAAACTGGAACAGGTTACCCAGGGAGGTGGTTTGCCGAAGGAGGTTGTGGATGCCCCCTCCCTGGAAGTGTTCAAGGCCAGGCTGGATGAGGCCTCCTTGAGCAACCTGGGCTGGTGGGAGGTGTCCCTCCCCATGGCAGGGGTTGGAACTGGGTGATCTTTAAGGTCCCTTCCAACCCAACCCATTCTGTGATTCTATAAAGGTAAAACTTTGGGAGCCTTCAGCTGCCCTGCTTGGGCTCTGGCACTGAAGCCACAAGCCCCCATCCCACTGGAGCTGCCCACCCGGCCCATCTCCTGCTCCAGAGAGGAAGGGATCCAGGCTGGTGCTGGGTTTTCTTACAGGCCCAGTGGTGTCTGTTTTTCCTTGCCAAGCCAGCCTGGCCTGTGTGGTGTGACACAGGTCCTCTACAAACCTGCGAATGAGTGCTGACACCTCGGGATTGTCGTTTTATTCTGCTTATAAAATCTGCAGATGCAGAAAGCTGGGTGGCTCTGATTTAATCAGACAAAGAATGTCTTGATAAGGCTCTGTTTGAGCCATATGGAGTGGGATGAGAATGGGAAAGTTGTTTCCTAGTCCAAGTGTGTAATGACTGCAGTGGGCTTTCTCCCGGTGCTGTGCACATTAAGGCTAATCTCCTAAATTCCCTCTCTTGCCTCCATCCTGGCAGCCAGACCTGACAAAAGTTGAAAGAGAAATCCTCAACTGCAGCCCTCGCTAATGAGTTGCTAATGATGAAGATGTTGCTGGTGCTCAGACAATTAATGGCTGGAGCCCTGGCGTGGCCATCAGGCTGCGCCGGGCAGAGCCGGTCCCCGGCGGTGTGTGCTCCCAGCTCCGGTAATTGCTGGGCACAGCGTGCTGCAGGGTCCCTGGGATGCCACCTTCAGCCAGTTAACCACCAGCAGTTTAGCTTTAACTACAGGGCTGCTTAAGGTAGATTGAAATGGAGTCATTTAGAAGGCAGATGAAAGACCGAAGTGAAAGAGTTCAAGCTGCGACATGAGTTAAGTGCAAAGTGAAGTAGTGTTCAGAGAATGGGAGGGGCTGGAAGGGACCTCTGGAGATCATCCAGTCTAACCCCCTGCCAAACCAGGGTCACAGAGAAGTGAGTCTGGGGGTCACCACCATCCCACCAACTGCACTTGGTGGGGAGCAGGCCAAGAGCTGGGAGGTGCTGACTGCAGGTGGGGAGCATCAGCAGCAAAGTAGGCTTGAAGTGAGGCTTCACTGCTGTCTCCCCAGACTCCCAGGGGTAGGGGTGGATGGACACAGGGCTGGTGGCAGCCAGGAGCCAGCTCCTTTGGAATCACCAAAGACAAATCTGCTTGCTTGATTTGCATGGCTGAGCAGAGAGGTGGTCACTGGGCAGAGCTGTTGGTGGGGAACAGCACCAGGCAGTGCTGGCTTCCCTCTTCCGTCACCCCAGCATGGGCCAAAGCTGCTGCTGGGGATGCCCCAGCTCTGGCTTGGCTCAGAGCCGTGTGTGGGGAGGACATCCCCTGCTGTTCCACCAGCGCTGTGCCCAGCAGTTCTCAGTGTGCCCTGAGGGATGGACTTCATCCTGTTGTTGTTGTTAGATTTTGAAGCCCCCTTAGCTGGTGCCAGTGTTCACCCATCAAGCTTTGCCTGAAAATGGAGCAGGCTGGGTTGGGGTTTGTTTGTTGGCTTCATGTTCCTTTCCCCTTTAAGGCAGGAGCAGGAACTTGACTGTGTGTAGTTGTAGTGGGCTGCCAAATCGCTTTGGTGTGGCCCCAGCAGAGCAAACTCAGTGCAGAGCTACAGGCAAGGCAGCAGGCATCAAACAGCCTTAAACCAGCCCAAATCCACCACTCCTTTGAAGCAGCAGCACAGCAGCAGAGAAGAGAGGAATGATTAGATCAGAGACCTTAAATGTAATGGTTTCTTGGAGGCCTCAGGATGTCCTGATGAGGTATTAGAGGAAGCAATTCAGGAAGAAAGGGACAAATAACCACCTCCGGGGGCTGGCCGCATCCGCGCCGGACGGAGCTGCGGCTGCTCGCACTTGGTGGCTGCTCAGAGGGCATGGAAGCCCCGAGTGCTGCTGGATCTTTGGGGGAAGCACTGGTGGGGTTTGGGTTGGGGTTTTTTCTCCCCTCTCCAAGGATAAATGAGGAATCATCTTCTGTCTTCCCCGATTTGTATTTTCTTTGGGGTGGTGTAATGAGTCAGCTCTAATGGAGCAGTCTGGCGGAATTAAAGAGGAGATGAAATCAATAAGGTGCCATGGGAATATAATTGGCTTTTGTAGAGATTGCTCTGAAAAGAAAACCTCTGAGGTGTAAAAGAAAATACAACCTTGTTGCAGCTGGGGTGTGACTGGGGTGTGAGCAGCCATTCAACTCTGCAGGATGGATCCAAAAATCCATGAGGAGACTTTAATTCTCCACTGAATCCTGCGGAAGAGCTGGAACAGAACTCCATCCACTTCCCCTGAGGTGATGCTTCTTGCCTCCAGGAGCCTGTGACACCTTCAGCAGCCTCCATGGCCAGCAGCTGCCTCTCCCCCTGCCTGTCTGAATGAGAGTTTGCCAGGCAGGTCCCCGTGGCTGAGCGATGCTTTGTTAAGATGAAGTGGTTTCACCTCACTGACATTTTCCTCCCCCTCCCCCCATTTTTTGTGTCTTTGCTGAACAGGATTTGGCTTCGTAACTTTTGAGAGCGAGGACGTGGTGGAAAAAGTTTGTGAGATTCATTTCCATGAAATCAATAACAAAATGGTAAGTTGCTTGGGGTCCACAGCACAGCATCCTCTCACCCCTGGCCGCAGGCAGCTGCCCTGCCTGCCTGCTGGCCCTGCCGCACGAGCTTCTCCCTGAGGCTCACTGGGCTCCTGGCAGAGCTGTCGTGGGAGCGGGGTGCTGTGGTGGAGTAGGAAGGTTTCCCCCACACACAAAAAGAATCCACAGCTAACTCAGCTGGAGAAGCAGATGAAAGCTGTATTTTACAAGCAGATATGGAATGCAGTGAATATGTACAAAAACATACAATATTTACAATATATACAGAAATATACAGCAATGTATGCAATACAGGAAACCTTTCCCCAACCCCCCTGCGGCCAGGGGGTTCGGCCTGCCCCTCCCTTCTCCCTCCCTACCTCCCCTTTTTCCCAAAAGGGTTAGAGAGAGAGAGAGAGAGGAAGGTAATTAAAAGGGGAAAACTTTGTTACAGCTCAAAGCGGATGCAAAAGTTAGTTTTCTTATCTGGTTAGCAGAATCATAGAGAGAAACGAGCCAGCTCACAGCACAGGGGGAAGAAGAAGACGACTGACTGCCCCCCCCCCGACTGAAAGACTAAACAAGAACCTTCAGCCGGGTTCCACCAATGAAATTGGATTAGCATATCGTTGTTTTCATTCATATACCAAAACATTCGGCCAGAGTGTCCAGAAAGTGTCCCTTTCTTAAAGGCACAGCCTAAACCGGTCACAGGTGCTGAGCCTGGGCCGCAGCCCCTGCCCCTGCCCCTGCTCCCCTGCCAGCAAAGGCATCTGCAGGCTCAGGCAGCTGCCCCAGAGCAGCTTTTGGTGTGGGAAACCAAAGGTGGAAATCAACCTGCTCGGCTTCTGGGTCAGCCTTGGAGAAGCACTTCTAGCATGGCATGAGAGGGAGTGGTTTGAAGCTGAGGCAGAGCAGGGTTAGATTGGAGCTGAGGAAGAAGTTCTTCAGTGCCAGGGTGGTGAGACTCTGGCACAGGCTGCCCAGGGAGGCTGTGGCTGCCTCCTCCCAGGCTGGATGAGGCTTTGAGCAGCTGAGTCTAGTTGAGAGGTGCCCTGGGCATGGTGGGGAGGTTGGAGCTCCCTTCTAACCTGAGCCATTCTCTGAGTCTATGATTCTTCTCCTCCCTGCTCTTGGGCAGAGCCATGGCAGCCACTGAGCAGCTGCAGCAGAGGTTTTCAGGAGGGAAGAGGTCTGGGGTAGCTGTTCCAGCCCCTGTGCTCCCAAAAGAGCCATGCTGGCTCCTGAGTCCGGGTGCTGCTCTGTCCTTGCTGCTGCCTGCTAGACCACATCCTCTGGGATGTTGTGGCTCTTTGCCATCAGGCTGCAATCACTTTCCACCCAAGCCCAACCCAGGAGCCAGATCTGGGTGAAGTTTCTCCTAAGTGACAGTGAAGTCTCAGGTTGTGGCTGGTCCTGTCAGGAGAGCCACTGAGCCAGACAAGAAGAGGCATTTGGGTTTCAATTGCTGCAGTAACTTTGATATTTTCAGCTAAAATATTCTTTTTCCCTTTGTCAAAACATCTTTTGCTTCTCCAAAGTGCATTCAGATGTGCATTGTGCATTGGTCTGATGTGTGTTCACAGACTTTAAATTCAATAATAGAGCTTTTAGTGTGGATAAGATCAAAGCAATCTCCTTGGCATATGCTGGAGGCCTGATTCAATATTTGACTTGCTAATTTTTCCCAGGGCACTGAAATAATACTCCTCAGATTGTTCCTCCCTGCAATATGCATCTGAAACAAAAGTGAGGGGCCCCTCACTGACCTGGGTGGTGGGATGGTAGGGCAAGGCTGGGGCAGTTCCCCTTGCCCTGCAGTAAGCCTTTTGCTCCATCTCAGTGGGTGCCCTGGGCTCTGTCTCTGCCCTGTCCAAGCATCCTGTGTCTGCAGAGTCATCACCAAACCCATGCAGGGGCAGCAGAGCCTGGCCTGACAGCCAGCTGCTGCCCATGGCCAGGGAGGTGACCGCAGCACAGTTAGGCATGGATGGACTTTCCAAAGTGCTGCTGAAGACTGACTGCTCCTGCTTCAGTTTCAACATGGAATCATAGAATTGTTCTGATTGGAAGAGACCTCTATGGTCACTGAGACCAACCATCAACCCAACACCACCTTGGGCCCCAAACCCTGTCCCCCGGTGCCCTGGGCACGCATTTCTGGAGCACCTCCAGGGGTGGGGACTCCACCACCTCCCTGGGCAGCCTCTGCCAGTCCCTGACCACTCTTGCAGCAGAGAAATTTTTCCTCATACCCAAACTGAACCTCCCCTGGCACAACTTGAGGCTATTTCCTCTCCTTCTGTCACCTGATAGTAGGGAGAAAAGACCAAGCCCCACCTCAGTGCAGCATGGCTGCCTCTGGCCCTGAGCGGGGAAGGGGACAAGTTCTTGCAGCCCCAGCTTGAGGCAGTGAGGCTTGCAGCTGCTTGGTGAGCTGGCACAAGGACTCTGTCCCCATCCCTATGCCACTCCCATTCCCACCCCCATACCTGTCCTTACTCCCATCCTTATCCTTGTCCCATCTCCATCCTTACTCCCATTCCTATCCCCAGCCCTGAGCTGCTCAGCTGTGGCACCTGCAGCTCCGTGGGCACTGCCTGGGCCTGAGCTTTGCTCTTTGCCCTCTCCTGGGCACTGCCATTCCCAGCAGTGCAGGGGCAGGCACAGGGCAGCAGGGCTGCTGCTGCTCCCCAGCCTATTTCTGGCCTCCAGGCTCCCTGGGAGGTTATTTTTAGCTCTCTCGTTCTGCTTCTGTTGCCATCCATAAAACTTAGAATGTCAAATGTGATATTAAGGGAGCAGTGTGAAAGGGAAAAGAAAATGCCAGGCAGGGCTTTAATAAAGGAAGCCTGGAATTGGGGTGGGAGGCCAGAGGTGCTCTCCAAACACTGCAGAAGTAAAACCCAAACCAGCTCTCCCCTCATAATTGTGCTGCAAGGAGAGACCTGGTGTGCTCTGGGGCTGCTGGAGCAGAAGCCTGGTGGAGTCCTGCACTCCCCTTTGGATCCCTCTGTGCTGGAGTCACTCTCCTCAGGGCTGTGGTGGGACAGGTGCTGGAGAGTGGAGCAAGGAGCTGAGCTTGAGCTCAGAGTCAGGATCTAAAGCCAGCCTTGGAGCAGCTGACAGAAATGTTCAGCTGCTTTGAAATAGGTTTTGAGGTTGCACAGCAGCTGGGGCTGCTCCTCTCTCTCTCCTGGTGAGGTTTGTGGGGTTAAGGACTCGCTGGTGTGGGGGTTTTGGTGCTATGGACACTCCTCAGGCTTCTCCCCAGGCTGGTGATGCTGCAGATGCGTCACACACCACATGCTGTTGGGTTTTCATCCAAACCCTTTGCAGTTCAAGGCATCTCCATCCCTGGACTGTGCACCGCTTGCAGAAGGTAGGAGGGAGCACAACCCCCAGCGTCCTAGGCCCCTGCATTCACTGGGAGCTGTGGAAGCACAATGTGCAGCCAACAAACCACCTCCAGCCTTGCACAGGCATCTTGGGAAGCCCAGCTGGGTGCCATGGGAGGCAGAGGCCAACCCCCAGATGTGTTTGGCCTCCTGAATGATCCTGCTGCCTCTCCAGTTGGTGTCTGTCTGGTGGTGCCAGCAGGGTTGCTGGCAGTGCTGGGGGTGCTGCCTGTCAGGCTGCCTGCCAGCTGCTCCAGGGCTGCCTGGGCTCTGCACAACACAAGCAGCAGCTGCCTAGCACTGGGTGGCAGCAGCTGCTTTGGGGAGAAATTCAACTAATGAGAGGCAAGGAACTGGCAGACTCTTCTGCTCCTCCATAGGTGCCAACTTGTCTGTCGTGTCTGAGGATGTGACATCCCATTGTCCCCAGCCCACCTTGGGTCTGGTGCTTTTTTTTACCTATCTGGGAGCCTTCTGTGGCCTGGTGTGGCCCTGCCCTGCCAGCAGAGCTGGGGGCAGCAGGGGCTTCTCTGTTAGAGGAGCAATGGTTTGGGCTTGCCCTGGCAGGAGCGACCTGGTGGCCCCAGGGTGATTGAATCTCCACCGGCTGTGGCTCGCACCCTGGTGGCAAGGCAAAGCTGCCTCCTCCTGGGGTGGTGCAGTGTGCTCTGTGCATTGTGACCGTGTGCATTCTGCTCTGCTCAGCACAGCTCTGCTTTCCCTGGGGAGCTGCTGCCCAGGGGGCTTTCAGACAGCCTGGTGCTGAGAGCTGCCAGCCTGGTGTGCTGGGCTGGGTGTAAGAGGCTTTTCGTTCCCCATCTCAGCCCTCCTGGGTTCTCCTGGCTCCGACTGCTCAGCTTGACCCAAGAGCCCCCCAGCATGAGGTTAATTCTCCAAACCAGACTAAACAAAAGAGTGACTTTTAGGTTCCTTGCCCCCCTTTTTTGAGTTGAAACTTTCTCTGGGAGGCTGCAGGGAGTGAAGCACATCCCTTGTGCAGGGGAAGTGGAAAGAATCTGGGAATGATTAAGATGTACAGAAAAGCTCAGCTGGAAGGTTGTGTGAGATGCAAATGGGTGCCAAAGCACCCACGTTGGGCAGGCTCTTGGGGGTGACCCAGCACAGAGCTGAGCACAGACTCTTACACCCAGCTGCATCCCCTCATGGAGAAGCCCTGGTGTGTGTCCCACTTGGCCACCACGTCTGATGTCCCCCAGGGTTCTACTTTCCTGCTCACTGTGGCTGCAGGATGGTTGCAGCCATCTCCATCCTGCTCCCCTGGAGGACAGGGCTGGCTTCTTGCAGAAAAGCAGCCTGGGCCCTGGTTTTTCAGCTTCTGCTGCATCTCCTGCTGAGGAGGCACCATCCAGGCCCACCACTGGGGAGTGTAAGCATCCACCCAGGGCGTGCTGCCAGGGCTGGGGTCACACAGCCCCTTCCCAAGGCAGGGCAGAGTGGGGCTGGTGCTCCTGGTCCTGTATCTTTCCTGTCACCTCCCGCAGGGGCTCAGAGTCTGTGCTGGCTCACAGAGAATGGTTTTGCCCTCCACGTGGGGTGTATTTGTTTACAGAGGCTTAGGAATGATTTCTCTTTCCTGCTGGTGACTTTTTCTTCCTCTTTAAATCCCAGCTCAGCCTCTCTGCCGGCGCCTTTACATCCTCCTGCGCTGTGGCAATCATCAGTCCCGCCAGCGGCAGCAGCAGGCTGGTTTGTGGCTGCAGAAGCTAATTACTGAGTTATTGTTTCTAACGGTGCTAATCCAAACGGCATTTCCCTGTTAATTGTCCATCGAGCCAGGCTGGGTTGTTCTGCTCATCCTGACTGGCAGGAGGCTGAGGTGGAACCAAAGCCACCCTGAGGTCTGGAGCGCTGCAGCCCCGAAGGAGATGGCTGTGGGGTGCAGTGACAGAGTGGTGGCTGGGGGCATTGGGTTGGATGCTGCTGGGCAGTGCCCTTCTGGTCACACAGGACAGCTTTGGAGGGTGGTGTGGAGCTGCTGTGTGGGGTGGTGGGGAGGGAGGTTGGTGCTGAGCAGTTGGAGCTGTGCTGTGTCCCTGGGCTCTCAGGGGTGCCTCACAGAGTGCTGCCTTTCACAGCACCACAGAAGGGTGAGGGTTGGAAGGGACCTCTGGAGGTCATCCAGTCCAACCCCCTGCCAGTGCAGGATCACCTTGAACAGGTCACACAGGAACATGTCCAGGTGAGGCTGGAATCTCTCCAGAGAAGATTGCCCAGCCTTTCTGGGCAGCCTGCTGCAGGGCCCCAGCAGCCTCACACCGGAGAAGTTTGTCCTCCTGTTGAGGTGGAACTTCCTGGGTGCCAGACTGAATGGGAGTGCAGGGACAGGGCCGTGGAGCTTGGTGGCTTTGTCTGGAGGACACACTGGTCTTCACTGCAGCTCTCAGTGGGATGTTTCTCTCCCAGAGGAGTTGCTGCCCTCACAGCAATGAAGAGGAGGCTGAGGGATCTGCTGGCCCTGTGGTGGCCATGCCTGACTTTGGGATGTCTGGAGAGTCTCTCTTGAACACCTCTCTTGCTTCTGTTCCTGCTCACTCATTTTCCCATTGCACATCTGGGCTGTGCACACACATCTCCCCACTCAAGCCATCTCCAGTCCCTCTCTGTTCTTCTCCAGATGTCTTCTACAAAGACTCAGACACTTCTTGGAATCATAGAATTAGTTTGGTTGGAAAAGATCTTTAAGACCTTTGAGCTTGAGGAGGAGAGATTTAGACTGGAGATTAGGAAGAAATTGTTGGCAGTGAGGGTGATGAGACACTGGAACTGGTTGCCCAGGGAGGCTGTGGATGCCCCTTCCCTGGAGCTGTTCAAGGCCAGGCTGGATGAGGCCTTGAGCAGCCTGGGCTGGTGGGGTTGCAACTGGCAGGGGAGTTGGAACTTGCTGATCTTCAAGGTAGCTTCCAGCCCAACCCATTCTATGACTCTGTGAATCATTTGAGTCCAGCCATCTACCCAGCTGTTCTTGGCAGAGAAGCAGCAAAAGTTGAGCTGCAGAAGAGTTTCCCTCCCAGGCTGCCTGGGCTGGGGGCAGCCTGGCTGGCAGCAGAGTCTGGGCAGCCTTGGCAGCGCCTGAGCCTGGCAGCTTCGGGAGGCGCTGCGAGCAGGAGGGCTGAATGTGGTCTGTGGAGGCTGGCAGCAGAAAGGGAGGAGTGGGTGGGTTTGTTTAAAATACTCCCATTACAGTCAGTTAACCTTTCTGTTACCTAAATGAAAATTGTATAAACCTGGAATTTTCCCTGATGGGGTTGCCTAGGAACGGGAGGTTGGTTTGCAGGAGACAATGAGCACACTGTCAGCAAGCAGGCTGCCAGCACCCAGACAGCACAGCCCTTGTTAGCCTCCAGCCCCCCTGTGCCTGGGCTGCTGCACACCCACCCACCTGTGCCTGCTTGGCTGAGTGCTGGAGGGCATGTGGGAGACACCACCCTGCTCAGAGCTGACCTTTCAGCCCTGCTCCCAGGCCCTGCCTGCAGGCTGGCAGTGCCATGGCGGGGATGGGAGGGCTGGGGGCAGCGGGGCTGCATGTGGCCATGCCAATGTGTCTGCTGGGAGCATGGACCTGACCTATGGCACCTCTGCTCCCACTCTGGTGTGGCCAGGCAAGGGCTGGGGGAGCCTAAGTGTGTGAAGAGGAGCAGGGAACTCACTGGGGAGCAAAGTTAGAGATGTAAAGCTCAGACCTCTGGATTCAGCCCAAGGCCTTACCCTTAGCCAGAGATTCTCAGCATGCAGCCCATAGAGATGGGCAGGTGGTGGCACAGGGCTTCCCTGCACCCATGCCAGGCTGTCTGCACGTTTGCCTGTTGCTCAGAGTGTGAACCAAGGTTTGGAGCCCTAGGAACGGGTTGGGGTAACTCTGCTTAGCTCCAAACTGACTGGCAGTGCTGGGGGGAGCAGGGGCACAAGTCAGCAGCGCTGGAACCATGGGAAAGTGCTTTATTTCTGCCTGTGCCCATGCAGAAAGTGGCTGGGACCCAGCACCCAGGGGCCTGGCTGAGGGTGCTGGGTCGCTGCCTCTCCCAAGGTGTTGGCAGAAGCTCAGAACTTGGCTCAAGTGGCACTAAGCAGCTGGAAAAGTCAGCAGGAGTAACTGGAAGTGAAAGAATGCAGATGGTTTATTAATAGGGTTTGCAGAGACGTTCTGCTGGCTGGAGCTATTGATTCCTTATTCCTGTTTTAAAAGCAGCTTTTTGTACTGATCACTCAGAGTCATTTTCTGTTATCGATTGCCATGGAGCTGTGCTGGAGACCTCCCTCCATTCATCCCACACCCACCAGTACCATTGAGAGGGAGCCCAGCACGGGCTCTCCGTACAGGAGCCTTCTGAAAGCAGCCTTGGGGGGGAGGGAAGGGGGTGTTTGCTGTGTGTGTTTGAGGAGACAGAGACGTTTGCTCTTTTCAACCCTTGTACACCCCTGTGGAAGTTCACCTTTGAGAGGGGAGGGGCTGTGGGGGAGGCCAATGCTAAAAATAGAACTTCCCTTCCCCCCCCCCCCCCCCCTTTTTTTTCCTTGAAGTAGCTCAGTTCTGCATTTGACATTTACATGGAATTCATTTGCATTTCATTTGTCCGTGTTTCTGCTCAATAGGTAGAATGTAAGAAAGCACAGCCTAAAGAAGTGATGTTTCCACCAGGGACGAGAGGAAGGGCCCGTGGATTACCCTATACCATGGACGCCTTTATGCTAGGGATGGGAATGTTGGGTAAGTGCCCGAGCCCCCCGCACGGCTCCCGCTGCCCCCGCGGTGCCTCCCTGCTCCCCCAGCACCCCAGCCCCAGGGGCCAGCAGCTCCCAGCCCCTGCTGTGGCTGCGGGAACTTTAGCAGGGGCGGAGCAAGTGGGGGAAAGAATCCTGCCCGTGGTAACTGATGACCTCCCGCCGCCGCCGCCGCCCCCGCCGCCGCCCCCTCCCTGCCCGGAACCCGCGAATTTGCATTTAAATGGAGGTTTTTAAGGAGCCTGTTTTAAACTCTCCCTGGCAAAAAATAGGATGATGAAAGATGCAGCCTGTTCGTTCTGACTAAAAATGATCTCTTCCCCTGTTTTAGAGGAATTGAGTCGCACATTATTCCCCTTCTTTTCAAGGGATCTGTGACAGTTCAGCAGAGATAATTGAAAATCTTCCTGCTGCTTAGCCGGGGCCGGGGGGAGCAGGGAGCCGCCGATCGGGGCAGGTCGCAGCCGTAATTACAGGTCTGCGGGAGATGGAAGGGTGGTGTTAGCCCGGAGTATTGTGTCCAGGAAATACTCATTAAAGGGGATAAATGATATTTAATGGCAACACTCTACTCATGCATCAGCTCTGGTTAGTTATAATTGCTTCTCGTTTGTTTCTGCCTGGGCAGTTCTGCTTTCCACACAAGGTGACAACTTCTCGGCCCTCCTGTCCTCAGGATTTGCTCACCCCAAATGCTGCTGAGCCCTTCCCGGTGTGCTGGTGTAAACCCACAGCCACTTCCAGCTGTAGTTTTGCAAAATCCCATCCCTTCCCAACGGTGTTTTTACCGCACCCCCTCTGGTTTCCGACTTGCTGTCAGTTTTTCCCTCGGTTGTCACCTGCTGTGTCCGTAAAGCCTGCACGAAGCGGAGGGCACCTGGAGGTGTTCCCAGGCAGAAATGAGCCTGTCCCAGGCTAGTGTCAGAGAATCAGGGAATCATGAAGGTTGGAAAGACCTCTAAGATCATCAGGTCCAACCTTCTATCCATGAGCTCTAGACTGTGCCCATGGTACCTTGCCTCTCCAGGATGCTTTGAATTTCCTGTCCTGGGTTTAGATAATCTCAGAAACTGAGCACAGAGCCCAGCCTTGGGAGCTGGAGCTTGGTTGTCCTGAGCTCTGCCAAGCTCTGTCTGAGATGCTGGAGGACCCCAGGGCTCCTGGAGTGGATGTCAGGTCAGGGGGGACTTGGTTCCTATGAGCATCAGGCTGTTGTGCTGAGATGTTTGACTCCAGGCACTGCTTGATTTGATAGGGAAAAGTTCCCTGCCCTGTTTGCCTTCCCTGTGAATTAATAGCGCTGCTGTCCGTGTGGCTGGAGTGATCCATTCTGGGGCTGTGTAATTGGGTTAGCTCAGCCCATCATCTATTTTTCTGTCCCCACACTCCACTGCCACCCTGCCCCACAGTGTCTGGAAATTACATTTTATGGGTAAAATATTTATCTTGTCCTAGTCAGCCTGTGATTTCGTTACCTGTGCCGTGCCAGGGTGCTTGAGCACAGGGACTTCATTACTCTTGTTTCTTTCTCTCTCTCTCCCACTCGTGGGGTGTGATGTTTGGGGTGGTGGAAGGGGGTCTGCTGCCCTGCTGGCCAGTCCTGTCCGGCTACTGAAGGAGAAAGACAAGTTCACCCTGAGCTGGGCTAAAAAGACCAGGGCTGCATCCCTCTTCTGCTCACCACAGGCAGAGCTCGCTCAACCTTTCTCCTTGGTGGGAGATGTGGGATCCAGCCCAGTGACCTGAAGGGAAGATTCAGCCCCAGGGTGCAGCTGAGTCACAGAATCACAGAATGGTAGGGTTTGGAAGGGAGCTCTGGAGATCATCCACTCCAGCCTGCTGCTAAAGCAGGATCACCTAGGGCAGGGCACACAGGAACGTGTCCAGACAGGTCTTGAAAGCCTCTCGAGAAGGAGTCATTCCCACCGGGGCTGCCTCTCTGGGACAAGGTCATCTCAAGCCACAAGAAGAGAGGGCAGAAGCCCTCAGCCGATGGCTGTTACCTGCACGGAGCAGGGATGGGAGTGCCTGTTGGCACCTCCCTGGCCTGCTGCCCAGGGGTGCCACACAGCATGCTCTGACTGGATTCCAGACCAGGGTGACCTGCTCAGAATTCATGATTGATTCATGGTGTGGGTCAGATGCTTCCTTCTCTGCTCTGGCTGCTTTTTCATCTCCCAAACTCCTGCTTGCTGCAGCAGCACCATGGTAAATAATTAAGTGCTGGAGTGAGGGGCCCAAACCCAAGCCCAGGATTCGAGGTGTAGCCTCACCAGTGGCCCCATCCAGGGGCACAGTCACTTCCCTACCTCTGCTGATGCCATTGCTGGTCCAGGCCAGGATGCTGTTGGCCTTCTGGGCTACCTGAGCACATTGTTAGTGCTGCTTGCAGAAGCTCTTGTTCAAGGTCACCTTCTCCAGGTGCCATTCATGGGCAGTGGAGGCAATGGGAGGCAGGCAGGCAGGAGACACCCCCAGGGCAGGCGTGGAGCAGCCCCCTCCAAAGCCATCAGGGAAGTTGGTGTTTCTCATTAATCACAGCCTCCCCCAGGAGCCCGCAGCAGCCGGGGTCTGGAGGTGTGCAGGCAGCTGCTGCTGTGCTGATTTGGTTGATTGGAACCAAATTAAAGTGTTCTGAAAGGAGGTTTGGGCTCAGAGCCCTCCTGCAGGACTGCTCTGGGCTGGCTCTGCTGATGGGACATGCAGGGTGTCAGGGGACATCAAGGACACTAATTAGCTGCTCTGTGTAAGGACCAGGCTGGATTGGGTTCAGTTCCAGTGACTTCTCCCTGCTTGGCAGCCCAGGGCAGGAAGAGCTGCTGCCCAGCCCTGAGGATGCTCCCAGAGGGGCAGGCAGCCTGTGCCCCCCACAGCAGCACACATCTGCAGCCCAGGAGGAGCCAGCTGAGAGGTTTGCCCTGCACCCAGAGGCTTCACCTCTGTCACCTGGTCCTGGTGTGCAGACTTCACCCAAGGGCATGTGGGAGTCACTGCACTGCCCCAGGGCTTTGTGCCTTCTGCTCAAGTCTGTGCCTGAAAACTCGGGAAAGAAGAGAGAAAAGAACAAAGCAACCGAGGAGCAACATGAGCAGGAGGTGGTCTCTGTCTCCTCATCTTCAGATGAGACGTCTGAAGCAGCTCTGTGTGTCTGAGAGGGCACAGCTGCTGTTGGGGTGGTCCCAGGGGTGAGACCCAGCTCTGCTCTGCCTTGTCCAAGCTGAGGCCCTGCAGCACTCTGATCTTCTGGCCACGGGCTGCTTAGACTTGCTGGTGTTTAATATGAGAGCTGGGCCCTTTTTAACTTGCAAAGCCCTCCAGAGGCTCCCCTGTGGTGCTCACACCCCCAGCCTGCTGATAGGGTGGCTGATGGGAACAGCAGATTTCAGGAGGGCTCTGCAGGGGCTCTGCTCTCCTGCACACGTTCAGTCTAGGTAGGCTGAACTCATGCATAAAAGAAGCTTGTGCCCTTCAAAGAAAGTCATTCCTTTCTTCCAGCAGGCTCTTTAATCGAGTAGCAGCTGCCTGCAAGGCAGGATTGCAGAAGGGGAACCCTTCCTCAGCCAGGCATCCCAGGAGGCTGCCACAATCTGCCCCTGAGGCAGGAGCTGGGGCAGCTTTGTTGGACCAGGGGAGGAGGAACTTCTCCAGCAGATGTGTTTCTTCTCCCTGGTATGTGACCTCCCACTCTGTCTCCAGAAGATGGGCTTTGGTTTGCATTTCCTCCTGTCACAGGTGCTTATGGCAAGGTCACAGCACATTTGCTTTCAGAAGGACCTTGAGCACTGTGGCTGCAGCATGGGGCTGTGGTGGCAGGAGGACCATGCCTCTAGTGGCATCCCTTGCTCTGAGCAGCACGGGGGGACAAGGATTTGCTTGCATTTACTGGAGCAGTTGAACTAATCTTGAAATCAGATGTCCCTAGGGTGCTCCATGTGAACCCTGAGCTTTGTCCACCTCAGGTCACCTGCTTTGAGAGAGCAAAGACTTTTCCATAGCCTGCTCCAGGGCTTGTGGGCACTGCCCTGCTGGAAGCGGAGAAGCTGCTTCTCCCTTTGGGGTGCTGGTGGCACAGAGAGGAGTCAGGAGTCTGGCTTGGGTCTCCTGCCTTTCCAGTGACCTTGTGTGCAGGCCATGGCAAGCTGCTTGGTCTCCAGGCCACAGATGCCCTGTGCAGGATGGAAGGTAGAGCAGCTGGCCCACCTCACATGCCAGCACTGCCCAGAGGGCATGCAGCACCGGGCAGGATGTGCCCTGCTGTGAGTGGGGCTCTGCAAGGTGCAGCACCTGGGCTGGAAGCTCAGCCACCCTCTGCAGGGTGGGCACATCAGAGCTGCTGTCCTTGATGTCAGAGGCAGGAGATGGGTGGTTGTGGTGTGAAAGCAGTTCTGGACAGTGGTTTGAGTTCTGCTTCCACAGGCAGCAGGGTCTGGCTTTGGGGAGGTGATCCAGGCAGAACCTGGGGTTGTGCTTTAGCAGCAAGGGACAATGAGAGATTGACCATTCCCCAGGGCTGCTGAAGCAAATAAACTGTTTGGTGCCCTGTGCAGGATAAGAATGGCATCTAATGGAAGTGGTGGGCAGGTCAGTGTGGCCATGGTTTGGCTTGATGAAGCATCCACATGGGCAGGGTGTTAATGTGCCATTGATATTCAGCCAGGCAATTTCCCCTGCCTGGATCGGGCTCGGCTCGTTAGAGCAGAGCTGGGCACCACAGCAGCAAATGAAGAGGAAAATTGAAGTAATGTTGGATTATAAATTTATGATTTCATCTGCCTGACCTGGAGAGCGCTGAGCACTGCTGAGCACCAAGGGCTGCTGAGCACCAAGCACTGCTGAGCACCGAGCGCTGCTGAGCACCAAGGGCTGCTGAGCACCGAGCGCTGCTGCTGCGGGCGAGAGTCCCCCAGGCAGCCCTGCCGCTGCCATCAGGCACAGCTGGCTTTGGCTAAGGGTTTGGAAGCAAATCCATGGACATTCCTGGCCCTGCAGAGCATCTAAGCTCCCAGCCAGGACCATCCCCAGCTCCCAGCCAAGAACATCCCCAGTTCCCAGCCAGAAGCATTCCCAGCCCTGCAGAGCATCCCCAGCTCCCAGCCAAGAGCATCCTCAGCCCCACAGAGCATCCCAGGACATGTCCGGCCACCTCCAAACCCACCATGGACAGCTGCCATCCACCACCATGCTGGTCACTGACAGTTGTGAGCTGAGAGGTCTGCTTCAGAGTTGTTCAAATCAGAGAGTTACAGAATGGGTTGGGTTGGAAAGGATCTTAAAGCTCATCCAGTTCCAACCCCTCTGCCATGGGCAGGGACACCTCCCACCAGCCCAGGTTGCTCAAGGCCTCATCCAGCCTGGCCTTGAACACCGCCAGGGAGGAGGCATCCACAGCCTCCCTGGGCAACCTGTGCCAGTGTCTCCTCACCCTCACTGCCAAGAATTTCTTCCTAATAAAACCCCTTCTTTCTTTTTCCCCATTTGGTGAGGAGAGAGGCTGTGGTGTGACACTGCAGAGCCATTTTTTCAGGGCAGAGCTGGCAGTGGTGCTAATGGCACCACTTGGTGAGCAAACAGCCCATTGATCAGCAGTGGTGTTGGAAAAAAAGGAGAAAAGGTTTGTAAAGCTTAACTCTGAAGGATCTGATTTAATGACAGAGGTGATTAGTTTCTAAGGGAATCCAGCTGCTGAGCTGTGACATAAATTGGTGAGGGCTGAGCAGTGTCTGCAGAGCACTGCCCGGGCATCCAGGGCTGCTCTCCCCTGGCACTGCCTGATCCCAGCATCAGAATTCATCCAAGCAGTGGTAGCTCCCCCGGGGAGGTGGTGATGAATGGTAGGTTGCACCTAGCTGGAGATGCAGTCAGAAATGGAGGGACTGCCCATGGCAGAAGAATAGCTGTGAGGTGTAGGAGAGTATGGAAGAACAAATAAAAGCAGAGAGGAGACCCCCAGGAGAGCCTTTGGGCTCCTCTCAGGGTCCGGCCCAGCTGCTGCTGGCATCGCTGCTGAGCTTCCCCTGGCTCAGGGTGAGAGCAAAGCTGAGATGGTTTCTTCATCTGGAGAGGTCTTTCCTGGAGGCTGGAGGAGTCTGGGCTGACACTGACAGTCAGCAGGAATCTTCTGCAGTGTTTGTGGCTCTGGAGTTGAGAAAAATTCCTGGTTGGAAGAAAAGTGAGCAAGGGAAAGCTGAGGCTTGGAAGTGAAGTTCTCGCTTTAGGGGATGTCCTTAGTGGACAGTTTGTGGCTTTGACCTGCAGGTCATAGCACAGAGCTATGGTGGGACCAGGCAAGACAGCTGCTCTGTCCTGGGAAGGGCTGGGAAGGTCAAAGCCTGGGGTGGGGAGTGACCCCCTCTGCCCTGGCTGTGGGGTGTCAGTTAACCACCGGTGATGCTGGCAAGGCACACCCTGTGTGGCACGGTGACAGCCTCACCTGAGTACCCCCGGGGCTGGCAACTGAGTTGGTGCTACCTCCATCCAGCCACCACCTACCCTCCAAGGGCTCTGCTGCCCTTCACTCCCAGTGCTGCTGGGTTGGAGCAGGCACAGCTGCTGCTTCCTGCATCTCCTGAGGCATCTTTGTTAACCAAATGCTCTCCAGTGGTGTTTTCCTCGGAGCAGAGAACTCCAGAAGCTGCCAGGGGTTGGGTGTTTCCACAGGGCTCTCAGGAACTGCTTTTAGGAAACAGCTCTCAGAGCTGGGGTTGACTTTCTGGGGAAATGAAAAGCTTTGTGCCTGGCTGCCTGGTTGCTGCTGCTGCCTCCAACTCTTTGATGTGTTAACTGTTGTCCTTCACACTCCCGGGATAAAGAATTACTACTACCTTAATCTCCCACTGTCAATAGCTGGGAAGCAAAGTACATTCATTGTAAGCTCTCCAAATGTCAGAGCAAACCTGTGTTATGTGTTCAGCCTTAGCATTTGGCATTTACTCTTGCAGCTAACAAGTGTGCACAGTCCTTGGGCTGCAGGCACCCAAGTGCATGTTAATTACCTGAGTGACAGGGCCCCTGCCCCGCGCCCGGCAGCCAGCACCCAGCCAGACACCTCCAGATGCTTCTGTTCCAGATCAGAAGGAAACCTTGCAGTAGTTTTGCATGAGCAGAATACATCTTGGGTTTTTTTAACACCTTCTGTAACATCAAGTCTCACCCATCCTCCATCTCACACAGTCACAGAGTGCCAGGCTGGAAGGGACCCCAAGACTCGTCTGCTCCAACCTTTCTGGGTGATGGTGTGGGTGAGATGAGCTGGCACAGCAGCCTGCCAAGCTCTGTGTAGTGCAGGGGACTCCACTGCAGCCCCTGGAGATGATTCCCATGTCTGGCTGTGCTCAGGGGGAAGCATTTTCTTCTGGAGTCCAGTGGGAATCTGCCCAGCAGTAACTTGTCCCCACCACCCCTTGGCTTCTCCACGGCACTCCTTGTCCAAAGGGAGTCTGCATCCTCCTGGCAGCCACCCTTTCTGTACTGGTGCATGGCAGTAAGGTCTCCTCTAAGCCTTCTCTTCTCCAGGCTGCACACCCCCAGCTCAGCCTCTCCTCACAGGGCAGCTCTGCCAGCCCTCTCATCATCCTCCTCACCCTTCTCTGCACACTTCCCAACCTGTCCACTCCTTTTTTTGTGTGTGTGTGTGTGTGCAGCATTTTTGTCACTTTGCATTGTGTTTAAAAAACAAACCAAACAAAAAGAGCCTTCATTAATCCTCAAATTTCTCTTTCTCTCTCTCTCTCCCCCTCTCTTTTCTCCTCTCACATTTCTGTGACCAAGGTTACCCCAACTTCGTGGCGACGTACGGCCGAGGCTACCCCGGATTCGCCCCCAGTTACAGCTATCAGTTCCCAGGTACGTTCCTGTCACTGCCAGCTTGACTTCTCCCCTCCTCTCTTTCCTCCTTTATAGTTCTTTTCCCTTTTTTTTTGTTTAATCCCTAGCAGCAAGCTGAGCCAGGCAAGTCTGCAGGGAGCATCTCCCACAACAAATTCCTTTCTTTTGGTGGTTTTTTTTTCCTACTCTTTTAAAGCAGCTACTTCCAGCTCCATACCTTAAATACCTTCCTGTAGCATGTGAATTGGTACTGGTTATTTGCAAACAAACCTCTGGAATTCAAACAAAAAGCAGCAGCTGAAGAGCTTTTTACCCTTCCTGTGGGGTTTTTTTCCCTTTCACATATCTTCCTGGTGTAGACACACAGACCCACACACACCTTCCCACGCTGGCCTGCGGTAAGTCTGTCTCCATCACGAGCGGAAGGTCCAACCTTCCTGTGCTCTCTACTGGTGTCTCTGGTGGCCTTCATGGAAAGAGTTCCTAGCTGTGTGTTGATGCTTTGGTTTGGCTTTGGTTTGGTTTCCACCCCCTTTTTTTGTTGGGACCAAGTTGGGTTGGCTGCACCAAATCACCTCATGGGAAGGCTCTTTAGGATGGGTGAGGCTATGGAGGGGTGCTCAGCTCTACCTGCAGCATGCTGGGGGTGAAGGTCCAGCCCTGTGGCTGCCACTGGGTCATAGAAGCCTAGAATGCATTGGGCTGGAAGGGACCTTTAAAGGCCACCTAGGCCATGCCCCCATGAGATGTTGCCTGGGCAGCAGGTGTGTTCCCAGCGGCTGGCAGCTGAGCGGTGCCCGTGGGGCAGTGGCCTCGCTACACCTGGCTTCTCCCAGGGCTAGGGACAGCAGGGAGCTGGTGCTGTGGGGCTGCTTTGTGCCAGTTTCAATCCACTAAAGCTATGGCTCTGCTTAAAGCTCATCTGCTGCTTTCCCACCTCTGCTGCAGCCTCCCAAACCAAGCCAGGTCTGATACAACCAGGCTGTTGTCAGGGCTAAGAGCAGAGCTACCAGGATGGTGTGGCGGGCAGGGAGGGTTGGCAGCAGTGGTGGCACAGCTGCTGGTGGGGACAAGGCAGCTGCCACTGCGGGTGGCATCTCCAGAGCCAGTGGGCAGGCAGAAGTCCAGGCTGGTGGGATTGCAGCTGTTATCTGACTATAAGAAGAGGCTTCAGAGGGCTCTGCTGCTTGTCTCTCACTTTCCTCCTGGGTGCTGATGGGATCGTGGCTTCCCAGCTGAGTGGTCTGAAGGCAGTTAAATGAGAGACACCTTTGAGAAGTTAACTGATGAAAATCAGCAGAGCTGAGAGGACTTTAATTATGAACACTTCCAAGTGGAGCTGACTGCTGGCTGGCAGCAGAGGAGCCCTTTGACTCTAGCCCTCTTTAGAAGTATTGTTATTAAGGACCTGGTTTCTCAAGCCAGACCTTCCAGTTCCTTGTGAGCTGTTTCCAGTGTCCTGCAGAGACTGAGCGTGCAGAAGGAAATCACAGTGGGCTGGCAGCACCCAAAAGCAGGGCCTCTGCCTGTGGGCACTTCTGTGCCCTTGGGAGCAGGGCAGGGATAATGCTCAGAGTTTGAGTTTCCTTGCCCTGAAGCTCTGCCTAGGTCATTTACTCCCCTCCCACTTGGGTCATTTGTTCCTCAACAGCAGGCAGGGCTGTTCCTAGACTCTCAGGTGGGTTTTCTCAGACAATGTGGGACTTGGGTCTCTGGGAACTCGGAGTGGGGTGGCAGAGGCATGATGTGAGGGGCTTGATGCCCATCAGCAGGACAGGGTAACCCCCTCACTGGAGTCTGGGGGCAGAGAGCCCTGTGCCATGGGAGCACAGCTCAGGGGTTGAGGAATTGGGTCAGGATTCGAGGATGAGGCTGTGCCTGCATCTGCTGCCCACTCCTGCCATGGCAACAGCAGTGGAGGTAAGTGCCACTCACAGGGTGGCACCCCCAACCCTTCCCTTGGTGTGTTCTGGTGCATTCAGAAGTGCCCCTGGGGCCCGGGGTACAACTGTGCTTTGGAGTGTGAGAGAGGAGCAGAGTCAGCCTCACGGGGAGGAATCTGGGAACTGCTTCTTTAAGAAGTGTGATGGTTCCAAAAGGAAAAGAGCTTCCTGCAGGAGCATCCCAGGCAGCCTGCCTGAGGGCATCAGCTCTGCCCAAGCAGCTGTGGCACAGGAGCTGAGATGTGACCCCTGCAGGTGTGGGTGCAAAGCAGACCTGGCAGTGCTCTTACCCCAGTGCAGCTGTAGTGAGCTCTCTCCTGCCTGGGTGCCTGTGCTGTGGGGAAGCAGCCTGGTGGTGCCTGGCAGGTGTGGTTGCAGGGCTGGGTTGTGGACAGTCCCCAGCCCCCCAGGTCACCAACCTGCCCTCGGGCATCACCTGGCTCCTCCCCAGGACATGCTGCCTGCTTACTTCTGTGAGGTGAAGCTCTTTGACTCCCCGTTGGAGCTGGCCTGGCCTGGTGGCATTTGCTGGTGGCCAGGTGAAGCCAGGGTACAGATCTCCACCATCCACCTCTGGCCATTTCCATTCCCATAGCTGAGCCGCTGGCAGGGTCCCCTGGATGGGCTTCTGCCACCTCCTCCCCAGCACAGGGCCAGCTGCAATCCCCTTGGCACTGCTCTGTCTTCTCCCAGCAGGTGATTTTTTGCCTGACTCGGAGCTTTTGGGCTGGTGTTTGGCTTTTGTTGGTGTTTTTTCCCTCCCATCGCAGCCATTCCCTTTCTGTGTCTTTGCTTTTTCCTTTTTTATTAATTTCTGGGGCTTATCTTTTCAGTTTAATCTATTAATTTCTGTTCTTATTTCACTTTGCAGACTATTTGCCGATTTCACAAGACATAATTTTTATCAACTAGTTCTTAAAGATGCATAACAAATTAATCTGGGTTTACTGCAGTGCTAATGAGAGACAGACAGACAGACAAAGCCTGGGTGGTCCATGCTTAATATCAATGTCCACTGAACACTTGCTGCTCTTGCTGCCTGGTTTGATTGAATGGACTTTTGATTATTACTTTATTCCTTTAAAGGCTCCATATCCTCACTGCTTGGAGTTTGCTGTTTTCCATTTGATTTGTCTTTGTTTTTGGTTGTTTTTTTTTTAATTTCACTTTGTTTTTGCTGTGTCTGTTCCGGGCTTTGGGTTGGGTTTTTTTTTTACCTCTGCTTTGTGATGAGTTTTTAATGCCCACTTGGAATGTACCTGAGGTTGAGGGGTGTTACCAAGGCATGACTTCTCACAAACTTCTTAATCAAGGGAGCCAAAAACGACCCGTGGGGCTTGCAGGCAGCTTTGGGATGTAGAGACATCGAGTGGCACAGCTCAGAGCTAGGCTGGAGTGAGACCAGCACCTCCTGGCACCAGGCTCGTTAGCAGCTCAGGGGTTAATTACTCCAGACGTGTCCACAGGTGTGACCCGGTGGCTGTAGCAGAGCCACACGTTCCCCACACCTGTTTCCTCCTGTTCTGCTCGTGGCTCTTTCTGGAGCTGCCATAATGCTGGGAAGGACCGTGGCTGGAAGCCCCCAAAGCCCAGGCTCAGAGTCTCCTGCCCCAGCTGCCAGCACTAACCCCTGCTCGCCCGGCAGCGCCCACGCTCCCGCGTCCTCCACGCAGCTGCTTCTCCTTCCAGACTCTGCTTGCAGACCTTGGGCCCATAACTCAAATGGTGGCACGAGGGCTGAGCTTTGCCCTGCTGGCTTCAGCTGCACCATGCCTCCTAACCCGCACCCAAGCAGCAGAAGAGCTGCAAACCTCTGCGCCAGAGCCGCAGACCCCTGCGCTAACGCCGTTAGCCCCGTGGGTAAGGAGCCCAGGCCGTGGATGTCTGGGCAGCAGCCAGGCCCGGGGGCACATTCTGGGGCTCTCCTTGAAGCCTTGCTCCCCGTTTGGTAAGTTTGTGAGAAGTGAAGTGCATGCCGCAGGAGCCCCGTGCCGCTGCGCTGCGCCGCGCCGTGGGTTAATGCGCTGTCGGAAGCGATGCTGCCCCCGGCGGGGCGCCCGCGGCTGCCTTCATCTCATGACAGATGCTGGACGGAATCCTTTGGGCACTTTGCTTGGCTTTGCTTTGGGTTCCCCTTGGCTCTGCAGGCACCAGCTCTGTTTTTGTTCGTAGCAGTAGTGTTTCGTTTCCATTTTATTTTCTTTTTAATCTGTGTGGCTCTCCTGGGGCTTGGTTTCGGGGGGGGTTGGTTTGGGGTTGGTTTGGGGTTTTTTTGCTATGAATTGCTTTGCTTTTGTGAAACTTGTCTCGGCCTGCATGGTGTGCTGCAAGCATTTCAGCTGTTGTCAACTTGCTCATTTGTTGTAAATAGTCCACCTGTGCTTTGCCTTCTTTTATTATTGTGTTTTCCTTTTTTAATTATCTCCCTTTTGAAGCTTTAAAAAATACTTTCCTTTCTTATTTTTTCTTTCTAAATTATTTCTCTTTTATTACTTTTTCTTTTATCATTTTTTCATTTTTATTATTTTTCTTTTTTAACTTTTTTTACTTTTCTTTTTTATTATTTTCCTTTATTTTTATGATCTTCCTTTATTTTTATGACTTTTCTTTATTTTCCCTTATTCCTTATTTTTCTTTAGTCTTTTTTATTCTTTTTACTTTTTAGTTTTCCCCCCTTCTCCTTTCTTTCTTTTCCCCCCCCCCTCTCCTTTCTTTCTTTCCCCCTTCTCCTTTCTTTCTTTTCCCCCCTTCTCCTTTCTTTCCCCCCCTTCTCCTTTCTCCCCCCCTTCTCCTTTCTTTCTTTTCCCCCTTCTCCTTTCTCTTTCTTTTTCCCCTTCTCCTTTCTTTCTTTTCCCCCCTTCTCCTTTCTTTCTTTCTTTCTTTCCCCTTTCTTCTTTTTTCTTTTTCTCCTTTCTTTCTTTTCCCCTTCTCCTTTCCCCCTTCTCCTTTCTTTCTTTCCTTTCCTTTTCCCCCCTTCTCCTTTCCCCCCCTTCTCCTTTCTTTCTTTTCCCCTTTTCCCCCCTTCCTTTCTCCTTTCTTTCTTTCTTTTCCCCCTTCTCCTTTCTTTCTTTTCCCCCCCCTTCTCCTTTCTTTCTTTTCCCCCCTTCTCCTTTCTTTCTTTTTTTCCCCCTTCTCCTTTCTTTCTTTTCCCCCTTTCTTCTCCTTTCTTTCTTTTCCCCCTTTCTTTCTTCTCCTTTCTTTCTTTTCCCCCTTTTCTTCTCCTTTCTTTCTTTTCCCCCCCCCCTTCTCCTTTCTTTCTTTCCCCCCCTCCTTCTTTCCTTTCTTTCTTTTCCCCCTTCTCCTTTCTTTCTTTTCCCCCTTTCTTCTCCTTTCTTTGTTGTCTCTATTAGTTTTATCTATTACTATTTTTCCCTTTTCTTTTTTCATTATTTATATTTTTCTTTCCTTTTTTAAATTTAATTTTTCTCTTTTTATTATTTCTTTCATTTTTTAAAAATTTACTTTTCTTTTTTTTTTTTTTTTCCTCTCCTTTTAACGACTCTTTGGGTTTGTTGTTTTGTTTGTTTTGGGTTTTTTTTTTTTGCTGTAAGTACCTGAGGTAGAAAATAATAAATTGTTTACAAAGGATCCTCTGTGTTGCTGCTCTCTTAGCTTGCCAGTTCTAACCTTTCTTTTGGTTTGGAAGCACCAAATAACCAGTACCAATGACAACCTAATAAAGGAATGAAACAACCCTCGCTCAGAGTGTCTGATATCATCTCTTCTTCCCCAGTAACCAGAGACAGGACAAGAGGAAATAGCTCCAAGTTGTGCCTGGGGAGGCTTAGGTTGGACATTCCGTTGCTGCAGGGGTGTTCAGGGACTGGCACAGGCTGCCCAGGGAGGTGGTGGCGTCCCCATCCCTGGAGGTGTTCCAGAAAGGTGTGGCCATGGCACCTGGGGACAGGGTTTGGTGGCCCTGGGGGTGTTCAGTCAGTGCTTGGACTGGATGCTCATAGAGGCCTCTTCCAACTAAAACAATTCTGTGATTCTGTGGTCAGGAAAAATTTCTTCACTGAAGGGTTGTCAGGCCCTTTGCTGGAACAGGCTGCTCAGGGCAGTGGTGGAGTCACCATGCCTGGAGGTATTTAAAAGGAAGAGTGTGGCTGTGGCACTTCAGGACATGGTTTGGTGGTAGATGTGGCAGTGCTGGGTCAGCAGTTGGACTCCACGATCTTAAAGGTCTTTTCCAACCTAAATGATTCTGTGATCCTCTGCCCTGGTGTTGGAAGGGTCTGCAGGTGAATGGCTGCCTGCCAGCAGTGCTCACAGCAGAAATTCACCCCCCAGGCAGAGAGGCAGCAGTGCCCTTGCACCTGGGGGGAGAGGAGGGCATCCAGGCAGCATTCCCAGCAGGCTGAGCTGCCACCACTGTGGTCAGTGCAGTCCCTGCCAGCCTCTGTGGTGAGTTTGAGCATCCAGCCCAGGAGTGTTTTGGGAACCCTCTTTGGAAGCTCTCCAGGAATCTGTCTCTGCTGTTTGGAGGTGGCAAGGGAAATGAGGCTGGAGAGGAGGCCTTGGGGTGCAGGTGGTGGTGCAGAGCCTGTGCTGGGATGAGTCTTGCTGGCTATGCCTGCAGGCTGAGCCCTGTGTCTCAGCTCTGCTCTCTCCCATCATAACCTGGATGTTTGGGGGTTGTCAAATTGCTTAGAAGCCTTCAGCTGAGGATTCTAATATTTTTATTTCAATTAAGGGTTTGTTTGCTTGCTTGTGTGTTTGTCAAAGCTTGTTAAAGCCTTTGTGTTTGGGGAGAGGTAGGGAGAACAAATATTTTGACAAACTTTCCAGGGCTCAGGGAGATGCACTTTGCTTACTCATGGTGCTGCACAGGCTGCAGAGCCCAGCCTTGGGTCACGCTCCTGCAGTGCCTGGTGCTGGGAAAGTGCAAAGCAAGACCAGTTCGGAGTCCACAGTGATGTTTTTCATTGTTATGAGAGCATTTCAAACCAGTTCCTGTTAATCTACAGAGCTTGATTTTGTTTCTTTCCTGATGCCAGTCACTAATTGCTCTCTGGTTGTCCATCGGTGCTGGGCAGGGAGGTGTTCTTGTGTACGAGTTGTTTGTGCTGCTTGCCTGGGAGGTCTAAATGGTTATTTTCTGGGTCAGGAGAAGGAGGTGGTGCCAAAGACGAAGGTAATTATCAGAATAATGATGTGCTTAAGGCTTGTTTTCAGCGTCTGAGAGAAGGAGGTGAGATGAGGTGAGGCAGGTCCTGTATCTGCTCCTGAGCACACCCAGCACTTCGAGGGAGGCTGCAGGTTGTGTTGCTGCTGCAGGTCTCACTCTGGGTTTGTAACCCCCTCAGGGAAGTGCAGAAGAGTGGGAGGAAAAGAGGTCTCTTGTGGCTTCAGGGTGCTGCAGAGCTGAGTGTCTGACCTGCACCGAGGTGTGGTGGCACAAAGCAAGGACCACACTCGGGAAGTGCAGCTTTACCATGCTGAGTGTGGTCTGGCAGGGGCTTGGCTCAGCTCATGAGAAGGAGCCTAAACCGACTCCCCACAGAGGACTTGGCTGGAATTCTGCCAGCTGACACCAGCCAAGGCCTGGCTCCCGCTGTGGTGTGTGTGGTGCTTCAACAGCCCCCAGCCCATGGACACTGTCTGCTCTGGTGATGCAAAGCCATCCCAGAGTGGAGTTGCTGCCTGCAGCTGGCTTCTTTACCAGAATGAAGTCAATACTAAATAAGAGGCAGCTCTGCCAAGCACTCTTCTGGAGCACTGCTGCTCAAGTCTATGACTTGCAGAACGTTTAGCAGTGGGGAGAAGTCTGTTCATGGTACTTTAATGATCAAGCCTAACGTGAAGCAGGGAGGAGGAATCACTGGCAGATGCAGAGCAGGAGGAAACACAAACCAGGTTTTAACTGTTCTGCTCAGTTAGTGAAACCTCATGACAGTGAGAGATGTGGGGTGAAGCTGGAAATGTTTCTCACTCCTTTGTCTAACCTTTTCTTACCTGCTTACAACCTGCTCTGCTCAGCCCTTCGCTGCATGCCTTTTGTCACCCGGATCACATCGCTGCATCTGCATGGCACAAAATGCTTTACACAAAGCATGGAGAGCTGCTGCAACCACCTTACTCACTGCTCCAACCTCTCCATTTCAGCTTCCATCAGACAAAACAAGGACTATAGACTGGACCTGTTGTAAAGTTACCATTTGGGGGTTCTTTTCCTGGTGGCGGACCGTTCGCGTTGCAGGTGCACCACTGGAGTGAGGAGCTCTGGACCTGTGAGCAGCCAACTGAGAAATTACTGTTTGGTATTGAGAGGCTGAGAGGCCTGGGGATCTTTAGCCTGGAAATGAGAACTGAGAGGGGACCTTCTCAGTGGTGGCCAGTGACCACCAGCAGTGACCAGGATGAAGGGCAACAGGGACAAACCAGAGCACAGGAGGTTTCCCTTGAACTTCAGGAGAAACCTCTTTACTTTGAGGGTGACAGAGCCCTGGAGCAGGCTGCCCAGAGAGGTGGTGGAGTCTCCTTCTCTGGAGACTTTCAATACCCACCTGGACATTGTGATCCTGGGCAACCTCATCTGGATGAACAGTGGGGCTGGACAGATGACCTCCAGAGGTCCTTTCCAGCCCCTACCATTCTCTGATTCTAATCTAACAAGGCCATTTCCAGCCAGCAGGTCCTCCTGCAAGTTCTGCTTCGATGACAGCAGCTTACGTTTTGTCAGAGGGCAAAAACGGTACCCAGAGCTGTTCCCTGAGTGTGAGCAGGGCTGCAGCACCTTTGCCTCTTGGATGTGGTTGTTCTGAGTTGCAATTTTAGTGTTGCAGGGAACTGCATAAAATTCCTTTTTCACCTTCTGTTTCCCCCACCTCTTAAAATAGTCTCCTGGATATTAAATTGAAGGTGAGGTTCTCAGGAGATAAGTTACTGCTCCCAGACAGTGGCCCAGCTCCCAGTTTCAAAGGCAGCAGAGTGTGGCCAGTGAAAATCCTGCCTGTCCCCTTTTCCTGCCCCATCACCTCTGTGCAGGTGAGGCTGTCCCCAGGTGTCTGGCAGAGGATCAGAACTGCCCAAATCCTTCATCATGTTGTTCTCTACTGATACCTGCAATAACTGCTTGAGCAGTAAGAACATCTTGAACTGCAGTGCTGATTGTCCTCTTCTCGACTGCTCACTGAGCCGTGCGTGGAGTTGGAGAGAGACTTGAACGCTTCAGGGTCATTGTTCTGAAAGTGAGTGATGGTAAAGGGACAAGGAGGAGAGAAAAGGGGAAAAAACCAAACCAGATGTACCAGTCTGAGGAGCTCTGCATTTCATGGTGGAGCTCCTGAGTGCTGGGTTCTGCTGTGATCAGGTCACCTCTGGAGCTGTAATGAGGATGGTGATTCACAGGAGTGAAAGAGGCAGAACACAACCACGTGGATGGAGGCAAACTTGGATAACTCTTCAGAAGGAGGAAGGTGGCCTGGCAGTGCTGGTTGTGCTGTAAGGAGTTCTCCATGCCTGAGTTAGCTGGAGCAGGACAGGCAGCCTGCTTCGTGCCTGATGCCTCTGTAAACACCATTCTGAGCTCTGGAGGTGTTCAGACTGTGGAGCTGAGAGCTACGAAGAAGAGCTCAGTCTCCTTAAAGCACTGAAATGTGAACATGGGAATGCTTTTCAATCGCATTCAGTGTTTCCAAGCTGATCATTCAGCAGCTTCCAAGCCCTCCCTTGCCCACAAGAGGTAAGATGTAGTCGCTGCAGGTTTTTGGGCTCAGCATCACAACTCTCCCCTCTGGTAACGTGGATTATGCAGCACCCAGTGGCACTGCGAAGTTCCCCACCCCAGCCAGCACCAGCTGTGGCACTTGGTAAGCTGAGGCACTTCTTGGAGAGAGGCTTTCACTCCAGCTGTGATTCAGAGAGGTTGTGAAGAATTCCCTGCCCTCTGATAACCTTCTCCTCTGATTGTCTTCTCTTTTACATAGCTGCCTCTTGTCTGCATTGAATTTTTCCAGCTTGAGCCTCCAGACATGAGTTCTTTGTTCATCCTCAAGGAGCTGTCTTTTAATAATACTTTCCCAGCTAGTTTAGATCATTCATAAAAACTGAAGCAAGCAGTTTAAGCAAGTAATTCATTTTTCTACACTCCAAGCAACTGAAATGAGGCTTGAAGCAGATCAGTGCCACTTTACTGAACCTTGTGGGCGCCGTAGCACAGTTCCCTCCAACCTGCCCTTGTGCAGTCAGCAGCAGGGGACTGAAACCCAGAGCCTGAGCCTCCTGGCTGCTCAGGGCCAGCCAGATCCCAGGTGTTAGGAAGATACGGAAGAAATGCTTGATGGTGAGGGTGGGGAGACACTGGCACAGGTTGCCCAGGGAGGCTGTGGCTGCCTTCTCCTTGGAAGTGTTCAGGGCCAGGCTGGATGAGGCCTTGAGCAACCTGGGCTGGTGGAGGTGTCCCTGCCCATGGCAGGGGTTGGGGCTGGATGACCTTTAAGGTCCCTTCCCACCCAACGCATTCCATGCTTCTGTGATGTGTGAAGTACAGCAGGTGCCTTGCAGCCCCTGTAGAACAGGAACAGTTTTTAAGCAGAGCAGATAGAGTCAGTCAGCTGCCAGCTTTTGCTTTTGGGTTGGGGGGTTGAACAAACAGTTTTCTTCACCTATGAGAAGTTTCCCAACTCTGTGCACAGTGAGGTAGCTGCAGGCAGCTTGCTGCACTTGAAAGGAGGCAGGATGGTAATTTGGAGACAAACAAGGCTTTGTCTCACTGATGCATAAAGTAATTACTGGGCAAAAGTGCATCGTTCTCATTTGAAAACCCGTGGCCTGAGAGTGGTAAACAGCTGACAAATGGCTCGTTTACTGCCCACAACGGGGAAGTGCCAAGTTTTGAATTAACTGTATTTGGGCCTTGATTGTTCTGTTGAAATTCCAGAGCAGAAATGTTTGTTCAGTCTCGGATCTGTCTGCAGACAGGCAGCCTGCAGGGGCGGGGGGCTGGACGTGGGGAACTGCACCAGGGCTTTGCCACTCACCCTCCACCTGAAGCAGCAGAAGCCTCTGCCTCTGCTTAATGAGCTTCCCATCATGCATGATGGGCTCGAGATGCAGTTCCCTAATTTCCTGACCTGCTGAAATGGATTTTAATAAGCTTGATGGAACTCGGTGTAGGAAGACAAAGGGAGGCACTTAATGTGGCTGCCACAAGAGGAGGGCTCTGAGTCAGCTCAATAGAATTGATCAAAAGCTTAGGAAAGAAATCCTCCATGTCGTGGAGGGCTGCCCTGCACCTTGCTTGGTCCCTTCTGGTCGCTGTTGCGCTGGGAGGCATGGTCACAGCAGCTCCCACCTGGCTCCAAATGCCTTCCCGGGGGTGTTCCAAGTATCAGGTGATAGAAGGAGAGGAAATGGCCTGAGATCATGCCAGAGCAGGCTTAGGTTGGAGACCAGGAAATACTTCTTTGCTGCAAGAGTGGTCAGGGACTGGCACAGGCTGCCCAGGGAGGTGCTGGAGTCGTCACCATCCCTGGAAGTGCTCCAGAAACCTGTGGCCATGGCCCTTGGGCACATGGGCTAGTGGCCATGATGGTGTCTATGGCTGGAGCTTCTTTAAAGCCAACCCAGTGGTGGGAAGACTTCATTTGAAGAGACATTTCAAGCAGGGCTGGTAGCTACCTCCCTGTTCGCTTCCTGTGGGCTTTGGGAGAACTTTGTGAGGGCAGTCAAGTCCCAAAGAGTGAATTGCTACTAACCCAAGCGGTGAATGACCTGGTGGGATCTCAGTCTCTCGTCAGCCCCAGGTGAAATGTGGTTTTCTGGCTGTCAGTCCTCCAAGTATTGAACATTTGGTTGTGACTCTAAAGCTTGAAATAGCACAGGGTCTTTTTTTTTCTTTCTCATTCTTGTTTCCTTCTGGAAAGGGAGGGGGAGTCAGAGACAGGCTGAAAGATGAAGGTTTTAAACATAAAGAGATTGTTTGGGGATGGAGCTTTCCCCTTGTGTGTGCTCTCCATTGAAGACTACATTTTTGTCCAGTGAATTGCCCCACGCCTGCCTGCCTTCACAAAACACCTCCCCAGCCAGAGAAGCTGGTGGGCTCTTCTGCTTCATGGCTTTGAGTCTCTGATACTTTTGAAATGAAGCCTAAAGATCCTACGAAGAGGCTAACGCTGCCTAATGGAAAGAATAATGCAGGCGAGAACCCATTTGAAATGACAGCTGTGAGCCTCGCCAGGCTTTCCTGCGCTGATCAAAGCTGCTGCTAACGCTGTTTGAAAAGAGGAGATCAGTTTCCCCCTCTCCTTTTCCCACTCAACCTGATGATGATTTGGTATTCCAGTCTTAGCACCTTTTTTTTCCTGGGAGATCAAGTGAAGCTCCTCGGGGAGCGGCGCAGCGCCGGGGAGCACCAGCAGCGTGAGAGGCAAAGCGGCTGGGGGGATGGGGCTGCAGAGCTCCTTTCCCCCTGTGTGTAGGGCCCTCCACATCACCCCACGCTGAGCTGGGGTGCCCTGGTGAGGCTGAGCTGGGGTGCCCTGGTGAGGCTGAGCTGGGGTGTTCAGCTCTTCTGCTAAAGTCCTAAACAGAGAGGAAGGCTTTTTCTTGCTGGGTGCAGTTTCATGGTGGCTTCTGTTTCATTCCTCATCCATGTCCCATAATTTGGGGGATTTGCTGAAGTCCAGTGCTGGAGTCAGGTGATGATTCAAGCATCTCAGCTTCTGGTTTCATTCCTCTCATAAATCCCTGTGTTTGCTGCTGAAGTCTGAACCCAGGACCTGCTGTGCCCCAAGTGCTTCAGCTGCTAGAAGCAGAGAAAATTCTCAGTGTGGCACTTTTGGATGTCAGAACTAATTTCATGAGCTCTGATTTGGTTTGGGCTCTATTGCTGTTGTCTGGCTGTTAGCAGAGGGCAGAATCCTGTGTCCTCTGGGGACACAAGATGCTTGGGGTCTCCAGGTGCTGACAGAGCAGAGCAGGTCTGAGGGAGTCTGTGGTTCCCCAGAGAGAAACTGGGGCTGCATGCAAAGGAGGAGAGGAAAATGGTTCTTGTGCTTCTCACTCCTGCTTGCTCTGTAGCCAGCTTCAGGCTGGGGTAAAGGAGAAATTGGCGAGTTGAGAAAGGAATGATCCCAGCAGAGCGGGAGATGGAATGGGACAGAGACCTGTGCAGGGAGCATGCCCTTTGCTGGGAGCCCTTGAGCCCTTCGAGTCCCCCTAAGGCCTCTCCCTGCTCAGCAGTGGAGCTCTTGCCAGATTTGCTCACAAAGCCCCTGGAAGCTCCACTAAATCCTGGGCTCTCCAAGTTCTCTGGCGGCAGGGTGGGCACTGCCTGCCCAAATCCAGCCCTCCATCCCCCTGCCCCCAAACTTCTCTATGCCTTGGGGAAGGCAGCTGCGTGCATCCAGCCACTGCCCGAGTCTGTGCCCTTAGGGCAGGGGGATTGAAACCAGAGGTGTCCCTCTCCCTCGGCAGGAGGCTGCCGCAGTGGTTAAAGTGAAACTATTGATGCAGGAAGCAGAGAAATGTATCTGTGAAAAATCGAACTCCAAACACTGGCTTGAGCTCCTTCAGAGCAGTAAGAGAGCATGAAATTGCTGTGAATCCCCAGGGCTTTCCCGGCCAGTGCGGGAGCCCTTTGCAAAACATTTAGAGTGAAATCCTTTCTAATTGCAGTGCCTGAAGTGGGCTCTTTGCTCCTTTGGAGCAGCTTTGCTGTCTGGCTTTCTTCAGGCAGTTACCAGCAGCAGGTACACGAGGAGGGACAGGCAGCATTTCAGCAGGGATCAGAGCTCCTCAGACACCAGGAAGGAATTGATCTCTCTCTCCACCTCTTTTGATTTTCCAGATGACTTCAGAGGGCTGGGAGGGAGCTGGGCTGGCTGCGGGCTGCACTCCCTGCCGGTGGTAGGATCCAGAGCACACAGCAGCCAGTGCTCCCTTTGAGGTGCTGCTGATACCCCACAGCCCTCTGTGCCCCCCCCACACCCAGCAGTCCTGCATCCCCCAAGCCAGTGCTTCTCCTTGCCCCATGCTCCAGCCATCAGAGGTGTCCCCTGTGCCATGATCCCCATCAGTCAGAGCAGGATGGATCACATCCCACTCTGCTGCTGCCTGGGGATCAGCACCCAGGAAAGTGCTGCTGGGGCTGGGGCTCAGTGCGTTTTGCCCTGTTTCACACCCTGCTGCCAGGGGAGGTGGAAGTGTGCAGGCACACAGCCTCCCCAGCGCATCACTGTGCTCTGGGGGACCAGCAAGAAGCTCTGTGAGCAAGCAAGTTCCTTCTGGAAGGCAGCAGCAGCGCCTGTGGATGCCTTCCTCTGCCCTGAGGAGCTGCAGATAGCTCAGCTCTCAGACTTCAATGACATGATGTGGCAGCAGAGGCAGAAGGGTGGTGGAGGCTGGAGACACTTGCAGTACACAAAGCAGGTTCAGTATTAATTGTCCCATCACTGCAGGGCTGCTCTTTGAAGCCGTCACTGGTGTACAAGTTTATAGACGGTGGGAGGGAACAAAGCAGTGTGGCCAAAGTGTGGCAGGGTTGGAAGGAGGGGAATTAGAGATTAGTGGTGGGAGCTTGAGAGCAGAGCCTGCAAGGGAGCCCACCTGCACCCTTGGCAGTCTGCAGACGTCTTTCTCAAGTCATTTTGCTTCTCTGTGCCTCGTTTTGTCCCATCTGGGGGCAGCAGCAGCTGAGAGCAGAAGCTGGGGCAGTGGCGGGAGGTCGCCTGGCATTAACGTGCCCAGCGGCGAGGGGACCAGGGACATTTGCTCTCAGCCGAGCAAACTGATGGATGCAGTGCCTGGCAAATGTCACTTCAGCCTGGGGGATTGATTCCTTTCAGCTGGATTGATTTAGGGATCCTCCAGTGATGGAGCCAGCCTGTGAGCCTGTCCTGGCAAGCAGGTTTGTGCCAGCCGTGCCAACCAGTCCCCGCAGCAGGGACAGCGCCGCCCTGCCTGGGCACAGCGCAAGCAGCAGATCAGGCCTGAGCTGCTTGGAGTGCTATGGCATGGCAGAGGCTTTTATCTCAGGGCTGGGATAATAGCCTGCTTTGGGGGGTGGAGGGATTAATTTTTCACACATCTGTCCCTCAGCATGCAGCAGCAGAGCCTTTGTCCAGGCTCTCTCTGTGGAGAGCCTTCTCCACCCTTGTTATTTTGTCCTTCTTTTTGCATGGCAAAACTTTTTGTCCTGCATTTCAAGCAGCTCCTGAGCGTCCCTGGCAGCTGAGCAAGAGAAACAAACTTTCCAGCCCTGTTTTCTCTGCTGTTTTCAAGGGATGCTTGGTGATCTGAAAAGTATTTGATTGGTTTTGGCAGAGGCATTTTATTCCATAGAAAATCCACAGCTCCTCTGATCCCTAATGGATGGTTTAGGGAGCCCCTGGAGCCTCCAAATGAGAGGTTTGCGGGGGCAGCTGGTGCCATAGGAATGTTGAGGGCACTGATTTCAGGGCTTGTGCTGTGATGGGTTGGGAGTGGAGGAGGAGAGGCATCAGGGATGGTACCAACTCTGCTCCCTCCTAGCCAGCAGTGGGTGGGCTTGGGACTTGTTCTGCGCATGGCTGTGCATGAGAACGAAGCCCCAGAGCCTCAACCCTTGGCATGCAGATGTTTGCTCTGCTGTTTGGACTTTGGTTTGACTCTAACACCGAGGTCTTACTGCAGCACATCTCCATTCCATCCCTAAATGCATGTTGGGGAACCCAACCAGAGTGGATGACCCCGTCACCAGCAAGAGGGATTTGAGCACAGGGGTGTTAGATTAGAATATTCCCCAGCCTGGATGTGCCTCCTCCTGCATCCCACTCCATGGAGATGGTAGCAGTTGATCACCACCAAGCAAACAGGTCCACATCAGCATGAAGGAGCAGGCTTTGCTGTGTGCTCTGCAGGGGCTCTGCAGCCCGGGGCAGCTCTGCACACATTTACCAATACTATTTTCTTTTCCCCCCACAGCCCTATTACCATATTTAAATGCAAGTATGTCTTCTTTTAATTGATGTTTTCAGTAGCTTCCAGTCACTCTAGCCTAGCTGTTCTCTGCTCCTTTCTCCCTGGTCTCTGAGCCATAGCTGAGGTGGTAGCACTAGAGGTAGTGAGTGGGGCTTGTAGTCTGCTGATGTCTCTGGGTCTGGTTCCTCTGCCTCGCTCTTCTCTTCTGCTGTTGCCTCACTTGTTGTTCTGTGGTTCTTCAGCATTGCAAAGCAGCTGTGATCAAAGCCCTGGAGTCTGCTCCAGGAGCAGGTCCCGTAGTGATGACTACCCCTGGGGTTGTCTTGCCGAGTGCTTGGAGCAGTCGGAGCTCCCTGAGACCTCCCAGGGGGTTTGTTGAGTTTACAGCAAAGGGTTGGGGGTTGCTGTTGATCACCTGGATCCTGCCATTGCCCTCTTAAAATCCATAGACTTAAAGTCAGAGCCTGTGGCAGATCTTCTGAATGTTAATTAAGTAAAGAACTAAATCTGCACTCTTGCTAGCAGCATTTCATTCATCCGGAAGGGCTGGGTCACCCTGTAGCAGGTCTTAGAGCTCCTTGATCTGTGGCTGGTTTGCTTTCAAGAGCTTTTTCTCTTTCTTTCTGCCTTTTTTTTCAATGACATTCCAGTGAATGTTTTCTGCTTGATCCCAGCAAATCTGTGATCTCAACACGAGGACCTCCTCCTCTTTCCCGCTGCTGCTCTGTCTGTAGATCAGCACGTTATTATCACTTGCAAATAAGCAAAGAAGAGAATTCCCTCCTTGTTTAGTGAGGCAGCCTGGCCCTGGCGGTTGGAGGGGACAGAGATGCAAGCCGAGCGCTCCAGGCTCTGCCCGCCCCGGCGCCTGGGTGGCACCGCTGCCACCTTCCCCTTCTGCCAAGAGGATTTTGGTTACCGTTGTTCTGGCAGAGACCTCCGGCGGTGGGCGCTTGGTGAGGGCTTGGCTGCGTCTGAAACCGGTGCCCGTTGGCAGCACGGAGAGCTGGGACGGTGACTTCTGGCAGCGCCGTGCCCCCCGGGGCCGCCCCGCAGGGACTCGCGGTGCCTCTGGCTGCCTTCTTCACCCTTCTCCTTTTCTCCACGGCCAGGTTTCCCGGCAGCGGCTTATGGACCAGTAGCAGCAGCAGCCGTGGCAGCAGCAAGAGGATCAGGTAGGGGGCCCGTGGAAGAGCAAACCCTCAGAGTGCAGGGTCAGGTAAAAGCTCTGTCGGTATTCTGTGTGGCTGCAGCTCTCCATCGTTTCTCTGATTTTCCTCACACTTATCCTGGGGACCTGAAAACCAAAACAATCAAAAAAAAAAAAAAAAAAAAAAAGAGAGAAAATTGCTATAAAAAAACCCTAAATAATCCCAAACCTAATCCCAAACTACAAGCAGAGGCCACGGGGCCTGGAGCACCTTGCAGGAGATTGGCGTGAGAACTGCCCAAGCCAGGGTAGGGATTCTGATTTGTTTCTTTATTTGTTCCTTTCTTATGTTGGTTTCTTGGTTTCTTTGGTTTCAGTTCAGAGTTCTAAAGGACATCCCAAAGGAATTAATTTGTGCTTCTGAACAAAAGCTTTCTCTTCTCATGGAAAGCTGGTGTGGGGTTGAGGCAGCCCTGGGTGCTCCCCTCCATGCCCGGAGCCGCTCTCGCCTCCTCCGCCATGCCCAGCACCAGGGTTGGCCTTCATGGGACCCCTCCGTGGCCAGGGGACGTGGCCCCTGGGGGACAGTGTCTTCTTCCCACAGGGTCACCAAGGCATGGCAGGCAGTTAGCTGGCTCCAAACCCCAGCCTGCTTTCCCAGGGAATGTCAAAGCTTTTCTTCTGTCCTTCTGAAAGCTTTGATTTTGTTTTTCCCCTTAAGGGAAGTAAATAACTAACTACACCAACCGCTGCCAATTGCCGGCACTGCCTCAGGTCTGACATTCAGCTGTCAGGTGAATTAGTGCTTTGCTCAGGTCAGTCAGTGTTCAGCACTGCCATCAGTGAGCTGTGGCTAAGCAGCCCCTGCCACTGCCTCGGCCCAGTTGTGCTAGGACAGAGCTGCTGCCAGCCCTATGCCTTCCTGAATGGCCCTGCACCGGGTCCGGCTCGGCGGCAGCACCGGAGCAGAGGCCATGGCAGTGGCAGCAGCCTCCCAGCTCACTCATGGCACAGTCCTGAAGTGGGGTTTCTCAGTGGCTTTTCTGGCAGTGCCCAGTGGGTTACCTGGGCTGGGCACGAAGAGTCCTGACCAAACCCCTGCTGAGGGGGCAGCAGCAGGGCGTGGGCCCAGGTGTGTGGCGAGTGGGAGCCTGATGCCATGGAGGCTAAAGAAAGACACCAGGAGAACTCCGTTCCATGCAAACTGGCACTGCTTGCAGGCTACAAAGGATTCTCTGTACCAGTTTCATCTTGTGGCATGTAGAGAGAGCCTAAGGGGTGACTTGCCAGACTGGTTGTGGGCATTCCCCATCTCCCAGCTTCTCCGACTGCCCCTTCCTGGAGGGGGGGGAAAAACCCCAAACCCTAAGAGAAACAAAACGAAAACAACCCCAAAAAAGTTGGAAAGAGAACAGAAAAGAGAAAGGTTGCTCTTTGCAATATGATTTCAGGAAAACAGACCTCATTGTTTGTGCCTCTTCCTCATGTTTTGCCCTTCAGGTTTTGTTTTACGTGCAAACAGACCTGGTGAGTTGCCCCTTAGCAAGGCACAGAGGGTTTGGCTGGATTTTAACTTTGCTTCCCTGATTATTATTATTATTATTTATTATTATTATTTTTGTTGTTTGTTTGTTTGTTCGTTTTTAATTGGAGTGCTTTTGGTGCCCATTACAACTGAACTGAGCATTGATCAATTCTGTGCCTGAAAAAAATCATTTGTCTTTAATTTGAGTGGTGTTTTGTTTGGTTTTTCCTTCTTTCACTGGGTTTTCCTGGTTTGCTTTGGTTTCGTTTGGGTTTTTGGTTTCGTTTTGGTTTGTTTGGTTTTTCACTTTTCTTTTCTTTTTTTTTTTTTATTTGAACTTGCAATACGAAACTAAATCTAACTGGAAATTAACAGCACCCTTTCTGGCAAGTTTAAAGAGCAGTATGGTGTTTGGAAACGTCTTTCTAAATTGCCTCTGTGTGCACAAAACTGGCAAACCCCCCAAAACAGACTCAAAAGAGGCCCTACCCCCCGCCCCCCACTCCCCACCCCTCACCCCCAGGAGCTCAAGGAGGAAGATGAGTTTGTCACTGCTGCCCCTGGCAGCCAGACCTGCTCTGGGAGCGGCAGTGAGTTCTGTAGAGTCATTTCCATCCAAAGCCAGGGTTTGGAAGGGACGTCCTGGGTTTGCCACTTCCATCAGCAGTGGTAGTGAATCGTGCTCAGGAGCAGTAAGGTCTGGCCCATCCTGCACTGCAGTGTGTGGGCCCCATTCATTACAAGAAAAATGCCTGGGGGTGGGGGTTGGGGTGGGTTTTTTCCCTTCTTTTTAGTTGTTTGGGTTTTTTTTCCCTTTTTCCTTTGCACATTTGCACAGCCTCCTTCCTGTGTGCCTAATCCAAAAGCACAGAGTGCAGCACAGTTGGCCCTTACTGGTCCCATTCTGCCCATTAATGGGGAAAAAGCTGGAAAACACCCAGGGAGATGCATCCCAGCGCTCCTCCACTCGCTGCGGACTGCTTTGCACAGAGGCTGACAGCGGCGTCCCCATCACTGCTGTCCCTTCTCCAGTGCTCCAGCCCCACCAGCTCAATCCAAATTGACCTCCTCTGCTCTCCAGCCCCGTGCTGCTGGCTCTTCCCCACCTTCCTGGCCTCACTGCCAGCATGGTGGCTCTGGCACCGGAGCTCAGCCTGGGTGCCAGTACCAACTGGTGGGGCTGAGTGTCTGTGGAGAGCATCCACCTTCAGGCATGCGTCTTGGGCTTCCAGGCCCTTTTGTCCCAGCCCCTTGGGCTGTGGTATGTGGGCACAGATCACCTTGGTTTCTCCCTGGGGTGAATGTCCTCCTCTTAGCCAGCCTGCATGTTTGTTGGTTGGCAAAAGGAGCCCTCCCCAGCTCAGCACCCAGTCCTGGTTCCGTGCTGCCTGCTCTTCCCTGCCCTCTCCCTTTCTTTTTCTGTTGCCGTGTGTGAGGACGCAGTCACCATTTGACCTTGCTAGATGAACAAGTTCTTCTGTCTGTCACAGCAGCTCTCTCCTACAACCAGCAGAAAAGGACATTTCCCCCTCCTCGTGCTCAGTGGCTCTCATAAATCCACATCCAGCTCGGCCGCTGCGGTGCCGGCAGGGTGAGCTGCGATGCTTCTCTTCGTAGCTCAGGTGCCCAGTAACAGCCCAGTGACAAGGCACCAGCTGAAGTCCCCCCAGCAGGCAGAGAGGGATTTGGCTACGTCCCCTCACAGCGGGTGGGACAGTGCTGCTGAGTCCCTCAGCTGGTTTTGAGAGCCTCACCCATTCTTGAATCGTTTCTTTTTAACGAACTGGGACCTGAGCCCCAGTGAAGGGGCAAGCTGTGCAGAGTCTGAAGCTGCAGGCTCCTCCTAGACAACTTCACTCTCAGTGTCACCTTTCTTTTGAACTCACCTGAGATGTTTTCCGTGCACGTTTTGGTCGGGTGAATGCTCTTTTGAAGCACAGCCATGTGGGGTGGGGGCTGGGGGGCACACACACGCACATTTTTATCTTGCATTTGACATGGGAGGGATCCATGGGGCAGGAGAGCGAGGCAGGGAAGATTTGGCAGGAGAGGGTTTTCGTTCCTTCCTTCTTGGTTCATTGCCAAGTCTGAGGTTTCTCCAGCTCCCAACCCGCTGCCACCAGCCGTTCCTCTCTGAGGTGGCAAAAGCCCTAAGGCCACCTGCAGCCCTCCCCGGTCCCACTGAGGGCACCGAGAGGAGCCCTGTGCCTGTCCCAGCAGGGCAGCGCAGACTGCCCGCCGCCACGGCCGGGGCACCGCAGTGGCACAGCTCAGTGCCACGAGCTGCTCCCTCCCAACCACCCCCGCCCCAAGCCCCCCCCCCCGGATTTCGGGCACCAGTCCCGGCTTGCCAGTGCTGCCTTTGAGCCTGCGCCCCGACAACCCCTTACTGGACTTTACACTTGCCAGCTATAACGAATCTCGTAACGTGAGCTACTGACCTTGATGGTGAGTGTGAGCAGTTATGTTTTGTTGTTTTCTCTCTTGCTTGGTTGGGGCTGCTGTGAGAGAGGGTGTCTCTGAGGCATACTTTCCGGCCTCTCTTACACTCGGACGTGCACACCTCCTCTCAAACACTCTTCTGAGCGCTCTCAGCGGGAAGGTTTGTCCACACCTATTAATCCTCTCTCAGTGTCCAGCTTCTTGTTAGTAGCAGCTGGTTGCATGTTTTTTGCTTGTTCGGACGAAACGGTTCAGGAAACGACTCATACCAACTCTTTGAGAAATGTCTCTATATTTTTCTGTACACTTTCTTTCTTTCGATGTTTTTGTTGGTTTTTTTTTTTTATTATTATTTTTTTATTATTATTAATTTCCCCTTTAAAAAAATTTACAAAACAACGACAAAAAAAAAAAAAAAAAAACAAACACAAACCCCAAACCCCCGAAGCACCTGTCGTCCCGTTCAAACATTTCACATCTCCCCTTGCCTGTTCTTAGAGTGTATGTATCTGTGGGACTGAACTAAATGCATGCACTGTAGTAGTCGTCCTGGTAGCAGTAGATGTAGTTGTAGAACATGCATTGTCGAGTTGATATTACAGGCATCGTCCACGGGGCCTAGCCTGGCAGTTCCAAAGCATAGCCTCGGTCCGATTGAAAGCGTAGGGCTATCGGTGCAGCAGAGAGCTGCTGGCTGATGGCTTGGATCCATAGCTCTCCTATTTGCTAAATCCCTCTCTCTGGAAGTCCAAATTGAAGCTGGCTGTAGGCAGCCTGCACCCTCTGCCCAAGAACCCGCACATGCTCTTACCTCCGCGGGAAGTTTGCCCGCTGCTTTTTCTATGGCAAATTAAACCCCCTAGGAATCAAACTGCTGACTGTAAAGATATTCCCTTGATTTTTATTTGGTGTTCAAAAGAACTCAAGAGATCTTTAAAATCATTTTACAATCATGGTTTCTTCATCAGCCTGTTACCTGTCCATACTAGCCCATAGACTCATTCGTTGGCGGTCGTAGACCAGAGGTGCCCAACGCCAATCACTCCATCTGGGGACCTGACTAACACTGCCTGTGTGGAGCAGCTTCCTGCAGACTGTCCTGAGACACCGAGCAGCTGGGGTTGGGTCATAAGCCACAAATCTTGGAGTGCAGGAGGGTGTCTGAGCTAGCAGTGGGCTCTCCTCATTGGCATGTCACCCAGCGTGAGGGAACTTTGGAAATGGAGGTGAAACAGTTCAGAAATAGCAGCATCAGGGCTCGGGAGCAAGGTCAGCATCGTTGCCATTGAGCCAGCAAGGGTCTGGGCTGCTTGTGCTCAGGTTTCTGTGATAAGCTTTTACAATTCTTCCCCAGGTGAAGCTGCAGGTAGTGGATTGTAGCAACAGGACAAGTGGCAGTGGTTTGAAACTGGAGCAGGGCAGAGTTAGGTTCAACATCAGGAGGAAATTCTGCACAGTGAGGGTGGTGAGACACTGGAACAGGCTGCCCAGGGAAGTGGTTGAGGCTCCATTCCTGGAGACATTCAGCATCAGTCTGGATGTGTCCCTGGGCAGCCTGCTCTAGCTGGAAGTGTCCCTGCTGAGTGCAGTGGGGTTGGCTATGATGGCCTTTGAGGGTCCCTTCCAACCCACTGCAGTCTGTGAAGCTGTGGATTTTACAGGGGGTGGCTGAGGTCCCAAATTAGGCTTTTGTTCATTTACTTGTTTTGCTGTGTGTCACAAAACATCCTGCTGGGAGTAGGAAAGATTCTGTCTGGCATGGTCACACCTTCCCTCCTCCCCCTGTCCACAGGCTGTCCCCACACTGCAGATGTGCTGAGCTGGAGCATCCTCCTGCTCCACTGGCAATAGCCGAGGCAAGTCTGCAGTGCACTTGTTCCAGCGAGCGCCTGCAAGGGAAATAAAACACCCAGAATGGGCTCTCAAAAGGTAATTAAGGATTTGTGTCTGCTCCTTACCTCTGACAGAGCACCGAGTAAATCAACCCAACGGCCGCGTGCGGGCGCTGCCGCCATGCCAGCCTGCACAAGGCAGTGGGAGCCGCCCCGACTGCTCCCTCGCTGCTGGAACACTCCTGCAGCAGGGAGGAGAATCATTTTCCCCTTGGATCTCAATCTGCCAGGGAAAGGGGGGGGGGGGGGGGGGGGGGCAGTATGTAAGGCACCAGGAGGAGGATGAAGGGAGGAGGGTATCTAAAAGTCAGCAGAGCGACAAATTGCGTGGGGTTGAGGAGGCCTTGTGTTTCACTTAGAGAGGTGCTCTAAAAACTGAAGCACCCAGAGAGTTAACAAATTGAGGCCATAAAAAGTGGGACAAGGGTTGGGCTGCATCTGTGGAGGGAGAGAAGCTGCCCTGAGCTGTGGTAAAGGAGGAAGGCTGCAGAGACCCCAGCGATGAACCAGTCTGGGGTTTCTACGGCCCCTTGAGATGACTCCCTGGTGGCACAGCAGCGCTGATGGAGCTGCTCTCCCTCTTTGTTCCACTCCATAACAAAAAGTCCATAAAGTTTAATCTCAGCTACGTAATCTCAAGTGCAGAACCTAACAAGTGGACCACTTGGGAGCAGCAGGCAGGCTGAAATTTCTCACTCGGCTGGAGGCGCCGGTAATTGTGTGGCAGAGGCTGGCAGCGATGCAGCGCGAAATTAACAGCGGCAGCAGCCTTTATCTTCTGCTCATCTTCATGGCAGAGAGTGGTGGGGAGGCCCAGCAGGCAGGGTGAGGCAGAGGGTCCCTGCACCACGTGGGGCTTTGGTGAGAGGTAGCCACAAGAACAGGTGTCATGTGTTAAACAGAAATACCAGCGGCCAGCAGAGCGCTGAGCGCTGGAAACATCTCTGGTTAGTGTGGTGTGGCTCCAGGGGAGACTGGGGGGAGGTTGGGTGGTGTGGCTCCAGGGGAGGCTGGGGGCATTGGTTGGCCTCATTTCTGGTGAGAACTTGCTCTGTTGTGAGCACTGCAGTTCCTTGTATCATAGAATCAGAGAATGCCAGGTTGGAAGAGATGTGGTTGAGATGAGCTGGCACAGCAGCCTGCCAAGCTGAGCCTTCAAACTGCCCAGTGCAGGGGACTCCACTGCTGCCCCTGGGAGATGATTCCCATGTCTGGAGTCTAATGGGAATCTCCCCAGCAGTAACTTGTCCCCATCACTCCTTGTCTTCTCCACGGGAGTCTCCACCCTCCTGGCAGCCACCCTTTCTGTACTGGTGCATGGCAGTAAGGTCTCCCCTAAGCCTTCTCCAGGCTACATAACCCCAGCTCTCAGCCTCTCCTCCCAGGGCAGCTCTGCCACTCCTCTAATCTTCTCTGACTACTACCCCAAATTAAAAAAATCATAATGAAAGGGGAGTCATTTCTGCTTCAGTCCAGAAGTGCCATGCTGGTCCAGGGTGGGAATGATAAATCATTTGGGTTGGAAAAGACCTTTAAGCTCATTGAATCCAATCATTAACCAGGATGGAGCTGTCAGTCCCCCACCTTGTTCATCCACTGACACAGATCCCTCTCCAGAAGCAGGCTACACAGAGGGTTTTTTGCTCTTATTTTACCACAGGAAACTGCTTTTTGGTGGTGGCTTTGGGTTTTTTTACCTGGGAGGGACTGAGCTTCCTGCAGCACCGAGTAGCAAATTGAGCAGATCTGAACCCATTTGGTGCTGCTGCTGTTAGGGCTTGACCACAGCATTTTGCAGGGCTCTTGGCTGAGGTCCACTGTGGCTAAAACACATCAGCTGTAATCAATAATTTTGTAATAGAAAATCCTCTGCACTTGATAAATCATCTCCAGTGCAATTAGTGACCACCTCTGAAGTGCAGACTTCAGTGCAGGGGAAGTTAATCCTTAACGAATTTAGCAGCCAACTTTTAATGCTCTTTGCAATCAGCAGAATTGTTGTCAATGGGCAGACACTGGGAGCTGGGCCTGGCTCTGCTCCTGATGGCACCGACATGGCTGCTGCCGCTGCCCCCCGTGCAGGGACCAGCACACTGGGACACAGGAGCTTGCCAGGCAGCCTTGCTCCATCCAGCCCCACAAAGCCCTTACAAAGACATGGAGGGGCTGGAGCAGGTGCAGAGAAAGGCAACAAAGCTGGGGAAGGGTCTGGAGAACAGGGCTAGGGAGGAGCAGCTGAGGGAGCTGGGGTTATTTAAGTCTGGAGAAGAGGAGGCTGAGGGAGACCTCATTGCTCTCTACAGCTCCCTGAAAGGAGGTTGGAGCCAGGTAGGTGTTTGTCTCTTCTTCCTGGTATCAGGTGATAGAATGAGAGAAAATGGCCTGGAATTGTGTCAGGGGAGCCTTAGGTTGGAGATGAGGAAAAACTTCTTTGCTGGCAGAGTGGTCAGGGAGTGGCAGAGGCTGCCCAGGGAGGTGGTGGAGTCCCCATGCCTGGAGGTGTTTGAGAAATGTGTGGCGGTGGCACCCGGGGCCATGGTTTGGTGGCCGTGGTGGTGTTGGGTTGCTGGTTGGACTGGATGATCTTAGTTGCCTTTTCCAACTGAAACAATTTGTATGAAAGCCCTGAAACAGCCAATTATTGGTGTTTGATTTCCTTTCTCCCAGCGGCAGCGCGGGGCCGGAGCTCTTGGCCGTTGTAATTAGACTTTGTTCCGCGCCGCAGACGAGGCATTGTGAAGTTTGAAATGGGGCTTCAGCAGGAGCTCTCCAGGGCAGTGAGATACTTGAGCACTTCTCATGCATTTTAATCACCAACGGTGTTCAGCCCTTGCTGAGCTGAGCTGAGGGCCAGCTCGGGCTGGCAGCACTCACAGGCTGTTACCCATTAGTGGAGCAGCCCCACTAAATGGGACACATTTTACTGACATACTAACTGTTGTATTTTCATGCTGATTCTCTCCCCCAAAAGCTTTAAAAGTAAATACATAATTACAGTTACTTCTCCCTCTCTCTCCTTTCTGAAATAGAAAACTGAAAGAGCAGCAGTGGAGTTTTTCCTTGCAGCAGATGTTAGCCTGCATCTGGCTCTGGCGTAGCTTGAGGAGCGCAGTGGGTTATTAGTTGCCAGAGAATGCAGAATTGGTCTGCAGGTACATAGCTGCAGCTACTGAAAACCCATAAACTCTCACAGCTGGCCCTTTTAAGAGCCTTTCCTGATAGTTAAGAGACCAGAGCTTTGTGTCATGAGGACTCTTGGGTGTCTGTGCCTAGCTGAGGGGTTGGGCTACCCTCTTCCAGCAGGGAAACTGGGGTCACAAACTCTCCCCCAGTCACCACGTGGGGGGCAGCAGCTTCTCTCTGTTTCCTCCTTGGTGAGCTCAGGTTTTCCTTTTGCAGCAGCCCAAGCCCCCTTGCTTTGCCTGGCTCAGATGTGGCCTCAGTTCCTAGCTGGGCAGGTCTGCTCAGAGTGCCCAGCACCTCTCTCTGTGCAGGTGCCTGGGGCAGGCTGTCCTTCAGGAGAGGATCATTGGCACAGAAAGCAGCAGGTTTTTGCGGGCTGGATTTCTCTTCTGTTACCTGGATGACCCCCCCCCCGTGCTCCTGGATGACCCCCCCCCCCCCCCCCGTGCTCCTGGATGACCCCCCCCCCCCCCCCCCCCCGTGCTCCTGGATGACCCCCCCCCCCCCCCCCCCCGTGCTCCTGGATGACCCCCCCCCCGTGCTCCTGGATGACCCCCAGTGTACTCCTGAGCATCCATCCATCTATCCTTCCACCCAGAAGGGTCCATCCGCAGCAGGAAGGTGCCCCCCAAGCAATGCCCTCCTGCTAAGGCAGCTTAAAGTAGGCAGCCAAACAAAGGCCCATTTTGGGTTTAATCTTGCTCCTGTATTGTCTGTTATTGTACAAAAGGCTTCAATTTCAAATTAGCAGGAGTGATAGCCAGCTAATGTGGTACAGTGGGAGGCCGGAGTTTCTGTTGCTATGGCGATGGAGTTCGGCTCATTTGTTTTGTAGATGAGTAATTACTACGCAATTAGAGTAGGCTAAAAATAAAGGGGCCTTTTGTTCCCTCTTACTCATTAATATTAATAAAAGACCTGTCCAGGCTGTGGTAAACAATTAATGCAGATGTGGTTGCCCCTGGTAAAAGCAGCGAGGGCTTTCGTGGTACCCAGCGCCAGGCGGAAGCGCCGGCGTCGCCTGGCTGAGCTCTTCCTCCGTTTTAAGTAGAGAAATGATTAGAGAGAGCCCTGGGCTCACCCAGCATGCCCATCTTTAGACCTCGTTTGCCAGCTGGGTGGGTGGTAATGAGTGTTAGAGCTGAGTGTGCAGAGCTGGGCAGCAGGCACAGCAGCAGGGTCAGGTCCTGCGGAACAGTCGGTTGTGTGCCAGGGAGCAGCGGGAGCGCTGCCCCGATGCAGAAATCTCTCCATTTATCTGCCCAGGCCTGGCATTGCCCAAGGGTGAGCACAGGACTGTGCCCTCTCCAGTGAGCAGCGCTGGCTGGAGGATGCCCTGGTGCTGGGGGATGCCCTGGTGCAGGGGCTGCTCTGCTGCAGAGCCAGGGCTTGAGCAAAGAGCTTGCCCCACAACCCGAGCACAGGAAGGGGTCTGAAACGGCGCCGGTGCTGCACGTTACGAGTGCTCAGCACCAAAACAGAGGGGAAGGAAACTATCCCAAGCATCTGATGTGAAGTCTGTAAAGATGAAAGCACACCGGATTGTAAATTAATGGTAAGAACATTGTTACATTGTTGGAGAGATGTGTTAGGAAAACGACTAGACAGAGTTTGCCTCTCTTCTATTTGCTCGTCTGGGTGCAGCCGGTGAGCATCCCTTGTCAGCAGGGAGGGACAGCAGAGCAGCTCAGAGCCAGCTCATGGCCAGCCCGGTGGCCATGGGGTGACTGTGGGGTGGTCAACCCCCTCCCCGGGGTGCTCAGCACCCCCAGAAAATGCCATTGGTAAGGTGGAACCTCTACAACAGGCAGCAGAGACACCTGAGTACCCCCAGGCTGACCCCTTCCAGTGTGGTGCTGGGGGGTGGGTTGCAGACAACTGGAACCGCATCCCTCCCAAACCGTTTAACTAATGGAGGGAAACGCAGCAGAGCCTTTGTAAGGTCGACATTTGTTTGTTGTTAAGGATCTAATTAGAAACATGAGAGGGAGCTGAATGGCTGCTTGCTCGGCTAATTAGCGACATGCACGAAGCCCACTTTGAACTTCAAGGACACAAAGCTATTAGCGCTTACATCAAAAATGGATTAAACTTCTGTGCTTTTATAATGATTAAAGATGAGCTGCTGGAGAGGAAATCCTTTTGTGAGGCTGTGACAAGAGCTGGTTCCCTGATTGCCGCTTCTCCAAGCGCAGCTTTGTGTGGCCTCGGCCCCGCGCGGGTGACACGGCAGCCTGGGCGCTGTGATGAGGCAATAAATATTGATTGCTCCCAAGGACCTGACAGCCGGGCTGGCAGGGCACCGATTTGTCCTCCTGCCTATCTGCAGGGCTTAGGAAAGCTGGGCTTTGATACGCTGAATCTTGTGTCTTGTCTTCTGCGCATCAGCAGCTTCCGGAGGTGGCTGCGGCTGATGCTTCAGGTCCGGTGCTGAGCAGACGCAGGAGCTGCTGCCGTGCCTGTGGCACGCACGGGAGGGACGGGGTGGGGGGTTGTAAAGCACCAGCTGCATTCTGAGCTTGCCCAGGCTTGGGGAGAACACCCAGCTCTTGCTCTCTGCTCATCTAATGTAGTTTAACAGTTGCTTTTTGTGTCCAAGCTGCCTGCTCAGCATCTCTGCTGGTTCCAGAGCAGATGTCCCCATGCCACACCGTGCAGAGAGGGCACTGGGGCTGTGTTGTGGGTGCCACAAGATACCAGCTGCCAATGTCACCCCGAGGTGCCCAGCTCAGTCCCATCAGTTCGATGGGACCAACAGGCTGCCCAGGGAGCTGGTGGAGTCCCCACCCCCGGAGGTGCTCAAGAAACCTGTGGCTATGGCACTTGGGGACATGGTTTAGTGGCTGTGGTGGTGCTGGATTGATGTTGGGCTGGGTGATCCTGGAGGCCTTTTCCAACCAAAACAATTCTGTGTTTCCAATAGCCTGGGCTGCTACGAGGAGCAGGTCTGGGTGGTGTCAGTGCTGGTCCACAGCTCCACGCAGGGGCTGGGTGCTGGCAGCACTGGGGACAGGGCTGGCAGAGCTCTCTTGTCGAGCTCTGCTCACTTCCAGCCGTAATTGCTGAGCCGGGAACCTGCTCACCCCCCACTGCTTTCTGTCGTTATCCTGCCATGTTTTGATGTGTGAAACTGTTTCCAGAGGGGCCGTGGAGGCAGAACAACCTTTTAAAGTGTGACTGCAGATAGAAAATAACGTACAAATAGTGGCTTGTTACAGCAGATAGCTGCTCTCAGTGTCTCTTGGCCTCATCACCACTTATTTTACTGATGAGCTCGACACTTGTTTTCTTTTTTTCCCCCCTTTCCCCCTGTAGGGCAAATATAGCTGCAGGGGAGGGACAACTGCTGCCACTACCCAGGGCTGCCTGGCCGCTCCCCATTACAGAGCCATGTCAGGGGGGACAGGGAAGGCACAAAGCACACAGGTTGATTTTTCCAGAGTCAGGACTGAGCTGGCTGTCATAAGCAAAAGATCTCCAGCTCTGAATAGTTGCAGAGGAGCTCTGTCTGCCACAGGCTTTTTCCAGGGAGCTGTTTGCTTTTCAAGTCAGCCTGGGAAGAGCTGGAGCAAAGTGCTGCGCCTGGCAGCTCCCCGCCGGAGCCGCGCTAAGTGGCACCTCTAATTGTGACGCCGGGGTTATTTGTTTTGCTGGGTTGTCTCCCACTCTCTCTTGCAGCTAGTTGGGGGCTGTTTGTTCATTGTTGCTCTCCAGGATGGCTGTGTGTTTCCAGCTCATTATTTCTGAGACATTTTGGAGTCGGAGCATTGATCTGAATTGGAGGTGCTGCCTCAGACATGAAACAGCACTGGATGTAAAAGCTGAGCTACAAGGCAGTGAGGCTTGCCGTGGTTCAACCTGACCACAAACGAGCATGTTTGTGCCTGGAGCTGGATGCCTTGATTGGTGTAGGGGAAAAAGAAAAAAAGAAAAGAATGAATTAAAAAGCCTGAATGTGAGCATTTAATTCTGTGTGTGCCTCTGCACTCCTGCAGCCTCGGTGGGCAAGGCAGAGCCGGGAGCAGCGACGTCTTATTTCAGACTGGCATTAATTTGTGCATCCAATCTCGGGTAAATCACAGCCTGGCTGTTTGTTAGCATCTCTGCAAAGCAAGGTACAAGCTCCCATTGAACACAGCGAGCATTAGCTTTGGCCAGGCTGTCTCTAATGTGGGTGCAGTGCTAGCTAATGATATTTGTAAGGCTCTAAGCACTAATGATGTCAGATTTGCATGTGGTGCTGAAGTTCTCCTGCAGTCCATCCCGTGGCTGCTTATTTAAAGTATCAGCATCACACTGTGACTGCTGCTCTGTTAGTCATGGGCTCTACTGCATGGCCATTAGTGCTCATGCTTCAGGACACACAGATCCCTAAGGAAAGAGGGGTGAGATCTCCCTTGCACCAGTCACCATGGTTTTCCTGTCATGTTCTCTGCAGTGTTTGTGCCTGGGCTGCTGCAGAGGCAGCACAGCAGGCTGGAGGCTTGGTAACAGGTGATGCTCCCTCCCTGAATGTCTTAAGACCCAGCAGTAAATCCCAAGTGACTCAAATGCCTCCAGGCTGTGGTGTAGTTCCCAGTCCCAACTAGGTTCTTTGAGACCCTGCTGTGCAGCATTGCTGAACCCATCGTGGGCAGAGGGATGGGGGTGCCAGCTCACCCCTCTGGGCAGCTGCCCAACAGCACCTCCCCGCCCTGTGCCCCCATCCCCTGCCTGTTCCCATCCCTGTCAGCAGCGTTCAGTGTCATGATATCATTTACTCCTTGGAGCTGGAGGACGGTGTTTGCAGTGTGTTCTATGAATTTTTCATAAAGACAGGAAAAACAGCCTAATCTTGTGAGCTTTGAGTCTGGGTAGTGGGTAATGGCTTTGATTTAAAGCATTTTGTCTTAATGATAGTTATATTGAAAATTTCCTGCTGCTTTCAAGCACGTGTAGTTATTATCATAAACACTGATGGTAGCACTGCCTGCCAAATTGTGCGTGGCTGTTTATGGTAGATGAGAGAGTCATCCAGAAATTAGAGTGCTGCATCAACAAGTTGTCAAGAAGCTGCTCTCTACAGAAAGCCACCACGGGGCCGGTCCAGCAGCCAGGAGGACCTTGGAGGGAAGAAGTGACCAGTGCTGGGTGTAGAAAGGAGGAGCCCTCTCTGGGAGGTGCAGGAGGAGCATCATCAGCTGGGTCTCTGGGAGTGTTAGCTTAGTACTGAGCTCACACATGTGCGGCTGGGGGGTCCCCGTGTTACCCACAGGTGTGTCTCTGGGGGGTGCAGGGTGGGGACGTGGGTGCCTGTGGGTAAGGAGAAGCTGGGACAGGTCCAAGCAGCTTGGTTGTGGCCTCAGCTGCTCTCTCAAGTGCAAGCTGTGTTTCCAGCTGTGATGAGGGGCTCTGCATCAGCATGAAGCACCCTGCCTCATCCCCCAGAGGAGATCCAGCAAATCATGCAGTGGTTTCTTTCAAACCTGAGCTCGCTCTTGCCTGTGCAGTGTGGCTGAGAAGGCTGCCACTGGTGTCTTTAACTGCATTGTGCACCCTTCTGCATCTCCTCCAGGCTTTTGAAATGCTGATGTTTGCTGTGTGTTACACCACAGCAAAAGCAGAGTAGTTAATCGAGAGACCACTGCCTCCCCCCACAGTGGTGTTTAAGTCTTTGGGGTTTGATGCTGTAGAAGGGAGGTGGTCACCAAAGGCTCAGTGTGGGCTGTGTGTGGGGACAGTGAGCCCCAGGCAGTGCCTTACACCTCAGGATGCATTTCACCTGGTTTGTTTCCTTTGAAATACAACAAACTTTAGAGGTCCTGGAGAGTGTTTTGGCATCACATCTCGCCGAGCGGACACCAAGGGGCTGCCCGTCAGCCCCACACCCTGCACATTCTCCTTGTAGGCCACTGATGTCAACACCCTGACATTTCTCCTTGTCCCCCACTCTTTCCCTTCCTCACTCATGGCTGAATGGAGCTTATTTGGGTGGGATTTCAGTGCCTGAGCTGTGGTGCTGTACCCCAGTGCCCTCTGGGCCCCCGCGGCACTGGGATCCTGGTTAGCGTAACACCACCACTGGCTAAGGCAAATGTCATCCTGAATCCTGACTTAGCAATTCCTCCAGAGTTCATGGCAAGCCAGTTTATCTTGCAGTGCTGACCTTTGCTGTTGAAGGTGGATTAGAGCACGAGCAGGGGCTGTGTTAACATGGCAGGCTGCAGGAGAAGGCACTTGATAAGCGAGCTCCAGCCCTGCTCCCAGCAGAGCTCTTCGAGCCTCCCATCTCTGCATGAACCTGGGCTGCCAGGTGCATTTCAGGCTCCAGCTCTCAGCTCCTTGACATAAATCAGTTGTTGTCCAAACACTGCGTTGAGAAGCATCCCAGGCACGTGTGGCAGCTCTGCTAAAGGAGGCCCAGGTGAGCCAGCAGTGGAATGGCCTGGGAATCGCCTGGCTGCTGAAGCACTGCCTTGAGTTCATGGATGCTTCTTTAAATTCTCTCCCAAATCATCTTTATTTTAGCAGAAGGGCTTTCAGTAGATCCTTCTTTGAGGAGGCACAGCATGGGTAGAGGAGAAGAGTGCAGTGAACGTGCGTGGCTGCACCAAACGTGTCCCCAGGACGAGGCCCCGGGACAGGGAAGTGGAGCAGCCCCTGGCTTGTGCTGTAGCAGAGCTGACCCCTGTGAGCACTGAGCACTGGCAGTGCTTTGTGGCAGGGCACCAAGTCTGAGCTCCTTTTATCCATTGCCAGCCTTGTCAGCAGGGGCATTTCTCTTCCCATCACCTCTGGGAGCTGGAGGCAGTACCAGTGTTTGTCCTGGTCCTCCCAGCCCTTCCTTCAGACAGGGTCCAGCTCTTGCTGTGCACAGCAGATCTAAATTCCACCAACACTTTGCATTTAGAGAAAGCCTCTTCTGGGGCTGCTTTGTGAACCCACATTTGCTTCAGTGTCTTGTGCTCCATTTTGCTTTCCCTCTTCACTTTTCACTGCTCCCCAGGCTGCCACAGCAGTGGGCAGGGTAGAGCCTGAGGCTCTCCAAAGCCTGTCCCTCTGGCCCCCAGGCACACCTTGACTTACTGATCAAAATTCACAGGCTGAGAGCCCTTTCTGTAAGGAGACCTCAGCAAATTCCAAGTGCAGCAAACGAGATTAAACTTCCTTGTTCCCAGCACTGCCACAGCTCTTGGCCGCTGGCTCTTCATCTCCACAGGCACAGGAAGGAGCTTCTGTAGCCCAGAGGATGGGGGATCATTGGGGCTGAAGAAGATAAAAGTTGGTTAGCTGTGACTTACAGACACATCTAATCTTTTCCACATCTCTCTTGACCTTGATCTATCACAGGACTTCCTGGTGACACCTGGGATTGCAAATTATGCAGAGGAAAAAAACAACCTTTGAGTTGGAGACACTCAGCTGCAGCCTCAGAGCTGTGAAAAGGTCTGGTGCAGGATGGTTTCCTGTGTAATTGGTTGGCAAATAGGACCTGAACCTTTCAGAGCCTGTTGGAAATGGGTACTTTGACTGCCAGGACTTGCTGAGTGCTGCTGGTCCTTGGAAGGGGAGGAGATGGCCCTGCCAACCCCCAAGGCAATGTTGAATCAGTCTGATGAGTTCCCCCAGCGAAGCAGAGTCAGGAGGTACTTGGATGGCTCAGCCAGTACCTCTGCTGGGAGCAGGCAACAGCTCAGGCTTTGCTGCTGGTCTCCAGCAGCTGGCATCAAGACATGGCCAGAGGTTGCCTCACATCTCCTGGGACAGCACAGGTCCCTGATGATTCTTCAGAGACATGGCTCCAAACTTCTGCTCTTAATTATTTCCTGTTCCAACCGCAGGATGTTGAGGAAAGTCTCAGATTGCTCCCAGCCTGCAAGGGATCAATCCTAATGCTCTGGGATTCCTGCAGCTCCCAGCAGCCCTGGCTCTTGGACAGCTTCTGCCTCCTCCAGCAGCTGAGCTGGTGTTGGGAACTTTGTCATAAAGCTTCATGTCTCCAAAGAGTCTGAAGATTTCTTTGAGGTCTGAAACAGTATCTGGAGTCTGGAGGACTTAGGGTTGGTTTCTTTAATTCTTCATTTTAGTCTCTCATTACTGCAGGTTTGTGTGGAACAAATTTGTTTCCAGGTTGTTTCTTACCAGAAGCCATCACGTTTTGTGTGCTGGGAAAGTTGTTGAAGGTCCCTTTGCCGTTGTTTCAAAAGTGCCTCTGGCTTCAGCTGAGCTTATGTGCAGAAGACAAATATTTAGCAACTCACCATGGCTGGGTGCATCCTTAAAATCCATCTGTCTGAGGAGTGCTTGGAATTCTGAGAGCTTAGAGATGTAAATGAGAGGCTGGGGTAGGATGTCTGGGGACAGAGCATCTCTCTCTGGCTGCTCAGTCTCCATTTGCTCTTCTTCTGATGAGGTTTCAGGACACAGCAGAGCATGGCCCCTTGTCACCTATGCACAGTCCTCTGGACTGAACAGGTTGCCCAGGGAGGTCATGGGTGGCCCTGGAAGCGTTCAAGACGAGGCTGGATGAGGCCTTGAGCAACCTGGGCTAGTGGGAGGTGTCCCTGCCCATGGCAGGGGGTTGGAACTGGATGATCTTTAAGGTCCTTTCTGAGCCAAACTATTCTATTAATCTATGACTCCTTTGGGATGATGCCAGAAGAGGGTCCCTGGGGCTGCCCTGCTGTGTGTCCATCTGGTCCATCAGCCACAGCTCCCCCGTGGCTCCTGAGCACGTGGCATGTGCTGCTGCTCCCCACGGTGGGCATGGCACTGGGTGGCTTTGGGTGCCACCTGGGCAGTTGGCTGGGGCCGAGGCTGGTCCCTGCTCCTGGCCCCGAGGCAGTGATGGTGCAAAGGGCTCTGCTGGTGCCGCTGGGGGGGTTGCAGGAGGGTTTTACTGGCAGGATCCCCCGGCTCTGCCTGCCGCGTCCCTCCGCCGTGCTCGGAGCGGCCAACTGGGCTTTCTGTGTGACTTGGCAGGAAAATTCCCATCCACTTTATTGAACCAGAAGGAAGAAAAGGGGGAGAAAAGAGTGCTAGCTTATAGTAATAAAGGGCTTTTGAACATCTCAGCTGGATATTTTTCTTCACGAGTGAGAAGGCCAAATGTTATCTTGACATTTAATCTTTAATAACAAACCAGGCGCTTTGTTTGCCAGCGAATTCCAAAATCTGTTTACTCTCTCATGCCTTATTTCTTTTAACTTGCTAGCTTAGATGTCCTACTTACCCTGCCCTGCTGCCAGCCCAGAGCTGCATTAAATCATTTATTTTGTGAAATCCACTTTCCAGCCATTGCAGGGCCAGCAGCTGTGGGGCTGACTGGGGGTTTTCTGACCGGTTCATTCCTTCCTTTGACAAATGGAGACCTCCTGGGAAGGTGACTCAGGGGGAAGGGGCCAGGGCAGGAGAGGGTGGTGGCCCAGCTTCAAACCCAGGCTGAGCCTACCCCAGCCCACATGAGGTGCTGCCAAAGCCTTCTCTCGGGCTGCTCTTGTTGCAGGAGCAGGGCTTTCTCCCGGGCTGGTGTCCATCCCTTCGGCTGGGCAGTGTGGCTCTGCCCTGCGGGCTGGCAGCTGAGGGTACTGCAGGCTGGCAGACTTGGCAAACCCTTTTAGTGCTTGATGAAGATGCGTAGGAGGTGGCAGCCAGAGGAAAAGGCTGAAGGGATCTCAGTGCAGCCTCAGCCATGGAGGAGATGGGATCTGCCACGGGGTGGGTGCCTGCTTGTCCTGGCACCTGCCGCTGCCAGGGGAAGCTGTGGTGTTGGTCACCGTGTCCAGGCTGGGCCCATCCCTGGGTGTGTGTCCAGCAGCTTGTTCAGCCTGGGAGGCTCAGGGTTGGCTGCTAGCTGTCTGCAGTGCTTGCCCACAGTGGGGTGTGAGGTGGTAGCTGGTGTGGGCAGAGAAGGCTCCGTGTGCTCCCGAACGACCTCGCAAGGACCATCCAGGGGTAGCTCCAGCTTCCCGCAAGCCATCTCCATCCAGCTCCTCCTCCCTGTCCGCTGCCTTTTCTTTTGCATTGAAACTTCTTCCTCATGAATTTTACATCCAAGAGCCACTGTGAGAGATGCCAGAAGCCTGCTCATCTAACATGCTTTGATACCTAAATTTATTCTTTAGTATCATTCTTATTTACATTGTTTTTCTGTCTCCAAAAAAAAAAAAAAAAAATATAATAAAGGGAGGGAACAAAAAAAAACAACAACAAACCACCACTAAAATTGTCTTTTCCTTCCACACTGGGAGGTGAGTTGTCACACACCCTCTGGAATTCTTTATTTATTTTACTTTTGCTTTTGATCTTTATTATTTCTTTGTTTAATTTTGGTTGATGTCCCAAGCGCGGGTTTGGAGACGAAGGTAGAGCTTCGCTCTCCAAAGCAAAAGGGGGGGGCGGGCGGGGGGGGAGCCCAACACAACAACAACAAAACCTTAAAACACTCAATAAAAAAAACCACAAACCCACCTTCTCCTTGGTCATCTCGAACCCAAAAACTAAGCCCAAACTGTTCCATTCCATACCATCTAAAGGAAAAAAAACCACCCCAAACCAAATGACCGTTGAAGCTGTTTCTCCAGCTGACTGATTTCAAAGGGCGGGTTTTTTGTCCAAAAGCACCGAATGGATCCAAAACCAAAACCAAAACAATTTTCCTCAGCACCATTGAAAAGTTACTTGCTGTCGACATTTTAATATCAATATTACCACAATGTGTAGTCTCAAACTTAGTTCCTTTGTAGTTTGCATGGGATGTGAATGCTGTCTCGGCGTGCCCAGACCTAGAGAACTTTGTTACTACTGCATGAGCATCAAGTCAGATGTTGAAAACTACTGATGATATCTCGTGATAATTTGGTGAAAATGAGCACCTCCAGTCTCTGGTTGCAGTAGTGTGGTGAATGATTGTTCTTTTCTTTCTTTTCTTTCTTTTCTTTTCTTTTCTTTTTTTTTTTTTTCCTTTTATTTGTTTGGTTTTTTTAATATATATCCATATATATATATATTTTTGGAGCTCTAAGCTTCGTAGTAGTCCGGGCTGACTCTTCTCCAGTACTTGCTCTCCTTTCGCATGGCCTTGGTTAAGTGTTAGAAGTTGGGCCTAGGCTGTTGATTCTGGTGTTTGGCTTTGTACTACCGGTGCATGCCCGGCGTCTGGCCTCATACCCAGCTTTATTCTCTGCACACCAGTCTTGAATAGCTACAGTGCTCAACCGAATTTTGGCGCACCCGCTTCCCCGGCAGGCTCCAACCCAGCCCGACCCGGAGGCTTCCCCGGGGCCAACAGCCCAGGGCCCGTGGCGGATCTCTACGGCACGGCCAGCCAGGACTCCGCCGTGGGTAACTACATAAGCGCCGCCAGCCCCCAGCCGGCCTCCGGCTTCGGCCACGGCATCGCCGTAAGTACCAGCCCCGGGTGCCCCCGGGCAGCTTGGGGGTGGGCGGAGGGCAGGGGGTGTCTGTCCAAGACCCCGGGGGTTGTGTTGGTTCCTTGGCTGGTTGAGACCTGATGGTGAGCGCAGCGCCTTGCTGCCATAACCTGCTAGAGCCCTGCCCAGCCCCTGCAGCTGCCAGCTACCAGCTGAGCTCCTCTGGGGCCTTCCAAGCCCAAACCTGGCACACTGCAAAAGGAAATGTTGAGTAGTTATGGGGTTTAAAGTTCCTGCTTAAAGGACCAGGAACGACCCCTTCCTGGAGGCCAGGCTGAATGAAGCCTTGAGCAACCTGGGCTGGTGGAGGTGTCCCTGCCCATGGCAGGGGGTGGGAACTGGGCGATCTTTAAGGTCCCTTCCAACCATTCTATGTATCAATGAATCCCTGCTGGTCCTGCTCAGTGCACAGGGCTTGGACTAGATGACCTGGAAAGGTCCTTTCCAGCCCAAGACATTGTACAACTCTATATGGCTTTATCTCCACCCAACCACCTGTCCCAGCTGATGCTTCCATTTGAAGACAACACACTTGTCCCAGATCCCACCTCAGTGAGCAAAAAGTGGCTCATTAATTTGTCCAGCAGGACCTCAGGATTGCCCATGGCCACTGTGGCAAGGGGATGATTGTCCTGCCTGTCCCATTCCCCTTCCCCATCCCTGTAACCACAGCATCCCTGTGGACCAGGGTTGGAGGCTGACATGTGCTTGACCTCCTGGTCACTTCCAGCATCCGTGAGAGTCCTTCAGACCTGCAGGTTATGAGCAAGTCGCTCCTGTGTGGCTGTCAGGTCCCCAGCAGAGCTCCTGGCACAGCTCTGCAGCCTCACTAATGATGGGCCCTGGAGATTTGCTGGTGTGGATCTGGCGCTGGTTTACCTCTGTGTGTTAGCATGAATGTGGTCACACCTCTTTGGTGGCTGTCAGTCTCTCAAAGGACACTTGAAGTCCTTCCCCTTTTCCTAGTGAAACAATGAGATTATTTTTTTTTTGCCTCTCACACCATGAATGTGGCAAAGTGCAGAGGCCTCCCCCAGGACCCCTCAGACCCAGCAGAGGGTTTCAGTCTCTGACTAAAGTGGCTGAGTGGGGAGAGCAGGAGTGTGGTGCAGACAAAGCTGCTGACACGGTGTTATTGCTATTGCATAAGCAAGCAGTGCCCAAAAAGACAAAAGCCCACTGCCCGGGTTTGTGCTCCAATCCCATCCCGGTCCTGCCTCTCCTGAGGTCACACCAGGGCCCTGACAGTCCCTTTGGATCAATTCTGGTACCAAGCGTGGGACGTTATTGCTCTGCTAAGAGCAGCATCCGCTTGAACTGCCAGCTCGCGTCACACCTCTGCTTTCCATTTCTCACCTCAAGCACAGGACCTGCTTGTTCCTGAGAGCTTGGGCGTCCTGCCTCGGCAGCAGCCTGGTTTTTCAAGGACCAGGACACGAGGTGCAAGCCTGGGGTTTGTCTGCACTAACAGGTCTCCAACAAACCATTTTGTGTTTGCCTTGCAGATTGGCAGCCTCTTAATTTCCCCCAATAACTGCAAACAACCCCCTAGCTTCCTCCCCCCCCAGATTTCTTTAACCCTCTCCATTTACTAACATTTAAGAAAACGAAGAAGGGAAAACCCAAAGCTGATTTTTGCCAACTGGGGGAATGAGGAGATTATGGTCTTGGAAAAGTAACCCTAGGGTTGAGCACACCCAAGCCCCGGTGAGCAGGAGAGCTCTTGGAAATACCTGTTCATGCTGGCAACAGAGTCTTTCAAGTCCTTTGATAATTTCTTGCCAAAATGAATGACCTTCTGTTCCCATCTCACCAGCACTGATGACCTTAACAATTGTGCAATTTTAGGGCCCTTTGATTGCCACGGCTTTTACAAATGGATACCATTGAAACGTTACACATGGGTGGTTGCCATCTCACTTGGAGGTATTACAGCATATCCCATTTGTACTTTGTGCTAAGCTACCATCTCCCCTATATTTACTTTCAATGAATGATATTCTTTTTTCACCTTCATTTCCTCTTTCCTTGGCCTTTAATCATTCCTTTCTGTGATTTATGTTGATTGGAATCAATCTCACAGGTTGGAAACTGGAAGACAGATCAGGGAGCTAAGCCCTCTGGAAAAAAAGAAAAATACCAGATTTTGACAGGCCTGACGTTCAGTGCAACCATTTGGAGAGCCAGACCCAGCCCTCCCCAGTCCCAGAAGCCTGTGGGTGGATGACCCAAGGCCAGCAGGGAGCATCCTGGTGGCCATGAGGGATCTGCCACCCATGCGCTGGTCAGAAAGCAGAGGAGGCCCAGTGCTTTGTTACTGAGAAGCCATCGCTCTTAATTAAGTGCTGTGACAAATATAACAGCTAAAAAGATAACATTGTAACTAGTAGCCATAGAGCAATTACCAAGATTAGAAAAAAATTAAACCCAAGCAAATTAAATTAAAGACATTACCTGAGTAATGCCTCCCTGGATCGCTGCCAGTTTCCTACCCTTTGAACTAAGCTCAAGTTAATTAAATGTTTAATTTTTTTTTTTTCATATATACTATTGTATTTTTTTGGCCTTTGGCATATTTGCAAACAAATATCCTCCTTACACCACCAAGAGCAGAGGAGATTAGGAAAGGCAGTGGATGACGACCAGGAGTTCCCCCCGGATCCCTCAGCTCCCGGTCCAGGCAGGGCTGAGTGCTGGAGGTGGCAGCTTGGGGTTCTCTGCCTCTTGCCCAGCACAGCCTGGTCAGTGTCACATCTTCAGCGGGCAGAATCCCTGCAGGAAGTTAGAGTTGCAGTTAGCCAGGGGGCTGGGAACTGTGGGAAATGTTTGGAGGCTTTAAATGAGGTAAAAATAGATTTTGGCTAAATAGTAGGGAACGGGGGGGAGGGTTCTGCTTGCTCTCCACAGCCACACGCACCCGAGAGCCCCTGCAATTGTCCCATCCCGCCATGCGGCGTGGGGAAGAGCAGAAGTGGCATAAGCACTCCTGCCTCAACCCCTGTTCTTATTTGCACCTAGCAGTAGTGTGGTCACAGATCAATGTCTCAGAGCCCTCCAGCGGTGCTGGGCTGGCAGCCTCTGTAATCAGGAGGTGGCACAGAACAGGGCTGGAGCCCAAAGCCGAGCGGCGTAGTTCACGCCTGGAACATGGCCGTGGAGGCAGCAGGGCTCAGATTCAGGGCTCAGATTCATGGCCTGTCAGCACTGCACACTCAGCACCACACATCACACTGCAGCCATCCTTCACTGGCCAGTAGCAAGACTCAAATCAGTAATGACTTAAAAACACAAAGGGCTTCTACTGTTGCTCATGACTAATTAAAATAGATCTTGTGAGGAGGAAATGAGCCTTGGTATTAATTCCTCAAGGACCACTAAGTTTGAAATTTTTATTGCAGCCACACATCCTGAGCTGCCTGGTCCCTCGCCCATCCCCACTGCCTGGGGCAGGATGAGGCCATAGGGGATAAATTCGACCAAGCCACAGGTCCCTGGAGCAGACACTGGCTGCAGGGGATGAGCTTGGCCAAGCCACAGGTCCCCCGGGTAGGGATTGTGTAGGGGATGAGTTTGGCCAAGCTGTGGGTCCTTGGTTCAGGGACTGTCCATTCCCACAGACCCATGGCTGTTGCTGGAACCTCATCCTGGGTACATCTGGTTGGGGATGGCTTTTGTAGGTCACCCCCAGAGATGTGTGACCTCACTGCAGAACCAGTCCCCTCCTATTTATTTCCATGTCAGCCTTAAGCACTGGCAGGAGCAGGGCACTGGAAGCTGAAGCCTCTGTCCTCTAAATCCCTGCAGGAGTTGTTACCTTTCGAGTGCTTCAGCCCTCAGAGGAAACTTGTTTGGCTGCAGCTGTGTAAATTCCTGGCGTAACCGATGCCTGAGGAGCAGTTTTTGTCCTGCTGATACATCAAGTCACATTTTATTGTTCCTAATCCAGACCAGCACAGAGCTAACCCCAGCCTGCCTGAAGTCCAGGCTTAGCTGGCAGGTGGCTTTCCAGAGGGATAGAGCTGGAATGGAAGAGCAATAGATTCATGAAATACACCTTCCCATGGGGACAGTCCCAGGAGGCTCCAGGGAGGCCATAGAGCTGCATTTCAGTGTCTGAAGGGGACTGTAGGCAGGCTGGGGAGGGACTGTTCAGAAGGGCTGTGGGGTTAAGACAAGGGGCAGTGGTTTGAAGCTGGAGCAGGGCAGAGTTAGGTTGGACATCAGGAGGAAGTTCTGCACAGTGAGGTTGGTGAGACTGCCACAGCCTGCCCAGGGACGTGGTTGAGGCTCCATTCCTGGAGACGTTCAGCATCAGTCTGGATGTGTCCCTGGGCAGCCTGCTCTAGCTGGTGATGTCCCTGCTGAGTGCAGGGGGGTTGGACAAGGTGACCTTGGAGGGTCCCTTCCAACCTAATGCAATCTGTGAAGCTGTGAACTCCGCTGCGTTCCAGCAGGGTCGCTGCGGTTGCCCCTGGGTGTGGCTCCGAGCAGGCTGCAGCTTTGCAACCACTTTGGCGGGGAGGGCGGGGGGAGGGGTTGTTAAACCTCTCAATTAACCGCAATTAACTCTGCCTCTCCTCCGTGTCCTGTGTCTGCCCTCCCCGCAGAGTCTCTCTGGATGTCCGGGCAAGACGGGGCGAAGTTTCTGAGGGGGCCCAGGTGTGGGTGATCTGGTCAGACTTTGAGCACTACATCAACATCAGCGCTAAGGCAAACAAACCCGAGGTGGCACTCGACGGACTTCGGTTGTTTAGAAAACAAAATCTCTCTCATCATCTCATGAATCTGCTGTACTATAAAAACAACAGCTTTTAAAAGTATGTATATAAAACCCATTTCTTGGTCGTTTTATTTTCTCGATGGGTTCCCTTCCCCCCTCCCCTCCCTGCCCAGCCCTTTCCCCTCTCTTTTTAAAACCTCTCCGAACCGCATTCTTTGGTAGCGTTTTGCCATAGTCTCGTAGCCGCCAGGTAGTTCTAATTCTTTGTGTATCTAGCAGGAGCCTAACCATAGCCTAACTGTTTATATTAAGGGGTTTCTTTCGTTCGTTGGTTTTTTTTTCTTCCCCACCTCCCCTCCCTCTCCCTTCTGTTTTCCGTAGTCGTTGTTGCTTAAAGGATGCTGAGATGGTGACAGGAGTCTCAGCCGCCGGTGCCGGCTCTGGGGGAGCAGAGCCCGGCACAGCTCTGCTCTCGGGGTGGCCTTGCAGGGCGCGGGGGGCAGGGGTGAGCCGCAGGTTCTCTGGCCCTTCTCTCTTTGTGTTTTGTTTGTGGTGTCTTCGTTAACCTAATTCTCTCTCTTTTGGGCAATAAGGCAAGGACTACAAACTTTTTGTGCGTCCTTTTTTTCTATAAGTGCTTTTTTTTGGTGTTGAAGAGGCGCTATAAAGGTTTTTTGAAATTGTGACTTCTGAAAAAAAAAAAAGAAAAAAAGTAAACAAAAAATAAATAATAATAATAAAAATACTGTAAATACAATTCCATTAACTACATAGAAGCTATTAAGAAAGAGAAATGCAAACCTATTTTTGTGATGGAGTCAGCCTAAGGCAGTTTTCTCTAGGGAAAGAAGACAAAAATGCTAAGCCTAAGGAAAGGGAAGTGGTGGAACTCTGGGGCGGACTGCTGGAGCTGGCCACGGGGCTTAGGTGGTGCTCACAGACTGTTGGCTTGCTCTGTACGGCGTGGCAAGGCCCATCCCAGCATCCTGGCTCTCAGATGTGCACGCAGCTGACACAGGAAGGCTCGAGTGGTTTCTTTGCTTAATTCCCAGCCTGCTTTTCCCAAGCCCGGCAAAGGAGCTGCGATTGTCCCAGCGAAGGCGCTGCGGGTTCAACGCACACCTTTACCACCTGTGCTTTGGCCTTGGCTTGGGGGTTTTTTGGTGTTTTCTTGGGGGTTTTGTGTTTGTTGGGTTTGTTTTCTTAATGCTTTCGGTTAGTCGTTGTTTTAAACTCGGATCAACTCACTGGCCAGTCATTTCAGCAGCTCCTCCTGGGGGTAGGTGAGGACCTCTCCTCATGCCCTTCCCACCGCGGGCAGGGCAGCTCGGAAGCTCACGTGGGTTCCACCTTTCGTTATCCATCACTTCCTGCGTTCACAAATTAGGACAATTGACTTTGATTTTGGCTTTGTTATGTTTTTTTGTTTTTTTTTTCCCTTTAATTTTTATTTCTTTTAACATTTTTTCTTTTTTTTTTAATTTGGGAATACCTCAGTGCTACAAGTTTCACCCTAGAAGATTTTAATTTATTGTAGCTGTAAAACGGAAGTTAAAATGAAAACAAAAACACACCAAAAAAAAAGAAAAAAAAAAAAGGAAAAAAAAGGAGAAAAAAAAAAAAAAGGAAAAAAAAAAGGAAAAAAAAAAAAAGAGAAAAAAAAAGGAGGAAAAAAAAAAGGAGAAAAAAAAAAAAAGGAAAAAAAAGGAGAAAAAAAAGAGAAAAAAAAGAGAAAAAAAGGAGAAAAAAAAAGAGAAAAAAAGGAGAAAAAGAAAAGGAGAAAAAAAAGGAGGAAAAAAGGTGAGGAAAAAAAGGAGAAAAAAAGGAGGAAAAAAAAAAGAGGAAAAAAAGGAGAAAAAAAAGGAGGAAAAAAGGTGAGGAAAAAAAGGAGAAAAAAAAGGAGGAAAAAAAGGTGAGGAAAAAAAGGAGGAAAAAAAGGAGAAAAAAAGGAGAAAAAGAAAAAGAAAAAAAGGAGGAAAAAAGGTGAGGAAAAAAAGGAGAAAAAAAGGAGGAAAAAAGGAGAAAAAAAAGGAGAAAAAAAGGAGGAAAAAAGGAGGAAAAAAGGAGGAAAAAAAGGAGGAGGAAAAAAAGGGAGGAAAAAAAAAAAAAAAAAGGAGGAAAAAAAGAGGAAAAAAAAGGAGGAAAAAAAGAGGAAAAAAAGGAGGAAAAAGAGAAAAAAGGAGGAAAAAAAGGAAAAAAGGAGGAAAAAAGGAGAGGAAAAAAGGAGGAGAAAAAAGGGGAGAAAAAAGGAGGAGAAAAAGGGGAAAAAAAAGAGAAAGAAAAAGGAGAAAAAAAAAGGAGAAAAAAAAGGGAAAAAAACAGAAAAAAAAAGAAAAAATAAAAAAGGAAAAAAGAGAGAAAAAGTGTAAAAAATAAAAATAAAATACATTAAAAAAAAAAAAAACCATCATTGCACTGTGACTGGTAGGGGAAAAACTGACAGTTTCCTATTTGCACATGTTTAATATTTGGCTGTTATATATATGGTCCTCTGTTCGGGGAGGAAACTTAATGAAGGATATTTTTTAAGTTAATTTTTTTAAAGCCTTTGGGCAAACAGGGGCCCTGCAACAGCAACCTGTAGAAGCACCACAGGGTAGGTGGCATCAAAAGAACCTTAAAACCGTAGCTGGGCTTTAGACTCCTTGGGTTGTGGTTTTTTTTAAAGGGTGACGCTGACGAGTTTTATTAATATTTTTTTAAACTGTTACGTTTATAAATTTGGTAACTTAGGTACAGGCAAGTGCAAGACACTGAATGAGAACATTTGTTTAAAAAAAAATAAATAAATAAAACAAAGAGCTGCTGCACTCCTATTTTTGTAAATTTTACTAACCAGTAGGCGTACCGTAGACGTTCGCTAGACAAAGGTAGAGCACGGCACCGTTAGCAGAGGCGAGGCACCAGGAGAGGAGGCAAGAATCAAACAGCAAACCTGGGGATTTGGGGGTTATTTTTTCCTTTTTCTTATTTTTCTTCTTCTTCTTTTTTTTTTTTAATTGATTTTTTTTTTTTCCCTGCCCCCCCCTCCCCCCCCCCCAAAAAAACCAAAACCCCAAACAAAGCTGATCTTTTGAGTCTGGTTTCACTTCGTTTCTGAACAACCCAGGTTTAAGCCCTAATGCTGGACTCTTGTGAAGTATTGAGACTGGGTCAAGTCGTTGACAAAAAGAAAGTGGGGGGGGGGGGAGGGGGAAGGAAAAAATTTAAATTGTTTTAAAAATAATAATAATTTAAAAAAAAAAAAAAGAAAGAAAGAAAGAAAGAAAGAAAAAGGAAAAGGCCAAACCCAAACTCCCTGCGATCCCCCACGTGCCGACAGGGAAGTCTCTATGGCTGTTTTGTGTGGGTGTTGATGATGTACTGTAACTACCAGTTGGTTTTCCTCTCCATTCCCTGGCACCTCATAGAAGATTCTTTGTTGCTGATTGTTGTCTGTTTATAGTGTACAAAAAACAAACCACCCCAATGGCTTCTCTTGTACCAGTGCTGTCCTGATGCTTAATGTAGTGACTCTTACTCCCCTCTGCCCCTCTTTCTCTCTTCCTCTTCTAGTACATATTGGTAGGTGTATCGTAATTAAGGTTAAAATTTAGCTGTAGTTACTCAGATTTAGGACCAGTAAGGATAGAACTTTCTCTTATTTAAGTATTAAAAAAAAAAAGGAAAAAACATCAAAAAAAAAAAAAATTTGGGAAGGTTTTCCTTTGGTTTTGTTGATGTTTTTCTTTCCTCTTTCGGTTCTTTTCTTTCCTCTTTCAGTTCTTTCCTCTTTCAGTTGTTTTCTTTCCTCTTTTTGGTTCTTTCCTTTCCTCTTTTCAGTTGTTTTCTTTCCTTTTTTTTGGTTCTTTTCACTCCTTTGTGGGGTTGTATTTTTGGCAGGTTCCTTCTTTTGCTGTTGTTTTCTTTTGCTGATCTGATGAGGTTTCAACTAACCAAAGGTCTCACAACGTTTTAAAGATAAAGACAAACAAACAGATGAATAAAGAACTAAACAACAGATGCTGGCAAAACTCTTTCAAGGCATTTGTAGATCCCCACCCTTGACTCTCGAGAGGGGGATGTGCCATACTACCTTAAATGCTGAGGCTAGATATGCAAAACTGGATTTTCTTAATTTATTTTTTAGCAGAGGGAGGCAACAGTCTATTGAAAATGTTTTACTAAGAGAAAACAAATAAAAAAGAAAAAAAAGAAAAAAAGGGGAAAAACAAAAAGAAAAAAAAAAAAAAAAAAAAAATCTCCTATTTTTTTAAGAATGCTCAGCAGCAATTGCTCAATCTGTGTCAATACTGCTTTAGATGTTTCTATACCTTTGGAGAAGTCCCAGTGGCCCGGAGCACAAATGTTGTGGAATCTGAGATGTTTTGATGTGGCTACCTAGACTAAGGTTCACCTTAGTTAGTTTCCCCCCCTGCCCCCCACCCACCCCCATCTCGAAGTCCATTTCAAAGGGTTGGGTTTGCTCCTTCCTTGTTTGTTCGTTTGGGGGTGTGTGTAAATTTCTTGGCTCCCCCTTTGTTTTAGTCAGGATCCCTCCAAGGGGTCTCTCCCTTTGCCTTCCAGGCACCTCCTCTGGAGTCAGCAAAACCAGACTGCATTCCATGGAGTTGTGTCAAGTGGGCACCCAGAACATTTCCTGGGTGTTGGGTTCATCCCCTGCTGTGTCCCAGACCTGAGGGACATTCTGACAGGATTGGATGCGGCCCTGGGCAACCAAGTCTAGTAGAGAGGTGTCCCTGCCCCTGGTGAGGAGGTTGGAGCAGTGATCTCTAAGGTCCTTTCCAACCTGAGCCACTCTCCGAGTCTGTGAGTTGTAGGAAGCTTGGGTCCCCTCCTCCTGTCAAAAGAACAAAGTCCTTGGTGATGGGCTTGATTGAAGCAAAGCCTGATCTGTCCTGATCTGTCCTGTCTTAGGGGGTGGTTGGTTGTTGTTTTTTTCCCTTCATAATTGTTCATTTTTGAGTTGAATTTGTAGCTTGGGCTTTAAGGTAGCATGGCTCTCTTTGCTCTAAGTTCCTTTCTGTTTGGTTCCCATTGTACAGCAGCTGGTGAATGTCACACCTCTTGCTAGGCAAGTTAACCCAGTGGGTAATTAACTGTTGGTGTTCACGACCTGAAAGGTGTTCAGATTTCTTTTGCTCTCCCTGGCTCTGAAGCCTTAGAATGCTGTTTTCATCTGTAGTGTGAATGAGGGCTAGGGGCTGCAGCCACGCTTCCCTTCCTCCCCTCCTTTGTTGCTGCCATTCACTCAATGCAACATAATCAATAATGAAGCAATATAGTTTACTCCATTTTTACTGCAGGCCAGCCCTGGGGTTTTTTTTTTTTCCTGTCTGATTTTATTGCATAAGAAACTGTTTACAAAGGAAGACAAAACAAAACCCAACACTAACTCCTAGCTCTCTTTTATGCTACGGCCATGTCTCTTGGGTGGAATGTTCTGAGTACTTTTCGCTTTGGTTGTGGGTGGTTGGTCGTTGGGTGTTTGTTCCTTTTTTAGGGGTTTTAGTTTGGGTTTTGTTGTGTTTGGTGTTTTGTTGGTTTTGTTTGGTTTTTTTAAGTGAAATAATAGTTGAAAGAGGATAAAAACTGAGGTTAGTGTCAGGTTGAAGAGACAAGGAGGCATCGAAGACACAGCGGCAGCTCCCGGTCTGTGCACAGACACTGTAGGGTTTCATCCGTGCAGAACCCGAGGCCGAGCAGTTGCAAACACTACGTGAGGAGATTCTGTGAGCTTAAGCAATACTTTAATACTGTAATAAAAGTTACCAAATAATAACTAAAGAGAATGCTATTTTACACAGAACAATACTAACACTGCTAGTGCGGGAAAGGAAGTTCCTCGTCGGCGCTTCTCGGGTCCCAACCAGGCCGACTTGCGCTGGGGGTTGGCCAAGATGCCCTTGGAGGGTCCCATCCAACCCGATGCAATCTGTGACTCTGTGTTGTCTCGAGAGCTCCGTGTCCCGGCAGGCTGAGGCCCCGGCTGGCTGCCTCCCTCCCTGCCCTGTACATAAGTGGTGACTCCGCGGGGGCTCGCGCGGCCGCCCTAGGTAGCAAATCCCCCCCCCCCCCCCATTCTCTGTCGTACCAGGTCTGAACTCCATCAGTACTAGGATGCAAGTCAAAGCATTTCAGGTGGTCATAAATGTACCTAAATAAAACTATGGCACAGTGGCAGGCCTAGCCCTTCCTTTTATACTTTAGTATGAACCGATGAGAACTTTGGTAGTGACTTTTTTTTTATATATATACATATATATATGTATCTATATATATCAAGCATCTTTCAGGTCTCTGTGTATGGCTTTCTGAAGCCCTGTTGTAAAATACTATGTGGATGGGGGTCTCTCACATCACAGATGTGGAAAGTATAATTTTATATTTGTATTTTCAAATAAATAAGTTTGTGAAAGGTTTCCATCCTCTGCTGTGGTCCAGAATCAATGTGTTTGTCTGACGAGAAAAAACATACAATAAACTGTTTTGAACAGAGCCCTGGAGTCTGTCGTTGGGGGGGGTGAAACTTCTTTCTCCTGGGGGTGAGGTCAGCATCCCCCACACCCTCCTGCTGGACCAGCACATTCCTGCCCCCCCTGCCTGCCTCCCTGCACGGTGCTCCGAGTGTGGTCCCACTTACTGTGCACTGCCAGGCACCTTCATGGCATCACGTCCCTGCCCCAGGCTGGGATCTTCTTCTTCTCTGGAGAAGGGGGACATGGAAGCATTTCAGCCCCCCCTGCAGACACATCAAATTGTCCAACAATAATCTGGCCCAGGAGTCACTGGGTAAAGGACGGGGGTGATGAGTGGCACCATTTTTAATGGCTTCCACTCAACCCCATGTTCCTAACCTGCGTCCCAGAGGTGCTTCACATCTCAGATCCTTCTCCCAGAGGATGTTTGACTTCAGGGCTTGGAGTGGAGCAGAGCCAGCTTCCCCCTCTCCTCCTGTTTGCCTTCAATGCTCCCACATTTACCCTGGGATGACAAGCTCCCCAGCTGGGTGCACAGCTGGGAGATTAGGCTGTGGGTTTGGGCTGGAGGGAGGCCATGCTTCATCCTCACCACCATCCACCAGCCTTTCCCCTCTGGCAGCACCTACTGTGGGCATCCCCTCCAGGTCCAACCCTGCTGTGGGATCCCAGTGGGATGGCAGCTCTGGGGGCACAGACAAGTTCATGGCCAGGATGTTGGGATCCAGCTTCGGCCTGGGACGGAGGGGAACCACAAACCTTTCCTCCCAGGCAGCACCTACCATGGGCATCACCTCCAGCCTGCAGGATCCCAGTGGGGCAGCAGCTCCAGGGCTCAACCAGGATCCTGCCGGTGAAGGTCAGTGCACGGCAGGATGGGCTCCTCTCTGGAAAGCAGTCAACACATCAAGCCCTTAATGGGATTGATGATTAGTGGCGCACCGAGGGGAAAATTAGATTAGAAAACCAAAGGAAAAACAATTTGGGAAGTGGCGTTTGTTGGGGGTGGAAGGAGCTTCCACTGCGAGGGCTGCAGGAAACGATTTGACTGCAATCCAGAAGAGAAGGAGAGCAGGTCTGGAGCACATTAGTGTGGTGGGAGGCCGGGAATAGCAGGCACTTAACCCTGTCATTCAGCAAACATTAGTGAGTTATGGGTGTGTTCTGTGTGGGCTTCGTGTGCTGTGCAAAGCCCCGGGGCCGCTGGAGCTGCTCTGAAGCCCTCCTGGGGGCTGGGGCAGGATGGATGTTTTAGAGAGAGATTTCATTTCTCTTTTTTTACACCAATTCCGAACTAAGAAGATTTGGGTTTGGGTTTGGGTTTTTTTGTGTCTTTTGGTGTCTTTGCCTCCCAGCTCCTGAAATCAATTTGCAGCCAAAATCACAGTTGTAAAACAAGCAAAAATTTCCCTTCCCTGTCACATTAGTGCTCTGCTGCAGAAAACAAGGGATGTGAATGTGATCTACTCCCTTGCTCTCCTGTCATAAACATTCATGGCCCAGCTCCAACCGTGGCTTTCAGAAGGCACCTGGGGCTTGCTGGGGTTTCACTGGGGAGCCCACACAGGGGTTGCTGGGAGCTGAGCCTGGGGTGCCCACACCACAGTCACAGAATGGGTTAGGTTGAAAGGGGCCTTAAAGTTCATCCAGTTCCAACCCCCTGCCATGGGCAGGGCCACCTCCACGAGCCCAGGCTGCTCAAGGCCTCTGCACCCCTGGGTGCAGACAAGCCCACACACACTCACGTGCCTCTCTGGTGCCCCCACCCCAGGACTCCCCAGCCTGGCACCACAGGGCATGGCTCTGCTGTGCCCTGGTGCAGAGGAGGCTGTCTGTGGGCAGGGGTAGTATTTGAGGGGTCACTAATCTGCGGCACAGACACAAGCAGCCTCCATCCTTTCAGCAGGGCTGTTCTGTCCCCCTTCAGGCATCTCCAGGCTGCAGAAACCAAGCCAGTGGTCATTAATTAGGAGCTTAAGCACTTCCTTTCATGGCTATTTATGAGACCCTCCTCGGTATTAATAAAGAATAATAACATCGAGGAGGTTTAAAACCCATTTGTTCCACAGGGCACTGAGCCCTGCCACAGGCACGAGCCCTGCATGCCACCCAGCGTGCCAGCCCGAGAGCATTGCAACCCTGCTTCTAATGACGCCCCTAGCCCCCAACCCCCCCCCACTTTTAGAGCACTAGATTTGTTACTTTAAATACCATAAGAGAGGTTCCACATTTTGAGGGTGCCAGGCTGCAGCTGGCCATGAGGGGCTGGCTGCTGCCATGCAGAGGGAGATGCTGGTGATTCCTTGGCTGTTTGCAAAGGGCAGGGGCACTTGGCTTGGTTTGGGAACCAGAGAATCATAAGGTTGGAAAAGAGCGCTAAGGTCATCCAGTCCAACCATAACCCAGCACCATGAGAGGACGCAGGGGCTGATTTCCCTGCTTTTTACCACCGTGGAATTAGTGGCAGGGCGGCACCCCCCAGGTCAGGCTCCATCATTTCTTGTCTGCAGAGAGAACAAAGAAAATGGAAGTTTCTTTTTCGGTGGAAGTGGAAGAGCCTAGCCCCAGCAGCTGTGGTGTGCTCTGGGCTCCGTGTTGGGGGCAGTCTTGCTTGATCGTAGAATTGGAAGTGTTGAGGACCAGGCAGGATGAGGCTTTGAGCACCCTGGGCTGGTGGAGGTGTCCCTGCCCATGGCAGAGGGGTTGGAACTGGATGAACCTTAAGGTCTCTTCCGACCCAGCCCATTCTGTGACCCTCCATCTGCTTTTCACCTGTGCTGTTAAAGCCCTCACACCACCGGGCTCGAGCCAACGACACCCCCGCCCCCGCCCGGCACCGCGGGGCTCAGCGCACAGTGGCCACCGGGGCATTAATAACCTGGTGGTGACAGCTCCTGTTGGCCCAGAGGACAGGCGCCCGGCTGTCAATATTGATCGTCCTGACACTGTGCAAATGCAGCCTCCGCGCTCCGTGCCCCATCGATCCGCGCCGGCAGCGTCCCTGGAGCAGGGACTCTAGTAGGGCAGACATAGGAAGGTCACCGACGCAGCCAGCCTCGGCAAGAACCGTAACCAGCAGCCTGCAGCTCCTCCCGCAGTTCCCCGCCATCAGCCTTCCTCGTTTGCATCAATCAGAACGCAGCCAGGTGCCCGGAGCAGCCCGCGGGGGAGCGGGCAGATGAAGGTGCCCAGCCCGAGGGGTTCGAGGGGCTGCTGAACAATGCTCTGCCATCAGCAATCAGCGCAGCGGCGGCGCCGCGCTCCGGAGCAAATCAAGAGGCCAAATAATTGAGTCGAGAGCGAGAGGAAAGGATTTGCTCCTCCAGCCCCATCCTTGTGCTAACAATTCTTCGGCAGGGCCCAACCTTCAAAAGCTGGGGAATCAAAAAAAAATTAAACTAAACTAATTGCCTGGATCCAGAGCTGCAGCCCAGGCTGGGTCTGACACCGTGCTGCTGGCTGCACCCCAGGCTCTGAGCCCCCTGAGCATCCTCAGCATCCTCAGCATCTCCCAGGCCTGTCCAGGCCAGTGGGGAAGGCAGGCTCAGGGGAAGCAGAGGGGAAGCAGCCAGCGGTGCAGATCGGTGCTCCGCATCCTCTCTGCCTCACCTCAGCCTCCATCCATCAGGCTCAAGGGCAGTTGCTGTGGTTTAAGGGCACAGGACACAGTGCCAGTGATGTTTCCCCTTGTGAGAAGGCAGAAGGTGCCTTTGGATCCCCCTCATCCCCAGGTCCTGGGTTCCAAATACTTTCCTCCTGCAATCAGGTGCCAACAAGCAAAAATGCACAGTTCCTACCCAAACTGAGACTGGAGATGAGCAAGAAAGTCTTGACAGGGTGGGGAGACACTCAACAGGTTGCCCAGGAAGGTTGTGGCTGCCCCCTCCCTGGAGGTGCTCAAGGCCAGGGTGGAGGGAGGTGTTCCTGCCCATGGTCCCTTCCAACCCGACCCATTCTGTGGCCATCCAATCTTCAGCACTTCCAGGAAAATCTGAATGAACTATAGAATAAAGCCTGGACAGGGAAAGGGGCAAGAGCTGGCACCAGCCCAGCCAAGTGCATTTCTCCACTCACCATGCAGCACAAAAAGTTCTTCAACTTCTCCACGAGGACCCCTTGCATCTTTCAGGCTGTTGTGGCCAGCTGCAGACCAGCTGCTGACACACATTCACTGAATGCATCTGGCTGGAAGGGCCCCCCCCCCCCCCCCAAAGGTCATCTTGTCCAACACCCCTGCACCTCCAACCAGACCAGGCTGCCCAGGGCCACTTCCACTCTGGTCTTGAATGTCTCCATGGATGGAGGCTCAACCACTCACCGTGCAGAGCCTCCTCCTGGCATCTGCAGCGTGGGGACACCCAAGGCAGCACCCAGGCAGCTGCTGGTCTGTGTTGAGGAGGCAGTGGTGTGGCTGTAATGAGAAGTGTTTGTTTGAGTAACAAGGTCAGGGAGTTAAGTAGTTGGTATTCCACTCGTAGGGAGCAGTTTGCACAGTGTCACTAATAATTAAAGGGTTTTTTTGGCTAATCTAGCTGCTCTTCCTAAATATACTCTGCTCTGTTCAAGAAACTCATCAAAGCAGCAAAGTGATCTTCGAGGTTATTAATCTCCTTTGCTCCACAGCTGGAGCAAATTTATTTGCTTGAATTAGCATGTAATAAACTCATAATAAAGCTGCCATCTCCCTCGCTTTAGAGCTGGGCTCTGTGCAATGGGTGGTGAAATCCAGGTAATGGAGCAACACTCTGCAGGCTCAAGGAGCAGAGGGGAGAGAAGCAGCAGTGGAGGGCTGTGGAATTGCCAGGGCTGGGATTGCAGTGGGATCTCTTCCAGGTCAGGCTGCCAGGACAAATCAGCCCAGTTAGAGACCATCCAGAGGGAGGACTGTTGCGAAGGGCTGTGGTGACAGGATGAGGAGCAATGGCTTCGAGCTGGGAGAGGGCAGATTGAGACTGGAGATGAGGAAGAAATTCTTGATAGTGAGGGTGGGGAGACACTGGAACAGGCTGCCCAGGGAGGCTGTGGCTGTCCCCTGCCTGGAGGTGCTCAAGGCCAGGCTGGATGAGGCCTTGAGCAACCTGGGCTGGTGGGAGGTGTCCCTGTCCATGGCAAGGGGTTGGAACTGGATGAGCTTTGAGGTCCCTTCCAACCCAACCCATGCTGTGATTTGAGAGCTAGTTGGCAGCTCAGCCAGCACTGCAAAGGGATCCCCTGCAAAGAGTCAGACTAGGAGAATTAGCACCCAAAAAGTCGCCCCTGGGGCTAGCATCAAGTGAGAAAGCCCTGGGCACAGCACCCGCCCTGCAAAGCACCCTGATGGAGCAGCAGCAAGTGCTGGCTTGGCACCAAAACCATCAATGCCAGCAGGACACACTGAGGTGGAATGGTCTGAACTGAGCTGAACCTGGCCCAGGGTAGCTGAGTGAGAGGAATTAATTTGCTTGGATTCACTAAGTTGAGCCTTTGGAGGCTGCAGTTTCCCTCCAACAATAAAACCTTTGGGCTGCTCCTTCCTGCTGCACGATCTTTAAACAATGAGAGCTGGGCAGATGGAGACTAATGGGGGTAGATAGCAAAGTTCAGCTGCACGGGGAGGGCTGGCCCCCACCCCTTCTCCTCCAAGGTTGTTACTCCCAGAGCCTGGGCAGTAAATAATTTCTCTCTCTCTCTCTCTTTTTAGCTCTTTTCTGTTTCCACTGGAGCTGCTGAGAGCTGGAGAAGGGTCTGGGCATTAGCCAGAGGTGTCAGAGGTGTTAGACAAGGTATTAAGGAGGTGTCAATTCTGAAATAGCTGGGATTACAGTAAAGTCTAAATAAGGTGTAAAATAAAACCAAAGGTGATAAAGTCGTTGATAAGAAAAGCTGGAGAAAAATAGGAGTGCAATTATTTTCCATCCTGGTTGTTCACTCTGGCAGTGCATTATCTGTGGCTTTGCAAAGACTTAAGGAAGATTTTTTCCCCCAGTCTAGGCTCTTCTCTCCCAGCAGTGCTGCTCCTTGCCAGCGCTCCTGCAGCAGCAGAGCAAGCAGCACCTCGTGCCCAGGAGATGCTCACAGGCTGTGGATTGCCAGCAAGCCCTACTGGGGTTTTGGAGGGGGCTGCTGGAACGATCCTGGCTCTCCTACACAGTTCTCCAGCCAGACATGCAGGGTCTGACAGTGCACACCCCACCCACACCCACCCACACCCACCCTCCCCATCCACACCTGCATAGATTGCCCCAGGTTTAGAATAAAGGCTCAGTCTGGGCAGGTTTCATGGAATCGGAGACTCACAGCATAGGATGGGTTGGGTTGGAAGGGACCTCAAAGCTCATCCAGTTCCAACCCCCTGCCATAGGCAGGGATATCTCCACCAGCCCAGGTTGCTCAAGGCCTCATCCAGCCTGGCCTTGGACCCCTCCAGGGAGGAGGCAGCCGCAGCCTCCCTGGGCAACCTGCTCAGTCTCAATCTGCCCTCCTCCAGCTTCAATCCATTCCCTCTCATCCCATTTCCCTGTTTTTCAGGTCTTAGAGATCCCCTCCAGATCAGCTGGCAGTGGTCCCACAGGGAGCCAATCCCAGCATCTCCCCAGCCATATTGTTTGCACTCCATCATTTGTTCTCCTGTACAAGGCTCCCGTGGCTGATCAGTTGGAACTGCTGATGTTTCTCCTCACTCTGCCTAATTAACACGTTTTAAATTCGTAGCTTTTAAAGTAATAAGCAATGGAGCATCTGTTCATGGTGTTCTCCAGGACAGATGCCCCTTCCCAAACACCACATGAGGCTCAGGAAGTGCTGAATTCCATCCCCAGCCATGGGTCTTACCTCAAGGAAGGTCTCCAGCAGTAACCCAAGGAGCTCTGTGCCTTTTGCACCTCTCCGCAGCTTGACGTTCCCCCCCTGCTTCCTTGCAGCTCCCAGGGCTCTGGGGTCCCAGGCAGGGGGTGCCTCCCTGCCAGCGCACTCTGGAAGGGATTAGTTGGTGAAGTGAAGAAAAGCATCTACTACAACTGTTCACAGACTCATAGAGCTGTTTGGGGTGGGAAAGTGCTTTGAGATCATCAAGCCCAACCACTGACCACGGCAAAGCTCAGGCAGATGTAGGGAAGCCAAACAATCGCTGAAGGGTTCTACCTTGGTGCTGTCCTCTGAAGGCCAAGCACAGAGCTGGGCTCTCTGCTCCAGTGCTCTCCAGGTGATGAGGATCTCCAGTTCTGCAGCAGTGAGGGACCCACAAACCAGCCCTGTGGCCAGACACACGTTGCAGAGGGAAGGGAACCACCTCCAGGAGCTGAGCAACAGAAACCATTCAGTTACTGTAAATCAAAGTGCAATTAGTTTGGTTCCAGCTCAGCGCTGGCATCTGAAGTCCTCTCTTCATTAAGAGCCCTCAACCCACTGCACTTTGGCTCCATCACCCTTTGGGATGCTTCAAACACCCTCATGCAAGCAGGCTCAGGTGATGCAGCCCTGCTTGCCCTTCCCAAAGTGCCTCTTCCCAGGGCAGGTCCTGTCCACCCCCAGCCCAGGAACCTGCTCAGCTCCTTGAGGACTGTGGCTGGGCTCACACCAGCCCTGGATCAACACACATCTGGGAGCACCCCATGGTTTGTGTTGTGGTAACAGGGGAGCCAGCACTTGGGGCTGAGCATCACTTCATGGAGCCATCCCAGCCCTGAGGAGCTCCCCACACAGGCAGAAGATGCCCAGGCATATCTGCCCACAAATTTGGTCTCACAGCAGCTGGGAGAGCCAGGACCTGCAGTGTGCTGCTTGACCTCAGAACAGCCACATCACCTTCACAGGCAGAGCCCTGCACCCTCAGTCAGGGCATGGAAAGAGCCTTCTGCCCACAGAGCCACAGTGACCTGCTGCCAGGGGCCATCCTTGACCTAGCTGGGGAGCTGCCTACCTCTAGCAGCCTCCCTGCCAGCCCACTCCCCTCCAGTCCTTTCCCAGGGATCCAAAGGGCCACACCTGGGAGAACCAGCTGGGGTTTGGAGGCTTTTGACCTTCTCAGGACACATGCACAGCCCTCATCACCAGAGCCACAGTCCAGCTCTGACCAGGCTGTGAACATGCAGGCGTTTGAGGAGGGGGTGCCAGGCTCTGCCTGGCTGTCCCAGCCAGCTGTCACCACGGAGAGCTTCACCTTCTGCAGCAAGAACACATCAATCACCCTGACAGCTCCTAATCAGGCAGAAGGAGCTGGCTCAGAGGCTCGGCAGAGGATGGAGGGCTCCTGCTTCCCCCCACCCTCCCCGAAGGCAGGCAGCAAATTGCCTAGGGGTGGGGGGAAATAATGCAAGAAATGATTCCGGGTGGGAAATCAACAAATTAGCCTTGATTACCAGCCAGGGCTCACTGCCTCCTGCCCTGCTCTCAGCTCTGCAGAGCCATCTCACTCCCACAGGCTTTATTCCCACGCCGAGTGGATGCGGCTCCTGCGGCATCCCATGGGGGGACCACCCCCGCGGTCCCTGTTGAGGGGGTCCCCTGTGATGCTCCTGTGGGAGCCCCTCTCCAGCAGCTGGAGGCTCAGCAGGGCCACCCACAAGGCTGGAGGTGCCCTTGCAGGAACAGAGCTGGTGCAGGAGCGGCAGAGCTCTGCCGAGACTCCCATGCTCAGGGCCCTGGAAGCAGCAGCCCCTGTGCAAGGCACGACCCAAACCGGGGCCATTCCAACAAAAACCCGGAGGAATTGCTCTGCTGAGGGGAAGAAAACAGGGAAAAGTTATTTAAACCCAGGTTCATCTGCAATTCCCCCTCTGCCTCACACTGTTATTAACTGATTGGGTTTCATCACAGCCTCCTCTGCTGCCTGCAGCCTGATTGTCCCCAATTTGCATTTCTCTTGGACAAGCAGCTCCAAAGAGCTCCCAAGCTCCCAGTCCCCCCGTGGTGGGCACTGGGCCACGTTCCCCCCAAGCTGAGCCCCAGTACTGCCCTCTGGGATGGCAGCAGGAGCTGAGCTTTGTCCTGCCAGAACTGAGCCACCAGGAACAGGACAGATCTCTGCTGATCACTACTCAAAGGGTGGGTGGCAGGAGGATGGCACCAGGCTTTGTTCAGTGGTGCCCAGCGCCAGGAGAAGGGGCAGTGGGCACAGACTGGAACAGAAGAAGATTCATCTGAACATGAGGAGGAACTTCTTTAATGTAAGGCTGCTGGAGCCCAGGAGCAGGCTGCCCAGGGAGGTGGTGGAGCCTCCAGCTCTGGAGACATTCAAAACCCACCTGGATGTGTTCCTGTGTGACCCTCCCGAGGTGACCCTGCCTGGGGATGGGGGGGCTGGACTGGATGATCTCCAGAGGTCCCCCCAGCCCCTGTTCTGTGAGTCTGTAACAGCTCTGCAAGGATTCCCAAGGCCCATGGCTGTCCCAGGGTGCTGTCTCCTGAGAGCTCCCCTCACTCACAGCCCAGGAGCTGGGGAGCAGCAGCATTCCAGACAGGAAGCTCCTGGAGCTGGTTGGGTTTGATTCCTCCAGAGGGCAGAAAGCTCCCAGGCAGGCTGACATCAGCAGGGGAGGTGCTTGGCAGAACGGATGGACACAGCCAACAGACGGATGTGCTGCTCGAGTCCAGCCTCTGCATGAGCAGGCTCCTGAGCTTGGCCAACCTTCCCTGGTCAGAGTCTTCATTAATAACATCTCTCCTCTGAAGCCATTTCCATCATCACAGCCTCGAGGTGTCCTCCACGAGGCAGCACACCACAGCCTGCTGCTCCTTCAATCTTCTGACAGAGGAGCAGCAGAATCAGTGAGGTCAGAACCCAGCAGAACCCAACCTGCAGCATGGGGCAAGGGGAGGGAGTGAAGCAGCCCTGAAGCACTGAGCTCCCTGGCAGAGGGGAAGGGCTGTGAGCAGCAAGCAATGGGAAGGCAGCAGAGGCACCACCAGCCCTGAGGACACCTCCTGGGACCCTGCATGGTGGTCATCAGAGGTGTGAGGTTAATCAGCACCAGCAACCTGAGGCAGGTACCTGCTGCAGGGACCCGTTGGTCTGAGGGAACCACGCAAGGGCAACGAGGAGCTACCAGGAGCATCCCAACTCCCAGGAACCTGCCAGAGATCACAGCCAGCAACAGGGAAGGGATCAAAGCTGAGGAGTGCAGGTTGAGCCTGGAGATGAGGAAGAAATTGTGACAGTGAGGTTGAGGAGACTCTGGCACAGGTTGCCCAGGCAGGCTGTGGATGCTCCTTCCTGGAGGTGTTCCAGGCCAGGCTGGATGAGCCTTGAGCACCCTGGGCTGGTGGAAGGTGTCCCTGCCCATGGCCGGGGGTTGGAGCTGGATGATCTTTAAGGTCCCTTCCAACCCAACCCATTCTGTGAATCTATGAAGCTGTCAGCATGGAGCACACTGATGGCTGGATCCCAACAGCCCCACTGCTGATGGTGGCAATCAGGGTCAAAGCCCCCACCTCTGTGGTGTGGGTCTCATCCTGCTGCCCTTAACGATCCAGGCTGTGAAGTTTCTTTTTCTCATTTAAGCCTGAATTGATTTTCACTCAGCCAAGTGCAGAGGGAGCTCTGGCTGCACACAGCCCCCTGGACACTCTGCCTTTGCTGGAGCCATCCTTTAGCCCATCACCTGCAGTGCCCCTGCTGCAGCCCCCAGAAGCCCCCAGCAGCTATTCCAAACCTGTCAGCTCTCATTAATGGAGCTCACAGCAGGAGCAGGCCAAGGGAACCCAGCAGTTTCATCAGGCTCCTTGTGCCTGCTCCTGGTGCTTGGACAGAGGGTCCCAGCCCGGCTGTGCTGCAGGGGAGATGGACAGATCACAGCAAGGGTCTGGGCTGGAGGAGAGAGCAGAGCCCAGCTCCCAGGGGCTGGGGTGGCAGCACCCAGCAGCAGGCAAACAGCACAGCACCAAGGGGGTCTGCTCAGCACCTGAGCCTTGTGCAGCTCATGGAGTCTCACCTGGAAATAAATATTGACCTCCTTGGATAGGTTCCTTCTAACATCCAACCTGAACCTCCCCTGATGAACTTGAGGCCATTTCTTCTTAGCCTTGGAGAAGAGAACAACCCACACCTTGCTCCAACCTCCTTTCAGGGAGCTACAGAGAGCCTGAAGGTCTCCCCTCAGCTTCCCCTTCCCCAGACTAACTTCCCACCCAGTTCCCTCAGCTGCTCCTCAACAGACCTCTTCTCCAAACCCTTCTCTGGTCACACTCCAGCCCCTCAATGTCCTTCTTAGAGTGAGGAGCCCAAAACTGACCCCAGTGCCAAGGGTGTGGCCTCCCCAGTGCTGGGCACAGGGGCACATCACGATGTCTTGGTGATACTCCATGCCACCAGGTTCCCAAGACCACATCATGACCAAAGGGTAAGGTCTGAGCCACAAACCTTCCCAGTGATGCCACCGAGAGGAGGGTGACAAACGCCGTGGCTGCTGGGCACTGATCCCTTTGCTTTCTGAATCCCCAAGCATCACGTGGACATCTGCCTGGAGAGCTACAAAACCCACACCTGAAGGCCTAATTCCAACTCCATTTCCCAGGCACCCCTATAAAATTTTCATTACGGAGGAGCGCCCTGTGCTGGACCAGAGGGCAGCTTTATTAGGAGCTGCAGCCCAGCAGGCAGGCAGCAGCAGAATGAGCTGCAGATACTCCACTGCCAGATACGGCCAAGAGCTGGGAACGGAGCAGATTAGAGGGAAAAAAGCAATTCTGAGCCATTTCTAGCAGAGGCAGAGACCCACATAGCTCAACAATTACAGAGACAGGCTTCAAGGGCACTCCTGGAACAAAAACACAGACTGGAGGAATGGTAAGAAACAAAAAGGTGACCCCAGGAGACCACTGACTTCCTCCTGGCCAAGAAGGCAAATGATCTCCTGGGGTGCCTCAAGAAGAGTGTGGCCAGCAGGTCAAGAGACATTCTCCCCCTCTACTCTGCCCTAGTGAAGGCACATCTGGAGTACTGTGTCCCATTCTGGGAACTGCTGGAGAGAGTCTAATGGAGGCCACAAGGATGCTGAGGGCCCTGGAGCATCTCTGTGAGGAGTAAAGGCTGAGAGCCCTGAGGCTGCTGAGCCTGGAGCAGAGCAGCCTGAGAGGGATCTGCTCAATGCTCAGCAAGAGCTAAAGGGTTGGGATCATGAGGGTGGGGCTGAGCTCTTCTCAGCTGTGCTCAGTGACAGGACAAGAAGCACAATCAGGGACCCAGGAGGTGTTACTTGACCTTAAGGAGAAACTCCTTTGCTGTGAGGCTGCTGGAGCCCTGGAGCAGGCTGCCCAGGGAGGTTGTGGAGTCTCCTTCTCTGGGGACTTTCAAAAGCCAGACCTGGACACGTTCCTGGGCAACCTGATCTGGGTGACCCTGTGCTAGCAGCAGGGCTGGACTGGATGATTTCCAGAGATCCCTTCCAGCCTCACCCATTCTGTGCTTCTGGACTCTGCCTCCATTTCCACCACCACCACCCCTTCATCAGCCCTGCTAATTTGTGCCACCCTTGGCCTCCAAGAAAGCTCCCAGCTCTCAGGTCCCGTTTGCTTGTAGCATCCCCCTCCCTGGCGCAGGTCCTGCCTTTCCCGAGGGCTCGTTGCCAGCCGGGCGAAAGCCTTTGCGCCGGAGGCAGCGCCGGGCCGGGTGCTCCCCCGATGCGCCCCACGTGCAGTTCTGCTCTGCCCCGTCTTGGCTCCCTGCTTTCTCCTGCTCTCAAAGGCAGAGCAGAGCAGACAATGCTTTTCCCGGTGACTAATTAAGGCCGAGGCGGGACCCCGGGGCGCGGGCGGCGGCGCTGCCGCTGTCATTCCCAGGGTGCTGCAGCTGCCACCAGGCGCAGCCGCCCTGCGACTGTCCCCCACTGTCGTTTGTCATCTCCTGACACTGACAAAGAGCTGCTCCAGCACTGCGTCTTTGCAAGGGAACATATCCATATCAAAGCTGCTTGGATCATCCTTTTGCAAACCCTCTGCTGCGTTTGCTGGCCTAGTTTCCTTCCCCATGGAGTCACAGAATGGATTGGGCTGGAAGGGACCTTAAAGCTCTTCCAGTTCCAACCGCCTGCCATGGGCAGGGTCACCTCCACCAGCCCAGGTTGCTCAAGGCCTCATCCAGCCTGGCCCCGAACACCTCCAGGGAGGAGACATCCACAGCCTCCCTGGGCAGCCTGTTCCATTCTCTCCTCACCCTCACTCTAAACAATTTCTTCTCCATCTCCAGTCTCAATCTCCCCTCTTCCAGCTCAAAGCCAGTGTTCCTCATCCTGGCACTCCCAGCCCTTGTCAAAAGTCCCTCCCCACTTTCTTGCAGCCCCCTTACCCACCCTCCCCACCCCCCATCTCAAACTCTTCCTTCCCTCCATGAGTCTCCACACCACCAGCACCACCACCCCAGCCTGCCCTGGACCTTGGGTGCTCCTCCAGCTCCCAGGGCATAAAGACTCTTGGGAAAGGGTAAGAGGTCACTCACCCTCCACAGTGCTCAGCATCACATCTTTGCAGGCTCAGATTAACGTTTGAACTGCAGCATGAAGGTTGCCTCTGGGCACCTGAGTGCTTGTTGGCCGTGGTGAGATCCATGCTGCTCTCTGTACAGTGTTGCAGTGGAGGGATGCAGCTTTGTGCAGCCAGAACAAGAGCAATGAGGTCACAGCCATTAAAAAATCATCTCCAGGCTTTTAAATGGAGCAAATTTCCTCTGGAAGATCTGGGAAGAGAACAAGAAGGAATTGCAGCATTTCCCCCCTATAAAGATGCTGTTCTCTTTATGATGGCACTTTAACAAGAGCTTAATGAAGAGCATTTCCTTGTTTTGGAGAGGCACAGACAGGCCAGAGAAAGCTACCAATTCATTAGCATCCCATCATGAGTGTAGCCTCCATATTCCCCAGCCATATGGTCAGCACAATGTGCTTCCAGAAACCAGGGACATCTACAAAGGCTTTATTACCATCAGCCAGCATGTCCAAGTAGCCTGTGGTTAGCTGGAGATGGGGAACATCTTATTTCAGGCTCTTCTGGGTGTGAAGGAGCACAACATGGGCTGGGAGGCAAGGTGACTTTGTAGGGCATCAGCATCCCTTTCACTGCAGAGCAGATTTTAATCGAGATCATCTCTTGGTGCTGAGCAGAACAGAGCCTCCAGAGCGAATACACGTCTCCAGGAGATAGCTGCCCAGGTGGGAGACACAGCATCTGCTTCCATCTCCCTCTCCAGATGAATTTCCCCTATGACTAATTAAACCTCCCAGCAGGCTGAACGCTGTGTCCAGCAATTAGCCATGTCTGAGCTGAAACCTCAGCCAGCCATGGAAAACTGAGAGGTTCTCCCCAGTCCCACTACGTGCAGGGCCAGCAACCAGGAGCAGCATCTGCAGATGGCTGTAAATAGATGTGAAGTGACCACATGCAGCTGCTGCAAGCAGGCATCTCTAAGACACCCCCTGCTCCCACCAAGGCACACCATGGACTCCCTGTGGAAAGCACCCCAAAGTGCAGGCAACAGCACCACAGGATTGTTTTGGCTGGAAGAGACTTTCAAGATCCTCAAGTCCAGCCATTAACCAAGCACTGCCAGGGCACCACCAGACCATGGCCCTCAGCACCACAGCTACACAGCTTTGAAACCCCTCCGGGGATGGAGACTCCACCACCAGCCTGGGCCAGGGCTTGGCAACCCTTTCCAGGGAATAAATTGGTCTTCATGTCCAACCTAAACCTCCCCTGGGGCAACTCAAGGCCATTTCTTCTTATCCTCTTTCTTGTCCCTTGGGAGAAGAGACCAACCCCCACCTGGCTGCAGCCTCCTGTCAGGGAGATGTAGAGAGTGAGAATCATAGGATCACAGAATTGTTTCTGTGGGCAAAGACCTTTAAGATCACTGAGTCCAACCAAGTCTGGTGCCCCTCAGCACCACATCTCTGCACCATTTAAAGGTCTCCCTCGAGATGATAATAGACCATGGCCCCCGTGGCGCCCCCCATGGGTTTTCTGGGCTTGGAGGTGCAAGGGAATTTGCTTTGCTGCACACGGAGCAGCCCAAACAGAGAGGGGCACACAGCAGCACAGCCTGTGCTCCAGTTCCCTCTACCCAGAGATGCTTCTCCTCAGAGAGCCCAGGTGGCATCTCCCAACCCCTCCTGAGACCAAACCACCTCCTCTTCTCTCAGCACCCCCAAGGTGTGCCTCTGGGTTCCCAGCACCACGCACATTTCCTAATGAGCAAATAACTTCTTCCTCACTCCAGAGCTCCGCTTGCAATTCAGCGGGACGCAGCGGGAGGGTTTGTGCTCCTCCTGCATTCCCTGACCTGTGTCAGCATTTTATTCTGCAGCCCTGCAGGGTTTTTTCAGTTTGGGGGAAAAAAAAGGGAGTTTTCAAAGCTTTAATGGCTTTGAAAACAACACAGAGAGTTCTCTTTACTGCAGGAAAGGTTAATGATCTCCCTCTGCTACAGAACAAAACTGGACATCATAATAAATAATGGTAATAAGATATCAAGTATCACCTGGAGTCATTCAGTGGCAGAGCAGGTAGAGTTGTGATGCATTTCCATTATTCCCAGTAACTGCTAGGTGTGAAATTCTCAAAGCAAAAGGTAGTCAATTAAAAAAATGAAAAGCCTGCAATTAAAGAATTGCTCAACCAGGAGCAGACTTTGTCTTGCCTGGGAAGAACCAAGGCTGTTGCTCCTAGACAGCTAAAACACACAGAGCTCTCCCTCCCTCTCCCCTTCCCTCCTCTCCAGCACCATGCTGCCATGCAGCTCTATCACCAAAGCCTAGGGTGGTCCTGCAGGGCTCACCTGCATGACCAGAACTGAGCATCTCAGTACCAGCAGGAGCTGGCAGCTTCAGGTTGCTCCAAGCTTGACCTTCAGGCAGAGAAGCAGTGGTGCCAGCCCATGGGTGCACTGCCACAGCCCATCAAAGCAGTTCCATCACCCAGGGCATCACACAGCTCCCAGCAACGCTGATTCTTTGGGGAGCCTCATCTGGGCTCTGCCTGAGCACATCTCAAAAGGAGGGCAGACCAGCACTTGCAGACAGGTCTTCAGATGTCTCCTCTCCTGCTGGCTCTTGCTCCATCTGCCCCTGAAGGTGCAATTGCCTTGGCCGTGTTTCCACACATGGGTTTCATGTCAGGCACATCCAAAAGGCCATTTGCATTGATAGCCAGCAGGTGTGGAAGGGATCTTGCAGGAGCCTCCCTCTTTGGGTCATAAAGATCTGGAACTCGGTGCTCAGGCTCCAGAGCTGCTCTGTCCCATCCCTACACTAGACTCAAACGTGGGTTTGCAGTTGGCTGGGTCCCTGGGCACAATGGGTCCCTGGACTCCAGTAAAAGGATTTGAACATACACACTAAAAACTCCACTAGAGACATCAGCTGAAGCACTGGGGACCAGCATGGATTCATACAATCACAGAACGGGTTGGGTTGGAAGAGACCTTAAACCTCATCCAGTTCCAACCCCCTGCCACGGGCAGGGACACCTCCCACCAGCTCAGGTCACTGAAGGTCTCATCCAGCCTGGCCTTAAATACCTCCAGGGAGGGGTATCCACAAGCTCCCTGGGTAACCTGTCCCAGTGCTTCCCCTCCTCGCTGTAAACATGACCTTACAAACCTCAGCACAAGCCAGAGGTGACAACCCAGCTGCCACCACTCTGCACCACACACAGGGACCGGCCAGGCAGGAGTCAATCCATCACCGGCGGCAGGAGTTGCCCCCAGCACGGTGTGGGGAGGGGAGGGGGACCTGAGCCCATCTCAGATGGCATTAATCACCTCTGCAGGGCTCTGCCGGCGCTGGACACTCCTATTAATCAGCAGCTATCAGCCCTGCAGCCTGGCCGGGGCCCCTTTGTGCGGGACCCTTCCCATCACAGCCTGATAAGATTATCAGTGAGGAGCGAGACACCCATTGAGCAGCGCCGCCCGCAGCGGGGGAGGGATTTCTGTGGGGTGTTTGTGCCCCTGTCGCCGAGATGAGCTGTTTCTTGTCTTGTCAAACCACAGCCTTTTCTCTAAAGAGCCGGCTTTAAGAATCCAATTTGTCAAGCTGGACAATCATTTGAGAAGCCACAGAAAGCCTCAGGGGCTTTATCACAAAAAAAAAGAAGAAAAAAAATCAGGAGGTTTTAAATGGTAACTGAAAGGGATTTGAGAATAGGCTGAGTGGCCTACATCAATTAATCTTCAGAGAGATGGGGCTTTGTGAAGCTGGAGTGGCAGAGAAGTGTCAAAGGCTGCTTACGGGGCTGGAGGAGATGGAAGCTATTGATATTTCTCCTCTCCTTTTTCCCTCTTTTCTTCTTTCTCTGTCTCTTCAGAACATGGGAAGGCAACAGCCCCTGTGACAGGGCACTGCAGAGCCAAGAAGAGTTGGATGCTCAAGCCAAGAAGGGCTGGGTGGGCAAGGCAAGGTTTAGGTGGGCAAGCCAAAAGATTTGGCTGGGCAAGGCTGGAAGAGTTGGGTGCTCAGGGCCACTCTCTCCTGGTGACATTTTGCTGTGGTCATTCCTAATGTGAGCCCACGGAAGCCAGAGCTGCTCTCCCAGCACAGGTCCTCATCACCACTGCTGGCAGATGCTGGAGCTCAAGGACAGCCCTCAGAAGGAGCCATCAGACACCACTGCCATGGGCACTTAAGGGTGTTCTCAGGTAAAACCTGAGGGCCCAGCTTCCTCCATCACCAGCTGGGGCTTGGCTCCATCTGAGAAAGAAGGATAAAAAGATGAATTGCTTCAGTTTGAACCCAGAGCCTGAGCAAAAGGTTGCAAGAGGACAGGAGGACCTCAGGGCTTGCAAAACAAAGTGAAGAGACCTTGGCTGAGCAGATCCAGCCCTGTGGCACCACCATGGCTAAGGAAAGGGGACAGCCCCTGTTGCTCTTCACCTTCCAGCTACACCACACCCCCAGGAACATATAGCCAGGGGCTGAGGAGTAAAGATGAGGAGCACCAAAGAGCACAGCCAAGGATGGGAGAGATCTGGGGGGGACAGGAATAAAAACACCAGGCTGGAAAACATCCTGGGAGTGAAGGAAGCAAAGCTCTGCAGAGGGAAGGGGCAGGCTGCTGCTTGCCGGCACCAAGAGCGGGAAGTGAGGAGCTCCAGATGGCTTTTGGGGTTTAGTGCAATAAAAAAATCTAATCTGACAGGCAAGTGTGGGGCTGGATAACAGTAAAACCACAAACAATTTCCTTTAAAATAAAATAAAAACAAGACTGGGAAGGAGTCTAACAGCTCAGAGATCTGCCCCAGAGGACGGAGCCTACCTGCTCCTTGCTGCGCCGGGTTGCGGAAGCAGAACGTGAGGACACTTCACTCGCTTTCCAGCCAGCGGAAATGGATCTGCCCTGGAAATTGTCCAGAAGGGCTTCAAGTTAAGGTTCTGAAGTGAAGGTGATAACTTTGCCAATTAAATGTGGATGTGATTTTTTCTCCCCCTTCTCCTCCCCCTCAATGCCGTCGGTAGGAGATGATACAAAGACACAAAGCCTCCTGGTGCAGCTTAATTGCTCACCTATAGGAAATGATGAGCTCTGGAGGACTGCACAAGCACTGCCTTGGCTGCTGACTGCCTTATTAATAGGTGATACCAACCTGAGCTTAATTCTTCTGCCCAAGGAAGCACAGGACATGAGCAAAAGGCCCTTCAGCAGCACACTTCAGCACTCAGCAAAGCGCTTCGCTGAGCGGCGCCGGACGTCAGAGCGCACCGGTGTTTAATCACAGCATTAAAGTGTTGTGCTGAGCTGATGCTTGGAGCCCAGGAGACACGATGGACTTCCTGTTAAGGCATCTTTTATCTCCATAGCCTTGGATTTTTTATTTCTTTCTTACTGACAAATGGTGCAGATGATCCTGTGCTTTGAGAGCTGCTGCTAAATGGTTTCTAGTCCAGGGCAAGCTAAGGACAAAACAAAGGCTAATTTTAAATAGCCATGGACCCCAGCACTTGAGAACAGGACAACCCATGGGGAGGGCTGGGACTGGGGAGGGCCTGGGCTGCCTTCCCCTGGGCATGGATATGCCTTGGGGAGCACCAGGATGGACCCTCCAGAGTAGAGAGGATCTTCATAGAATCATAGAGTTGTTTCAGCTGGAAGAGACACCTTTGAGATCAAGTCCAGCCTTCAGCTTCCAGTGCATGGTGCCCAGGGGCACCTTGTTCAGAGCAGGGGGCAGTGTGCAGGCACAGGACACTGAATGGGAAAGTTCAAAGCCTGGGCTGGCACAGAAAGCTGCTCGTTGTTGCTAATAATGAAAATAGTACTGCTACTGCGACTGATGGATTCAGCCTTCGCAGGAGCAGGGCTGCTGCATGTTTTCAGACTCCACTTCCTCAGCAGCCAAAAGGTCACTCCAAAAACCTCACATTTGTATCTGCTATAGAGTCTTAGAATCATTTTGGTTGGAAGAGACCTTCAAGATCTTTGAGTCCAACCATTAACCCTATGCTTCCAGGTCACCTCTAAACCGTGTCCCTCAGCACCACATCTACACAGCTTTGAAACCCTTCCAGGGATGGGGACTCCATCTGGGCAGCCTGGGCCAGGGCTTGAAAACCCTTTTAGGGAAGAAATAGTTCCTCATGTCCAACCTAAACCTCTGCTTACAAGGAGTCTCTCGAGGGGAATGTTTTTAAAGGGATTGACCCTTACCCTGTTTCCATGAAGAGCTGATGGGCACAGGCTTGCAGGAGCAGGGGATTTGCATTTGCATCTGGTGGCCAAGCTTGACTCCCAAAGCAGCTGTGGTTAGATGAGAGGGAGCAGAGCAGAGAGGGGAGGCTGAGACGAAATTGATGGCAGCAGAAAAAAGCAGGAGGTACAAATGGCTTGAGAAAAGGAGTGATGAGATGCGACTGCCCTGGGTCCTGGGACTGGAAAGAGCAAAATGGGAAAAGACCGCCTGGACGAAGAGAAAGTGCTTCTGATTGCTGGGGGGGAAAGAGAGTTAAAGCTCATTGGAACGGACAGGGCAATCTGGAGGCGGCGCGGCGCTGTGATTGCTTCCAGCGGCGCAGGGAGCGGGCGGTGGCTGCAGCCCTCCCCGGGGCCGCCGCTGCCGAGCTGGGAGGGAGCCCAGCACCAGCGCCGGGCATCATCATCCTGGGCTGGGAGGTGTGGGCACAAGGTTCCTGCCACACCGATGTTGGGAGGGCAGCCCCAGTTTTGCCAACTCCCCTTACTCCTCTACAAACCAGAAAGCTCAGAGCCCGGCTAGGTGCTGCTGGAGAGCTGGGGGCCACCCTGCCCAGCCCCTTGCCCTGCGTGGGGAGCAGAAGGGAATTGACCCATTACAGGGAAGCAGCCATTTAGGCATAACCATGGGGACAGGCTGAGAGAGTTGGGGCTGTTCAGCCTGGAGAAGAGAAAGCTGCAGGGAGACCTTGGAGCTGCATTTCAGCTGGGGAGGGATTGTTCAGAAGGGCCTGTGGGGACAGGACAAGGGTCAATGGTTTGACACTGGAGCAGGGCAGATTTAGGTTGGACATCAGGAGGAAGTTCTGCACAGTGAGAGTGGGGAAACACTGAACAGGCTGCCCAGGGATGGGGTTGAGGCTCCATCCCTGGAGACATTCAAGGTCAGAGTGGAAGTGTCCCTGTGCAGCCTGCTCTAGCTGGAGGTGTTCCTGCTGCCTGCAGGGGAGTTGGACAAGATGACCTTGGCGGGTCCCTTCCAACCTGATGCAATCTGTGAAGCTGTGAACCCAATGCCTGGGTTAGTCTGGACCCCCACATCCCCCCAGCCCGAGGACTTTGCCCCCAAGCCCTGCTGCTGCTGTGCATCCCAGCACCGAGCCTGCTCTGGATTCCCACAGCCAAAGATTTTCTGAAGGTTATGCAAAGGTTACCCCACAATTAACGACTTCGATCACAGCCTGCCTCTGTTTGCCTAATTTCCTAAGTCTGAAGGCTACCAGGCAGCTCCACAGCACAGCTTGAAAGGCTCCAGTTCCCCCCACACACTCGCTCTGATCCCTCAGCCCTGCGATCCGGCACCGGGGCGAAGGCACTGGTGGGGATGAGGAGAAATAACAGCACAGCCTTTGCCTCTGCCCTGGGCACTTCTGGGTTGTCTCATCTCAGAAATGATCTAATCTGAGCATTTCTGCATGCTGACCTGTTGGGCTCACTCTCGGTGACAGGCAGATGGTCAGGTTTGGATTCACACCTTGCCTGACAGCCCAGTGCCTGCTCTGTCTCATGCTCACACACTGACCCCTGCCTCCCCTTGCTAATCCGCCCAGAGCCCTCCAGGCTTCTGCCTTTCAAGAGGAGGGAGCAGCCCAGGAAGATGGAGCACCGAGATTGCTTTGGCCTGCTGGATAAACCACCTGCAGAGGCAGCAGCCCACCCACAGTGAGTGGCTGTGGGGTGACCATGCTGTGCAGCACATGCAGAGGTGCCCAGCTGCAAAAGGGGCAGCAGAGATGTGGTTTTCCTCCAATGTCCTTCCTCAACTTGTTAGGTCTCTGTCTTGGGTTACTAAACACAAGCAAATCAGGATGATTTCCTTCCCAGCAGCACAAGCCTGTGGTTTGCCAATCCATGGATTCACAGATTGCAGTGGGTTGGAAGGGATCCTCCAAGGTCATCTTGTCCAGTCCCCCTGCACTCAGCTGGGACACCTCCAGCTAGAGCAGGCTGCACAGGGACACAGCAAGGCTGATCTTGAGTATTTGCAGGGATGGGGCTTCAGCCACCTCCCTGGGCAACCTGTTCCAGTGTCTCACCACTCTCACTGTGCAGAACTTCCTTCTGATGTCCAATCTAAATCTGCCCTGCTCCAGTTCCAAACCCTTGCCCCCTTGTCCTATCCCCACAGGCCCTTCTGAACAGTCCCTCCCCAGCTTCCCTGTAACCCCTTTCAGATACTGAAATGCAGCTTTAAGGCCTCCCTGGAGCCTTCTCTTCTCCAGACTGAAGAGCTCCAACTCTCTCAACCGGTCTTCAGCCTTCCTGGATGATTTCCCCGTCAGGCTTCCCACTCAGGAGCACAATTTCCCAGCTCCCAGCATTCAATCCCCCCCCAGTCTGCTCTCACTACAACTCAAACGGCTTCCCAAACCCCTTCCCTTAAACTGCAGTTTCCCATTCCTGAAGACTGGGTTTCAGAGCAGCAGAGCTCCTGATGTCGCTTCAGAATTCAATGAGGCAGAAGAAAAAACATTGGGAAGCATTTTCAGCTGGGCACTGATATTTTGAAGGACATTTTAAAGACAGAGAACACAACCTGGCTCCTGGTGATGTTCATCAGGACCTCCTGGTTTACTTGAAGGAGGAGGAACAACAAGGGGTGGTGGAGTGCAGCAAGGAGAGGGGGTGAAGGGAATTGCAAAGCATGTCCAGCATGGAATGAGTTACCAGGGAGCTGCTGGAGTCACCACCCCAGAAGTGTTCTGCAAACCTGTGGCCATGGCACTTGGGGCCATGGCTTGGTGGCCATGGTGGTGTTGGGTTGCTGGTTGGACTGGATGATCTTAGAGGCCTTTTCCAACCCAAACAATTCTGTGATGCTGGTTTTTAGATGCTGCTATTTTGGAGGACTCTGCCATAGAGCCACACACCTCAGGGAGCAACTCTGGCACTAAGAGATTCCCAAAACAAAGAATAAAAACTGGACTCACAGTGGGAAGGACGCAGTAGGCACATGAAGGCAATCTGGATCTTAGCCTGGACATCAACCATTTCTTCCCTCCCAGGAGGTGCCACAGAGGAGTCTGGATTTGCTTCCTGACTATGTCCAGTGGTTCCTCAGGCTGTGGAAGGCAGGTGAACAGAGTGGGACTGTGAGACAGCAAAAAACTCCAGGAGATGCTGAATAAAAGAGTTTGCAAACACCCAGCGGTCAGCCCAGTATGAAACCCAGACAGCAGGAACATCTCCACCTTCTCCACACCGCCTAAGGAGTCACACATGCAGCATGGACCTCGTCCTTTGATAGCTGACAGCTGTCACAGCTGGTTGATGAAGGCATTCTTGGGCTTAAGTTGTGCCAGGGGAGGGTTAGGTTGGAGATTAGGAAAAATTTCTTTGCCGAGAGAGTGGCAAGGGGTTGGCACAGGCTGCCCAGGGAGGTGGTGGAGTCCCCAGCCCTGGAGGTGTTCAAGAAGTGTGCAGATGTGCTGCTCCAGGAGCTGGTTTGGTGGTCACGGGAGGTGGGTTACAGCTCGACTCGACCTTAAAGGTCTTTTCCAGCCTTGGTGGTTCTGTGATTCTGTGCTGGGTGGGTTTTGTTGCCAACACCTGCAAACAGATGTGTGCTGCTGGATGCTGGTGGTCCATGCCCTGAGCCCCTCAGAACCCCCCTGAGGCACTCACCCTGCCCTGCAGAGCCAGGAAGGAAAACAAACAGTGGCAGAAAGGGGGAAACTTTCTGTCTCTGCCGTTAATTATGATCTTATTTTGCGGAGAGAGAAGCTGTCACTCAGGCTGCCATAATGGATCGTTTCTATTTCAGTCCTCCCTCCACCCCATTATCTGCTCTAAGATCCAGCCGGGGCGGTGATGGATGGATAAGGGCCGGTCCCGGGGGCACTGCCGGCTCTCCCTCGCCCAGCGCCTCTATCTTTTTAAATATTTCAGCTGTTTGAGATCTTTATTTCACATTTCGATTTCCTGTAGTACAGTAAATTTATCTTAGTCACCCAGTCAAGTTCTCTCTCCAAGCCCCTTATCTCCTTCTCCTCCTCCCTGCGCCTGAAGGCACCGACGTTATCTGTGCTGCCGACGGAGCAGCCCCTGGCACCCCGCGGATCGCGCCGGCCCCTGGCAGCCCAGCCCGAAGGAGACCTTGGAAGCCCCGAGCTGGGCACCAGTTCAGTGCTCGAACCCAGCACCAGCTCCTAGCAAGGTCAGAGGAGAATCACAGAATGGTTTGGGTTGGAAGTTACCTTACAGATCATCCAACTCCAACCTCCTGCCAGCATCTTCCTCAGCCCCGGGGCAGCAGCTGGGAGCAATCAAATGCAAATATTCTTTTAAAATTACTAAAAAAAGCCAAGAACCAGGTGAGACAAAGTCCCCTTCTCGCTGTTCCTACCTTGGCAGCACCGAGCCACGATCAGGCAGCACCCCCTGGTGCCACGGCTGCCGGCCGGCTCCACTCGGGCTCTGACCGCGGGGCACCCCCACGCCGCGGGGAGAAGATCCTGGACAGGGCTAGGGTGGGGGACCACAAACCAGGAAACCAACAAAGCGCTCAGGAAACCGTCTGTGAGCTGTGAGGAGACAAACCTGTTCTCTCACACACAAGCATGCAGCCAGAGGAATGCTGCTGAGGTCCTGACTGATGGAGCTGGTGAGGCAGGCAGGGAAATCCTCTCTGCCCAGCTCTGAGCACAAAACACCGCAGGATGGGACCATACCCATCCTGACTACCAGGAGCTAGGGGATCCACGAACTCTAGGCAGTACAGGACCAAACCCTCCCTGCACACCACCCAGCAGCCAACGCCAGCTGTTGGGCAGGCTGCACTCACCCCGGAAGCCTGGAGGGAGGTGCTCACTAATCTCCTTCCAGCTCTTGAAATGATTTTGTCCTCTGGGATCAAACAGCAGCAGGGCACCCAATAAATATGTCTGCAGAGGGTGATTTATCTGCAGGGGAAGCCATGGAAATTCCCAAACTCTCTCAAATATCCACTTCCTGGCTCTGAACAGTCTCTCACTTGCCAGCTGGGGAATGGCTGTCTGCTCCCCTCCACACAGATTCTGCTTTTCATTATCATTTGCTAAATAATAGATCAGAATGAGCTATTTCTCACGCTCAGCAGCTCGGTGATCCCCCCCTCCAGCCAGAGGAACTTCACCCATGGGTCAGCTGCACAGATCTGCTGCCCATGCCACAGCTCCCCACCTTTTCCTCACCCTATGGCTGCCCCAGCCAGCTCCCAGGCTCTGCTCAGAGCCATCACCTCCATCCGACGTTTCTTTGCCCCAGCATCACCAGCAGAGACAGAGAAGTCATTGCCCCACTCTGCTCAGCGCTGGTCAGGCCACAGCTGGAGCACTACCTGAGCTGAGCCCTTGGTGAACAGAGCACAGGTCCCTGCCCATCCCATTGAGCTCAGGAGGTGTTGCTGTCTCACCCCCATCAGCCTCAAATGCTGACCAGTGCTCCTGCCCCACCTCAGCCCTGGCTCTCTGGGATCAGCCATCAGGAAGGTGCCACAAGTGGGCAGCTCCCACACCCCTGCACTCAGCAGACAGGCAGCCTGTGCCAGCAGCTCTGCCCACCCAGACCTCTGCACAAGCCAAGACTTCTGCCAGCCTCCAGGCACCACCCAGACTGCATCCAAATCCATGAGCCAGGGAGAATGGTCCCAGCAGAGCCATCAGACCTGACATGCACCCATCCTCACACCCCACCACACTTCATTTTGCAGATGGCAGCCTTGGGAAGGGAGAGGCCGGGCTGTGAGCAGGGCACCACCCTGACGGCTCCTGGTCATGCCAGGCAGCTGATAGATGGGCTGAGACCACAGTGCTTTGTTGAGAGCTCACAGGAGCTGGCATTGGCTGCTGGGCACATACCAGTGGAGACAAATCCCAGGCACCTGCAGGCACAGAAATGCTGGGAATGCTTCTAAAAGGAAGAGCAAAGGGGCTGCTGGTGTGCCCCTCTGGTTTTCAGGCTGCAGGAGCACCCTGGAAGAGTTCACTTCACAGGGTGGAGAAGCCACAATGGAAAAAATCCTCTGGGTGCTTTGGGCTGAGCTCCAGGCTCCTGCTGGCACAGCCCTGGCACCCTGCCAGTGACTCTGATAATGTCCATCAGCTCCTGGAGCACCTCTGAACCTGCACCAATGGCTGGCAGGAGTCCCAGGAACCAGCGAAGGGAACCCAGAGTGGAGGATCTGAGCATGCAGTGGTGGATCCAGCTGATGCCAGGGACGTGCCAGTGCCCAAACTGGTGTGCACACAGGCTTGTCCACCCATGGGACAGGTAGCCAGGGAGCAGGAGATGTCTCCAGGATGGCAGGCACAACAAAAAGGGATGCAGACATGGCAGAGAGCCAAGAAGAGAGAAAAGTAATGCAGGGAGTGGGGACTTGGCACTGAGGCTGAGCCAGTGCCAGAGTTAGATGCTGGCAAAGGAATTGGTTGCAGCACTGCTGGGGTGGGTGGTGAGACACTGGAATGGGTTGCCAAGAGATGCTGTGGACACCTCATCCCTGGAAACATTCAAGACCAGACTGGATGAGGCTTTGAGGAAGCTGGGCTAGTGGGAAGGGTCCCTTCTGCAGGCTGCACAGCCCCAGCTCCCAGGCGCTTGGTTTGTGTCAACACCCCAAGCAGCGATCAGCTGGTGGGATGCACATCCCCCTCCAAGCCTCAGCTTAACCTCCGTCCCTGGGGGAAATCCTGCCAAGTGCTTGGTGATGCAACAGCCAAATAGCTTCCAGCCTCCAGACATGCTCCTGGTGACCACAGATCAAAGAGCTTGGCCAGCTACAGGTTTTCATGGGGGAAGGAGAGTTGGCCAGAGCTCAGCTTCAGCCCCAGCTGGGATGCAGGGAGGTGGGACAAGTCCCGGTTCCTCAGCTTTCTCCTCTCTTTCCAAGCCACTGCAGGCTACCTTTGAAGTAAATTGCTTCGCAAATATTGATTCATTTAACTTTACAACATCCATCTTAAATAAACAGCATCTTGGCTTTCAGAGGGGGAAATCAAGGCATGGAAGGAGGGGGGAAAAACCCAAAAGCAGAAGCAGGAACAAACCCATCTCTGAGCTTTAACTGCAAATTCATCGTTCCTCGTTAGCAGCTAATCAAAAGTACCAGAGGGGAAGAGATTACAGACAGGGCGGAGTGGGGAGTAGCTGAAGGAAATTCAGACATCAAACCACTCATTGCCTCCACATTCAAAGCGCAGACAGCGTCGCTCATCCTCTCATCCACCACAGGAGTCACAGGCTTGGAGTTCACTGCAGCCCCTGCAGCCTCGCAGGACCTGGGGATGCCGTCTCCAAAACCTCCGAAGTTAACAGGCCACAGCCACAGATCAGCTCAGGAAGGAGAAAATCTGCGGGTTTGGGTTGGTCTCAGGAAGTTTTGATATTGCTTTGCCTGCTGGATTATAGAACCTCACTAATCTCCCCTCCCAGCCTCCTAATCTTTATGGGAGCCCAGATACCTTATCTGCAACCTGCTTATCGAACAGCACCCCCAGCTTGTGTGGCAGCAGCAGCACGGGGAGGCTTGCAGCAGCTCTGGGAGCTGGGGAACGGCTGGCAGGGAGCAGGGGTGGATTTTGGCACCCAGCTGAGCTGGCCGTCTGCCATGCCGCGGGGAGCCCTGTGCCGTGCCAGCCAGCGGTGCTGCCGGCGGGAGCACAGCCACCAGCCTGGGAGCAGTTTGGGGAAGGCCTCCACAGATGTCAGACCTCAGAGGTTTGGTCTTGATCTGGGCAGCAGCTGGGCTGAGCAGCTCCAGAGTGAGGGTCCAGCTGAGCTCAGGGTGCTCAGGTGGGGGCAGAGCCCACACGTCCCTGCAGCTCCTCTGGCCCTCTCTATGCACACTTCCACCCTCCTTATTCAGACACCAAAGCAAGCCACCAGCACTCTGGGGGCTTTTTTTTTCCCCTTTTGCCCCCAGAAAAGTGATCTGCAGGAAGCCAAATGGTCTATTACTGCAGGCAGAGAATGTCTCCTCTTCAGACTTGCCTTTTCATCCTGACTTTCACACATTCACAGACTGCATCAGGTTGGAAGGGACCCTCCAAGGTCATCTTGTCTAACCCCTCCTGCACTCAGCACCTCCAGCTAGAGCAGGCTGCCCAGGGCCACATCCAGTCTGATCTTGAATGTCTGCTGGGATGGGGCCTCAACCACATCCTTGGGCAGCCTGCTCCAGTGTCTCTCCACCCTCACTGCAAGCAGCTTTCCAGAAGTGAGGCAGGCAGGGTCCACGACTTACCCATCTGAGCACAGTTCACAGCCAGCACCCCAGGCTGGCTCCGAGGTCTCCAAAGGGGGACAAGCTTCCATAACTCAGCCCAGCCCCAGGCTGCTGGGGGTGGCACAGCCTCTCCCCTGGCATTTCCAGCCTCGTGTGGAGCCCATGCTGGGACCTGAGGAAGGTGTTTTTAAATAAGAGGAGGAAATGGTGTCTTTGTGTCAGGCAAGTGGAAGAAATCCAGGACCAAGAGACTGCAGAGCCTTTCCACTTCAGACAGCAGGTGCTCTCCAAGATGTGGTTATGGCAACAAAATAAATGATGGATAATTGCTTTTGTGACAACTTGCCAATTAAATTAGACTCAGCAGAATAACATAATGACAATTTGTTATGCTCTGGTGGGCACTAACACACCAATCATAATTAAATGCTATGACTGAAATAGAATGCTGCTGTACACAGGAATATATAACCCCAATTCCCTCCCAGTGAAACATTATAGGTTCAGACTTGATTTCAATTTCTGGAGGATAATAGCATTAGCACACATCAGAATGAGCTTGCAATATGCAGAGAGGCAGCAGCAGCACCAGGAGACAGACAGAGCCAAGGACAGCTGAGCTGCTGGGCTCCTGGGGGACCCTCCCCAGCATCTCTGCTGCTCCAGCTTTCAAAGCAGCAGGGGACAGCCCAAATCCCTGCCACGTCCCGGGAAGGTTTCAAATCCTCAGCCCGAGGGGACTGGCCCCAAAGGAACAGGTCTGCTGCCAGCACTGGGGCCAGAGCTCGCGGGGATGGGGCCAGGGGGCTCCTCGTGGTTGTGCCAGCACCAGCGCAGCCCTCGCACTCCCCTCGCAGCCCAGGCTGAGCCAGGGGACGCGGTGCAGCCTGCCCTGCCCCCGGTCGTTGTTTAAGTGCTCGTTAAAAGGATTCGTCCTGCGGCAGCCAGGAGCATCCTCACCCCACAGCCAGGTCCCACTGGGGCTCAGCCCTTGCAGCTGACCCAGCCACAGGCAAGCTGAGTAACCAAAACGATCCAAAAGCTGCCCAAGGAGGAGCAGGTCCTGCAGGCACTCGCAGGTTACTCACAGGTAAGCAGCAGGCAGTTCCTTCACCCCCAGCCCCCTGAGCTCAACCTGCTGTGCTCCTGGGGATGCTCTGAACCTCCCATGGTTCCTTCCTCCTGCTCAGCCCAGGGTGATTGGCCTGCATCTTACTCACCCCAGAGCTGTTGGGCTGGGAATTCCTATTCCATAAGCACTTCTGGTGCTGCAGAAGCACAACACTGCAAAGAGCACCACCCCCACTTCATTAGAGAAGTGTTAATTCACCGACAGGACCAGGCAAGAGCCCACACCGCAGAGGCCTTGCAGCCCCCTGCAGCCACCCTTGTGCCTCCCCCTCTCCTGCTCTGGAAACTCAACACACCACAACCTGCAGAGCCTTGCTCAGCTGCCACATCTATTTTCCTGACAAAGGAGAGGAAATTATTGGACATGGCTCCATGGCCATGGTGGTGTTGGGCTGGTGGTTGGTCTTGATGATCTCAGAGGTCTTTGCCAGCCTCAGTGATTCTCTGGTTGCATGCCATGCCCAGCTCATCTGCAGAGCACCACCCCTGGGCTGCCCCTCAGAAGCAGCACCAAGCCCTGCTCCTCTGGGAGCACCAGGAATTTGCCCAAATAAAGGATCCCTGAGTGCAGGTGGTGGCAGGAAGTGTCTCACCCCTGGGTTCCAAAGGCCACCATGCTTCTTGAGAGACCTCAGCGGATCTCCTCTTGGGTGTGGGGTAACAGAGCAAGCATAAACCCACAGGAAACTCCAGCCAGGATCCCAACCGACACAGATTTCTGGAGTACTCCACAGCTCAAGATGGGGCAGCTGAAGACCAAATGTGTGTGGGGGTGCAGGTGAGGGTGGCCAAAGCCAATCTTTTTGTATCTCACATGGGGCCACATCTTTAAGCATGAAATCTTTCATTACCTGCTTCGATGACCTCGGCATTGGCAGGGTCAGTCCAGCTGCTTGCCAGCAAAGCTGATGAATTCTTCTGGCTGCTGCAGACAAGATCTGATCCCATTAAACCCTTAGTTCTCTTGCCCTCACCCAGAAACAGAGGATAATCTGTGACCAACAGCATGGTCAGAGACATGTCACCTCCCAGTGCTACGGCCTGGCTGTGCCAAAGGGGTTGGGCAATGCTGGAGGGGGACAGCTGCCCCAGGATTCAAAGTGTCCTAGCTCAGAGCCTGCTCCCACAGCCCTGAAATGCAAGTCCAGAGGCGTTTGCTCCAGTGGGACGCATCCTGCACGCAAGCACTTGACACTGTTCAGCAAAGCACCACCCTGAGGAGTGCTGTGGCATTCCTAGGAATGGTATAGAATGGTTTGGGCTGGAAGGGACCTCTAAAGGTCGTCCAGTCCAGCCCAAGCTGTACAAGGAGATCGATCACAAACACAGCAGCTTTGCTATCAAGGCTTCTCCACCCTACAAAGGAAGCTGCTAGAGAGCAGCCAGAGTCCTTCACCCTAAAATTCCCAGCTGAGGCCCACAGGTTTAGGAATTGACCTTGGGAGACCTTCAGCCTGGCTGTCCGAGCTGCAGAAGGGGCTGCTGACCGCCTGTCATTGTCCTGCCTTTCGGATGCCTCAAGGAGTGAGGAACCTTGTAACTGATACCTTGGCATTTATTGTCCCTGAAAATAGCCTGGCAGTCAGAGAGAGGAACTGCTGCATGCAGTGCTCATCTTGCAGGAGGAAGGAGGTCAGCAATTTAGCCCAGGAAAGGTCACACTCTGCTCCATAACGGTCTGCAGGACAGAGAGGCAGCAGAAGCTTCACTCCGAGTCATTACTGGGTGTGACACTGGCAGGGACAGGGCTGCCCAGCAGGAAGGGAATTTTCTGGCTGCCAGGAGCTGCCCTGCAAAGGCAAAGGGCAAGTGGCACAGTCACAGCCATGTCCTTCACCCACAGACCCCAGGAGCAGCTTTGCCTTCCCTGGACAGGGCCAAAGGTCAGTGCTGTGACTCTCAGTCCCCTGAGACTCTCCCCCTGCCCCGGTTCCCTCAGTGCCTCCTGGATGCCACCGGCTGGGCACCCCCAGCACTCCAGGGTGAGCACAGCATCAGGGAACAGCTTGAGTTCAAAGGGATCTTAAAGATCACCCAGCTCCAACAGCCCTGCAGTGAGCAGGGACATCTCCCATAGCCCAGGCTGCTCAGAGCTTCCCCAGCCTGATTTTAAACACTTCCAGGGGTGAGGTGTCCACAGCTTCTCTGGACAGCTTAGTCCAGGCTCTCACCAGAGTCACAGCAAAGAACTTCTTCCTAGTGGCTAATCTACATCTGCCCTGCTCTAGTTTCAAACAACCCCAGCTCACAGCAGAGCTGTCCCACCCTCTGATCATGTTCATGACCTCCTCTGGACCTCATTCCACAGGTCCCTGTCTTGCTTGTGCTGAGGACTCCAGAGCTGGGCACAGCGCTCCGGATGAGCTCTTGCGAGGGCAGAGCAAAAGAGTCACCTCTCCTATCACGCACCAGCCCCCGGGAGCATGGAAGGGTACAACGGACCAAGAGCAGCGCGGGGTGGAAGCTCTGGAAGCCGGGAGCAAGGTTTCTCCCTGGCACCGTCCCGCAGAAGCCAGCCGAGGCTGGCGGCAGCGCCCAGCCAGGGGCCGGCGGCGGAGCTCGGCTCCCACCTAGCGGGGAGCCCCGGGGCGGCGGGGCTGCCCGGGTCCCTCCCGGCCGAGAGCCTGCTCCTGACAGGCTGCCGGGAAATGCTTGATAAATAATAAATCGCTCACCGCGGGCTCCTGCCCAGAACCTTTTAATTACAGGAGGTGAGATGCTCCAAGGTCACGGCGGGGTCGGAGCTTCAGCAAACGCAGCCAAACAGGCACAGAGCGCTGGGCTTGGTTCTGTGTTCTCCTAACTGCACCAAACACCTCGTAGAGCCAGGGAATCCTTTGGGCAGGAAGGGATGTTTAAGATCGTTGATTTCAAGCCTTAACCCAGCACTACCAGGTCACCACCAATCGTGGCCCTCAGCACCACAAACCCCTGCAGGGATGGGGACTCCACCACTGCCCTGGGCAGCCTAGGCCAACCTCATGTCCACCCTAAACCTCCCCTGGTGGAACTCAAGACCATTTCCTCCTGTCCTGTGGCTTGGTGCTTAGGAGAAAAGATCAATCCTCACCTGGCTCCAACCTCCTTTCAGGCAGTTGTAGAGAGCCTGAAGGTCTCCCCACAGCCTCCTCTTCTCCAGGCTGAACCACCCCAGTGCCCTCAGCTGCTCCTTACCAGACCTCTTCTCCAGACCTTCCACCAGCTTCACTGTTCTCCACTCCAGCTCTCAACGTCCTTCTTGATGGGAGGGTCCCCAGCTTATCCCAGTATTTGAGGTGCAGCCCGATGCTCACAGCCTTTTTCAATCAGCTCCTCATTGTCCACCAGCCCTAACGAACCCACAGTGCAGAAGAACATCTCCACCCACCACCCCTAAGCCAGCCAAAACCTGCATGAACCCTCCCAGGCTGGCCCTGCCCTGAGAGCTCCCAAGCAATAACTTCTTAATTTGCACCACATGAGAGCTGCCAGCACAGAGCAGCTGCTGCAGCTGGGACTGCCTGGCCCTGGGGAGCCACCCCAGGGACTTTTCTCAACACCAAATGAAAGGGAAAAATCTTTCCAACTTTTTCTGTGGTCTGCTCTGCAGAGGAACTTGCTCAGGACACACTGAGAGGTTGCTGCCCTAGTCTCCCTCCTGAATTTAGTGTCAGAGGACTAAAAGAAGGCAGAGCCAAGCCGGGTAAAGGTGGAAGGATGAAGCTAGATGCAGCAGAAAGCAGAGGGAAAAGCTCTTCAAGTTATGTTGGTGATTTTTCTGCTGAGAAGTGACAAAAGCCAGGAGACCACCGAGGCGTGAATGAAACCAGCGAGAAACCTCCTGTGGGCTCTTGCATCCAACTCCCCAGCACTTCTCCCTCCCAAATGCTTCCATTTGCAATCATTGGCAAGCTCAGAGCATCACCAACAGTTAAACAGCAAAACAGAAAGCTAAGAAATGAAACCAAACAAAGGCAAAGAAGCAAAGCTGCAGCATAGAAGGCAGGGAGCTGTTGGTCTCTCCTCCCTTGGGCTGGACATAACTCAGTGCCAGGTTGAAAGGATCACCTGCTCCAACCTTTCTAGGTGATAGAGTTGGAATGAGCTGGCCCAGCAGCCTGCCAAGCTGAGGCTTCAAAGTGCCCAATGCAGGGGACTCCACTGCTGCCCTTGGGAGAGGATTCCAATGTCTGGCTGTGCTCATGGGGAAACATTTCCTCATGGTGAAAAATTGTTTGGCCCAAGCCAGAAAATTGAGCAGCAGAAGGGAAATTCACATCCCAGCAGCTCACCTCAGCCCCACAGGAGATGGTGGGAAACTGCCCCAGAGCCAAGGGCCTGCTACCATCAACTTGTTTCAGGTCTCCTCCCAGGGCTGCTCCACACCAAACCCCATTTCATGTATTTTTGTCATATTTACATGAAAATTCATCTTAGTTTTGACCCACTGCTTCCAAAAGTGGGACATTGGATGCATGTTCTCCCCTTAGACTGAGCTTCATGCAGCATGGTCATCCCTAAGGGACTGCCCTGCCTGGACCTAGCACCTTGGGCAGCAATTCCTGCTCCTCCCCAGGGAAGAGCCTTGCTGGGGCAGGAGTAGGTGGAACCAAGGTCAGCTGTGGAAGCAGATCCCCCTGAGCTCACAGCTGCAGCTGTGCTAAGACAGAGAGGTTTGTTCTTTATAATCAAACCTGGCACTCCTCTAGAGTTACAGCACTGAGTTGGGAATGAAGTTTGACCTTCCCAGGATCACTGAAGTGCCTCTGCTGTAATTGCAGCACTAACAAGAAGTGAAGTCACCCAACCCCCCCCAGGGCTTTGAGGCCTCCTTTCCCCCACCAGGAAATGCAGGCTGCTAACAGAGGTGTCCTGCATCACATGCAGCAGAAGCATCACTGAATGGCCTCATGGAGGAGGTGCCTGGAGGCAGGTCCCAGAGCTGAGGGAAAGGCTTTGTCCTCGGAGGGGAGAGATTTGTTGATGTGGCCTGCACCTGTTGGCTTCTGGTGGTGGTTTTAAAGAAAAACAGAAACAAACAAAGAAACAAAGGAAAACAAAGAAAAGGAAAACAGAAGTGGGGAAAGCACAAACAAAGGAATAAAAACAAACAAAGAGGGAAAATAAAAAGGGAGGGGAAAACACAGAAAGGGGAGGGGAAACACAAGGAGAGAAATATACAACCACAGAAAGAGGAGGAAAGTACCAACACAGACACAATGATTGGTTTTCAAATAGCCCAAAGCCCACACCTTCACCAACAAACAAGCCAGGCACTGGAGTTTGCAGGCAGGGGAAGGACAACCCAGGGAAGCATCTGAGAGCATCTCCCACAGCATCCTCACAGCAGGACTGAGCTGGTATGGGCTGGGGGCTCAGGGAGTGGTGTCCAGTGACAGGACAAGGGGCAAGGGGTGCAAGGTGGAGCAAGCACAGGAGGGGCCACAGGAACAAAAGGGAAAACTCTGTGAGGGTGCTGGAGCCCTGGAGCAGGCTGCTCAGAGAGGTTGTGGAGTCTCCTCTGGAGACTTTCCAAACCCACCTGGATGTGCTCCTGCTCTGACAGGGGGGTTTGGCTGGATGATCTTTCAAGCTCCCACCCCTAACATTCTGTGATCTTTACTGTAGCAAGTAAGACTCCTGAAGAGACAGAACTTCCCTTTCTTGAAGAAAATGTTTATTTTTCCATTTTGTGCCCATATTTTCCAACTCTCCATCTTCAACCTTGAAGCAAGAATTCTTGTCTCCCATTTTATAACTGGGGAGATGGAAGAACAAGAGTGAGGCTCTTGTTCAGATATGATGAGCATGGAAGGCACTGGAGACACCTAACTGAGGCCTCTCCCCCTGAGGACTGTCCCCTGCCCAGGCTCTTAGGAGGGCAATGGGTTTTCCTTCTGTGTTTCTGCCAGCTCAGGTTTCTGTTCCTCCTGGTCTTTCTTCTTGTCCTGCAGCTCTCCCAGCACACCATGAAGCTGCAGGTGCAACGCAGAGTCCCTGGTGTCAACGTCCTGGTGAATCTGTTGTGCTACCTGTAGTTAGAGACAGACCATCACCAAACACTATGGTGAGCACAGCATCCTTGGGAGAAAAGGAATCTTACTCTGGTTGGGACGAAAATCAACTGCAGCTCTTTCCCAAGCACAACCAGTCCAGTAGCACCCTGAAGTCACCAAAACCCCAACTCCCAAACCCCTCCAGCAGTGCAGGTCACACCTCACTGCAACAGAGCAGCTCCTCACCCAGCCAGCATCTCAGGTAGAACCCAAGAGAGGAGACTGGAATTGTCAGCCCTGCACAACCTGCATGCTGGAGATGTTATGAAGAAAGGTTGACAGAGTCAGGGTTGTTCAGCCTGCACAGAAGGCTCCAGGGAGACCTTCTGGTAGCCTTTGAGGACTTAAAGGGACCAGTCAGAAAGGTGGGGACAGACTTTTGAGCAGGGTCTGCTGTGATAGGACAAGGGGAGATAGTCTGAACTACAAGAGGGAGATTTAGACTGGAGAGAAGGAAAAAAGATTGTAGCACAAGAATGAGAGTGCTTAGACTAAGGATTAAAAAGGGATGGAAAAGTTTTATCTTCAAACCAGGAGAGGTTTGCTTTTACCCTCTGCTCCCTTAGGGATAACACAGATAGGTGATAGGAGTCCACACTGCCCAGTGCTTTACACAGACACACCAAGGGATGCTTTTAACACATGGAAGACTTAAATCTTTCATCCCCAGAACCAGTACCTGTCTTCTACTGTCCCACGAGAAATGGCTGCCACACTCTCAGCCAAGAGAAAAGATCACTTGGCACAGCAAAGACTATTTCATCCCAGCCAGCAGGTGCATGTCTTGCTGAGATTCATTCAGACTAACTCAGCATCGAGAGCCTGGAAGTGAAGTGCTTTGGATGCACTGGCCAAGGAACTCTGAACATTCCATACTCACTTTATCTGTTCCTCTCCTCTGTAAAATTATCCCTCTGGCCAGAAGGGCTTTTCCTGTTTCATCAAACAATTTCTCCTCTTCAATCTTTCCTTCTTCTTTCAGCTCATTGTATTTCTCAACAAACCTGGATTTCAAGGTTGCATTTTTATTCTCACCAGCATCATTTTTGGTTCACTGACTCGTGAGCAGGGGACAAGTCTCAGAAAAATCTCTAGTTTAGCTATAACTAAATCTTACCTCTGGCAAGTAGATTTGTAGTTTGACTGTGACAGGTCAAAAGGTCTCGGACCACTGCCATAAATTCTGTAAAATTTCCTATTAAACAAACAAATAAAACAATTAAATAGCTGCATTTTGCAAACCCGAGGGGAGTTTCATTTTTCAAACATAACAAAATCAGTTTCAGTTTTTATCTCCATCTCAAGCCACAGAGATGTGTCTTGGAGTAAGTAACACCAGGTAATTCAGACTGCCACAAAAAGCATTCACAACTGTTCCTCCTTTCCCCACTACACAAAAATCCTGGAACAAATATCGGTAATTGTTTTAATAAATAAATACCAGTCCCTCTCCACCACCGGGGGTGACACAAAGGTGCACCGGAACTTCTTCACCTTATAAATACCCAGGAGATCAAACAGCACAACCATCTATCACACCTTCTCTGCAACCTAAGCTGTAAGCAAGCAGAGGAAACGCCGCTCGAAGCGCCAGCGCGGGCAGCCCTGCGCCCTCCGCGGCGATACTGACAAGGGGCGAGGAAGGTCTCCGGCGCACGGCGGGGCTGAGGCAGCCCTCCTTAGGCGGTAACTCACGCTCGCACTTGGTCCTCCTGGTAGAAGATGGGAGGGATGACATCCTTCACCTTGCCGTAGCGCGGCCGCGGCACCCGGTAGAGCGGCTCCCTCGGCGGGGGGAAGGCGGCGTAGACGTCGAACCACAGCGGCTTCTCGATCACCCCCATGCGGAGCAGGTTCCGAGTCCTGCCGGGGAACAGCAGCTCAGGGCACACGCGCACCGCCCGGGCCCTGCGCCTCCCTCCGTCCCGGTTCCCCCCGCGCACGGCCGCCCGCACTCCGCACCGGCTGAACACGCTCCCAGTCCGATGCAAGCGGTTGCCCGCCATGGCGGCCGCGCCTGCCCCGGCAACGCCCCGCCCCTGGCAGCGCCCCGCCCACCGGAACCGGAAGCGGCGCCGAGCTGCCGCCAGGGCATGCGGTCACGGGCCGAAGGGCGACAGGGCCCAGGCGTGGCCAGCCGATGGCCGAGCAGGGGCTCAGCCGGATCGAGCATCCCCGCCTTGCGCATAAAGGGTCACCCCTTGCCCTAACGCCCGCACGCGGGGGTCCCGGCGAGCCCGAGGGACACGGGGACCGGGAGCTCTTTCTCTGGGGCTGGCGGGATTCCAGCCCCAGCACGGGCAGACGCGGGAGTCCCGAGGACTGAGTAAAGCTCCGTCTCTGCGAGCACTAGGACCCTCAGCCCGGGTCATGCCCCCACCCGCAGCTCAGGTGTGTCGCCAGCTGGGGGTCTGTCCAGCACCCCGTGCCCATGTCATGTCCCTCCGAGCAGTCGGGATAGAGGCAGCTCCCCGCACAAACCCAGGCAGCTCTACCGCGTCAGACTCCGGGGAGAGCAGGGCTGGAGCCCAGCAGCCACCACTGAAACCTTCACCCCCAGACACCCACACCACCAGCAGCTCCCAGCACCCACTCTCTGCTTCCCAGTAACAGCCACTCCTCTGAGCCGGGAGCTTGGTGCCAGGGGACAGAGCTTGGCTCCGGAGAGCTGGGGCTGGAGCAGCAGCAGGGGGCGGGGGCACAGCCCTCCAGGAGGTGCTGTGGACCGGCAGAAAGGAAGGGCCATGTCTTAAATCAGCAGAGTCCTCCTCGGAACAAATCCTGGCATAAGGACACCAATTGTGCTTCCCTGAGATCCCCTGGCCCCAGGGTTGTGAGCGGCACCAAGCCCCCAGCAGCAGCTGTCACCGAACAGCCCCTGCCGAGCAGCCTGGCTGCCAGCTCCGGTTTCTGATGGAGCCACTGGGGCTGCCCTGCTGCCAGCCCTGGCTGATGGGGGAGGACAGCTGCCCGGGACAAGGGACACAGTCCCAAGGAAAGGAGGTGCTGCTGCCCGCGCTGGCTGGCCCCACCGGGAGGGATGTGCCAGAGGCTGCTGTTGCCTGCTGTGCTTCCACGTCCGCAGGGATGCCAACGCTGAGCCGCTCACTCCAAGGAGGACACTGAGGGCTGGAGCAGCCCCAGAGAAGGGCAGCAAAGATGGGGAAGGGTCTCGAGAACAGGGCTGGGGAGGAGCAGCTGAGGGACCTGGGGGTGTGTAGTCTGGAGAAGAGGATGCTGAGGGAAGACCTCATTGCTCTCTACAGCAACCTGAAGGGAGGCTGGAGCCGGGTGGGCAGCCCCAGCACTGCTTGCTGGCCCCGGGAGGTGGCAGCAGATGGTGCCCGGCCAGCACGCAGCCCCAGCCTGTCTCATTCACCTTGCTCTGTAAGACCCAGCAGCTACACCCAGGCTCTTTCCCCTGTGCAAACAGCCTTGCCCCTGCCAGCCTTGCCACCAGCCCGGCCCTAGGAGAAGTGTCTGGCAGCGAGCAATGCCTGGTCACTAGGTGCAGCCCTGAGCTTGGGAATGAGCTGATGGGGGGCCGGGAACCATCCCTCCTTCCATCTATCTTCCAGCCTCGGGGAGGAAGGGGGCAGTAAATTTCCACGGCAGAGTGAGGGCCAGCAGGTATCAAGGCCAGGCTAAAGCACCTTCAGCCTTCATCCTCCCCTGAGCACAGCTGCCGTCAGTCCCGGGCTGCTGTCGGCTGCTGGTTTTCTTCAAAGACAGTTTTGAAAGAACAAAACAACACAACCTTGCCCCTGTAGAGCAGAAGGATTCAAAAGGGAGTTGCTGGGACTGCTCCAAGGCTGCATCTGAGCTGCTCAGAGGCCTGGGCAGCCCTGGGGCTTTTCATCTCTTTGAGAGTGCCCTGGCTCCCCGGGGCTGCCGCAGCCTGCTTGGCTGTGGTGGGAAGGCAGCGTCCAGGACTCCTCCAGCATTTCAATGCTTCTGACATTTACGGCAAGAACTCCTTGACTTTCTCCAGCATTTTCCTTCACGGGGAAGGCTTCCAAGCCACACATGAGGCTGGGAAGCTCTAATCCTGCCAGCGCCCCAGAGCTGCCCCTGGGCAGCCGGCGCAGGACAAGCGGATTCCAGCCTCACGCCCTCAAGTGGGAGGGATGCTCCAAGTGTCCCCTGGCCCTGCCACTGCCACCCACGAAGCACCAGGCCCAGCACCAGCACATAACCCTCCTCCTGCAAGCTATGGACTGCCCAGGGCAAGGGGAGGTGAAGGTGTGGAGCCATCCCCGTGGTTCACAGCCCCTCCAGAGCAACGCAGCCTTGCCAGGTCTGTGTGGGGAGGGATTTCCCAAGGGCAGCACAGCCTGGACAGGCCCCAAGTCTCACTTCACCCCAAAATGAAGGGCTTGAGACCAGGGGTTTGGGTGCTGGCTGGGGACACAGGGCCAGCTCCTCTAAGTGGGGACTGACAAGCACCTGCCTTCCCCTCACACATGGCACAAACCTCCCTCATCTTTGGGTTTCTTGTTGCTTTTTGAGCCTCCAAGGAATTCCTCCTCGAAGTTTCCCTCCTCCAGCCTGTGGCAGGGAACACAAAGGGGAAGCCAAGCACCGACACCAGCAGGTAGTGCCCTAGGGGAGTGATGCTGGGACCAGCCCCTCCAGGAGCAATTCCACCAACACCATCCAGCTCCACACACTCTCACTTCACAGACCTGTGATGCCACCAGCTTGGTGTGGAGACAAAAAAAGCCAAGCACAGGCAGGTGTTAAGAGTACAACAGGACTTTATTATAGGAACTGCTATTAAACATCTCTTAAGAAAAAAAAAATCAGTTCTGGAAAGCAATTCTAAAGTAGCAACACTCACATCACAGACTGGTTTGGTTTGCTCTCTTGAAACCATTGAGTAGAGAAGTGATACAAACATCACTGAGAGTTGTACATTTTGATGTCAGAAATGCATTTTGGCTTCCCAGCCAGTTTTTAAGTGGCCCTTTCTACTCATCAGACCTCACTGTTAGGTCTCCTCCTTGTTTTTTCCCTAAAGGACAGAAAAATCATCACCTTCAGCCTCCCTTAAAATGATGCTTTGTGCCTCCAAGGTCTTTTGCAATGGCTACAGAGTGACATCACTCAGAGAGGCTTCCCCAGCCCAGGCTAATTAAGGGTGAGTCGTTAGACCTTGTTAGCAAAGACCTCCCCAAGCCCCTGTAAAGCACCTGCTGCCAGCCCTGTGCTCATGGGCACGGTGCCCACTGTGGGTGCTGGACCCTTCGTGGTTAGGATGCTGCCACACACACACACACACACACACAAAAACCTTTCCTGGCAGGGGACAGGGAGCTGAGGGTTCACAGCCACCACGTGCAGCGAGCAGAGGCTGTGCAGTGACTCCCACCCCCTCCCCACGGCCCCTACACTGCTTGTCCTCTCCCCATTTCCTCACAGGATCACAGCCTGGCACTGCTGGGTCCCAGCTGGCACTGGGAGCAGATGATGCTGGACACCTCAGGACCATGCTTGGCTGCCCCAGCCTGAACCTAAAGCAGAGGCAGCTGCCTCTGGGCTCCTCTGCACCAGCCAACTGCAGCTGGGCTACAGAGGCAACTGGGGGCAACCTGTTCCCTGAAAGCCTGGCTGAGCACAGGGGAGCGGAGGAACAGCAGCACTCACCCCCACCCCACAGGCTGCTGCTGCAGGCAGCAGTTGCAGCAGGACTGACCTGGGAGATGAGATGGAACTGTGGCTTGCCCGGCAGCAGCCTGCCCAGGGGAGCTCAGCACCATCCTCCACAGCTGAATGCAGCCCAATGCAGCTCATCCTCCAGCAGGGACAGGAGCACAGCAGACCCCCCACGGGCTGGGCAGTAAGAAGATGCTGCAGGCACCAGGGTCCAAGTGCTCGGCTGCCTCTCCTCCCCATGCACCAGCCCAGCCCTCCAGTAACGACCTCCTCGTCTGGGAGAAGCAGAATTTCCTTCCCAAGTACAATTTCCTCCCCACAAGAGCCTGAGCTGCTGCCCGGCACTGCCGCCGCCGCTTCCTGCCCGCATGGAAACTGCGCTGGAAGTGAAGCCCTCGGCAGCTAAGAGGCACTGGAACAGTGACAACCTGAGCTGCTTCCAAGCTTGACTTTCTTCCAGATATGCAGAGAGCTGCTTTGGGCTGGGAGGGAGTCACAGCAGCCTCTGACGGAGCCCAGAGCCAGCCGAGGGCAGGGAAGGAGCTCCTCCTCTCGCCACACCAGGCTGGGAATGGGAGTCCCACCCAGGGACTAAAGGATCTCCAGCTCCCAGCTTCACATTTAGCCTCTTGTACCCCGAGCCAGGGGGCACACAGCCCTCCTGCAGGCACCCAGCCCGGTGCAGGGTGTGCAGTGCCCCTCCAGCACCAGCCTCCACCTGCCAGCCGGGCACACGGCAGGGAGCAGGCACAGAGCCTCACAGTGCCACTGGAGATGGCTCCAAGCCATCAGCTGCACTGCCATGACTCCTGGGGTGCTCCTCAGCCCTTCCTGCAGAAGAGGAGGAGCAGACTCCACTGCCGGGCTCAGGAAAGGGGGTGACCGCTGCTGCTTTGAGCTCAGCAGCCCAAAGCTCGCTGGCACCTCAAGATGCTGCCAGCCCAGCACATCCTGCCCTCACCCGCCACACTCCAGGGTTTGGCCAAGCCCTGGTGCTGCCAGGAGCACATCATGTGTGAATGAGACACTGCCGGGACCCTGCAGCCCCAAACAGCCACTTCAGAGCAGCCCCAGACCCCTCCCAACAGCCTCAGACACCCCAGAGCAGCCCCAGACACCCCAGAGCAGCCCCAGACCCCTCCCAGCAGCTTCAGACACGCCAGAGCAGCCTCAGACCCCAGAGCAGCCCCAGACCCCTTCGAGCAGCCCCAGACCCCTCGCAGCAGCCTCAAGAGCAGCCCCAGCCTGGCGCAGGGCTCCGGTGGCCGCCGGCAGCGCCACGCCGCAGGTGCAGCAGCTGCAGCTCCCCGGGAGAGGCTCCTGGCGTCCACTTCAAAGGCAGGCAGGCTCCGGGCGGGACTGAGAATCAGCCTGCCGGCAGGCAGCATCTGCAGTGTGGGCTTTTGTTAGCAAACCCCGCGGAGAGGCAGGGCAAACAGGCGGCTGTGTGTTTGATGGCTGCGGGTTCCGCGTCTGCCGCCTTCGCAGCTCCCATCTCGCCACATTCCTACTGCCTGGCAGGAGCCAGCAGAGCCAAGCAGGCAGCGTCTAGAGCCACCTCCTGCATTTAGCAGTCAGCAGATTATGAGGATGAAGGAGGAGAAAATGTGCTGGCGGGAGCGGCTCCTGCCGTTACACTCCTCACTCCTTCCTTACCCAGGGGAGGAGTTGGTTTGTGTCTTCTCAGCCTGGCAGCACCACCAAAAGATGCCACGGTGCCTGCCAGCCCCCCAGCCCCTTGCCATGCTCCCCAGGGTGGGCATGAAGAAGGGTGCTGTGTTCCTGCCAGCGGGCCAGCCCCAGCCCTGCACCAAAGCCAGGAGCAGTCACAAGCCCTTTGTGCAACCTCTCTGTGCCCAAGTCCCCTCCAGCAGCCTCAGCTGCCAGCCCCTCAGCTTGGGCTTTGCCTCTCACAGCGTCAGAGTGCAGTGGGGTGGAAGGGACCCTCCAAGGGCATCTTGCCCAAGCCCCCTGCAGTCAGCAGGGGCACCTCCAGCTAGATCAGGTGGCTCAGTTGGAGATGGCAAGGGGCATCCCCAGAGCTGCTGAGCGCCCTGCCCAGCAGCCAGGCTCAGCACCACGCCGTGCCCAGCGGGCCACATCCTGCTCCGGGGCAGGCAGCGTCACAGCGATGCCAGTGCAGCCCTTGGTGCTGCCCCTGCACACAGCAGCCCCACTTCAAGGCAGGTTTAACAATGCCAAAGGCAAAGGTTTAATCCAAGTGAAAGGCCTTGGCAAAAGAGGCCTCTCCTTTTATAAACAGTTTCTGTTCTCTGACTATTGCCTGACCTGAGCCTCTGCTCCTTACTCCTAGCAACAGCAGACAGCAGCTGTTAGCTTCTCTCTCAGGTGGTTGGTTTGTGTCCTGTGTGCACAGAGCAAAGTTCCATCAGATCCTACAGGGATATGCCCAGGAGCCAAGCAGACCCCACAGCTGGATGCTTCCTCCTTAGCACAACCGATTTCCGCTCCTCCTTGCACTGCTCCTCGGACCAAGCGAGCAGGCTGGACGCTGCTCCTCCCCAGTCTGAGCTCCTCCAGCAGCTCCTCCAGCAGCTCCTCCACAGCAGCTCCTCCACAGCAGCTGCCAGCTTCTGTTATAGTTATTTATTCCTTTTGTTTTGCTTTCCTTTTTGGCTGATTTGCTCTCTAGAAGTTGTTTCCAGACGGCTGGTAAGCAACCCTGGTGCCTCACTTCAGCACTTGCACTGCAGAGGAGTGCAGCAGCAGAGGGGAGCAGCCAGACCTCTGGGTTATTGTCAGGTGGTTTTTTTCCCTCTTTCAGCCATCTTCCTGTGGAGCCTTGAGCAGGTCCTGTGCCAGCACCACACCCCAGCACGGGGCCCTGGAGGGGTGGGAAGGAGAGCAGCATGTGCTCAGCCTCTCTTGTGCTGTGGCCAGTACCAGCCCCTGGCCCAGCAGTGCCCCCAGGGCCGTGCCCAGCTGCAGCACCCACAGCCACCCATGGGGCCTCTCCCCACCCAGACACGCTCTGGACCCGACCCAGAGCACCCAGCTCCCTCCTCCAGCCAGGATGGATGGACAGACAGCACCATTCAGGTGCTCACCAGGAGGCATTCATTCATCCCTAGGTGCCTCTCACCATTTACTGCCCTTCCTTTGGCATCTCCTCCTCCTCCCGGAGCTGCTGCCTCCGCGCTTGGAAGTCTTCATCTGGAAGGCAGAGGCAGGCAGGGGCTGCTGGGGGCTGCAGCCACCTCCATGCCTGGGCAGCAGCCATCACACTGCAGTCCCAGCCCCAGCAAGATGCTCCAGCAGGGAGGGCACCAGCCCCTGCCCTGGGGCAGGGATTTCCTCACCCAGACCATTCCCAGGGCAGGGGACACAGGGACTCTGCCAGAGCACACCCAAAGGAGGTTTTGGCCCATGGAGGCATTTCTGCCACATGCTTGCACCTGAGTCAGCCTTGGGCTGGCACAACCCCCTGCACAGCATAGCCCAGCATGCCAGTGTGGCCCAGCATGGCACAGTGTGGCCCAGCATGCCAGTGTGGCCCAGCATGGCACAGTGTGGCCCAGCATGCCCAGTGTGGCCCAGCATGGCACAGTGTGGCACAGCAGGGCACAGTGTGGCCCAGCAGGGCACAGTGTGGCACAGCATGGCACAGCATGGCACAGTGTGGCCCAGCATGCCCAGTGTGGCATTTCTTACCACATGAATGTCCTTCGACATCATCGAGAAGATTTGCTGTGGAAGCTGCTGTCCCCATCCTGTGCCACCCACTAAGGAAAACCAATTGTGTACTGGCACGTGGTCCCCCCAGCCCCTCCCCAGCTCATGGCCCAGCCACCAGAGGCAACTTGCAGGCTCTGGCCAGACTGTGGCCCTGGGGAGTCCCCGGGAGCCCCTGCATGAGGTCACTCTGACAGCCCCAGCTTCTCTGCAGCCCCCAGCCCCCCTCAGGATACAGCTGGTGCTTCAGCCCCCTGCAGCCCCCAGCCCCCTCAGGATACAGCTGGTGCTTCAGCAGGTGTTTCCGTTTGGGTTTCCTCATCTTGGTCTTCTCGGAGAAGGCTCTGGCGAGCTCGAACAGCTTCTTGCGCGTGGCTGGAAGGAAGCGCCCAGGTGAGGGTCTCACCCCAAAACCCTTCCCAAAGTTGCCCAGGGTGATGGGGAGGAGATGGCCAGAGGCAGCATGGCAGGGGCCACCCGTTCCCCAACACCCTGTGGTGCTGCCCTGGGCCTGCCTGGGCACACAGTGGCTGCACCCAGCTGCCAGGCTCAGCGGGCAGGTTCTGTGGCCAGCAGGGCCACGCTGGAGCCGGGCAGAAGGTGCTGATGGTTTTGTGCTTTCACTGGGGACCAACCCACATCTCCTCAGTGGCTCAGCTGGCTGCAGCCCAACTCCAGCTGCCCAAAGCCCTCGCTCTCTTTCGTGTGTGGCACAGGAGCTCGCTGCCACGGCAAGGGCCAGGAGGAGAGCACTGCAGGGCAGGGAGGCGCAGGCCCGGGACTGTCAGATGCAGATGGAAACTCAAACACAAAATGCCACCAGGCAGCCTAAGCACAATGTGCCATGGACCCTGCCATGCTAGGTGCCAGCCCTCTGCATGACTCCTGGGGTGCTGGGGACAGATGTGCCCAGCTGCCCAGAGAGGTGGCAGGAAATGCCCACACCCAGGTGCTGGCAGGCGTGTGTGTCCCGGCCCATGTGGAGTGAGCACAGGTGAGCAGGGTGATGCCACTAGCTCTTCCCCTGCCCACCCTGCTGCCAATCCCCAGTGGGGGCTGCTGCCAGACTCACATTTCCCCATGTGCTTCAGTTTGTCCCTGAATAAGGCATCGTCAGACACAGCACCGCAGGCCTCGCTGCTTCCAGAGGGCACTGCCTCACCTGCGGGGCAAACAGCTGGTCAGGCACAAAGCAGCTCCCTCACCCAGTGCCAGCACTGCAAGGCACAGCCCTGCCATGAGCACAGCTGGGCAGGGGCAGGCAGGACAAGGGCACTGGCATGCCCTTGCCCACTACCCTTTGTAGATCTCACCCCTGAGACTGTGGGCACCGAGACGCTGGCTTGCAGCACACCCAGGGCCTGCTCAGCTTCAGCTGCCTGTCAGTGGGCATGGGGCAAGCAGTGGCTTAATCCCACCACCAGCAACCACTGCAGAGCAGGAGACCTCCCTCTATGCTGCCAGCCTGACAGCCACCAACTGCTGCTCCCCAGGAGGGTTCCTCCATCCCAGTGCCCAACCCCCGGTTACCCCAGGCACTAATTGCACCCCAGGCTGGAAGAGGATCATCTGTGCATCAGCCACCCTCACTGCCAACGATTCCTTGCTAATCCCCAGTCTCAAATCTGCTCTCCTCAAGCTCCAATCCATTCCCTCTGCTCCTATCCCAAGTCCTGGGGGTGCCCCTGTGCACCTCACAAGTTACCTGCTGACAGGGAGGAGCAGCCCAGGTCGTTGCTGGCAGCAGCACTGCTCGACTTGGATTTTTTGGACTCGTATTTCAATCGATCTGAAACACAAAAGGCCCAGAGTGCAGCTCATCAGCCAGCCCTGGAGGCAGCACACGTGGCTCCATTCCCCCATCCCCTCACGGGCTGCAGGCAGCTGGGGCTTTGTTCAGCACGGTGACCACAAGCACTTTGGTGGCAGCCCACAGCCTCCTCTCACCGCAGCAGAGGAACCACCAGCACGCAGCAAGCACAGCAGTGGTTTGCCAGCTGTGGCAGCTGGGGGGAGCCCTGCAGCCAGGGTGCTGCCAGGACCCTGCAAACCACCAGAGACGTCTGAGGGAGACGGGCCCTCAAGCTGGGGGGCTGGGAGCTGGTGGCAGCATGAGAGAGGGGAAATGCAGCTCTCTGTTCAGTAGCAGCAAAACCACCGACACCCCGGAGCCCTCCCACGGTGCAGGGAGGAGCAATCACCACAAGGGCTCTCCTGTTCAGGCCCTGGGGACAGCACATAGCCAGGCAGTGCACACCAGCCAGGCAGTGCACACCAGCCAGGCAGTGCACACCAGCCAGGCAGTGCACACCAGCCAGGCCGGGCTCCGAGGGCGTTTCCAAGGCTCTGGGCTTTGCCAGAGACACCGCAGGGAGGTGGTCAGGGGAGCAAAGCCTTGTTGCAGACAGCTGAGCACCAGGAGCAGGAGCATGGTGAGCAGCTCAGTGCTCCGTGTCAGCAGGTCACACCACCAGCCTAGCAGCATCTTGTGCTGGCTCTGCTTTGGCACCAGCCACGCTGCCATGGGCAGGGCACTGCTGCCAGCAGTCATCATCGCAGGGGGTCACAGGCTGGGAAGCAGAGGCACTGCTCACCTCTCTCCAGGGCAAGGAGGAAGTCCCTGTTCCTCTGGAGCTCCTTCATGAACTCCTCATTCTGCAGGCAGAGTGCAATCCGCTCGTCCTCCAGGTACTGCTTCCAGCGCCGCTCCTGCTCCAGGCAGCCCTGGCCCCGTGCGGGCAGCCCCCGTGGCGCCCCCTGCCGGCAGCTGTGGGAGCCCTGGGCAGGAGCAAGCACGGCAGAAGTCAGTGGTGGTCTCAGCCTGTGCTGGTGCAGCAGGAGGCTCCCTGCAGCACCATCTCAGCCTGAGCTTGGCCTTTTGCTCCCCCATGACATCACTGCACCCCCAGGCCTGACAGCCACCAACTGTTGCTCCCCAGGAGGGTTCCTCCATCCCAGCACCCAACAGCACAGGGCACCATACCCTGGGCAGCCTGGGCTGCTGCGAAGGGGACACAGAAGGACAGGGCACCACTGCCTCTGCCTGGTGAGAAGTAGGGGACTGAGAGGAGACTTCACTGCCCTCTAGAACTACCTCAGTGGAGGCTGGAGTGAGGTAGGAGCTGCTCTCTTCTGCCAAGAAACAAGGGACAAGATGAGAGGAAACAGCACATTTATGAGCTGGCTCTTGTGTCAGCAAAGGCCAAGGCCAAGGGAGCATCATGCCCAGAGCTGAGCCAGGTGCCCAGCACAGCCTGGTGCTGGGGCTGCTGGTTCCCCATGGGCTACTGCCAGGGGGCAGAAAGGCACCCACACCTGAAACTGCCACAAAGCACAGGGGGACTCTGATGTCCCTGGGGCAGATCCCCTGCTTTGCACTGGATTTTCCAATCAAGTTCCCCTGCAGCAGCCCCCGAGGGCCCTGGCAGTGCCAGTCTGCCCAGGAAGGTGTGCTGGCCCTGCTGCTCCAGCAGGAAAGGCTCCCACACCATTTAACATATTAGGTGCTCACTGCAGGTGGCATTTCTGGCACTAACTGCTGGGCTAAGGCAAGGAGAACATCAAAGCCTTGCTCACCCCTTGCTCACCTCAGCCTGGCCTTGAACAAGAAGAGCTCCAAGGCTTCCGCTTTGGTCCCAGAGGTGCCTGCAGCACTGACGCCGCAGGCTCAGGGTGGCTGAGGACTGGGGCTGGTGCTGCACACACCATGGAGCTGGGCACAGGCTGGAAGGGGCAGTGAGCCTCACCTGTGTGCCCGTGGTCTGCTGGGGCAGGATGCGGAGGAAGTCCTCGGGGAGGTTGCCCAGGAGCGGTGGGTTCCAGTTCCTGTAGCGCCTGGGCCCTGGGGTGCTGCCAGGCCCTGGCACGTCCATCCTGGGGGGCAAGCACAGACAGCACCTTGGCAAGGGAGAAACCCCCAGATGCAACAAGTGACAGGACAACAGCAAACAGCCTCAGGTTGTGCCAGGGGAGGTTCAGGTTGGATGCTAGGAACAATTTCTCCCCAGCAAGGGCTCTCAGGCACTGGCACAGGCTGCCCAGGGAGGGGGTGGAGTGCCCACCCCTGGAGGTGCCCAGAAGCCGTGTGGCTGTGGTGCTGATGGACATGGCTCAGTGACAGTGGCTCAGCAGCAGTGGTGGCACTGTGAGCTCCGGGTGAGTGGTTGGACTTGGTGATCTCAAAGGTCTCTTCCAACCTCAACAGTTCTATGATTCTATGCCTGCCACATCAGCAGGGCACAGAGCCTGGCCTGGCAGCTCCTCTGGTGGTCCTGGGACCCAAGAAACCACAGCACAGCTCCCAAGCCCACGGAGACAGCATGAACCCTGATGAGCAAAAGGCTTTCCTTGCCAGTCTGAGATCTTCGGTAGCTGCTTTTCAAGCCCGGCCATGCAGCTGCTCAGCCTGGAGCTCCCTTCCTGCCATTTCGCTCAGACTCCCAGAAACCAGCCCCATGGGAGCTCTGCCACGGCAGGGCTGTGCTTCTGAGCCTGCTGAACATCTCAGCAGATGTCACACCCAGCCTGCACAGCCAGCAGTGCCTTCAGCCAGGGGGCTGGCACAGACAGGGCCACGGTGCCAGTGCTGCCTTTCCTGCCAGCCCCAAGCCTACAGCTGGGGTGGTGCTGCTGGGGCACAGCTCTGAGGGGCCAAGTCAAGTCAGAGGAAGCTGAGGTCCAGGCTGTGTGGGGCTCCGGCTGCCCCGCACCTGGTGTTTGCGAGCAGAGCGCAGCCCCGGGGGCTGCTGTTTGCCATTCCAGGAGCGGCCACAGCAGCTCTTCAGGCACCTCAGCTGTTGGCCTTCCAGGGCCCCGCAGGGCCCCAGCCAGCTGTGAGCTTCATTCATCTCCCCCAGCCCCAGCGAGCTGACGCCAGATGCCCCTTGCCGTGGCCAGCTCGTGCCCAGCAAGACCTGCCCTGGGTGCTGGTGGCTCTGCTGGGCAGCAGGAGCAGAAGGCAGAGTGCTGGGGGTTCACCTGGGCTGGGGGGTAGGGGCTCACCTGGGTGGGGGACCGCGGGTCTCACATGGGCTGGCGACTGGGGGCTCACCTGGGTGGGGGCGTGGGCGGCGCACGGGGGCAGCGGCTGCCCAGGGCCTGGCTCTCATAGGCAGGAGGGGAGTAGACAGGAGGGGCTCCTCATCCGAGCTGTCCGGCTCCAGGGTCCGCTCCAGGATCTGCAGGGCGAGAGGAGGGGCTGAGGGTGACCTGGAAGGGACTGTTTGAGGTCATCTTGATGTGCTCCCTGCAGCCAGCAGGGACATCCCCAACCACAGCAGGCTGCTCAGAGCCCCAAACAACCTGGCCTGAGTGGTTCCAGCCATGGGGCATCTCCCAGCTCTCAGGGCAGCCTGGGCTAGGCTGTCTCCACCCTCAGTGTCACACACACTGCTGCCTCAGACCTTGTCTCCATCTCCCCTCTCCAGCACCAAGGTGTTCAAGAGGGGACTGGATATGGCATTTGGTGCCATGGTCTAGTCGTGAGGTCTGTGGTTACAGGTTGGACTCGATGATCTTCGAGGTCTCTTCCAACCTTAGTCATACTGTGATACTGTGATACCATTGTCACACTCGGGTCCCTGCCCGTCCGCAGCAGGCAGGCAGCACCACGCCCAGGCAGCAACACGGCAGGGTGAGACACCCCCTGCCCACTCAGCAGCCACGGTGGCCCCCGTGGGGACCCCCACCCGCAGCCACAGGCTGGGGCTACCTCCGGGGGATGCTGTCCTCAGAGTCCGAGCTGTCGTCGCCGCCGCTGCCCTCCAGGTTCATCTGCAGCAGCTGGTCGATGGTGGCGTCCACGGCGCCGTTGTTGGCCCGCAGCACGCACTCGATGATGTCGTAGTCCATGCTGGGGAACATGGTCTTGAAGTCCTCCATGGCCTGGTTGAACTCCAGGCGCCGGACCTGCCTGCTGGGGCGGCTGTTGTTCAGCTCCTGCGCGGAGGAGGCTCCGCGGGCGCCGCCGCTGCTCCGCCGGAACAGGCTGGTCATGGCTGGCACGGGGGCACGGTGCCCGCGGGCACGGCCCGCCGCCTGCCCTCCGCCGCTGCTCCTCACGGGGCACCGCCCCGGCCGCCCCCGGGCAGCATGGGCGGGCGGCGGGGGCACACTGCCCGCGGCCGGCGGCGCCGCGCCTCAGCCCCCGGCACGCTGCAGCATCCTGCCACCTGCGGAGGAGAGAGCGCAGTGGTGACCGCAGGCACCACGGGACGGCCAGCCGAGGCTGCAAGATGACGAAGGGCCTGGGACAGGTCTGGTGAAGAGAGGCTGAGCGCCCTGGGGATGATGAGCCTGGAGAGGAGCAGCCTGAGAGGGCATCTGAGCAATGAGGGGGGGGGGCAAGAAGGGGCCAGGCTCTGTTCAGTGGTGCCCTGTGACAGGACAAGGGGCAGTGGACACAAACTGGCACCCAGGACATTCCACCTCAACATGAGGAGAAACCTCTTTGGTGTGAGGCTGCTGAGCCCTGGAGCAGGCTGCCCAGAGAGGTTGTGGAGTCTCCTTCCGTGGAGAACTTCCAACCCCCTGAAATGTGTTCCTGTGTGCCCTGCCCTGGGTGACCCTGCTCTGGCAGGGGGCTTTGAGTCAATGATCTCTGGAGGTCCCGTCCAACCCCTAGCATCCTGTGACTGATCCTATGACAGATGCTCCATCTCCACAGGGGACATTCAACCCACCCAGCCACGTCCCCAGGGACCATCCCACGCCTGCAGCACGGCTGGGCACAGCACAGCTTGGATGTGCCGTGCCAGGTGCTGCCCAAACAAAACACAAGGTAAGAAAAATAGGATGAATTCCACTGGCTCAGAGGGCTCCCAGATCCAACATTTCCAGGTTTTGACATCTATTTATAAACAGAGGAAAAACCTCTCTTCAAATAAAGCCTGGTGCTGGCTCCGAGAGTTTGAGAGCAGGGGGCTGAGACACTCTGCAGCAGAGACCCTCAGGAAAAGCACCAAATCCAAGATTAACATGCACTGTAAAACCATAAACAGATTACACAGCTCCTGCCTCTCCTGTGCAAAGGCAGGGCCAAAGGCAGGCCTGGATTAACTCCACTGCTGAAACAGAATTACCCCAGGAAACACTTTTGATCCATAATATCATTTTCAAAGGCTTTTTTCCCTGAGCAGCAGGCAGAGAGTTCAGAACTGTCCCTGGAATGGTGTTTCCATGCAGAAGGTGCCAAGCACGTTTCTGAGTCGAGCAGGGTCTAATCAGATTCAAAGCCATTAAGCAGAGCAGTCACCTCTGAAGGTCACCCAGGCTGTGCCCTGCCCGTGGCCAGGCCATGTGTGACAGCCACGTCCCTGGTGCCCGCCTGGCCTCAGCACCCAGCTCCCAGCCCCGAGCTGCACCGAGGGCCTTCCTGAGGCTGCTGAGGGCAAAACCCACTTGCAAAGAGTGGCACTGACCCTGGGAGGAGGTTTGTCAGGGTGGTGTTGGTTAACCTCCTGTGTTGTCCCCAGGGACAGCCCTGCCCTGGCTCAGCACCTGCAGCCATCACTGGCCTGGTGAGGGCATTCCTGCCCTCTGCTCTGCCCAGACCCCACCTGCATGCAGCACTGCCTCCAGTTCTGGTGTCTCCAGCACAAGAAGGACCTGGAGCTGCTGGAGAGGGTCCAGAGGAGGCCATGAAGATGATCAGAACGAGGGCTGGAGAACCTCCCCATGGAGACAGGCTGAGAGAGTTGGGGGTGTTCAGCCTGGAGAAGGCTCTAGGGAGACCTTAGAGCTGCATTTCAATATCTGAAGAGGCAGTGGAAGGCTCTGCTCAGGAGATGAACTGAATGGGGGCTGGGGACAAGATGATGATGTGCCAGAAAGCCTCTGCTGCACAACTGGCTTCAAATAACCCTGAGGGACTGTGCTGCAGGCACCTTCCCAGCCCCAAGGTACGTCTGGAGGCTGCTGGGCTCGCAGGGGCTTGCTGTGAAGGGTGTTTGGCACAACCGAGGTGCAGTTGGTGGCCCTGGCACAGCCCAGGGCAGCTCTGTGTGCCCCATGGCCAAACACCACCGTGGGCTGAGGCAGTGAAACACTGACAACATGGCCTTTAAAACCCAGTTTGAGAAGTCACTGAACCCCAGAATGCCAAGATGGAAGGGACCCCAAGGTTCATCTAGTCCAACCTTTCCAGGTGACAGTGGAGCTGAGCTGGCCCAGCAGCCTGGCCAGCCCTGCTGCTAATCCAGAGGATTGCAAAGCAGCAGTGCAGCAGGAGTTAAAATCCAGAGAGAGGAAGTCATACCATTGGCAGGGGCTCATCCAGAGCACAGACTGCTGGCTGTGTCTGCAGGACTCTCCCCAGCTCCTGCCTGTCCACATCAGCACCGTCAGCTGCACAGTGGGGAGGGCAGCAGGACCCCCAGCCCCCCATGTTGGGAGGGGGCTCAGCATGTTTCTGGCCCTTATTTCTGTGCTAGCAGTCAGGGGCTGGGAAGATGCCAAGGAAAGCAAAATCCTTCAGACTTCCCAAAAAGGCAAGAGGAAAGCTGGTGCCCAAGTGCCAGCCCAGGCGTGAGCACAGGGCACAGGCTGCTCGTCGCCTTGAGCCCCATCTGCAGAAGGAGGCTGTGGTGACTCATTTAGCTGCTGCCTGATCAACTTTCTTCCTCACTTAAAATAGTTTCTGCTCTGCTGTGCCACAGAGAGCCCCTGAATGCTGTGATTCATTCAGCCAGCCCCAGGCACAGCCCTAATCCTTGGCCCTTCTGTTGCGCCCATGGCAGGAGGAGCTTAAAGGCTTTGCAGGCTCTGGGCACTCATGTCCCCGTGCTGTGGGTCACAGGGAGGTGCCAGCAGGGACACTGGTGAGGCTGGCACTGTTCCCATGTCCCCGCCAGCCCGAGGATAAAACCTCCCATCCCAGCGGTGCCCGCTCCTGGCTCACCCTGGGGACATGGTGACAGCTCCCAGCTTCAGGTTGGCTCTGGGCAAGAGCTCACAGTGCAAGGTGTGGAGGAGGCTGCCTGCAGCTCAGCCACCCAGGAGCAGCTGGACAGTCCCAGGGGTTGGTCAGAGCGGTAATGTCACGCTGGAAACAACAGTTGCTCAGCTCTGGGAGGAATGCAGCCCTGACAGAGGAACCAACAGCTGTAAGAGCAGGGGGACTGATCACTCACAGCCCTCCCAGCTCAGGGAAGAGCCTTGGCACCAAGTGCAAACACAAATATTCCCTTCCCCAGTGCCTGCTGCAGCTCAGACAACAGATGGGATTGCTCAAGCACTGCTCAGCTAGCCCAGCTCTTGCTCCCCTTGCCACGCTGCCTGCATAGCTCAGCTCTGCTAACACAGCAGAGCCACAACACCCCACCTGCAGCCAGGACATGGGGGTGACACCAGCCAGTGCCTGTTCCCCCAGCCCAGCACTCAGCCACTCTCCCAAGGACACCCATCATGAGGGCATCCATCAGTACCCAGGGCTGCAGTGACGTGGATGGGGGATGCAGAGCAGGAGTGCAGAAGGCATCTCCATGCAGGGAACTATCTGGAGACCAGGGCTGGCAGTACCCCAGCTTCTGGGGGAAGACTTGTGGAGGAAGTCTCAAAACTGGGGACATTAAACCAGAAATAGCAGCTTGGCCAGGGCAGGTCTGCTGAGCTCTGCCTGCAGCCAGGCCCCTGCAAAGGGATTCCTGACACAGGAGCAAGCAGCCTGGGAAGGTGGCTGCTCGGCAGCTGCAGGTGTGGTTATAGCAGGACTGAAACTGGGGTGAAAAGTAAATGATCAGGAACAAAAACCACTGTCGTGTCTAGGAGCAAACAAGCAGAGCACAGGCCAAGGATGTGCAGCATGAGGCCTCAGCAGCCTCTCCAAAGTCCCCTCCTCAGCCCAGCCTGCCCCAGGGGATGTGCACGGGGGCCACAGCCTGGGAAAAATGCTGCCAGAAAATCCTTTTTCATGGAAACAAATCAGCACCTGAGGATGCCCCTTAATGCTTGCTCCACCACGAAAGAAAATGGCTGGGTCTAGGCCCTTTTCCAAGCCAAAAGCAGTCAGTGAGCAGAGCAGAAGGGAGCCCTGAGACCCTGCGCAGCTCCTACCTCTGCGGAACGAAATTCCCCTCCTGGCTCCCAGAGCAGCCCTCAGAGCTGGAGCAGCAGACAAGAGGGGACCAGGGAGAGCCATGGAGTGACTCCAGTCCCAATGCAGGGCACTGCCAGCATGACCTGATGGTTTTACTGGGCAGCCCATGGCCAGACCTGCACTCTGAGAGGCAGCACGAAGACATTGAAGAGAAGCAGCTGCTGCCGCGGGGCACCCATTGCTCACCCAGCCCTGGCCATGCCACCCTCCCAGACAGATTTATGAGCTCTTTGTGAGCCAGCCAGATGTCAGCCCTCCCCAGCACCCAGGCAGCTCAGAAACCAACAACATCCAGCTAAACCTTGGGGCTCACACTCAGCCAGGACAGCAAAACCAGGCAGGGCTCTGCTCCACACTCACCCAGAGCAGCACCTGAAGCACCCTCCAGTGCCGGGGGTCAGCAATGGTGTGGGCGGCAGGAGCAGGGCTCGTGCCCCTGTACTGGGCACTGGCGAGGCCACATCTCAAATCCTGGATTCAGTTTTGGGCCCCTCACTTCAAGAAGGGATTGAGGGGCTGGAGTTTGTGCAGAGAAGGGCAACCAAGCTGGGGAAGGGTCTGGAGAACAGGGCTGGGGAGGAGCAGCTGAGGGAGCTGAGGGTGTTTAGTGTGGAGCAGAGGAGGCTGAGGGAGACCTCATTGCTCTCTACAGCTCCCTGAGAGGCGGCTGGAGCCAGGTGGGGTCGGTCTCTTCTCCCAGCTGATAGAAGGAGAGGAAATAGCCTGAAGTTGTGCCAGGAGAGGCTTAGGTTGGAGATTAGGAAGCATTTCTTGCTGCAAGAGTGGTCAGGGATTGGCACAGGCTGCCCAGGGAGGTGGTGGAGTCCCCATCCCTGGAGGTGTTCAAGAAACCTGCGGGTATGGCCCTTGGGCACAGGGTTTGGTGGCCATGGTGGTGCTGGGTCGATGGTTGGACTCAATGACCTTGGAGGTCTCTTCCAACCCAAACAATTCAGTGACTCTATGCAGAGGGCTCACAAGGGCTGCAAGGGGCTGCCCAGCACGAGGGGCCCTGGCCCTGTGCTCACATTGGGATGCCCCCAGCCCTCTCTGCCAAGCAAGGGCAGAGACACCCCCGTGCCCCAGCAGAATGCCAGCCCCCTCAGCCCAAACTACGGCCACCTGAAGGAGGAGGCTGCAGATCCTCCTGGAGCAGTGGCCTGCCTGGGAGGCTGCAGATCCTCCTGGAGCAGTGGCCTGCCTGGGAGGCTGCAGATCCTCCTGGAGCAGTGGCCTGCCTGGGAGGCTGCCCTGCACTGCTCTCGCTGAGGTAATCTGATCTTGGTAGGACGACATTCCTAAAATAGTTGCGGGAATTCAAACACGAAATAAGGTTTCCAGGAAGGGATTAAAAAAAAAAAAAAAAAAGAAAATAGGTCAAGCAAGTGTGAGCAATGGAAGTCACCCAGAGCCCTCTGTGGGGCTGAGCTCAGCCCTGGCCACCCAGCCCCTCCCAGCCTGCTGTAAAGGAGGTGCCAGAGGCTGCCCAAAGCAGAGGGGCTGACCTCAGGTTGTTCCCCGAGGTGGCTGAACGTCGGTGACCTTTCACATCCAAACGGGCCTGCCCCAGCTGAGCTATCAGCTTAGATCTGAAGGGAAGGGCTGCAGGAGCGGGGGCTGCAGGGCAGCGGCACAGCAGCACCACCTGGGTGCCAGCGCTGCCACCCTCCTGTGCCCAGCACCGAGCTCCTGCCTCTGGCTGCCCAGAATCACAGAACGTTAGGGGTTGGAAGGGACCTCCAGAGATTATCGAGTCCAAGCCCCCTGCCAGAGCAGGGTCACCCAGGGCAGGGCACAGGAACACGTCCAGGTGGGTTTGGAAAGTCTCCAGAGGAGGAGACTCCACAACCTCTCTGGGCAGCCTGCTCCAGGGCTCCAGCAGCCTCACACCAACCTCCTGGGGTCCAGCTCATACCGGTTGTTCCTTGTCCTATCACTGGACACCACCACAAAGAGCCTGGCCCCTGCATCCTGACACCCAGCCCTCTGATATGTACAGACATTGCTCAGATCCCTCTCAGCCTTCTCCTCTCCAGACTGAACAGCCACCGGGCTCTCAATCTTTCTTCACAGCAGAGATGTTCCAGTCATCCTTGTAGCCTCTTTTGGACTCTCTCCACCAGATCCCTGTCCCTCTTGAATCAGGGAGCCCAAACCTGGACACAGTATTCCAGGTGTGGTCTCAGCAGGGCAGAGTCTCCAGGTACAGGCACCCTGTGCCCACCGCTGTGCCCCCCGGCACTGGCTGCAGCTGCCACATGAAGCCCTCACACCTTGTGTCACAGCAACCCTTCACCAACCACTTGTCTCTTCTCCTCCCTTTGTGCTCCCAGCTCGGCACCAAAGCCCTGAGAAGCTGCAGGGAGTGAAGGAAAACAGGAATTCCTGCAGACAAAGGTGTGCAGCTCTGCCAGGGCTGCACCCGGGCAGGGCACACAGGAGGGGCACCCCCAGGCAGCTCTGGGGGTGGATTTGGTCAGCAAGCACCCAGTGGAGAGTGGGCAAAAGTGAAGTCAGGCCGGGGTCAAGGCTGGCCCCACTCCCCAGCTGATGAGTGTGGCTGATGCTCTAATGCCAATTTACCATCTCAGGTCAAGGGTCAAAGAAATTACAGGATGGGAAGGGGGAAAAAGAGCCTGAGCAGAGGCAGCCCCTTCCCCTCCAGCTCTCTGCATAGCAGGAACACCCTGGGAGTGGACTAGAATTAGACTGGGCTGGCCCTGCCTCAGCCCACAGCACAGAGCATCTGTGCAGGACTTGGCCCTGGGCACCCTGTGAAGCCTGTCAGGGATGAGTAGGGACAGGCAGGGATGGGCAGCACAGCCTAGGGCCAAGGCAGATGAAGGCAGCACCAAGGTGCCAGCCAGCCACCAGCACCTCCAGCTGCTGCTCTCCTGCTGCCAGGGTTGCAGGGCCATGGCTTAATGTGCAGAGGGGGAAAAAAACAACATATTGATTTGCCCGAGGCTCGGCAGAGCAGGAGCCCGCCCGAGTTTCTATGGAAACCAAATTAGTCAAGGAAGCCTCTCCCTGGGAACTCGCAGGGTGAATTATTTACCAGGACAGGGCCCTGGCCATTGAGGTCTGCTGAAAAGATTTAAAGGTGATCAGGCTGCTGGCAAACCCTTCCCTCAGGGCACTAAACCACAGCCAAGGAGGAGGAAAGCCCCTGGTTCACCCTGCTATGAGCGTGGTGAAACCCACCAAGGACAGAGGGGCAACCCGTGGGGACGGTCCTGCACCTCCATCACCCTGCCTGTGCCTTCAGAGGACAAGGGCAGCAAAGGAGGACAACAGAAGATGCAGCACCAGGGAGACTGTGAAGAGCAGAGAGAATAAGCTGGTGAGGAAGAAGAGAGCCACAGGGGTCCCAAGCTGTCACCTGCCTGTGGTTTTGACTCCCAGGACAACTTGACCAACAAGCAGGTGTGCAAAGGCTGCTGGACTGCTCTCCTGCCCTGCCATCTGGGAAGCAGAGGGAGCCATGTCCCAGCACAGCTTCTCCAGGGAAGCTGAGGGAACCCGGGAGCCATCCCAGTGCCCCAGCACAAGAAGGACATCAAACTGTTAGAGCAGGTCCAGAGCAGGCCAAGGAGATGATCAGAGGCTGGAGCAGCTCCCCTATGGGGACAGACTGGGACAGCTGGGGCTGTTCAGCCTGGAGAAGACAAGGCTCTGAGGAGAGCTTCTTGTGGCCTTCCAGCACCTGAAAGGGACTACAAGAAAGCTGGGGAGCAACTTTTTGAAAGGGCTTGTTCTGATCAGACGAGGAGCAATGGCTTTGAGCTGGGAGAGGGGAGATTGGGACTGGAGATGAGGAAGAAATTCCTGACAGTGAGGGTGGGGAGACACTGGCACAGGCTGCCCAGGGAGGCTGTGGATGTCTCCTCCCCAGAGGTGCTCAAGGCCAGCGTGGATGGGGCCTTGAGCAACCTGGGCTGGTGGGAGGTGTCCCTGCCCATGGCAGAGGGTTGAAACTGGATGATTTTTGAGGTCCCTTCCCACCCAAACCGCTCTGTGCTCCTGTGGGCATTTGGGGTGCGGTCAAGCAGGACCCCAGCTTGCTCTCCCAAACAGGACCCTTCTCCTAGCTACATGGTGCAGCAGTGACACACAGCACAGAGCCAGCAGAAAGGCTCCTGTCCCATGCCCACCTGCCACACACCAGCCACCCTGTGCTGCCAGCCATCCCTTGGCATGCACCAGAAGCCAGCGCTGCCACCGCGCCACAGGCAGGAGCCGGCCACAGCCCTGCTCAACCCCACACTGCCAGTTGAGACCCAGGGAAGAAAGAACCTAATTAAGCTGCAGATGGAGGAGCTCCTTCTCTCCCTGCTTTATGAGTCACTAAGCCATATGGCTGATGCAAGCTACCCTGCCAGGGCCCAGCCAGCAGCCCGGGCACTGCCGGGGCGGCGTTGTCCTGGGACACAGTGCCACAGGGATCCATGCCCGGCTTTGGCCTCCCTGCGCTGGGGACCTTGCTCAGCACAGGAGAACCTGCCTGGAAGGTGACACCTCCCCAGGGACAGAGATTGCATTGACACCAACATGCAATGCCCCTCCTGCCAGCCTCAGGAAGCCTCCATCCCTGGCACAACAAGGCCTGTGGTGGAGAGGAGAGCCCTCAAAAACCAAACCAGTGAGTTTGTGCTGTTCCCTCTGCTCCAGCACAGCTCCAGACAGAAATGACACAGGATCCTGACCCAGACTGCAATCCTACAATCCTGCAATCTCAGGCTGAGATGTTCCAGCCCCTGATCACTCTTGCAGCACAGAAAATTTTCCTAATCTCCTCCCCTGGTGCACCTTGAGGTAATTTCCTCTCCTCCTATCACTTGTTCCTTGGGAGGAGAGACCAAGCCCCACCTGGCTGCAGCCTCCTCTCAGGGAGCAGTAGAGAGCAATGAGGTCTCCCCTCAGCCTCCTCTTCTCCAGACTAAACCCCCTCAGTTGCCTCAGCCTATTTCCCCTTGCTTCTCCAGGCCAAGGGCAGTGAGAAGGCTCCAGTGCCAGCATCCTGATGTGCCCAGCTGCGTGCACCTTCCGGGAAGGCAGTGTGGGCAGGGGTGGATGAGCTGCCAGGCAGGAGGAAGAAATGCCCCTTCCAGGAGTCAGAGCTCATTGCCCAGCAGTGAAAGCAGACTGGGAACAGGGGAAAGCACCACTAATGGGAATGGACATCCCACACCACTGCAGGGAAGGACTAAAAGCCATCAGTGAATGCTTGGTTTGAAGCAGAACAGCCCTAGACTGGACTCAGCTCCGTGCATAAATATGCCCTTCCCCAAGCAGATTACCACTGTGGACGATGCCCTCCACGTGCCAGCCTCACCTCCCCAGCTCCTGGCTGCAGCTCCTCCAGCACACATGGGAAAAGAAAAGGTTATCACTTCCTCCCAGGGAGGAGAGCTGCTCAGATCCCCCCTTCACCTCCCCACTCTCCTCTCCAGCCTCTCCAGTGCCTCATTATCCCCACTCCACCCATGCAGGCTCCCCTGGGGACCCAAGGGAGGGCCAGAGCATCCCCTGCTCATGAATGCCACCCAGAAATGAAGACCTGAAGCCTTTGTGCTTCCTGCTGTGCTTTGGCCAGGAGGGTCCTTACAGGAGAGCCAGCAGCCTGCCTTCCCTCTGCCAGGCTCACACACCCTGGCTGCAGGGCATGAGAGACAGCTGCCCCCAAGCCACACCCCACAAGAGCCAGGCAGAACCACGAGCCACGGGGACATGAGCCATGGGGGCAGGCAGCCGGGGGGACACGGAGCCACCAGGGGGACACGGAGCCGGGGGGACAGGCCAGAGCCCAGCCAGGCACAGCCACGGAGGGAGGGACAGTTCCTGCAGGGCAGTTACAGAGTTTTAAGACACTTGTTTGTTTGTTTGTCACTGGGCAACCGAGAGGATGGAAAAAACGATCAATGTGACATTGTCACCTCTGAGTCACGGCTCAGCACCGGCCAAGAAGCACGCAGCAGGGCAAGGCTCCCCCAAAAGCAGCTCACCCCAGCTCTTGCTGCCCTGATGCCTTCCCCATCCCCGCAGCTGGGGTCACCAGCAGCCCGGGGACATCGGTGGCCCAGGGACAACTTTCCTGTCCCTGGGGGGAATTTGCATTTGTATTTGCATTTCCTAATTGCGCTTGCGGGTTTCCTGGGGCAGCGGCTGCCTTTGGTTTCCATGGCAGGTTTTGTGTGGACCCCGAGAACCGAGGGAGGCACAAAGGGGCCACAATGGACCTGTCACTCACCCGCATCAAAGGCGGCCGGTGGGGCGGGACACGGGCATCGCGGCCGGGGGCACCGCAGCCCGTACCCCGCCAGCGCCGGGGTGGATGTGGGGAGTCCCCGGGGCAGGGGATGAGGCTGGCTGCTGGCTGACACTCACGGGACAGCGGTGGTTCGGGCACTGCCAGAGCAGCAGTGGGGACTGGGGCTGCTCGATGGAGGAGCTGAGTCTCAGCCACCGTCCCCCGGCGGTGGCAGCCACCCCACGCCCATCGGAAGTGCTGCAGGAGCCGGACCCAGATGTCCCCTCTGTTCCCGTTTCCCGTTATTTTCAGCCAGCTTTCCATCCACCTCGGGTGGGTTTCTTTCCCCTTCCCACATCCCCATTCCATATAGGCACTATCATGCCCGGCCAGCTCCTGCCGGAGCAGCCAAAGCCAGCACTGAAGCCTGGGGGAAAAACAGTCCTTGAGCCACTGCTGCAAGCCCAGGGCCACCAAGAAGAGCTGAAGCTGCAGCCCCAATGGAGATGCTGTCACCCTGGGCACATCACAAGGACCCATTAGCACCTCACACACCGCGAGGGGCTCTGTGTCATTACTCCAAGCATCTTCCTTATTTTATAGCATACAATTTTTCATAGAATCACAGAAAGCTTTGGGTTGAAAGGGACCTTAAAGATCATCCAGTTCCAACCCCCTGCCTTGGGCAGGGACACCTCCCACCAACCTAGGCTGCTCAAGGCCTCAACCAGCCTGGCCTTGGACACTTCCAGGGAGAGGACATTCACAGCCTCCCTGGGCAATCTGTGCCAGTGTCTCCCCACCCTCACTGTCAAGAATCTCTTCCTCATCTCCAGTTTCAATCTGCCCTCCTCATGCTTCAATCCATTCCCTCTCACCCTCGATCACCCCAAGCCCTTATCAAAGTCCCTTCCCAGCTTTCTTGCAAGCCCCCTTCAGGTACTCAACTTGTTTCACCCCAGCTCTGACCAAGAGCACCCCTCAAGCACACCCAGAGGGTTACAGCAGCAGCCCCTCCCCACAGGTCCCACCCTGAGATGTTACCCTCACAGCACAGCCCCTGGGCACAAAGGACCCTCCAGTTCCTCTCCTGGCTGTTCCCCCGGGCATGCCAGCACCAGCAGTGTCCCTGCTATCTTTGCCCCTGCAGAGGCTGTTGGTGCAGGAAGATAAGGACCCAGCCCTCACTATCACACCAGGAGGCTCTGCTGGCTCCTCACCCACTCTTATCGGCCCAGGGTTGATGGGGACAGCAGTGCCCAGGTTGCCAGGATGGCAAAGTCTGCTCAGTCATGCCACAGGTCTGGCCGTGGGAAGAGGTAAGGTGTCAGAGTGCAGGTCAGGGGCTGGTTGGAAAGCTCTTTTTAATAAATGCTTACAAAGTCAAAACTTTCCTGGGAACTTTGCTCTGAGAAGAGAACAGCAACCTCTGACCCATCTTTGACTGCCAAGCGTTTCCTTCAGAGGGTCTGGCATGGGGCAGGGGCTGCGGGCACCCAGGGGTCGGTGTGTAAGGGTCTGACAGCATCGGGCACATCCTCACCACAGCACAGACACTGCCGGGGGGCAGGCATCATGGCAGGGAAGGCCACGAGAGCTGGATGCCCAGTGACAGGGAGCCACGAGACAAGCAGAGCCAGCAAGGGCACTCCTCTGTCCTGAGGACCACCAAAAGCTTTCCTCCGGCCCTGCCGGTGGCACCAGCCAACCTCCTCTCCAACAGCTCCCCTGGGGTCTCACTGTCCCAGTCCTGGGCTCCAGCCAGGCGCTTCCACGGGAGACCCCACTTAAAACCCACAAAAATCTCCATGGCAGAGCAGCTGCTGCTGCAGCCTGTGTCGCTGAGATGAAGGAGGAGGAAGAAGAGACGAGGGCAGCCCCAGCAGCAGAGCCCCAATTGCAGGCTCAGGGGTCAGCCCAGGACGGCAGCTTTCCCGTGTGGATTTCCTCAGCGCTCCGTCCCCCACGGCTGCTGTCGGCGGTGGCAGCAGGAGGTGTGAGGAGGAGCTGCAACTTCGCTGCTTTTTAAACAAATAATAAAAAGCAGCCTTCCCAAGCTGCCTGACGAGGCACAGAGCAGGGAGCGTTGCTCGGAGGCGAGACTGCACAGCCCAGGCAGCTCTCAAACTCTCTCCATTGCCGTCTGCCCACAACCCTTCAGGGGCAGCTTCCGTGCTGGCCGGGGGTGAGGAGCAGCCCGGCAGGATGATGCCCGGTGCCCTGCGGCTTTAGAGGGAGATGTGGCTGGGCACCTGTATGGGGGTCCACAAAGAGCCCTGATCCCCAGAGGTGCCCGCGGGTGCCTTGGCACACCGGGGCCCTGAAGCAGCTCCGCACCGAGCCGTGACCCACGCCAGGAGGAGTCGGGGCTGGAGCGCACGGCGCGGCCCGGGGCAGGCGCGGAGCAAGGGGATGAGTCCCGCCGCGGGAAGCCAGCACCCAAACTTTGCCCACGCACGGCCAGCTCCGCAGGGGCCACCCTCGGCCAGCGGCGATGCTCCGCGGGCAGAGGGGGCCGCGGGTGCTGCCCCACGGCCGGGCTCTGCCCCACGCGGGGATGGGGACGCCGCAGCCCCAGCCCCGCCGCGGCGATGGGCACGGCCGCACCCCGGGGCGGGCAGCAGGGCCCCAGGCACGGCCGCAGGGACTCGCTGGGCGCTTGAGCAGCCAGGATGAGCGACGGGCAGGCCCCAAGCTGCCGGCTCCCAGCCCGGCTCTAGAGAGGGGCAGCCGGGCAGCCGCAACAGGCACCGGGCCGGGCCGCAGCCACCCCCGGGCACCGGTGGAGGCCGAACCCCGGCACCCCCACCCCCGCCCCGCCCGGGCTCAGCAGCGGCCGCCGGCCCCGCAGCCCCGGGCTCGGCCGGGCTCAACCCCCGGCTCGGCCGCGCAGCGCCGGGGGCCGCCCCTCGCTCCCCGGCAGGGCCCTCCGCGCTCCGGGCCGCAGTCCGCGCAGGCCGGGAGGCACCGGGAGGCACCGCCCGGCCCGGCCCGGCGCACAAAGAGCCCCGGCCCGGCCCCCCTTACCGGCGGTCGGCGCCTCGCTGCGGGGGCGGCGGCGGCGGCGGGAGGCAGCAGTCACGCCGGGAACCATGGAAAGGAGCCGGGACGGGAGACGTACGTGGCGGGCGGGCGGGGGCGGGGGCGGCCGCCGTGCCCGGCAGCTGGGGGCGGCGCGGCGGGGCCGGGGCCGGGGCCGGGGCCGGGGTTGGGGGGGGGGGGGGGTCGCGGGGAGCGGGGCCTAGCGGCGTTCGAGCTGAAGTGCAGCAGGGACCGGGGTCGCTTGGGGCCACTCCCGCGGACTGGGTGCCCCCTCCCCGGCATCCGGGGGTCCCTCCTTGGGGCAGCGTGATTCGGCCCGGCCCGAGGTGTTGAGGAGCTGGCTCCGCTCAGTCCTCTGTCCCCATCGAGGCCTGACCTTCCACGACCCTGGGTGTGCCAGGCCCTGGGGGTGAGACGACCCCCGATGGAGGCCGGGGGGGGGGCGAGGAACCCCCACATTGTCCCCAGCACCCCCGGGTGTGCCTGCAGAATGCGGCACCTCTGGCCCAGGCCAGCCCCTAATGCCGAGGAGCATCTGAGAGCTGCTTTCCGGGGCTGCTTTGGGGTCTCCTCCACAGCGTTGGAGCATCCTCCTGGATTTTGGACCACACCAGCTGCGTGCATGCCTGGGGTGAGGAGGAGGAGGGCTCCTGCCCCACGGGCTGAACATGAGAGATGGATTATAAGAGAGCATCACTCCGACCACAGACAGAAAGCAGCCGTCTCCGGCATCCAGCAGCTGACAGCTTGCAGCCACACCACAGAGCATCTCCGGCCAGGATGTGATCTCCTCTTACACATCACAGGAGCCAGCATGCACAGGGCAAACACTTCCCATTTTGCAGAGGCCACGGAGTGGCACAAACAGCAGCAAGGGCAGGGCCTCTGCCTCCCTCGTAGCTCTCCAACCCCCTAGACATGCTGCGGGAGGAACACCGCAACCTCCAGGCACCCACAGCTGGCCTCCTGCAGCACCCTGCCCAGCCAGCAAGACCATCTGTGGCTGCTGGATGCTGAGCATGCGTTTGGGATGGTCCAAAGCTCTCACAGGACTGGCCTCTGTGCAGAGGTTTTTCCTCAGCTCAGTTGTTTCATCCCTGTCTGGCAGTGAAGCACTCCTTAGGCCGGGTAAAAATCTGTAAGGCTTTGACAAGGACAGACATCAGCAGGAGGGAAAAGATGAGAGGCAAACCTTTGGCTTCCAGTATGTACATGTGCCACAACATTGGCTTTCCCAAAGTTAACCCTGGATCAGCATCCCTGTGACACGGAGCCTTGCAGGGAGCTGTGTTCATTGCCATCTCTTTCCCTAATCCAGGCTTTTTTGGGGCAATCTCATCACATTTCTTTCCTGCCCTTTGATATGAGTCTGAGCTGCTAATGACACTGGGAAGTAAAAAGAAATGGGAATAAAAATACACAACTAGAAAGAATTAAAAGAAGTGAATTTAATTCAGCCAGTTCCAACTGATCCCCTGAAAAACAAACCTTGCACAGAAAACACAGAACACAAATGTTTTTGTCTGGACAGCTGGTGAGAACAACTAAGTGAAAAGGTGAATGGAGTATTTCTGCCTTCTCTGCAAAACAAAAAGTGCCACACAGCCTGAAAATGCCTCTTGTTTGCCTGCTAAATGGGTTGGTCTGGGAGGCTGCTACTGGAAAGGCTTTGCAAGGAAAGCAGAGCTCTGTACCCTGACACACACAGATGCCAAGGCTGAAGTGTTTTACCGGTGTCTGCTTTTCAAAATACTTCCTTACAGAAAACCCCAGGGCTGTAAGGAAATGGCTCAAAGTAGCCCTGAAACCTGGAGAAGCAAGAAGCCTCAATCTGTTCTTATTCTCAAACCTCCTAAGCCAGCACTCCTTAGGGCTTTAGAGTGATGCAACCTACAAGAGAATGAATTTCCCATTGAAGGCTCCTGGCAGCCCGTGCTGAGGGAGCTGCCTGGCCAGCCTGGCTCAGGCTCTCTTAGCACTGAAAATACTTTTTCCAAACCAATACCAAAAAAGGTTTGTTTCTAGGTCAGGACCTCAGTACTAAATTTTAACCAGGGGCTGACAGTCGAAGCCGAAGGCAGCTGTAGAAGGGATTCGCAGCAGAAGCTCCAGCAGCATTCTTGTTGTAATTGGGAAAGAGTCCCTGAGCCTCCAGCACTGAGCCTCGTTTAAAGGTGAAAGCTATTTTCGACATAAAAATTAGCACGAAGTTCCTCTGCCATCCTTCAGTTGCTGCTCTGGAAGCTGTGAGCAAATGACCCAAAGAGGAGCAAGAAGCATAAGCACACTGAATTACACAAATAAGGAGAAAGGGGATCAGGTTTTAAAGCTTCATCCTGCCTGACAATTAGGAAGAGATTTATTTTTACACTTAACTATTCCTCCTAAAAAGCGCTGGTGAAAAGTTCCACTTAAGCACTGAGACAGACCTCAAAGGCCTTCAGAAACTTGGAAGTGCTTTTAATAGCTGCCTTTTGAAAACACTGTTCAGTCTGTTTTGGAGATGGATAAACTGAGCCACCAATAAAGCAAGGCAGGAGTTTCCAGCAGGACCCAGCAGTGGCAAAGTGGAGTCCACTCAACTCGGCTCCCACACAGGGACCCATCCAAGTGCTGGCTGCTTTAGAAAGCCCAGGTGGCCTTCAAACCCACGCTTTCCTTCCTTCCTTCTGTGCTGGGAATCTACCTGGAAAACTGGCCCCAAGCAGGTCTCAAAATCCAGCTCAGGGTGACTGTTTCAAAAATAAAAGTGAGTGAGGAGCGAGCAGAACTTGGAGGCTTAGCAGCAGCAGTAATGCCACCGACTAATCCCCCTGCAACCCCGGCCCCTTTATGTAACCCGGGATTGCTGCGGCTCAAACAGCTTATTGGGGCTGGGGTGCTTTGGTGCTTCGCTGTAAACCTCTCCTGGTTAACGCAAACACATGAAATACTTGTATTTATTTTTTTTTCCCTGCCACTCAAAAGTTCATGCAAGGGGGAAAAAATCTTGTGAAGAATGGCAAATGGAATTTAACTGACAGCTGAGAACAACAACTGTGCCCCTCTGCCATCCCTGGGCTTGACTGAACAGAACCCCCCAACTTGCAACACTCAGGTACAACTCAGAGAAGGCTGGAAGGGACCTTCAAGATCATCTAGTTCCAACCCCCTGCTTTCCAACCTTCCTCTAGCCCAGGTTGCTCAAGGCCTCGTCCAAGCTGGCCTTGAACACCTCCAGGGAGGGGGCATCCACAACCTCCCTGGGCAGCCTGTCCCAGTGTCTCCCCACTCTCACTACCCTCCTTGCCTGCAGGACTCCTCCTCCTGCCTGTCCTGACTTTCCAGGCCACAAATCTTTCCAAGGCAAAACTAAACTTTAAAGCCCACAGGCAGTGCTGAGCCATCAACCTGGTGCTGAATGCTGGAAACTTCAGAAGCAAAAATAAAACTCCCATTGAAGGCTTTGCAACCAGAGACCTGAATGGGCTGGATCTAAAACCCCACTGCAATCAAGGGCAGCAATAGGCTTCCCTGGCTTTTGGACTAGATCCAGCTTAAAAGTTTCCATGAAATAAACTAGGCTAAGCTCATCAGCTGCATAGAAACTAACTCGGTGTAACAGGAGCATCTGTTCTTCACAGCCACCATTTTCTTGGAGCCGGAACTCCCCCGTGCTGCAGTGCCTCGAGTTGCCGTGTAGATCGCTCAGCGCTCCGGCACCGGCCGCCCGCAGCTGCCCTGCCGCTCCCGGAGCTGCGGGCGAGAAGGTGCCACAGAACCACGCAGTGCCGGGGGTGGGAAGGGAGCTCGAAAGGTCATCCAGCCCAGCCCCCCTGCCAGAGGGGGAGCACCCAGGCCAGGGCACACAGAACACATCCAGGTGGGGTTGCAAAGTCTCCAGAGAAGGAGACTCCACAACCTCTCTGGGCAGCCTGCTCCAGGGCTCTGTCACCCTCCCAGGGACAAAGTTTTCCCTTCTGTTCCCCTGGCACCTCCTCTGCTCCAGCTTGCCCCCAGTGCCCCTTGTGCTGTCCTTGGACATCCCTGAGCACAGCCTGGCTCCAGCCCTGCACATCTTTATCCCCAGCAATGAGGGCAGCCCTCAGGCTCCTCTGCTCCAAGCCCCAGCTCCCTCAGCCTGGCCTCACAGGGAGATGTTCCACTGCCTGCAGCAGCTCTGTGTCTCTGGGATGGACTCTCTCAAGCAGTTCCCTGAGGTCCTTGTTGAGCTGAGGGTCCCAGAACTGGACACAAGATTCCAGATGTGGTCTCACCAGGGCAAGGCAGCACACATGTGGCAGAAAGTACCTGAGCAGAGAGCTTTTGGGTTGCCAAAGAACAGCTAAATGTATTTTGTATGAAGGCATCACAGAGTGAGATTGATGTGGGCATCGAGACAGCCGAGGAGCACACCTCAGACCCATTTATACACAGCACAAAGCAAATGTTTACCCAAGTACAAATGAAACAGGCTCAACAATCAGCTAATGCAGCTTTGTGGACATAAACCAGGTACATTCGAGCAGAACCAACATGAAATAAAAAGGAAACAGCCCTTTTCCTATCCCTGTGTGCTCAGAGCGCCCTGCTTAGTGGTTCGGGAAGCCACTGTCACGCTGCACAATGTCCTTGCCGGTGTTTAATGTGTTTATTCTGCTGCTACTCTGCCGGGATAAAAAGCCCATCAGCAGGGCAGGCTGAGCTGCCTGCAGCACCCACTGCCAGTACTACAGGAATTGACAACATACAATTCAGTCTCACACCTGTTTATTGTCAGCAATTCATAGATAACCACTTCTAGTACACATTTCCATATTGCCTTCGATGCTTTGGGGTCGCTCGCTTGGAGCTTGGTAAGCTCAGGGGACAACCAAACTTCACCTAAGGGTCACCTCTGCAGGTTACCCAGATCCAGAGCACTACACCTGTGGCAAGCTGGCATCGCTGCCAGGGGGATGGGAGGTGGCTGGGTACTACACGTCCCAACATGCAGGGCCCCAGCAGCGTGGGCTGCTCTCTGCTAGGGGCTGGGAGGGGGATCGCTGCGGGGGGGGCATTCGCCTGGCATGCCTCGAGTCGGCCACAGGGCCCAAGTCATGCAGCTGCCTGCAGAGTGCAGACGGACAAAGAGCTCTACACAGCTGGGGTAAGAACAGTGGTAACAAAGCCATAGCTACATATTCTTCTCTACATTTTTGTTTATTGAGACAAACTAATTAAAAGGCACAAACATAGGGCATATGTTTACATGGACATTATAACAAACATATACATTAAAAGTGTAGGAATGTGTTTCCTTCCTGCTAAACAGAAAGTTCCTAAGCTTTTATATATACAAAAGTTGTACAATTTGATGTCCTAAAGTACAAAAGATCATTTATAAAATTATTTTACACTAAGCTCTATTTTTTTCTCTTTGTTTTTTATATTTTTTGTATTTTTTTTTCTTTTTACTATGTAGTCCAAGCCCCTAGAACAGCTCCAGGTCATGATCCAGACACCTGTCAGCAGAGCCAGCGGCCTGGCAGTCCCTGCTGGCACCCACACGGCCGGGCACAAAGGGAAGCGGGTCCACTGTGACTAGTCAAGTCCTGCTAGCACACACTCCCATCTCCAGAGCTTTCAGCTTCAGCAAGATAAAAACATCTCAACTGCAATTGCTTTTTATTTTTTATTTCTTTTCTCTTTTTTATTATTTTTGTTTTTTTAACCATAGAGTCTGAGGGTTCAGGGGTGGGGGGTGGGAGTTTTTTTGTTGGTTGGTTTGTTTCGCTTCCTTTTTTTTTATTATTATTATTTTTTTTTTAAACAAAAGTTGTAAAAAGGTGAATATGTGACTTGATAGTCTAAAAAGTATATCTGTTTCCCCTAGCTTTTTGCTTCTCTACTTCTTTTTATGTACAGATAAACAGGTTAAGAAATAAAAAGCACATGTAGCTTGCAACATGTGTGACCGTTTGTGGGGACGTCCTGGGGGTGGCTCCTTCCAAAACCAGCCTCCCCCCCCAACTCCCACAAAGCCATAGAAATGTGTTAACACAAGAGAGGAGTAACGTAAAAATGAGGATGAGGATGATGCCTGCAAATATTTACAAAGTTGAACGGATCTGCACAACACTTGATTAAGAAAGAGGGGAGAAATTAAAAGACGTTTTCTGCTTGTCCTGGAGGGGCATCCTACCCTAGTTAGTGGTTAGAATAAAAACTGTATACAATTTAATATAAGACAAAACTTCTAGTGAACAACTAACACGTCTGTCCCCTGCTGCAACGCCAGCAGGCTCTGATTGGGAGGCAGAGGGCATAAAAATCATCCCCCCGGTGCCTCCAGAATCTTCCAGCTTAAAGCAATATTTTCTTAAGTTTCCAAGCACTCCTTTTGCTCCTAGATAAAGAGTCCCATAGGGGTCTGACTGTTCAGAGACCATGTTTAGAGACATTTCCACTCCTCTTCTGTCAGCCATGGCTGTTTCTCACCAAACAATAACAGTTTTTGTTAAAAAAAACCCCAAAACGAACAAAAGATATAAACAAACAAAACAAAAAAAAGAGACTTGTTGACTAGAATGCTCTATTCCCTTAGGGTAATATGTTGGGTAATATTTACATCTCCAAATATCAGGTCACAATCCCTATTATATGTCGAAGTTAGAATGATAAGTTATCATATGCTTTGCATATCAGAGCTGGTATCACCTTTCCCATAGGGAATGCTGCCTGAAATGATCATATTCCCAAAGGTAAAATGCATTGTTTTGCTTCAAAATGCATTTTGCTTTTTTTTTTTTTTTTTTAAGCTTTTCTTATTTTTTTTTTCTTCCTTTTTTTTGTTGCTGTTTTTAATTACACCCTTGTAATGCATTTACTCATAAAAATAAAATAAAATTAAAAAAAAAAAACAACCAAACAAACAACCAAACCCCAAAAAAAACCCCAAAAACATCCAACACAGACAAAAGATTCTACACTAGCTCAGGAACAGTGGACTTAGAACAACTGGCAGGTTAAGATTAGCCATCCACCCTGGTAAGGACACAGAGGGCTCTTTGCTAGTGTTTAGAATAAGTTTCTAAAGATATCATTTGGGGAATAAAACTGGGGGTTAAGAACTTCCTTTCTTCTTTTTTTTTTTTGTTATTTTATTTTTCTTCTTTTTTTTTTCTTTTTTTTTTTTTTTTTTTAAACTCTGGCAAATAATTCTCTGCTCTAATTCAGCATCAGTCAGCTACAAGGTAAAACTTACTTTAAATGAAGTGCTCCAGTGAAACTCAAGTTTGAACCCTACACGAGCCAAATCAACAGGGGAAGAAGATGCTGCTATGGTCTCTGATGGTGCATGTTGCCCCACTGTCTTAGTCTGAAGTTATTATTAGCTATAACAAAAGGAAAGGGGTAAAAAAAAAAACAAGGAAAAAAAAAACCAAATGAAATAAAAAATTAAATAAAAATGGGGGGGAAAAAAAGGAGAAAAAAAAGAAATAAAAAGAAATGAAAAAGAAAAAGAAATGAAAAAGAAATGAAAAAGAAAAAGAAAAAAAAGAAAAAGAAATGAAAAAGAAAAAGAAATGAAAAAGAAAAAGAAATGAAAAAGAAAAAGAAATGAAAAAGAAAAAGAAATGAAAAAGAAAAAGAAATGAAAAAGAAAAAGAAATGAAAAAGAAAAAGAAATGAAAAAGAAAAAGAAATGAAAAAGAAAAAGAAATGAAAAAGAAAAAGAAATGAAAAAGAAAAAGAAATGAAAAAGAAAAAGAAATGAAAAAAAAAAGAAATGAAAAAGAAAAAGAAATGAAAAAGAAAAAGAAATGAAAAAGAAAAAGAAATGAAAAAGAAAAAGAAATGAAAAAGAAAAAGAAATGAAAAAGAAAAAGAAATGAAAAAAAAGAAATGAAAAAGAAATGAAAAAGAAAAAGAAATGAAAAAGAAAAAGAAATGAAAAAGAAAAAGAAATGAAAAAGAAAAAGAAATGAAAAAGAAAAAGAAATGAAAAAGAAAAAGAAATGAAAAAGAAAAAGAAATGAAAAAGAAAAAGAAATGAAAAAGAAAAAGAAATGAAAAAGAAAAAGAAATGAAAAAGAAAAAGAAATGAAAAAGAAAAAGAAATGAAAAAGAAAAAGAAATGAAAAAGAAAAAGAAATGAAAAAGAAAAAGAAATGAAAAAGAAAAAGAAAAAGAAATGAAAAAGAAAAAGAAAATAAAAAGAAAATGAAAAAGAAAAAGAAATGAAAAAGAAAAAGAAATGAAAAAGAAATGAAAAAGAAAAAAGAAATGAAAAAGAAAAAGAAATGAAAAAGAAAAAGAAATGAAAAATAAATAAAAAAGAAATAAATAAATAAAAATAAAAAGAAATAAATAAATAAAAATAAAAAGAACATAAAGAAATAAAAATTATATAAAATAAATATAAAAATTTTAAAAGAAATTAAAAAAGAAATTAAAAAAGAAAATTAAAAAGGAAATTAAAAAGGAAATTAAAAAGGAAATTAAAAAGGAAATTAAAAAGGAAATTAAAAAGGAAATTAAAAAGGAAATTAAAAAGGAAATTAAAAAGGAAATTAAAAAGGAAATTAAAAAGGAAATTAAAAAGGAAATTAAAAAGGAAATTAAAAAGGAAATTAAAAAGGAAATTAAAAAGGAAAAAGGAAATTAAAAAAATAAAAAAAGAAATTAAAAAAGAAATTAAAAAGAAATTTTAAAAAATTAAAAATAAATTTTAAAAAATTTAAAAGAAATTAAAAAAAATTTTAAAAGAAAAGAACAATGAAAAATATAAAACTAAAAATGAAATCAACATAAAAAATAAATAAGAATGAAAGTGAAATAAAAAATGAAGAAATAAATAATGAAGTGAAATAAAACTAAATGAAATTAAAAATAAAATAAAATGGAATTAAATGAAACAAAATAAAACCAAATCCAAAACAAAAACCCAAACCAAAACCAAAACCAAATCCAAACCAAACCAAAGCAAAAAAACAAATCCAAAACAAAAAACCCAAACCAAATCCAAACCAAAACAAAGTAAACCCAAATTAAATAAAGTAAACCAAAGCAAACTAAAAGCAAAGCAAAGGCCAAGCAAAGAGCCTCCACCCACCCAAAAAAAAAAGAAAGGAAAAAAAAAAAAAAGACCTGCTGGTAAGGATTCTGGATTCTGGTTTAATCCTTTTTAATACTGTTTAGCATTTCTTTACCAGGGAGGAGAGGTGGGCAAGGCCTGGGGCAGGAAGGGCATGCTCTCAACTGGCCTCATGGCTATGTTTAAGGGCCCAGCTAACGTCATGGGCGTGGGGAGGTTCATGGGGGAGGTGATGGTGACCGGGTGGGCGATGTTGACCGGAGCGGTCACTGGGGTGGGCAGGTTGACTGGTGTGGTGAGTGTCAATGGAGATGTCATGGACAATGGACTGGTTATGGTTACAGGATGCCCTAAGTTCATCGGGCTGGATATGTTAACTGCACTTGATACATTGACTGGACTTCTCATGCTCATTGCAGCTGCCACTGTGACTGGGTTTGTGATAGTCCCAGAAGCCACAGAGGACGTTATATTGAATGGAGTAGTAAGAGTCACAGGCGTAGTAGCAGCAGTGGAGGTTTGGCACAAGTTAGCAGCTTCTAAAAAATGAGACATAAAAAGACAAAAAGGTTTTAAACACATAAAAAAACCCAAACAAAACAAAACCAAAAAAAATAAAATCATGGACAAGATTTTTGAAAACAGTAACAAAAACAAAAGCCCAAAACAAGACCAGGTACAGACTCCAGAACCATTTTCTTTAGGAGTTAAAACTGTTCACATTCTAGAGCCTCCAAGAAATACAAACTCTCATGCAGTTCAATTCAGCAGGAGCTTGGGTTTGCTCTACAAAGGTTTGCAGGTTCAGAGAAGCAGCAATGCACAAATCAACCCCAATCCTCCCGAGAGGAACACCAGAAATAGAGGAGGGTACATACCGAAGGGTACGTACTCTATAGCCTTCTCAAAGGTGAACTGACACTCTGTGAAGGTTTTAAAAAGGCATTATTAGGGACTGAGAAGCAAAACTCATTGCAATATTCACCTGCTTGCTGCACTCTTCATCACTGCCACCAAACTATTCCACTCACCACAGTGCTTCCACTCAGCAGTCTTCAAGGCCACCCACTCAGTATCCATCCCCCAGTATCTCCTCAGCTTTCACGTAAGCTACAGCTCCACACCGAGTTGGTTTGGATTGTGGGGGGGTTAGGTGGGGGTTTTGGTTTGGGGTTTCTGGGGTTTTGGCCTTTTTGGTTGCTTGGTCTCTTTTCACTTTGTTTGGCAGCAAGCAGGAATGCAGTGCCCAGCAAGAAAGAGCCATGAGGGCAGTGCCTGGCCACAAGGCCAATGGGCTCTGGCAGGGCTGGGCAACAGGGGAGTGGGCATGGTGGTCTAGGACACAGAAGGCTTCCTGGACCATCATCAGGACCACCTGCCAGCTACCCACAGAAGAAGGTTCCAAAAAGAGAAGTGGGTTGGTGATAGTGGGTAAAGGGCAGGGATGGCTGCTAGAGAAAGCAACCAGAACGCATTCTAGGGCAGCCTCAGGGCACTCCTAAGTCCTGTCCCACTCCACATTCGTAGGGTAGGACACCAAGCTCAGTCTACACCCACATGTCAGGAGGCAAGGCAGGAGCGCATAGTCCACTCGCCCCTCAGGCAAGACAAATGTACCAAGACAGCGCTAACTTTGAAAGCAACACTAGCCCCATTCAGGGGTTACTGTTGGCTCTTCAAAGTCCATATCTAGGAGGGCTGGAGGGCAAAGAGTGGGAAAAAAAAAAAAAAACAACTTCAAAAAATAGTGGAAATAAATTGTGTTAGACTGAAACCCTCCCAGTGCTGTGAAGCCAACACAACAGGTGGCAGGAGTGTGGCAAGAGCAGCAGGTGGGCTTGGCACTGACTGCGCCTTCCCAGCACAGTAACACAAACACATCCCACCCCTGCCCCTGCTCCAGCTCATCTGAAACACCCTCAGCCTAACAACACTTCTGCCCCCTTCATCCCTCACCCACCATCCTGCCTGCTCCCCTTCAAGCATATTCAACCATCTCAGTAAGGAGGGAGGGGAAGGGGAAACAAAACATAGGAAAGAACAGGCAGGGGGAAAAAATAAATCTCAGAGATCTGCTAACCCTGACACCCATCTGCTGCATCTAGCTGTTCAGTGACCTGATGATCTTTAATGTGTCTGTTATCACTACATGTTAACAGGAATGAGCTGCATCTAGACTGTCTGAACACAGAATTCAACTGCAACAACAGCTGAGGTGAAAGGAGCTAGCAGCCTAAAATGCACAAACGAGACCTAGAAATGCAAAAAAAAAAGGCAAAAAGATTGAAGAAACTGAAAGGAAATTTAGGAGAAAAAAGAAGGAAAAAACAATAATAATAAATAAAGTGAAAAACATGACTAGAAACAGGCAATGAAAACCAGGCAGTGGCACTGAGAGTTTCTTCTGTAGCATGTCATCCAGGAGAGTCACAACAGGCATTAGAAACCAAACTGTTGTGGAGAGAGTAAGGCAAGTAGTAGGGAGAGAATTGAAACTCCTGTGCTCCTAGGGATGCTAAAGTGAAGCAATCTACTCCTCACAAAACTGACACAAGAGGAAGAGATTCCACTTCAGGTACAGAGGCAGAGGTGTGAGCTGGGAGCTAGCAATGATGAAAACCATCACTTATTTTGTGCTGCATTTTGTCATGAAACAAATAAACAAGGAGATTGATGAACAAGTTCTAGGAGTCCCAGAAAACTGTTATATGATGGAATAAACTGGGAGAGAAAAGATGAAAGGGACAGAGAAAGCAGCCACATGCAAAGTGAGGATGATGCAGGGCCAGAGGCAGAGGGGAGTGTACACAGCCATAACACACAAGGTACCAACTGCTAAATGTGCATAAACACAGCCAAAAACCACATGCAAGCTGGGCCCCCCCCTCCTGCCCTGCAGCAGGCACACACAGCCCCTTGTCACTGAGGGCTGCCAGCACACACTCTGGAGCAGACACCAAAGGGAAGCAAGCAACAAAGAGTTGGTTTACAACAGCATCCTTCTGGTCACCTTAGCTTCCTCCTGCTGCTTCTTAGCTACTACTTCCCACATCCAGAATGTCATTTCCACGTAAGAGATCTCACCTCCCTACAGAACTACCAGCTTCAGCACCCCACAGCCACAAGAGCAGGAGGAGTGTTTTGCTTTACCTTTCTTCCTGGCTTTGACGGCCTCCTCCCATAATCTCAGGGTCTCTACCTGCTTTCCAGGCCAACTTGTTACATGCTGCTGCTGCTGCTGTTGCTGCTGCTGCTGCTGCTGCTGTTGTTGCTGTTGTTGCTGCTGCTGCTGCTGTTGCTGCTGTTGCTGTTGCTGCTGCTGCTGCTGCTGTTGCTGCTTCTGATTGCTGGTCTCCTCACTCATGCATGCTATGCCAATTAAGTAAGAACACAAATTCACCTTGAAATGTTACTCTCTCTGCTGCTGAGATCACAAAGGCTGCTTCCATAGAGAGGCTGGAATCTCACAGGATTCCAAGAGCAAAAAAACCCCACAGAGGTGTTTAAAACCATAGCATTAACTCCCTGCTTTATAAAACTACTCTTTTTCAAAAGCTAAAACCCAAAATGCAAGTCAGGAACCTCTGCTTTTGCTGCCGAAAATGAACTTTCTGGTCATTTTGTTTGCATGTTAGGAAGAATGAAATAAAAGCCTACACTGACCCTCAAGCTCATTAAAAGCCTCACTGACACTCAAGCTCATTACCTGACTCCACTTCTTCTAAACCTCAGCTCCAGTTAGTTTAGTTTGGGTTTGGGGTTTTTTTTAAGCCTTTTTTCCTTTTATTGCAAGTACAACTTAAAACTTGCAGTTTACTTTACACCATAGAGCAGCATGTTACTGCTTTCTGGCCACATTACAGCTCATCACTTCCACCTCTCACAAGTGCTGTAAGAGCCTCCTGTGAACTGGCTTAGCACCACCACGCCAGGACTGTAACCCTGTACCTCCAAAATACTTCACATCCCAATTCTGTACAGTCAGACAGGTTACACATTCCCAGTACCTTCAAATTACCCTGGAGTAACAGGAACTGCAAAGATGTTGTAAATGAACAGTGTTTAAAAGGCTTTAAGTACAAAGCTTCCACAGACATCCCTCACTTCTCCCTCTATATTCCTCTGCAAACCCATTTTCTGGGGGTTAACTTCAGTTACAGGCATTCTAATAGGGAAGATTTGGAAGTCCAAGTGGTTGCTTATTAGGCACTTGCAGGTTCAGGCTTCTGCACTTGCAGAGTTTACAACTAGAAGGAACTATCACAAACACCTCATTTGAAGTCCTGCTCAGCACCACTCAAACACCATTAGTGCCCAAAACATATCCAGGCTGGATTAAAATGCTTTTCTTGCCAGCTCCTGCCAGAGGAAGGTATCCTTGAGCCCCAGGGTCAAAGCCCAGAAAAAGCAGAGAAATCTTTCTCCTAATTTTGATGAGCTTTAGTTGAGGCTTACAAACCTGAAACTTGGCAGGTCACAGCAGTTCTTAAATAACCTAAAATCTCCAGAATTATCTGTTGGGCTTTCCTGTACAGTTCAGGAGTAGCTCTGTGCTTAGAAGATGAGAAAACCCTGGCAACTTTCCTTTAAGAGGTGGGTTCCTCTCACAAACCACATTCCTAAGGGATAAGAGCACAGTCTAGCAGCAAACCAACCCCACCTATGCCAGTTGTCGAGCTGAAGAAGATTCTGTTATCAAGCATCTGCTCTGAACAGGTGCCCATGCCCAGACTGCTGGGTGGGGCTTTGCATCCTGAGGCAATCAAAGGCAGTCCCCTTTGCAAACACACCGTTAGAAGAAATGGTTTTAAAAGGTTCACCTACTTTTATTGATGCCTTGTTTACAGGTATTACAGTTGATACTTTGGCTCTGCCCGTGTGTCTTTAAGTGGCTGGTGATATATGCTGCACTCAGAAGTTTACCACAGATATTACACGATACCTTTCCTTCGTGGCGCACCATGTGTGTCCGCAGTCTGTCTTTGGTGGCAAAGGCAGCAGTGCACGTCTGTGTGGAGGACAACAGTGACACTTGAAGTGCAGACAGCGCCAATCACATGCCCTCTGAAAGCCTGCTTTACCTTGGAGGTGCAAACAGTAGCCTAGCTGCACTGACAACCTGAAGCTTTAAGCTGTATTCACTGAGAAATCCAAATCAAGCTGCTGAACAGAGGCTGAAGTTGGCCTCTGGGCCAGTGAGGACAAAAATCATACTCTAGGACCCTTCACCTGTCTTGAAACAGCAGGCTGCCTTACCCACCAAAGCAAAAGGGAGTTAAGGGAACAGGCAAAGCTGGGGTTTGATACAATATCACTGCACAAATAGGAACTTGATACCTTCAATTGCTCAATTACTTCTGTTCCCATCCGAAGAGAACAAGGAAACAAAGCCTTTTTCTAAGGTTCTTCTTTTCACACAAGGCTTTTATTTAATATGATGAGTCACTAAAATGCAGGTTGGAACAGGCGTGGATACTCCAAGCAGTTAATTGTTCCAGGGCAGTCAAGTTCTTTCTCTTATACTCATCAGCCTGGGACTTGTTTTCACCCCCCAGCAAAATAACGGATCCAGAATCAACTACTCCAACCCATCTCAGCTGGCTACACTGACAAACACTGAACGTAAAAATGCTGAGGAACACACTGCCTATAAACATCCCCAGAGTCTACTGCAGATTAGGAAGAAATTCCTTACAGTGAGGGTGGGGAGACACTGGAACAGGTTGCCCAGGGAGGCTGTGGATGGCCCCTCCCTGGAGGTGTTCAAGGCCAGCTTGAATGAGGCCTTGAGCAACTTGGGCTGGTGGAGGTGTTTCTGCCCATGGCAGAGGGCTGGAACTGGAAGATCTTTAAGGCCCCTTCCAACCCAACCCATCCTGTGATTCCATGAAATATGCTGAGAAACAGAGTGCACCGCTCCAGTAATCAGCACTGAGCTCCGGATGCTATTACCATCCCACCACTAAGTTGAGCACATCACAAGACACAGCACCTGTGCTGTTCTCCAAGAAAGCAAAAAGCCCCTAATCCTCCCAAAAATGCAGCCCCAGCCTCCTTTTAAACTGCCTCTACCCTGGCATCAGGACTACACTGCTGCTGCTCTGTTAAGGTGGATGCAACTTTACTCCTAATCTTCCTTTTCAAGGAGAAGTCCAGGAGCAAATAGTTCTGGGAAGATCATTCACCTGAGATTCTACTGACACAGTAAGGTATTGTTGTTAATAAATCACTGCAGCCCTTACTTGGCATTTGAAGGGTCTCTCTGTTGAGTGAACATGTTTAACGTGACAGCTTAAATGATCAGGCCTGCAAAGGAGAGAGAAAGAGAGAAGAAAATGCAAACTGTTACAGACAGACAGTGATGAGCCCTTAGCAAGTGGTGCCGAACACTACACTTGATGACCCTTTGCCACCCACATCCCAGTGCACAGCAGGAACAACCCCCCTCCCCTTGCCCACGTGGTGGCTTTCAGCTGGGGTAACACAGGGTTACGCTGAGACCCAGCCCACGGCCCCAGACTGAACCATCTCCTCACACACCTCAGCACGGCATGTTTGGTGGTGGCACCTTGTGTAAAGGTGACAGATCAGCAGCTCTCGAGGCTGTCTCTGTTGCAAGCACAGATCTGAACACAGGCAGCAGCAATGCGAGCTCCCCCACAGTGCTGTCAGTAGCCTCAACCTCACTACAAGGAGACCGTTTGCCTGCCGGGCCCCAGCACAGGGGCTCCGCGGTCACCACCCGTGACACAGACACGTGTCCTACAGGACCTGGAAGAGGTCACAAACCCATTTCAGAACCACCCCCGTAAAAGAGCAGCCACTTTTGGCCACTGCCCATGTGGCTCAGACCGAGACCCACGCCCTAGAGGTAAACAAGGCTCTTTATCCCCTCACCAATCTTCTAAGATGTCTGGTTCTCCTAGCCCCTCGCTATGATAGCTTAACCCTTCTTGGTTATGAAAAGCCAACACTTGAGCTCGCCTGGGATTTTCTACATGGTACCTCGAGAAGCCTTTTCCACAAACACCACAGGTGTAGGGCTTGGTGATGCCCCCTTCGTGGGACCTCACGTGGTAGGTCATGCGATCCTTTCTCTTGAAGCGCTGATTGCAAATGGGACATTCAAAGGGCTTCTCGTCCGAGTGGGACAGCTTGTGCCGGTTCAGGTGGTACACATCCCTGAAGGCCTTGCCACACATCTCGCAGGCGTGGTTCTTCTTGACGGGCTTGCTGGGCTTCTTCACCGTCTGCGTCACCGCCATGGCCGTGGCGCCGGCGCTGCTGCTGGGGTTGGTGGCAGAGGAAGACGTGGTGACCGTGGAGAGGATGCCGGCGATGGTCGACACCAGCGAGCTGCGGCTGTTGTCCCCGGCGATGGTGGAGATAAGGGGCACCATTGTGGTGGGAGTTTTCTTTGGCCGTGACACTAACTTTATCCCTGTGTGGCAGGACTCGTGACGCCTCAAATGGTAGCTGTCCCTGAAAGCTTTGCTGCAGTAAGTGCACACGAAGGAGGTTTTAGGTTTTTCCTTTTTAATCCCAACGATCGCATCCTTTAACGTCTCGGGGGCAGGCTGAGGTTTCTGCGTTATTGGTAAGGGCAGAATCGGCTTCTGGTCGGGTGGCTCAACAGCAGAGCTCAGCAGAGGCAACAAACTGTTCTGTGCTGCCTGCTGTTGGTGGTGGGAGGCTTCGTGTGCCTAGAACCAAACATCCACACTTCAGTTCCACTGATGGGTGCTCGCCCTGACGTGGTGAGGGCAGTTACAAACTACAGAAAGTGCATCCTAGAGACCCAAAGCCACTGAGGCAACAACTGGGCACGGTTACATAACCCTGGTCTGGCCGGGGATAAAGCTCTCCTGCTCTAAAGGTACTGGCTGTGCAGGTTCTGTGCTGGGTGCAGCAAGAGATGTGGCAAGGATCAAAGAATTCAGTTTCTGGAGGGCACCACTTCTGATGGCAAACATCTAGGTGCTTGCCGGGTCTCTTACCGACACACAGTTTGATCTTTACACAACAGCTAACTTGTTTTGCTAACACATCAGATGCCACCTTGAGACTACCTTTGGAGCCTTATGAACCTGCTGACAGGAGCTACAAAATAAGGCCCCCACCTTTAAGCTGAGCTTAGAGCATGTGGAGAATTAAACTGCAGGCACAGAGAGCCAGGCTGTGATAAGACATCTTAGTTAAACAAGGTGCTCATACCAGAGTGTCAGCCCTGAAACCAAAGCAACTTGAACCCAGAGCTGTCTGAAGCCACATTTCTACATTTAGCAGCTTCCTGAGGCATTTAGACACTGACCACTGTGCTCTCTGCGTCCTCAAACTAACAAGAATAGCAACATGTTCCTTTTTCTCTTCAGCAGCAGCCACTTTGCGATTGGAAGAGAAGCTAATCGATAAGCACTGGCAGACATCTAAAGATGCTGGAGAACACAGAGTGGGAGCAGGGCGAAAAAAAGCCCTGAAAGCTGTTTCCAAACAGCCAGTGCCAACTGGCTCTGAATTACTCAACCAGCGGGAAAAGCTGGAGGGAAGAGCTGGAGGGAGACCCTCCCCAGCACACCCTGCTCGGCTGTGCGGCTGCTCTACACCAGGCTTGAGCTAGGCGCTGCTGCTTCTAAGGCAGAGACACCGCGATTAAAACTCATCCAGCCAGCCTGGGACAAAACCCTGGCAGATACAATTTTAAAGTGGTTTAGAAACCACACAGACCAATTCAGCCTAATGGAGCATTAAAATAAATCACTCTAGCACCTTAAGCCAGTTTAAGCACATCTGTATTCAAGCTGTGCCTGGGTCTCATCAGGCCCGGTTTCAATCAGCCTCCTCACTAACGCAGTGTGCCAGGCCTGAAGCTGACTTTGGGGAAACTCGTGTTCCCGTCAGAGCAGCTCCCCAGCCTTCCAGGACTTCTCCCCTATGCCTTCCTCCACAAAATACCAGGACTCAAGGCTGAGAGCTGAATAAAAAGCTGTACTGGCCTGTGACCCCTAGCCTGTCTCCCCCTCCGCTGGCTGAAGATGGGCAACATTACAAAGCGCACTCAAGCTCAGGCTCTTCCTACCCGAATCCGTGTCATCACGTCCTTTGGAGAACTCAGGATTTCTGCAAGCTCACTCTGGGACCTTTTCTTAGTTGCATCCAAAGCTCTGGCTGTTATGCCTCTCACAGCTACAGCCCCCGCAGCTGCAGGAGGGGCTCCTACCTCCCCTTGCCACCACGCGAGCCCTGCCTCGCTTTGACACCTCATTTTTCAGGAGCGTGCTGATCTTTGGATGGAAGCCACCAGTGGCTCCAAGGGCTGACCCACGTGGGGATGGATACGTGCTCCCTCACACTGCGAGCCCGACAGGAAAACGGCTCACAGGATCTGCAGACAGAACTTGTGGGAAGCTAGGAGCCAGGCCAGCCTGGCCGGTTTCACCCGCGCCTTACATCCTGGCTGTGCCCAAGCTCGGGATGCAACAGGTAGGGCTGAGCACGGCCACAGCAGCCACCTCAAACAACAGCCTCAGGGGGTGGTTTGCCGGAGCTGAAAGCAGAACTCTCCTGGAGGCTGTGCTGCTCCATTTGGGCACGCCACAAGCTCCAGCAGCTCCCTTCAACTTTTGCCTGACTTCAGGGATATTTGTAGATTTTCAACCATTTATTTCTGGTGGTTTTTAAAGGCCACCAAGAACATCATCTAAAAGGAATAAAGCGTGTACAGTACACATCTAAAGGACAACGTTAAGCACGCTGTGCACTTAAGAACAACGTGAAGGCTGAAAAAACCCTGCAATGGTTAACAGCCACCGTTAAATAAGCATTCAACAAGGCTGTTAAACTGCATCAGAAGACACTCAAGAGCACCTAAGGATAGCTCCAGAGATACAGTTTCAAAGGCAGAGTGAGCAGATCGGATAATAGAGAGCCCAAATCCTTTGGACAAGGTTCAAACTCAGGCAGTTTATGGATATTTTTAAGCCTGAGAAGAATGGTCAGCACTTCAAGGTAATGATGCACTTACTCCTATGGCAGCCTGAGAGCCAGTGGCCATAAAACAATGTATATTCATAAGGCCACAGGCTATGGAGCTGCTGCTTATATAAGTCTGCTTATCTCGCTTCCCAGATAGGCAGCGTCATTAGCAGCGCTGCCTGGCCAGCAGCCCCTCTCTCTGGGCAGCAAGAGGGATTCCTCTCCTTCCGAGGACTGCCTGCATTAAAGCTTTTAAAAAAGGCCTCACTCAGGCACTGTTGTGTGTTTTTTTAAACTCTCTGTTAGAGCAGGGAAGGCAGCACCTGCTGCATGCTGCTTGCAAGTCATTGCCATTGAGGCACGGAGCAGGGTTTTACTGGACCCAGCGCTGACGCCAAGTCACCGTTTTCGTGCTCTCTGGATGGCTGGCGCGCAGAGCTCCTCGTCCTGCACTCATTTTGTTCCTTCCCTGGGGGTCACCAAACAACCATCACCACCACCAAGCTGTAATTCGTGTCCCGGAGTGGTAGGATGCGGCATTGTGAACTTGCAATGCCAGAGGCTAAAATATTTTTGTGCTCCAGCCTTAATGCGAGAGCAACAAATTAGCATGAGTCATATCTTGAAGGCTCCATCTGATGGATGATTCCTCCTCGAGTTAACAGATACAACTTTCACTTTCCTAGCAGATGCTCCAAGTGGGCTTCAAAGGAAGGCATTTCAGGGACTAAGATGATCCAAATGAGAACTGCTCATCCCGTGTCACAATTCTCTTTAGAAAGAGCTACAATGCCACCTAAACACAACCCAGCAACTTGATTTGGAGAGAGCAATTTCCAGCCGCAGACCCATTGCCAGCCAGACCAAAACTGAGATGCTGCAACCTCTGCTAGAAACATTCTGCTCCACGCCCCACGTATTCAGCTGCCCCTGAGAGATCCTGTCACAGCTGAAACACACGCTTGGTAACCCTCCCTCAAAGAAGGAGCAAGTAGATTCAGTCACTCACATTTGTTATTTAACTGATACAGGGGAGGGGGGTTTCTGGAGGGGCTTTTAAATCCACACTTTATCACCATTTTTAACTCAGGTGGCTCTTGGCTGACAGGCTGCTGGTGAGAATGGGAAGAAGAAACACTAGTCACATCAGGAGTAGCCTAAGAGGGCTTTCTGCTGGGTGCGTGAGGATGCTCGCACCCCACACTGCTGGCTTGAACCAAAATGACTCAAGAAATCATAATCAGCACTTATTAGGAGGTCTCAGAGCTTTATTGTTTGGGGCAAAAAAAACCCAAATCGGAGGAAAATTTCCACATCATAGTTTTATGAGGAGGCTTCCAAGTCGCACATAGCTAAGTACGTTAGGAAAGTGAACTGCTGACTCCTTAATTAAAAGCAGCAAAGCTTCCTCCTAAATCAGTGTGTGACATGGCTACGTCCAAACCCAGCACCCTCCAAAAAAACAACAGGCAAGCAGCAAGGAGCTGGAGACGTTCTTGAAAGCATTACTTGGCATTTCTGCCAGAAGCTGCTGCAGTGCCACGCTGCCAGCCTTAGGAAGAACTGCCCCTGGCAAACTCCCCTCGGTGAGGCAGGCAGGCGATAAAGCAGCCCCGGCTCGCAGGGAGATGGCCCTAAACTAAGGAGATTAACTTCTTAGCGTGAAGTTTCCTACGTGCGAATCACAACTGCCCACTAGAGTGAGAAATAATTCACAAGCCCTCAGCCAAACTCGATGGCATCACCCGCATTCATCAGGGAAAAGGCGGAAAACCCAGAGCCCAGCTGCCGGTACCGGCTCCCGGAACATTCCCGGCGTGTTTTTGGAGGCAGAGCAGCCGAGCCAGTGACTCATCCCTGGGTACTTGCAAGGGAATAATTTTTCCTCTCTAAAGGAATGGTGCTCGCTCTTGGCGGATTTATTCATTCAACTCAGGTTCTCCAACTCGTGTCACGGGTTGGGTTTGGGTTGAATTCCGAGGAGGACAGTGAGTAAGCGAGTGACCGCTGCCGGGAACGTGCACAGAGGATTATTTTACCTTGAGGAAGGTGATGGCTGGGGGCCTTTCCCCCCCCTCCCTTGGCTGCTGCTGCTGCAATTACACATTCGATGTTTTCGAGCTCCCGAAGAGCAGGAGGCATCGGAAAACAATCCGATGTGAAAACGCTCAGCTCACAAAAGCCAGAGCAGGAATTTTTTGTATTGGTTAATTTATTTTTCTTCCCCGGGGGGGGCACATCGGATTTTGTCGAGAATTACATAAACAGCGGTGGTTTTAAGTCAGTCTTTCGCAGGCAGAAAGGGGGAAAATTGTGAGTCAGTTGGCAAAGGGAGGGGTTACACGCTCCACCGTCCCTATTCCTCCCTATTCCCGTTAGCATTTTGCCAGTTTTTACAAAAATCCGGCCCGCTCGCGTCCTATTTTAAAAGAAAACAAGCTCCCTCGTCACCCGGGCCCTGAGTCAGGCTCTTTAAAGAGGGATTAATTTATTCTCCCAGACACGGTGTTTGTTGCATCGGGGTTTTGTTAGAGCCCGGTGGATGGCGGGGGGGTTGTTTGGTTGGTTTGGGGTGTTGTTTTTTTCCCTTTTTTTGAGAAGAGAAAAATATATTTTAAAAAATTTAAAAGGGAAAAAAAAATCTAGTTTGGTGGAAAATAGAAAAAAAAATTTTTTTTTTAATATATATATATATATATAAGCGTTGTCCTTCTTTTTTTTTTTTTTTTTAGCGGTGGAAAAAAATAAGAGGGAAAAGGCACTGCGGGGCGGCGGTGCGCGATCAGCCCGGGGAGGCGGGCGGGGAGAAAGTGCAGGAGGGAAAGGAGGGAAAAGAAGCCGCCGGCGGGCGCGGGGCCGGGTCAGCCGCAGCCCCGGGCGGGCCGGGCCGAGCCGGGCCCCGCCGCCGCCGCGGGTCGGGCCGGGGAGGCGGGCGGGAGGCCGGGCGGCGGCGCTGACTGACAGCCCCGGCCTAGCGGGGAGCCCGGCGGGCGGCCGCCCGCCCGCGGCCGCTGAGGGGAGGGGGGGGGGCGCGGGTAGCGCCGGCCGCCGCGGGGCCTCACCTGAAAGAGGAACGCGGTCCAGTTGGCCTCCATGGCGGGGGCGTCCCGGCCCTCGGCGGGGCGGCGGCGGCGACGGCGACGGCAGCGCGGTCCCCCCTCCCTCCCCCGGGCCCCAGCTACATGGAGCCGACAACAAAGCGGCGGCGGCGGCGGCGGCTCAACATGGCAGCGCCGAGCGGCCGCTTCCGCTAACCTCCGGGCTGCACCACTGCGGCCCAGAGGGGAGGCGGCGGCGCCGCGGCCCGGTGGGGCGGCGCGGGCCCGAGCCGCCGCGGCGCCGCCCCCGCCGCTCCCCTCGCCTCGGGGCGGGCGGCGGACCCGGGGCGGCGCGGCGGGGCGGCGGGATGGGCGGCTGGGGCCGGGGCGGCGCGGCGGGCCGGCCGCCCCCCCTGCGGGGCTGGCAATGGGCCGGTCCCGGGCTGGGGAAGCCGAGGCGAGTCTGTGGCGAGAGAAGATGGAGGAGCGGGCGAGGTGTCCAGCGCCGCCGCCGCCCGCCTCGCCGCGCCCCGGCATAGCCCGGCCCGCGGGGGCCGCCCGCGCCGCCCGCCCTTCCTTTCTCCCCTCCCCGCCCGCCGCCCCCGCCCGCCGCGCAGGGAGGGAGCCGCGGGGGCGGCGGGGGCGGCTTCGCCCGCGGGTGCGGGCCGGCGGCGGGCGGAGGCCCCACACGTGCCGCCCCGCCCGCCGGCGGCAGCGCCGGGACCCAGCGGGGGAGAGGGAGGGGGACGTGGGGCTTCCCCGGGGTCCCCCGGCGCTGCGCTGATCTCAGTTCACCCGGGGATCGACCTCGCCCCCCCCCGAGTGGTTGCTGCCTCCTGCACCGGCCTCGCACCCAGCGGGGCCTGCGGTCCCGGCGCTACTGGGAGTGCGAAGCCCTTCACCCGCGCCCCGGTGCCCGCAGCAGGTGCCCCGCGGGCCCGGACCTGCTCACACCCCTCTGCCCGCCCCGCCCCTGGCCTGGTGCAGCCGTTCAGAGCACCTATGGAGCGCCCACAGCCCCATCAGAGTCACTGCTAACCTGGTCTGCTGGTATCTACAGCACCTTCAGCGCAGCAGCCGAATGCAAATCAAAGCCACAAGCAATTAAGAATATACTTACCCTTAATTACGTGTTTACACACATCAAGCACATCCCTGACAGGCAGCAGGATGGGGCCCTCGGCTCCCTGTGCTGGAAGGGCTCCTCACACCCCTGTGCCTTCAGGGAAGAGGGGAGGATGCGTTGAAGGGGTCAGGATAGGCAGGGAAGGACGTGGGGGCATATGACGGGCACAGGGGGTGTCTCAGGTGGCATCTGGGGGGGGCGCCTGGCTTTTTTTTTTTTTTTTTTTTGCCAAACACAAGATACATAATGAGGGCAGCAGGCGAAAGGCTGCGATGCCACGGGTGTTTTAACACCAACCCTCTGCTCACAGGCAAGGGCCATCTTCCCTGGGACAGGGGGAGGGGACAGCAGGCTTACCGGACTCTCTGATTTCTTTTTCCCCCTGCTCAGTTCAGTCCTCTTTGCTCAGGATCAGTCCTCTTTGCTGTGCAGCACAGCTGAGGCCCTGGTTGCTGCACTACCCTCTGCACCACAACCACCCAGCAGGCTGAGTGTGTGAAGCCAGGGAGCCCTGTCACTGCTGGCTGCCACAGCTTGACCTCGGACAGCAGGGCTAAATACAGCTCCCTCGATGAAGCTTCCCATGCTACTTCCTCCCTCACGGGACAGCCAGCTGTTTTTTCTTGCCTCCTGTTACTGATAATGCAAAGGCTGCTCTCGAAGCCTCAGCCCAGCAGTGAGGAGGAGGGATGGTGGGGACCAAGCCGCTGGCAGCAAGCACTCATCGAGGATCCCAGGCCATCAGCTTGGCCATCCCTCTGTGCAAGCTTGGGCAAGCCACCTGGCTGCTGCCCTGCTGGTCCTTGGCTCTCCCTGAGCTTTCTTCACTTCCCAAGAGGGTTGCAACACAGAGGCTGTTCTGTTCCCGAGTGACGCCTGGCCATTGTTCAGTGCCTCTCAGGCTACCTGCCTAGCTCCTTTCCTTGGAACTTGAGTCAGTATGTCAAAATCTGTTTGCACTGAAAGAAAGTGAAGTGTTTCTTGGCCTTGTGACCCCAGAGGAGAGTCTGTGGCTATGTGCCCAGGATGCTCAGCTACCTAGAGTGGCCCAACCTGCTCCAGGGCACCCATGGCTCTGAGACTCCATCTGCCAGGGGTCTCTGGGAGCTTGCTTGGCTTTGCTCCACCACTCTCTGCACTGCAATTGGCCTCTGTGCCGCTGTGTCCACTGAGCAGCGCTGGAAACGTGCAAAATCTCCCTCTGGCTCTGCAGAAGGTCTGAGCTCAGAAAAGCAAACCAAAACCAAGGAGTCTGAGGGGGTTTAGTGCGTGTGCAACACGCACCGCCAGCCCCGGGGGACCGCAGCAGCCCAGGTCTGTTCTGCTCAGCAGAGAAGCTCTTCCCAGCAGAGAGGAAACCCCTGCTTGCGGAGAGGGGGACACCACTGCCTCTCCTGGTTGTTTCCCTCCTCGTCGGTCAGTTATTTTTGTTAACGCTTATTAATGAAGACTTGGGAGGGCTCTTTGTTAAGGGCTCTCACTCACTTCAATTAAAGGCTAAGGGAACTACCCAAGCGTATCACTGAGTCATCGGAGAAATCCCGAGGAGCACGTAGGAGGCTGAACTCCACGTTCTTGTTGGTTTTACGACTAAAAGAACTAAGAGGGGACGCAGGATCAAAACCTAGAAGGCTGACAGGCTCTCAGGCTCACTCACGGGCTCACAGACTCTCGGAATCAGAGAATGGCAGGGGCTGGAAAGGGCCTCTGAAGATCATCAAGTCCAAGCCCGCCGCCAGAGCTGGATCACCTAAAGCATATCCCATAGCAACATTCAAAGCCTTCTGACTCAGTCAGAGAAGAGGAAAAATGAGCTGGAGTCCCCTTTTCCTTCCAGCGACACCCAGCTGAGCCCTCTCACACCCTGACAGGTCCTGCAGTCAGGAGAAGCTCTGCTGGGAGCAGAGGGAGCAGGAGCACTGCGGAGAACCCCCAAGGGGGGGGGGAATGGAGCTTGCAGGAGCTGGTTTTGTAAAGGGCAAGTCTCTGCCAACCCCGACAAACCCTCCTTTGCCCGGAATTATAACTGGAAATATAAAAAGCCACAGTGTTTGCAAGCAGCTGTTTACACCTATTTACATTCTATGTGCCCCAAAGCAGAATAAACAGAGGTTAGATTTGTAAACTCTCTGTCTCAATTAAAGCAGCCCTGCTTTGGACTAACCCACAGAACAGGTGGCTTGAAGTGCTGTCTTCTTTAATTTATACCTTCCAGCTCCCTTAGTCGTGGAGCTGGGACAGCCATAGCACCAGCAGCCACCCTGCTGCTGCCCCAGTGCCCACAGTGAGTGTCCCAGGGGATTTCTGTGGCCCCAGGAGCCCTGTGGCCCCTTTGCCACTGTCCTGAGGCTGCTCTTTTCTACCTTTTCAAAGAAAAATCTTCCACCCTTTCCTCCTCAGCACTTCCGAAGCCATATGGAAGTACTGGGATGCTGACAGGGTGTCCCTTGCCTCCAGTGCCCATGCCAAGGCTGGTTGTGGGGAGTCTCCTAAAGACCAGGGCTGCTCCTTGGTGCCGCACAGCCACGCTCTGCCCCTGGGTGCCACACAGCCACGCTCTGCCCTTGGGTGCCACACAGCCATGCTCTGCCCCCTGGGTGCCACACAGCCATGCTCTGCCCCTGGGTGCCACACAGCCATGCTCTGCCAATACCAGCACTGAGAAAAAAAACGTGCAGCCCTCAGCACCTTGTGTGCTGCCTGCACATCTGCTGTGGTTACAGAGCAGGTGAGTTTGGTTGGACAAGAAGCTGCCCCAGAGCAGGTGTGGGCACCCATGGCAGATGTGAGCACCCATGGCAGGCATGGTCCCTCCTCTCCCGGAGACCTTCCAAGTGCTTCCCCCCAGCCCCTGCCTGCCTGCTGCCACCGTGCCCTGCTCTCTCGGGGAGCATGTGCTGGTGTGGCTAAGAATAGCAAATGTTGGCAAATATTCCAGCGCTGGAGGAGCCCTCTCTGCTGCGTGCTGCTCCCCGAGCCGTGCGGCAGGCTCCGCATTTCACAGCTCCGTGGGGCTGAAGAGCCCTTGAGTGTGCAAATCAGCTGCGATGAAGTTACTGAGATTGAGCTCCCCGCAGGCAGTTTCCCGTCAGCTGCTTCTCAGTTCCCTGTCCTCTCTGGTTTCTTTCTTTGCAGCCTCGACTTCCCTCTGACGCTGGCCAGGGAAGCTAAAAAGAGACAGTGGCACACGTCAGTGGGAAGCACAGGTTGAGCAGAGCGTGTGCCCGCTGTGAAGGCTCAGCTGCTGGCACAGCCTCCCTGGTGGCGCAGCCTTCCTGTGCCAGCTCACCCCGTGGGATGACTCAGTGTCCTCCAAAGAGCTTTTCACCCTCTGCCCAGTGCCTGCTGGACAAGTGCATCCCTGCCCTGCAGTACAAGATGGGTGGAAGGTGCTGTGGGGGCAGACCTGCTTCCACGGGAAAAGGAAAGCTCTTGCCAGATGGCTGCCCACAGCCGTCAGCTTTGCTAGCACCCAAACCTGTTGCCATCTCTCCCTCCCTTCCTCCCTTCTTCCCTCCCTCTCCCTCCCTCCCTCCCTCCCTCCCTCCTTCCTTCCCTTCCTCCCTCCTTCCCTCCCTTCTTCCATCCTCTCACCCCGTGCCCTTGGGCAGCGGTGTCAGCCATGCCCGTCCACACCATGCCAGGGCCACCACACACGCCTGCCCGAGGGCTTGGCAGGGGCGCTGGCACTGCAGGGCGGAGGCTGCTGTTGCCTTCTGGTAATTAGCACATCTGAAAGATCGCTCCCCTCGTGCGAGGAGGGAAATGGGATGCAGGAAATCATCAGCCAGCGTGGCTGAACCACGGCAGAAAGGCATCACACGGTCAATGGAGAAGCAGCAAGAAGCTGCTCGGGGAAGGAGCCTGGTTAGCAGGGCTCATCAGGGGGCTGAACGAGGCTCAGCTCCCTCTTTTCACGGGTTCAGCACCAAACTTGGAGGTGCATCCGTGCAGCAGTGATGCCCGCGGAGGTAGGAAGGGCAAGTGGAAAAGCTGGTGTGATGTGCAACCATCAGGGCTGCAGGCTGTCCTGGCAGCAGGTGCCAGCTTCCACTGCACGCTCCCCAAGAGCTGGGCAGTGTCTGTGCCAAGCGCAGCTCTGCAGTGGTCGCTCCCTTCCGTATGCTTCTCCTGAGCTCTTCCCTCCCCACTGGGGCACCCACTTCTTGCAGTGAGGGGCCCAAAGCTGAACCGTGCCCATGCGTCTGGCATAATTCCCTCTTCCAGGTTTTTGCTTTCCCACAGCCTGAGTCTGGCTTTCCCGGGGCAGGCAGCGCTGCCCAAGGCTGGCTCCCTTGCTCCTTGCTTCACCGCTTGCCGTTCAGCCCAGCACAGGCTGTGGCCATGCAGGAGGCGCTGGGGGCTTCCGGCTGGCACCGTCGGGGCACGGGCAAGGAGCAGTGAGCGCAGCTATGTTTAGCCCTGCCGCCGGCCGGCAGCGTGCCGGGACAGAGCCCTTATCTCTTCCCACCTCCTTGTCCTCAGCTGTGCCTGGGCTAATCTCTCCTTGGCACCTTGAGTGGTGGAGCTGCCCCATGCTACGAGCACCCAGTGCCCTTTTGTTGTATTCTGGTTATCTCTGGCACAACTTTTGTTTCCCCCAGAGCAACCATGGAAGGGCAGAAGAGCTGGGGATGGGCAGCAGGCTGCTGGCTTTGCCACTGTCCTAAGGCACAACGAGTGCCCCAAAAGTGGAGCTGCCCACCTCTGCTGCTCTCTTCTGTGGCTGCACCCAGCATATGGAGTGTCTGTACCCCAAAAGTGGGGCTGTCCAACTCTGCTGCTGCCCGCTGTGGCACACAGGATGCCAAGGCAACGGTGCCCTGCAGATTGCCCACGTTTGATCCCAAATCTTCACTCTGCCCCTGTGTATGGTTTGTATTGAATTCACACAGACATGCAGACAGCATTTTCTGGTTTGCAGAGGGACGTTTCAGGGAGCTGCTAGGCGTTCCCCAGCCCCTGCCCAAGAGCAGTGCCCTCCCCGCGCTCCCCTCAGCACCTGGAGCACCCTCTGCTCTCGGGAGGACAGCCCAGATTTGATCTGAGCTCTTGAGGAGGCAGAGCCTGCAGCGCCTGCTGAGCACCGCGCTCCTCCGCTTAATCACCACTGACCATTTTTAGTCATAATTCCTGCGGGGCCAAGGACTGCAGGGAAACATCCTCTCTCCTGCCTTGCTCTCCTGCCCAGCCATCTGCCCAGCTCCTCCTGGCTGCGGGATGGACGGCAGCAGGCACATGAGGTCAGTGCTTTTAGGGAAAAAACCACGGGCGCTGAATTAGAGCAGCCGAGGAAATCCTGGCGCTAATCCCTGATCTTTGCCTGGCACACGGCAAAGCTGGGGCAAGCCGGCTGCTGCCCTCCTCCCCAGCCACAGCTGGAGCACAGGGATAATGCTGCATTCCCTTCCCTGCAGGGCTGCTGCCATTAATAGCAGCGAAGAGCTTGGAAATCCTTCGGGTAAGGGAACGGCAGGAATTAATACCCGGCTTGATGGCCGTGCTCCCCTGGGATCCACTCGTGTTTCCGCCAGCCCCCTGCCCTGCTTTCTTCGTTCTTTGCCATGGTTTTGTTCCCCCGGAGCTGGATGCTGCTGAATCTCACTTGGCAGCTATGGATTGTCTCCAGAATAATCGATGTTTGTGCAGTCGCCTGCATCGCTCAGCTGATCCTGCAGGGACGAGCAGCCAGCACTGGTAGGAGCCTCAGGAAGAGCATCCCCACTGCTGTCACCACCTCACCCGAGTGGGGATGATCTCCCCGAGGCTCACACCAGCCAAGGGACCAACTCTGCACCCTGCTTCCAAGGGGGCAACAAAATCTTTGGTGATACCAGAACAGGCTGCCCAGGGTGTGTCTGCCCCCTCCCTGGAGGTGTTCGGGGCCAGGCTGGATGAGGCCTTGAGCAACCTGGGCTGGTGGAGGTGACCCTGCCCATGGCAGGGGGTTGGAGCTGGATGAACTTTAAGGTCCCTTCCCACCCAACCTATTCCGTGGATCTACGAATCTGCCAAGTTCGTCACTCCTAAATCTCCACTGCTCTACTCTCTTCTCCGCTGGAAGGGTTCTCAAGCATTGGAACAGGCTGCCCGGGGCAGTGATGGAGTCTCCATCCCCGGAGGTATTTAACCAACGTTTGGACGTGGTGCTCAGGGACGTGGTTTAAGTGCCGACCCTGCAGTGCTGGGTCGAAAGCTGGACTTGAAGGTCTCTTCCAACCAAAGGGATTCTGTGATTCCGTGAATGCTTCTGGGCACCCCAGTGAGCAAAACACTGCAGCCCATCCCTGCCACCTGGAGCTGTGGGACCTCCCGAGTAGGGATCTGCGTGGTGTGAGCTCCTCGGGACCCATCACGTCACCCAAGTGCAACCAAGGCAGCCAGGATCGGTGTTTTTAAGGCGAATATGATCCCCGCAGCGAGAATCGTTAGCGGCTGACTCACAGGGGTATGAAGCTCACTTAAGGGATGAATTAGAGCTATTAGAACCCAGAGGTAATTACTCATGCGAACAATGCCCTGCTCAACTCTTTAATGATTACACAAATTAGTGCATAAAATTATGGTAATAGCCCTACAACTGCTGCACGAACTGCAGCCCTCCGCGGGAGAGGGGATGAGCGGCGGGCAGAGCCAGGACCCTCTTGCCACACAGGAACTGGATGGGTGAGAGCTGGGCAAGGCTGCAGCTCATCCCATCCCACAGCTCTGCCGGGCTCCATGCCCATCCTGCAGCTCTGCCAGTTTTTTTGCCCATCCTGCAGCCCTGCCAGGCTCTATGCCCATCCTACGGCTCTGCCAGGCTCCATGAACATCCTGCAGCCCTGCCAGACTCTGTGCCTGCCCCCGCAGCCCTGCCATCCTTCCGAGCCCATCCCACAGCTCTGCCAGGGTGAGCCAAAGTGCGGCGAGGAGCAGCAGTGCAGGAGGGCACGGCAGGCTCTGCAGGCTGACTCATTCCCCTGCTCCAGGCACAGGAGAGGGGATTTAGGGGACACTGGTTACGCAGGGAGCTTCCTGGAACCCGGACTGATCTTTTTTCCTATGGATTCAGCTTTCCATCTGCAAGAGTTTCAACGGCACTCCAACCCCACTGCTCTTCACCCTGCAGGTGCAGCGAGGAGCACTCCGCATCGGGCAGAGTGGACTCTTCGCCAGAGCTGCAGCTAATTATAGCTGCTCTAGAAATTACTCTCGTTTTGCTCTGCAGCTAAGAACCCTCTGCTGTTATCAGGAGTAAGAAATCAGGAGCCACGGCGAGCACAGGCAGATCAATGCAAGCTCTGCTGCTCTAAAGCAGAAGTTTCTGTTAAAAAAAACCAAAACCCCGAAGCAACCAAACAGCAAAACCCCAGCAAACCCCAGGCTGGTTTCGAGGAAAAGCCACAAGTTTTCTAACCATCGCTGTCTGAGCTCTAATGTGGAGTTTATTAAGTGCTCTGCTATCAGTGTGATGTGCAATTAGGGACAGCTTCCCTCCCTCCCTGCTGCTCTCCCCAAACTGTTTGCACAATGCCAGCTGTATCCCACTCTCCTGCCAGCGGGCAGCTGCAGGGCCCAGGCCAGGGCAGAGGCACCACGCAGCCCAGGGGCACACAATCGCCCTCAGTTGTGCCAACAAAGCAGCACTATGGGAAGCCAGAACCATCTGAGCAGGCAGATTTCCTCCTGTGCACGAGCAGCAGGGCTGCTGGGCTGAGAGCAGGGTGGCATAGAGGAGGTGATGGCACAGAGGAGGTGAGGCACCAAGGAGGTGACACCTTGGCAGCCAAAGGCAGTTACTGCCCTCCTGCCACGAGGGATGTGTGACCAGCTGAGAAGCTCACCTGCCCTGGTGCCCAGTGACAGGACAAGGGGCAGTGGGCACAAACTGGAACCCAGGAGGGTCCATCTGAAGATGTGGAGAAACTACTTTGGTGTGAGGGTGCTGGAGGTCTGGAGCAGGCTGCCCAGAGAGGTCGTGGAGTCTCCTTCTCCAGAGAGATTCCAACCCCACCTGGGCATTGTGACCCTGGGCAAGCTGCTGTGGGTGCCCTGCTTTAGCAAGAGGATTGGACTGGGTGACCTCCAGAGGTCTGGGCTTTGGGAAGAACAAATTCATTTACACACACACACAAAAAGGCCCTTGGCCTGCTGGTTTGGATCCATCAAAATCCTAGAGAATGCTGCTGGAACAAGCAAGGGCAGGAAGCTGCCGTGGCCGTCCTCTGCCTGCCAGCACAACCTGCTCCACTCAGGTATGGAAGACATCCAGATGAACTGCAGCAGGTTTTGTCCCCCAGCCACAGCAGGGTGAGCAGATGACTGGCTGGGTCCATGCCTGGAAGCCAGCACTCCCTGGGAGGGAAGCTGAGCCAGCTCTGACTTGGGTTCATTTCCACCCCCAGCCTGGGAAGCCAAAGGGGGAAGAGATGGAGCAGGGCTCCCTGGGCCATGCCTGGCAGGAGAAGCAGCTCACAGCAGGCTGCTGAGTGTCTCAGTAACCAAGTTAATGAACTCCCAGAGATGTAGTGGAACCAAACCCAGCACGTGGCAGAAGCCACAGGCTCCTCTTAGCTTTTCCCAGTGCTGTCACACCTGGATTTCAGCACCTTTCTGAGATACTGATTCAGTTTCTCCATCTGTGGAGTCCATGATGGGCCCCCTGAAGCTGGGGAGTCACCTTGGCTGCTAGAATTGGTTTGGGTGGAAAAGGTCTCTAAGAGTCCAACCAGCAACCCAACACCACCATGGCCACCAAACCCTGTCCCCAGGGGCCATACCCAGAGGTTTCTTGAACACCTCCAGGGATGGGGACTCCACCACCTCCTGGGCAGCCTGTGCCAGTCCCTGACCACTCTTGCAGCCAAGTAATGCTTCCTAACCTCCAACCTAAGCCTCCCCTGGCACAATTCCAGGCAATTTCCTCTCCTTCTATCACCTGAGACTAGGGAGAAGAGACCAAGCCCCACCCGGCTCCAACCTCCCTCTCAGGGAGCTGCAGAGGAGCAATGAGGTCTCCCTCAGCCTCCTCTCCTCCACACTAAAACACCCCCAGCTCCCTCAGCTGCTCCTCCCCAGCCCTCTTCTCCAGACCCTTCCCCAGCTCCATTGCCCTTCTCTGGACACACTCCAGCCCCTCAATGTCCTTCTTGGAGTGAGGGCTCAAAACTGAACAACCAGAAGTTAAACCCCAAGGCCTTTGGGAAGCCTTGGCTGTCCCAGGGCAGGCTTTCCTGCTCCCCCAACAGCACCTCTGGCTGCTTGCAGCAGAAAAACGTCCAGAGGCATGAAATGCAGCAGAGCTCCACACCCTGAGGGGTCTTATTACAGGATCTCAAAGCGCTTTCCAAACAGCAGCAGTGAGCAGTGTCAGGTACACACAGACAAAGGGGCTGGTGGCAGCACACATGGCGCTGGAGCAGATGCACAGGAGCAGGGAGCAGTGACCCAGCCTCCTGCCCTTGGTGTGACAAGCCAAAAGGAAAGGAAGAGTCTCTGCACTGCTCCCTTCCCTTTTCCAACTGAAACTACAGCAGTTCCCACTCCCAGGGATCAGCAGCCCTCCTGCAGAGCTACGATGCCCACCAGCTCTGTAAGAACTCAGCACAGGAACTTGGCATGCAGGTGGCACAGCTCACAAATCCCACTGCTGCTTCCACCTCCTCCTCGGCAGAGCTGGGTGTCCTCCCACGCTGCCCCCAGGCAGGCACAGGTTCCAGGGGCGATGGCTGCCACGAACCACTTGAGATAATCTCTGAAGCAAACAATCCTCGAGCGTTTCCCACTCCCGTGGCTCACAGAGCCAAGAGCTGGGCACCAACACTCGCTGCTCACCTCTCACCTGCCAGTTCCCTGCAGGGTTCCTGGGGCCTTCCTGCACTTCCAACCCTACAGCTCCTGCAGGGAGATCCCTGCCTTCAGCCCAGCTTTTAGTGCCCCATTTTCAGCAGCACTCTGCAGGGGCAACCCCTTCTGGAAGCCACCACCTCCATCACCACACAGGGTGTCCCTCATGGCTGAGTGTGTCACACAGACACCGAATCTGCTGGTCCTCCCCCAAACACCAATCTTGTTTGACAAGACGGCTGGGCAGGACTTGACCCTGCTCGGAGACAGAAGCCACCCATGGTCACTGTGGTGACTTGATCCCTGAAAGTGCCCACCAGAGTTGCTCTGTCACCCCCTCCTCAGCTGGGCTAGGGGGAGCTGGTGGGTGGAGGTAAGGACAAGGAGAGGTCACCCAGCAGTTCCCACCACGTGCAAGAGACTTGGAGAAAATTCATTTATTCAGAGCAGGACCAGGAGAGGGAAACAGAACCTGAGGCACCTCCTCCCCACCCTCCCATTTGCTCCCAGTTTTCTCTACCTCCTCCCACCAGCAGCACAGGAGTGGGGGTTGCGGTCAGTCTGTCCCACCTTGGCACTGCTGCTCCTTCCTGGCCGAGGAGGACTCTTGCCCTTCCTCTGCCCCAGTGTTGGGAGCCTTCTACAGGAGCGAGTCCTCCAGGGGCTTCTCCAGCTCAAGTCCTTCCCCCAGGCTGTTCTTTGCAAGCTGCTCTGGTGTGGGTCCCTTCCACAGGGACAGTCCTTCAGGAAGGCTGCTGCAGCATGGGTGCCTGGCTCCGACACAGGCTCCTCCACATCTGCGGGGGAAAATCTGCTCCACTGTGGCCCCCATGGGCTGCAGGGGCACAGCCTGCCTCAGCCTGCTCTTCACCACAGGCTTCAGGGAAATTCCTGCTTGGGTGCCTTGAGCACCTCCTGCTCCTTCACAGACCTTGGGGGCTGCAGAGTTGTTTCTCTCATCCTCTCTCTGGCTGCACCTGCTCAAGCTTTGGGCTTTTCCTCTTCTCAAACGTTACCCCAGAGGCACTGGTGGGTCCATCCCTGAGCAGGCTGGCTCGGGCTCTATTGGATATGAGGGAAACTGTTGGCAGCTTCCCAGAGAAGCCACCTGCTAGCCTCTCACTCCCAGAACTTTGCCACGCCAACCCAAAACACCTACTCAAGCACCAGTGTGCCCAGCACCTGCCCCTGCTCCCTAGGGCAGCTACAAGCTCCAGGCTGGCAGCGATGGTGTGGAGAAACCTCTGCTCCATGCTGACGCTCCTGAGCTGCTGGGCATTTACGTCAACCAGTGACCAGCCCCCAGCTCCTGGCTCCTCCTTCACCCACCTCAGTCCTTAGCTGCTGCCTCTACTCCACCACCACGGCCAAGGCCCAGACACAGCCCCTGCAGAGGCCGGTGGGGGAGCACCCAGCCCCCTTAACCTCACTTCCCTGTCTCTCTTCTGAAGAGGAGGGCTAGCACCAGCGCTGATACTAAAGCCTCCTCTTTGAAGCAGTGAGGATCCTTTCTCTTCCCCTCCTCGGCTAGTAAATTCCTGCCATTTCCCAGGGAACTGCTCCTTTATGCGGGAGCAGCTCAGCCCCCAGCGCTTCCTGCGAAACACTGGGGCTCTGTGGGACACAAAGGCCTTTTGTCTGCAAACTTGCAGCTCCAACAAGGCCACAGCAGCACGAGGAGGCTCTGGGCTCCTGGCAACAAACGCTGACAACTCTCTCTCAGTGTTTTTGTAAAAATTTTATTTGTCAAAGAAAGGAAAATAAAAAAGAAAGAAAGAAAGAAAGAGACAAGAGCCAATTGAAAACCTACTCAATCTTTAACTCCAATTTTGGTCTTTAAATTTAGAGCAATGACTTAGTTACTTTAATTATCATTTTTTTTTTAAACAACCCCCCTTTTTCCCCTTTAATGTTTACCATCTACTCGTGCTGAATCCTTCCAAGGAGATTGCTCCAGCGTACCTCTCCAGGTCCTCGCTTTGCTCCTTTTACCAAAAACCATGAAAAACTCCAGCGTGCATCTTAAGGGCTCCACTCGTCAAAAATGGGAACAAAAAAAAGGCAACACAAAAAAAAGTATCTTTGGAATAGCCAATTGAGATGAGTAAAAAAAACAAAACTCCACACCAATGCGGTTTGGTTGGGGCAGGAATCCACTCCTATGTTCCTGGTAATCTGATCCCGCTCCATGAATCCTTGCAATTCAGCCTCCCTATCCTATCCACATTATGATTTGAATCCAATGATCCAGCTCCAAGGATTGGGATCCAGTGAGCCCTCTCCAATCCAAACCTTTATAACCAGCAAAACCAAAAAAAGAGGAGGCAAAAAGTTAGATACTGTAATGAAAAAATAGGCTTCTGGGGAATGATGAGTTATGTTTGCCATCAGTTAACACAGATGTACAGTGATAACTATCAATTCCCCAAAACAAACTCTCTTTTGCTTTTGTTTTGAATGGTGATGCTCAGATTAATTCTTTAGAAACGTTAATCAACCACTGGGAGGAAACATTTGTCATCATTTACAACACCTCAACGGAAAATGCCAACATACTCATCACTCCTGGGTGGGGAGCTACAGGTTTTGTGGTCGCAAAAAGTGGTTTTGAGACTGGAAACTCTTAGTGGTGAAGCCATCGTCCACCTGCCGTGTGCCTGAGCTGCGGCTCGCCCTCCCCGCCGGAGGCTGAAGCTTTAACTGACCCAGCAGTCAACTGAGAATTAGGCTGAGGGGGCAGGGCTGAGATTTAAAGTCATTCCCAACTAGGTTTTCTAGTCATTTCCTTTGTTTTTGTTTGTTGTTTGGTTGGTTTTTCGCTCTCATTCTGCTACTTTAAAGCAATGAAATGGCAACGCTGTATCAGTCACACAGAGGACATGCAGATTTTAGCAGTATTGATATTATACTCGGATTTAAAAGACCCTTTCAGCTACTACAAGTGTACAAATAACTACGTAACATCAACACTTGTAACCAAATGCTGCCTGACGAAGTGAACCAAGGACTCCCACCCCACACACCCCCGTCCCACCCGGGGTTATTCCTTTAACATAAAAAACCCCCAAGGAAACAACAAAACCTAGACTGGACTAGAGAATTACCAAAGCAAGTGTTGAGCCACAATTGCCCCCCAGGGTTTAAAGAGCAGAGCAATTGCAGTCTGCAGGAACAACAAGGTGCCTGAAGCCACATGTAGGTGACGTGCTCAATTAACCTGTCTCTCAGTATAAGGTCAATACTGCCAAGTTCATCTGTGACAATAGCACTTGGAGTCATACCATTGCCTCCATTATTGATCTGATCCTCCTCAATCCTCCTTTTGACAATCCTAAAATGATTGACATGTGCTCCACAATCCTTTAATCCAAAGCATTCTTAATCCATCTCTTCAGATATGTCTACAGAAAGACACACGAAAAGGCAAGATAAAATATAAGATTCCCCCAGAAGAGACAAGTTAGCCACAAACACCCCAACATCCCCAGCTGAACACTGAGACATTTACACAGCGATACCACGGGTCGAGAGTGTTGGCGTTCAGCTAGAACTAAACCAGAACGATCCTGACTGACAGCAAGTAAAGTACAATTTACCAAAGACGTGAGGGGAATGTTCTGATGTTAAGGAGCAAATACTCACTAGGGATTTTACACAAGAATGCAATTCAACACTTCAGCCAATTTGGATAAAACAGTTGGAATTCCAAAATTAAAATTAAAAAAGGGAAAAAAAAAAAGGGGAAAAAAAGGAAAAAAATTAAAATGAGACTGTACTAAGTAAAGGAAAACTGTGTACAACATGGGCTTCTACAAAAAGATCAGAGCTAGTGAGCATTTATGTACGAGATCGGGATCTGCTGTGGCGGGGAGAGTAGCGTGGAGATCCTCTGCTCCTCCGTGGGGAATAACTGCGGCTGCGGCTGTTGCTTCGACTACGGCTCCTGCTACGACTACGGCTGCGGGACCGAGATCTTCCATAGCTTGGGCTTCTTGGGCCATCAACTTTAACTCGGATGTAGGCAGTTTCTCCCTATTGAATAGACAGAACTTTCGATTGAAAAGTCTAGGCTTGAGGGCCATCTTTTTAGGCATGCTGACATCGACTGCAGATAGCTTTACTACAGCACGGAACTCAGACATCCACGCTCGCAAGGCCACCTCCTGCCACACTGCCCACAGCCGGAGCTCGGCTGCTCCGCGAGTCCTCGACGAGCGCCACACGTTCCTTACCTTCGGGTCCTACTGTTAAGCCCTTTGTATCCAATTCTGGCCAAAGAAAGTAAGCGTGAAACCTACCTCATGCGATCTAAATTTAGTGTTATCCAGCTTTCGCACAGCGTAGGTCATATCTTCCTTCCGCACAAACTCCACGACACCAGTGCCATCTCGGAAAACATCAGCATAACATACATCACCTGCCTCACGCATGTGATCCTTCAGATCCTGCCAACTTCCACTTGGAGGCAGCCCTGCAGAAAACGCAAGACGGCACCTTTCAAACACCTGCTCTCTCCTCACCTCCCGTACCGACGGCGTCAGCTCGCAGCAAACAAACGAGGCTCTCTATGCAGACGGGCTGCGTGCAGGAGCTGCTGGCAGCCTACCCGCAGCGCTCCTCCCAGGCGACACGAGGTGATGCTTTTTAAAAGCAAGCACTCGGCGCCGCATCGCCCCGGGCTGGGAAGTCTCCATGCAGGACCCCGGGGCGGGTAAAGAGTGGGGCTAAGAAAGAGAAATAACTCACCCGAGACGATCACTCTGTACTCCGAGCGCCGGGACGGGGGCCGTACCTGCCCCGGGGGCTCCGCCCCCACCGCCACCGCCGCCGCCTCTGCCGGTGCCCCGGCCGCTCCGAGGGAACTCCACGCGGAGGCGATACCCATCGTAATCGTAGCCGTCCCGCCCGTAGACGGCGTCCTCCGCGTCCCTGCGGGGCGGGACGGGGCGGTGAGCGCGGCCGTCTACCCCCCGCGCCGCGCCCAGCCCACGCACGTTTCCGCCCCCCCCGCCTTTGTTCCCGCTTCCCGCCGGCCCCACCCTGCGCCGCCCGCCCGCTTCACCGGGACCCCGCAACGCCGCGGGCGCCCGTTAGCGCGGCCCAAGGCCCTGCGCGCCGGCAGAGGCCGACGTTGCACGGGTGGTGCCAGACAGACAGCTCCTGGACGGCTGCTCCCGCCTCAGGCCCTGGGCTGCGTGGGGGACACAAGCCGCAGAGAGGCCTAATCCCAACCTCCCCCAGGGGAGCGCCCGGGGCTGGTGGCAGGGTCTCACCTGGGATCCTCAAACTCGACGAAGGCGAACGGTGGCCCCCGCGGCGGTTCTTGAGGTCGATGTCGCGGATGGCCCCGTACTTGTAGAAAACGTCCTCTATGTCCTTGGTACGGATGTCGGGGGGTAGGTTCCCCACGTAGATGCGGCAGTCGTTGTTGCCGGCTGGGCCGCGGATCACGCCCCCTCCGGACATGGCAAGGTCAGCAATGGCTGCGGCGGTGGAGGGCCGGAGCTCGGAGAGCGGTCTGGAGAGCGGGCGCGGGGCCGGGCCGGGCACACAGGAGCACACGCGCCGCTTCCCCCGACAACCGCTTCAAAATGGCGACCGCGGCTCCCCTCGCGGTCCTACTGCGCGCAGCGATTTCACCTCGGGACGCAGCACTTTTCGCGCAGGCAGCAAACGAGGCGGCGCCCGCGTCTTCCGCCGCGCCCCTAATCCTCCGTCCTGCGCAGGCGCGGCTTCGGCGGAAAGTAGTTCCTCCTTTCTCGGCCCTTTCCAGGTCCACCTAAGCAGCCGAATTCGTGCTGGGGAAGCAGATCCTGGAAACGAGAGTGCAGCTATTTCGGACCTTTCTCCGTAGCCCTCCGCTGCCTGAAGCGGGGTACGAACGCAAGCCCCGGCCGCGGTTTTGGCGGCGGCGGCATCCCGTATGGCATCACATCCGGTGCGGCGTCCGCGCCAAGAAGACCCGGCCGGGGCAAGGGTGGGCGTGTCCCACAATGCACCGCGGCGGCGCTTGGCGCCAAGGCGCGGGGCGTGTCCCACAATGCACTGCGGGTGGCGGCACTGGCCCCTCTGCTTGTGTGTGCAGGGCTGTGACGGCCGTCAGGGCTCTGTCACGTTATGGGGTACCCAGGGAGCTCTTCCCTTTAACGGGCAGACGGGAGGGAGGGCCGAGGGTAGGATGGAGGCTAGCTGTCACTGGCTTGGCCACACTGGAGGTAAAATGGTTGCCCTGCAGGCACAGGGAGCCGAATCCAGGCCTGGGTCTGCTGCTCAGTCTTGCGAGCATCCTAATTCCGTATCACCCTAGGTAGAGCATTGAAACTGACTTTTGGGGCTGTTGGGTTTTGTCTGGTTGGTACTTTTTTTCCCCTAACAGTGCTCTCCCGTTTCCGAACTCTCTTGTGATTCCTGGGGAGTCTTGGATCAGACTAATCTTGAAGATGTGTGCTGGAAGGGCACTCCAATCCTCAGAGCCTGGGCGTGATGGCTTTGGACAGAACAAACCTTGACTTCGTTTTATATCTGTGCAAGTCAATTAAAAATGAAGGAGTTGAAGTGATCTCTGAGGTCCCTTCCAACCTGAGCCATTTTATGAAGGCAGCTCCGCCGTGGGTGTGATATTGCTGAAAGCATTTGAAATGTAGTTCTGCAAGCTGGACAGCTCTTGGTTACCCTTTGGTACCAACAGAAGTGAGTCCAGGTGGTGCTGGAGAGGTTGAGTCGCTGTGCTGGGGTTAAAGTAGAGCCTGAGTGTGTTGAAAGAGCCCTTTAGGCTCCCAAATTAATGAAGGGATTTTGAGAAGTGTCGTGGCTGCCTAGCAGAGCCTGCCATGCAAGCTGCATTTTTCATCTGGTCATTAAAAATGCAGATTCCAACAGCAGCAGCTCTCATCCCTTGCAGTTAGAAAAATGGTTTTGCTCTAAGGTCATAATGTGCTTGACTGTGCCAAGAGCCTCTCCTTTTGTGTACCTTCAAGCACTGTGATGTGCCCTGCTCTGTCATTATGGACATGGCTAATGCCAGGCTGGCAGTGGCTTAACCAAAGCAGGCTGTTAATCAAAGAGGAGTGTGGCCAGCAGGGCAAGAGAGGGGATTTTGCCCCTTTGGTGGGACCCCAGCTCTAATCCTGCCTCAAGTCCTGGTGTCCCCAAGCAGACGAGGGACACAGAGCTGTTGGCGTTAAGCCAGAGGAGGCCACAAAGATGATCCAAGGGCTGGAGCAGTTCTGCTGTGAGTTCAGGCTGGGGGTGTTCAGCTGGAGAAGAGAAGACTCCAGGGGGACCTTAGAGCTACCTTCCAGTATCTGAAGGGATCCTCCAGGAAGGCTGCAGCTGCAGAGGGACTTTCCATGAGGGTGTCTAGAGACAAGACAAGGGGGAATAGTTTGAAGCTGAGGCAGAGCAGGGTTAGACTGGAGCTGAGGAAGAAGTTCTTCAGTACCAGGATGCTGGAGCCCTGCAGCAGGCTGCCCAGGGAGGCTGTGGAGTCTCCTTTGGAGAGATCCCAAACCTGCCTGGATGTGTTCCTGTGTGACCTGCCCTTGGTGACCCTGCTCTGGTGGGAGGGTTGGACTGGATGCTCTCCAGAGGTTCCTTCCAGCCCCACCACTCTGCTTTAACAAGCTTGCTCTGTTGTCTGCCAGCTCAGCATCAGTACTTGTTGCACATTAGCAAAGCAAACAGAAAATCACAACTGCCCTCCCCAGCCCAACCCCCAAATCCCAAGGACCCCTGGTGTAGGGAAGGCTCCACCCTTTGCCAAGGAGCCAGTCTTTATTTCCCAAAGCTTTTTAAACTGCCCCCTGCTATTCTTAAAGGCACCACAAAAGCATCTCAGTCTGCCTGGCTTGTGAAAAGCCTCTTGCATTGTTATTTTGTGGGTTAATAAGCCCCACAACTGCTTTAAACCATTGTCTTAATTACCTTCCTGAAGTGTCTCACACAGAAGTACTGAAATGTTTCCCCCTTCGTGCCCTGCCTCAGCTCTGTGCTATCAGCAGAGCGCTCTGAGCTGTTGGATGAGCTGCAGGAGCATTTATTTGCTTTGTCAGGGCTGCTTTTGGCTCTCTGGCAAAATGTATATATGGAGAGTCATTAAACATTAATTATGTGGAAGATAAATTACTGGGAAGGGAATGGCAAATAACACTGCTAAGAAAAAGCCAGCTGCTGTCAGCTGACAAGCTGGGATGGAAACCAGGGCTTTCCAGCTGGGAACGGGGAGGAATCCCAGTACCTGGCAGGGGCTGCAGGAGAGCTGGGAGGGACTTTTGACTAGGGCTTGGAGTACCAGGACAAGGGACGACGGCTTTGAGCTGGAATAGGGGAGACTGAGACAGGAGATGAGGAAGAAATTCTTGCCAGTGAAGGTGGAGAGACACTGGCACAGCTTGCCCAGGGAGGCTGTGGCTGCCTCCTCCCTGGAGGTGTTCAAGGCCAGGCTGGATGAGGCCTTGAGCAACCTGGGCTGGTGGAGGTGTCCCTGCCCATGGTTGGAACTGGATGATCTTTAGGGTCCCTTCCCACCCAGCCCATTCTGTGACCTCTGGGCTGGGTGCAGCTCTGCCTGATGGCTTTCATCACCTTCCCCTCTTGCTGGCTCCCTTAGCAGGAACCTGCTCTAATCCCCCACAGGATACAGTCCAGCTGGGATTAGTCCCGACCAGTCTCTCTTTGTTGTTCATCAAAGCTCAGACTGTTTGCAGCAAAAGGGTCATTTCCAAAGCAGTGTCTGAGGCTGTAACATGTTTTTGCAGTACCCAGCTTTGGATTGTCCCAAGCTGCTGCTTCCCTGCCTCAGGACCCGTGCTGGACATGCTGCTGCAGAGGTTTCCTTTGGCCCTCCAGCAGTGACACAGAGCTGCACAGACACTGCCTTTGGGGCTAGAAACACACAGCTGATGTTTTAGGAGCTTTTGATATTAAATAGCGCCCCAATGATCTTGGAATTATTAGCCTGCATGTAGAAAAAAGATGCCAAAATAGAGTTTGTGGTGGAGGAACTCTGAGGGTGAGATGGGGAAGGGCTAGACCTGGAAAGATTTCCAGCCAGGTGGATGGGGGCAGAGCTGGTTTATTGATCTGGGTTTATGTCTGAGCAAAAAGATTTCCTGGGCACAGCCTGATGTGAACAAAACCCACAGCATGCTGTGACAGTGGAAATTCTGCCTGAAAGGACACACAGGGTCAGGGGGCTGGGCTGGGCACACCAGTGGCAGAGGCTCTCCATGAACCCCAAAGGGAAGAGCAGGTGGCATCGGCTGGTATCTAACAGCAGCTGAGTTCACAGCCTGCCTGCAAAGCCTTGTGAAAGGCTCATCTGGGGACATTCTGAGACGGGGCTCTGTTTGCCTCACCAGAACAGCTCCTGTGCTGGGCTGGTCATGATGGCAAAGGGCTCAGAGCAGACTTTTGAGGCCTTCACAGGAGCCTCTGGCACAGCCTGGGCCACAAACCACCTCCTCACCCTAGTCTGGGCTCCTGCACCCTGCTGGGCTGGATGAAGGGTGGACTCCAGTTGGGTTACAGGTGGTTATTTGTCTTGCTAGTAGCAATTAGAGGTTGGTGTGAAACTAAAAACCACACTAAGCACAGCGTTGGGAGTGATTTCTGCTGCCTCGTTCTCACACTGCTCTGGTTTTCGGTGCCTGCTTTCTCCTTTGATTCCCACTGGGCAGAGGGGAAGAGGCAGTGGTTAAGACAGAGCAAAATGTTTTAACGACACCCCAGCCCCCTACCCCACCCCGAGCTGTTGTAATTGATTTCTCTCGCAGGGAAAACATTTCTGCTGGTGCAGGGCTTTGCAGGCTTCTGCTGCCTGCCCTGCTCGCTCCCTGCCTCCTGCTGTCACTGAGCACTGCAGCAGCTGCTTCCAGTGCTCTTCCCTCTCCCTGCCTGGCAGCATCCTCCAAAGCCTGACGGGGAAGGAGGAGAACGAATGCAAACTGCTAATGAAAATAAACCTGCTAAGGGTAATTCCTGCTGGGGAATAACTGAGCACAGAGCAGGGGACCTGTGTGGGCTGCTCCTTGCAGAAGGAGCCTGGTGAGGCGGAGCCTGCCCAGCAAGGGCTTCCCCTGCAGCTCCTTTGCTTTTTGCACCTTTCTTCTTTTGCTGTTTTTATTTCTCTGTGCATCTGGGCGGGGAGATACTGCAACAGGTCACCCCGGGAGGCTGTGGATGCCCCCTCCCTGGAGCTGGTCAAAGCCAGGTTGGATGATGCCTTAAGCGGCCAGGGCTAGGGGGAGGTGTCCCTGCCCTTGGCAGGGCTTTGGAACTGCATGATCTTTAAGATCCATTCCCACTAAACTACTCTGTGATTTCCCGGGGCTGCTTCCTTTCCTCTCCACACCTCCACGGGCACACAGCTGGCTGAGGTGTCTATGCCAGGATCTGCTGGGAGCTCGCTGACCCTGCTCAGCACCTCCTGTCCCACCGCCTGTGTTTCCCCTCCAGGCGAGCGATGCCATCCTGCAACGGGGACCTGGCAGCTGTGACAAACCCGGGGAGGTCACACGGAGCCAGGCAGCCCTTGCAGCGAGAGCCCCGTGCCCCAGGGCTGATTACCCAGGCAGCATTTCCTCTGTCCATTAGAGGTATCGATAGCTTCTGCTGTGGTGTGTGGCATCTGTCACCTTCCCCAGCAGCCACCCGCAGCCCTCAGCTGCCCTGTGGCGGGCAGCCGGCGCTCTGCATTTAGACCTGGTGCTGGTCGTGCTGCCCAGCTGAGGAGCAGGGGGAGAGCAGAGGCTTTTTGTCCTCCAAAAATAGCCCAAATTTGCCAGGCCTCAGTGGCTTTTAAAAGGAGCTTTTTCCATTAGCTTCCTGTCAGAGAGCCGCTGGCAGCACTGCCGCCGGCCCTGCTCCTGCTGCACGGGGGCACGGGAGGCAGCCCCGGCAGCAGTGGGGGGCTGCTGGGTGCCTTTGATGCAAGGAAGCAGAATGTGTGAGGAATGCACTGAAAGCTTTCTTCAAGCAGAACGTTTTCAGATACAAATGGAGCTTTAGGAACTGTTTCCTTACCCTGTGTAACTTCCTATAAGCATCTGAGGAAGGACAGGGACTGCCATGAGTGCTGGGACATGAAGGGCTGTGCAGCCCCAGGCAGGGTGACACCAGGCTGTGTGTCTCTACTGTCTGAGCTCAATGGAAGGCAATCAAAAGAGGGAAAATAAACTGGACATTTACAAAAGGCTGGGGCTGGGGGCACTGGCCAAGCTCCAGAGCAATTTGCTGAGCCCAGTGCCCTGGCTAGAAGCTGCTGTGGGAAGGCTGCTCTCTGCTCCCACTGCAAGCCCTCTCCCAAAGCATTTCCATAGCCAGGTGCTCCCCAGCTAGGAAACCTCACAACTCATATCCCATGGTCCTTAAAGAAGGTGAAATGTACAACAAGAGGTTGCAGTGAGATGGGGTTGGTCTCTTCTCCCTAGTCTAAGGTGGTAGAAGGAGAGGAAATGGCCTGGAATTGTGCCAGGGGAGGCTTAGGTTGGAGATCTGGAACAATTTCTTTTGCTCAAGAGTGGTCAGGGACTGGCACAGGCTGCCCGGAAAGGCGGTGGAGTCCCCATCCCTGGAGGCGTTCAAGAAATGTGTGGCCATGGCACCTGGGGCCGTGGTTTGGTGGCCGTGGTGGTGGTTTGAGGGTTGGACTGGATGCTCTTGGAGGCCTTTTCCAACCCAAACAGTTCTGTGGTTCTGTGATTCTATGATTTGCTGTCCCGTGGGGTTGCCACCCCCTAACCCAGATGTTCTCCACTGCCATGAGGCACAGCCAGGCACCACATCTCCTCTCTCCCTTTGGGGGGGCTGCAGCTGGAAGTGCTGCGGTGCTGTGCAGCCAGGCTGGGCACAGAGGCACTGTCTGAGATCCCTCTGATTCCCACCGTGGCCATAGCTCACTCTGCCCAGGGCCATCCCCTGCGAGGCTTTAGAGCTGTTAGCAGCAGAGCAGCGAGGAACAATGAAATGTGCTGCTGGTGGAGAGCATAAAGCACTGCCTCCAGATGCCTTTGTTTGCTCGGGCAGGGCTGCACCGCCGACTCACTGAGTATTTTTTCCCCTCTAGGACTCTTTTTTGTTTATTATTCTCCTTTGTGTTCCTCTCACCCTCCCGGGCCGAGGGCAGCTTGGCTCCCTGACCCATTGCCTGCCTGTCTGGGTTGAACAGGAGCTGAGCACTGCCATGGCTGGGGCTGAAGTACTGCCTAAGCACTGATGGGACTGGGCTGAACTGGGAGGAGAGACCCTCTTGCAGCCTTCCAGGACTTAAAGGTGGCCCAGCTTGCAACCAGAGCTGTCTGAGACCACCAAGGACTGGCCTGGAGGACATAAGCCATCCACACAGAGGTTTGCTCTCCTCCCATGGTGGGACCTGAACAGCTGCTACCTCCCCTTAAGAAAGCTCTCACCACCCTTGCAGACATTGCCAGTGTGCATTTTATCTGCTAGAAGCCTCTGCTCTTTCCTTGCCAGGAAATCCATTCCTGACACCTCCTCCTGAATATCCAGCACCCCTCAGACTGGAGCTCTGTGCCTCCCTGGGCACAATTCCAGGCCATTTCCTCTCCTTCTATCACCAGAGATGAAGGACAGGAGACCAACCCCCACCTGGTTCCAGCCTCCTTTTCAGAGAGCTGTAGAGAGCAGTGAGGTCTCCCCTGAGCCTCCTCTTCTCCAGGCTCAACACCCCCAGCTCCCTCAGCTGCTCCTCCCCAGACCCATTCTCCAGACCCTTCCCCAGCTTTGCTGCCCGTCTCTGGACCTGCTCCAGCCCTCAGTGTCCTTGTTGTGAAGTCCCTCAAACTGCCCCCAGTATCTGAGGTGTGTTTGGGGTGGGTGCTGGGGCTGCTCAGGGCTATCTGCCCAGCACGGATCTCTCATGGTGGGCAATGCTCAGAGACTCAACCCTTCGTATCGCTCTTCGGGAGGAAGAGCCTCATCCCTGGCTGGAAAACAGGAATATTCCCTGCATCCCACGGAGGAGCTGCCTTGCACTCAGGCTGGAGAGGCAAGCAGGGCTCCAGCCAACTGTTTATAAATAAATCCCTTGTTCCCAGAGGAGGCTCTGCCACTTTCCATACCAGCAGGCTTGTGGCAGGAGGTGAGCCGAGTCCAAAGGGTGATGGGGTCAGGGCCACCCCAGTTTAGCATCCCTTCTCCTGGCTCATTCTGGAGGTGCCAGAGCGGGGTGGGCACAGGCTGTGCTCTGCTCCATCCCCCTGGTCCTGCCCTCGTGCTGTGGCTAAGCCTTTGGGCTGCTGCTGCTGGGAAGCTGAGCTGTGAGCAGAGCTCTGCATGAGGACAGCCCTGCCCCTGCTGCATTTCCAAGGCAGATCAAGCAGTAGGAAGAGCAGCCCTAAACATTCCTCTAATTAAAACAAAATCCCTCGTGGCCTCTTCTATACAGAGAGCTGTTACAGGCTTAAGTGATGTATGAAATGTGTGTTTATTGATCGCTCCAACCGTGGCTGCTCTTCCCAGGGCATCCAGGGAGAGCATTAACTGGCGACTGACCGAGCTGGTGAGGAGGGCAGGGCAGGGGGTTCAGCTGGTGCTTCACTGGTGCCAGCCTGTGTCACAGCCAGCCCCTGAACCCCTGCTGGCTATTTACATAACTATATATGTTTATATCCATTTATATACCCATATATCCATTTCTATCCCTACATCCATCTGTGTATAGCCACCCAGCTAGGCATCACCACCAGAACCCATCCTGTGAGACCCTCGTTTCTGGTCCTGCCTCACTGGGCTGGTGCTGGCTCTGGCCTGGGACGTGGTGCCTGGCACTGGGCTCCCACCACTGACCATTGCCTGCCTATGGGTTTGTGGTTGCACCACTGTGGGTTATTTGTGGCTGCTCTGCTTGGGTCGGCTTTGGATGGCAGCAGTGCAGGGGCACTGCTCAGTGGTGCCCGAGGGCCAGGATGTGCTTCCCAGCAAGGAGCAAACAACCACTCAAAAGCTTCTGCAGGCTGAGATTTGGTGCTTATCAAGTTGTGCCACCACAGTCTGACCCCAAAGAAATGTGAGTGTGTAGAGGGGATTCAAATGATGCTGGCAGGTGATGCTGTAAGCTCCAGAATGTAAACAGTACAGGAAAGCAGTGTAAATACGGGAGTCGACTTTCTTAGCCTCATTTCTTTCCCTTGCTCAGGCCAGGAACTGCTAAAGCTGAAATAAATCCCTGCAGAAGTGAGACTGACCTGAATCACTTCACACAGTGGAGACCTTGTCTTCTGCTTTTGGAGCTTCTCGTATCCAGGCTGTGCCAGAACAGAGCTGAAGTTGTCTGTGCAGCAGGAGCTGCTTCCTACGTCCTGGGCAGCTCGGGGGAAGGTGTGAGATCAGTTCCTGTGTGGCAGGGAGGGTGCTGGGCACAGCAAACCACCAGTTCATGCCTGCTGGGGGGACCAGTGGCTGCTCCTGCATCAGCACCTGATGAGTTCGTGCAGAGGTGTCCAGAAGGTGCACAGAGCCACCACAAAATTCGTGCATGAGCACCTAGGGAGCCTGCACACAGCATCACGAGCAGCTCATGCAGCAGTGCAGGATTAGTGCATGCATGAATGCCTGGTTATTGCCTGCATGACTGCCCAGCCACTGCCTGCATCAGCACCCAATCGTCAGTGCAACAGCAGCCAATCCTTAGGGCATGCATCAGGGCCACAGGGGTCAGTCAGGAAGCTGGGGACAGACTTTTGAGCAGGGCCTGCTGTGGCAGGACAAGGGGTGGTGGTTTGAGCTAAAAGGCAGAGGTTCAGACTGGAGAGGAGGGAGAATTTTTTTACACTGAGGGTGGTGAGAGCCTGGCCCAGGTTGCCCAGAGAGGTGGGAGATGCTCACCCCTGAATGCATTCCAGGTCAGGTTGTGTGGGGCTGTGAGTAACCTGCTCCAGCTGAAGGTATCCTTTGCTTACCGAAGAGAGTTGGACTGGATGAGCTTTAAAGATCCCTTCCAACCCCAAACACTCTATGATCCTATGAACCCCCCACGCCCTGCAGCCAGCCCAAAGCAGCCTGGCATGTCTTGGCACCTTCAAGCTTGCCCAAAGGCAGCACTGTGCTCTGCTTGACCACAAAACCCCAGCCCTGGTGAGAGCTGTGGCTCACAGGGGGATGGAGGAGATGATCACAGCAGTCCCTTCCAGCCTAAAAAATGTAGGAGACCTTTGATGTGCAGGCAGGGCCCCTGCAGATAAACCCTGCTGGGGTTAGGGCTTCTGCTGGAGCACACAGCCCCATGGAGAGGGAGGATGGAGAGGAGAAAATGGAGAAACTCAAGGGAAGAAGTAAAAGTCACACTTGCTCTTGACCCAGACCTGTGAGCACGTGGAGTCTGTGTCCTCAGACCCTTCATGGTCAAACTGGGAGCCCTGGACACCACAGTGCAAGCCATGTAGCACCTGGCTTTGAGGTGACTTTCCCTTTGGTGTTCATGTGTAGTTGTCTCTATACCTGTCTTTCACTTCAGGAGAGGTGAGATTAAAGGCACTTCCCAGCTCTTGGTGCAGGCAGCTGGGCTGGGAGGCTGGGCTGGGGTGCTGGGAGCTGTGAGCAGCGGGCTGGTCAGCTCAGCCCGGCTGGGCTGCCTCAGCCCCGGGCCCTCAGCAGGCGCAGGCTGTGCTTGTGTCCCCGTGCCGATGTGACCCCGCTGGGCTTCCAGAGGATGCTTTTATTTACAGCTGCTGCAGGAGCTGCACACTGCAAGCCACTTGCACAAACTTGCAGGGAGTAGCTGACCTGGATCCATGTTAATGAGGCTCACAGGGCCCTGGGTATCAGTTTTCCCTCTTGGGCTGTGGGATGGCAAGGAGCACCCTGCCTGTTGGAGAGCAGTGTTCAGACAAAAAGCTGTTTGTAGTTTGTCATATTTCTAAGCCCATTTGCCTTGGAGATAAGCCCAGGCTGCCCTGCCGTGGTGCCAGGCTGCAGCTGCTCCTGCTCCAGGATAGACCTGGAGGAGATGAAGAGCTCCATGCATGCTGGAGCCACCAAAGGGCACTGCATGGCCAGGGGCTCTATTTGGGCATGCTGATGGGAGGTGTTTGACCCAGCCCTGGGTGGTTCTGATGATGATGAGCAGTTCATAGATTCATAGAATGGGTTGGAAGGGACCTTAAAGATCATCCCGCTCCAGTCCACAGGGACACCTCCACCAGCCCAGGTTGCTCAAGGCCTCATCCAGCCTGGCCTTGGACACCTCCAGGGAGGGGGCATCCACATCCTCCCTGGGCAACCTGTTCCAGTGTCTCCCCACCCTCACTGTCAAGAATTTCCCTCTCATCTCCAGTCTAAACCTGCCCTCCTCAACCTTCAATCCATTCCCTCTCATCCCTGATGAAGAAGTCCATCTCTCTGGGCAGGAACACCTTGACCCCACTGCTCCCAGCAGCAGGAATGGTTGAACTTGATCTTAGCAGTTGTTTCCAAACTACCCAATTCCTTGATTCTACCACGAGCTGTGACCCCTTGTCCAGCTGAGGCACCTGGGGATAGTCCCAGACTGGCTTTGGAGCACTGTGGTCTCACTCTGAATTGGAAGCCTGAGCAAATCAGGTGTGGGGATGAGATGCTCAGTGCCAGGCACAGGCAGAACCTGGTTGCCATTCCCCGGGGGATGTGAGAGGGACCCATGGGAGGCAGAAATGGCAGTGAAGAGGATGTCAGGTAGTGAAAACACTTCAGCATCCCGAAGTTGGGAGTGATAAGCTGGGGGGCTGGGGGCTGGTGCTGTTGTTTGGCTGCTCACCGAGGTCAAACCCCCAGCACCAGGGTGGCCTCTGTCCCTGGAGCTTTACAGAGCATTTCCCTTTCCCCCTGGAATTTATTCAGGGTGTGCAGCAGGGATTCAGGGAGATAATGACGAACATTAACCAGGGCGCTGCAAACTGCTTCACAAACAAGATTGATCAAAGCAGCCTGGGACTGACAGCAAAGCCTCCGCCCGCAGCCTGCACAGCGCTTGCAGAACAATTGACTCCAGGGAAAAATAACCATTTGGGCAGCCTCGCCGAGGGGCTGGGCTCCAGCAGCCGGGAAGCTGCCGGCTGGGGACTGCGGGGATGAGCAAGGGCCAGACCTGGCTGCTCTGTGCCCATGTGCCAGGCTGTGGGACTGAGGGGTGAGAGCCCAGCAGGAGCTGCTGGCTGCGTCCTGCCCCAGGGCCGATGCAGGTGCTGGGTGGCAGATCGTTGGGGTGCCAGGCTGCAGAAGGACCCAAGATGCTGGGTGCTGGTACCCCCTGGGCTGGCTCTCACAGTGCTTTGCACGGGGCTGGACTCCGTGAGGTTTTTCCCCTCGGCAGAAGCAGAATGGGGCTGAACTGCTGGCAGTGCCTCCCCTCATGCTGACATCTCCGTGCAGCTGCTTTGTGTCTCCGTGAGGAGCTGGGGAGCTGCCGGCTCCGCAGAGCCACAGCAGGATGAGGATCGTGGTTGCCATGTCTCTAGATGAGGAAGAGTCACCTGCAGCCACCCCAGCTCTGACGTTCAGGCTCTGGCTGCAGCAGGCAGGACCTGGTGGAGGGGGCCAAAACCCCACTGTGTGGAGGGTCAGCCTTTTCTTTGGGGAGGTCCAGGTGTCCCTGCTGTGCCCACACCTCCCCAGGACACTCGTGGGGAGTGAGGATGTGAATCAATAAATGAAGGTGCTTGCTGCTGCTGTTGACTGTATTGATTATTGGCAAAAGAGAGCAACTGATGGGAGCCTGGAGAAGGGCAAGGAGGTGAGCAAGAGGTACAGGAGAGACATCAGAGGAGGAGAGAGGGAAGGAATTCCAGCAGGGAGAGGAGACAAGGTGACATTTCTACAGTCATCTGCTACGGACATGCTACATCATGTGTCAGTGTGCTGTGTGTGGTGGGGCAGAGCACAAACGCTGGGCTGGGGCAAAATGGGTTTGGGTGAAGCAGGAAGAAAAATCTCCTGTGAGGGATTGCAACTGCAGAGGTGCTGCATGGAAGCAGAGCTGGTGTGGTGCTGCAGCCACACTGCCAGCCCAGTGTTTGGTTCCCAGACCTCTGTGTTTCTTAGGGCAGAGGTGCAGAGAGCCTGTGGGCTTTGACCCCAAGTCGCCTGGGACTGGGGGCACATCCCGTGGGGCAGCTCGTGGCTGTGGGGCAGGAGGAGTACAGCCTTAGATGGCAAACTGCTCCTCACTGCCAGGCCCTTCTCCTGCTAATCCCTGTGAAGTGCCTTATATAGCACTGGGTGGAATTTATAAATAAATGCTTTTTGTCACATTTCAGGAATGCTTCTCCCTCCCTGGCATCTGAAGCACTTCCGTCCACCAAGGCCATGCTGCAAGGAGCAGCGCTGGTGGCCCTGGCCAGGGCTGTGCTGGGTGGCAGCAGGGCTCCTCCACTCTGAGGAAGGAGGCAGGATGCAGCTGGGAGGGGGTTACCTTGGGATTACAGAAGCAGCCACCAGGACTGCAGCCATCTCTGTGGACCTCTGACTGCACCCATCAGGGCCACCACTTGGTACCGTGTCACTTCTGGCAGCTGGGTCCCTGGGGCAGCTGCCCTGTGCTGAAGGTGCCCATGGGCATCCCCAGGACAGGCAGGGCAGGAGGGAGCTGAGCACACCCACCTGCACCAGGGAAATGCCAGGAAGTTTGGAGCATGGGAGTGCTTGTGGCAAAGCCCAAGGCTCCTGCTGTGCAGGACAGACAGGATGAGCATGGCTCAGCAGCTGCCTCTGGCCTCCAAACCTGCCGAGCCCCCGTCAGCTGCCCTGGCCTCAGGACTGAGAGCACAGTAAAACCAGACTTGGTGGTTAGCACTCCATCACACACAAGGATTAAGCAGAAACCGATGGCAGCAGGAGCAGAGATCTGACTTACAGCAGCCTGGATCCCTCCCCAGTAAGGAAGCTCCTTCATTAGCAGGGGATGGGGCAGCAATACAGGTGGGGCAGCCTGTCTCTGCTGGGCACAGCTCACCTGGGAGACTGCTTCGGTGTTTTGGCAGATACCAGAGCTCCTTGGAGAAGTAAAGCAAAAGGTTTCCTCCGCAGCTCAGTGCAGCTGCCTCCCCCAGCACAGCCAGCCTGGGTCCCACGGCTGCACGGGGCCCTGGCTGGGCTCTGTGCCCCATGGCGCTGCCACCCCGATGCCAACCATGGCTCTGATCTGTCCTGGCAAGGGCTGAGCCAAGGCTCTGTGCTCCCAGCCTGGGATGCTCGTAAAAACGATGCACAAGACTGTGAGATGTGTTGCCTCAACAGAGACTTGGCAGAGCTATAAATAACTCAGCCAAGCGCTGCGCAGTGAACCTGAGCAGAGCCGGCTGCCCTCACGGCCAGACGCTGCCAGAGCCTCGCCAGGACAACCAGCCCTGCCCTGCAGCGTGCCCACAGGGAGCCTGCCCACCCCAGCCGTCCCAGTCTGGGCCATGCTGCAGCCCACCAGCAGTGCGGGTCTGCCCCATGCCCACGCCAGGGGCTCTCCTGGGGCTCTGGTGCCCTGGGCAGCCCAGAGGACTCGGGTCTCCTGCCTTTCCCAAGCAAGTCCCACTCTGGCAGCTGCCCACCATCTGCCCAGGCACAGCCTTTCCCCACTCCTCAGCCTGGGATCAGCACCTCCTCCAGCTGGATGGAGCCTCTGGAGACATCAACATAAAAACATGTACTCCTGCAGCCACTGAGATGGAAGCTGATAAAGGGCTGTAGCTAAGCCTGTTACTGCATTAGCACTGGCACCCAGAGCAGGGGAAGGCCAGGGGTGGCCGGTGGTGACCCAGGGCACATTGGTGGGTGCAGGGCATCACCTGTGTGCCATCAGGATGGGCACTGCCTACTCATCCTTTGCAGCCTCTGCTGGACTCTCTCCAGTAGTTTCTTGTCTCTCAAACCAGGGAGCCCAGAATGGGACAGAGGACTCCAGATGTGGCCACACTAGGTGTGGGTAAGGACCCAGGTGAGGGCTGGAGGTCAGCTCTCGTGCCACCCATGGTGGTCTCACACAGTGCAGTGCCCTGCAGTGTCAGCCCACACTTGCTTTCTGCTGCTTTGGCTTCTGCTACCTTATGGCTGAAGCTCAGGTCTGGACCCATTTGGGAACAGCAAACATTTTATTTGGTGTTAGGAGCTCTGACCAGTGGCTGAGAGGTTGCAAAGGTCACACCAGCAGCTACCCACTTCATTAGCACAAGGATCTGCCCACTCCTGGACAGCCATGGAGTGAGCTCAGCCTGTCCCTTGGGTGCTGCTACCAGCTGTAGGTTTGTCTTCCTTGAGCAATCAAATCAGAGAGATTTCAGTACCCTGAGTGGTCTCCCTGGCTCTCAAGGCCATGCATGCAATTAAACCCAGTCTCATCAAGAGCCAGCTCAGCTCTTCCCCTGCTCACGCTGAGCGGGGCTGCACAGGCACCCCGGTGCCGGAACATGGAGGGTGCAGGGTCTGGGCTGGCACAGGAACAGGGTTTGCCATTCTGCTGGGGTTGTTTTCCAGGTGGCTTCTGCAAAGAGCTTCTTGGCACCTCAGCTGAAGTGAAATGGAGCAACCAAAACGGGAGCTGGCTGGTGGCCAGCCTGCCAGACGGGCCCATGGGGGCAGGTGCCCTCCCAGGGAATCAACCCCACAGCAAGGGATCAGGCATCCCAAGGCTGTTACCCCCAGGGGCATCAGGGCTCCCCAAAGCAGCGGGTCCCTCCTAGATGTTCAGGGTGACCGCTAGGGATCTTGGGGTCCCCCAAAGCAGAGGGGACCGCCACAGAGGAATCATGGCCCGCCCAGGCGGCAAAGGCCCCTCCAAGGGAATCAGCCCCAGGAGATCTGGGTGCCCTCCAAGGGATCGAGGTCCCCAGGGCAGCAGGGACCCCAAGGAGCCGGGGTCCCCAAGCCTGAAGGAACCCCTACACAGGAGGCCCCCTGAGGAGGCAGAGACCCCTCTGAAGGAATCAGCCCCAGGGGACCAGGGTCCCCAAGGCGGCGGTGAACCCCACTAGGGACAACCCCTGTCTGCAAGCCCCCCGCCCCCAGCACCAGGGCAGCCCCCGGGCAGCCCCCGCCCCCGCCTGGCGCCGCCCCGCCCCGCGCGCGCCCGCGGCATTGTGGGATGAAACAGGATGTAGGCAGAACAGCGCGGGCGGACGGGCCGGGGCTGCGGGCTGCGCCGCACCGCAGCCAATGGGAGCGCGGCGTGCCGGGAGGCGCAGCCAATGGCGAGGCGAGGAGCCGCACGCCGCAGCGGGCGGGGCGGTATTTGAGCGCGGCGCGGCGGCCAGGCGCAGAGCGCTCAGCGCGGCGCAGGGAGCGGAGCGGCCGAGCCCAGCCACTTCGGGCCTCTTCCCACCTCCTCCTTGGTGCCGTGCCTCGCCCTCCCGGGGTGGCCCTGTCACTGTGAAGGTGAGCGACGCCCTCCGCCGCGTCGAGGGCGCTGGGGTGCTCCTCGCTCCTCGCCTGGCGCCGGCCGCTCTGGGTGCGAGGTGGCGGCGGCGGTGGGTCCGCCCCGGGGGGAGGGAGTCTGAGACCTGGCCGGGTGGGCGGCTCCGGACTGAGTGTAGCTGCTGGCGGTGCTCGGAGCTCACCCCGGTGGTCTGCTACTGGGGCGTTACCGGCCTGGCTCCGGGCAAGGTCACCGCTGCCTCGGGTGCCCCCGGGGCTCCCCCGTGAAGGTCACTCAGGGCTCCGTCCTGCACATGCGCCCGGGAGCGGCTCCCCGCGCTCCCTTCGGCCCTGCTGGGGAAGGGTCTGTGCCGCACCCCCTTCCTAGGGCCCGTGTCGCGGGAAGCGGTGGGCGCCGGGCATGGGCCTCATCCGCGCCCTCGGGCTCGGTCCTGGCCTGGAGGAGCAGCAGTGAGTGCAGGGCTTGGGCCTCGGCCCGCCCCTAGTGTCCCATTCTGCACGAGGAGGGAGGAGTGGGTCTGGGGGGTTGTGTCTCGTCCCCATCCTAAGGCTGGACCGTGCCCTGGTGAGCGCTGAGCTTGAGCATCCTCCCCTTCAAAGCCACATCCTATCCAGCTGGGGGAGTGGTCGGGTGCCGGTTGGGGCCTAACCGTCCTCCCGAGGCCTCATCCTGCCCTGGAGTGGCTGCTCAGGCTGTGGCCTTTGCTTCCTTCTTGAAGACTTCGTCCTGCCCTGTGCTGAGGCTGCCAGGGCTGTACTGTTACCCCTTCCGAGGCCCACCCTGCCCTGGGCTGGGTGCTGGAGCTCAGAGAAGGCTGGTCCTGGGTGGCAAGAACCAAGAGGGCTAGCTGTGATCTTGTGGCTTAGGGACAAGATGTGTATGTGGTGCTGCTGAGCTGCTTTGCATGAAGGATGTCACCCCGTGGAGGAAGGACTTGAGGCTGGGGCACTGCTCTGGTGTTCAGATGGGTGGGTGGCTGAGGTGGCATTTGGAGCTGCTCCCTCTCCCTCGGGCAGCAGTCACCTGTGGTGCCTGGCCCAGGCAGGGTGCTGTGCCCTGGGGCAGCGTGGTGCTGGAGGGCAGGCTGGGCAACTCTTGCAGCTCCTGCTGAAGGAGGATTTTCCTAATGGCGCTGTTGGCCCTCAGCAGCATGGTCCTGCACTGAGATGCTCCTTGCCTGAACGATGAGGAGGAAGGAAGAGGCTGTTTGCAGGTCACTCCGTGGCTGGTTATGTAATGGCAGATGCCCTCTGGACTCAGCATGTGGTGGAGGTGTGCGAAGACCTGAGGTGTATCAGAGCCTGCTTGACCTCTTTCCCTAAAGAGGCTTTCCTGGAGCAATGACCTACAAGTGAATTTCTGCTGCCTCCTCTTCCTGTGGGCTGGACCCCCAGAAGACTTACCCAAGGATTTTCCAGACTTCTGGAGAGCGAATCCAAATCTGCAGGCAGTCGGTTGTGCTGCTTGTCCTGGCAGGCTTTCTGGCCCCCAGGCTGACACCCACTGCCTTAAGCCAGAGCACCAAGGGGAGCAGCCTGCTTGGAAGTGGCTCTTGCAGAGCTGTGGAGGAAGCACGTGCTCGATGTTGGCGCTTGGGCTCAGTTCCTGCCCTTCCTCCTGGTGCTATGAGTGTGTGGCAATACCAGTGCTCTATTAAACACTATCTCAAACACAGGAATTAGGGTTGCAGTAGAAGCCTTCAACTGCAGGCAGAGTGAAGAATTGAAGTATTGTGATCATAGGGCTGCAATTATGTAACTGGATTCTCTTTTCTCTCTGGATAGCAGGCTCCTTTAGTTGCTGGAACAAAGCTACTCCTTCAGTTTTCTGGGGCTGTTCCAGGACATCATTGCAGCAGCTTTGCCTCACTCCCCAGTAGAGCTAAAAATGAGTAGTTTCAGTATTTCAGCACACACTTGGTAGTATCACTCCAGACTTAACAGCAGGCTGTAGAAAACTTAATGGTGCTCTGCAGGTTTAATTGGAGGCAACTCCTTGCCATTAAGAAGCTTACTCCCACTAAGTTTGAACGTGTTGTGCTTAGAGCTGCTGCCAAGGTGAGCAGCTGTGGGCCTTCTCAGTGCAGACCTCTGCTTGCTGGACCCCAGGTAACTTGTGCCTCCTGCCCAGGCCTCCTGTGGGGCTTGGCAGTGTAGGACCTGGTGCCTGGAGGGGTGTTGAGGTACCACCCAGCAGCAGCAGGGCTCTGTGGTGCTCCTTCCCCAGGACATCGGTCTTGAGCTTGAAGGGCTGCAGGGCTGGGATTGCCCAATCCCAGTGTAATTTCTAGAGCAATGTGGACTGCACAGGGAACTTCAGTGCTGGGCACCTCCCTGGAAAGGCCTCAGCAGGTCTGTGTGAATTGCTGCACTGACTGGTACCAAGCACCTGATGTAGAGAGCAGTGGGTTGTGTGCTTGGCTCCAGCATACCACCACTGCCCAGTCTCTCAGGCTCCAGGCAACACTGGTTTCTGGCATCTGTGGTCTGGTGTCCAGGCAGCAGGGAGCAGAAGGCTGCTTTTCCAGGCCCTAGCTGTGCTGGCTCTGTGTGGGGCCCATTTCCCCTGTTCCTAGGCTGCAGCACAGTGCTGAGCTGTCCCAGGCTGTCAGACTGGCTCTGTCCCTGGGGACAGCTGAGGGCTGGGTTTCTGTGTCAGGTGCTGAGGCCAGGGGGTGGTGATAGGCTGGATGTGGAACAGCTCTCCTGCCAGGCTGGGTAGCAGCAGTAACTGGAACTCCTGGCATGGGGTGGGACAGCAGCGCTGCTGCTGCTGGTGGTGTGCTTCCTGAGCCTCCCTGCTGAAGACAGCAGTATGGGAGCTGTCCCTTGCCAGGCTCTGAGCAGAGGATGCTGCGAACCGCTGCTGCACCTGGAAGGCAAACTTGGCTGGCGCCTCTTGATGTCTGGGAGGGCTGTGCCTCTCTGCAGCTCCCGTCTCCTCCCACACTCTAAGCTTTTCCTGCGTGTTTAATGCAGGAGGTGATGTTGGACTGTCTGATGTCACCTCTGGACAGTGCCAGTGCTTCTGTGCTCCAGCTGTGAGGGGCACCGCGGCCTGGCGCCGCTGCTCGGCTAACCTGGGCCGCACCGGGGTCTGTGGTGCTGGCTGGGTCCGGGACTCTCGCTGGTGCCGCAGCCTGCTGTGGGAAGGACAACTGCTGATGCACAGGGAGCTTCTCCTTGCCCAGGAAGGGATTCAAGGAGTCTATGTTCTGCCTTAGGTTCACCATGTCTGACAGGAAGGCTGTGATCAAGAATGCAGACATGTCCGAGGACATGCAGCAGGACGCTGTAGACTGTGCCACACAGGCAATGGAGAAGTACAACATAGAAAAGGACATTGCAGCCTATATCAAGAAGGTAACTTTGGGAGGAGGGGGCTGCTCTGGCTGAGACTTCCTGGAGTGTGAGTGCCTGATGTGAGCCTGAGTGTCTGAGGCTGCACCCTGGGCGTGTTTGGAGGGAGAAGATGCTTGCTGCCTGGCTTTGCTGTTCTCCAGGGGATGGAGTGACTTCTCCAAGGTCAGAGGAGAGCTGTGGCAGAGCAAGGCCTGGGCCGTGGCTCTGGCAGGCTGTGAGTGCTGTCCCTCTGGATTTGCCAGCCTGAGAAGAGTGAGCTGGCTGCACTCTGTGTGCAGGCCTTGCTTCACAGCTGCTGCTGCTGGACTTGCAGTACCAGTGCAGGGTGGGATTACCCCAGTGCTTCACTCAAAGTGGGCAGCCCTCAGGTGTGGCTCTGCCATGCTGCTGGCTCTGGGGTGGGTGTGGAGGAGGATGGGGCTTTGTGCAGACTCGTGCAAGGTGCCACTTCAGCAACAGTGTGGGCAGCTTCCCTGGCTTGTGAAGAGAGGCTTTCCCTTCTGCAGGAGCCCTCTGCTTGATGGCCCCTGGGCATCTGTTGGTTCTCTATAGCTGCTTCTCCTAATGGCTGGGCAAAGTGCTTTTGAAAGAGGGAAGAGACTTCACAGGCAACACAGTCCTGGCACCTGGGCTAGCTTTGGGGCCTTGCTTGTAATCTAAGCTTGAACATGAAGGACTCAAAGGTGTCTCCTAACCTCTCAGATCACTTTGAGCAAAGACTTGGCTCAAAGTGCTTGGAGCACTGCAGCCTGTGAAGTGAGTGACTGTAACAGCAACTGCCCAGAAAGAACTTGGCCTTTATTTCCTGAGAGTGTTGGGAGGAGGGAAGTGATTTGATGCCCCTTCATGCCCTGGCAAGAAAGCCTTTTCCTTACTTCAAAGGTTACCTACCAGGAGCTCAAACTGTCTTGCTGTCTGAGGACTAACACTTGCTTTAATCTTGAACCTGGAGTCTGTTCTTCTGGGCCTGTCTCAGGAGGGAAGATGTTGGGAGTTGTGTATTAATTGGGGGAGGAAAGTGGTCATTAACCCCTCCTGCCTGCTAAGGAGGGGCACTAAAGCAGTGTTCAGCTTGCTCACCCCTGACCCTGTGGCTCTCTGGCTGCCAGCTCACCTGCAGTGCAGTTTCTCCCCTTTATGTGAGGAAGAGTTCCAGGCAGCAGAAGCCAGACCTCTCCTTCCTGTTTGTAGGTGACCTTTAAGCTCAAATGCCTTGCTGGAGCAGACATGCCAAAACCTTTCTTTTTTTGTGTGAGTGGGTTTGGAATGGGAGAGGAGAAATTTCCCTGAGCCAGCCTGCACGCAGGGCTCAAATACCACTGTGCTGAGGAGAGCTCTTGTGTCTGCTCGTCCTGCCCAGGGCTCTGGTGGCTGCTCCAAGTCTCAGGAGGTGGCTTCCTTCTGTTGGATCCTTCAAACCACCCGGTGCAGAGCTCTGGTTGAGGCAGGCACTACCTTGCTCAGTAAAATAGTGTCTTGTAGTGGGGAATGTAAAGATGCTGCAGGTGGGAGGAGAGGCTGTGGTGCATGAACAGACCCAGCTAAGAACTTGTGCTCCCAGCTATTTTCCTGTGGGCTTGCTTGGCCTTAATGCCTCTCTTCTCTTCCTTCAGGAATTTGACAAGAAGTACAACCCAACTTGGCACTGCATTGTTGGCAGAAACTTTGGCAGCTATGTAACACATGAGACAAAGCACTTCATCTATTTTTACTTGGGTCAGGTTGCAATTCTGCTCTTCAAGTCTGGGTAGGAGGCAGGAGCGAGCGAGGCTGGGACTGTAATGCACTGATGGCTGAAGCCACGACTCCCTGTACCATGGCTGTGCCGCTGCATGGACTGTATCCTGTATTTAATGTGTATATGTTGCAGTAAAACAAAACCTACTTCTGTTTAGTTGCCTGGGAAGAAGGCAGAGTTTTTGTTACTGCTTTTTTTTTCGGTTGTATTGCACTAGGAAAAAAAAAAAACAACAACCTGTAAATGCTTAAACAATGGCCTTTACCTGGGAAGAAATAAAACTATTCCACAACAGTTCCCTGGGTGGTAACTCCTTCTTTGAGGCTGGGAACACTCCTCTGGGCAGGCCGAGAGACCCCACCTCCCCCGCTGAGTTCTGTCAGACTGTTACACGAGGAGCAAAGCCAGAGTGAGCTGCTGCCTGCCCTGCCCACTGTTGAGAGCTGGCTCTCCCAGTAACCCCAGCACAGCTGTTAGACCTTCCCTGGGAGCTGCTGGGGTGGCTCTGCATTCAGGTGGCTTTCACCCCCCAGCTGAACTCCACCTTGGACTGTGACAAGCAGCCTTGCAGCTGGCAGCCTTGCAGCTGGCAGCCTTGCAGCTGGCAGCCTTGCAGCTGGCAGCCTTGCAGCTGGCAGCCTTGCAGCTGGCAGCCTTGCAGCTGGCAGCCTTGCAGCTGGCAGCCTTGCAGCTGGCAGCCTTGCAGCTGGCAGCCTTGCAGCTGGCAGCCTCGCAGCGCCCGGCGCTGCCTGTCTGGCTCTGCTGAAACACTGACCTAGACCTGTAAGCGACTCGGCCTGGTCTAGAAGACTTCAACACACCCCCTCCCCTCTTTCCCCTGAGTTGCTCTGCTTGCTGCAGACAGCAGCATTCTGTGGCTGAAGTCTTTAGACCTTGCTGCTGAGCTCTGAAGCCAGGTGGCCTGTCCCTGTAGGGAGCAGGACACCCAATTGGTGACTCGATTTGGCATGTCCCTAGCCAGTTGTCTCAACACTGCCTTAACTCAATGCTCTCCTTAAAGCAAGCTAGTCATGTGGAAGACTTGTAAGTGGCCACTGTCTCCTTTTTCTTTTCTGTAGCTGATAAGCTATTCCTGGAGGGGTGTCCTCCATGTTCTGATACCTGCTTTTGTTCTTAAAGCACAGTAGTACCAAGAAGTTCAATTTCCATGTGATGTTTGTGTGAAGGAATCTTGTGTGACATCTGCTTCAAAGGCAGACAAATGTCTTGGTCTCCAATAGGTTCAGCAGTGATGTTGTCTTAGTATGTTCTGACTCTTGGATTACACTGCAGGAAGTTCTTTTATCTGGGTGTGGAGCAAGGAGAGGTGGCAGGCCCAGGAGCTGGGGCTTGCCATGACGTCTGTGTTGGTTTGCTAACCAATGTGTAACCCAGCCCTGGGCCCCAGATGGGTTTGGTGTTGCTGACAAGTCACTGCTGGGCAGAAAGGGGCAGAGCAAAGGGAGCTCTTGCTTGTGGGGTGACTTGGTGACCCAGGTTGACTACTTCCTGAAGTAAAAGTCCTTCTTGTCTCTGTGCAAAATCCAAAGTATGCCTAATTTTGTAATATCAATAGAGCAATGTTGTAAGTAGAAAGAATGTAGCTGTCATAACTTCATGTGGATGGAAATGTCTGCACTGGGTAATGTGCCTTGGGCTGGCTGGGGCACTCTCGTGGTCTTGTCTGTTCAGAACTCCACTCTGAGTCTGAAAGGAGAATGTTCTGGGTTTGTTGTTTTGGGTTTTTTTTTTCCCCCAAGCATGAGTCTAATGTGAATCTGTTCACAGTCTCTTGTGGAGCAAGATCTGTTCCCTCCATACCTGCAATGGCTCAAATACCAGTTATTTTTTTTCAAACATTAAAGGTGAACTGACACATTTCAACAGCCTCCAGTTTCTTCTTGTCTCCAGCAAACACTCATCCAGAGAGGGTGAGCAATGGCTTCTCTGGCCTCCAAGATGCTGATGGTCCAAAGGAGGTAGAGTCTGCAGAGGGAGAAAGGACCTGAGGCCTGTCTGTGGCCCATCTGTGCAGGTGCTGACCCCCAGCCTGGCTCAGACAAGGAGGGATGGAGTGGACCATGTCCTGCTGCAGCCCCCATGGGATGCTTCTGTGCCAGGCACCCTGGCCACTGGGGCTAAGCTGGTGAGGTTCAGACAGGGAGTGTTGCAGCTCCTGTTCACACTCTGGTGTCTCCTTGAGTCTTGTTTTCCCTTTGGGCTTGGGATGTGAAGCTCCCACCAGGGCCTGAGGCTGGTGTGTGCTGTGTCTCTCCCACTCTGGGGGCTGTGTGCCTGCCTTTAAACACCCTCTCAGCTCATCGTGGTGCTCCTGATGCAACCTGAGCTTGGGCTTGTGGCCTCCCTGGTGTTTTGGAGAAGCTGTGGGTGCTTACCAGCTACTGTAGTGTAACAGCTCTGGAACAGGGAGTGAGAGAGGGGGAGGGGGGCTGCAGCCCAGCATGACTCAGGCTGAGCAGCTCTAGCAGGAGCTGAACCCGAGCAGCAGTGTGGCTGTTACACACAGGCCATCTGCTGTAGCCCACGCCGGGCAGTGCTGGAAAGCAGAGGTGGTTTCTACTTTGGGGAGAGCTGGGAGTGATGCTCCTCCCTTGGCAGCCCCAAGCAGCCTTTTAGCTGGCAGTGAGGTGCAGGGCTGCAGCTCCAGCCATGCCAGGCCTGGGGTAAGGCTGCAGCAATTCTGTGGGGCTGGGGTGGTTGAGCCCTCTTGGTGCACAGCTGCCAGCAGAGAATCCTAGAGTGGTTTGGGTTGGAGGGGACCCTAAAGATCATCCAGCTCCAACCCCCTGCCATGGGTAGGGATGCCTCCCACCAGCCCAGGTTGCTGAAGGCTTCCTCCAACCTGGTCTTGAACACCTCCAGGGAGGGGGCAGCCACAACCTTCCTGGGCAACCTGTTCTCCCCACCCTCACTCCAAAGAATTTCTTCCTAACCTCCAGTCTCAGTCTCCCCTCTTCAAGCTTTAAACCCACTTCCCCTTGTGCTGTTACTCCCAGCCCCTGTCAAAAGTCCTTCCCCAGCTCTCCTGAAGCCCCTTTCAGGTACTGGAAAGCTGCTGGGAAGCTCCCTGGAGCCTTCTGTTCTCCAGGCTGAACAGCCCCTGAACGCCAGCTGCAGCAGAGGAGGCTGCTGAGCCAAGCCCGAGGTGGAAAGCTTGTCCTGCTTGTGGGCAGCAGCCCTTCCAGCCACATATCCAGTGGCTATGGTGCTGGTGTCAGTCCTCAGCAGGTTGTGGAGGCTCTGCCAGGGCTGGAGGGACCTGGAGTCGATGTGTGCAAGTCAGAAGTGGGTTTGGTGCTTCCTTGGATGTGTCACTGCCGGAGGAGTCCTGCGTGAGGCCAAGGAAAAGAAGCTGTAGCTCACACCTTCAGCAACTGGGCAGTGAAACCTCACCCCTGCAGTGCCACTGGTGCTTCGTCTTCAGCCTTCCCCTTCAACCACCTCCTGTGCAGCACTGGGGCTCTGGAAGACACTAACTGCCTGGAGTTCAGCAGTGCTTCCCTCTCCACAGCTGAGAGCAGGGGAGGCTTTAACACGAGCTTTGTGTCCCTGCTGCCTTCCTCCCCTGCTCCCCAGCAGCTGCCTGACACAGCTTTTGGCTCTGACTTTTTCCATCGCTGGGCTCCACGTTGTCTCCGGTTTCCACCAGCGCAGGTGTCCCGCTGATGCCTCACAGCATTAACGCCTTCCGTGCTGGGGAGGCCAGCAGCTCAGCAGGAGCATGAAGCTGTTTGGAAAACATCTGGATCTGGGGCACTAAGTGGGGGGTATGTGCCTAGGGGCAAACATCTGGAGAAAGGAAGTGCTTCCAGCCGTGCCTGGGCCGAAGTGCAGGCTGTGAGCTCAGCCCCTGTTGCTGTCCTGCCTTGGGAGCGCTCAGAGCTGAGCAGGGAGCCCAAGGTGCTGCTTGTGGGGGCAGGGCAGGGTCTGCAGATGCGATGCAGCTGCTGTGGGTCGTGGCTGGGGATGGTGTCACATTATTTTCTCTTGTACCAGCCAGGTTATTCAGCTCCTCATGGTGAGTATTTCTGTTAGCTGTGGCCTTATAAGAGCAAAACTTTGTGGCCCTGAGGAACAGGCAGGGGGTCGGTAGCTGTGCTCCACGCTAGATGTGACCTGGGATCCACTCTGCAGAGGGAGTGTGGTGTAAAGCCACAGGAGGAGGTGTGTGGCTCCCTTAGCAAAAGAGCTGGCCTGGCTCCCTGGCACAATGCTCTTCCCCTTGTCACCTCCTGGGTCTCCAGGAAGGGGCAAAGTGACAGCAGTGTCCTCCCTGCTCTGGATATGCTGCTGCAGGCCAGTGCTTTCCTCCTCCCCAGGCCTACAGCGCTGCCCTTGCAGCATTCACCTTCCCCCAGCTGACAAACCCAGTACCTGGTGGATGTTTTCTAGCTCCCAGGGCTCTTGTGGCAGATCTGAGACAAAGAGAGAACCTGGAAATCATTTTCCTCTCGAAGGCTCCGAGGGGTGAATCCCGAGGCGGCCGTGCCCCGCGGTGCAGGAAGCAAGGCTGTGCCATCCCTGCCCACCCCGAGGCTTCCCTGCTTTGTTCTATTTATTGAGCAAGGATCCTGACAGCCTTTCCCAGACTGTGACTCACAGCAGCACTGCCTGTGCATGAGCCATGTGTCTCCAGTGCTGTGTAGGTAGAGGAGCTCACTGTGTTGATTAGAGCTGATCAGATGTTCACCCATAAGGCAGTGCCTAGCTGAGGCTCAGCAGCGACTCAGCACCAAGACAAATCACTGCTCAGCATCAGGTCAGCACCTTCAGCAGCCCTTCTGCTCGTGATGGCAGGCACCATGCCCCGCCTGCACCGAGCACCAGTGGTCTCAGCACCCAGCATGAGGGTAAGAAGGGAACTGGGACCCTGCTCTGGTCCCTGTTCCTTCATGTGCTGGCAGTCTGAGCAGGGGAAGCCCCAGGCTCTGCTCTGGGGCTCAGCAGGCTTTGGCCCTGGGTTAAGCTTGAGGAATGGATTTATCCAGCCCAGGCTTGTTCCCTCCTGCCCTGGGAGCAGGCTGCTGCAGTGGCCTCTCACCCAGGCCCTTGTGCCCTAATGCTGAGCACTCAGCAAATGCAGCAGACTTTGCTGTGCCCTGGTGGAAAAATCAATGCTGAGCAGTGCACTGCAGAGGCAGCCTGGGAATGATGCTGGGGCTGTGGGTGAGGTGGGATGGCTCACCCTGCCAAGTCCCCTTGCTGCCCAGGCCAGAGCAAGGCCAGCTCTTGTCCCCAGCTCTTGTCCCCTTGCAGGAGGTGGGGATGGGACCCTCGCAGGCTTGGTCAGCAGCTTTCCTCAGCTGCCATCCCCTGGTGTGGCTCTGCCCTGCCAGATGCCATGGCACCTCTCCATGTCCTTTGTTCCTTGCCTTGCTCATGTCTCCAGTGATTTATGGCCCTTGCAGAGCAGCCTGACCGCAGCTCCACTGCTTGCCCAGGCCCTGGCCAGGCTGTGTGTCCTCGCTCTCGGCCTGTGGGGCAGCAGGAGGCTTTTGAGGAGGCAGAAGCCCCTGGTGCAGGGGCAGAAGCCCCTCATGCATTTAGCACCCCCTGCATTTAAAACCAGGCTTGTGGCCTTTTCTTTCAGCTCCTTCCAGCCCGGGTGTGAATGAAGAGCATTCAAGGGGAGGAGATTGCCTGGAGCTCTGCTCTCCTTATGCTTTGGTTGCAGCCTAGAAAAGCATCTCAGGAATTCATCCCAGCGGTGCCAGTGCAGGGTGAGGGCAGTGAAAGCCTCTTTGTTCCTGCAGCCCCCGAGTCCCACGCAGGGCTGGGGCTGGAATCTACAGAGCTGGAGGAGTGCTGCTGCCAGCACGTCACAGCCTCACAGATTGCAGTGGGGTGGAAGGGACCCTCCAAGGTCATCTTGTCCAACCCCCCTGCACTCAGCAGGGACACCTCCAGCTAGAGCAGGCTGCCCAGGACCACATCCAGGCTGATGCCGAATGTCTCCAGGAATGGAGCCTCAACCACGTCCCTGGGCAGGCTGTGCCAGTGTCTCACCACTCTCACTGTGCAGAACTTCCTCCTGATGTCCAACCTAACTCTGCCCTGCTCCACTTCCAAACCCTTGCCCCTTGTCCTATCCCCACAGGCCCTTCTGAACAGTCCCTCCCCAGCCTCCCTGTAGCCCCCTCAGATACTGAAATGCAGCTCTGAGGTCTCCCTGGAGCCTTCTCTTCTCCAGGCTGAACAGTCCCAAGTCTCCTGTCCTGTCCCTGATCCTCTGCTCATCTGTGTGGCCTCCTCCGGACTCCAGCAGGTCCATGTCCTTCGTGTGTGGGGGGCCCCACTGCTGGACACAGCCCTGCAGCTGAGGTCTGAGCAGAGTGGCAAATCACATCAGTCACATCAGCCCTGCCAGGGGTGCCACACTGCCCTGGGGCTCTCGGGAAGGTTTGCTCTGCTTTCACCACAGCTGGGCTGAGCAGTGCTGGGCAGTGCCAGGGCACAGTGCCAGGGTTTGATGGCAGCAGGGCTGAGCACCTGCCGGGCTGCACGGCGTGACCTGAGCCTTAGCCCTGCGCTGCTAAGCTGAGTCAGAGGAACGGAAATCCCTTCTCACCCAGGCTCTTTCCCCAGGTGTTGGATTGCAGCTCCGGGGCTCCATCCTGCGCGGTGCCCAGGCTGTGCCGCGGCGGCAGGGAAGGACACAGGGCTGACGCCCAGCCAGGACGTGCCCCTGCTGCAGCCTGCACACAGCCTGCTGGCAGCCAGCCCGGAACACGGCTCTGGAAAAGCATAACTGCTGTTTTGTTGCCGAGGAAAGCCCAGAAGGCCTGGGCAAGGACAAAACCTCTTCCTCTTCCTCACCCCGTTCTGAAGCCCTGCTCACCCTGCGGGTTCCGAGGGAGCCAGCCCCAAGCATCTGCTCCTGCGGGGCCGGCTGGGGCAGGCAGCGCTGAGCCGGCGCTGCAAAGGCTCCCTCTGGAGCTGCGCCTTGCAGGGGCACCGAGGGACGGCTCCCAGGTGGCAGCCTGCCAGCACGATGCCCACCCGTGGGCGCAGGGGGTCCCTGGACCTTGCCTGAGCTGCACTGGGCAGAAGGAAAGCACTGGGTGAGTCAGCAAGTGTTGGGTGCCAGGCCAGGGCTTTGCCACTGTGCTCCAGCAAGGCTGGCAGGAGCCATGCAGGCAGAGCCTGGGGCTGGCTGGAGACACCTTGGTGCCTAAATATTCTGTAGGAAATCATTAAGCAATTAAACCTGGGGGGCCTTGCGTGTAGGAAGAGCAGCTCTGCAGTAAAGAGGGTCCTGGTCCTTTGGGATGTCTTCTTGGAGTCTCAACTCCAATCCTCACTGCAGAATAATGATAGTTGTCTCTTAATTGCCATTATTGATTCACAGTTTTAGCATTTGCAAGGGCAAGCTGCCAGTTTGCCAGGCAGGCAGAACCAGCAGCAGGGTGAGAGCAATGAGCAGGTTGCCCAGGGAGGTTGTGGATGCCCCAGGGCCAGGCTGGATGAGGTCTTAAGCAGCCTGGGCTAGTGGAGGTGTCCCTGCCCATGGCAGGGGCTTGGAGCTGGATGACCTTTAAGGTCCCTTCCCACCCAGCCCCTGGCAGGGTGCTGTGAGCAGCCTGGGTCTCGTACAAGCCTGGCTGTCTCCACAGCACTTCAGAGCTGCCTGCCGTGCCAGGACGCAGGCTGGGAACTCAGACAGATTTAGCTCTGCTTTGGTAACGAGGCAAAGCTGCTGCCTCTTGCTGCCTCCAGTGATTTGCATCTACAGCACTTTTTGGGAAGGATACAAGTGCTGAGGGGAGGGGGAAGACAGCATTTTCTAGAATACATCCCTGGAGAACCTACAGCAGGGATAAAATTATGCACATGAATTATGCATCTGAGTTATGATTTCACTCCTATTTTTGTTGGGATTAGCTCATGTTTTGGTGTGCATCCCTGGCAGGTTGCTGGTGGCTCAGCAGCTAGCAGAGCTGCCTCCAACTCCCAGCAGGTCACTGTGGCTTCAGGTCCAGTGTTCCCCACTCTGCTGGCAGCAAAAGCTTCTCGTGGATCCAGCATGGTTAGGATGGCAGCCCCCACTCCTTCACCCCTCTGGGCAGGGCAGTTGACTGTGGTAATTTGTGGCATCTCTTCAGAAAACAGCCAGCAGGTGAAAACAGATTGAGGTTTAAGACTCAAACCCCAAGCCTGCATGATTTTGTATAGAGGGAGAGGTGTTTGCAGGACATCAGCCAGGCCCCACCGGTGTCCCCTGAGTCCCCACCACCTCCTGGGGAAGGGGAAGGCAGAGGTGGGAACATCCCAGCCCCTGCCAGCTCTGGGGAGAGGAGCACAAGGGGGAGGCAGCAGCAGCTTTCCAAAATGCCCACAGCAGGCTGGGCTGCAGTCCCAGCACAGTCAGGTTAAATAAAGGCAGCAAATCCTTCCAGGAGAAACATCCTGGGAATGCTGAGCTCTGTTTCCAGGAGGGCTGCTGACCCCAGCCCACAACTGCCTCCCAGTGAATGGAGGTTTAGTGTCCCTGTTGCAGGGGAGGAATTATCCTAATGAGCCAAAAGCACCAGGGCACCTGCACCCAGGGCCAGGAGTGGGCTCAGAGTGGGGGTACAGGCTGGGGTGGGCACAGGCATGGGCACCCTCCTCTTGATGGGACCACACAGGGAGGGCTGGGGGCGGCTCAGGGTGCTCCCTGGCTGGGTTCTTCCCTTGCCAGCTCACACTTCCTGTCCCATGCCCACAGCCCCTCTCTACTGCTGCCTTGGCGTAGCAGCCCTGACAGCCCAGCAGCCCAGCAAATGAGATTAGGAAAGCATTTGAAATATTTGTGCCTGTTGAGCAGGGGCAAACACGCCTGGAGCCAGCCCTGTTTGTCCTGTCAGCTGCTCTGCAGCTTGGGGACACAGCCGGGGAGGCCTCGGGAGACAGCTCTGGCACCAGCAGGGAGAATGCTAAGTGTGTGTGGGGGCTGACTGTGCACAAGCCTGCGGGGAATGTCCATCTGTAGCTTGGAGCAGGCAGGGGCACCCCATCAGTCCCCCTCCCAGGGATGGAGCTCCTGCGTGGGAACTCCCCTGGGACACCTGTGTGAGCAGGGGGATTGTTCCAGGCTCGGGTGTCTCTCATTTGCTTTGAAATGCTGCTGATAGGAAGGGAAAAGCCATTAAAGTTGGGTGGCCCGAGAAAAGGAGAGCAGAGGCAGGGCTGACAGAAACAGCAAGGACCAGGAAAGCCCAGGGCTGAAACCCCTTGGAATTCTCTGAGCTTTGGGGCAGTTCTTCTCCCTGAGCAGTAAGATTCAGCAGAACTCTCTCCATTGTGGCTTTCACAGGAGCTGACACATCTGAAAGGTGGGGAGGAGGAGGCAGGGAGAACCATCAGCAGCTCCCAGGTCATCACTTTGTCAAGATCAGCAGGCATCTGCCGTGCCCTTGAGCTCGCTGTGGTGGCTTCTGCTCGGGTGGCTTCCCCACAGCAGCTGTCAGCATCCCTGCATCATCAAACCACCTGCCTCAGTTTCAAGGATCTCATCCATACACTCATCAGGATTATCAATTTCCAGGAGCTCCTGGGGAGCTTTCAGATCAGAGCAGCTAACCCAGGGATTTCTGCTGAGCTGTGCTCACACAACGGGAGCTGGTGGGACTCAGCCCAGGAGAAACAAGCCCAGGGAGGACACTTTCTGCCCACGTCTTGAAGCCAAAAGCAGCTCCTGCAGCCAACAGAGGAGGAGATTCCTCTGCAGCCTGGGGAACCATCCCATCCACGTTTTCCCCTGGGACCTTCAAAGGGGCTGGGGAATCCAGTTCCCACTAATTGTCTTTGAAACCACCAATCTAAAATTGTGACGGTGGCGTGCTGGATGCGAGGGGAGGAGAGGCCCCCCCGGGCTGCGGCTGCCTTGCTTGCCTGGGCCGTGAGGTTTGATGATTGATTAAGACTTCAGATTTTTAACAACATTATGTTGGCTAACGTTGGAAGATGTTCCTACAATTAATTGAGATTTCAGAGGCTGACTGAGGAAGAAAGAGACCATTTTGTGTCCCCTACCAGATGGCCTAAAACAGCTGCTCACTTTTTTTTTCCTTTGAACTGTGATTCTAAAGACTTCTCTGTCCTTTGAAGTCTGCTTCTGAGCTGCTGAACCAGATGTATTTGCATGATAGTAGCAGAATGCCTTTCACAGTGGAGGACTTGTGCTCTTTCCCCTCCTGGCCACTTCTGGAGGCTGAGGGGTTTGCTCTCCTTTGGTGGTTGTGAGGGGTGAGTAAATGTGGAGGCTTACCAGGCACTGGTAAAATGTGTCCTGGTGTAGCATCCCTGCCTTCAGTGGACTTCTCCCCCTAAACCCACAGCATCTGTAGCCTGCTTCCAGCTGGTTGCTTTCTAAGCCCATGCAGCAGTGTCAGTCTGCTTGCAGTCACAGATTTATGAGGGCCTCACAAAAGCAGGGGCTGCCCTCAGCACACATTTCAGACCAGTTGTAAACACAGGAGGCCAAGAAGAAAGGAAGAGCTTTAAATGTGTACTGAGATGTTTCAAAAATAATAAATCACAATGTAAAACAGGGACAAAAGGAGCAGAACCAAACACCCCCAAAGAAAACCCCTGAGTGGGGGGTTGCTGGGAATTTAAGCCAAGCAGAGAAGCTGGGAAGGTGCCGCTGCTGGTCCTGGCTTTGAAGTTCCAAACCCAGCGCAGCTCTGGCTGAGTTTATTGCCCCTGGGAGCCCCTGGGAGCCCCAGGCTTGCCCACTCGAGGAGCTGTCGCACCCAAACCACACCTGTGTTCCTTCTGACAGTGATGCAGACGCTGGCGCAAAGGCTGTGCCCTGCTGGTGGTGCCCACATGCTCCTCTTTCCCCAGAGCACTTACAGGATGTCAGGCAGCTGCTGTGCCCTGAGCGATGGCAGGGCAGGACTGGGCTGGCAGAGAGCTCTCTGAAATCCTCCCACAGCATTCATGTGCTTGAGGCTCTCCCTGCTATGTGTTTCACTGTGCCTGCCTTGGAGGCCTGTTGGGGACTTTGGGGGAGCAAATAATAAAGAATAAATGGGATGATAAAGGTAAGAAGCAGAGCAATTAGCCATAACCAGACAGCCTTGGGCAAAGCAGAGAGCTGATGGCACACCAAGTACTCATCTGAATTGAGCTGCTGTCTGGTAAGGCAATGAAATGGAGAAAGAGGGAGGTAAACTGGAGGTTAAGGGAGTCTCTTGTGTGGGGTGCCAGCCCTCAGCTTGGCATGCTTGTGACATGGAAGGAGAGGACACTGAGCCCTGAACCTTCCGGGGTGATGCAGGTCCCTGTCCTGGCAGCTGGTGCTGTGCAGCAGGGCAGTAACACTTGGTCTGTGCATTTCCTCATCAGCTGAGGCCTTTCAGTCCCTGGCTCCTCTCCCAGGCTCCTGTTCACAAGGCAGTGGTGGGCACTGCCAAGTCGTTTGAAATCAGTTCTGGGTGAGGTGCAGATCAAATTTGCAATCACGTCCTGAAGGTGAGTTGGTTTCTCTTCCCCCCACTGTCCCAGCTCCCTGTGTCCCCAGTGCTGAAGTCAACTCTGTGCTGTGACTGCACCTACACTGGGTACAGAAAGATCCAGGGCAGTGGCACAGCAGCAACCTGTTACAGCTGAGCAGTCCTGGCCAGCAGCCCCATTCCAGGCTCCACCGATCACTTCTGTTGGTTTTAAGGAATCACTAAGTGTCCAACACGGTTAACTCCACAAGGTCTCTCCCTGGGGGAGCTGTGCCGGCTCCAGGCGCTGTGGCCACAAACACGGACAGGCAGTGCCACCTACCGCGGTGCTCCCTGCCCAGCCGCACCAGGGCCCCGCGGGCACTGCCCGGGGCAGGGGACTGCGCTTCTCCTGCTGGCCTCTGGTGACCAATTCGCCTTCCTTCCTGCGCTACGCTGTTCTGAGTGGGACATGGGTGAGAGTAGGACACGGCTGAGAGAATCACAGGATCCCATACTGCTTTGGGATGGAAGAACATTTAGAGCTCATCTAGTCTAATCCCCTTGCAGCGAGCAGGGCCCCCTGCAACTCAAGCAGGCTGCTCAGGTGAGGGTCATAGGATGCTAGGGGTTGGAAGGCACCTTCCAAGGTCATCGAGTTCAACCCCTCTGCGAGCAGGGCCACAGAATCCAGCACAGGTTGCACAGGATCATAGCTGTGAGCACATCACAGCTGCGAGCAAGACACCACTGTGAGTGTGTCCTGGCTGTGACAGTGCCCGGCTGTGAGCCTGGCACGGCTGTGCCACAGCAGCGAGTGTGGCACTGCTGCAGGTGTGCCACAGCCCCAGGCCCTGTCACCTACTGCACACAGCCCCAGGCCCGCAGCTCCTCGGCCACGCCAAGTGCTGCTGCCTGCGCACCCGACGGACCCGGGCAGGCTGTGTGCCTGTCCCGGCTCCAGAGGGGGTACCGGACCTGCGGCCGACCCCCGGGGCTCCCACTTTTCTCATCCCCAGGTTCCTTGGAGGCGAAGCACAGCCCCGCGGGGCGATGCCAGCACTGAAGGCCCCGGGGTGCAGCGCGGGGTTTCCCGGCCGTTCCCCCTGCTCGTTCTGGCGTTTCCCCGACGCCCATCGCGGGGCCAAGCCCGCACCCCCCCCCCCACCAGCGACTCGCAGGTGTTGCAGACAACTCAGGTATCGCGGCCCCTGCCGGCCGCCGTAGCCGCCCCGGAAGCGCCGCTCGTTGCCATAGCGCCTCTGCAGGGCGGGAGGAAGATGGCGGCCGCGGCGGCACCGCCGGAGCTGGAGCTGGAGCTGGAGCCGGGCGCTTCATTCCGCCGTTACCTGGCGCGGTTAGGAGCCCTGCGGCCTCAGCCCGGCGTGGAACGGCCCGACGGTGACCGCCGGCGCACCGAGCTCCACCTGCTCTTTGACCAGCTCATCTCGGAGAGCTGCGGGCCGGCGGCTGGGCCCAGCCCGCAGGTACCGCGAGGCCCGGCCGGGGAGCGGCTCGGGAATAAAGGATGGCCCGGGGCTGGGGGCCCGGGGAATGGCCGATAGGGGGTGGCCCATAGGGGGTGGCCCTTAGCGGGTGGCCCTTAGCGGGTGGCCCTTAGCGGGTGGCCCGGGGCTGCCGCCACCTGCCCTGGAGCGCTCACCCAGACACGTGTGCAGGTCCCGCACACGAGTCTCAGCTGATGATGTGGTTTCCATTCTAGCTTTGCAGTCTCAACATGATGAGCTTTCTTTTCCAGGATGTTTGTGCACTGCTTGTCCAAGGCTGTCAGCTGGTTCACCTTGATCAGGAGCATCTTGTCAGCAAATTTTGTCAGCTTATCTATCACTTGCTTAACAGATTTCAGGTAGGAAAAGTTCAGTCTCGTCCCTTCTTTCCCTGTCTGCTGACTTCCTGGGTCCCCTACTAAGCTGGGGAGGCCTCTGGGGTCCTTTTGCAGGGCTGTGGAGGTAGCCTTCGTGCAGAGTTCCTTGGATTTTCATTGTATTGCTTATTTGTTGTTAGCTGAGTTTCTGTCTGTGGCTCTGGCGTAGTTCCTCACTTAAAAGCAGCCCTGTCAGCAGCAATGCACCATCAGAAACCCTTCTGGCTCTGGGACACCTGTGTTGATGTTTCCAGTTGCTGAGTGTGGGCTGATGCTGTGATGGTTTGAGTTTTAGCAGCCACATCACCTGAGTCTGTCACCACTATGTTGTCTTCAGCGGTACCTGATGATGTTTTCTTGACCACAGCCTTTTTCTGTTCCAACAGGTGATGGTTGATGAACAGAGCCTGAATTTTCTCCTCTCCTACTGCATCTCTGCTCTGAAGCAGTGCAGCTCTTGGACCCATGTTGAAATTCTGCAAGCCTTAGCAGCTCTCCTTTACAACAATGGACCTAAGTGTCAGAAGGTGAGTTTGCATGCCAGGAGAAAGTAACCACAAAAATGTTTGCACCCTTTAGCTGTTGCTGCTTGATGTTTGTTTCCCCCAAAAGAAAGAATGAGAAGGGTGAGGTTCTCACATTGTCTCACCTCTCCGGCTAAGATTAGGTCCCTTTTAAATACTGACTGAGGAACAAGAGGAAATCTTCCAGGGGAGGCTTAGGTTGGACATGAGGAGCAATTTCTTCCCCTAAAGGGTTGTCTAGCCCTGGCCCAGACTGCCCAGGGCAGTGGGGGAGTCCCCATCCCTGGAGGGGTTTCAGAGCTGTGTAGATGTGGTGCTGAGGGCCCTGGCAGTGATGGGTTTGTGGTTGCACTCGATGGTCTTAAAGGTCTTTTCCAGCCTGAATGACTGTGAGCAGCTGAGTGCCATCTCTGAGAGGTGCCTGTGCCAAGAATCAAGAGCTGACAAGGCCCTTCCCCTGCTGAATACCTTCATACCTGCAGGCTGCAGCTTGTTTAGTGGCCAGCCCAGCCCTGACTCTTCACACTTTCCTAACACAAAATGTGATTGCCCAGAAGGGTTGAGCCAGGGGGCCCTTGGGGTCCCTTCCAGCCTGGCAGTCTGAGATCCTGTGCAGTCTCTCTGTGGAGTCTCAACCTGTAGCTGGCCTGTCTGGTTGTGTAGCATGGCTGGGTCTGGCCACAGAGGAGAGCCAGCTCTGAGCCCTGCTGTTTGCTTTCAGCACCTGCCAGACTTGCTGGGCCAGGCTGGGCTCCTGCTGCAGCTCAGCGCCGCCGCTCAGCCCGACGTGGAGCTCCGGAGGGCAGCCGTACACAGCATGGCAAACCTCTGCCTCAGGTGGGTACCAGCCTTCCCAGGTGGTGGGGAGGCTGCTTTAGAGGATGTCCATCTGCCAGCAGGGACAGCTGGGCTGCTCTGTTTGTGCTAGGAGCAGCAGGTTCAGGACCAGGAAGGTGTGTCTGCATGAATCTGAAATGTAAAACTGCAGTGCTTCAAGGCTGCATCATCTCTGGCTTCATGGAACCACAGAAGGGGTTGGCTTGGAAGGGACCTTAAAGATCATCCAGTTCCAACCCCTGCCATGGGCAGGGACAGCTCCACTAGCCCAAGGCTGCTCAAGGCCTCATCCAGCCCGGTCTTGACACCCTCCAAGGTGGGGACATCCACATCCTTTCTGGGCAACCTGTCCCAGTGTCCCCCCACTCAACCTTCCGGAAGTGCTGTTACAGAGCTGAGCTTAGGGAAGGAAAGTTCAAACTGTTGCACTGTGGGGGCCCTGCAATGGTTCTTTGGGGTAATTTTGCATAAGAAGTGGTCAGCTGCAGGCTTTTCCTGCTACCCTGGTGAAGTCCATCCATTTTTCCATTCCACATATGAAAACAGTGATGCCCCAGCAGCAAATCTTCATTAGCTGCTCTCTGGGAAGGACTTGGACTAAGCAGACTGTGGGCAAGCAAGCACTTAATGAAATCAACAGATTGTTGGGTGTGCTCTAAAGAGCTTTCTGGTTAATGGTGCCCCTGAACAGATGGTTTGGGTTTAATTAAAACAAAACAAACCTCAAGCAAACCAACACAGAAGGTTGGAATTTCAGCACTTGTAGGTGAAGTCTGAAGAACTACTTCATGTAAATGAAGACAACATCTGGCAGTTTGGGACATGCTGCTGCATCTGTGTGGAGAGTTGGGCTTGTTTAGCCTGGAAGGCTCAGCAAGGATATAAACATGTGGTGACAGGGAATGGTGACAGGCTGTGCTCAGTGGTGCCCAGTGGGGGGACAAGAGGCAGAGGAAATTCTGATTAAACATAAGGGAAAAGGAAATAATAAAGAGAGGTGAAGACTAGCAAGCCTTGGAATGAGCTGTCCAGAGAGGTTGTGGAGTCTCTGTCCTTGGAGACACTTCAAACCTGACTGGGCACAGTCCTGGACACCCTGCTCTGGTTGACCTTACATCAAGCAAGGATGTTGGACTGGATGGATGATCTCCAGAGGCCCCTTCCAGCCTCAGCTGTTCTCTGAATCTAATGCCAGGAAAATCACTGCAGTATTAGAGCTGTCCTGTGAGTGTAATCAAAGGTGTTGATGGCTTGAGGTAATTAAATGTGTTAAACCCAGGTGCTTAGGAATCCATCACAGAAGAATTTGCTTAATGGCTCTAAATCTGCTGCAGCAGTTGGCACCTCTTAGTGAATGGCACTCAGGGCAGCACAGATGAAGTGCTGTGGTTGCCCTCTCTCTGTGCAGCAAGTCAAGTGGAGATGAAAATGTTTCAGCACATAAAGGTGGCCCAGACTTCGTGGGAGCTCAGGAAGTGGCAAAAAGCATTCCCAGGCCCTTTGCAGTGCCACCTTTTGCCTGAAAAGCTTGCTCAGCCCTGCTGGAGAGGCAGTGCAGTTGAGAAGGTGGCCACAGAAGCAGAGCAGCTGCAAGGCACACCCTGCTCCTTGTGCAGGAGGTTTCCTTTTGTCCTCTCCAGTGGTGGAGCTGCTCCCTTTCAAAGAGTCACCTCTGGGGCAGAGGGCTGGGATCTGAGCTTGGGAGGCAGCAAATCAACCATTTGTTCCTTCCTGCTGTAATTGTAGTGTGCCTGGGCAGCCATACCTGGAGGAGGCCTACAGGAGTGTCTGTTTTCAGACTTTCCTAAGTGTGCTGCAGACTTCCAAAACCTCTGATGTAGATGACATCACTTTTTGCATGGTAAGTGAGAGTCTGGAATGTTCCAATGAGGAGATTGTGTTAGTGGAGTACTGGAGTTTGGGGTATTGGCAGCTGAGATTTTGCTTAAATAGCCTTAATTGGATTCTTGCTTTTAATAAGCATAAGAAAGTAATAAATCCTGGAGCAGGCTGCCCAGGGAGGTGGTTGAGGCCTCACCCCTGGAAACATTCAAGGTCAGCCTGGATGTGTCCCTGGGCAGCCTGCTCCAGCTGAAGGTGTCCCTGCTGCCTGCAGGGGGTTGGACAAGATGACCTCTGAGGGTCCCTTCCAACCCAGTGCAGCCTGTGGAGCTGTGATGGTGTTGAACAAATCCATAACTGCCTAAGAAGTCACCTGGGAGATGTGAACCTTCAGAGACTGGGGAAGGGAAAGTGAATTAATTGTGTGGTTTGGCTTTCAGTTGCTGCAAAGTGCACTGAAGGGTATCCAGTCCCTTCTCAATGGTGGGAAGATGAAACTGATGCAAACTGACCAAATTGGATCTCTTCTTGCAGTGTTGAAGGTAAACACTTCTCTCCTCCTGGAGAAAGAGGCAGGCACTGGGAGGAGCCTGTTCCAGGTGCTTGTTAAGTGGGGAAACAGAGGGAGCAGAGAAGCTTGACCATGAGGGGAAGTGCAGTGTGAGAGACAAAGAAAAAGCCCCAGAGCTTCCCTCCCAGCATTTTCACTGCCCACAAAAGATGGGATATAGGAGGCTCATTTTTTTTTAGACCTAATTAAAAAAGGTCCAAAGGTTTTGTACCTTTCTAGACATGGTTGAACTTCAGATCCTGCACAGCATGGGGGAGGCAAGCCCTGGGGGAAGGCTCACAAGCCCAGCTGAACATTGCTGAACACCACCTGAGTAACTGTACAGCAAAGCTTTGTGCATCAGAAGGGCAAAGAATCACAGAACCATAGATCTCTGGAGGGTGGAAGAGAGCTCTGACATCCCCAAGTCCAACTGCTCACCCAGAGCTCACAGTGCCACCACTGCTGCTGAGCCACTGCCACTGAGCCACATCCCTGGGGTGGGGACTCCACCACCTCCCTCTGCCAGTGCCTGAGAGCCCTTGCTGGGAAGAAATTGTTCCTAACATCCAACCTGAACCTCCCATGGCACAACCTGGGGCTGTTTCCTCTTGTCCTGTCACTTGTTGCATGTGAGAAGAGACTGAGCTCCAGCTCACTGCAGCCTCCTTCTGTGGAGCTGCTAACACTGTGTTGCTGTTGCAGAAGTGCATGTTCCATGGACTGCCAGGACTGAGCATAGAGGTGCCCACGGCCTTGTACCCAGCCCCCCTGCCTCAGTATGACAAAAGGTCACCTCTTAAACAGGAGCAGTCAGAACCAGCCACCTGTAAGCAGCCAGGGGTAAGCTGAGCTGCTGCTGATTCTCCTGTGTGCTGCCTGTGTGCATGTGTGCTGCAGCTGTCACCCAGCCTGGAGCTGGTGCCTGCCAGCTCTGTGTCAGACACTGCAGCTGCTTTGGGGATGCTGATTGAAACCTCTGCCCTGAGGGAAGCTGCTCTGCAGGCTCAGCTGAGGAGCACAGCTGACTGCACAGGGTGGGTTTCCTGAGCTGGGCTCAGTGCATCAGTTACTCATCTCCAGGCAGGAATTCTGGCCTGCAGAGCTGGGCTTGGGGCCTGCAGAGCAGCCAGAGCTTTGCATCTTGTAAGTTACAGTTTTCTCTCCTAACCCTTGCACAACTGCTTGGCTCTTCCCTGGAGTCAGGTTCATCCAGAGCTTGATTTTCTCCCACCTCTGTGCTGCTTAATCCTTCCACAGGTTATTTTCTAAGCCTGTACATATCTGAGGTTATTGATTACCTGATAGCCATTGGAGAAAATCAGGTTGTACAGTCAGGTTAAACTTGACTCTTTGCAGGTGTTAATGCCAACAGCAGAAGTATTCCCTGCTGCTCCTCTGCAACCGCTTCTGGGGGGATCTGATTCCTCTAAGTTTTCTTGGAAGCCTTTGGCTTGACTGATAGAGGCCAAAGCTTAATTTGAGGCTATTCAGAGAGGGGCAGATCCCCTCTCTTGCCCTGCTGGCCACACTCCTGGCTGCAGCCCAGCACACAGCTGCCTGCTGGGCTGCAGGAGGGCACTGCTGGCTCCTGGGGAGCTTCTCAGCGCCCAGCACCCCCAAGGCTCTTCCTCCAGAGCTGCTCTCAACTCATCTGAAAACTCATTCTAGAAACTTGCATCATTTGATTCTGTTTATTGCTGATTTGTTGTAGTAATGATACAACCATGAGGTATTGTATTAGGCTCTGCTTTTGCTCTGCATTGGCAATTAGTTTAGTTCTCAGACATGTGTCCCTTAGCTGCACAGCCAGGAGCTGCCTGCTCAGCTTCCTGGCTGCATTTCCAGGGCTTTGTGTGTTCAGTATCTGCCTCTCATCTTCAAACAGAGCCGAAGGAAGAAACCCAAAGGGAAACAGAAGAAGGAAGAGTCTGGGGAAGAAGGAAGAGAAGATTTGGGTGATGCAGGAGCTGAAGCAGCCCTTGGGGCAGAGATGCTGAAGCTGCACTTGGGGGATGTGCAGAGCAGGCCTGGTTTAGATCCCCAGGCTCAGCCATCAGGCGCTGCCCAGCTGCCCATGGGGAAGGATCTGTCTGCACATCACAGCAGCTGGAAGAGAATCAGCAGCAGTGAGTCAGAATACTCTGATGCTGAAGGTGGAATACAGAGCAAAGTGAGGTGATTGCTGTTCCTGTAAGCATACAGCCTGATAGCAGAGTGTGCTGCTGTGCAGAGGAGCTTAGGCTCTTAGTCACAGAAAGAGGTGGGTGGGAAGGGACCCTAAAGATCATCCAGTTCCAACCCCCGCCATGGGCAGGGACACCTCCACCAGCCCAGGCTGCTCAAGGCCTCATCCAGCCTGGCCTTGAACACCTCCAGGGAGGGGACATCCACAGCCTCCCTGGGCAACCTGCTCTGGTGTCTCCCCACCCTCACTCTCAATAATTTCTTCCTCATCTCCAGTCTCAGTCTCCCCTGATGTCTCATCTTGAAGCATGCTTTTTGTTCCTGGGGGTCTGGGACAAGTTTTTCATGTGAGCAGACTCTTACTGTCCCCCAGGAGCCTGCTGCTTTCTTCTTAATGAAAGCTGTTGAGGAAATCACTTTCCCTTTTTGATTTGTGTGGTGGTGCAAGGGAATGGGAAGGCAGGGAAGCAAAGACAATGACGATGGGAAGTTGGAGTTGTTGGTCAAACAAAATGTCTCCTCCCAGCCAGCCACTCCCCTGAGGGACAGAGGTGAAGCCTTTGCTGTTCACTGCTGCTATCTCATTCACCTTCTGGTCTCTTTCGAAGGTCTTACCAAGCCAACGTTCGTCAGGGGGCTCTGGGCTGCTTCCTCTCTGCTGTGAAATCCATAGAGAAGAGAATTCTGTATGGCTACTGGTCAGCCTTTGTTCCTGATGCACCTGGGATTGGCAGCCCCCAGTCAGTGTCCCTGATGACTATTGCTTTGAAGGATCCTTCCCCAAAGGTGAGGCAGTTCTGAGGGGAAAAAAAATACATCTTAGAAGTTGTCTCTGGCCTTCAGTCAGCACCTGCCTCTGTGCCTGTGGTTGCTTGGTCACTGTACCACAGGAGATAGAAGAGCATGGGTTGGTGAAGGGAGCAAAGGCCTGGGTCTTTGTGGTTGGCTCTGTGAGTTATGAGGCAAGGTAATTGGAGCTGATTCTTTTGCAGCTCCAAGGAGGTGTCACAAGTGGCTGACAGAAACGCTGTCTCGTTTCAGACCCGTGCCTGTGCTCTCCAAGTGCTCTCAGCCATCCTGGAAGGTTCTAAGCAGTTTCTGTCTGTTGCTGAAGATGCCAACGATCACAAGAGAGCTTTCACTCCCTTCTCTGTAACTATTGCTTCCAGCATCAGGGAGCTGCACCGCTGCCTGCTGCTAGCCCTGGTGGCAGAGTCCTCTTCTCAGACACTGACACAAGTAGTCAAGGTAACTGCACTGCAAACATGGCAGCTGCTGCCCAGGGGACAGTAAATGTTGAGCACTGCAGTCTAAGAAGGACATCGAGGTGCTGGAGTGGGCACAGCAGAGGGCAGTGAGGCTGGTGAGGGGTCTGGAGAGCAGGGCTGGTGAGGAGAGGCTGAGGGAGCTGGGGGTGATCAGCCTGAAGAAGAGGAGGCTGAGAGGAGACCTCATTGCTCTCTGCAATTAGGTTGCAGGGAGGTGGGACTTGGTCTTCCCTTCCAAGAACCCAAGGGCAGCACGAGAGGAAATGGCCTGAAATTGTGCCAGGGGAGAGTTAATTTGGAGATGAGGAAATATTTCTTTGCTGCAGGGAGGTCAGGGACTGGCACAGGCTGCCCAGGGAGGGGGTGGAGTCCCCATCCCTGCAGGTGCTCAAGAAACCTGTGGCCATGGCACCTGGGGACAGGGTTTAGTGGCCATGGTGGGGTTGGGTTGCTGGTTGGATTGGATGATCCTGGAGGCCTTTTCCAACCTTAATGATTCTGATTCTTGAAGAAAAATTGTGTGGTGGATTGGAAGCTTCCCATGGGTGTTGAATTGCCTTGGCCTTCCTGCCAAGGAGTTCAGTCCTGGGCAGCCAGGCTTGGCACCAGTTTCCAGGCAGCAGATAATTTGAGGCATTTCTGTTCAGGTGCCCTCCAGTAGTTAGCTGTCTGAATGCCCTCTGCACTCCCAATGTGAAGGCAAATCTGTGGGAGGCCAGGCTGGCATTGGCAGCACTGCTCCACCTGTGCTCTTTTGTCTTTCAGTGCCTTGCAAACTTGGTTTCAAATGCTCCCTACAACCGGCTGAAGCCAGGGCTGCTCACCAGGATCTGGAACCAGATAAAGCCTTACATTTATCACAAAGGTTTGCACTCCCTGGGGCTGCAGCCTCTTGGGGTGGGAGAGGTCTGGGTTGACTCTGAGTGGGATTCTCCCTAGTCTCAGGTGATAGGATGAGAGCAAATGGCCTGATGTTGTGCCAGGGGAGGGTTAGGCTGGAGATGAGGAAAAGTTTCTTTGCTGCAGGAGTGGTCAGGGATTGGCACAGGCTGCCCAGGGAGGTGGTGGAGTCCCCATCCCTGGAGGTGTTCATGGCACCTGGGGACAGGGTTTGATGGCCATGGTGGGGTTGGGTTGAAGAGTGGACTCAATGACATTGGAGACCTTTTCCACCCTAAACAATTCTATGACTGATGGGTTCTGGGTGGCACTGATCATGATTCAGCATTGCTGCTTACAAGCCAGTTGTAGATTTCCCCACACTGTGCTTCATAAATCCATCAGTGTGTACTGCTGTGGAGCTGTGTTATGATCTGTCATGACTGAGGCTGGATATTGGGAAGAAATTAGTGAGGGTGAGGAGACTCTGGCACAGGCTGACCAGGGAGGCTGTGGCTGCCTCCTCCCTGGAGATGTTCCAGGCCAGGCTGGATGAGGCCTTGAACAGCCTGGGCTGGTGGAGGTGTCCTTGTTCACGGCAGGGGGCTGGAACTGGATGATCTTTAGGGTCCCTTCCAACCCAACCCATCTGTGTCTCTGTCTGCAAACTCCCAAGGGACTCTGACAGGTCAGGCAGCCTCTCAGAGACCTTTCCAGCCCCTGCCCTCTTCTCTCTTGCAGATGTCAACGTCCGAGTCTCCAGCCTGACGCTGCTGGGAGCTGTGGTCTCTGCCCAGGCCCCGCTGCCAGAGGTGCAGCTACTGCTGCAGCAGCCCAGCTCCTCAGGCTCAGCCAGCAGTGGGAGCACAACCCCTGCCCGTTCCAGCTCTGAGCCCTGGAGAAAAGCTCCCCCTCAGCAGGGGAGGCCCCAGGAACCCCAGCAGGCTCCTCAGAGCCGTGCTGGCTGCTGCGGCTCTGCGTGTCCATCGTCGTCCTGCCGCGGGAGGACTCCTGCCCCGAGGCCGCTGCCGCCTTCCCCAGCCTCTATGAGCCCTGTCCCCTGCGCCTGGAGTGCCTGCAGGTGAGCTTGTGGAGCCAGGCTCGCACAGCCGCCTGCTCTGGCAGCGCCCTTGCGGCTCATCCGGTCCAACCATTTCTAACTCAGCCGTGGCCCCCGCACCACAGCTCTGCCTCCTGCCGGCGCCTCCAGGCGTGGGGATTCATGAGCAGCTTGGTGCTGCAGTGCCAGAGAGCTTCTCCCTTACCGGCGCTCTTGCTTATTTTTCTTGGCTACAGGACACCTCCCTGGCAGTCAATGATTCATGGTGGTGCTACCTGATAGTGCTTGGTGACCTCTTGTGGAAGCAGATAACGGAACAGGGAGGGTTTAAATAGCTGTGGTGTTCTAGAAGTTGTTCTGCAAGGTGTATCTGTTACATCAGAGTTCAGCCTGTGAGCCCCCTGCCAGCTTCTCTGTGTGTGTTTGGGGTGTTCTGGCCTCACAGGAGGAGGAAACACTGACTGCAGTTCCTTGTCTTTGTGTCTAGGTGCTGGCTCTCCTTGTGAAAGGCTATTTCCCCCTGGCTCAGAGCTATTTCCTAGAACTTGGAGAAGTGGCTTGCAGGTGCATGGAAGAAATGGATCCATCCATTCAGCTTCATGGAGCCAAAGTAAGAGCAGGAGCAGACAAGACATGGGTTTTCCAAGTCAGTTTTATCTGTGAGGCGAGGAGAGGAATATTCAGAGCATCTCTGCAAAGAGCTGGGGCCTGCTGCAGCTCTGGGAAATGCAGTGCCGACACTCTGAGAAATGCTCCTTCTGCTTCCACTCCTGAATCCTCAGCAGAGTGTTGTTGCTCTGCTGAGTCACCAGGAAGCTTGGGAAATGCAGAGACTGTAACCCTGCCCTTCCCTGCTTTAGCATCAGCTGCTGCAGGAGCTGCAGTCTGGCACCCAAAGGAAAGCTCCCAGGTTTCCCCTTTGTGCAGCCATTTGTTGTGCTCTTCTGGCTGGAGACTTTGTAAGATTTCCCCTCTAATTTCTTCACCAGTGGGGACAGAATAGAGTCCAGAACAGTGCTGAACCTTTTCTTTTTGCTCTCTGGGTGAGCAGGTGTGGTCCTGGGTAGAGACTGCTGCAATTCCATGGTGCTTGAGTCATCCCTGATGAAGTCCTTGTTGCTTTTTGTTTCCTTGCAGCTTCTGGAGGAGCTGGGCACTGGTGTGCTGCAGCAGTACAAACCTGACTCAACCATTCCCCCTGATCAGAGAGTTCCAGTCAGCAGGGTAGGTGTGTGGGGTCCTCAGAGATCACACTTCACTCAGCTTCCCTTCTTGAGCTCTCTGCAGAGCCATAGAGTCATAGAACCATTTTGGTTAGGAAAGCCCTTTCAGATCCTGCAGTCCAACCATTCCCTAACTCTGCCCAGGCTGGTGCTAACCCATGGCCCTCAGCAGCACAGCTCTGCATCTTCTGAACACCTCCAGAGGCACTGGGCTCCTGTGGCTTGGTGTGAATGCAAGTTGGCAGGTGAATGAAAACACCCAGCTGTGTGGATTCGAGGCTGGAGTGGTGACTCCACCTAATGTAGTCTAATGTGAGGCTGTGTGGCCTGGAGAAGGAGTAAGTGCTTGACAGCAGCCCTGAAATGTCTTTAGAATGCTTCTGACCACCCACCAAGTGTTTGGGGCTTAAGAGCTGGAGTCACTCTGCTGTGTCCCTGCCTGCTCTAAGTGTGACCATGGGAAAAGGCAGAACTTAGGCCTCACTGCCCAGTGTTTGGAGCTGAACCTGGCTGCTTCTGTAGGTGGTGACTTTCTGGACGCTGATGTTGAATGGCCCTTTGCCTGGCACCCTGCAGAACTCTCCACATGCAACCCTTCAGACAAGTGCCTGTGATGCTCTGTCCTCTATCTTGCCAGAAGCCTTCAGCAGCCTGCAGGTAGGAGAGCTCTTGAAATGTGGCATCTTTACCTCCTGAGGCTTTCTTCCCCTCTGCCAGCAGTGTGAAGCCTTTCACAGCTCAGGAGGAGAGAGTTGACAAACCTCCCAGAACTGCTCTTTCTTTACATCCTGCCCAAGCTGTGACTGCTGGAGGCTGGAAAAGGCCATGCTGGCAGTAATCAGGCTGCCCCAACAATTAAACCCTGGGTAACAGAAGCTGGCTGGCTCTGCTGAGAATACTCAGCCTTGGTGGTGGTGCACAGGAGGTGGAGGGCAAGAATCTCCCTGCAGGAGGGAGGGCTGTAGGGCTGATTTTTTGCTGACTAAGAGGCAGCTGAGCTAACAGCTACAGGCTGAGGTTTGCCTGTGTGGTTTGTTCCCCTTTTGCCTGGCCCTTAAAACACTGAGCTGCAGTGATTGCCCTGGCAGAGGCAAACCAACCTGCTGGCCTCACTCTCCCCTTGCACCATGAAATATGCTTGGAAACATGAAAGCCTTGGCAGTGTGTCACTGCTGCATTGTGCAGCTCCTTTGGTGTCACTGTGCCCTTCTTGATGGGAGCTCTCTGCCAGGCCTCATTTGCCCAGCAGCTGCTGGTGCAGCAGGAGCTCTGCAGCCCTCCAGCTGGTTCCTCCGAGGACAATGTGCACTGCATCACCCTGGACTCTGATCCCATACACTCCGGTCCCTGTGGCCAAGTGGGGGCAAGTTGGTGCCCACTCTACCCTTTGCTCTGATGAAACAGAGGTCTTGGTCATGGGTTAGTGAGCTGACAATCTGTGCAGGATGGACCTGGCCTGCCTGGCTGTCCAGGGGAGAGAGAGGCAAGGCAGGAAGCTGCTGCAGTCTGCTGCCCCTCTGCTGGGTCCTGCCTCCTGTCTGCAGGATAGTTAATAGTTTGGTTTCCTTTTCCTTGTGGTCTTCTCTAACAGCAATCAGATCTTGCTGGGAGCCTTCCCATTCCCTGGGTGGCATCCTGAAGTGCCAGACAATTTACCTTAAAGAAAGCTCTACTCTGCATGGGAGCTTCCATGGATAGGCTGTGCCAGAGCTGTTGTCAGGTTCTGTCTTTGTGGGCCAGGGATCTTCTGGCATCACAGAAGTGTTTGGGTTGGAAAAGGCTCTAGGATCATCCAGTCCAACCCTCCCCCCAGCACCACCATGGCCACCAAACCCTGTCCTCAAGGGCCATGGCCACAGGTTTCTTGGACCCCTCCAGGGGTGGGGACTGCACCACCTCCCTGGGCAGCCTGTGCCTGACATTTCAGTGTCTCTCTTGCCATGCCTGCAGAGTGAGCAGCAGATCCTGTGTGTCACCCTGCTGCTGGGCCTGAACCACAGCGAGAACCCTCTGGTGAAGGCTGCTGCTGCACGAGCCCTGGGAGTCTACATCCTCTTCTCTTGCCTCAGGCAGGTGAGAGCTGCTCTGCTGTGCTGCTTTTGAGCCATTGTGGTGAACCATGAGGTGTGGCACATGAGCTGGGCTGTAGTGTGTGTGTAGGTTTTCCTTACTGCCTCCAGACCTGCTCTTGCCTTCTGAGAGCTGAACAGAACCAGTGCAGCTTTAAATGAGAGGAGGCAGAAGCCAAAGAGCCTCACAAGTGAGAGCAGAAAGAGGGAGGTGAGGATCTTCCCTGAGCTGTCAGGGAGAGAAGTGGGAAAGGCTGAGTTGGCACAGAGGAGCTGCAGGAGGTGAGGTAGAGTTGAGCAGAGAGCAGCTGTCCAGACCTGTAGAGTTTCACACTTTTGTGTTGTGAAAGCTTCAGGTTTGTTGCAAACTAAGAAATAAACTTTATTTAGGGGAGGGGAAAAAAGGCTGTTTTGTGTCCACAGCAAAACTGAGCCTAGCTTGGCTGAGCTGCAGGACTCTGTAGCCTTAAGTGAGTGATTGTAACAGGGTTATGCAGTAGCTGATGTTGAGATTTGATTCCAAAATGTTTTGAAAGGAAATCCCTCACTGCAGGCAAGGGCTGAGCCTGGCAAGGGCTGAGCCTGGCAAGGGCAGCTCAGCAGGGAGGCTGGGGCACAACTGCTGCCTGAAGAGCAGCACTTGCTGAGTGTGAGACTGGCAGCCCAGGCAGTGATGCTGAAATCCAAAGTAACTGAAGCACCAAGAACATCAAACAACAGCTTAGAAGCTTTCAGTGACAGCTCCCCAGGAGAGTGGTGAGCTTGGTCAGTGTGCAGGCTTTGCCTGGGAGCTAAAGAGCAGAACTGAAGCTGAAGCTGTGCAGAGAGCACCAGAAACACATTGAGTTGTCCCCTGGAGGAGTCTGACTGGAGCTGGTCTCTGTGGGCCTAGCAAGGCCCAGAAGAGTGGTGCTGAGGAGATGCCCTGGGGTCTGAGCTCCCTGATCTGCAGCAGCTTTTCTTTGGCAGGATGTGATGTTTGTGGCAGACACAGCAAATGCCATCCTGGATTCCCTCCACGACAAGTCCCCCAACGTCCGTGCCAAGGCAGCGTGGTCCCTGGGCAACCTCACAGACACCCTGATCATCAACATGTGAGCACAGCCTGGCCTGCAGGGCCCACCCTGCCCCTGGCATCACACACACCCCCTGCCCCTGGCATGGCACACACAGGGCCCTGCTCTGCCTAAGCCCAAACGTGGCTGGGATGCTTCTTTTCACACCCTTCTCAGCCAGGTTGCTCAAGGCCTCACCCAACCTGGCCTTGAACATCTCCAGGGAGGAGGCAGCCACAGCCTCCCTGGGCAGCCTGTGCCAGAGTCTTCCCCACCCTCACTCTCAAGAATCTCTTCCTCATCTCCAGTCCCAATCTGCCCTCTTCCAGTGTAAATCCATTCCCCCTCATCCTATCACCACAAGCCCCTGTCAGGAGCCCCTCCCCAGCTCTCCTGTAGCCCCCTCAGGCCCTGGCACACTGCTGTGTGCAGCTGCAGGCTCCTGCTTGCTTTCACTGTCACACAGAAGTGAAATGGATAAATGTTGAACCCCTCCCCAGGGCCGAGGGGAGCCCAGCCTCCCGTGACACTGGCAGCAGGGGCAGCAGTGCCCACCCAGCCCTGCTGCAGGGCTGCCTCAGAGCCATTCCCTGCCCTCTGTTTTCTATTACACACTCAGTGCCTTGCTGACCTGCTGCCTTGCATTGATAGTTTGGTGTTCAATTAATAACCACTGTGGTCACATGTAGGAAGGGCTGCCTTGCACAGCAGCCTTCAGAAGAGGGAGGCTTGTTCAAAGCCACAGCTTTGGGGCTGGATCCTCTCAGCTGGCCTTTCATAGCAGGCTGCTTCTCCTCCCCTCCCAGGGAAACCATGGGACAGAGCTTCCAGGAGGAGTTTTCTGATCTCCTGCTCTTGAAGATGTTGAGGTCTGCAACCGAAGCATCCAAGGACAGAGACAAGGTATGGGGAGGGGGTGGGGGTGGGGTGCTCACAGTGCACTGAACTGCTGCACTTGGATTTGAAAAAGTAAAGGACACTTTAGGTGCTTTGTCCCAGTGGATGGAGAGCTGCAGCTCTGGAGCCCTCAGCACAAGGAGGACATTAACCCCTTGGAGCAGGTCCAGAGGAGGCCCCAGCCACAATCCAAGGGCTGCAATCCTTCTCTGTGAGGACAGGTTGAGAGACTTGGGCTTATTCAGCCTACAGGAGAGAAGGCTCCAGGGAGACCTTCTGGTGGCCTTCCAGTACTTCCAAGAGGCCAATGAGTGAGATGGTGACAGGCTCTTGAGCAGGGCCTGGGACAGGACAAGGGGTGATGGCTTGAACTAAAAGAGGGAGATTCAGACTGGAGAGAAGGGAGAAATGTTTGAGGGTGGTGAGGCACTGGCCCAGGTTGTCCAGCGAAGTGGGGGATGCCCCATGCCTGGCACCATTGCAGGTCAGGTTGTCTGGGGCTGTGAGCAACCTGCTCTAGCTGGGGATGTCCCAGCTGCCTGCAGGGGTTGGACTGGATGAGCTTGAAAGGTCCTTTCCAACCTACAGCCTTCTAGGATCCTGTGCTCCTCTCCTGAGGGACTGCTGCTCGGAGGTTTCCAGTGTTGCCTCCGCTGCAGGGCACTTGGCTGTGCTGTCACAGGGCAGGGGGCAGGAGGAGTTTGGTTGCTTGGGTTGGGTTTGGGTGGTTTGGTTTGGTTCTTTTTCTCAGGCTGACCACTCCCAGAGAGTGATCTCACCGGTGGCGTTTTGGAAAGCACCATCTAGGGCCCCAGTGAGGGGCCAGGTCTTGTCTCTGAGCATGACTCCCTAGCAGGCTGGACAAAGGCTTTGCCAGGGTTTGGGTTTGTGTTCTGTGTGCTGCAGGTCAAGAGCAACGCAGTGAGAGCCCTTGGCAACGTGCTGCACTTCCTCCAGCCTTGCCACGTGGCCAACCCCAGGTTCCGGGAGGCCATTGAGGACTCTCTCCAGGCCCTGATCCGCACCGTGCAGAGCGAGGCCACCATGAAAGTGCGCTGGAACGCCTGCTACGCGCTGGGCAACGTCTTCAGGAACCCTGCCCTGCCCCTGGGTGGGTGCCTGCTGCCCCTGCCCTGCCCCTGGGTGGGTGCCTGCTGCCCCTGCCCCAGGCTTGAACGGCAGGCAGTGGTTCTGAGCAGAAGCTCTCTGTTGGAAGTGTACTGGGGGAGAGGGGAGAAAGCAAACTGAGTCTTGCTGTTGGTGCCTTCCCAGAGCTCTTGCCAGTGAAAGAGGCTCAGCTCCTGGGAGTACTCACACAGCATCCACTGTGCTGCACCCAGCTGGAGCTGCCCTGGCAGGGAAGAGGGTGAGGGTGGGCTTGGAGCTGTGAGCAGATGCAAACTGTCCCCTTTTTCCTCTTGGAAAGCTTCAGATTAATTGGTTTTAAACCAGTTTCTCATTCCATAACCCCTGATGCTCTCATTTAGAGCAGGACAACTACAGCAAGTGTAAGCCCATGAAGTATTTGGGAGATACCTCCAGAGTTTTGTGTGCTTTGACTGACTGAAAAGGACTTTTTGTGGTTGTTGGGCCTTTTGCAGGAGAGGCTCCTTGGACCACCCAAGCATACAGTGCCCTTTCCTCAGTGGTGAAGTCCTGCAAGAACTTCAAGGTCCGAATCAAATCAGCCATGGCCCTCTCCATCCCCAGCAGCAGGGACTGCTATGGCTCCACGGAGCAGTTTGGCCAGATCTGGGCTGCCCTGGTGCTGGCCTTGCAGAAGAGTGAAGACACTGAGGACTTCCTGGAGTTCAAGTACAGTGCCAGCCTCAGGACACAGATCTGCCAGGCTCTGCTGCATTTGTTAAGCCTGGCACGGAGCACAGACCTGCCAGTTGTATGGGAGAGCATCAGGGAGCAGGGGGATGCCATCAGAGCCTACATCCTGCAGTACCTGAAGTCTGGAGCTGAAGAGAACGAAGCAGGAAGGATGCACAGGGACTGGTGTGAGAGGGAGAGAGTGTTGAAAGGAGCCGTTGAACATCTGGGTGGGCTTGAGAAACAGCTGGAGGGCAAAGCCAGGGTAAAAGTGTCTGAGTATCTGGAAGGTGTCTTGGCAAACCACGCCATTGCCACTGAATTAACAGAGGCCTAGGCGGAAACAGGGAGCAGTTGCTTCTGGCTGGGCTCAGAGGGGACCACGCTGCTTCCCCTGCCACAGGGCAGCTGGGGGTTCCCTCCTGCTGCTGTGAATCATTTTGTCTCTCTCACCCTGTGTGGTAGTGTGAAGTTTAATCCTCCCACCACGTAAAGCACAGCTAGGCCCAGCCCAGGAGCGGATGGGAAGCTGTCTTGTGCAAGCAGGACCTGCAGTGGATGTGTACTAAATACACAGGAGATGCAGTAGGGACAGAAGGTGACACAGAAACACCCTCTGAGGAGAGGCCCCCTGGCTTCCCCCAAACCCCTCTCTCTCTTCTCCCCTCTCTTGCCCAAGAGCTAACTGGATGGCAAAAAGGATTACAAGAGACATGGATGTTAAGGGAAACTTCATTAGCTCAGAGCAGTTGTTAAGAAAAAGTGAGTTTTCATATCTCATGAGCCCAGGGTCAGCTGCATGCAGGCTGGCCAGGAGCAGAGGGGAAAAGCAGAAGCAGCCTAGCCTCAGCCTGGGTTCCTAAAGCCACATCCTGTGTTCTGCCCCTGAAAGCCCTGTGGAATGATCTTTGTTTTCCTTTCTCACACCGAGACATTCCAGCTGGAGAATTCTGTGGCTGTCCTTTTCTTGAAGGCACAGCCTAAAGCTCTGCCACTGAGGGCGGAGGCTGTCTGCTGTTACTGTTGCAGCGCTGTGTGTGGTGAGCTCCGGCGCTGCCCGCCCTGCCTGTGGGCACGGAGGGCTTCCAGAGCTGCCTCGTCCTGCTGTGCCTCTGCTCTCAGCTCACCTGAAAGCATTCTCTCACCACTGCTGCTGCACTCAAAATCCTGATGCAGAGGAGGGGGCTGGGAGAACTTTGTTTTCCTGAGGACTGCAGATGTTGTCACTCTTGTGGGCCTGCAGTAAACCCAAATCTGCCAATATTTGAAGAACCGCTTCGAGCAAACAGCCTTTGCCTGTCTGCCTTCCTGGGGTCCCACACCTGGCCTGTGCCTCCCTGCTGCCTCCACTCCTGGTTTCAAAACCTCCAGATTCCTGGTTTCCAGGTGGCTATGCTGTGCTCCCAGGCCAGAAAGCAAAGCAGCTCCTCCAAGACTCTCTATGCTCTCCTACCCCTGGGGCTCTCACCCTGCTGTTGGAGGGGCAGCAATGTCCTTAAACCCCAGGTGGATTTGTTTCTGTTCCTGAAGTTGAGTCCCCATCCTGCTCCTTCCTGATGATGTCAGTTGCTCTGTTTGCTGTGAGCTGGCTGTGCTGATAGCTGCTGGAGGACCCAGCACGCTGAGGGCTGGGGGAGGACTCGGCTCTGGTGTTGCTGGGGACAGATCAATGCCTCCAGGAATGAGCTGGCCTGTGGGGCATGCAGAGTTAAGTGCCTGCTGCCCTAACCTCTGGGTGGATGTTTGAACAGAGCTCAGCACAAGCCCTGCCTGTTGTAAAAGCTCTTTTGGGATACAAAATCTGCCTCCTTTGTTTTGCCATCCTCTCTGCTGGTTTCTGTGGGGCTCAAGCAGCTTGAGAACCTGAAACCCCTTTGCAGTCTCATTCTCTGGCTGTGTGGGGCCAGTTCCCTGCCAGCAGTGACTTCTGTGGGGCAGCCTGGGGCAGGGGCAGCCTGGTGTGGGGCTTGGTCTGTCCTGAGGAAGAGCAGGGCAGAGCTGAGCATCACTTTCGGGCCCCAGGACCACCACTGCCCTTGCTGAGCCCCATCCTGGCTGAGGATCACTGCTTCGGTTGAGAGGTTTTCACCTGAGCTGCCAGTGTCTCCTCTGCTTTGCCTGCTGCAGTTGTACCTGCACCCAGCTTGGAGTGTCCAGCCCCACGCCTGCTCCACAGCTGGAGTGGCCTCCAGAAGAAATCCCGTGAAATCAAACACTGCCTGCAGTTCTTGCCTGGCTTTGCTGACAGCCCTAGAGCCACCTACACCCTGTCCAGCCAAAATACGGGAGGGGAGGTGGCACCAGTGTGGGACTGGGCAGCAGATACAGGCTCCACCTCTGCTCCAGCAGCCTACATCCCACCTCAGGCTCTTCTGAACAGAGAAGCCTCTGATTTTCTGTGCCCCGAGAAGCAGATGGCAGCTGCTGGATTCTCAGCATGTAGCCAACCTGCTGGGGCAGTGGGGGCTGTGTGCCACCCCCTCCCCAGGGAGAGCAGCAGGGCTGGATGTGGCCCCGGCCCTGGGCTGGGAGCCGGTGAGGCAGGAGGTGCTGGGGGCCAGCAAGAGGCAGCACCTTCCCCACCCTGGCCAAGGTTTTATTGTCCTGCCTCTTTATTGTGGTGTTTACAAGGCAGCAGCTTTATAGGTTTTCCTCTGAGTAGTTTCAAGGAGAAGGTAATTACCTTATCACAGCAGGGTGATTTATAGCCGAGGTGGCAAGGGACACTGCAGCTCCACCTCGGCTGCCTTTGAAAGACAAGCCAGGGGTCACTGGGTGGGGAGAACAAAAGGGCTTCAGTGCCCAGCACCAGGACATCTCCTGTGCCTCGGCCTCCCTGGGCTGTGCCCATGGCAGCCCCGGGGGGTGCCCATGGTGGGGGGCTCTGCCCTATGCTGCCTAGTGAGGAGCAGCCTTGGGGGTGTGTCAAAACTGAGGCTGTGAAGCCCTGGGGATGGAAGGGCCTTGCCTGGACCCCAGAACACTCATCCTGCAGCCAAGAGGCTCTGTGGCCTCGCATGGCATCCGTGGGAGCAGGCTGCTGTGGGGTGATGGCAGAACAGGAGCCATTGCTTCTGGAGGGCAAAACTCCCTGAAGCACCAGATCCAGCGTGACTGGGAGGGTTGTCACACCCCTCCTCATGTCCTTGTGTAGCAATTATTGTTTCTTTCTTTCCTTTTCCCCCTTTTCTCCATCTTACTCCCTCCTTCCCTCCTTCCCTCCTTCCCTCCTTCCCTCCTTCCCTCCTTCCCTCCTTCCCTCCTTCCCTCCTTCCCTCCTTCCCTCCTTCCCTCCTTCCCTCCTTCCCTCCTTCCCTCCTTCCCTCCTTCCCTCCTTCCCTCCTTCCCTCCTTCCCTCCTTCCCTCCTTCCCTCCTTCCCTCCTTCCCTCCTTCCCTCCTTCCCTCCTTCCCTCCTTCCCTCTTTTTTTTTTGTTTCAATCCCAACTCCCCCCCCCCCCCCAAGTCTCTCTTTCTGCCCTCACGCCAAAGACCCCAATTCAGGTCACTCCGGGGCTGTTGCTCCCAGCGCATCCCGACGCAGCCGGGACCAACCCGACCCCTGCGGGCCCCGGGAGCTGCCCCTGCGGCGTGGCCACGAGGTGGCGCCACAGCCCCGCTAGGGCCCAGGCCAGCCCCGCGCCCAGGGCTGCCCAGGGGCGTGGGAGGGGTCCTCTGGCGGGGGATCCTCTGGCAGGGGATCCTCTGGCAGGGGTGCCCGGGGACCCCGCAGGGCGCACGGGTGCCTTTGCGAAGCGTGGATGCTGCCCACCTGTGCACCCCCCCGGAGCGTCTCTGCAGCACCCACTGCCCATGCCCAGGTCAGCATGATCCAGGCTGGCACAGGGGCAGAGGCTGTCCCCCTGTGTACCCAACCAAACCTGGTGCACAGCCCCTCATGGGGCTGGTTGTTCGACACCGTGGGACCCACAGACTCGAGGCGCAAGACATGCGATGCCCTTGAGCATGTGGGCACTCCCTGCAGCCCCCAATCCCCCTGTGGCCCCCTGCTGCCCACCTCCCCAGGCGAGGGGAAGGGGGATTCCTGCCCTGGTCCCTCTGTGGGACCATGGGGTGGTGGTGGGTCACAGCAGCACTGTGGGGCTGGGGGCTCCAGTGTACATGAGGCCGTGACGGGGGTGGTGAAGGCAAGGGTGACTTCCAGTGGCAGGGTCGGAGGGGAGAGGCTGATCCTCAATTCCTGCCTGCTGCCTGCCGGAAAAAAAATGCCTGGGTGCTGCCTCGCAGCCTGCCCCTCCCCGGGACCCGCTAATTCGGCGATTTTTATTCTGTCTGTTTGCCTTTGCTCCCCTCCTGCCGCCTTCCTCCACTCCTCCTCAGGGCAGCTGCGGGGTCGGGGCTGATGGATGGCCCCCGGCAGTGCCCGCACGGAGGAGGTGCTGGCTGCCGAGGGAGCTTACGGCATGGCCGGGGCCCCTCGGGTGGGTCTGACCTGGCCACTGCGGCAGCGTCCCCACCGAGGGGGACGTTTGCTCTCCCCGAGAACCCTTTTCAGAAGAGATCGCTGCAGGAAGGCTGCGGGCGATGGGGAAAGAGGGCAGAAGAAAACCACGAAGCACCCCGGGGCATGGGCAGTGCCAAGCAGGGCTGGGGATGGAGATGATTAAGGGGTTTGAGGATCCCTGGGGAGCAGGGATGTCCCTGGGGTCATGCCTCCCTGTGCCACCCCCAGGGTAAAAAAGAGCCCATGCCACCCCAGGGGGTCCTCCAGCTCCCTGGGAGCCCAGACTGGTATTTCAGTCTAGACCTGATGGCATTTTTTCAATCCAGCAAATTTCCTTGATGGCCCAGAGGTGAAGCATGAGCACGCTTGGCACGCTGGCACCAGTGGCTGCTGGAGGGTGGGAGGTTCCCACAGGGGGCAGAAGCTAGGCAGAAGCCCTGCTGAGGCCACAGGGGACCAGGAGCTGGTGGGGAGGTGACCAAAGCAGCCAACACTTGCTCCTGGGGAGGCAGGAGAAACATTTGCCCTGGGATGGGAGGGAAAACTATGTGAGACTTGACATCAGCTCATAAAACCAAACTCCCTGGGCACAAAACTTGCCACATCTTGCTTGAGCTTGGGCCTGGTGTGCAAAGGCCTGGCGTGAAAACCTCCCTCAGCAGACAACGGCCACGTTCCTGCGGCCACCCAGCCCCACACCCGGGCAGGGCTGGGCTGGGTAAATACTTTGGGGTGGGGGCGACTGGCCTGGTGCTGCTGGAACTGTCGCCGTGACTCAGGGGCCAGCCCCATCCTTCCCGTGCTGCGGGCACCAAGCTGATTGTTTGACCAGCCATCAGCCTGAGGAAGGATTGAAGCTTGAGGAGGGATTGAAGCTGGAGGAGGGCAGATTGAGACTGGAGATGAGGAAGAAATTCTTGCCAGTGAGGCTGGGGAGACACTGGCACAGGCTGCCTGGGTAGGCTGTAGATGTCCCCCTCCTGGAGGTGTTCAAGGCCAGGCTGGACGAAGCCTTGAGCAACCTGGGCTGGTGGAAGATGCCCCTGCCTAAAACAGGGGTTGGAGCTGGGTGGTCTTTGAGGTCCTTTCCCACCCACCCCATTCTGTGACTGTACGAATCTATGAACCTGCCCACCCCAGCCGCACTCCTCCTCACCCCGCCTGCCCCGAGGGACCCTGCCCGGGCACTGTCTGGGCACACAAAGGTGGCTTTCATGGTCCCGCCGGGGCCGGCCGTGCTCGGGCAGCCCCTGGGATGTGTGAAACTCAGATTTCTCCCAGCTCCTTCCTGGAGCGGAACTGTTCTCAGCGAAACCGTCCTGCCGCCCGCCCTAATGGCTTTGCTCTGTGCGCCTGCATTAATGAGGGCCGGGCCCAGCCTCATCGGGGGGAAGCCATGCAAGTAATTGCCTGAATTTTTAATTGGGGGTTATGATAGGGGAATCAAAGTCACACGGCAGCCGTGGGGCCGCCCGCGGCTCCGCGCCACTGACTCCTGCAATTTGCTTTTGATTTTTGCCCTCCCGGCTCCCCCCACGTCCCGGCACAGACCCCGCTGGGGACCAGGGCTGGACCCTCCCAGGGAGGGCAGCCAGTAGAGAAATGCATTTAGGGTGGGGGTCCTGGCATGGCTGTGCCCACGCGGGACTCTTGCTGCAGGTGTGAAGCCATTTACAAACCGCCGGTGGTGTTTGCTTGCCTCCAAAATCCTACACCTGCCCCTGGCTTGGCTTCCCGTGGGGAACTGGGGTTTATTTTTCTTCTTCTATGGTGGCAGCTCCTACCCTCAGCCCAGGGAGCCACCGGCAGTGCCTCCTGCACAGTGCCCAGCTGGTACCACCGTCCTTGAACACAAGTCCTGTGAGGAGTGGCTGAGGGAGCTGGGGGTGTTCAGCCTGGAGGAGGATGAGGGGAGACAGAGGAGGTTGAGTGGAGACTTCATTGCTCTCTACAGTTCCCTGAAAGGAGGCTGCAGTGAGGGGGGTTTGGTCTCTTCTCCTGAGTAACAAGGGACCGGATGAGAGCAAACAGCCTCAGGTTGCAGCAGGGGAGATTCAGGTTGGATAGTAGGAAAAGTATCTTCACCAAAATGGTCGTCAGGCACCGGCCCAGGCTGCCCAGGGAGGTGGTGGAGTCATCATCCCTGGAGGGGTTTAAAAGCCGTTTGGCTGAGGAGCTCAGGGGCACAGTCTGACTGCCGGGTGCGGGGAGCTGCCGGGCTGTGGCTGGACTCGACTATCTTGGGGTCTTTTCCAACCAACACGGAGGGGTGAGCGCCGCAGGGCAGAGCAGAGGGGCAGGAGAGCCTCCCCGGACCTGCTGGGCACACTTTGCTCGACGCCCCCCAGGATGCCGTTGGGGAAGCTGTGCCACGCCGGTGCCGGCAGCGCTCCGTGTGGCACGGCCGCGGCAGGGCGGCTCGGTTGGTCTCGGGGGCCGTGCCCCGTCGGGGCGGGGGTGTGCTGCGGTGCTCGTCGTGCCGCGATGCCTGCGCAGATAGCATTGTTTGCCCTGACACGTCAGCCTGTGACAGCCCGAGAGGGCTCTGGCATGGATTCCGGCTGCGCGGCTCCCAGCCTGCCCTGCTGCCAGCGCCTTTTTATAGCCCCGCAGAACTTGTTTTGCTGTGGCACTGAAGTGGAACCAGAGTGCGGGCTGGGAGCTGCCAGGGGGACATGTGGGTGGCTCACAGTGGGTGCTGGGTCACGTTTACACCCCTCTGCCCCCAAACGCCCCCTGCAGCAGGTCCCTGCTCCCCTGTGGTCACCCAGCTGCAGTGCTCACCTCTGACTCAAGACGTGGGGAGGTCAAGGGAAGACCTCAGGCTCTGAGAATGAGGGGTCCTAGAGAGGCCTAGGAGCATGCTGCCAAAGAGGGGACGTGGTGCCCAGGTCACCAAGGCAGAAGGCCATGCTGCCATCGTCCTGGACAAGGCAAGGGGGACAGCAAGCAGCCCTTGGAAAGGTCCCACGTGTGGGTGAGGGGCCACCAGCACCCCTGTGTGTCGCCCCCCCCCCCGGAGCAGCAGAGCCCCGGCAGAGGAGGGGAGGTGAAGCTGGATTATGAAAGTGTTTCTTTGCTTTGCTTTTGAGAAAGGAGAACTTCAAAGGGGCCATTTATCACCAGACAAAGAGAGTCGCCAGGTATTTGCCAAGTGTAAGGGAGAAGCATTAATTATGGGAGTGACAGACAAACGCTGCTGCCGGTGTCCTCCTGCCCACCCCTGCACCCTGTCCCAGCAAGCCCCAGGTGGCACCAGCATTCCCATCCCTTCTGCCACCCCCTCCCAGCTCCTGCCTCATCTCCCTCCACCTGGGGCTTGTGGTGATGTGGGATCTGTTGATCTCTGGCTGCTGGGATGATGGATCCTCAGCGTGGGCTGCCATGGCTGGAGGAGCAGCACAAGGAGCTCCCCATTATGTCCCATGCTCCGATGAGGGACTGGGAGAAGTGGTGCCAGCGAATCCTGCCCGATGCCCCAGCCCTGCTTGGCTGCTCCTGTTGGGTGAGACAGGACCACGCTGGGAACCAGATGAGGAGACATTTGGTGCCTGAGCAGCCTGGGAAACTGAGGTCTGCCCCAGATTGCTGTGCTCAGAGCTGAGGGACACATGGGTGCAAAAGTCTTATCTTCACCCCTGTCTGGCTCTGGGACCCCTCAGAGGTGTCCTTCTGCACGAGCCCCTGCTGGGCCCAGCCTCATGCCAAGCAGGTTGTACAACACAGCCAGTGGTGGTGTGTCCACAGCATGCTGGTGCTGGTGTGGCCTCTGTGCTGGGGACTGTGGGTGCTAGCTGGTGGTCAGCAGCTGGGTTGGGGGGCAGGGGTAGTAGCGCTCAGCCTGGAGCTGGGGCACCAGGCCCCCACAACTGAGCCTCCATCACAAAAGCTCTGCAGGAAGAGAGCCACAGCTCTTATCCATCATCAGGGAGGAAAAAGATGAGGAACAAGAGCATTGACATCCCAAACCAAAGCGCCAACAGACCTGGCTGCCCTCAAAAGGTGAAAGTCACTTCCATGTCTCCATCCCCACCTCCTCTGCAACGGAATCATAGAATCATGGAATTGTTTGGGTTGGAAAAGGCCTCTAAGGCACTGAGTCACACTCAACCCAACACCACCATGGCCATCAAACCCTGTCCCCAGGTGCCATAGCCACAGGTTTCTTGAACACCTGCAGGGATGGGGACTCCACCCCCTCCCTGGGCAGCCTGTGCCAGTCCCTGACCACTCTGGCAGCAAAGAAATTTCTCCTAATCTCCAGCCTAAGCCTCCCCTGGCACAATTTCAGGATATTTCCTCTCCTTCTATCACTTGGGAGAAGAGACCAACCCCACCTGGCTCCAATCTCCTCTCAGGGAGCTGCAGAGAGCAACGAGGTCTCCCTCAGCCTCCTCTTCTCCAGGCTGAACACCCCCAGCACCCTCAGCTGCTCCTCCCCAGCCCTGTTTTCCAGACCCTTCCCCAGCTCTGGACCTGCTCCAGCCCCTCAGTGTCCTTCTGGGAATGAGTGGCCCCCAAACTGCACCCAGCACTCAAGGTGCAGCCTCAGCAGTGCCCAGCGCAGGGGACGGTCCCTGCCCCGCTCGGCCAGCGCCGGAGGCGTGCGGGCGGTGAGGATGCCCGGGCTCTGCCGCGCGGGGCCGGCGGGGCTGGCAGCTCTGCCTTTCATGTCTGGTCCCTCCCAAACCGCAGCTTCCCTCGGCCCCGCGCGGGGATCAGCCGCGGGTCATATTTAATAAAGGTGGGGATGGCAGAAGGCCTCAAAACATTACGTCAGCGGCCTGGGGGAGGAGGAGGAGGAGCAGGGAATGCGAAAATCTCGGCACAAGTGGGGGCAGAGGAGCAGGAAACAGAACAAATCCCAGCGAGGGGATTTAATGGCTGGTGGGAACTCTCTTGCCCACTGCCCGCGGGGTCAGGGGTGGGCAGCCCGGGCGCGCTCAGCCGTTAAATGAAACTGCAGGAAGGGGATGAGAGGCTCCAGCCCGGGAGGGTGGCATGGCAGAAATCCCCTGGCGCTGCCTGACTCACCCTGTGCCCGCCTGGCACGCTGAGGTGGCTCGTGGGAGAAATCCCCGCCAGTTCCCCTAACCTGTGTCCCCGAGCTGCCCGGGGTGAAGGTAGGCACGAGGCTGCCCCGACGAGGACATGGGGGTGACCTGGCAGGGTGCCACTGCCTGTCCTATGTCTTCCTCTGAGACACAGCCACATGGTGCCAGGACCAAAGTCCCCTGTGCTGCAGCCTTGCTTGTGCCTGACCCCGCAGGGTGGCATGGTGGCTGTCTCATGGAATCACAGGATGGCTTGGCTTGGAAGGGACCTCAAAGATTATCCAGTTCCACCCCCTATCATGGGCTGCCCATGGCAGCAGGCTTGGAACTAGATGATCTTCAACCTTCCACCAGCCCAGGCTGCTCAAGGCCTCATCCAGCCTGGCCTTGAACACCTCCAGGGAGGGGACATCCACAGCCTCTCTGGGCAGCCTGTCCCAGTGTCTCCCCATCCTCACTGTCAAGAATTTCTTCCTCATCTCCATCCTCCATCTACCCTTACCCAGGTGGCTTCACCCAGGTGGAGTCACTGCCTGTGCTGGGCAAAGGCTGCCAGCCCTTCCACGAGTGATGGTGGAGGCTGTGGGTGAGGAGCTGCCTGGCTGAGGCACTCAGTCTGGGTTGTTTATGCCCTTGCAGCGGCTGTGAGGAGATGAGGCTCATGGTTTTGTGCTGAGCAGCCTCTCTGGTGCTGAGTGATGGAGGAGTGGATGGTGGGACCACCTCCAGCCATGGGAGCACCCAGACACGCGTGGGCTGGCTGCAGAGCAGGTGGATTTGGAGGGCTGTAGGCAGAGCAGAGCATGTTCAGCTTGGAAAAATCCCGAGGCAGTCCTGCGCAGCCGTCCTGCACTCCCAGCCGCGGCCACCCCCTGCGGCAAGCTCAGGCTGATGCTCACGCTGGGCTGCTGCCTTCTCCTGGCTGGGAAACTTTGTGCTCCCAGCCCCGAGGGGCACCCATCGGCCCCCAGCCCTGGCGACCACACTCTTCTGCTGAGAGGAGTTAATGAGCTGTGCCGGACAGCGATGGGAAAGGGCTGACTGCAGAGAGGCTCCTGACACCGCGGCGAGGGGCTGGGCGTGGAGGAAGGGGGAAGAGCAAAAGGGTGAGAGAGATGGACCAGAAAACGATATCCACTTCATTAGCCAGGTGGCTCCAAATGTGTGGAAACAGGACAAGGTCCAGGGCACCCACTGTGACAGAACATGATTATCATGCGGTGCCATGAAGCCTGTGCAGAGACCAAGTCCACTTGAAAGGGACAGGGAACCTTCTGAGAGCAAGAGCCAGGCTGTTCCCAGGCTGGTGGCCGGCCGGGGGGTATCTACAGACGGGCACAGCCCGTGCTGGGGGTCTGGGCACTCAGCCCAGCTCATGCTCACCCCTGGCACCAAGCTCTGCTGTGGGCAGGAGCCTGTAAAAGGGGCAGCTGTGGAAGGACAGCCTGGGGACACAGCAGGGGTAAGCCCACGTTGGGTGGTTGTCCAGGGATGGTAGCGGCTCTACATTGTCCTCTGGCCCCAGAGGAGGGTGAGTGGTTTGGTGTCTCACCCAGCACCTGGGGTCAGGGAAGCTTTGGGGTGATTGGAGTCCTGCCATAGTGAGAAGGACAGGAGCCCCCACAGGTGCAAGGGAGCTGGTGGCCATGCACTGCTTGCCCTGGCAGGTGGGAAGGCTGAGCCCAGCAGGGGCACTCCCCAGCACCCTGCTCCCTGCACTCTGTAGACATTTGGGTGCTGACCTGAGCAGGGCTGGGAGAGCACCGACCTGCTGCTGTTGGCCACCACAGCCTGAGAGACCCCACCCCCGCTGCAGGTGCATCAGAGCAAGGGCAGGATGGGTGTGAGGGAGTTGCCCTTACCTCCCCAGCTGAGCAGCCTGTGGGAGCAGAGCTGCAGAAGATGCTCAGCTGGGCTGGGAGCTGGGTGTGGGCTTTGGGGGATTTTTCACTCCTCTCTTCTGTAGGTTCTGCTCAGCCCACTGTGTGCCCATGGAAAACCCTCCATGGCCATGGCATGCTCATCCACCAGCTCCTCCCCAGGCACGGTGAGAGGTTTCCTGCTTCTTTTGGGGTACTCCTGACCCCCAGGACTCCTGGCCCCCCTCTGTCTCACATGCCCTGAAGGGCAGGAGGTCTCTGATGCCTTGGTGCTGCCATCCCATCCTTGGGCTGTTCCTGTGCTGCTCCACGGAGCAGGAATCGTTTCATCTGGCTCTACAGCAGTGTGTTCAGCCCCTGCAGCTCCTGACACACTCACAAAGCTGTTCCCTTTGCTCTGCCAGGCTCTGCTGGAAGCCAAACTGCCACCAGCTCCCCAGAGCGTCCTGTCAGGAGAGAGAGCCAAGCCCAGTGCTGGCAGAGACCTGCGGCCAGGCTCCCATGGGGTCCTGGGGCCATGCTGTGAAGAGCTTGGGGTCTGCTAGGGAGGGATCTTCTGGGGGGGTTGAGATGAGGAGGTAGCTACAGCTCTGGGAACCCTGTACAAATCCAGACCTGGGCTGCAATTGCTTAAAGCTCTTGTCCTTTGCCAGGACATCCAGGTGCCAGCCCAAAGTGGCAGGGAACTGGGCTACCAAGCTGAAAGTGCTGAGGGAGGGTGAGGGTCTTGGCCAGAGGTTTTGGCCATTAGCTGTGTGGGTGCCAGGCCCCTCTGCGATCTGCTCAGGGGTGATGGTGCCTCTTGTGTTTGTGCTTGCTCAGACTTAGGTGAATTTGTTGCTTTTTGGGACTCAGTGCATTCCCAGCATTAGGAAAAGCAGCTTCTGTTCAGATCCCAGAGCCCAGCTTGCATTGCTCTTTTGCCCAGCCCTGCTCCCCCCGCTGATGGCTGCCAAGCTTCAACAGGGGGTTTGTGTCCCCTGGACACCCCAGTCCCTGCAGGGGCCCCTTTGGTAACTTGCCACAAGCCCTTCCACACCAGGCACAGCCAAACTGCACTGAGCCTGTCCCCAGAGCTGCCCCACAGCAGGTCCAAGACCCCCGCTGAAATCCCCCAGCTTGGGGGTGCTCTTCTGAGGCTTGCACCCACTCTGTGCCAGGCTTAGGTGTCAGGATCCTGCACTGGGGGGATGCTGCAGGGGGAGAATTCCCCTGCAAAGCCTGGGGGACATTTTTCCATTCTGGCCCCTTTCAGCATGGGGCAGAGCCCCGGGAGAGCTGAACCTGCTGTGGGGCTGCTGCCCAGTCCTGGCAGTGCTGGTAGAGGGGAGCTCATGGCCACCCTGGGGGTGTTGGGGTGATGCAGGATGGGGACATGGCTGCAGGGCTGTCGGGACAAGCGCGTCCCCATCCCCAGGGTGCGGCTGGCACTGGGACCGCGCCCCGAGCGCCCTCCTCTCCCCACCTCGACGGCACCCGGGGGGCTCCAGCTTTCGGAGTCACCGTCCCGTCCCACCTCACCGCTGCCCTCGTCGCTCCCTCCCGCTCCTCCAGGGCCTCCCGGAGACCGCGGGGCAAAGTCCGCCCCAGCGCGGGCGATAAGGGCCGGGCCGGGGCGGGGGCGCGGGGGCCCGGGCGGCGGCCGGAGGAGAGGCCTCCCGGTGCTGATTTGCATAAGGTATATTGCCTAATGGTGGCGGTCATGGCTTGGTAGAGGGAGGCCCGCGGCCCGCAGCAGCCCGGCGGCCCGGGGCGGAGCGGCAGGAGGCCCGGGGCGGGCGGGAGGCGCGGGGCGAGCGGCGGGGCGAGCCGCCGGCCCCGGGAGGATGGTGTCTCAGCTGAGCGCCCTGCAACGGGAGCTCCTGGGTGCCCTGCTCAGCTCCGGAGTCACCAAAGAAGGGCTGATCCGAGCTTTGGAGGACATGGTGCCCACCGCTGGGTTCGGGGTGAAGCTGGAGAACCTGCCGCTCTCCCCCGGAGGGCAGCCCGACGGCAAAGCCACCTTCCCGCCGCTGGCCAACGGGCACGGCAAGGGCAAACTCTCCGGCGACGAGGGCTCGGAGGACGGTGACGACTTCGACACGCCGCAAATCCTCCGTGAGCTGCAGGCGCTCAATACCGAAGAGGCCGTGGAGCAGCGGGCCGAGGTGGACAGGATGATCAGGTACCGGCGGGGACCGGGACAGGACCGGGATGGGCACGGGGCGCACCCCGCAGCGCGCCGGGGTCTGTCTGCAGCCTCTCGATCCGACGGCCGGCGTCCGCCTGCCCTGGGGTCGTTCCTTGTGTGTCCTACCTGGTGTGCGCTGCCCGCTCTCGGGTCCCGGTGCTCCCTGTTATGCCCTGTGGTCAGTCCCTATGTGCTCTGCCTACCGTTTGCTTCCCGGTGACCGATCCCAGTGCTCCCTGCCTGCCCCATGGTTAGTCCTGGTGCTCCCTCCCTGGTGTGCGCGGCCCCGTGCCGGGTCCCGGTGCTCCCTGCCCGCCCCGTGGTCAATCCTGGTGGCGGATCTCGGGACTCCTCCCTACCCAGTGGTTAGTCCCGGTGCTCCCTGCCTGGTGTGCGGGTCCCGGCCCGGTGGGGCTGTACCTTGGTCCCAGTGAGCCGGTGGAGCTGTAAGCCCGCTGCTGAGGGGACTGGGGCAGGGAGAAGGACCGGGACAGGACAGGTCGGAGCTCGCCAGCCGCGTCCTCTAGCCCCGTAGAGCGCTACCAGCTCGGCCGTCACGGCGGAACCGGGGGTACCTCGGGGGTAGCGGGGCCGGGGAGGCTCTGACCGGCCACCGGCTCCATCCGTCCGCGCCGGGTGATAAAACATAAACTGCAACACGTGGAGGCCGGGGTGTTATTAATTTATTTCTATAAATCATCAACAGAAAGATACACAAAAGGCCGCGGCTAGGGCGAGCGGGGCGGGGGTTATTCATTGCCCAGGTTGTAAAGGAGCCTGGGAGGGGGGAAGGAGGAAACCCCCAAAGGCGGTGGCTTGGGCTCTTGCCCCTGCCGGGGTGCAGCTCCGTGCCGAGCCGTGCCGAGCCGTACTGACCTGTGCCGATCCCGGCAATGCCGCGCCGCTGGAGCGGGGCAGCCGGCGGGGCTCAGCGGACACCGGCGGGGCACGGGCTGAATCGGCTGCCCTCCGTGCCTCGGGGCAGGGACTGCCGCTGCCTCTCCCGCAGCCGGGGGCACCACGGTGATCGTGGCTGGCGTAAGCAGGTGGAGAGCCCCACGGGAATCTCAGTGTGTGGATCCCCCTACCTTACCCTGCAGTTTTCATACCTCTCTCGATGCCCCAGCAGCACCTGAGCGTGGCACCGATCCTGGCCGCCGGGCTCAGTCCCTCCGTGTGTGCCTGTACCCTCTGCCAGCTCATGGAGCCCGGGGACGGCCCCAGATCTTGTCCCCTAACAGCCAAGTGCCTCGGCAGTGGGGTGCCAGGGCTTGGCTGGGGACGGGGGCATTGCCGTGATCGGTGTGGTGTGCCGCGGTCTGGCTGTAGGACGCCAGCACAGTGCAGTGTGCCCAGTGCCCAGCTTGCCCCAGTACTGGCAGGGCAGATGATGCCTTTTGGGGTCTAGGCAGGACAGTGGCACCCATTCCTGCCAAGGGACTCAGCTGGGGCACACTGGATGCTGAAAAGGTTCCATGTGAGGGAGAAATTGTTCCAGGCCTTTTCTGCTGGGTGCCCCCTTCCTGCCTAGCACCCTGCCCTGTGCTTCTGGGTGCTCCTTCCTGTCCCCAGTCCCTTGCTTCATCCGTCCCTGGGGGTGCAGAGAAAGCTCAGCCCTGGGCTCGCTGCTCTCCCACAGGTGTTTCTGTGCAAAGTTTGCCTTTGGTGCAAACAAGAGCAGGCACATGTCCCTGAGGAGCCTTTGCAAAGAGCTGGTGTTTGCTCTGAGAGAGGCCTTTGTACTTGGAGAAGGAGCCGAGCAGGGCAGTTGGGAACCATTTATTGCAGCCACACACGGGGGCTAACCCCTTCTGCTCCCACTCCTCCAGTGCCAGCATCCTGATCCCAGGACTGCCTCAAGCTTGGGCTCTTCCTGTGTCCCTGTGTCCACCTCCTTTTGCAACCATGGGGCAGGCTTGGTCACCCACCCATGCTGTAGGTAGGAGTTACCCACCATGGTGCTGTGGCCCCAAGCAGTTTGCCGTGGGCATAACCTCTTGACAAGCAGCACCTTCTCTTGGGCCCATTTGTGGCACCTAAAGGGCTTCAGCTGGTGCCGGTGGGGCAGGGGCGAGTGTCACATCAGCGCTGGCCCGGCAGCTTCTCACCGAGCCTGGCTCCAGGGCGAGACGCCCTGCGGTTCCCTTCCTCCCTACCCTGTCCCTCCCTCTGGGACTTGCTTAGACCCTGCTTGGGCAAATTGTGTGCCCCAGGAGCACCCAGACCCCGTGGGCCCACTAGAGACCGTGGGGAAACCACCCCTGGCTGGAGGTGCTCTGAAGCCTGTGGCAGAGGTGTGGGGAGCGGCGGCACCGCCGGCTCCCTGCGTGCAGGGCAGATGCAGCTTGGGGAGATGAGTTCTGCAGGGAGCTGGGTTCAAAATCCCTCTGTGGAAATTCTTGGCATATTCCTCCGAGGATGTAGAGTGCATTTACCTGTTTTCAGGGTTGGCAAAAGGGGTGAACAGGTCTGGGAATCAGTCCCTGGGGAGCAGGAGAGGCTTTGGCCCCAGTTTGTACCTGAGGCTGGAGTGGGAAATGGCACTTTGAGTGGCTGGGCTTCACCTGGCTTAATTTTGTGTGAGGAAAAAAACCTTCTCCTTCGTTTTGGTGGAGAGGAGCTGCAGAGCCAGGGTTACAAAGTGGTTTTCCGTTGTTACAAAGCCCTCCTGGGCTGGGTTGGGATTCTTTTTGTATATGAAGTCCAAGTGAAGATTGAACAATTAATGGTTGGGTTTGTTCTTTTTTTTTCCTTCATTTTGGTGACAGAAAAAAAATGATCTTGTGTTGAATCAAAAGGTTTTTCCTCTCTGTTTTTTTAGGTTAACCAAAAAAAAAAAAAAGGTGGAAGAAAAAAAAAGGCCAAACAAACACTCAAAGGTTTCATTTTGGGTCAAGTCCAAACATTTTGTTTAACATGAAACAAAATGTTTGGGTTTGGTTTCAGGTTGTTTAACCCTTTTGACTACGGTCAAGTTGATTTGTAAAGAAAATTACAAATCAGGGAATGATTGTTCTGAAAGTGGAAGTGTGACCCAGGCTGGAAATAACGAGGGGAAACCTTGCTGAAAAGAATGAGATGGAGGGGAACTCAGCGACTTGCCCCCCCAGTTCTCACTTATTTTTCCCAGCCAAAACACTGCCAGCCCTGAGTTCAGTTCAGAGATCTGTAGCCTCCAGTCGCCCGTTTGATGCTTTCCAAGTGCTCTCTGTGCTCCGGCTCAGGATTGAACTCTGGGCAAACGCTGCCTTGGGCTTGGTTGTGAACCACACTGCTGTTAGAAATGTTAATGAGCTCTGATCCATTAACTTATTATTAATCAGTAATTAGCAGGATCAGTTAGTGACATGAAATGCTGGTGGCGAAGGGCCGTGCGAGCCCCTCAGCTTGGGCACGGCGGCTGGCAGGCTTTGCCCTGCTTTGCCAGGAAGGAGCCTGTGGAACAGAGCTGATGGAAGAACATTTTCTGAACATCCTCGGTGGCTCCTACCATCTCCTGGGGCAGGACGAAGACCTGAGAGCCCTGAAACCCCCTCTGCCACGGCTGTTCCCACCAGCTCCTGGTGCCATCCCACAGAGCAGTGCCTTTGTCTGCTGTTGGCACCCACGTTTGGGTGGGCCGATGGCCTGGTGCACGGTGCCAAGCAGTTTGAGGACTGGAGGGAGCTTTCTGCTTGCACCATGCCCAACCCGGTCTGGGCTCCGGGCTGCTGGGTGGACTGGAATCTGTGCCTGTGCACACAGACAGCTGCACACTGTGCCAGCATCACCCTAGAGCGTACGGTGAGGACGCAGCAATGGGCACAGGGACAACCAGAACAGCTCTGTGCCCTCCATGCCAGGGTGGCAAAGCCCTTGCCGCATCCAAGCCTGCCCCTGCTCGGTGCTTTTGCTTTGGATCCAACCTGCTTTGTTTGCCTGCTGCCTTAAGGACACGATGTAAGAAACCTGTTTGGAGTTTTTGTTTCTCCTGAGACAAGTCGAAGGATCCAAAATAAGTAATGCAGTGGGAAGGCAGAGGCCGGGACCGGGGGTGGCACTAGCTGGGTGCAGGGCTGTGACCAGGGGCAGGCTCCACACCGATGTGCTCGGCACTGAAACCTTCCCTTTTAGCCAGCATGAAGCCAGGATCTGGGATACAGGGAAGGAGCCTGTGCCTCTGTGTGGTGTTGTGCTTGCCTTAGAGCTGAGGAGCGCAGGCAGCATTTGCATGTTTGGCTGTCTATTTATTTCCCCAGTTTTCTTTATTCCCTAATTTTCTTTGTTCCCTGGACTGGTGTCAGCTCGCCTGAGGACACCAAAGCGGTGTGGATTTAGGGAAGGGTCATTCTACACCTGGATCCTGAAGGAGCCAAACTCCAACTATATAAAAATCCTTGAATATAAAAATCCTAAAATAAATATCAAGATTCTTGAATATAAAAATTCTTGCCCATAAACCCCCTTGAATATAAAAATACTCCAGAATGAGCTGCAGTGGTGGAGGGCTGCGGGGGTTGGTTTTGGTTTTTCCATTCGGGGCCTGGTTTGTGCCAGGTTTGACCTTCACTTCCCAGGCCTTTGTGTTCCTCCTGCCCATGCCCTTCGCTGCGGGGGCAGCCTGGCCACAGGGGCTCTTTGGAATGAACATTGAGATTTTGTAGATATTTATCCCTGTGGGGATGGGAGGGAGAAGATAAAGTAGTGAGTGTGGCAGGTGAGGTTTGGTGGCCATGTGGGGGTCTCTGCTAGCCAGGGGCACAGTGCAGGTACCGCACCCAGGAGTGGGCACAGGGCAACCATCCTGGGCAGCTCCAGAGGAGAGCTTTGTCTGTATCCATCTGAGCTCCCTGTAGCCATATGGATGTGATTGCGTGTCCTGTGGTGTGCGTGCTAGGATTGGGTCGGAGAGAAGACAAGAAAACGAGAGGAGAGGGAAAATAAAATAAAATAAAATAAAATAAAATAAAATAAAATAAAATAAAATAAAATAAAATAAAATAAAATAAAATAAAATAAAATAAAATAAAATAAAATAAGGAAAATATAAAAGAGAATAAAACCAAAGAAAATAAATGAAAAGGGGAAAAAAATGGGGAAGGAAAGAAAAAAAAAAATCAGTTTCTCCTTGAGGGATCTGGAGCTGCTTTACCACCATTAAGGGACTTCAGTGTGCCCTCTCAGGACACCAAGATTCTCTTTCTTTCTTTCTCCCTTCCTGGGCAAACAGCCTGATGGGCATCCCCGGGGTGGCTGTGGCACCCTGTGAGCCCCTGAGCCTCCAGCCCCTGCTCTCTGGGGCGGTCCTGGGGCCCGGGACGGCAGCCGGGGAAGGATCAAGGGATCCGGTGTCCTTCTCAAGCAGGGTTTGGAATAACAGCAGTGGCTGTCCAGCACGGGAAGGGTCTTCCAGCACGGGAAGGGTCTTCCAGCACGAGGGTGCTTTTCCCCAATGGCAGAGATTAACCCTTTGTTTCCCTTCTCTGCAGCGAGGACCCGTGGCGGGCGGCAAAGATGATCAAGGGGTACATGCAGCAGCACAACATCCCGCAGCGGGAGGTGGTGGATGTCACCGGCCTCAACCAGTCACACCTCTCGCAGCACCTCAACAAGGGCACCCCCATGAAGACGCAGAAGAGAGCTGCCCTCTACACGTGGTACGTCCGCAAGCAGCGGGAGATCCTCCGGCGTAAGTACCTGCGCCAGCGCTGCCCTTCGGGGCTGGCGGGGGGAGAGTGGGGTCCCCGTGTCTCCTGTGGGCACACCCAGAGCTGGGCAAGGAGTAGCTCCACTGCCCCCTCCCTTGGCACTGCCCAGCAGCCCCAAAACAATCTTACAGGCGGAATGATTTTAAGGTGCAGGGGAATTGGTCCCAGTGACGCCGTGCGAGCTCTCCCCTGCCCAGCCAGAGCTGAGCTCCTGGGTGCCTGCTCGCACCCATTAGAGCTGGGAAAGCAATTCATGATTGCGCACCACAAGATCCATTCGATGCCTTCCCCACCTCTGCTCCCTTTTCTTTGGGACTGCTCTTCTTTCTTTTTTCTCCTTTTTTTGGTCTGGTGGGAGGTGTCCCTGCCCCTGGCAGGGGTTGGAACTTGATGATCCTTAAGGTCCCTTCCAGCCCAACCCATTCTGTGGTTCTGCAACTTGCAGAAAGAGGAAAAAGAAAGAAGAGAAAACTCCTGCCGAGTGCTCCTGTCTGTGGCAGGGTCCTGGGGCAGCCTCTGACATCTTTCGGAGAGGTTTAGGCTGGACATTAGGAAATTTTTTTTGCTGGACCAGGCTGCCCAGGGAGGTGGTCACCATCCCTGGGGGTGTTTGGAAGCCACATGGATGTGGTGCTTGGGGATATGGCTCAGTGGTGGACTTGGCAGGGTAGGGCTGATGGTTGGTCTGGATGATCTTGAAGGGCTTTCCCAGCCCAAATGATTCTGTGATTCTCAATGCAGATGATTTTGACCAAATATAGAGAATATTGCTTCTGTGCCCCACTCCCAGTGACCCCAGCCCTGTCTGTGTCCCACCTCACCTAAAGCAGCCTCGTTTCTGGCTGAGCTGCAGGCTGAGGCACGGACACCCCCGCCTTAAAAGGACTCTGCCCCCTCCTCCTAGAGGATGCAATATCCAGTGGGCAGGAAGCACAGGACAGGGTTTAGCACCAAATACCATTGCTTTGAAAACACACCTTGAGATGTTAGAGCAAACAGAGCCTGCTCCAGCCTTGCCCTGTGTCCCCCCTCCTCACAGGGGGAAAAGCCATTAGAAGAAGAGGGAGAATTCCCCTGCAAGGCTGGGAATAATAAACCCCTCTCATTAATCTCCCTTTACTGCCGCGCTGACAAGCGCCAGGTCCGAGGCTGGCTGCTGGGGAAGGTCACCTCTGGTGCCTGCCCGCCCCGGGCACAGGGCTCACATCCATGGCACTGGGACAGGAGCAGGAGGGGAGCTCCGGGGAGGCACCTTCTGGGCAGGCTCTGCAAAGCCCTTCCCACAGCAAGAGCAGCTGGCAGAGCCCCTGCCATGAGTGTGCATATCCTGCACATGGCTCCCTGATGAACACTGGCTCAGGGGGTGCTGGGAACTCCCCAGCAGCATCCAAGGCTGGTCCCTTCTCTGGGCTGGGTGGCAGGGAGTACCTGGTTTAGAGATTCAGGAGTTCATAGAATCCTTTTGCTTGGGAAAGGACCTCTAAGACCATCAACCAACCATCAGCCTAAAAGCAAGACAAATTGAGACAGAAGCTTAGCTAAGCCTCCCCAGCAGGGTAAAGTTTGCCTGCTGGTGACAAGGGAGAAACCTGAAAGGAACAACCAGGGCTGCTGGAAAGTCTCTTTCATGCCAGGGCTAGGGGGCTGGGGGTGCTGTGGGGTGGTGGCTGCGGGGACGGTGGCTGCGGCGGCAGCTACAGACCAGCTCACCTCTGCTCCTTTCTCTTTCAGAGTTCAACCAGACAGTCCAGGGGTGTGGAAATATGACAGACAAAGGCAGTCAGGATCAGCTGCTGTTTCTCTTTCCAGAGTTCAATCAGCAGACCCAAGGGGCTGCCCAGCTCGACGAGGCCTGTTCCGAAACGCCCAGCAAGAAGATGCGGCGCAATCGGTTCAAGTGGGGGCCGGCCTCCCAGCAGATCCTCTACCAAGCCTATGACCGCCAGAAGAACCCCAGCAAGGAGGAGCGCGAGGCGCTGGTGGAGGAGTGCAACAGGTAAGGGCTGCCCTGCCCTGCCCACATGCAGCCTGGCCTCGACAAACTGCTCCTGGCTCCCGGCTCCAGCTGCTGGCTCCTGGCATGGCCTGGAGGAGCTGCCTGGACTCTCTGTGCCTTGGCTTCCCCACCCGGGTGAGGTCTGGGGCTGAGCGAGCTCGGTGCTGGGGTAGGGTTGCTGTGGGGATGCCATGGGGATGCTGCAGGGACGCCATGGGCATGGTTCAGGGAAGCTGCCAGGATGCCATGGGCATGTTGCAGGGATGCTGCAGCGATGCCACAGGGAAGCTGCAGCATGACAGCGATGCCAGGAGGTTGGGGGTGGCGTTTACAGTGTGGGTGCAGTTGGAAAGGAGGGGCAGGCTCTTAGAAAGGGCTGGAACACCCCCAAAGCTGCATGCCCCCAGCAGCAACCGTGCTCTAACGTGTCCCCTTGCACACGCAGGGCCGAGTGCCTGCAGCGAGGGGTGTCCCCTCCAAGGCCCACGGGCTGGGCTCCAACCTGGTGACCGAGGTCCGCGTCTACAACTGGTTTGCCAACCGGCGCAAGGAGGAGGCCTTCCGCCAGAAGCTGGCCATGGACGCCTACAGCTCAGGGCAGCCGCCACACACCATGAACCTGCTGCTCTCCCACGGCTCCCCCACCACAACCAGCCCAGCACCTCACCACCCAGCAAGATGCCAGGTAAGCCCCTGCTGGGAGGGCTCTGTCAGTGGAGCAGCTGCTCCTGCTTCTGCTGGAGAAAGGGGTGCTGAGCCCTCGGGGCTGCATGTGGGCAGGCTTGAAGAGGAAGAAGGTGGTCACCCTGGTCCTTGCCTCAGCTTCAGAGGGTTGCGGTGGTGCAGAGAGGAGCAAGTGCTGTCACTGTGATGTTATGGTTGGACAAACCACGTGGCAGGGGCTGGATTTCTGTCTTGGTGAGGGTAAATCAGCCTTTCCTTGGTTGGCTTCATTCAGAGGAGTCCCAGTGTGGGCTGGGGAAGGCTGTACCTAGCAGGGTGGGGAGGTAGGCTGCCCTACCCCTCGTGTATCCATGCTGGGGCCTTGGGATGCAGCACACTGGTTTTAGGGAGAGCATGTGCAGGTGATGCTGTGAAACTCCTCGGCAGCTGTGGCAGTGTCCTGGCTTTGCTGCAGGGCTGGAGCTGGACTGGGCTGGGTGCTGGGTACTGCACTGGAGCAGAAGGAGGTGGATGAAGAAAGCTGCTCGGGGGTGTGCAGGGGTCACTGCAACCTCCACCTCTCCACACCATGCTCTGGCCTCACTGTGTGTAGTGAGGAGCAGACCTGCCAAAGACTCCTGGGGGATTTCAGCAGGAGATAACACCGTGGGGAGGGGGCTGCACACTGGGGGAGGCTAATCAGGACAGGGGGTGGCTCGGCGTGGGGCAGGAGGCATTGTTGGGAGAACAATCCCCATTGTCCCCTGGCCTGCCCTCTGCAGCCAGCACACCAGCCCCCAGCATGCAGGAGTGGGCGCTGGGTGGGAGGGCGGTCAGCATGAGGGCTGCCCCCCAAGTGCCCCACGCTGCCCCTCAGCCACAGCAGTGGCACAGCCTGACCAGAGAGGCTAAAACCAGCCACCTCTTGGAAATGACCCTGCCTGGCTCGTTACACCCAGCTCGTTACAAAGGCAAATTAAAATAACCACATGCGGCAGAGAGGCCCCGGGGGAAGGGCAAAGTGCCTGGGGAGAGGAGTCTGGGAGGTGGGGACAGTGTCAGTGGGGCTGGGCACCAGCCCTGGGGTGGCAGCGAGGGCAGCCCCCAAAGTGGTACCTGAGGGATGTACTGGCCCCGTGTGGGTGCAGAGCATCCAGCCCAGCTCCCGGCCCTGGCAGGGACAGGCAGCATCCGACCCAGCTCCTGGGTACCGCTCTCCCCTCAGGGCCGGCCGGCGGTGACCAGAATGTGACCCTGCCCCAGGAATGCCCCACACAATGGTGGGGACAGGGAGGACGTTTGCCCTCCTGTCACCGGCTGATTGCTTACAAGGTGCCCTACAAGCACATTGTCAGCAGAATCAGCTGTTTCCAGTGTCGCCGGCGGGGCTCACAATGCCCCACCAGCATGGAGCCCGCGTTGTCATGGCGTTGTCCCCCCCCGTGCATGCTTAATTGACAATTAAAGTGGGGCTTTGAACGGCCCCCGCTGCCTTTGATGTGCCCCCGCGCATGCAGCACCCCCAGAGCCTTTGTCTCCTTCTATTAGGGGATGGCAATTACTGTACCCAGGGGCATTTATCTCGGGGCTGGAGGGGGCTGTGGGCTGTTAAGCCCCCAACCTTTATTTTCCCCTCGGAGCAGTGGCCAGCAGGAGCTGGCCGTGGCTCTAGGGCGGATGACAGCCCATTTGGAGTGGCTTTTGAGAAGGGCAGGAGTGATGGCCACAGTGCTGCTGGAGTAGGACCCCTCCAGAGGGGTCAGGAGGGCTCGGCTGTGGGAATCTGTTGGTGGATGGTGCTCGTATCCCTCGACCTTGCTGAGGAGGAGAGTGCAGGCATGGCAAGGGCCGGTGTGGGGTTTTAGGGATGGTTTGGGGGTGATGGGCAGAGGTGGAGCTCAGGCTTCATCGCTTCAGGGTCACTTGGACCAAGCTGGGTCTGGCAGGCTTGCAGCTGCTTAAACCTCCTCCAAGAGATGCTGGACTCAGCCATCTCAGAGGTCTTTCCCAACTGAAATGACTCTGTGATTGATTCTGTGTTTGGGGACATGGTGCCTCAGCAGGGCACGGGGCAGTGCTGGAGGGCATGGCCCCAGGGCCTGGCTGACCCCATCCCGGGCTGGCCATGCTGGGATTTGAACTGCCCTTGCACGGCGTGCGGCGGCGTCTGGAGCGCTCAATGCTTTAACAGCTTAATGACAGCGCAGGGACACCGCCCGTGTCCCACCGCGGCACGGCCCCGGCCCCCGGCACGGCCCCGGCAGGAAGCGATGGGGCTGGCGGCGTGGGGCTGCTGCAGGATCCCTCCCGTGCCCACAGAGAAAGAGGGATCGGGAGCTGTTGGCTCCTCAGGACCTCAATGGGCTCTTGCGAAAGGCTGTAACGAGGCTGGGCAGGGATAAGAGCTGTAAAAGTCAAACATCCTCCTGGCCTCTTCTTGCAGACCCATCTGCCAGGCCTCGAGCTGCAGGGTTTAACTATTTGGAGGTAAATACTTCAAGCCTGTCTATCTCAGAGCTTCTCTCAGCCTCTGGACTTTTCCCTTCCCATGGGGCATTATCAGCGATCTTGGTTCCCTGTTTGATTTGAAGGTCACTCAGGGCTTTATCTCGGTGCCATGCAGTAGACTCTGGCTTATGCCATTTTTATCTTCAAGAGCCCCGAAGACAATCAGAGCATTGATGGGATTAGGTGACACCCGCCCTGCCCGCCAGCCACCCCCAGCCTCTCGCCTGCATACAAAGGGCCGGCCGGCGCCCGGCGGACCCCGCAAGGCCCCGGGGTGGGGGTGCCACAGCATCACCTCCAGCCCATCCCAGGGGGTCCTGTTCCCAAAGGTGTTTGAGGTGTCCATCCATTTGTCCCACTAGTTCCTACGCTGCAGGATCATAGACTCAGAGTGGGTTGGGTGGGAAGGGACCTTAAAGGTCATCCAGCCCCAACCCCCTGCCATGGGCAGGGACACCTCCCACCAGCCCAGGTTGCTCAAGGCCTCATCCAGCCTGGCCCCGAACACCTCCAGGGAGGGGACATCCACAACCTCCCTGGGCAACCTGTGCCAGTGCCTCCCCACCCTCGCTATCCAGAATTCTTCCTCATTTCCTGCCCAGATCTATCTTTCAGGTTCCTTCCAATCCAATCCAAACCATTCCATGGTTCTGGCTCAGTCGGAGCAGCCCCGGAGCAGTCTCCTGCACACACGCACCACAGGACAATCTTCTATCTGCATTTTCAGATAACTTCAGAGCTGGAGATAACAAACATAAAAATATCCCAGTCCCACCCCTGAGATTCTCCCTAGACCCAAAGGGCAATTTAAGTGATTTAGCTTTTAAAGAGGACTCCTCGGTCCAGAGGTTCCCCAGCTTCTAACTGGTTCTAGCACATTGTTGCTGGGGTTTGTCCTGGTCCTGCTTGTGGACCCCGTGCCAGCAGCTGTAATATTTTACTGTTGTGGGGCACTGTGGGGCTCGGTGGGTACAGTGTGCTGTTAGGAGCTTTTCCTGCTTTTATGGGGGGTAATTAGAACTTTATGGCAGCAGCAGAATGGGAGGGTCCAGCCCCCATAAACAGGTTTATAATGGATATAAACTGTGCACCTCTGTAACTTAGCAAGATTAACACTTTAGGGACAATTTGAGTGGCAGCCCCAAAGCCAGAGCAGCCCTGGCTGCTTTCTGGGCCTGCCTCAGGGTGATGAGGTCCCAGCACCCAGCCGGCTGCTTCGGTGATGCAGTAGGTGCAGCGTGACCCCAAAAGTGACACTTGGCCTTCCTCACCCCACTGCTGAGCTCCTGGTCCATGCTGGTGGCTGCATCCTTGTGGTCTGGGGCAGAGCCATGGCTGAATTCTTGCTGCTGCTGGAATTCTTGGTGCCCAGGAGCGTGGTGTGGTTGGCTCTGATTTGGGCTGGGCATCTCTGGTGACTTGCAGGATGTTTGTGAAGCTCCAGGCGAAAGCACAGCCTGGTGCTGGGGCAAGTGGTGGCTGCTGCTGGAGGAGGGGATCAGGGTGTACAGTGAGATGTTCCTGCTGCATGGGAAGAACATTTAAAAGTACAGAGAGTGCTTCAAAAGTACAGTTTAACATCTTGACCTGACTCCCAGCAGAGGAGGATGAAGCTGCTTCCTTGCTTTCGCTCACCAAAGAGACAGGACTCAAACTGAAGGATTTCAAGGCAGAAACTGGGAGGGTTTTTTTCTGCTCTCTTTTCACTGCTCTCCCAGCAGCAAAACCCAGTGTGGCCAGAAAATGGCACAAGCCTGCAGTGAAAGCAGCAGTCATCAATTGCTGCCCTCAGCCTCTCCAGTGCCCTGTCCCCAAAAGCCCTGGCTCAGGAGAACAGCTCTGGCAGGTCGCTGGAGGTGCACTGGACCAGGCTGTTCCCTGGGGGCTGTCACACCCCCGTCCCCATGGGCTGAAGCACAGGGTTAAGGCTGCAGGAGCTGGACCCTGCAGCTTGTCTGGGAGCATGGGAAAGCAGTAAACCCTTTCAAGGCAGTGCAGCTCAGGGGCCACACAATAGCTGGGTCCCATAAACAGAATTTTATGTTATGGCTCCAGCTCCAGTAAAAAACAACAAAAAAGACTTAACAAGGGCAGCTCCATGGCCAGGCCCACTCCTGGGGATCCCCATCCAGGCTTCTCTCTTGGGCAGCTGCAGGGAGAGGCTGAGGAACAAAACCCTTTGCACAGGGGTTGCTTCCACCCCAGGAGAGCAGCAGCAGAACAATCACAGTGGGCGTCAATGGTTGTCTGAACCCTGCTCATAAACCTGGGCTGTGGAGCCCCTGCTTGCTCCAGCAGGACACCCCCATGTCCTGGTGCCAGCCATCAGAGCCACCTTCTGCATCCACCCGGGCTGGTGGGATCCCATGGGGGGTCCCATGGCAGGCGTGAGGGGCTGTGGTGCTAGGGGATGGGCTGGCTCCTGGGGCTTGGCACGATGGCAGAGCATGCCAAGGAGGGTTTGCTGGAAGCTGGTGCCCAGGGAAGCCTGGGCATGGGTTACCTGTCCCGGGGCAGCGCACTGTGTCCCAGTGCCACGCAAAGTGGTGTCCTGCTGCTGTGACAGAGCCGAAAGACAGGAAAATGGGGACTGGCAAAGTGGCTTAGGATGGGTAAGGTGCACCTGGGAGCGGCCTGGGATAAAGCCTGAAGGCAGCTGTTGCTCAGGGTGATGCTTTAGGCCAGGCTGGGAATGTGGAGCTCAGGGGAAGAGTACCCAGCAGCATCAGGGACCTCTGTCACAGCAGTGACAACAGCCCCAGCAGCCATGCCCTGTGCTGCTTTCCAGCACTAATTGCCTCATCTGCCCAAAGCCCACCCAGCTCCCAGGGCACCTCAGTAGCAATGACCCCCATCCTGTTCTAGGAATGGGAAAAACTAAAGCTGGGAGAGTTGGTGGCTTCCTAAAGATCTGCCAGACAGCTATGGCTGAAGGCTTTTAGCCACCCAGACAGTGGCTTGTGGGCAGACCCAGGTGCCTGTGAGCTCTGGGGATGCAGCCCCTTCTCCAGGTGGGACTGGAGTCCTTGGTGGGGCTGGATGGTGGTACCAGAGCCTGACCTCATGCTCCTGGGTGTTGTTAATCTTCATCACGACTTGGAGTCTTCAGTGGCTTTATCTAGAGCCCCCAAATCCTGGTCACCAGGCTATCAGAGCACCTCAGCACGGGTGGCTGTTCCTCAAACAATGCAAGTCTTGGCCTCGGGATCACAGGGAAATGCTTAAAGCTCAGCTTTTTACCATTCCATGTGTTTTTAAAGACAACTTCATGACTCTGAGGCCCTTGGCTCACGAGTTACAGTCATCCTCAGTCGGGTCAGTGTGATTCTGGGGATGAAAACCTGGCTTTTGGGACCTTACTGAAAGCTTCGCTGGACCCAAGGGGTGGAAGATTGAGCAGAAACTCTGCTTCTCCTTGGAAGAGGAGCCGCCTGTGCCTCCTCCTCTATCTCCGAGATCAGGCTCAGCAGAAGGGCTTCCTGTTATCTGCGCTCCATTGTTCCAGCAGCGCTGCAGGATCCCGGGCGGCCGCGGCCGCGGCTGCAGCAGCCCCTGTGGCCTGGTTGGGTAATGTTTACCCTGCCCGTGGCAGGGACTCCGCTCGGGCCGGCAAATATCCACCTGCCAGAGGACATTCTTTGATTATCAGGGATAAAAGGGGTTTGCTGGGAAATGATCAGGAACCAGACATGGTGGGGAGATTCCTATCTGTGGGACGTGTTTAACCAGCCGAGGAGGGAAAGTCGGAGGCGAGCGAGAGGTGACTGCTGCGGTTCGGGTGGAGGCTGCAGGGACCTCCTGTGCTTTGGAAGATGCTTCTGGAGCTTGTGGAAAGCTCTTGGGCTCCAGCTGCCATTGTTGCCCTTTTTCTTGATTCAGAGATTTTTAGAGTAGCCCTTAGAGCATCCTGCTGAGCCAGCCTCCATCAGCTCTTCCCCATGGGTACCTGGGGAGCCCAAAATGAGGAGCAGCTGAGGGCACTGGGGCTATTTAGTCTGGAGAGAAGGAAACTGAGGGGGAGATCTTGTTGCCTTCTACAACTTCCTGAAAGGGGGCTGGAGCCAGGTGGGTGTTGGTCTCTTTTTTCCTGGGAACAAGGGGCAGGATGAAAGGAAATGCCCCCAGTTGCACCAGGGGAAGTTTACATTGGACATGAGAAGAAACTTCTTCCTCAAAAGGGTTCTCAAGGACTGGAACAGGCTCCACAGGGAGGTGGCTGAATCCCCACCCCTGAAGGTATTTAGAAGATGCAGAGATGTGGAGCTGAGGGCCATGGTTTGGCACCAGCCTAGGCAGAGTTAGAGAACTGTTGGACTCATTGTTCTCAAGGGGCTTTTCCAGCTGAAACAACTCAGTGGTTTTATGATTCTAAGATGCCAGGAGGGAGGGTGGGTTTTGTAGCTGGGGGTGTCTGTGATGTTCTGGGACAGCTGAGAAGCCACCAACAACCTCCACAGGCTGAACCTCTCCAGCTGGGCTTCATTCTGGGGAGCTGTCCTCGATGCCCTTGTGCAGTGGCTGGGGGTCATGGCTGGGTGATGCTCTTGGTGCCCTCAGTTGGCAGGGCGGGCTCCACCACCATGGTTTTCTTTGCCAGAAGGGATGTGGGCTGTCTGTCCGTCCATCCATCCTTCCACTCACCCAGTGCTTCGGGCCCAGGGCAGTTCAGTGAACCCAGCATGGTGCTGGTCTCCTGCTGGGTGTTTTTTGGCTGTATTCATCCAGGCAGCTCCCTGAAAGCCACTTTTGTTTCCCATGGGTTTTCCTCAGTTAATTATTTGTGATCTGTAGGTGCCTTCCCGGGACACATGGCTGATCATATGGTTAGCAGTGTGGGGGCTTTAGCCAAATTAAATATATTTAGCTAGAGGAGCTGTGCCTAAGCCAGACCTCCCTCTGGGCAGGGGTGGGCTGCGGGGCTGTGTGTGTCTGGTCCTTCCGTCCTCCTGTTGAACAAACACCTGTGGGGAGTGAGTCGAGAGGGAAATCAGACAGAGGGAAAAGTGAGAGCTGCTCAGAGCTTGAACTTCACCGCAGGTGGATGAGCTGGAGGGGGCAGAGTTGTTCCCTGCAGCTCAGGGCTCCCAGGCTGCTGCCCAAGAGCTGTGGGGACATCACATGATGGGTACAAGTTAAAGCACAGGAGGTGCAGATGAGTGCAGGTCCCTTTCAGCCTGTGGCCTCTGAGACCACGGGCGCTCAGCATCCCTCAGCACCAACTTCTGGCTGTAACTGCAGAAGCTGGGGTTGAGCAGAAGCTGGGAATCAGCACTGGAGAAGGGGCACGGGGTTCAGTGCTGCTCCTCCTGCTCATCACCCAAGGTGTCGTTTGGAAGCTTGCATTGTCTGCTTGCATCCTCATGCTGCACATGCTGAGGAAGCCAAGGAGAGATGGGGGCTCTCTGCTTTCGCAGGGGGTTGGCACAGCTGGGGCACCTTCACCAAGGTACCCACGGGTGAGTCACCGTCCCGGGAGCTGTTCATGGAACGCGTGGGCACGGCACGTGGGGACGTGGTTTAGTGGCCGTGGTGGTGTGGGGCTGAAGGTTGGACTGAATGCTCTTAGAGACCTTTCCCAACGCAAGCGGCTCTGTGACTCTGTGGTTCTATGCCTGCCCCGGTGGTGTTTTGCAGGGGTCCGGTACAGCCAGGCGGCGAGCGGCGAGGCGGCGTCCTCCGGGGCCATCAGCCACCACGGCAGCGCTGCCATGGTCACCACCAGCCAGGCCGTCCTGCAGCAGGTCTCCCCGGGCGGCTTGGACCCCGGCCACGGCCTGCTGTCTGCGGAGGGGAAGATGGTGAGTACACCTGGCCCGCCCGCTGATAAGATAAGGGCAGAGCAAACACCTTCCCCCGGGCTTCACACGCCGCCCCGCGCACAACAATGGCACATTGTGGGCAGGGCAGGGCCGCGGGCACTGCCCCAGCCCCGCCTCAAAGGCAGCCCCCGGCCGCGGCGGGCACCGGTGTGCCCTGTGAGTACAGCCCCTGCCGGCTGCCAGCCCCTGCCCGCTGCCTATTGATCGCCTGCCTCCAGGATTGACTGCTGGGTGGATCTCTGTTTGCTTTCTCCAGCCGGTGCCCTGGCATCGATAAAATCCTTATCCATCAGTTTTCCCTAAGCCCCCCAGTCTGGAGCGCTGCTGTGGGAGTGCTTTCCGTGCAAGCAGCGACCTCCTGTTCCCAGGGCATCGCCCAGAGCATCTCGGTGGTTACAGATGAACGCAGGAGGAGGCTACAAGAAAGCTGGGGAGGGACTTCTCTCAAGGGCTTGTAGCGCTAGAACGAGGGGCAGTGGCTTTGAGCTGGAAGAGGGGAGATCGGGACTGGAGATGAGGAAGGATGGGGCAGGAGAGCACAGCCCCTGCTCGGAGCAGGCTGGCAGAGGCTGTGTGTGGCCCTGGCCCTTCCGGGAGGAGGGCTCTCAGCTGCTGAAAGCGAAAGTCAAACACGGCCCTGGGCGGCGCGGCCAGGCTCGCTCTGCCCTGCTTTTCACTTCCATTTTCAGAGAGCTGTCCCTCCTGCGCCCTTGTGTTGGTCTCCTGGTGAAGCTGGGTGGCTGTGGGGAGCTCCTCGCATCCTCCCTCAGCTATGGCACCCTTTCATCTTCCCTTTTCTTCTGGCTCTCCACGAGCGTCTCCCGTGGGATCAGCTGCTGACCCTGCAAAGCCAAACGTCCCCCACCAAGCAGGGGCAATAGCACAGAGCAAACCCAGCCCTGCTAGCACGCTGCCTCCGCACCCAGCTCTGCCCAGGGGTGTGTTGAGCCCTGTAACCCTGAGTCTTGAAGCCATAAAATGAGTCAGGAACAAAGGCAGCAGCAGCGAGTGCCAGGGGTGAGGGTCCAGCAGGACAAGATGCTGCAGATCTCAGTGGCAGAGCACTCTCCTGCCAGAGCTTGAGGCAGGACAAGGGGAGTTTGAGACTGGAGATTAGGAAGAAATTCTTGACAGTGAGGGTGGGGAGACACTGGAACAGGCTGCCCAGGGAGGCTGTGGATGTCCCCTCCCTGGAGGTGTTCAAGGCCAGGCTGGATGAGGCCTTGAGCAACCTGGGCTGGTGGAGGTGTCCCTGCCCATGGCAGGTGGGGGTTGGAGCTGGATGGTCTTGAAGGTCCCTTCCAACCCATTCCATGATTCTGTGTCTGAGGGGTAGGTTTGTTGGAGCACAGGGAGCGATCTTCAGCTGAGGCAAAGGAATCTCTCAGTGGCCAGGCAACAGTGGAGGAGGCAGCATGGAAATACAGTGGATTGAACTGGGAAAAGCAATGCACGTGAGGGCTGGAGTGTGCCAGCAGCAACCCTGCTGGATTCTCCCTGCTGCACAGCTCCTCAGCAGCATGCAGCTCTGCCAGATTATCTCTGATCTTGCAGCAGGGCCAGCTAGAGCTTGCAAGGGATTTCATAAAACCACGTTGTAGGCTGTGGTTTCTAGTAAGCAAACAGGGCCCTCAGTGCCCCACAGGAACCCAGGAGCTGCCAAGGAAGTGGCTGCGTTTGAAGGCAATTCAGGGAGGAGCATTGCAGAGGCTGAAGGAAGCTTTGGAGCGTCACTCCTTCAAGCTCCAGTGCTGCCCTCAGCTGTGGTAGTACCAGAGGGTCTCCCCTGAGGGTCCTGTGGCTGCAGGCTCTTTCCCACTCATGCAGTCTCCAGAGGGTTTTTTTTCTGGGAGCAGAGCTTTGGGTCTAAATAAATGCATACAAATATCTAAGGGGTGGAAGTCACGAGGAGGGGCTGAGCTCTTCTCCGTGGTGGCCAGTCACAGGATGAGGGGCAGCAGGGACAAACTGGAACACAGGAGGTTCCATCTGACCTTAAGGAGAAACCTCTCTGGTGTGAGGGTGCCGGAGCCCTGGGGCAGGCTGCCCAGAGAGGTTGTGGAGTCTCCTCGGGAGAGATTCCAAAGCCTTCTGGCCATTGTGGCCCTGGGCTTTAGCAGGGGGGTTGGACTGGGTGGGCTCTAGGGGTCCCTTCCAACCCCAGGATGCTGGGCTGTGGGGTTCTGTGAGTCTGGGCCAGGCTGCAGGCACACAGCACGCTCTGGCTGTGAGCTGTTTGCCTTGTGCAGCAGAGTGTGGCGTAACCTGGCCTTGGAGAGCCTCTGAGGGTGGAAAATACCGGATCAGGAAATGTGAGTCACTCCCGGGCTTTGGAATTTATTGATGGATTTGTTTCAGTTGCAGTGGGGCTATCTCCAGCTCACATGTGCAAAACAAACAAGGTGCTCGAGCTGGTGTCCAGAAATGTCACACAAAGAGTGGCAGCGGTGGCCCTGGCAGGGGTGGCAGCTGCTGGGTGCAGGAGGCTAATGAGAGGGATTAGGAGAATGGGCAGCAATTAAAGAAATCAGGCACTTAGCCCCCTCTTGTCCTGGGAACCAGCTCCAGGCCTCTCTGCACGCTCCAAGTGCCTTTGTGTGTCTGATCCCTGAAGGAACGCTGACCCGCAGTGCCAGGAGCTGGCACTGGCAGAGTGTGCCGGCCTCTGCTCACCAGCGTGCCACCCATCTGCAGGAGTGGTGACCGAGGGCATCACTGTGAGGCCTTTTTATCTGCTTCCCGCCTTTTATTTTTTTTCTCTTCCCGAGTTTGTATTTCCCACTTTCCCCTACAGCCCTGAGGATTAGAAGTTAATGAGTGCTGAGTGTCCTCAGCTGTCCCCGAGGGCAGGAGCTTGGACTTAGGGGACAAAATGGCAAGGTCTTGAGATGTGCCATGCTCTGGTGGAGCTGGAAGCCAGGGCCAGCAAAGTCCTTCCCTGCTGCTGCTTCTTCACTACTTATTAACATGATGCTCAGGTGTGCCAGGCAGGGTCTGAGGCCCCCGGGGGTGGGAGGAAGGTGTCCCAGTGCGGGTGCCGCCTGTTTGCTTCTTGGGAGGGGGCTTTGCTGACACACCACCACCCCCCAGTCTCCTCACTGCAGGGGGCAGGGGAGGGGGCTGAGCAGCCCCCTTGGCTGTGTCTCTGATGGTCTGTCCTACCTTGCTCCTTGGCAGATCTCGGTTTCGGGGGTGGCCTGCCCCCGGTCAGCACCCTGACCAACATCCACAGCTTGTCCCACCACAACCCGCAGCAGTCCCAGAACCTCATCATGACGCCGCTGTCGGGAGTCATGGCGATCGCGCAGAGTGAGTCCCACCCCCGGCTGCCCTCCGCACCCCTCCCGGGAGAGGCAGGGGACCCCCTGCGCACGGCCGGCGCTGACCTCCCCGTGCCGCTGTCTCCCTTCGCAGGTCTGAACACGTCGCAGGCGCAGAGCGTTCCTGTCATCAACAGCGTGGCAGGCAGCCTGGCCGCGCTGCAGCCGGTGCAGTTCTCGCAGCAGCTCCACAGCCCGCACCAGCAGCCGCTGATGCAGCAGTCCCCCAGCCACATGCCGCAGCAGCCCTTCATGGCCACCGTCACCCAGCTGCAGAACTCACACAGTAAGAGGCTGGGAAGCGCCCAGGAAATGGGTTTGGGTGGAAAATGAGCTTGGGCTCTGCCTGCTCTGCCCTGCCCTTGGCTGTCCCCTTTGTCCTGTGGGTACCAGCCAGCGCGGGGCTGTGACCAGGGTGCAGGGTGGGTGCCGGCTGCTCTCTGTGGATCGTTCACGTCTCCACGATGCTCATCCCCACGCAGCAGCCCTGTCACCTGCTCTGCCCTGGGGTGAGGGCTGTGGGTGGCTTTTCCTTGACAGCCTCTTCTCTCCCTCCTCCCTGCAGTGTACGCACACAAGCAGGAGCCCCCCAGTACTCCCACACCTCCCGCTTCCCCTCGGCCATGGTGGTGACGGACACCAGCAGCATCAGCACGCTGACCAACATGTCTTCCAGTAAGCAGGTAATGGCCAGGCTCATGTGGCCAGGGGTGCACAGGGGAGGGTGTGTGGAGGTGGAACAGGGCTGTTTGTCCTCTGAAGATGGGGCTTGAGGGGTTTAAGATGAGCCTCAGGGTGCTGAGAACCACACCCCAGCCCCTTCGTGGTCACCACATAATCTGCTCTCAGATGGCAAGGGAGGTGGGGATCTGGGCGATGGTCTGGATGTGCTGGATGAGGGCTTGGCGGTGCCATGCTCGTCCCTGGGGCATCTTCATCAAATAGGACTGAGAAGGTTGGAACCAAACAGGGCCTGGTGCCTTTGTGTCCAGGGTGAATGGGCCCTGGTTGGAGTTGAGCAGAAGGGCCAGGCTCTGATGCACCCCAACTTCCCCCAGCCCATAAACCTTTATCATCTTCCCAGTGCTGGTGCAGGTGTGAGGCTGGACTTATCCTGGGTCAGATCAGGTGTGTGAGGCCTTCCTCAGACAATGGTCCCTTTCTGAAAGCCTCCTCTGGGGACTGTGGGAAATATGTGGCCCTTATTGATCGCTAGATAAATAACAGAGAGCCTTGAACTTGCATTCAGATAAACTTTCTTCCCGAGGTTTGACAGGGGAGAGGAAAAAAATGTCTGCAATGCCCACAGAGTAAATATGAGGTGGGACTGCTGGGACACCCCCGGGGGGCAGAGGAAAGGGACTGGGGCTGCAAAGGAGAGAAGTCAGGAGAGGGGCTGCCTGGCAGGGTTAGGGTGGAAAGGGTGATGGACATCCCCACCCACGGATGGGGTCAGGCTCCCATGCTTTGTAGTGCTGGGGGTGACCATTTGTCTGTGCCCGCGCATCGCGGGCCGGGAGGGGTCGGTCAGGCACGGCCGCGCTCCTCGGCAGCGCCACTTCCCCGGCGCGGCGTTATCAGCCCATCTGCTGTGCGCTCACCCGAACCCCCGATTAACCCCACCGTAGGCTGCCTTTGATGCTGGGCTGCTCCGAAGCAGCCCTGGGCACACAGGAAATCTCCCTGGCGGGGAGATAGCGGCCGGCCGGCCCCGCTGCGATCAGCCTACCTTGACGCGGCAGTGCCCGGGGTGCTGGGGCTCTCTCGGTTCGCCCCCATCCATCCTGCGTCTGCACTTTCATTGCAGCAGGTGGAGGGCTCCCAGCTCAGGAGGGGGATGGAGCTGGGACCTGTGGCTGCTGCAGTGAATGGGTGCAGGCACCCACCCCTTGGCCCCTGTGTGTGATGAACAGCGACCAGGGCAGGATCTGGCCCCTTTGCCCTCGCACAGGGCAGGAGCAGACATGGGGGCCGTGTTCCCTCCAGATCAGCCTGCCAGCCCCTGGGGCCTCTTTTCCTACCAACCACTCAACATCAAGCTAAAGGTGGAGAACGTCTCTTCGAGCATTGCTCTTCCTCTCAGTGGTTGCCTGGTTCACAGTGGAGGTGAATGAGGAGGCAGCGTGGGGGCCCTGCAGACTCTGCTCCCTCTTCCAACGCCCTTTTGGTGATCTGGGTTTCTGTCCCTGGCTGGGGCTAACAGAGGCTTTGCCACAGCACATCCTCTGGGCATGAGGATACCTGGCAGCTGTGGGCAGCTGTGGGCACCTCTGGGGTGGGCAGAAAGGGCAGGAGGGTCTCTTGGGTCCCCAGGGCAGCTGCAGGTTTCAGGGCATAGCTTGCTGGGCAAGGGGTGGCTGCTGCTGGTGGGAGCAAGTGGATAAACCCAGGGGTGCACATCCCTCATGAAACCCTGAACCTGGGGGCTGAGCTGCTGCTCCCTGAGCAACTCCCTGCTCCCTGCAAGGGGAGAAGCATCTTTGTTCAAAGCAAAGCTTCTTTCTTCAGCAGCAATTCTGCACCCCACAGCCCCCACGCCAGACCCTGCAAACCCAATCTGTGGTGGAGCCCAGCTCCTCCCAGTCCTGTTGGTGGGGACAGAGGCTGGAAGGATGTCCCTGGTCCCCTCCCAGCCCAAAGCTGTAGATCTCTTATCAGGTGATGTTATTTAGAGCTGGAAGGGGCAAATACCTTCTGGTTCCTTTGGCAACGCTTGAGGCCGAGCCACCATTTTTATTACGTTAGCAAACACCTGATAGCTGCAGCCTGTCCCTGCTGACCTGTCACGGGAGGCTCCTGGCGTCTCCTTATCTCCACCTTACGATGTTTGCTGTGTGCTCAGGCCCACAAGGTCACCCACCCCACCAGTGACTAGGGGGACCCACCCCGAGGGATGGAGAAGGGCTGCTGGGGTGGGATGGATGTGGCAGTGAGGGCTGCTCAGCTTCTTCCCTAGAGGTGAGAGCAATGCTGGGGGACAGTGATGACCATGGCCCCCAGCCCTGCTCCCACCCCAGTTCCCACTCACGTCTGGCTGCTCTGGCAGTGCTGCTGAGCTGTGCAGCACGACCTCTCCAGCAGCCTGGGCACAGCCAGGCCCTTTTTTATCATTATTATTTTTGGGAGGGGATGGCAACATCTGGCTGGGAAAGTATTTTCCCACTGCCTCCCCCTCGGGGTTGCTGGGGAGGGCTTGGGGCCAAGCAGGGCTTCTGGACCACCGCGGGGCACCCGGGTGATGTGGGAGGCGATGCTTCCAAATGCTTTGCGCTGCCCCCGGAGAGCCCCTCCCGCGGTGCTGCCTTCCCCTCTGGCCTGCCTGCCGCTCACTCTGCTGCTCTCTCCCTCCCTCCGCAGTGTCCCCTGCAAGCCTGGTGATGCTCCACACCTCGCTGCCTTTGCACATAGCAACGGGATCTTATTTTCCACAACATCCCACCGGTGACCCGCGCCGAGCCCGGGGAGCCGCCAGCGCAGCGCCGCCGCCGGGAGCCGGCAACCCGAAACGCCGCCGGGGATGAGCCCGGACCCGCGGGGTGTCCCCCAGGACCCTGCCTGTCCTCCCCTCCACGCAGTATTTCCAAGACGTGTCTTGGGGACTTGTTTTCTGAAGTATTTGCCTTCCGAGAGGCCGCTGGCTCTGCCGAGGGAGCAGGAACAAGCTGTACTGGGAGCTGGCAGAGAAAGGGTGAGATGGACACTGAAGCTCTGCTCCTCCACCCGAGGGACTGAGAGGGCCTTGGGTCTGTTACTTGGTGTCTGGAAGGAGGAACTGCATTGTGCTGTTGAACTGAGCCAATTGAAGTGTAAATATAGGTACAGTCTGCTCCATCCTCGCCCTTCCCCACTCCTCCACATAGAGATTTCTATACAAAGCAGTGAATTTTGTCCAATGGATGTAAAGTGCTGTAATTAAGTGCAATTCCCTGTCTGTATATATTGCTCCTGAGTCTCTTCCTTTGCTCCCTTTGTTGTATTTTTTTGGTAAAGGTCAGAGCTGAGGATGGGTTTGGTTTTGTATTTCTCTTTTTCCTTTAAATGAGTTAATTCAGAGAGCTGGGGCCAGGCAAGGACGCTGGCCAGGCAGCCTCTGCAGGGGGCAGGCACACTGTACTCTGCATGGCGGCATCCCACTGAAGGAGAGCCATGGGAGGAGATGGGAGGAGCCCCGGCAGGACATGGATGATCTGCATGGAGGTCTTGAGGGACTCCTCTGCTTTTGGGGGCTCTGAGTTGGACTCTGGTGGCACTGGGAAGCTCTCAGCAGCCTGGTCAGTACATCCAAGCCCTCAGGGCATGGCAGTTTTCAGGTGACCCTACAGCATTTGCTGCTACAGAAGGGAATGAGGCTGCAAGAGATTCCACTGGGATCATCCTCGAATGGGGTCCAGGGACTGTTGTCTCTTTTCTCCCCATCTTAGGATGCAGAAGAGACTGGGGGCCCACTTGCTGCCTTGCCTCCTGCCCAGCAAAGGGCCAGTGCAGGTGGCTTATGCCCACCAGTGGCAGGCTGGTGCTGAGCCTTGTTGGCTCCACCCTTACCTGTGACCACGGTGCTCTCGGCCTCGTGCCACCTCTGCAGCTGGACAGATGGACACTGGGCTGTGAGGTCGACACAACAGTGACAGTCCCCACCAGCTGCCTGCCTTGTCTCACCTGGCAGTGGATGAAACACTTCACAACAAGACTTCCAGCTTGTGAAGGAGCTCAGCTCTGTGCTGAGGACACATCCCAGCTGCGCACCCACTGAGGATGCCAGGCTCCACACCCTCCAGAACCCTGAAGGGGTTCAGGTGCCGAGGTCCTACCTCCCAGAGCTGTGGAAGCTGTAAAGGCTTCACCACCTTCTGTGAGACAGAAGCTTCTCTGTGCCTGTGCCCCTTCAGACATGGATCTAATGCTCCTCAGCTGTCTGTCTCTTGAACTTTGCAACATGTGCCAGCTGCTGAGAGTAAGTTAGAGGTGGAGAGCAGCATGGACAGAGCATCACTGCTAGAAAGAAAAACACTGGATGCCTCCTGTGCTCTGTGCTTGTACAACACCCAGAGCCTTTCTGGGACTGGTAGGAGTTGCCCTGCAGTGAGTAAGTCACCATGAACTGGAGACCAATATTCAGAATGGGATTTAATTTAATGTATACCATAATTAAACACCATTTCTTCTGGATCCCTGCTGCTGTGTGGTCTGTACCTTCTGCAGTCATCGTCTATCTGCTGTGGTCCAGCAGGCAATGGGAGGCAGGGAGAGGGATGCAGGCTGGTGGCAGTGGCAGGTCCCTCCTGAAGCCCCTGCAATGCTGATGGAGGTTTCTCCCTGCCTGAAAGTTTCATTTGAAGCTTCAGGTAACAGCCAAAACCAACAAGAGGCTGTAGGAGGTGTGGAGACTTGTGTCCTCACCCTCCTAACAATGCCATAATGATGTTACCCTTAGCCCAGCACAGTTTATTCCTCATCCTCTGCTAACTTTAGCAGCTGAGTGTTAAGCAAACCAATTAGGTAGGAGCTGAGTGCCAGACAAAGCCAAGCCTCATCCGTCCTGGATACTGAGCCCTGGGTACTTTACAGGGTCAGTAAAGCAGGAGGCTTGCTGGAAAGCTTTTGAAGATCTTTGATTGCACAGAGCTAACAGAGGTGAGTGACTCAGAGCATGGCAGCAGGGAAGGGTGGCCCTTCTGGAGATGCAGTGCAGGGCTGGGATGTTAATCACCTTCCCAAAATGCCTTGGCACTCGTTTTTTTTAGTCACAAGTGAGGTGTGGACTGCTGTGGGAAAGGCTTTCAGAGCAGCAATCTGGTACTTACCTTCCCAGCTGGAGCAGGACACCCTGACAAAACTCCTCCCACAGAGTTTCTTTGTGTGGATTGCTAAGGAAGTCCCAGGTCATCCCTGCAGGGAAGACATCCAGGCCAGGGGGCTTGGAACTAGATGATCTTTAAGGTCCCTTCCAAGCCAAACCATTCTGTGATCCCGTGGAGGAGCAGCTGTCCTGCTGCCCATGAAGGCACCTGTTTCAGCAGCCTCCAAGCTGCGGTGTGGGGCACAGGCAAGTGCAGTGTGCAGCTGCACAGCAGGACCCAGCTCCAAACTTGGTGCTCTTTCCAGACTTGTTCTGCCTGTCCAGTTGGAAATTTCAGCAGGAGAGCCAGCCAACAGCAGCAGTGTGGGGCTGTGCAGAGCCAGGGCTGTGCTCCCACCAGTGCAGCCTGCCCCCGCACACCACTGCCCAGTGGACCCAGTGCCACCTTCCTGTGCCACGGCTCAGAAAGGAAAGCATCATCAGTCCCCTGTGGACAGCAAACAGCCTCTGCCCTTTGAAGCCTTTGAGAGGCTTTGGTTGGGCTGGTGGCAGAGTTTGAGGAGTACACAGAGAGGAATGCAGCAAGTGCTTGTGTTGGGAGGCAGGGCTGTTTGCAGACGTTGCCAGCTCCCTGCTGTGCCGTGGTCTGGCCTCAGGAGCAGGTAAATGAGGCTGGAGGAGTCCCCGTGCCAGGCAGGTGGCAGCTTTGGGCAGCCTGCACTGATCCCATCTCCTCCTGACATGAGATTTCCATCGTGTGTTGGCAGGAGGTCTTCACAAGTCTGTGGGGGGAGAGATCATAGCATGGTTTGCGTTGGAAGGAACCTTAAAGGTCATTCAGTTCCAGCCCCCTGCCACGGGCAAGGAGTCAAGAAGACAAGCAGCAGTGGAGAGCAGCACTGTGGCAGCAGTTAGTTTAGACAGTTAGTGAGCCGTCCTAAGCCAACACGCTGCTGCCAAGCCCCTTAAAATGCTCTCAGTGGTGAGGGAAATCCTCACTGCCTGCTCCAGTGCATCTCTGATTGCTCCTGCAGCTCCAGGTGCTGTGACCTGCATGCCTGCAGCAGTTCCCCAGCGAGCTGCAAGTCCGGGGGCTCACAGGACTGCAAAGAACCCAGGGAGCCTCAATCTGCCACCATCCTCCCACCCTGACAGGCAAGGTGTGCAGTGCTCTGCACCCCGCGATGGAGCAGCCAGGGCTGCCCCCCAGCGGCGAGCACCAGCAGGTCCCTCCCTGCAGCCCAGCGCAGCGCGGCACACCCAGCACGCCTCCCGGGTTTGCTCTGCAGGGGTCCTTAGCAGGCAGGCAGTCACGGTGCTCGCTTTACCTTCTCACTGTGAGTGTCTGACATCTGCACAGAGGAGATGTCCTCTGGGGACAAAGGGTGGACACTTTCAGCCTGGTTTCACTGGATGTGGTCAGGTTAAACATCTGGTGTGGACCGACTGAGCCCTATCCCAGAAGCCAAGGAGCTGGGTTAGCTGCTCCTTGGGGCAAGGAGGGGAAGGCTAAAGCAGCTCTCAGTCAAGACTGCCAGAGGCAGAGCCCCACAGGAGGCTCCAGGGTTTGGCTGCTCAGCTAGCACAGGCAGTCCAGCTGCCCTGGGTGCTCGCAGGGGACAACCCTGGCAGTTCCTGCTGGGCTAAAGCCTAACTCACCCCTGCTGAGGGTGGTGGAGGGCTGCTGGGTCCTGCAGCAGCACCGGTGTGAAGGAGGGGCTCCTGCTTCATGAAGAGCTCAGCAGAGCCAGCAGTAGGAGTATCACAGTATCACTAAGGTTGGAAGAGACCTCGAAGATCATCGAGTCCAACCTGTCACCACAGACCCCATGCCTAGACCATGGCACCAAGTGCCACGTCCAGTCCCCTCTTGAACACCAGTGCTGGGGGGGTGTGTGTGCCAGCACTGGGGAAGAGGTTCCTGACCCCCTGGACTTTATTTCTCTGATCCAGGGATAAAAATTAATGTGAAATATGGGCACTAAAGACCCATCCCCTGTCAGTGTGTGTAACAGAGCCACAACCCCCACGAACCTCAGATGTTTTACATCAGCCTCTGATGCAAGGCACTTTGATTTTATTTTTGTATTCAGCAAAATTAATTCTCCTCTGTAATTAATATGCTGCTCAAATGGATTCTTAATTACAGATAAATCACAGATCTACACACTCAACTGCTATGCTTTTCAAGTAATAAAAGAGATCATTTGTCTTCCCCAGATGAGCGGAGACCAACTAGCACACATTTCCCCCTTGATGAAGAATTCATTTGCCTTAGAAAGAAAGTCTTTAAGAAAACATTGCAAGGGTTTCTTCAATAGGGGATCAAAGCTCCCACACTGCTGGAAACCATTTTTGCTCAATAAGATGTGGGTAAAGGAAAAAGGGGGGAAAAAAAGTAAAAGTTTGTGGGTAGTGGCTGGGATTACGACACCCTTGGGAGGGATGAGGACCTGGGGTCAAGAAGTTGTGACCAGGTTAGCAACACAGGGAACAGAAGGGGAGGACAAAGGAACAGAAAGTGGAAATGGACAGATGAATGAGGAGCATGTTTCTGTGCGAAAGAGAATGGCTGCTACAGCAATTCATACTGAGAGCCAAAGGCTGAGGGCCTGTTAATGGATTGGGGGACACAGCAGGGATCGGAGGTCAGGAGTGCGCCCAGCTCGGCTAATTGACTGTTATGTGCATATTAGTGATGGCAGGGAGAGGGCCAGGGCCTGGGCAGAAGATATGCAGAAGTTCCACTGTCCTGTGAGCCCTGCCTTACACCTGCTGCACAGACACACACCCAGAGCATGCTGGCTGCAGCTGGCTGCCTGCAGGAGTGGAGCCCAGGGCTGCAGGGGAGCACCTCTGGGCTGGCCAAGCACTGCTGGGACAACCTCGCTCACCAGATTGGCTTCATTGATTTATTCTAATCTTGAGGAGGGGAGATTGAGACTGGAGATGAGGAAGAGATTCTTGACAGTGAGGGTGGGGAGGCACTGGCACAGGCTGCCCGGGGAGGCTGTGGATGTCCCCTTCCTGGAGGTGTTCGGGGCCAGGCTGCATAAGGCCTTGAGCAACCTGGGCTGGTGAAGGTGTCCCTGCCCATGGCAGGGGGGGTGGAGCAGATGATCTCTGAGGTCCCTTCCAGCCCATTCCATAATTCTATGTCAGTGCTAGGTCCCAAGGATCTGCCCAGTGCACTCCACCTGTGCTACTCCTACCCCATCACAGAGGTGTATTGAGCACTCCTGGCATGAGGAGCTGCTTTGGGGTCAGGAGTGCAGCCTGCTATAAAGCCCCTGCCTGTACCTGCTGCTGTCCCAGGGGCTGTCTGCAGGAATGAAGAATGGAAGAGGAAAACCACACAGCCTGGGCTCTCCCCCACACCCCAGGCCAGCCTACAGGCATCCTGCCAGCAGCTCCAGGGCTAGCACTAACCCTCCCCTACCAGAATTTTATGCCAGCCCTGGTGTGTTAGGAGCACTGTGTTCCCCAGCACGTCCCAGCAGGCACAGGGGGGTTAACACAAAAGCCATGAGCTGGTCTGGTAAGTGCCAAGCTCACCCTGCCCGAGTGCAGGCTGCTGCTGTCCCCCCTAGCTGGCACAAGCAGCTGCCTCCTGTTTGCTGCGTTGCAGGTGGAGTGAGAGCTCCCAGGTGGGAGGCACCTTGCTTCCTCTTTACTGGTTGGGATCAGACACAGGGAGAAAAGCCTTCTGGGGTTTTGCAGGGTGCACCTGAGAGGAGTCCTTTGCTCAGGAGGCTTTAGGTCACCTCGCTCAGCAAAGCAGGAGCAACGCAGCAGAAATCAGCTCCAGCCCCAGAAACAGGCTCGGTTTTGAAGTCAGGTGCAGCCTGGAGCTGACTTTGGTGGCATCAAGCTCCAGGCCAGCGAGCACTGCTAATAAACCAGGATTGCCCAGGTTACACCAGGCTGCTGGGGCATTGATCACCGTGGCTGTGCCGAGCTGAGCAGCCTGTGCTCCTGCACCACGCACCCTGCCACGGGCTCGCTGCTCACTGGTGTCAGCGCTGAGCTGGCAATTAGTGCTGAGTAATGGAGAGAGCAGCCCCCGGCAGCCATGGGAAGCGCAGTCTGGCTTTGCAGTCGTTCCCTTTCTGTGTTTCAGCAGCTTCTCCATTTCACCCCCAGCACCTGGGGTGACATGCAAGTGCCAGCGCTGGTCCCTCTGACCATTCCATGGCAGAGCAGCCTCGGCATAAGGACCCACACGTGCCAGAAGATGAGAGCATGTGGTGAGGACTGCTCCTCCTGGAGTGTTCCTCACAGAATCACAGAATGCCAGGTTGGAAGGGACCCCAAGGAGCGTCTGAGCCAACCTTTAAACTCCTGGCACACAGCTTTCTGCTTGCCTGGCACCTGGCACTGCCGCCTCAGAAGCCAAGCTCCTCACTCCTGGCACAAAGGCATTTCCCAGCCAGCTGATGAAGGAATATTTCCCACTTCCTCACTCTTGAATCTGCTGACAGCATCTCTTGGTGAGTGATGGATATTGGAGATGATTTATGGTTCTTTGTTACACAAATGCCTCCACATTCTTGCCTGTCCTCTCACAGCAACCATGAGTCACCTCAGCCCGGGAATGCTCTGAAGGACACAGCGTCCAGCGCTGCTTTTATTTGCTGTAAACACAACACCGAGGGCAGAACCCCGGCTGTGCCAGCTCCGTGGTGCTCTGCACCCACCCAGCTCTGAGCCGCTGCTCCCACGCAGCCGCCGGGCAGGCGAGAGGCTGGCAAAGGCAGGGGCAGAGAGGGGCTGCGGGGAGGGTCCTGCTCGTGCTGGTTTTCATCTCCAAGTTTGTAATTAAACCAGAGAGGGTTACAGGAGGAGCAGCCACTGCCTGTGCCTCGTAGAGCTCTTGGATTTGGGCAGGGTGGAGGTTTAGCCCTTGAGACTTTTATTAGGTGAAGTGGTTCTTGTAATGCTGCTGTTGCTTAATTGGATTTCTGTTTGTTTTACTTCAAGAACACCAGGAAAAAATATCTGTGTTGTTTGATCTGATACAGAGTGCTAGGAGACTACCTGTGCTGTTGGGTCTCACAGTTTATCATAATGAAGAAATAAATGAATTAAATACATTCTGATCTTAATCTATGCAAAGTTTCTTGATTGCCCTGAGCCAGCTGCTGGCTTGCTCCTGCCACTGCCTCCAGCGTTTCTTTCTTCCAGCCCAGTTGTGAGGCTGGGTTGTATCAGTGGAAATCAAGGATTAAACAGATTAACTGGGCACATTCCTGACTTTAATGTAGGTGTCACTGGGACTGCTTGCTGGCTTCGTGTCAAACACATTGAGAGGCTGTCGACATGGGTCTGAGAATCGGGAAGGTATTCCAGGGTTGAGCCCAAAGAATGGTTTTGAATCAAAGCCAGAGAGAACATTCTTCAGCTTCCCCAGGGAAAGGCAGAGCCACTTGTTGCAGATGACAAAGGGACTGCCCCATCAATCCACGAAGAGAATAAAAAACCAAGGGATGATGCAGGCCATGAAAAGTGCTAATAAGCTGCTGGTTTGCCTCCTCAGGAAAATCTAGGACCGAAGTTTACATCTCTAAAAAGCAGAGTGGTTGTGCCCAGCAGAGCTGATAATCCCTGCTTGCCTGGCCCGTGATGGATAGAAGAGAGGTCAGTCCTTTGAGACCAGTTAATGATACTGTAAATCACCGCAGCCCAGACACATCCAAACAAAAACTTCCCACAAAAGCTTTTTGTCCTCTCACTCAGCAGAGCCCTTCCTGACAGAGGGCTGCAGCAGTCGGTGCAATTAACTCACCATCAGGAGCACACAAAAGGACAAAACGCCACAATCGCCCTGTAAAGATGTAGAACAGTTTTATGGCTCATATGCCGGATTTGATATTTCTGATTCGTTTGGACCTCACGCAGGTGATTAGAGCATCAATAAACATCATCCTGCTGTGGGTCCCCTCTCGGTGGCTCCCTTCCAGACCCCCTTGCTGCAGCTTTGCTGGAAGGGAGCCGTCGAGAGGGACCCACAGCCAGAGAGTCTGCCCCGGAGCCCCCTCGGGCATGGGACCAGTGCTGGAGCAGGGAAGGAATCCTTGCTTCACGACTCGGGCTTCCCCGGCGCTCCGGGCCTAGTGCGGCCTGGCAGAGCCTAACGGCGCGGTTGCCATGGCAACGCGGCGCCACGCGAGGCAGCGAGGCCGTTGCTAGGATACGGCGCCGGGTTCCGCCCCCGCCCCCGCGCCGCCGGAAGGGGTTTGTGCTTCCGGTCGCGCGGCAGCATGGAGGCTCATGATCTGTTTCGGCGCTTGGGTGCCGGTGCTCGCTTTGATGTCCGGCGGTTCGGGGACGATGCGAGGCGATTCGGGGTGCGGCCTGCAGCAGGGGGAGGTTGGGATGGGTCTGGGTCCTGTTCTCTCCGCGGTACGGGCTCCTGGGTCTCGTCCGCTCCCTGCGGTGGGACCCCCAGGCTCACTCGCGGCCCTGCGGTAGCGTTTCGGGGAAGTGCTTGGATCTGATGTCGCCGTTTTCCTTGCTCTCTTTTCCCCCAGGTGATAAAAGGGAGCGGAGGCAGCGTCTCGCTGGAGAGCCTCGACTTCTTCGCGCGCAAGGAGGAAGTCCCTTTGGGGTCCGGCGAGGAGGACTGGGGGCTCGCAGGGGCTGGAGAGCAGCAGGAGGAGGATGGAGTGGGGAAAAACAAGGGAGAGGTGGCAGGAAAGAGAAAAGGAACTGTAGAAAGCGGTGAAGGAAAACGAAAAAAGAAGACACGAGGTATTTATGCACACACGTGTGTCCTTGGCAGAACACCTGATGAAGTTCATGCTTCTTGTTTCACTTCAAATCTGCAGGAACCTCAGATCATTGTACCTGAAAACCCCCAACCTTCTGGGCTTTTTGGCTGGTTTGTGTCAGAACTGATAAAATAATGGGGCCAGGGTTTAGTTTTAAGGCATGGGGATGTGGTTGCCATCCTTCTGGAGTATTCATTAACTTCAGTGAGATGGAGACAAAATGTTTTGAGGTGTTCTTTGGTACCAAATAGCTCTTGACTGGATTCTACTAATGGAAGTGGGGATTTTTTGGAACTTCCAGAAGCAGCATCAATGCCAGAGCTGTCAGAAAGCAATGGAATAAAGTGGATGTCCTCTCTGGAAGCAAAATTTGAAGATGCAAAAGACAAAAAGCCAACTGCAGAAAAGCTTGAACGCTTGAGGAGGGAAAAGGTGAGACCCCAGGGCTCTGATGTAGCAGCAGAGTATTTCCTTTCTGTTGTTGTTTCAGCTGAAGATTGAGGTTCCTTGGTGGTAATTTCTCTTGGGAGGAAGGTGACTGAGTGTGAGGAAATTAACCAGGTGGGCAGGAAGGCAAATCCAGGCCTCTGTGCATCATCAGTAGTGTGGCCAGCAGGACTAGACTGATGATTGTCCACCTCCACAGGGCACTGGTGAGAAAACACTTTGAATACTGGGTTTAGGTTTGGGCCCCTCACTCCAAGAAGGACATTGAGGGGCTGGACCTGGGGTAGAGAAAAGGAGGCTGAGTGGAGACTTTCTTGCTCTCCACAACTCCCTGCAAGGAGCTTGGAGTGAGATAGGGGTCAGGTGTTTTCTTCCAGGGAACAAGTGATAAGACAAGAGGAAGTGGTCTCAGGCTGTGCTAGGGGAGGTTTAGGCTGGATACAAGGAACAATTTCATCCCTCAAAGTTTTCTCAGGCCCTGGCCCAGGCTGCCCAGGGCAGTGGTGGAGTCCCCATCCCTGGAGAGGTTTCAAAGCTGTGCAGATGTGGTGCTGCGGGATGTGGTTTGACTTGGTAGTGTTGGGTTCACGGTTAGATCTGATGATCTTAAAGGTCTTTTCCAGCCTAAGCCATTCTGTTATTCTCTAACTTTGCTTCTGTTTGAGTTCTATGCTGCCACAGGAGGAAGAAACTCATTTGTCTTTCACCTTGCAGATAAACCGCTTCAGAAACAGGCACAGAATCAGTGTGCAGGGGACAGATCTTCCTGACCCCATTGCCACCTTTGACCAGCTTCAAAAGGAGTACAAAGTCCACCCTAAAATCATGGAGAACATCCAAGCTGCTGGTTTTCAGGTCCCAACACCAATCCAGATGCAGGCTATTCCTGTCATGCTCCATGTAAGTCTCCCTGTGGTGTGTTTTACTGCAGGGGGTAAGGCAGAATGTCTTGAGTGGCCTCTTTGGTGGCAGCAGAGCCTTAGAGACACATCAGCTGTGTCAGAGTTCAACATGTAGCCAATACAAGATCCTGCAGCCCTGCTTTTGCTGCGCTGTTTTGGGTTAGTTTGTGGCTTTAATATTTACCTGAATGTGTGTTGGGTTTTTTTTCCTAGCAAAATGCAACAGCCTTCTTGTTTTCCTCACAGGGTCGGGAACTCCTGGCTTCAGCTCCTACTGGGTCTGGAAAGACTCTGGCATTTTGTGTCCCTCTCCTAACTCATCTGAAACAACCCAGGAACAAAGGATTCAGAGCTCTGATCATATCACCCACCCGAGAGCTTGCTAGCCAGGTGTGTGTGAGGGGAGAGGCTTCCACTCTGAGTCAGTACAGTTGCAGCTTATTACAGACTTCTTCCCCTCCGTTCCCCTCAGATACCAGAAAAAGTGAATTTCAGAGGAGCAGCTGCAACATCCAGTGTCTCAGCCTAACCTCCCTGGTTAGGTTAAAGGCTTGAGATTCTTTGGTCCTATTTACAATGCATCTTTGAGACTGCTCCAAGAGGTTTCTCTGCTTGTCCCAAAGAGAGAATTTCAGGGAATAATCTGTAGTGAGCTTTGTTGTTGGAATGATGCCAGGATGACAGCTGTGGGCAGAATGCCATTGTTACTCAAGTGGGAGCTACATCACTGGAGACCAGCTATGGTAGCCAGACCTGTGAGAACTTGCAGGTGAACAACACAAGTTGTTATGGTGAGAAAATCAGTTTTCTTTTGATGCTGAAATCAGGCTGATGTCTGAGGCTGTATCTTCAGGACTGACCTCCAGAGGTCCCTTCCAACCCCTACCCTTCTATAGTTATCTGCAGCTTCTCTGGTTAGAAAAGCCAATCAGCTCTGACAAGTGTGTTGAAGATAGAACCAGACTAAAGTGAAGCCAGAGTTTTCTGTTGTGAATCAGCTCAGCTTGAGGATTTCATCTCTGTTCTGCCTTTGCAGACACACAGGGAGCTGGTGAAGCTGGCTGAGGGGACTGGCTTCAGGATACACATGATCCACAAGGCAGCTGCAGCAGCAAAGAAGTTTGGGCCCAAGTCTTCTAAGAAATTTGGTAATTAAGTACTGAAGTGCTTCCAAAAATGTCAGAAATGTCACTCACCTTTCTCTTGTGGCCTGTATGGTTTTAAAGAGATCAGGTAGTGCCACTCCAGGCCTGCAATTGATTGCTCAACACTGAAGTAGCTGGCATGGAAAAAATGGGAAGTGAGTGGGGTGGTGGAGCCTGTGAGTTGTACCTCTGACAGGAGGGATTGGGGCTTGGGCTTCTCAGGGCTCTGCTGGGCTGGTTTGTGTCCTTTTCAATGTTCTGCCTTTCTTTTTTCCCCTTTGTTACCTCTTTCCACAGACATTCTAGTGACTACTCCCAACAGACTCATCTATTTGCTGAAACAAGATCCTCCAGCAGTAGATTTGTCCAGGTACTGGCAGTGCTTTTCCACTCTGGCTTTGCTGCTTGCTTTGCTGCTGCAGAGTGTCTGTGTGTGTGTGGTCTTGTGTGTGTTCCTTTCATCTGTGCTGGTCTCTTGGCTTTTGCCCTCTCCACCAGTGACTGACTGAACAGAAAGCCTCTTTGTTGCCAGTGTGGAGTGGCTGGTGGTGGATGAGTCAGACAAACTGTTTGAAGATGGGAAGTCAGGGTTCCGAGAGCAGCTGGCCTCCATCTTCCTGGCCTGCACATCCCCTCTGGTGAGAAGAGCCCTGTTCAGTGCCACCTTTGCCCATGATGTGGAGGAGTGGTGTAAACTCAACCTTGACAGCATTGTTCTGGTGTCTGTTGGAGCAAGGTAGGTCTGCAGCTGTCCTCTGGCTCACTCAGAGTCTTTTAGGTCTTTCATTATTTATTTTTTTCCATTTCTTGGGCAAATTATTTGCTTTCCTTGCATCATCCCCATGTGAATCACAAGCTGGGGGAAGAGTGGCTGGAAACTGCCCACTGGTCAGCAGCAGCTGAAGATGAACCAGTGTGTGCCCAGGTGGCCAAGAAGGCCACCAGCATCCTGGCTTGCATCAGGCCAGCAGGAGTAGGGCAACACCTCAAATCCTGGGTTCAGTTTTGGGGCCCTCACCTCGAGAAGGACATTGAGGTGCTGCAATGTTTTCAGAGAAGGGCAATGAGGTTAGTGAAGTGTCTGGAGAACAGGGCTGGTGAGGAGCAGCTGAGGGAACTGGGATTGTTTAGCCTGGAGAAGAGGAAGCTGTGGGGGAGACCTCATTGCTCCCTACAGCTCCCTGAAAGGAGGTTGGAGCCAGGTGGGGGTCAATGTCCTCTCCCAGATCACAGATGAGGAGATGAAAGGAAGGGGCCTGAAGTTGCCTCAGGGAAGGTTTAGGTTGGACATGAGGAACAAATTTTCCTCCTAAAGGATTGTCAAGCCCTTGGACAGGCTGCCCGGGGCAGTGGTGGAATCCCCATGCCTGGAGACTTCTATAAGCTATGCAGATGTGGTTCTGAGGGACGTGGTTTAGCAGCAGGCTTGGTAGTGTTGGGTTCATGGGTGGATGTTAAAGGTCTTTTCCAGCCTGAAGGCTTGATCAGTCTGCTTGGCTGAGCAGGTTGCCTGCAGAAAAAATGCTGCAGCCTTGGAGATGTTTCTGCCAGTGCTGGTTTCCTTTGCACATTACTTCAGCATCAAAGCCACATCAATCCTGGGAGCATGTTCTGGGGAAAAGTTTGCCACACTGTTTCTGATTCACCAGGTGAGTTTTCACCTCTGGGATTTCTCATTGCAGAAACTCTGCAGCAGAGACCGTGGAACAAGAGCTGCTGTTTGTTGGATCTGAGACAGGAAAGCTAACAGCTATGAGAGAGCTTGTCAAAAAGGTACTTGGGAGAGCTGGATCTGTTCTGCTGCCACTGAACCAAGCTCTGTGTGCTGCCAGAGCCCAGGGTGTCCCATGGCACAGGCTGCTCTGTGACAGGAAACCATTACCCATTCTGCTGTGCAAGACGAAGTGCCGTGCTTGGGAAACTTGAGAGTACTCCCTCTTGGTTTTATGTTTGCATCTTGCTTAGGAGCAGTTTGTATTAAGTCCATTTAATTTTCCTCAGCAGTGTGGGCTGGCTCTTCATACTGAGTAGAAAGAAAAGATCTTTGCTTCTGTGGATTAAATTGCAGCCTGATGCTTCAGTCAGAACTGTTCCACCAAGGGCAGTGGAGCTGAACTTGCTTAGTTCTGACTGTAAAGATTTGGCCATCTGCTGGGGTGTCAGACACTGGGGATGGCTCAGCCTCTTCATCAGCTCAGTGCCTGTGAGCAGTCACAATAGGAAAAGGAGATGAACCTGAGACAGGCTTATTCTTTTGCAGGGTTTTGCTCCTCCAGTCCTTGTCTTTGTCCAGTCCATTGAGAGGGCTAAAGAGCTTTTCCATGAACTGATTTATGAAGGCATCAATGTGGATGTCATCCATGCAGACAAAACCCAGCAGCAGGTAGGGGAATATAATTTCTTTCCAAGAAACACTTGAGAAGGGTAGAAGCAAGAGTGTTGGAATGGAACCTCAGGAACTTTGACAGTCAATTACTGCAGGCTTTGGTTCAGAGGTTTAGTTTATTCATTAACATCCTGACAACTTCCAGGAAACGAGTTCACCTCCTTTCTCGAATTGCTAATTAGGCTGCCTCCAAGTCCCTTTTCTTTTCTCTTCCTAGAGAGATAAGGTAGTGCACAGCTTCAGAGCTGGGAAGATCTGGGTGCTCATCTGCTCAGCCCTGCTGGCTCGAGGGATTGACTTCAAAGGAGTGAACATGGTCATCAATTACGATTTGCCAACGAGCGCAGTGGAATACATCCACAGGATAGGTCAGTGATGGCTCACAGATGCTTTCCTTCTTCTCATTTCCTGGATCCTAAATGTTCTTGGGCATGAGAAATTCCTGAAGCCTCCTCTGTTGCTGCAGCACTGGCTTCTGCATCACTTGAGCCAGTTTCTATCTGGGCTCAGCTTCCAACCCTAAATACTGGGAGCCTGTTGCCATACCTGTGTGCTTCCATTGAACAGGAACAGTCTGTGGAGACTGGCTGCTTGGCAGTACATGAAAACACAGCCTGGGGCTGTGAAGAGGAGTTGAATAAAGGGAGATGTTTAAAGCAGAATCTCTCTCACTTGTGTTTGACAGGTCGCACAGGGAGGGCAGGGCACAGGGGCAGAGCAGTCACCTTCTTCACGGAGGATGATAAACCTTTGCTGCGGAGGTAAGCTGCAAGCGTCTGTGGCCCGAGCCAGCAGGCTGCACGAGCAGCTTTGCTCCTCTCCTGGTTTCCTGAGCCATTGCCCACGTGGAAAGTGTGACTAACCTCATGCTGTGCTTTAGGTTTGCTCATCCAGTTCTTCAACCTCCTTGTGTCCACATTCACTTGGTATGATTCTGGTTTAGCTCACTGCTTCTCCATCTCCTTGAAGATGTCCTCACTGAGAGCTTCCATTTGTTCAGACACCCCCATGGAGCCCTTACTTAAGCCTTTTGTGTCTTCATTTCTTGCTTGCCTTATGTCCTGGGTTGAATTTAAATTTGCTGCTGGTATTCAAAACCTCACTTCTGTGTCTGATTCTTGCTTGGAAAACTAATAAGCACAACACAAAGCAACAGCAAAGCCAGCCGGTTGTTAGGGCCTGCTGTCTCCCACAGATGTTTATCTCCTGCCCAAGCTGATCTCTTCCCTCCTCTCCTCTCCAGCATAGCCAACGTGATTCAGCGAGCTGGCTGTCCTGTGCCAGACTACATCAAGCACCTGCCCAGGCTGCAAAGGTACCTTGCCCTCAGCAGCTCACACATCTGCTACCTGCTTTCGATGCCTGCGTGCGCGGTGTGGGGCTGGCAGGCTCACAGCAGGTGTTTGCACGGCAGCTGCAGTCTCGCTGCAGAAGGAAGGCTGGGCAGGGTGGGAGTGGCAGGGTTTTGCCTGTATCAAACTGGTAACAAAAAGAATTCCTGATCTGGGCTCTTTCTGGGGTGGTTGTTCTATGAGTGCTCTGCAGTCTGCTTTAGGCTTGCTAGGGCCATGCTCAGGGTTTGGATTTCTGACACGTGAAAGGAAAACCTTCACTCCTTTTTGAGTGGCCTTTAGAAAAACTGGTGTATGCCTTAAGACTTGAATTGGTGCTTCTTTGCAGGCTTTCTCACAACTTCTCAGAGCTTCTCAAGCTAGGAATCCTTCTGTCTGTGTTAGACTGATATAGAAAGGTTTGTCTGAATGTCTTGGAGACAACATGACTGAACTGATCTTGGAATAAACACTGAAAACACATAATGCAAATCCCTATCAGCCAGGGAAGGATTTCATTATCTGGCTGATTTACTTTGGGTGCTGGTTTTTTTCTTCCCCTTTAATTTAATCCTTCTTCACTAAATGTCATTCTCAGCAAACAAAGGAAGAAGTTCATTAAGAAACCACTGAAAAGAGAATCCATCTGTACCACCCCCAGTGCTTCTTGAAAAAGGGCAAAAGGAAAATGTAAGTAGGTTGTTTTTTCTTGAGAGGAGCTAGAAGATGCTGCTTAGCCATCTCCCTCCAAAAGAATCAATGACTTGTTTTGGTGGCCACCCAGCCAGAGTGGGTTTAGTGATGGTTTAACGTGGGTTTAGTGAGGTTTAATGTCAGTGTCTGTGTGCTGGGGAATGGATTAAGACCATCAGATTGCTTCATGTGGTTCCATGTACCAAGTGACTGCAAGCTGAGTTTAAACCACTGGCCTTAGAGCCAGGCTGTCTGCTGCCTGTCTGCTCCTGCTTTGGGGTTAGTGTGGGGGTGTTAAAGAAGCAGACCTGAAGTTGTAAGGACTGGATGGAGCTGGCAGAGAATTGGCTTGTAGCAGTTTGGTGTGGCAGAAGTGGACATGGAAAGAATCATTGCCCACACTGTGGAGTGTCACTGCTGAAGAATTTGTGTCCAGATGCACTGTAAAACAGCTTAGACTTGTGTCCCTGCTCTGATACTAAGGTGTCTTGCTCTCTGTGCTGTGTCTTGTAGGAAAACTGCAAAGGAAAATACTAAGGAAAAAAAAGAAAGCTAAAGAAGGTAAAAATGGCAATAAAGCAGAGACTGCTTCACAAAGCTGAACAGCAACAGGCTGCTGAGCTGGGGCTGACAACTCAGCTCATGCTGAAGGACAGAAGAATAAAGATAATGGCAGAGAAAAGGAGAAAAACCTCTCTTCCGTTCCCTTCTGGGACAGGCACAGTCTCTACTGCAGTACCAGCAGAGGATTCCTGGCTGCTGCTGCCAGAAGCTGAGGAGCATTCTTGTGCAGGAAATGCCTCCTGTGTCTGCAGAGAAGTTCAGAAATAGCAGCTGTTTTGTGTGTTGCTCCTCGGGAACGCTGTCAGTCCCTCTTCACATCACCCCTAATGTGTCTGTCAGCCTTCCAGAAGATTCAGGGGCAGGAAAAGCAGAACTTACTCTTAGGCTTGATCCAGACAGCTGTCAAAGACTTCTCTAGACACTTGTAAAAAACAAACCAAGCCCAACTGTATGTGCAAGTAAAGCCTTGCCCCTCATTTCTTGCTTCTATGAAATAATTTTGAAACAACCACTACTTCAAGTGTCCCAGGGCTGTTGGGGCAGGAGGGTGGCACCTTTCACAGAATTCCAGGAGGGTGGGGGTGGGAAGGAGTCTCTGGAGATCCCCTGCTAGAGTGGATCACCCAGGAACGCAGCCAGCTGGGTTTGGAGTGCCTTGGCCAGGAGGGTTTGAGACAGACTCCACAGCCTCTCACCACCCTGGCCCAGCCCTCTGGACCCTCAGAGGGAAGGATTTTTTCCCTTACGTTTATGTGGAGCCTCTTGGGGTCCCACCGTGCCCCTTGTCCTGGCACCGGGCGCCGCTGAGCAGAGCCTGGCTGCATCCTGATGCTCTCAGCGACAATGAGCTCCTCTCGGCCTCCCCCAGGCTCACCGCCACGGAGCAGGGAGTCACTGCGGCGTCCGGAGCCGCCGCGCTCGCCGCCAGCCCCGCTCCCGAGCCAGGCTCCCGAGCCAGGCTCCCTCCCCGCTCGCAGCCGCTCCGTGCGCGGGGCCGGGGGCGGAGCGCAGGGGCGCCCGGCCCCGGAAGCCGGCGGCGCTCAGCTGACAGCCGCGGCCGGAGCGGGAAGATGGCGCTGCGGCCCGGGCCCGGCGCGGCGGGCGCCGGCGGGGCGGCCGGCGGCGCGGCAGCGGCTGCGGGGGCGCCCAGGTCGGTGGCGGCCGGGCCCGGGAGGGGCAGGAGGCGTAGGGGTGGGGGTGCGGGGCACGGGTAGGGGGGCGATCGGGGGCACTGAGGGGGCAGCGATGGGAGGAGTCGGTGGGCAAGCAGGAGGGAGAGGGAAGGGGGAGACCCGCGGGGTGGGGGAGCCTTGGGGTACAGGGCCTAGGCGGGGGGTATGTGGGGTCCCGGGTGGGGTGTGTGGGGTCCTGGGTGTGGTGCGGGGGTCCCGAGCGGGATCTGTGGTGTCCTGGGTGGGGGGGTTCTGGAGGGGGTGGGATGCAGGGACCCCGGGCAGGGTGCGAGTGGCACCGCAGCTGTCTGGGATGTGTCTGGCTCTTGGGAGCCCACCTTGACCTCTGCTGTGTCTGGCGCTGGACAGCTGGAGCTCGGAATCCGCAGCTGCAGTCTCAGGTGTTGGGGCACAAAGGGATTTGGGGTTTTTGCCAGCCCTGCTCGGGTGCCACTGCTGCTGGCAGTGATGAACGTGGCTGTCACCAGCGGGCAGGGTTGTGGCTGCTGCCTGCCTGCTGCTGCTGCTGGCAGGGCTGCTTCTCCCCTCCACCCCACTAAGGGCATTTCAGTGCAGGGGCAGAGGTGAGGAATGGAGCAGTGGTAGAAGCGATGCAGAACGCGAGGCTGGGTGCTGGGAAGGGTTAGGGAGCTGAAATTTCCCTGCCCTTTGGAGACTTCCTTGTTTTTAACGTAGGCTCTGGCGTGCTGTTTGTCTGTTGTCCTACTTCTAGGCAGGCTGGGTAAATTCTGCACTTACCAAAGGGAGTTCATTGAGTCCTCCCCTGCAGCCTGTGGCTTTGTCAGTGTCACAGGGAAGGTGGGGACGGGGCTGGGTCCCTGAGCTGGGTCGCAGCTCTGCGCTGGGGAAGAGGCATCCAAGGGTTCTGGAAGGCTGGGGCTGTGAGGAGCTGAAGCGTGGCTGCCTGCCTGTGTGTGCTGGGGGGGACACAGAGGCTGCCTGCCTGTGTGTGCTGGGGGGACGGACAGAGGCTGCCTGCCTGTGTGTGCTGGGGGGACACAGAGGCTGCCTGCCTGTGTGTGCTGGGGGGACGGACAGAGGCTGCCTGCCTGTGTGTGCTGGGGGGGGACACAGAGGCTGCCTGCCTGTGTGTGCTGGGGGGGACGGACAGAGGCTGCCTGCCTGTGTGTGCTGGGGGGGATGACAGAGGCTGCCTGCCTGTGTGTGCTGGGGGGATGACAGAGGCTGCCTGCCTGTGTGTGCTGGGAGGGACGGACAGAGGCTGCCTGCCTGTGTGTGCTGGGGGGGACACAGAGGCTGCCTGCCTGTGTGTGCTGGGGGGGACGGACAGAGGCTGCCTGCCTGTGTGTGCTGGGGGGGGATGACAGAGGCTGCCTGCCTGTGTGTGCTGGGGGGGACACAGAGGCTGCCTGCCTGTGTGTGCTGGGGGGACGGACAGAGGCTGCCTGCCTGTGTGTGCTGGGGGGATGACAGAGGCTGCCTGCCTGTGTGTGCTGGGGGGACACAGAGGCTGCCTGCCTGTGTGTGCTGGGGGGACGGACAGAGGCTGCCTGCCTGTGTGTGCTGGGGGGACGGACAGAGGCTGCCTGCCTGTGTGTGCTGGGGGGGATGACAGAGGCTGCCTGCCTGTGTGTGCTGGGGGGATGACAGAGGCTGCCTGCCTGTGTGTGCTGGGGGGACACAGAGGCTGCCTGCCTGTGTGTGCTGGGGGGACGGACAGAGGCTGCCTGCCTGTGTGTGCTGGGGGGACGGACAGAGGCTGCCTGCCTGTGTGTGCTGGGGGGTGACAGAGGCTGCCTGCCTGTGTGTGCTGGGGGGATGACAGAGGCTGCCTGCCTGTGTGTGCTGGGGGGGATGACAGAGGCTGCCTGCCTGTGTGTGCTGGGGGGACGGACAGAGGCTGCCTGCCTGTGTGTGCTGGGGGGATGACAGAGGCTGCCTGCCTGTGTGTGCTGGGGGGATGACAGAGGCTGCCTGCCTGTGTGTGCTGGGGGGACGACAGAGGCTGCCTGCCTGTGTGTGCTGGGGGGACGGACAGAGGCTGCCTGCCTGTGTGTGCTGGGGGGACAGAGGTTGCCTCTGCTCCCCAGGTCCACAGAGCTGCAGCAGCTCTTGTCAGGGGCTGGGTAAGCCATTGGAGCTCTGGGAGCAGTGCTGCCTGCCCAGCACAGCAGCAGGGAGGCAACAGAAATGCTGTTGGTGGGCTCAGAAGCTTTCCAGAAGAAAAGGATTTAACATCCATTGTTTCCTGGTGTTAGCAAGTTGGTTGGTTTGAGGGTAAAGTTTGGAGGTAGAGGGGAAGTTCTGTTCTCCATCTGGGTTCTTTGCCTTGCCTCACTGCGCTTTGTGTGGATTTCTGCCCCTCAGAAGGGCTCTGATGGTCTGTGCTGTGCTGATAAGAGTTGTACAGATGGGGAGCAAAGGGCCCCCAACCCCCTTGTAGCCAGGGAGGTGGTTTGTGTGGTTTGGTGCTGTGCAAGCAGAGCGTGGCTGGGCTTTGGCTGAAGCTGTCAGTTGGTTTGGGTAGGGGTTTTTGAGCTTCATGTTTAAATGACTTCTCTGTCAGGAATTCACAGGTTCCTGTTACTCCTGTTAAGGAGTAGGTGCTGGGTTTGGCTCCTGGGTTGTGTTTTGTGCTGTCACCTGCCTTACACTGCCTTGTGACTTCCCCAGGGTCTTGTGCCTGGATGCACAAACCCAGGGGGTCTCAAGTGCTGCTGCTGAGAGCAACAGAAATGGCTGCAGGTCAGTGTCAGCAATTGTGGAAACAACGAGGAGTAAGAAAGTGAATTGTTCAGCTAGGAGAGAAGGCTCCAGGGGGACCTTGGAGCTGCCTTCCAGTACCTGAAGGGATCCTCCAGGAAGGCTGCAGAGGGACTTTCTACAAGGGTGTCTGAGACAGGCCAAGGAGGAATGGTTTGAAGCTGAGGCAGAGCAGGGTTAGACTGGAGCTGAGGAAGAGGTTCTTCAGTGCCAGGGTAGGGAGACACTGGCACAGGCTGCCCAGGGAGGCTGTGGCTGCCTCCTGCCTGGGGGTGTTCGAGGCCAGGTTGGATGAACTCTTGAGCAGCTGAGTCAATTGAGAGGTGTCCCTGTCCACGGTGTGGAGGCTGGTGGAGATGAGCTCTGCGGTCCCTTCCACCCTGAGCCATTCTAGGCTAACTGGAATCTCGAAAGGAAAGTTACTTCTGGTATCAAGCATCCAGTGGCAGGGGCACCAGGCTGGGTGGTTTCTGTAGTGCCTCAGTGAATCCCACAGATCAGTGTCCCCTACCTTGCTTTCCCAGCCCTGAGAAGCAGCTGCTTGAACTGGGGGTGTGGGCACTTCTCATGCATCTCCAAGCAGCAGTTCAGGAGGAAAGCAGCTGGAGAAGGGAGGGTTTGTGTCGATGCCTGCGTGGCAGGGGAGGTCGGTGGTGGATCCCAGCTGCACCTGGGTGCTGTGCTGCAGGAGCTTGCTTGGCTACTTCTAATGAGCTCCTCTTCCCCTGCCCTCTAATTAGCTGCAAGTTTTTGTGTTGATTTTTTTCTTCAACAGAGGCTTATAAATAAAAGAGGAGCTGTGTGGAAAGGGATAAATATTTCATGGTCTGACCTGTCTTGGCTTCCAGCAGGCAGTGCTGCCTTGCTTTCCTTCTCCAGTGTATGTTTGCTGACTGGGGAGAGTTCCTGCTGAGTGGATTCCCCAAGCAGAAGGGGGAATGTGAAGCTGTGAACACTTCCCCATGCTCATGAGCTTTTCAGAAGCAACTTGTAGTGTTTCCTCACTCTGCCTAAGCTGAGAGTGGGATGCTTTTGCTATGCCTAAAACTGCTGTGCTTGCAGCTCTGGCTTACGACAGAAGCTCTGCACATCCCAACCTGCACAGGCTTTAAGGCTGCAGATGGCCAAGGAGGCAACTCTGTGCTGAGAGCTCTTCCCAAATGCAGGCAAAGTGAGACCAGCTAAACCCAAATGCAGGCAAAGCTCAGTTAATTCAGCCTCTGAGTGGAGGAAAAAGCTTTTCTGGCCAGCACTGGGGTTTGGTCATGGGTCCCTCTGTGAATCACAGAATCACACAGAACTGACCAGGTTGGAAAAGACCTTCAAGATCATCAAGTCCAACCTATCACCCAACAGCATCTAATCAACTAAACCATGGCACCAAGTGCCTCAACCAGTTAAACACTTCCAGAGAGGGTGACTCCACCACCTCCCTGGGCAGCACATCCTAATGGCCAAGCTCTCTTTCTGTGAAGAATTTCTTCCTCACATCAGCCTAAACTGCAAAATTGGTTTAGAATCAGAGAATTGTTGGGGTTGGAAGGGACCTGAAGGACCATCCAGTTCCAACCCCCTGCCATGGCCAGGGACACCTCACACTACAGTAGGTTGCCCAGAGCCACATCCAGCCTGGCCTTAAAAACTCCCAGGGATGAGGCTGCCACCACCTCCCTGGGCAACCTGTGCCAGCCTCTCACCACCCTCCTGGGAAAGAGCTTCTTCCTAACATCCAATCTGAATCTACCCATTTCTAGTATTTTTTCCATTCCCCCCAGTCCTATCATTACCTGACACCCTGAAAGTCCCTCACCTGTCCCATTTTCCCCCTTTTTCACTCAAACCCAGAGCACCTGGGCTCTGTTGGAGTCTCCTCCCACCCCAGGTGTGGCCATTTGGCCCTCCCCACCCACTCCCCTATTTAATCCCTCCCAGGAAGGGCAGAAGCCCCAAGCTGAGCCCATCTGGGCTGAGGATCCTCCTCTCACCCCTGGTGAGTGCCCATGGTGCACACTGGGTGCTGGTGGTGGTGACAACAAAGGCCGGGGGCCTAGTGGCCCCCGGTTGTTAGGGCCATGATTGATGACTCCTCCAATCCCATCCACGGGTGCTGGCTGGGGCTGAGCTCCTCTGAGTGGTGTCTTGGCTGGTGAGGGTCTTGCCCCTGCCTCTGGGCTGGGTGCAGGAATGGTGGTGGTGGAGCAGGAGCTGTTTAGCCAGATGATATTGTGCTAGTTACACTGCTTTGACCTGGAGGCCCCTGGACTCTGCTCTCATCCTTCCATAAATCTCTGCTTTTGTGCCCCATTTTCAGACCATTTCTTCCCCCTCACTGCCTCCCTTCAGAAATAAGGAAGGAAAGGAGGGAAAAAAGCAATAAAGCACATCTGGAAAATGCATTCACTTATCAACCAACTCTGACCAGGAAGCCTTCAGGAAGAGGGGCAGGGGAGAAAGGGAGATTCATTTCCTTTGAATCACAAGACAAATGTCATAAAGAACAGACAGGACAAGACTGCATCTCCTCCATGGTGGTTATGTTTCATGGTGGTAAATGCAGAGTTAAAAACAGTTCAAGCTGGCTTGGAAAGCTCAGTCACACTTCTGTACAGAAAGAATCCCTGAGACAGGGACATTGTGAGAAGTGAATCCCCATCCTTCATACACAAATACAGAACTAACCAGGTTGGAAGAGACCTTCAAGATCATCAAGTCCAACCTATCACCCAGCACCATCTTACCAACTAAACCATGGCACCAAGTGCCTCATCCAGGCCCTTCCTAAGCACTTCCAGGGATGGTGACTCCACCACCTCCCTGGGCAGCACATTCCAGTGGGCAATCTCTCTTTCTGTGAAGAACTTCTTCCTAACATCCAGCCTAACCTCCCCTGGCACAGCTTGAGACTGTGTTCTCTTGTTCTGGTGCTGGGTGCCTGGCAGAAGAGACCAACCCCCACCTGGCTACAACCTCCCTTCAGGTAGTTGTAGAGAGCAAGAAGGTCTGCCCCGAGCCTCCTCTTCTCCAGGCTAAGCAACCCCAGCTCCCTCAGCCTCTCTTCACAGGGCTGTGCTCCAGACCCCTCCCCAGCTTTCTTGCCCTTCCAGCATCTCAACATCTTTCTTAGACTGACTTTCAGGCAGGTCTTTGTCTTCATGATGTTTATATTTGTGTGCTGGTAAGGGGATTAAAAATGACCCAGTTGAATAGTCCTTGACCAGGGTGTGAGCTGTGTGAACTCAAACTGGTCCAGAGAAGAGAAGCCCAGCATTTGTTTTGGGATGAGGTAGCGTGGGTCTGCTCAGAGCTCCAAAGAGAGACCAGAAATGGTGGTGCTTGAGGGTTTAAAGACCTGGGCCCCATGGAAGGTGTAGGTGTGTGTTGGTTGGGAAGGAGAAATGAGCAGGCAGTGGACAGGGTAACAGAAGAAGCTGCAGTATTGAGGAGACTTTGAGTTAGAGGATGAAATCCAGAGCACTATGGGTGGTCTTGGTGACTGTGTAACCTGCAGCTTACTCCTGGATAAATGCATAATTTAAATTCCTTATCCCTTCCTGGGCCTTGTGTTGCACAGCTCTCTTGCATCCATAACCCAGGCTGGCTTTTGGAAGCTGAGGCACTGCCTGCAGTCATTTGTGGCTGTTTTCTGCTTTCCTCTTATGCAGCTGCTTTTCCATCCACCCTGGTGCTGGGGAGCACTGAGTGTCCATAAGCCTGCTTCTGTCGTGGTGGGGTGGTGTAGCAGCTGCCTGGGACACTGAGTGAGGTTCTTGTGTGGTGGATTACTGCTGGTGTGGGTTTCTGAGAGTTGCTTGCAAGTGAGAGTGGTCAGGGAGGTGCTGGCTGGCAGGCAGCACATGCTGCTGTTGGAGGGCTGGCAGTTTCCATCAGCATCCCAGCTGCAGCTGTAGCAGTTCTCCCTCCAGGTGCACTTGGCCCTTGGTACTGGAGTGAGTATCTTTTCCTAGGCACCACTCTTCCTGTGATGAGATGTGATTGAGAACAGAGACCCTGCATTAATTGGTGACATTTTGTGTTTCACAGTGGGGAGAGTGCAGAAGTGGTGGAGTTTGGTGGCTGCTTTATTCCTCTGCAGCAAACTGCTGTTTAGCAGCTGAGAACTATTTTCTGGTGCAGTTGTTGGTCCTGCTGAGTCAGAGACTTCCAGCAAGAGATGTTTATTCATCCCCTGGTGCTCAAAGGCCTGGCCTAGCCCAACAGCCTCACCTGTCACCATCCTGTGTGGGTGCCAAAGCTCTCCTGTGGGGGATGTGGATGAGTCAAAGCCATTTTAGTGCTGCTCTGGAGGATTAGAGCTATTTCTTCCTTGCTGTGCAGCCTGTGTTGGTGGGCATCCCCAGTGGCCTGTTCCCTGCCCTGGGGCTGGTTTCTCTGAGACCTGTAGGAGCAGATGGATGTGCTGGCCAGAAGCTGGGAGGCTTTGGGTGGTGGTACTGAGGTGCAAGCCAGGGTGGCTTTCTCACTCATTTGTGTGTGCACTACGATTACAGACTCCCATGTTCCTTTCTCCCCCTCCTCCAGCTTCATGTTTCCTGTCGGTGGTGGCTTAGGTCCTCCTCAAGGTATGTATGAGCTTAACACTTGGAGTGTGAATCAGATGCATTAAAATACTCAAAACAGGATAGTTCTGTGCTGCTGCTCAGAAGTGTGATGATTAATTGCACGCCAGAGCTGTTTTTTCCCCTTGCACCCAGTGCTGCTGAGCTGATTTTCCCCCAGAACTTGCAGTGCTGTGCTCCCAGGATGCCAGATCAGAGAGCCAGGGAACCTGCATCTCCATTTTCAGCCTGGATTTGCCTTTAAGATTTTTGTGTTATTCTGAGTGTGGTATTTAACCTCTTTATGCTTCATCTCCCAGCTGTGCATACCCATATTGTGTGGGTGTTGCAAGACCTGGTAAATATTTACAAAGCACAGCAAGACCCTGGGACAAGAGTCACAACCTGTGTGGAAAGTATTAATACAATAGGAGAGCCTCAGCCTTAAATTACCTTTGTTCTCATTCCTCTTGCAGTGCTGGTTAATTAATGGAAAATACAGAGAGAACTTGTGGGGAGTGTGGAGAGTTTCATCATAGAAAGTCTCAGGGACTGATTTGTGGATCGCTCCTGAGCATGGCACAGCCCTCCTGCAGTGGTTTGGTGTCTGATGTGCAGTTGCTCACAGCCAGAATTATCTCACAGTGTGCTGGCAGCAAACCTGTGGTAGCGGATGTCTCCCCAGGTGGCAAATGCAAGGTGTGGAAGCACTGAATCACAGCCCACTTGGCTACATCCAGTGGAGGAATCCCCTCCGAGTTGCTTTGCCCAGACGCTGTAACGCTGCCGTCTGCAGAGGCTAGCGAACCTCCAGACAGGTTATCCAGCCAGGTCAGAGAGGGAAGTTGTGTTGTGAGGTGATGAATTCAGTTCCCAAGACTTCTCTTCAAAAGCTGCCAGTGTGTTAAGTTTTCCCTTTCAAGAGAAATGGGCAATTATCAGCAGCACTCAATCTGCTTAATTAAATCTCATTAATTGGAAATGACCCTTTCAGAAAAACCTTGTGGGAAGAATCCCACAGAGAATCCTTAGGATGCTGGGAGAATTCATCAGCTTGGTTAGCAGGAAAGCCTCAGGAAGGTTTCTTCCCTTAGAGTGACCAGTGGCTGAGCTAAGGGAATCCTGTGGCTGCTGCACTGGAGGTGTGTTTCTTTATTTTCCATTTTCAAATGGTCCAGCAAGACTGAAAGCTGATTTTTATTTGCTCCTTTAGTAAGGAAAAAACAGAAAACAAAAGGGGAGAGAAACAAATGAGAGAGGGACAAAGGAAAAAGGAAGAAGCCCCAGTAGTTGGCATGGGAGCTCACCTTGCTGCCTGGTTCCTTGCAGGGATGATCCCCATGCAGCAGCAAGGCTTCCCCATGGTTCCTGTCGTGCAGTCCAATATGCCAGGCATGATGGGAATGAATTATGGCTCTCAGATGCCCCCTGGACCCATGGCCATGCAGGTGGGTGAGATGAAATGTGGGCTGAGATGGGAAGTGTGACTGAAAATGGGAAGTGACTGAAAAGGGCTTGTCTGAAAAGGGGCAGCTGTTGCCCTGGTCCCCTCCCAGCTGCAGGGTGGAGGGTTAGAAGCTGAAGGGAGGGTACTGCCCTGGTGTGGGCCATGCTGTTTGGAAGCACCCTGTGAAGACAGCTCTGGTGAGCTCAGGAATCCCCCAAGGCTCCCTGGGCTCTGGATGGAGAGTGGGGGTTTGGCACACATTGCTCAGTGTTGTGGAGCAGAGAGGAGCGAGGGTGTAGTGTGAGGACAGCAGCAGAGCTATTTCAAGTGCCTTGGATGCTGGAGCCCCCTCAGAGATGTCAGAATCCAAACTCGCAGCTCATGATGGGTGTTGTGACACCCAAGCGTGCTGAGAAGCACGGCCTGTGAACAGGAGAGGAAACAAAAGCAGCAGCAAGAGGCCACCCACTCCAAAGTGTGGTTGTTAATAGTATGGAGTGAAGTGAGTGCAATGCAGAACTCCCCCAGCACCCCTCTGCTGCCCTTCTGATTTGTGCTTCCTGCTGCTGCTGTGGTTTCATGTCCTTGCCATGGAGGGGTTATTGAAAGTACTTTAAATGAGACCTTTGTAGGCTGGCAAGAAGTGACTGTGGGCACAGGCTGCTGGATCAGGACCGGGTCACCCACTTGTGTGCCCCTTTGCAACTCAAGTGCTGGAGTTAACAGTTAAGTGTCAATTGATTAACAGTTTTGGATGCCCTGTTCTGGGGAGCAGGGAGTCTCCTGGAGTGCTGCATCTTCTCCCCTGGTCAGTTTTCCCATCTGCCCTGCTCCTGTGTTTCCTTCCTTGTTGTGCCTGCAGTAACTTTGGCTGTGGCTCTGCCCTCCCTAACCCAGGCACAAGACTGCCACAGGAGTAGCTGATGCTGTGGTTTCTCTTGTGATCTTTTGGTTTCTGTTTAGCCCCAGATGTGCTTATGTGTAGCTGTGCTGAAGTGCAGTGGTTTGGCCTGGCTCTGTAGCCAGAGCTGCTGTGACAAACTGCACCTAGTGATCTTGCCAGCTCCCTGCCCTCCCTTCCCCCCCGCCCTGGAATTTATTGGATTCATTTTGTGAAACTGCTCATAGGAAGAGGTTTTTATGAGAGCTGCTCTAAAAATAACAATCAGCTTTTGTTCTCATCCTGTGTGTCCTGATACCAGAACCAAAATGAATGGCTAAGAGCAGGAAAGGCTTCTCTGCCAGGCTGCCTTGCTGCTGGCCCTGTGGCAGAGTGGAGCTTAGGGAAGGTTTCTCACCCAGAGGCAGTTTGCTCAGACAAGTCTCCTCTTGGCTGTTGTCACAGACTGTCTGCCTCCCTTGCACCCCTGCGCAAGCTGTGCTTGCTGAGCAGCCAGCAGCCAGGTTGGGGCTGCACCTCCAGCAGGGAGTTTGTAACTACAGAATCACTTAGGACAGGACACAGACCCCCAAGAGAACCCCAGAGCACAGCACTGAACTGGGGGCAGCCCTGCAGGATGCCCTGCAACCTTCCTGCTCCCGAAGGGGGTCGTAGGGATTTGAAGTCTTGGTTTCGGTGTTTGAGCAGAAGGCCAAAGTGTCTTCTGCAACCCTCCTGGCCTGCTCAGTGCGAGGGAAGAGTGCCATCTGCTGAGTGCCCAGCACCCAGCGCTGCAGCTGCTCAGCCTCTGCTCCTCCAGGCTCCTTCGTTGAGCTCCACCTCCTTTGTACTTCGGCAGCGTATGACCAGCAGGTCAAGGGAGGTTCTCCTTCCCCTTTGCTCTGGCCTAGTGAGGCCACATCTGGAGTATTGTGCCCAGTTCTGGGCTCTCCAGTTCGAGGACAGGGACTTGCTGGAGAGAGCAAAGGACTACAAAGATGCTGAGGGGACTGGAACAGCTCTGTGATGAGGAAGGGCTGAGAGAATTGGGGCTGTTTAGTCTGGAGAAGAGCAGCCTGAGGGGGATCTGATCAATACTTCAAGGGAGGGTGGCAGGAGGCTTTGTTCAGTGGTGCCCAGTGCCAGGAGAAGGGGCAGTGGGCACAAACTGGAACAGAAGAAATTCCATATGAGCATGAGGAGGAACTTCTTTAATGTAAGGCTGCTGGAGCCCTGGAGCAGGCTGCCCAGGGAGGTGGTGGAGCCTCCAGCTCTGGAGACACTCAAAACCCACCTGGATGTGTTTGGGTGTGACCTGCCCTGCATGACCCTGCTGGAGGGGGAGGGGGGGGGGAGGGGCTGGACTGGATGATCTCCAGAGGTCCCTGCTCTGTGATTTCCCAGTTGCCATTGGTTTGGCTTTTCCTACCTTGGAGCTGTTTGCTCTGTTCTAGGGTGGCATGGCCTTGGGGCCGATGCCAGCGGCCGGGATGCCCTACATGGGACAAGCTCCATTCCTGGGAATGCGCCCAGCAGCCCCACAGTACAGCCCTGACATGCAGAAGCAGTTTGCAGAGGAACAACAGTAGGTGACACTTTACTGACTCCTGGGAAATGGGGAAGTTGTGGTCTGAAGGGCAGCCCCACAAAGCCAAGTGCTGATAGTTTCTGCCGAGGATGGATCCATTCAGTGCTGAGAATGCTGCTGAGACCACTCCGCTGAAGGGCATCTCCGAAGCTCATGGTGGCTGCCATGCAACCCTGAGGAGTGCAGATGTGTGCAGCCAGCCATGTGAAAAAAGGGACTTGCCATGAAAACTGTACTCAAAAATGATTGTTCTCTCTTTTGAAAATCATTTTGCTTCAGGAAGAGGTTTGAGCACCAGCAGAAGTTCTTAGAAGAGGAAAGAAAACGGCGCCAGTTTGAAGAGCAGAAGCAAAAGCTGAGGCTCCTAAGCAGTGTGAAGCCTAAGGTGTGTCCTGGGTCATCAAGGGGGATTGATGCCTTTTACTTGCAGGGTCTCCTTCAACAAGCACATAAGAGGGGAACTTAAGTGAGACATGAGGTTACATCTTGGAAGCATCTGGAATAGTCAATCCTGTACACACACACTTGGTGTAAATAAAGTCTGGTGCTGGAAGTGAGATCAGCTGTTGAAAAGCAAACCAACCTGGTGTGTGAGGTTTGGGAACAGATTGGCTTTGCAGAACAGAAAATGTTTGCTTGCCTGTTTGTTAACTTTGGACAAAGCTTTGGACTCTTTGAGCAGTGAGCTCAGGAACGCCAGCACCTGAGTAAGGTTTGTCTCCTGCTCCTGTGAGAGAGCTTTGCCCAAAGACTGAGGAACTCTGCTGTGGGGTAGCCTGCAAAATGTTTGGTTTGCTTTCTAAACAGGGGAGCTGGTGTTGATGTGCCCCAGCAGGGCACCGCTGGAGAGAGGAGGCACTCGTCCAGCAGCAGGCTCTGCTCAGCTTGGTGCTGAGGAAGTGTGGGTATGGAAACCAGCTGAGCTTGCTGGGTGTTTCTCAACACATCTTCTGTGGTGTTTCAGGCAGGTGAGAAGAGCAGGGATGATGCCTTGGAAGCCATCAAAGGCAACCTGGATGGTTTCTCCAGAGATGCTAAAATGCACCCCACGCCAGCAGCGCACCCCAAGAAGCCAGGTTTGTCCTGTCCTCGCTTCGGCTGCAGACCAGCTGCTGTGTGGGAAATGCTCAGCAGGGGGAACTCAGTCCAAGAAGGACTTTGATGTGGTGCTGCAGAAGCCAGTGGGGGAACTGCTTGGTAAATTAAGGCTCATTCTAGCAACTGTTTGGTTGGTCAGGCTGTGAAGGTGAAACATTAGAGAGCAGCTCTTAGCAGAAGACATGAAATCTTTACAAGAAAGCTTAATGTGCTCTGCTTGAAGGGAAACAGGACAGAAATTGATCATCTGTTGTTCTTTTCTAGTCAGAGCATTAATTAATGTTTTTCAGAGCGCTTTTGAAGCCCCGAGGTGCTGTACAAGTGCTAAGAATGATCAAAACCTTGTGTAATGACTTCAGGGTGCTGTGCCAGCTCCACCTGTGTCCCACTGCCTGGGCACAGTCAAACCAAGGCTGCCTGTGTTCTCCTCTCAGTAGTTACCACATTTGTAGCAATCACTACTAAGCATTTCCTGTGGGCTGCAGTGTAGTTTGTTCTGTCTCTAGCCTATAAAAAGCTTCTCCAGACAAGCTTGTCTCTATAGGAAATCTTTGTCTCCACTGTGGGTTTGCTTCTTGATAACTGTGCAGTGACACTTGTGGTGTCTGTGGATTTGCCCATCCTCTGCCAGTTCTGTTCAGTGCTGACTCTGGAAGGGATCAAGCAGAAGGTTGTCTCAGTGAGGAGGCATTTCTCTCCTGGCTATGATACCTCTCTGAGGCTAACACATTCCTTCAAGGGAGAATGGCCCCCTGAGCAGACTGCCCACGCAGTCCAGTTTGAACTATGATCTCTTGCTTTGCTGTGACCCATTCTGTTTACAACAAGTAGAACATTTTCAAAGGCAGTGTTAAGAACCAAGTTTCCAAGTGTCTGCCTCAGAGAACCCTGGGGGAGAAGATGCATGGTTGGAAGTGGCTGCTCAGTTTTGCCTTCTGTGTCTGTTAGGATGGCAGCAACCCTTCCCATCCCTGACAAGCTGTGCCCCCCCTGCTGTTTGCCCTCACCCATTTGCTTTGTATGCTCATATTTGCCCCCTTTCCTGCCTTCCCCCCAGGAGCCTTTTTCCTCATCACTTTGCATTGTGTGTTCATTCCATTTTGCAGATCATTCCACACCATCCCATTCTGCTGTATCTGTTTCCCACTCTGCTTTTCTCGGGGATGAAGAATTTAGTGACTTTATCCAAGGGCCTGTTGACCCCCCCAGAGTGGTGCCTCAGCCCTCCTCCCAGCCTTCCCAGCCTTTCCATTCTGCCACTGAGGCTGGGCAGCTGCTTTCAGAACAGGCTGTGGTCCAGCCTCTCCCTCCAGCCCAGGCTTCAGTGATACCCACCCTGCATGGTACAGCTGGGCAGGTTCCTTACTTTCCCACCTCTGCATCTTCACCCCATAGCCATAAACCAGGTAACTCTCAAATATCTTTTTTGGTTTTACCTATCTTCTTTACCACCTTCTGCTATAGAGCTGCACAAAGTTTTCATTCATTTTGTTGGGGCTGCAAGAATATACAGGCAATGAAGTATCAGCCTACTGATCCATGGGAAAAGAGGGTTCAGGTCCCTTCCTTCCTTCCCTGCAAGTCACACGTGGATCCAGAGATTGCTGAATGTATGCATGAGGCTGGTCTTAAGTGAATCAAGTCTTGTGTACTAAGCATCTCCCTAAGTCTGAGTAGCAAAGGAAGATCCAGCTGGGATGGTGGGGTAAGGAATAACTGATGAGGAGCACTGGGTTGCTTCCTCTCTTGGGGATTAGATGGATGTGGGTGAGATGAATTTTGCAGATCTTGGACACTTCTGCTGCTGGTGCCCAGATGGTTGTGCAGCAGTAATCCTAATACAGCAAACAGTTTGATGTGTTCCTCGTGGCTTTCTTGGAGTTGTTGTTTGTGCAAGGTGAGTAAAGGGCAGAAGTGCTGGAACAAGGTGGTGCTGTGGTCTGAGCTGGGACAGACATCCTGAGAGCTCCTCGGGGCTACCAGCAATGCTTTTCCTTTGGAAGTGTGGAACTGCGATCTGGGTGGTTAATAACAAAATATAAATCATTCCCCCTGCTGTTTATTCAGGCTCTGCCTTGGAGGAGAAAGTCTTAAATAATGGCTCAAATGAATCTGAACAAGAGCAAACCAAAGTTAAAGCATCTGAAGTTGGGCACAAAGCCTCAGCTGCAAGCCAAGCTCATCCCAGTCTAACCAGCAGTGACTGGGGTGTTGTAGGTGGACATGAAAGTGGTGCCAGTGCTGCTGAGGTGCACAAGGCTTCAGAACAAAACCTAGCAGTTGAAGAGTGTGGTGAGCAAACCAAACATCTGACAGAATTCCAATCTAATAGGATGCTGCTTGACTGCTAACACTCTGTGCACTAATTCCAAGGGCAATCCTGCATAATTTTGCTCTGAATGCCTGCTTGAATAATGTTTCAGTGCCTCCTGCTCCCTGCTGAAATGTAACAGCTCTGATTTTTGCTCTCAACTTTTGCCACATGAGTTTCCTGCTGGAATCACTTTTAGCATGTTTGTTTAATCAGGTCTGGCTGGAAGTGTTCTGCCCTCTCTCTCGGGGGGCAAATGGAACCAGCTGTGCTCTCTAGAGATGATTTCCCTTCTGGCTGAAGGGAACTTCCCACTGAAGATGATCCCTGTCCCGGTGGGCTGTCATCTTTGAGCTTGGAGGGGATAAAATCTTGTGAGGTTACTCATCAAGAGAGTTTGAAGGGTGAGAAGCAAGAATTGGTAGGGTGCAGAAATGTATGGAAGGGTTGCTGAAGCTGAGGAGTAGTGAGACTGGAGGAAGCAGCATATTTATTTTACTTGGCTGGTGAGATGGAAGCAATTGGTTATATTAAAGTGTGCTTGGAGTTGTGGGATGGTTAGAAATTAGACTGCAGTCAGGAGGGAATCCACGTGGAAGATGAGGAGATGCAAGGGCACTAGGATAGACACTGAGATCCAAAATCATTCTGATTTTTGTTAGAGCTCCATCCAACTTGAGGGTAAAATCTGCTTAGAATGATCTAGAGAGGTAGTAAACCCCTGAGGGTGAGGGCAAGAGTCCATGCAGTGGAGAAGGAAATAACCAGTTCACAGAGGGTAAGAGGTGGCAGATTCTGTGGTGGTGAAGACAGTGAGGATGTCTCCTGGGTCTGAAGACTAGGGGCAGTGGGGCAGGGGATGTGTTCTGCTGAACAGGCTGGTGGTGGTTTTCCCTGGGCAGGCTGTGCTGGTGGCACTGTGGCTCTGGTGGCAGGTATGCCACAAGCAGCCCTGTCAGCCTACACTGAGGGGAAGACTACATTTGATATGGCACAGAACTGCTGCTGTGAAGTTTTAAGGGACAGTGAGAGCTGAGCCTCTGCACAGCTGGGAATGAAGATGGGTGCAGATGTGCTCCTTGTTTCGTTGGGTGTGTAACTAACTGCCAAGCCCTTCTGGTCCTGTAGAAGCACACATGCCTGCAGTGGCTGTTTCTCCCCTGAGACAGTGATTCCTGTCTGAAATCTTTGCCTGAAATGCTAAATGACACTGCCCAGCTGCAGTCTAGTCTCTGAGACCTTGGTAGTCATCATCTTTGTCTTCTAACACCACTGTCTCTCTTTTCTTCCTGAATGGCAAACCTGCAGGAGTTGGAGTCTTCCCTCCACAGGACCCCATCCAGCAAATGATGCCTGCCTGGATTTACAACGACAGCCTGGTGCCAGGTAAGCAGGGGAGTGGGCAGGGGAGGTGTGGCTGCCCTGTGCTGCCAGCCCCAGCACTGCTCTTCAGGCAGCAGGTGAATCCACATTTGTGGGGAGTTATCTCCTGGGAAGCAGGGGTTTATCAGGCATGTGAAATGTGTCATCTGGAGTTTGTAATCACAGCAGATTGTGCTACTGGAGGTGGCACTGCTGATAATGCTGCTTGCTTGGGTACCCTGGGCTTGGGCCTAGCTTCTAATTAAGCAGCCTAATTTCTTAAGGCTATTTATGTTCTATATGCAAATAGAAGATGAAATGCTGCAGTAAATATTGATTACCCTGAGGTTTAAACATGTAAAGCTGCTGTGACTACCTTTTGTGTGGATTCTCCTGCAGTTTCAGCAAAGAAGCCTCTGTTGGAATGGAGCAAGAGCTCTGCTACACCAACTGAAGTTCAATTGGTCTGCAATAACCATCCAATAATGCAGTTTACTGGTTCCCTTCTAACAGAGCTGTACAAGAAGATTTTAGAAACCACCTTGACTCCTGCTGGAATAGACACAGCTAAGCTCTATCCCATACTGATGTCTTCTGGATTGCCCAGAGAGACCCTGGGGCAGATCTGGGCTTTAGCCAACCGTACCACCCCTGGGAAGCTGACCAAGGAAGAGCTCTATGCTGTGCTGGCTATGATAGCAGTCACTCAGGTATGGCCAGCACTGCAGGTGAGTGCAGTTCACAGCCTGATTGTGTGCCAGTGGCTCCTAAATACACCACCCTTGCAGCAAAGTACTGCTCTGGAAGTCCAGAGGAGAAACTCCCCTTGGAACTTCAGTGGTGTTGTAATTTCCTCCTCTACACTGACATTTCAGTTACTCCTTTCCTTAGGGTCAGTTGAGGAGCACTTAGCCATCCCCACCAAACCCATCTGTGTGTGACAGCCCTTAGCCATCCCCTCCAAACCCTGTGTGTTTGCAGAGGCTGGTTTTCCTCTGGGTCATACGCATCTGTTTTCCTCCAGCCCCCTAGTTCCTGGGTCCCTCAGTCTGTGACTGTCTAGACTGTGTTTCTTCTGCACCAGTGGAGTGTGCATTTTAGGCTTCCATTCTTTGTCAGCACAGTGGCATCTCTTAGCAGTTGTTTCTGAGCACCAGCCCTGTGTGGAAGCTAAGGCAAGAGGATCCTGAGCAGTGAGGATGGAAGCTGAGGCACCCTGTGGGGTGGCTGTGTGGGAAGGATGATCCAGCACACACCAGGTTCAGCACAGCTTTGCTCTCCAGTGCTGGCTGGATTGGTTTGCTGAAAGCCAAACATGAATGCTGTGAAATGCCTCTGCCCAGCTTGGCAGGTGTCATCCCCACCTGTGTAGCTCCAGCAGGCAGGGTGTTGAGCTGGATTCACCTCGACAGGCTCCTGCTAGCCTGTTCTGCTTTGGAGGCTTCGCTTGGAGCGTGGCCAGGACCCTGCCCTTCTGTGATCTCAGTGCTGTGGGATGACAGTGGGTGACACTGTGCCTCATGGGTGATGTCTTTGCTGTTCTGCCTTGCAGAGAGGAATACCTGCAGTGAGTCCTGATGTGCTGAACCAGTTCCCAGCTGCTCCTGTGCCCACCCTGAGTGGATTTCCCATGCCGCTGCCCGCCCCAGTGAGCCAGCAGCCGCTGCTGCCCTCTGCACCACCCGGCCCCATGCCCCTGATGGGAATGAGCATCACAGCCCCGGGGGCACAGCTGCAGCACAGCCTGCAGGAGGCTTCCTGCCACCCTACCCACCTGGCCAGGTCAGCTGCCTCTTCTTGCCTGCCAAACCTCTCCTGTGCTGGGAAGGGAATGAGCCTCTTCCAAGGGACTAGAATTGAAGTAAACAACAGGAAGTGGAGCTGGAGCCTGGCACACACTTCTGAGACCATGAAGCTGTGCCCCTGAGGATGTTCCTTTTTATTGCACTTTCTTTTGGTGTTCTCCATTATACTCCAGTTGCATTGAAAGGAGGTTTTAGTGGCAGTTAGCATTTTGTGGTGCACATCAGGTGGAGTTTTGGGTTAAACTCCACAGGCTCCATCGGCTGGAAAACAAGGCAGAGGTGCCAGGGGAAACTGAGAGTGAGGAAAACCTCTGGTTTACAGCACTGTAAATCATCTGGGGGAGAAACCTTGCTGTTTGCAAATATGGTGCATCCCTTTTCAGCAGATATTTCTCCTGCTGCTTTTGGTCTGTGTGTTGATTTTAAATGATGAAGTTATTGATGTTTGCTCTGTGTTAAAAGGTTTTGTGGCTAGGATCAATAATCTGTTCAAGAGATGAATTCCTTATCCACCTGTTGTTCCCCTCTGCACCCTGTGTGTGTGCTGAGTTGGGTGGGGTGCAGGCAAAGTGGGAGCAGTGACCATGCTCATTTTGCATGCTTCTCTTGCCTTGTCTTTAACTCTTCAGGGGATGGTGCTGCTCCCAGCTGCTCTGTGCTGGCTGACAACTTGCAAAGACAGCAGTGGAGCAATCCACAAATGTTTGTAAGCAACTTACAACAGCTACAAATGTTGTTTGTGATTCAGGTAGTGAAAGCAGAAGAGGATGACTTCCAGGAGTTTCAAGATGCTTCCAAGTCTGGCTCCCTAGATGACTCTTTCCCTGACTTCCAAGGGGATGTGGCTGGCTCCTCCAAAGCAGGCAGCTCGCAGCAGCGGAGCAGGTAGCAGACCTCTGGCTGCCACCTTTGCAGCAGAGCTTTGATTTGTACCCCCTCAGTATTTTAGCACTCTTTTAAGACATGAAATGTTTTCCTCCTTTGTGGGTAGCTTTCTAGCCTGTAATTTCCTGGGGTCATCTGACTTCTCCTCTGACAGCTCCTTTTGGAGGGCTTCCTGAATCCCAAATGGCATTTGGTGTGCTGGGGGGGCTGGCCAGGCTTCAGCATTCCAGTCAGCATGCTGAGGTAAATTGGGTTTACAAGGTATGGAGACAAGCTCTCAAGTGTTTAGGGACTGCACAAGCAATTGAAGTTCCTTCACACTGTGCATTCAGGTAAAAATCTTCCCTAGAGCATTCAGAAAAGCACACTGGGGCAGGGCAGTGCTGCAGCTGGTGCTGTGTGCTTCCATGGAAGGGCTGAGCCAGGATTGCTGGAGTTGATGCAGACCATTTGCTGGTGTTTAGGTCTTTCTTCATGCCCTGAATATGGACTCTAGAATTCATGCAAAAACAGCATGACATCATTTCTTAAATGACTGAGAGCCCTAGTGGACAGAGTTGTTGTTATTTCTGTCCTTTCCCTGGCCACTGCTTCAACCTTTGCCAGCTCTAAACCTCATCTGGAAGCTCGTTCAGCCATCAGCAGCTCTGCCTTTTCACCTGGGACACTGCCAGCATCTCATTCTGGATTGTAAGAAAGGAAGTAAACATGGGTCTGGAACTGTCAGAGCAGGGCTGTGAAGATGATCTGAGGGCTGTCCCTCTCCAGCAGTTCCATGTCTTTGTGCTGGGGCACCAGAAGTGGAGGCAGCACTCCAGGTGGGGTCTCAGCAGAGCAGAGACCCCCTCCCTGCCCTGCTGCTCTCCCTGCTTTGGATGCAGCTCAGCACACAGCTGCCTGCTGGGCTGCCAGAGCACATGGCCAGCTCCTGGTGAGTTTATCAACTGACACCCTCAAATCCTTCTCCTCAAGACTGCTCTCCATCCATTCTTCACCCACCCTGTATTTGTGCTTGTGACTGCCCCAACCCAGGTGCAGGGCCTTGCACTTGGCCTCGTTGAACTTCATGAGGTTGGCTTGGGCCCCTCCTCTGAAGCCAGTCTGAGTCCCTGTGTCAGCCCTTGTGTCTTCTCTCCTTTCCCCAGTTCCCTGCTCTGCTGGGGAGGGCTCCCTGTGGGATGGAGCAAGTGCTGCAGTCCAGCCCCAGCCACGGGCTGACTGTAGAGGCTTCTTGCAGCAGCTCTTTATCCACTTGTAAAAGCAGACTGTCACAATGAGCTCTAATCTAATTGCTTACTGAGCTCTGCCCTCCCCCCCCCCCCGTCTGTGGAGCACAGCTCATTAACCATTACATGGGCCAGGGTTGCATAGCTAATAGCCTGGTTTGCAGCCATGGGAAATTGAATTCTGTTCCCAGCAGCTCTGTGTTTTGGAGGTGGTGCTGCCTGGCTGCAAGCATCCCAGCCCATCATTAGCAGTGTGCCAGCCCTAGGTTGGTGTGGTGCTTGTAGGCTGCTGATAAGGAGATTTAAATGGCTCTGGAAAGATTCTTGCTTCAGGCTGGAGATCACCGGAGAAATTCATTCAGGTTTTCAGCTGCCTGGTATTGAATGACACAAACTGGAGGTAAAAGGCATCATTCATATGTAAAGGATGTTGCTCTGTGGAGCTGCCAAGGTCTGATAAGGGGCCTTGTGTGGAGGGGGAGCCAGGCTCTGTCTCCTGAATCTTGCAGCAGCTGCTGCCACGGTGTCAGGTTATTGTGGCAGGTTTGCTGTAGGAAGTAGAGTGTGTTTATGTGCAAGAAGATTTGCTTCTGTAACTCGGGGACTAATCCTTGTTTTGCTGATGAGATAGCTGCCTAAACTGGCTGATTTACACTGACAGACATTCAAAGCTGTCCTTTCCTTCCTTTCAAACAGGGGTTCCACTTGATCCTCTTAATTTTGCAGTATATAATGCAAAGTGGCATCACAGAACCACAGACTGGGTTGGGTTGGAGAGGAGCTGAAAGCTCATCTATTCCAGCCCCTGTAAATGTGGATTTCTTGGGGATCAATTCAAGAACTTTGCTTTTCTCTCTGTTTTTAGTGTCCCTCCTTTGCTAATGCCACTCCCAGGTAACAAGGCACTCTCCACACCGGACAAGTACGCTGTGTTTAAAGGGATTGCAGCTGAGAAGCCTTCAGAAAGCACAGCCACTTTTGGAGGTAAAGGGCAAAGCAAGCAACCCCTGTGAGCACGTGTGGCAGTGTTGCATACAGCTTGGTTTGCTGTTGATGTGAATGTTTTGACCCCAGAGCACTGATGCCCTCCCAGCAGTGTGTGATGCATTTCCTTCTCCTGTTCGCCAGATTCTGGAGACAAGTACAGTGCTTTCCGTGAGCTGGAGCAGCCCTCAGACACCAAGCCCTTAGGTAAGCAGCAGCAGCCTGGGAGCTGCTCTGCCATCTTCTCTCTCTGCTTTTTGTACCTCTTCTCTCTGGGCTGCAGGATGTCCATCCCTACACTTCTAATGGGGCCTCTGCTTCCCAAAGCAACTGAGCAGGGAGCACCCTGAACAAACCAGTGCAATCTAGGAGTGGAACAGTCTAGGCCTTGTGTTCCTGGATCTCTCCTGCCTGCCCCTGACTTGTACTGGAAAATAACATTCATGCATTCATGGAATGGGTTGGGTTGGGAGGCACCTCAGAGATCATCCAGTTCCAACCCCCTGCCATGGGCAGGGACACCTCCCACCAGCCCAGGTTGAGCAAGGCCTCATCCATCCTGGCCTTGAGCACCTCCAGGGAGGGGACAGCCACAGCCTCCCTGGTTGGAGTTGAAATGAGGACTCTTATTCTTAGAAGACAGAATAAGATGCTTCTGGACGAAACTGCAGCTTCCTTTTTTCCCTGTTGGGCAGCATTTAACCTTTTCATGGTCTCTGGTGCTCTAAGATGAATCTGATCACTTGGTTTGAAGTTGATGTTTAACTGGTTTTGATTGGAAAAGGAAAACCTAGATGAGATCTGAGGTGCAGAATCTGTGCAATTGCAACAGCAGAGCCTCCCTGAGCCTCTTGCAGGACCACCTGTGTCTACGTGCTGCAGGGCAAGTGCTCATCTCCTCTCTGTGGTCAGATGAGGAAAAAACCTCAAACATCTCTGACTTCCATCCAGTACCAGTGGCCAGAGAGAAGATAAACCTGCTGCTGGCTTCAGCTGACACCCCCAGAGCTCTGCTAGCCCCAGGATTTTGTTTTCTGATTAGCAACCAACCTCAGATTCCAGGAGGAAACTTGAGCTCATTCTTACTCCTTATTTTTCTGAGATGGAATTCTTTGAAGCATGGAATTTCTGACACTCCTGCAATGTTGTGTGAGGCTCTCAAGCTCAGTCCCCTCCAGGATGAGATGCATGAAGTGCAGTAACGTGTTGTGTCTCTCTGTAGGTGTACATGTAGCACGTCACTCTGTCTGCCATTGCCCAGGTCTGACCACTCTTACCTAACCCTTTCACCAGCTTCCCTTTCTAATGGAAACCTTTGCAATCCAGCAGTAAGTTTGGTTTGCTGTGGTGGTGTAGTTTTGATCAAGAAACGGCAACTTCATAGATTCACAGAATGGGTTGGGTTAGAGGGGACCTTCAAGACCATCCAGCTCCAACCCCCTGCCATGGGCAGGGGCACCTCCACCAGCCCAGGCTGCTCAAGGCCTCATCCAGCCTGGCCTTGGACATCTCCAAGGAGGGGGTAGCCACAGCCTCCCTCGGCAACCTGCTCCAGTGTCTCCCCACCCTCACTCTAAAGAATTTCTTCTCCATTTCCAGTCCTAATTTCCATTCTCCCAGCTCAAAGACATTGTCCCTCATGCTGGCACTCCCAGCCCTTGTCAAAAGTCCCTCTTCCTAACCTGCAGTCTCATAACTTGCTGAGTGCTTGTGGTGAGGCTGGGCCAAGCTGATGTGGAGGGAAGGGAGAATGGAAGAATCTGGCAGGTACAGTTTGGTCCTTTGCTACCATTTCCTTTAAATCTTACTTCAACTAATTTGAAATATGGCACAGCTTAAGAGTTAGATGATAATTAAATACTTAATGCAAGTGTCTGCTTTAGAAACACACCAGAAATAGAGCAAAACCTGTTTATTGGACAGCTAAATGACAAGCAGTCTGAGTCCCTCCCTGCTGGTGAGTGGGTTAAACAACTCGATCTTCATTTTTCTTGCCTTCAAAAGAAATTGCTTTGTGGAAGAAAAATGAGCAGGAAGGAACAGAGAAAATGAGCACAGCAAAGTATTTAATGTAAATGAAATCACAACATTGTTACCTAATGCTTAATCAGGTTTGAATTCCCATCCTTGTGCAGGTTGGTGGGACGTGCAGCAGGCAGCTGAGCTGGAGAGCTGCACCTCTGGTGATTAATCATTCTCACGTTCGTGGGAAGTTGTCTGCAGCTGCTCAGCAAACCTGGAGCCAGCCCTAGCAGAGGCTGCAGGGTGCCTGAGCTGCACTGCACTTGCTGGTCCCTGAGCAGTGTGGTGTGCTTAGGTGAATCTGGCAGGAGTGAAACACAACAGAGCTGAACAAAGCCTGGTGCTATCCTGCCACCCACCCTTTGAGTATTGATCAGCATTGATCAGATCCCCCTCAGGCTGCTCTTCTCCAGACCAGGCAGCCCCAATTCTCTCAGCCCTTCCTCATCACAGAGCTGTTCCACTCCCCTCAGCATCTTTGCAGCCCTTTTCTGTCCCTTCTCCAGCAACTCCCTGTCCTTCTTGAACTGGGGAGCCCAGAACTGGACTCCAGGTGTGGCCTCACCAGGGCAGAGCAGAGTGGGAGGAGAGCCTCCCTTGGCCTGCTTGCTGCACTCTTCTCGATGCACCCCATTGGCCTTCTTGACCACAGGGGCTCATTGCTGGCTCATGGGCATCCTGTTGTCCATCAGGAAGCTGATGGTCGTGGTGTAAAGGGAGTTTGATGTGACCTTGAGCAGAGACTGAAGTGTTTGCTGCAGTGACCCTTTGTGTGCTCACAGCAGTTGGTGTGCAGCCCTCTGCACCCCGAGGCCCTCAGTGAAATCGTTTGCATAAAGCCGTCTGACACTGCATGAAATGATTTGCTTGCTTGCATGGTGTGAGCATGATGCATTTGCCGGGCGCTGTGGTGCCTCACCCTTGTGCTCTCCCTGTTTGTTCCCAGGAGATAACCTCGCGGAGCCCAAGCCTGCGGGAGCCGACGACGGCTTCACCGATTTCAAAACCGCGGACAGCGTCTCGCCGCTAGAGCCCCCTGCGAAAGACAAAGCCTTCCCTGCGCCCTTCCCTCCTCTGCCCCTCCAGTCGAAACAACAAACACAAGCAAAATCCTCTTTGAACCTAGCAGACTTGGATCTCTTCTCCTCTCCTGCAGAAAGCAAGCAGCCGTCCTTCCCCCCGCGTTTCCCGCCCCCGCAATCAGGCTCCTTCCCCCGCCCCTGCCAGCTGCCGCTGCCCAGCCCGCACCCGCCAAGAGCTCCAGCTTGGCTGACGACTTTGGGGAGTTCAGCCTGTTTGGGGAGTTTTCTCACTGCACACCAGGCAGTGGTCAGGATGACTTTGCAGACTTCATGGCTTTCAACAGCAGCAGTGGCTTCTCTGAACAAAAAGCGGACGACAAGTTCAGTGCACTCAAGCTGGAGCCTGCTCCTGTTCCTCAGCCTGCCCCGGCTGGCAGCACAGGGAGGGGTGGGCAGAGCTCTGCCACCGCTGCTACGCCCACCAAATACGACATCTTCAAGCAGCTTTCTCTGGAGGGCTCTGGAGCAGGCTTTGAGGAGGCCAAGGACAGCACCCCCTTTCCTCAGTGAAGAGCGATGATGACTTTGCTGACTTTCACTCTACCAAGTTCTCTTCCACCTGCAACAGCCTGGACAAGTCCTTGGTGGATAAGGTGGCAGCTTTCAAGCAGGCCAAGGAGGACTCTGCTTCAGTCAAGTCCCTGGATCTCCCTTCCATTGGTGGCAGCAGCGTGGGCAAGGAGGATTCTGAAGATGCCCTGTCTGTGCAGTTTGACATGAAACTGGCTGATGTGGGAGGAGATCTTAAGCATGTCATGTCTGATAGCTCTTTGGATTTGCCAACTGTTAGTGGCCAGCATCCACCAGCAGCAGGTGAGGAACTGGTTAGATTGCTCTGGTAATACAGGTGGTGGAGGTGTCAGTGTTCTGTGTGCTACGTTCCAGTATTATGCACTAGTCCTTATGGGGCCAGGCTGCCAGCCCTGTGCCCCCCAGCCAACAGCCCCTGGCAGGGCAGCATTTGCTCTTTGTCTTAGCAGACTATAAATAGATGGAACAGTTTGAACTGCAGACCAGCTTCCTTTTGAGATCTGACAGCGTGGTGCAGCTGGTACCTGGTAGCTGCTGTCACCGAGGGGACAAGTGGAAGCCGTTGCAAGCGCTGTCATTGTCATCCCACTGCTGTTGGCAGCAGCAATGGCAGAGGCCCACTTCAGTCTCTTGGGTTCAACACAGCCTTTGGCTTGAGGATTTAACCTGCTCTGTGTTTCTAAAAGGGGAGGCAGAACACTAATCAGTGCTGTTAGTGAGGAGCTGCCTCAGCACCACCAGCAGTACGCTCCTGGGGGTCACCCCTGCAGCCAGGGCTCTGCAGGACTGCAAGCAGAGTGCTCTGTAGCCTTCCTAGAGTCCTTGTGCAGAGGGCCCTTCACTGCTGACTCCTGGACCTCACTTTAAAGGCACAGGGCTTTGATTTGCTCCTCACCAGGTTATCCCCTCCTTTAACTTCTCTTTATAAAAGCCCCCTGAGAGCCAGCCTTGCCATCTGCCATCCCAGACCGTCAGAGCAGTTCCCCAAGTGTCCTGCTTGCTCTTGTCACGTGGCCATCGGGAGGTGAGGTGGAGATGGATGTTCTGTGGCCTTCAGCAGCACAGGAACCACCACACCTGTGTTGTAGGACAAGTGTTAGGCAGTCAGAGGCAGGGGGAGATACACCAAGTGTGCCCCGGCTGGTGCTGCAAGGACTGCTTCTTGCCATGGCAAATGCTTCTTCCTTTCTCTGCAGATGTGGGTAGAGAAAAATCCCTGAGCTGTTCTTGTGCAGTCTGTGGTGGTTTTAAGTAGGGGAGAGGGCTCAGCTGGCAGTGTTGCTGTGGAAGATGCTCTGTAACAGGGTACAAATATCAGGAATAATTTATTAGCAAAGATTTAATTTTCATATTACTGCTTGGTGAGGCTCCAGGAGCAGTGAGCTGCCAAAGCCGTAGCACCTCCAGTGTCCTCTTGAATGTTTACTTTGCTTTTCAGAGCACTTTTTCCTAGTATTTTTCTAGCCTCTTTTGGTGGTAGTTTGACTTCTGTAGCCCTTCTCCAGGACCTGAGCTTCTGCCACAGGAATCACTCATTGATAATTGCCCTCTGTGGCAGGGAAGACTCTTCTGGTTCCTTCAAAGGGGTTAGGCCATGGTGTGCTTGTTGCTGAACTCTGGAACTCTGCAGTATTCATTAGAAGCTGTTTCTACTGAGCTGACACAAGGCTGCATTCTGCTCTGGTGCCCAGCTGGGTGCTTCTCCACAGGCAGAGTCTGCCTCCTTTGACTCTGCTGGGTTCTCCTAGCAGAGCAGCTCTGTTACCAACACTTCTGTGCTCACCTGTTCCTTCCTCTGTCTTTGGTGCATTTCAAGCTCTGCACTGCTGAGGTTCAATTCCTGTCCCACTCCAGCAGTTCCATACAAAGCAGATGACTTTCTTGGTTTTTCCCTTTCCATTTTCTTGGAGCTGTGACTCTACTGTCAGAAAGGGACAGTATCCCTTTGCTCCCTCACTGCTGAGAAATGGGAGACAAGTCATTGGGAACCTTCTGCTTGCCAGCTCCCTGTTGCACCTCTGGTGGGACAGCAGCAGCAGAGGGACTGAGGAGTGCTTTGGTTTCCCTGACACAACGATGCAGAGCTCTTTGTCCTTTGGCTGCTGGCACTTCACCTTGTGTGCTTCCAGGTATGGGGCAGGTAGGTTGCTTACCCTGGGAATTAGGAGGAAACCACTGAGTTGCTTCTCATAGAACAGACTTTGAGGGAAGGGAGGCGTTCACCCTGCTCTCTCCAAAGGGGATGCTGTCTCTTTAAACTTTGCTGCAATTCTTTGTGTGGAAGGACAATTACACTAATGTTGCCTGATTTCTCTTGCATTTACTTTGTATAACCCTTTGAGCACTGGCTGCATGCTGTTAGTTTCGACCAGGCTGCTTCTTTTCAACCGAATTTCTGTTTCACTCCACGAGGAAAGCATTTTAATGAGCACCTCCTCACGTTAGATCAACCTAATTTGCCCCAGTCCTGCTGAAGGCTGCAGCAGAGCATCCCCATCCTGGGTACTCTCAAAGGGTTATCCATCTGCTGCACTGGCACAGCTGTAAAGAACTTTCTTCCTTTGGCATTAGTGGAGATCTCTGTATAGTTTAATCAACTTCCAAGGTTTTTTTTGCTGCTTTTCTAATGTCTGATTTCAACTAAAACCTTTCCTGTGTGGATGTGCCTTCTCAGATCTGCTTTGGTATCTCTCTTCTGCAAGTACTGACCTGCATGCTTGGTTCTGGTAACGCCCTTGGAGCTCCTCTGTATCACTATCTTTTGTGATCTGTAAGTCCTGCTGTGTTAATAAATATTATCTTGGCATATTTGGAAGCCTGGGGATGTGTGTGATTTGTTGCAAACCAGCCACCTAGCTCTTTCCTTTTTCCCTTCCTGAAAACCACAAAGTTTAAAGCTATAGTATCCCCTTCAGCTGGCAGGCGCCTTGCTCCTGCAGAGCAGCCTCTGTGTGAGCTTCTTCCTCCTCTCCCCCTGGGTGCTTCTCAAACGTTACATATCAGGCTGAATAGTACTTTTTCCAAAGAGCAGTTTTGGTGAGGGGCTGAACAGAGCAGCTGTGTGGAGGGCAGGGCAGTGTCTCTGAGCTGGGCTTGAGGGTGTGGTGGTCGTTCAGACTCAACAAGGTTTTCTCTGTCCTATTGTTTCCTCATCTACATTTCCCTGCCGCCAGCCCAGGCCATGATAGTCCTTTGTGAAGGGCACCAAGTGGAAAACGAGCTGCTGTCTAGGCCAGGATGAGTAGCTGCCCACTGAGCAATGTTCTGATGTTTATTTAGCTAATCCAGAGTGAGTTAATCAGAGCCCCACAGGGAAGGGCCCTGCTTCCTTTTCCTCTGTGGGAGCGCCAGCCTTACCCAGTGTTGAAGCTTCCAAGCAGGAGTGAGAGCTGCAAATCTGTGTCTGACAATTCTGTCTCTTTGATTTCCTCCAAATCCTGGGCCACTACCACTTTGGGGTTAACAGCAAATTAGCAGACAAAGAAAAAGCTAAAATGAATTGAGATGTGGAGCAAAGTGGAAGTGTTTCACCAGCACAAGCTGGGGTTTGGTAGTTTTTTGGCACAAGGGTGAAAGCCAGACCAGAACCTGGAATGTTTTTCTTCCTCACCCCAATCTTCAGAGACTTGAAAGGAAAAAGCCAAACCAACCTCTCTGGTTCATGCTGGAGAGCCAGGAAGTTATGCCTAGCCCTGAAGCTTTTCAAGCTGAAGGCTTGAACACCACCTGAGAGCCTTCAGTGTGCAGGGCTCTGCTGTTGGCACTTGTGCAGCTAAGCAGAGCTGGAGGAGGGAGAGCCATGTGCAGGAGGCTCCTCATAGCAGTTTGTCCTGGCTTAGGATCACTCTGGGAGCAGAACTGCTTCCCAGCACTTGTTGATGCTGTGAAGACCTCCAAGAGCAGAGGAGGCTGTGGAGCAGTTTTCTGAGCGCTGCCCAAGCTGAGCCAAAGGGCACAGCAGCTGCCCTGGGCTTCTGCAGGATGCAGCTGAGCCATCTCTGCTTCCCTGGGAGCTCCTGGGGCCTTTGCTCTGCTGTGAAATGTTGTTTGTCATGATAATTAAAAAATCATTAGCAGAATCTTTAATTGCAGGAGGTTTGAAGGCCTTTCTCTGCTTTTCATTTTAATTTATCTCCCAGTCAGCATTGTTGATGGTTTCCACTTCAGCAGTGCCTGGTGCTGCCATTCTTCAGCAGAAGTAAATTGGAGTCACTCCCATACCATTAGCACCAACTGAGAATTGGGCTTTGGGTGTTTCTGATTGCATGACACAGGCAGCAGCAGGGTGTGCAAGCCTCTGTCGTCTTCTAGTGTCATCTCTGCCTTTATCATGCCCCTCTGGAAGCAGGGAGGAAGTGGTGCCAGGCTTCCTCCAGTCTCTGGGCTTCTTGCTCAGGCTGCTGGTGATGTTGCAGAGCAGCAGCTCTGGTGCTGGTGTGTTGATGAGGAATGATGGCTACCACCTGCAGCACCCTGGCAGCCAGCAGAGCTCACAGGGCTTGTATTGGTTCAGCAGAATTTACTGCAAACTGAAATCTGAAAAGGTGGAAGTGCTGTGCTGCTTGGAATCACCAACCCCTGAGCACCCCCTGAATTGTCTCTTCCAGTTCCCTTCAGAGCCTCCCTGCTGCTGTCAAGAGTTTCCCTTCAATGATTGAACTGTTGACATTGACGGCTCCAGCTTGTAAATTGCCTCCAGCCATAACTTAATTCTTGCTAGTGCAAGTAAATTGTTCTAGTTGGCTGAGATGAAGGCTGTAAAGCTCTTGTGTCGATGAGAGTACACAGGGAAGCAGTCTGAGCTGCATTTCATCCTCTGTCAGTGCTCCTCTCTCCCTGGAAGCTCTTGCTTTGCCTCTCCAGCAGCTGTGTGGCTGTCCCCAGGTGGGGGTCAGGCAGGTGGGACTTTGGGAGTTCAAAACAGATGGGAAGTAAAGAGTAAATACTTCCAACCTTTATGCAGATTGGGCCTGGTTTGTAAAGCTGTTGGAGCCTTTCTGAGCTCCAGTGTGGCACTGGGAAGGTCTCTTTGGCCATTCTTGGTCCACTAGAAGATATCTCCAAGGGGAAACAAGCATGGCTGTGTGACACTTGAATGGGTCTGACCTTGGATTTTACAGACACCCCCAGCCCCTGCCCCTCTCTCAGTGAGCTGGGGCTCTCTCTCCAGTGTGTTTAACCTGGCTGTGTTTGGGGGTGTCTCCCGCTGCTGATGTGGCTTCAGCTCTGGCAGGAGGAAGAGCTTTGGGATGTCCATAGCAAAGCTAAACTCCAGCCTCTTGTGTCAGCTCTGCAGGACAGCCCAGCACGGCTGCAGAGGTTCCTGAGAGCTCTGTTGTGTGCTGTGCTGGTTGACTGCAGTCTGTGGACCTCTCTGGTGGGAGGGCTGTGGGCTTCTTAGGTGTGCTCTGCTCAGGGCTTGCCCTGCTCCCACAGCAGTCTGCTGTGTGCTCTCCAAAACAGCCAGCTGAGAACTGCCTCTGACCTCCCCACAAGAGCCTCTGTGTCCCCAGCCCAAGTGCTTGCACAGGCTGTGGTGGATTTGGTCTTTGCTCTCTTCTTTTGCTTTTTTTGGATCAAGAGTGATGCTTTCATCAGTTCAGATTCTGTCCTCTAGCAGGGTGTAGCGGTAGCTCCATGGCAGCTCTCTTCACCAGGTGTCATGCTTAGAAGGAATTAATTCTCCCCCCTCCCCCCCCACTCAATCATCTCTTGCAGTGATGTTGCTGCACAAGCAGCTGGTTAAATCCTGAGCTGGGGAGACTGAGGCTGGAGAGGAGGAAGAAATTCTTGACAGTGAGGGTGGGGAGGCACTGGAACAGGTTACCCAGGGAGGCTGTGGATATCCTCTCCCTGGAGGTGTTCAAGGCCAGGCTGGATGAGGCTTTGAGCAACCTGGGCTGGTGGAGGTGTCCCTGCCCATGGCAGAGGGTTGGAACTGGATGGTCCTTAGGGTCCCTTTTATAACATCAGAGGCCAGAGCTGCGGTGCTGGGACTGGAGCTTTTTTATCCTCCATCCATGTGTGGGCTTTAAGGAAGAGGCTGCTGGAGGAGCAGTTCTTAGCACTGCTTAATAAAACAAACTTCTGCCACTAACCCAGATCCCCACACCGGGAAGGGCTCTCCAGGGTCAGCCAAGGCAGTGCTGCTCACAGGTAACCTGCTGCTGCCCTCATTAGCTTGGTGGCACAGCTGCTCTGCTGCCCACCAGGGGGGACAGCTCTGCTCTTCATCATGCAGCAAATCTCCTGAGGGCTCACAGCAGCCTTTAGCTGTGTGCAGCCTGGGCAGTGGTTAGGAGTTTTGCTTCCTCTAGTCAAAACCAGCTCACCTGTGGCAGTGTTTCTGTGCACCACAGTCCATGGCCCAGCAAAACCTTGGGGTTCTAAAGTGGGACCAGAGTTCTCCTCCAAGCTGGTTTGCTTTGGCTTGCAGACAGCTCCAGTCCACTGTGGGCTGTTGTGCTCCTCAAGGGATGAGGTTAGGACTGCTTGAGCTGTGAGCACTTTGTCTCTGGACAGGCCTTCTCCTGCTGAGGGCTCTGGAGAACAGGGCTGGGGAGGAGCAGCTGAGGGAGCTGGGGGTGTTCAGCCTGGAGAAGAGGAGGCTGAGGGAGACCTCGTTGCTCTCTACAGCTCCCTGAGAGGGAGGTTGGAGCCAGGTGGGGGTTGGTCCCTTCTCCCTAGTCTCAGGTAATAGAAGGAGGGGAAATGGCCTGGGATTGTGCCAGGGGAGGCTTAGGTTGGAGAGGAGGAAAAATTTCTGTGCTGCAAGAGTGGCCAGGGTTTGGAAGAGGCTGCCCAGGCAGGCAGTGGAGTCCCCATCCAGGGGTGCTCCAGGTGCTCAAGAAACCTGTGGCCATGGCACTTGGGGACAGGGTTTAGTGGCCATGGTGGTGCTGGGTTGATGGTTGGGGGTTTGATGGAGGCTTCTTCCAACCTAGCCTGCTCTGTGACTCCAAGACTCCCCGGAAAGGGCACTCACCAGAGCAGCCCCTTTGTAGCTGTCCAAAGGAAATGCAAAGAGCTGAACCACTGCCTTTCAGCTCAGCTCCTGCACTGCTGCTGGTGGGTTTCTGCCTGCATGGAAGGAGTCTTCACTCTTAGCTTGTGAATAATTCAAAGCTTGTTCTGCCTTCCCTGCCATGGCCTATTGACTACAGGTCAAGCACGGTGAGCTCCAGCTTCCCACCACAGCCTGCTGCTGCCTCTGCCTGTTCTGAGCCCGGGGAGGGCAGGAGTGCCCTGACCTGCTCCTTTAGGAAGTGTTCTCAGCCAGCCCCAGCTCTTAGCAGTTATCAAAGAGCTCATCCGCAGTGGATGGTGCAGATCTTCACAGCAGGGCTGTGGCTGTGTCTTTGAATTTCCTGCTGAACGCAATAGCAGTGCTTAGACCTTTGCCGGGCTCTGGAGTCAACACAACTGAAGAGGGGAAAGGAAAGCAAGGAGGAAGAGGTTGCTTGGTGGCCTGTGGTGTTTCCAGGCTCCCAGGATTAATTGCAGCTGGCTAAGGTTTCTGGAGGTTGTCCTGGCACTCTCTCTGATGCTGGTGAAGCTTTCATTTACCTTCTTTCAACACAGCTGTAGGTTGGAGAGCACAAGGTGTGGTTTCTTGGGATAAATCACTGGTCCCTTGCAAGTCAGCTCCTTTTCACCTCCTTCCCCTTCGGTTTGGCCACCAGCAGGTGATTTCATCTCTGGTCTGTTTACCCCTCTGTAAACTGCTTGCTCCACACATTTGATGTTGGAGTGGTGCTTAGAAATCTTGCCTGGGATGTGCAGGGTGCTGGGGTTTGTTGTGGAGAGATGCAGCAGCTGCAGGAAGCCGGTCCCAGAGGCAGGCCCATGCCTCACTGCCCCATTGCAAGGGGCCTTACTGGAGTGGCCATCGAAGGGCATCACTCTGTGGTCTGTCTGTTAGGCTTTTGAATTAGCTGGGATGTGGGTGGTGTCTGGAAAGCAGCCTGAAGCATAGCATGCTCTGCCCTTCCTCTGAAAGGAACAGATGAAGGCAGAGAGGTTTGCTTCGAAGGGCTTCATGCTCAGGCTGGGGTGGTTAGACTGAGGAAAGAGGGCAGCTGGGAAGCCAGCTTGCTCCCACCCTGGCTCTGCTAAACCCCAGCTGCTGCTGCCTGCCAGCCAGCTCAGCTCTTCATGTTTGCCAGAGCCTCAGCTAAGAGAATCTCTTCCCTGGTTTGGGTCAGGCTTTACCTCCAGCCGGTTTGACCCCAGGCAGCGAGCGGCAGCTGGATGTCTAATACAGAGTGACACTTGTGCATGCTGGAAAACAAATGCCAAGCAGTGGAGCAGGGCTGGGGCTTTGTGACTGAGCCCCTGGCTCTCTCTGCCTTCGCTCTGCATCAGTCTCAGGCTAAACGTGAGAGCTCAGTTGAGTGAGTAGCAGACAGAGCCCAGCAGAGCCTGGTCACTGTGCAGGCTCTGCTGCAAGGAGCAGGCTGGATCAGACCTGCTGGTGGCACTGAGAAGAACCCCTGGGCCCAGAGAGTTGCTGGGTGAGTAGAAACCTTTGGAGCTTTCTGCTGACAGCTTGTTTTCTCTAGGTTTAACTGAGCAACTAGTTTGGAATGCTAACCCAAGACCTCCACACTGTTCATGGCCTTCCTGAAAGCTGGAAGTGTGAAGAGCCAGCTTTGTGGCACTGCAGTGGCTATGGCAGGAGGGCTGTCCTCTGAAACTTCCTGCAGCACATCTGTGCAGGTGGCTTCTGTCAAAGCATGGCCAGAAACCTCAAGTGCTTAATGCTGTTACCAGAGGGGCTGGAAGAGTTGGCCTTTGTGCTGGGTTTGATAAGATGGGACACTGTGATAAGACACTGGAGCTGCTAGTGTTTACATTTTGATGATAGGTTCTGCAGCCAGCATCAGAGCTCTGAGCTGCTGGTGGATGCAGTCTGCACTGCCTAGAAACAGTTCCTTTTGGTTCCGTGTTTCTTCACTCCCTGTGGTGGGATGGTGACTTCCAGCTTACAATGCAAGATGATATTCAAAAGTCAAGGCTCACATTTATTAAATGGAGACTGTTTTGGTGCTAAATGCAGGTTGTGTTGTGCTTTAAGCCTCACTGAAGCAGCTCAGTGTGTTTGTTCTTGCAGTTCCTTAAGGCTCTTAGTGAGTTCTCTTGTGTGCACGCAGCCTAGAGAGATGAACGTTGGGACTTCGGCTTCTAACTGTAGGGGTTTGTTTTTCTCAGATATAGATGACTTAAAATGTGCCCCATTTGGAAGCTATAACAGTGGCTCTGCAGTCAGCAGCCTGGCAAGCTATGACTGGTCCGACAAAGAAGACGTTCAGCAGGGCAAGAAGCTCTCCTCCCTTGTCCAGTCCTCGGGAAGCGGATCCTCCGCGGCGACTTCTGTCCTTCAGAAGAAGGAGACCTTGTTTGGCAGTTCAGAAAACATTACCATGACAACAGTTTCCAAAGTGACAACCTTTGCTAGTGAGGATGCTTTGCAGGATGTTTCCTTTGCAGCATTTGCAAACTTTAAAGACCCTGCCCCAGCAGGTCCCAGCGAGGATGACACCGGAGGCTTCGGGGACTTCGCCAGCCCTGCAGCGGCAGCGCAGGAGGCGGCAGCAGCCCACGCGAGGCAGGAGGCAGATTTCCTGCCCAGTGGGCTCTCCTCTGAACTGCAGAGAGAGTCCACAGATGATTTTGGAGAATTCCAGAGTGAAAAGCCAAAAATCAGCAAGTTTGACTTCTTGGTGGCAACTTCCCAAGGCAAGGTGAAGTCAAGTGAGGAGATGATCAGGAGCGAGCTGGCCACCTTTGACCTCTCTGTGCAAGGTAAGGCTGCCCGGGCTGGAGGGAGCCTGCACTGCCTGTGCTCAGCAAAGGCTGACTTTGCTCATCAGATGAGCAATGAGCCACTGGGGATTGCTCCAAAAGCTCCTGGAAACAAGCTGAGGCTTCTCACTGATTTCTGTTGCTTGGAGCAGGTCTTTTTCTACAAGAGGAAAACCTGTACCAAAAGCTGGCAGGAACTGAGGAGATGTGCACCAGTCCAGAGAAGCTTTTCCTCTGCTGGAGCAGGAGTGCATCCCTTGCTGCTGCTTTATTAAACATGCTGTGCCGTTATGAGTCCAAGGCTAACTTGCTCATGTCCTCACTCTTTAGGGTCTCATAAAAGGAGCTTAAGCCTGGGTGACCGAGAGCTGAGCCACTCCTCACTGCTGCCTGCGCTGGAGCAGCCCTTCAGGGACCGCTCAAACACCCTCAGCGAGAAGCCTGCTTTGCCTGTCATCAGAGACAAGTACAAGGACCTGACTGGGGAGGTGGAGGTGAGGAGCTGCCTGGAACACAAGTGAATAGGCAAAGACTCTCACCAGGGTGCTGTCGAGGGAGCTCTGTAGCCCAGCCCTTTGGGACTTAGCTGTTTGGGGTCAGGGGGATGAGTCCAAACTGGCCTCTGGGTAAGGTCAGCTGTTGTGATTGGAAACTGCTCCTAAAGGAGGTTTCTCCTCTCCTGTATTTAGTCTTGTGCAGTGTGTGTCTGTGGGGGAAATGCTGTTGCCTGGAAGTCAGTCAGAGTCACTTGACCTTGCAGTCTGGGCTTGTAACTGGGAATTAGTTACAGCTTCAGTCTGCTCCCAGCTTTGGCACTGAGACCACTGGCTTTGGGAAGTGGCTCAACACTTTTAGCTGGGGTAGTTATTTCCTGTGCTCATCTTGAGAATAGATGGGAAAAGGACTCAGATTAAATTCTGCTAATCCCCATGGCTAGAGCAGCAGACCTGTAACAGTTGTGTCAGGAGGGGGGGGGGGGGGGCAGTGCCAATTTTTTACCCCTTCAGTACATTCTTCCTTTTGGGCCTAAGAAATCAGGTTTTAGCATTCAGGTGCAGATTCCCCAGCAGTCAAATGTTCAGGTGCAAAGAGAATATTGCAAGCATGGGGGGGGTGGGGTGAGGAGCAGGTGTGTTACAGATAGCTGACCTGCAAACAGCTCTTTGAATTCCTGGCTGCTGTGTGCCTGTTGTGACAGGAGAAGGGGAAGTGTGGTAGGAGCAGCCTGGCAGGCTGCTGGGCCAGCTCGTTCCAGCTCTGTCACCTGGAAAGGTTGGAGCAGGTGGTCCTTGAGGTCCCTTCCAGCCTGGGCTCTGGGATTCAGACTGTCCTTTTCTTTCCAACAGGAAAGTGAGAGGTATGCCTATGAATGGCAAAGATGCTTGGAGAGTGCCCTGCAGGTAGGTGTGTAGCCTCCTTCAGAGCCTCCCTCTCCTGCTGTAGGCACCAGGGCACACAGGCACAGCCAGGGTGTGCCCCAGCCCAGGGGATTACAGCTTCTGACCTAAAAGCTGCCAGGCAGCAGGAGCAGTGCCTGCTCAGTTAAAGATCCTGCACTAATCCCCCTGTCAGCTGTGATTGGTTTGCCTTTTGCCTAAATTTCCAAGTTAATGTGGAGTTCCTGTATTCTGGGTGCCCAGGAAGGCATGTTCTGGGCACTGGTGCCAGCACCTGGCTCTGCAGCCCTTCCTCAGGACCAGGGCTGTTTGCTGTGCTGTGCAGAGGGGCATGAAGTGCCTGGCTGTGGGTCTCAGCTGTTCCACAGCTGGATTTGTTTTCCTTCAACATTTCTGCTTTGCATTTGATTTTTTAGCCAAGACTCTGAATGCTGTTATTAACCTCAGACAGCAGTGCATGCTCCTCCCTGTGACTTTGGTAATGAAAACGTTTGGGGGAATGGAGGAAGGTGTTAAATGTTCACACTTCCCCCTGGTCTGCTCACAGTTACAGCAGCAACTGCTGAAAGCAGGATGGAGCATGGCAATTGTTTCTGAACCTGCCTCCTGTCCTGGGTAACAGTTTCTGTTGGGGACAGTCTGGTTTGTAGTCATGGTTTTAAGGGAGATAAGAGCAGCCCCTGATGAGACTCACTCCCCCCAGGTCATAAAGAAAGCCAACGACACCTTGAATGGGATAAGCAGCTCCTCGGTGTGCACGGAGGTGATCCAGTCTGCCCAGGGCATGGAGTATCTGCTGGGTAGGTTTCAGTTCACCACATCCCTGGAAGTTCTCCTCTGGAAGAGCAGTAACATGGACTCTCTTTCCAAAATGCAATTGTGTTTTAGCTGCATCTTTGCCCTGCAGAGAGCAACTCCTGTGCTAATGAATGTAACTGCTGCTGTGGAATGACCACCCCTGGCCACCTTCCCTCTGCCCTGCCTGTCTTGGGCTAGCTCTGAGTTCAAGCTGCAGGAAGCTGCCAACCCTCTGCAATCTTCCACTGTGTTCTGTGTCCCCAGGGGTTGTGGAAGTCTACAGGGTAACCAAGAGAGTTGAGCTGGGCATCAAAGCCACAGCTGTCTGCAGCGAGAAGCTCCAGCAGCTGCTGAAGGATATCGACAAGGTCTGGAACAACCTGATCAGCTTCATGTCCTTGGCTGCTCTGACGGTAAGGCCTGGGAGCAGCTCTCAGGAGGAGATCTGCAGGGCCCCACAGCATGTTCTGGCCTCACACTCTGCATTTTTCTCTTGCACAATGGAAATGTTCTCATTGCTGATACTGTACAGCTCCCTGTGGCAGAACTGTGCCTGACAGAGTGCTGTCTCTGTCTTAAGGAGTTAGAGGATATCTGCCCTGCCTGTGCACCTCTGCAACAGGGGAGAGTCACTAAAACCTTAGTAAGTCATTGGATGGAGTGTGGCCAGCAGGGCAAGAGAAGGGATTCTGCCCCTTTGCTCTGCTCTGCTGAGACCTCACCTCCAATCCTGACATCCAGTTCTGGTGTCCCCAGCAGAAGGACACAGAGCTGCTGGAGAGAGTCCAGAGGAGGCCACAAAGATGATCCAAGGGCTGGAGCAGCCCTGCTGTGAGGACAGGCTGAGGGAGCTGGGGGTGTGCAGCCTGGAGAGGAAGAGACTCCAGGGGAACCTTGGAGCTGCCCAGGGTATTTGCTGTCTGCTTGGGATGGCTAACTTCAGCTCGTTGCCATTCCCTGCCAAACAGCGATCCCAAAGCTCAGTCCCTTTTGGCCCCCTGTCAGCACTGTAAAGCTCTGCAGTGCAAGCAGTGGTGGCAGCAGACACTGCTGATGCTCCATCCTGCAGAGCCTGTCAGAAGAGGAGATTTATCCTTCCAGTGTTTCAGTGCTTGGCAGATGAAGCTGCTAGACTGGGACTCCTCTCATTGCTGATGGGAGCAATTCACCAAGCCATCAGGATTCTCTCCTTTAAGCAAGTGGATTAAAGTTTAGTTCTTACAGGGCTTTTCCTTGGAAGATAACAGGGATTACCTTAAAGTCCAGAGCTTGCCTAAGTGTTCTCCAGGCTGCAGTGGTCCAGAGCAGTTTGAAACATATGAGGAGCTGTGGATAATGACTTCTCATGCAGCCACTCTGGAGTTACCTGGGAGGCAGGGACTCCTGCAGCTCCCCAAATCCTCCCCCTTGCTTCTCTTCTCCACCTGGGTCACTGGCAGGTGTGAAACCTATCCCTGTGTGGTTGAACACCTCCAGGGCTGAGGAGTGCAGGAGAAGACCCTGGTGTGGCAGTGCTGGATCCCAGCTGCTGCAGAAGTGCAGTGTTGTGGCTCTGAGGCATGTGCTGGGAAGGGTTATTTTCATCTTTGAAAGGATTTGTTACAAGGTGATTTTATGCACAGCCTTGTGGTTTGTCACTGCAAATTACAGGATGACCTTCTCATTTGCTTCACTCCTGCCTCTGGTAAACAAATATTAGAGAGCCTTTATTAATTTGATGGATCTACTTAAAGATTAAAGGGTGGTGGTTTGGTTTGTTTCAGGACTGCAATTGCTCTGCAGCCACTGGGGAGGGGGCAGCGTGATCAGCGTGGCTGGAGCCAGAGTGCACATCCTGGCATCACACTCTGGCCTCAGGTTTCTTGCATGGCCACTTCCTGGTTTTATTTGCACTGCTCTCTGCAGGCACAGCTGCAGCAGTCTGCTGGCAACCTCCTGCAAAGTTTGGAGCTGTTACTGGTCTTGGGGCTGAAACTTAAAGGTCGTGCTGTGGGAGAGGGGCTGCCTCCAGGTGTTCCTCCCTGGCAGGGTCATTCAGAGGCAGAGAATGGGTTGGGTTGGAAGGTCATCCAGCTCCAACCCCCTGCCATGGGCAGGGACATCTCCACCAGCCCAGGCTGCTCAAGGCCTTATCCAGCCTGGTGCTGAACACCTCCAGGGAGGAGACATCCACAGCCTCCCTGGGCAACCTGTGCTGGTGTCTCCCCACTCTCACTGTTAAGAACTCCTTAGTTCAGTTGTGTGGTGCTGAGTGCCATGGTTTAGCTCCAGCCTTGGCAGAGTTAGGGAATGGTTGGACTGAAGGATATGAAAGGGCTTTTCCAACCCAAATGATTCTGTGACTCTCCCAGTGTTTGCCTGTCTCTAACCTGGTTTGTGTGTGGCTGTTGCCCTGAATTTCCCTAAGAGTTGATTAACCTTAATACCACACTGTGTGCCCTGTCCCAGCTTCTCCTGGGTCCTTGGCTGGGCTGGATGCTCTTGGAGGCCTTTTCCAACCCAAGCAGTCCTGTGGTTCTGAAAAGCCTTCCAAAAGAAGCAGCAGCAGCCTGCTTGAGCAGGCAAGAGCAGGAGGCTCAGGGCAGTGAGCACTGCTGCAGACACCACTTGTCATGCTGAGGGCTGGGGGCAGGGCTGGGGGCAGGGCCGGCCCAGGCCCCTTCCCTGCAGCTGCACAAACACTGCCTGAGCACCGCCGTTTGTCTTGGTGCAGCTGGGAACGCTGCTGGGACCCAGCTCTGGCCTCACAGCTGTCTCCTCCTTTTGATGTGGGAAGGTGGAGCTGCAAAATTCCTTCCTTTGTAGTCGAGGCCTTTCTTCCAGAGCTCAGTGTTGTCAATGAATGCTGACAGAGATTGCAGAGCAGGATGGCAAATAGATGCTGATGGCACAGCACCTGGTGAGAAACACCCAGTGCCATCCCTGCCAGGCTGCCAGGGCTGGGCAGCCACCACCCCATCCTCACTGCCTGGCCATGCCTCACTGTGGTTGCTTTGTTTCCTCAGCCAGATGAAAACTCCCTGGATTTCTCCTCTTGTATGCTGCGTCCAGGGATTAAAAACGCCCAGGAGCTTGCCTGTGGAGTGTGCCTCCTGAACGTGGACTCAAGAAGCAAAGTAAGGATCCTGAGCCCCTGGTGGTGGCCTTGGGTTTAATCTACAGCTTGGACTTTCCTTTAGGCTTTGGGTGTATTTCAGTACAAGCTCATGGCTGTGATTTGGATCTGGAAGTGGCCAAGGCGAAAATCTGACCTAGAGATGGGACTGAAGCAGTTCACATGAAGCTGGGGAAGGGTCCTGGAGAACAATTCCTGTTGAGTGGCTGAGGGAGCTGGGGTGTTCAGCCTGGAGAAGAGGAGGCTGAGGGGAGACCTCATTGCTCTCTACAGCTCCCTGAGAGGGAGGTTGGAGCCAGGTGGGGGTTGGTCCCTTCTCCCTAGTCTCAGGTAATAGAAGCAGGGGAAATGGCCTGGGATTGTGCCAGGGGAGGCTTAGGTTGGAGAGGAGGAAAAATTTCTGTGCTGCAAGAGTGGCCAGGGTTTGGAAGAGGCTGCCCAGGCAGGCGGTGGAGTCCCCATCCCTGCAGGTGCTCAAGAAACCTGTGGCCATGGCACTTGGGGACAGGGTTTAGTGGCCATGGTGGTCTTAGGTCAACAGTTGGCCTCAATGATCCTGGAGGCCTTTTCTGGGCAAAACAGTTCATAGATTCATGGAATGGGTTGGGTTGGAAGGGTCCTTAAACTCATCCAGCTCCAACCCCCTGCCATGGGCAGGGACAGCTCCTCCAGGCCAGGTTGCTCAAGGCCTCATCCAGCCTGGCCTTGGACACCTCCAGGCAGGAGGCAAATCTGTGATTCTCTGGGCTTTGGGTGTGCCACCAGGAGGTTCTCACTGGGGAAGCAGTTGGGGCACTGGCACTCACCAGGGGCAGGTTTGTTAAAATAAGCATCTGGGACTTTTCCTTGTGCATTTCTGAGGAGCACCTGGAGGGGACTGTGGCAGGTAGTGGAGCTGGGAGGGAGTCCCAGGCACCCCCTGCCATCTGTGGCAGCATTGCTGACTTTTTGGTTTCAACATTATTGCAGAATGAAGAGAAACCTGTGGAAGAGCTTCCTAGCAAAGTAGGACTCTGTCACCCCCATGTTCCCTGTAGATCATCCTGGGTTGGGTGTGGAAGGCTGAAGTGCTGAGTGGCTTTCAGCTGTCATTCTCAACTCTACCAATCATGAATCCTCTTCTGGTCATTTGTTGTGGCTGTAACTCTCGACCTGACCAACTAACATGCTCCAGAGCCTCCCCTTTGTCTTGTCTGCATGCTTGTACCTGTGAATAGCTTCTGGGTTTGTGCTACTTCTGTTTTGTGGCAGAGAACTCCCAGCCCTGAGCTCCTCAGCTGGTAGCTGTGTGTCTGGTGCAGAAGGGGGGAGCTGCAGGGTTTTGCTACAAATATTGACTTTTGGCTATTTGTAGAAGGCAGTGGCATTTTTAGAAGTCTCTGCAGGAAATCCAGGGTGTGGGGAAGAGGGTTAGAATGTTTGTTTAATTAGGTAGCTGTGAAGCATTGGAGAAGTATCTCCTAGCAACAAAGAGCCAGAGGTTTGGAGCTGCTTGGAAGCTGCCTCGGAAGCTCCTGGCCTAGAGGAGATTCAATTAACAGCAGAAAGTCCATCAAGTGCAGCTGCAAATCCACACTAATGTCAGCAGCTGCACCTGCCTGGAGCACAGCACTGGAACCAACACAGGAGCTGCTTCCTGGCTGGCAGAACAGGCTTGTACCTTGGGTGGCTATGGAGCAGGGCCGGAAGGGGCATGAACCCAGGAGAGTTGATGGCCAGGAGTCAGATTGGGCAGGGTGCTGATGCCATGGCTCCCTTGGCACGGGCTGTGACAGGCCAGGCAGGGGCTGAGCTTGTGGCCACCTGCAAACACTCTGCAGACTAAAATCAAGCAGGTTTTAATGGGGTGGGAGTGTGCTGTGCCATCCCGGGCTGATACCTGTGCTGTACCCATGATCTGCTCCTCTTTCTAGATCCTGGAGTGGGTGAGCCTGGCACCTGTATTTCAGAGGGGACTGGCACATTTGTTTCTTCTTGTTTCAGGCCTTTAATTCAGAAACGGACAACTTCAAGCTGGCATATGGAGGGCACCAGTACCATGCAAGCTGTGCGAATTTCTGGATCAACTGTGTGGAGCCAAAGCCTCCAGGTCTCATCCTGCCAGACCTGCTCTGAAAGCTGTGGCACTGAAGGTGGAGGATGGGGTCTGGCAGTGCAGGACACTTGGGGTGAAGGTGTGGGGTGGGGTAATTGGCCAGGCTTGAGCTGTGGTTAGTGTGTGAGAGGCTGCAGCCGCTGCCACAGACATCTTGCTGGTGAAGAATTCCACTCGGCAAGGGGCAGTGTCTGAACTGAGCAGAGGAAAACAAACTGTGGCTGAGAGTGCAGCATTCCAGCCTCTCCCAGGAGGAAAGAGGTTGCAGTCTGTAACAGGGCAGCCTGCTAACCAAGGGCACACATCTCTGAGGGAGAGCAGAGCTTCCAGGGAAAGCCCAAACGCTGGTTTGCGTAGCAGTGACCACAGAACTACTTGAAGTGCATTTGCAAACAGATCCTTTCTGCCCTGTTCAGTCTGTGGAGCTGCTCTCAGTGTTTGCTGCTGTAGCACTGCAGTGCAGGAGGCACAGCAGCTGGCCAGGCAAACTGAATTATTGACTGGGAAGGAATGAGGCTGCAGAGAGCTGCTGTCTGTACTTGCACTCCTCTGTACTGAGCTCATGCTGAGCTCCTGGACAGTGCTGGGGGATAGAACTGGGGAAAGGTGTGGACTTTGGTTTTTTTCCCATCCTGCCTGAATTCTTCAGCACAGGCAGGTGGCTTTTGCTGTAAATATGGACAGACTGCTTCCTTGGCCTGGTCCTGAGCTGCAGGAGTGATTTGTTGTCTCTCACCTGACCTGGGACTCCACCGCTACAGCATCTCTGCTCCTGTGTGGATCCATCCAGACATTTCCTTTCCTGTACATGAACGTGCTTCTCTTGAGGGACATTTCCTTTCCTGTACATGAACGTGCTTCTCTTGAGGGGTGCAATTTGTGCAGCCTGCTGCTACCTGCACTCAGCTGTTGCTCTGACTCAGAGCTGGCAGCACCAGGTGGCCCTCAGCTCCTGCTGCAGGGAGTGTGAATCACCACTGAAAGCTGCTGGCTGGATTCTGAAGCAGGGTGTCCTGCATCTGACGTTTTGTGGCTTATGGCAGCTCCGACCATCTGGACAGGAGGAGCTGATCTGTTGTGCTGTCACAAAGTGTCCCTCATCCAGCTGAAGTCCTGATCCTCCTCGGACCTGACATCAGGCAGCAGTCAGCTGAGAGCTGCTGGCAGAGCTGTGACCTGGCAGGAGAGTCAGGATGGCATTAGGAGACTCCTCTCACCCCAGAGCGAGGGCAGTGGTGTGTGTCAGGTACAACCTGCTGCTTCCTCCTTGGACTCCGTTGCTCCAGGAAATCTCCCTTCTCTCCAGACACCAACAGCTCCTCCACCTTACTCTCACCTCGCTGTGAGCAGCTGCTGCTGCCCACTGCTGCTCTGCTGCAGCAGAAATTACACCGAGAAGTGATGCTTTGTATTTAAAAAAGGGGAGAGGAGGCTTAGTTGCACTGAGCAAGGAGAGCAGGTGAAGGAGTCCTGGCTGAGGAGTGCTGCCTGGCCCCTGATTTACTCGAATTAAAGCAAACCTTCCTCCTGCCTGAAATTAGCTCATTCATAAAATAAGCAACTGGTGCCTGCAGTGGCAAGCTCCAGCTGATCACGTCAGCGTGTGACAGCGACTGGCTGCCTCCTGTGGCTCAGTAATTAGCAAAGGAAGGGCAGCCCCTCCCTGCCTGCTCTCTGCTTCCTTTGCTGGGTGAGCGCCACAGCTCCGGGCGGGCAGCACCCTGCTTGCTGTCGGCACCGGGGGCTGCCGTGCCCGTCACCAGGGCAGGTTTTCCCGCTGGGGTTTGGGGTGTGCTGGGCACAGGCACCAGTGCTGGCTTTTGCCTGCTGAATTCCAGCAGCACTGAAGTGTTGGCTGCCTCCTCCTGCCGCTAGCGAGGGCCCTCCTCGAGTGCTTTGGAATAGCAGACTGACGCAAATCTGCTGCTTCTCAAAAGCTATCTTGGGAAGAGAGAGTTTATTGTTAGCCTGGGCTCCCACCACAGCTCCTCAACACTCAGCTAGAGAGGGGTTTATTTGTACCTAATTAAAAGCAAATGCCACAAATCAGAGGCCACAATGTGAAACTCCAGGCACCCAGGGTCTCAGATGCACCCCCAGAACGTTGCTGGTGCGTGTTCAGCCAGCCAGCTCCTCTCTGATGACTCCAGCCTGGCTCCTGGCCCGCAGAACCCAGGAGCTGGCACTCACAGTGAGAAGTGCAGCTGAGCTCCCCGGGGTGCGAGTCCTGCTCCCTGCAGAAGGTGGAGCAGCAGCCTCGCTGTGCGTGGCGGGGCAGGCACTGCTCTTGGCAGCCCATGGGAGCACACCGAGTGGTTTGGATGTGGAGCCCCTGGCTGAAGGCTCTGCACAGGGAGGATCAGCTCACTCCCATGCCCTCCTCCCTCCAGTGACTGTTGCCTCCAGCAGCAGCTCAGCTGTGTGGCTGCCAGCCCCAGCCCAGTGTCCTCAGTCTCCAAGGTGACAGCTCCTGCCTGCAGTGCTTTGTGTCAGGCCACCTTCCCCTGCTGCCTTTGCACACAGCCTGCTGGGCAGCCCTGCTTTGGCCCTGCCTGTGTGGGCTCCAGAGCCAGGGCTGCTCCTGCACGTGGTGGCTTTTGCTGGAAAGGGAGATGGGGCTTGGCTGGGGGGTTGTGTTCTCTGGAGCTGCCTTGGGGCTACCCGTGGCAGCTGATGTTTCTATTTGTGTACATTTGGAATTCTGAGAGGTTCTCTGCCTGGTTATTTAATGTAGAGATGACTTTTTCCCAGCTGTATTCCTGCTGCTGCTCTGCTGTCCTCTCTTGTGGCTTTTTTTCTTGGAGACAGGAGCTCTGGGGAGCTCCAGCCCCTTCCCCTGCCCATCCCTGTGTGTTAGTCCCAGTTTCTCCCCAAGCTTGCTGCCCCAAACTGGAGGTGTGGGAATTATGCTCTGCACTTGACCACCCCTCTGCCTTTCCCACCCCCACCCTCCCCTTGGCAGCAGCTTCTCTTCCCCTGGGTTGGCTTGGAGCAGCTCCTTCCTTGAAGTTCCTGCAGTGCATATGGAGTGATAGTGAAATGCAGCCTGAGGTTGAGAAGCTGCTCAGGAAAACCCAAGGAATGCTCCAACTTCTAGTTAGCTACACCTCAAATGAGTGACGCCCTGAAACAAAAGCTTCCTTTGCAATAAAAGCTGCTCCTGTTGTCTTGCTCTCTGGACCTGTGTTTAATCCCAGTCCCCGAGGTTAAAATAGAAATGTCATCACTTTAGGAAGAGAAGTGGTGGGAAACCTTCCCTTTCTCCTGTGAGTCTTTATTCTGCCCTCTGGGCAAATGGTATTTCTCTTCTGGAAGTGCTTTTGCTGTTAGTTGGAGCTGGTTTGGTTTGTGCAAGGCTGGAGTCACTAATCCGGTGAGCAGTGCTGTTAATTGACTTCAGTGCAGTTTGCCCCCTGATTCTTGCAATGGTTTATAAATCCTGTGCTGAGATTCAATCCCTGTATTCAATAGAGAGTTCATTTCAGATCTGAGCAGCCTGTGGAGTAGCTTGTTCCAGGGTGCAGCTAGAGGGAAATGCTGCTTTTGCTGCTTGGCTCAGGGAGGGCTTCAGAAGATAAAGATTCTGAAACAGCCAAACTCATTGCCTGGCTGTTGTGGTGAGGCCCAGGAGCTGCAGGGCCCTGGGTGGGCTGTCAACAGGGTGAGACACTGGAACAGGCTGCCCAGGGAGGCTGTGGCTGCCCCCTCCCTGGAGGTGTTCCAGGGCAGGCTGGATGAGGCCTTGAGCAACCTGGGCTGGTGGAGGTGTCCCTGCCCATGGCAGGGGCTTGGAACTGGATGAGCTTTAAGCTCCCTTCCAGCCCAACCCATTCCATGGTTCCACGATGAGCCCAGTGGTGGGAGCAGGTCACGGTGCCTTTGCCCAGACCAAGGCCCAGGTTTGGTTAAAGCCATGCTCAGTCTTGCACCATGCCCTCAGTGTCAGGGGAGCCACAGCAGCACAGCTCTGAGGAGGAACCCAGCAGAAGTTTTTGTTTAATCTTTATTGATTGCATTTTTTTTACAAGTATAGAATCTGATTTCAGTCAGATGCTACTGCAGCAGCCAGCAGCCTGCGTGCTCCTCCTCCAGAGATGCAACAGAGGACACCAAGGTCTCCTTGAGGAACAGACTTGCCTTGCTCTCCTGGGGGGTTCCAGTTAGGCTTCAACCAAACCAGTCCCGGCCCCTCTGCAGGGAGGGGAGCACCGTCCAGGAGGCAGCAGTGAAGGCTTCTCCCACCCCTGGAGCAGTTCTCATCACAGAGGACAAGGCAGAGCCGTCCTGGAGCGGGAGGGCTGTGGGAATGGCTCTGGAATGCAGCATCACCCTGGGGACATCATGGAGTGATCCAGGAAGGGGCTAAGGCAGACCACGACCGAGCCTAGAGCCAAGGGATCCAGCGCCTTTCACCTGCACCTAGTGCGGTGTCAGCAGTGCAGCCCCAGCCCCTCCGCAGGGGCTCTGCACACAGCTCCCCCACTGCTCCTTGGGCTGGCCCGGGGCGGGGAGGCTTCACCTCCTGCTTCTGTCTCAAGCCACATTTCTGGACAAGCCCTCTGGCTCTTTTCCACCCCCGGACAGCACCGGTGGTGTGAAATGGACAGAGAGTCTGCTGTGTCCATCAGAGAGCAGGACCGAGAGCAGGAGAGTCACACCAGGGGTCAGTGTGCTCCAGGACTACTGCCCTGGTGTGGAATGAGGGAAACAAAAGCAAAGCTCTTGTGTTTACTGGAGCTGAATCACTCAGCCTGGGCCCGTGGCCGACAGGTGCTGCCTGGCATCACCTGGGCTTTGTTGGGTTTACTTCTGTTTGATTTTCTTCACTTTGAGCACAGGTTCTGATCTAAGGACCTCACACACTATATACTGAGAGTCCCTACAGCTGTTAAACGCCAGCACTAGCACCGCAAGCCTGCACTCCTGCCCTGCCTGGCCCTTGGACAGACCCAGTGCCAGGGGGCTGGAGCCCACTCCGTGCTGGTGCCGCTCCCTAAGCCCCTGCAGGATTTCTGCAGGGAAGCAAACAAGCTGGGAGCAACACCTAGGCTGCTGCACCACAGGCACCCAGGCTGCTGCATCACAAAGCACACTTTGTTCATCAGCGCTGCCCAGCGCCTCCCAGGCCTCTGCCTGGGACACTAAAACTGACTGAGAAAGGAAGGGAGGCTCTAGGAAAGGATTCAACTCGTGAGAAGACTTCATTCAGCTAAATCAGAGAAAGGCAGATGGGGGAATCCCTGCGGAGAGAAACGCTCGGGAGGGGACCGTTGGCCTTGCAGGTTGGTAAGGTGAGAATTGGCTGAGGTTCTGCTGCATGGTAGAGAACCCAGGTTGGCTGCAGGAGAAGGGGAAGGCTCTTCTCCGGTCGACTGGGAACAGCACATCCCTCCTGCTGTGCTTCCTGCCTGCAGTCCCTTCAGATCCCCCAGTAAGGCATCAGGGGTCTGCGCTCCCTCTCGTAAACGTCTGGGATGATGCCGTAGGGGGTCTGCACCATTTTGACCGTGGTCTTCCCAAAGAGCTTCCTCTCGTAGTCTATCAGCTGCCTCCAGAAGCCCACGTTGGGCCGGATCACGGGGCGCCTGGCCTTGACCCAGTTGTAGGCCTCGAAGAGGGTCACCTTGTGGTACTTCATCAGGTAGGCGATGCAGAGCGTGGCCGACCTGCTGACGCCGGCGGCGCAGTGCACCAGGGCGGCTCCGTGCTTCCGCGCCACGCTCTGGATCTTGTCGGCCACGCTGTCGAAGTAGAGCGAGATGGGGGCGTTGGGCATGTCGGCCAAAGGCACTTTCACGTACTCAAACTGGGGCCAGTTGAAGTTGGGGATCTCGATGGTGGCGTTGATGATGCAGGTGATGCCCCGGGACAGCAGCAGGTGCCGGTTGGAGGCGACGCTGCCCCGGCTCAGGTACAGCGAGGGAGTGATCTGCGCGATGCCCCCAGGGCACCCTCCGAAAGCATGCGTGGAGCCATCAGAGTTCTCGGCAGGGAGTTGTGGCTTCTGGAGGTCATGGAGGAGCTTGGCACTCAGGCTTCCATTATGGGAAGGGATCCAACGGGATCTGCAGCCGAGGGAAGGGTTGTCCGGCCCGGTGGTGCTGGGACAGCAACAGCCTTCTCCGCTTGGTCACTGCAAGACACAACCGGTGCCATGTAAGCAGGGCAGCTGCCCGCTGCCACCACCCCTGTGCAAGGGAACAGGGAACCCCAGCCCGCCCTGCTATGACCTGGGCAGCCTCTGACTGGCAAAGCTCCGTGGGGCAAGGTGGTGCAGCCTTTGTGCAGTGCTTATTAGCGTGGGGCCCCCAGGCAGTGCCTGGACAGATGCTAACCAAAACACCTCCCAGCCCAATTAGCTCCAATTACTCGTAGAGGGCTTAGGCAGCCTACCTGTGGGCCCTGGCAGCATCTCACCCGGATTAGCACGTGGAGGATTAGCTACACCTTCTCCATGCTCGAAAGCAGCAACTTCACAGCTGGCCAGAGCCCAAAGGGATGGTGAGAAACAGCTCACCAGGGCTGGGTGCAGATGCCAGCTTGGAGCCTGCCCTGCCCGCTCCCCAGAGCCACCCTTCTCCTTTTTAGGTAGGTGCAGGGCCTTGCCAGAGCACACACAGCAAGCTGCCCATTAGGCAAGGCAGTGACTCATGTCCACCCAGATCAGCCATCGGCCCTCAGCCAGGCTGGGCAGGTGTGGAAGGAGTGACCTGGTTCTGTCAGAGCCTGCAAGGGAAACCAGAGCAGAGGCTGGCACAAGGGAGGCTCTTTTCCTGCTCCCTTAATCACTGCCTCATGCTGTGGACAAAGAGGATCTGCAAAGGCTTGGCTTGGATTCACCTGAATGAGCCACACACCCCTGCCTGGATCCCCACTTTGCTCTTCCCTGCTCCTTTAGGACTTCTCCAGAGGAGAAGCTGCAAACAAGGGGCTGAGTCCCAGAGCATTCATCATTCACCAGTCCCTTTTAGCTGTGGATTCTTCAGCTAGCAGGGGGCCATGGAAGAGGCTCTGGTCGGCACCGGCTGCAGAGTCCCTGCTCTACCCAAGTAGTGCCCACCAAAGTGTCATGAGTGGAGAGGACCTGGAGGATGCTCAGCTCCTTGGGTATGGGGGTGTCTGTTCCTCCAGCAGTTAACTCCACATCAGAGAGTCCTCAAAGGGCTGTGAGGCCCCAGCTGGCGCTTCCCCAGCCCTGACACCAGAGCGCAGCCATCTGTCTGTATCCAGTGCCCCAGCACACACTGGCAGGCCCCAGCAGCGGCTGGTAAAGCTGCCAGTGGATTTTTGACAGGCTCTGATGAGCAGAGCATGGTCTCCTCTGTGGCTTGTTCCCTGCTGGCAGCTACTTGAGCAGCTCCTGAAACCATGGGCCCCAGGCCCTGGTGCTGCAACTTCAGTTCATGCCCCAATAAGAAGATTTTTGCTACAGCTGTGAGCACTCAGCTTCCCCTGCAGGCACCCCCACCCCGGGCACCCCCACCCCGGGCACCCCCACCACAGGCACCCAGCTGGAGCAGCAGGGAATGGCACAGGTCAGCAGAGGAAAAAGTGCTTGGAGCAGAGGCAATCCCTGCTCTCCCAGAGCTGTTCCTGACAGGACTCAGGCACTTACCCTTGGTAACAAGGGTCCTGCTCCAGGTCACGGCTGGGCACGGGGGAGCTGTGGGCTGCCAAAGCTGGGATGTCTCATAGAGTGTGTCCAGTGCTGAGCTGGGGAGAGAAGAGCAGGGGGTTTGCAAACAGGACAGCAGGCAGCCCCTGCCACAGGAGGGATGTTAAAGTCACCCACTTTAAATATAGGTGGTTAAAGTTAGGTGGCTGTCCAGGAACTGGCAGGGGAGACACCAGCTTCCCTGCCCACCCCCAGAGAAGGACAGAGGGGAAGGCACTGGCTGCTGACATCATAATGCCACCAATCGCTGCCAGCACAGCATTCAGTCACAGCAGGCCTGGGGGAGTCTGAGGCTGGCACTAAAGTCATGACTCAAAACCAACCAAACAAAAAGTTAAACCAGTTGCAGGAATTCATTTGCTCCAACTCCTCCTTCAGCATCTGCCAAGCTGCTCGCCCAGTCCCAGGCAGCTGGTGCAGGTCTGTGCTGCATCTGCCGTGCCCAAAGCAAGCTCCTGGGAGCCCCTCTGCAAGGGCTGTGCTGCCTGGGGCACTGCTGGAATTCCAGGGAGAAAGGAGAAGAAGCTGAGCTGCTGCCAAGAGCCACAGCATCCCACTCCTGGAAACGCTGCTGGGAAATGCTGCTGACTGTGAGGGAGTGAGAGGAACACCTGCCCCAGGCCGGCTCTGAGCAAGGCAGACCCTCCCTCACCCTCCCTGCCCCGACGCAGCTCATCCCTTGGCCATTTCCAGCACAGGGGGTGAGAGGCTGGTGGCTGCTCTGTGCTCCCTCCCCGGCTCAGGGAAGGCCTCACTTTCCCTGGGACTGCACGCTGAGCTGCAGAGCAGAGCAAGGAGGACAGGGGCTGGCCTAGAGATGGGCTCAGAGAAGGCAGAGCTCCTGTGGCTGGCAGCGTCGGGCAGGCTGCTCGGCACGGCAGCTGGCCGAGGAGGCTGGCACGGCCGCGGCGCAGGGCTGCTGGGAGGCAGGGCGGGCCGGGAGGCTCTGGCAGGCGCTGGGGAGTGGAGACAAGCTGGCTGGGGGCCAAAGGACAATCCCAAAGGACAAACCTGAACGGGATTTTTAATGACACACCTCCAGCGAGGGCTGGGAAACGCTAGAGGAGGGCAACCTGCAGATGTGCAGCAGGAGAGGCTGCTGGGTGCTGCTACACCGCCTCGCTCTGCTCCCGCGCCAAGGGCCTGCCGGCACCTCTGAGAGCAGGGCAGCAGCATCCCTGCCTTAGCCCCACAGACCACAACACCCAAAGCTCAACGCCAATGAGGCCCTGGCCGCTGCTGGGGGCCGAGCACGCTCCTGCCACGTCCATGCTGTCGCACCTGGGCTCCTGCTGCTCCCCACGGCGCCTCAGAGCGCTCCTCGGGGCGCTTTGGGAAGGGCTTTGCTGCTTTCCATAGAGTGGTTCCTGTTCGCAGGCAGCAACTTATCCCCACATTTGCATGTGACAGGCCGGGCTGGCTCTGCAAACTCTGCCGCCGCCGGGCTGGCAGCAAGCCGCCCGCGCAGGGCAGCCCAGACCCAGGAGTGTGCAGAGCAGAGAGGTCCTGCTCCGGGGAAGAGAGAAGCAGTGCCAGGGAGGCACCCAGCTATCCCACCTCTGCTTGCAGGGGGGCACGGGGTGGATTCTGAGCCCAGGTGGGAACGCAGCTGGATGCCCGCGGTGCCACGTCCCAGTTACCTGCCTGGGGCTCCACATGGCTGGCACCGGGCAGCGCTGCCTGGGCCGGTGGCAGCACGGCTCCTGTCCAGGAAGAGTTAAGCTTTGAGAGCAGCTCATTCCACAAGCGAGAGCTGAGGCCCCGGGCCCCGCAGCCCAGGCTGCGGGCGGCAGACGCTGGGGAAAAGGCTACGGGAGAGGGGCAGGGGCCAGCGTCCCTCCCGCGGGCACAGCTCTCGCAGCAGGATCTTGGCTGGGATGGCACCGACTGCGACACGCAGTCTCAGGCATGTGACAAAGCCACACTCCTCCTGCCCACACATAGCAGGCTGAGCAGCTGCTGGCTTGCAGGGAGCCTGCAAATGGAAAGGGCCTCGTCTGCCGCGGAAGGCATTGGCTGCGTGCGGTGCCCTGGGCTGGCAAGGAGGAGGCTCCAGCAGCCCTGCAGGTGCGAGCCCTGCTCTGTCGTGAGACCTGCACCTTCTCCTGACCCTCCTGCCTGGCCCCAGCCAGCTTCACAGAATCACAGAATGGGTTGGGTTGGAAGGGTCCTTAAAGCTCATCCAGTTCCAACTGCCCTGCCATGGGCAGGGACACCTCCACCAGCCCAGGTTGCTCAAGGCCTCATCCAGCCTGGCCTTGAACACCTCCAGGGAGGAGGCAGCCACAGCCTCCTTGGGCAGCCTGTGTCAGTCTCTCCCCACCCTCACTGTACAGAATTTCTTCCTCATCTCCAGTCCCAGTCTGCCCTCTTCCAACTCAAAGCCATTGCCCCTTGTCCTGTCACTACAAGCCCTTCTAAACAGACCCTCCCCAGCTTTCTTGTAGCCTTCTTCAGGTACTGGAAGGCTGCTCTAAGGTCTCTCTAGAGCATTCTCCTCTCCAGGCTGAACAGCCCTTTGGGGCTCACCCAAAGTCTGCTCTTTCACTCCTCTCTAACTCCCTTTGCCTTTCTCAGCACCTCTGCCTTCTCCTGCCCTGTCCGTGATGTAACCCTATGCCGCTGCTCTTCACACAGGAGTTCCCCTCCTGTGCTGGGGCAGAAAGAAAGGAAAAGAGAGAAAAGGCTCTGCTGTGTGCAGAAAAAACAGAGGCAAACAGCTGAAGATCCAATGGAGCACACACAGAGCCCAGCCCTGGCTGTGCCACCTGCACAGGACAGTGGAAGATGGGCACAGGGAGAGGTGCTGGCTGTGGGTCCAGCTCTGTCTCCTGGAGTGCAGCCAGGGTGCACTGTTTCACTGAAAATACCCTCAGCTCTCCTCCCGGGGTGACAGGGGGTCCCTGGCCCTGATGACATAGGGGTGGGACCAGTGCAGCCTTCCCAGCAGACTGGTGGGTTCTGCATAATTAGGAGTGGGGGAAATGAGAGGGTAATTACAGTCTGGAGATGACTCTGGTCTTCAAATCCTCCAGCTCCTTTCCACACCACTCTTGGCCAGCACGGTCCTGAGCGCAGGTTTGCAGTGCGGTGACGCTTCTCCAGCTCCTGCCATGGCCAGAGCCTCATCCTGCCCCCACCAGCTCTCCACAGAGCCAGTGCCCTCTGCCACGCTGCTCATTTGGGCACCACATGAGGGTCCACTTGGAGAAGGGGCAGATGCTCTCTGGTGGCTGCTCCCATGGAAGGCTTGGTGCTTTGGGCTGCACAGGACTGACCACTTTGAGACTGGGTTGTATCCCACCTGTGCTGGGTTTTCCTGGCATCCTCTCCAGACAAGGGGGTTTCAGAAGCAGCACAGCTCCACTGGTGCCCTGGTTTGTGCAGCAGGTACTCCAGTCCCTCAGGCTGCTGCTGGCAATGCTCAGGGCTCTGTTCTTCCAACTCGTGTCATAGCTGGAGTTTGTTTCCTGCTTTCATCCCTGGGAACATGGTCCTGCTAACAAGGGCTGAAATTCCCACAGGAAAGCATTCCTGGTTCCTCCCAAGAAAGGCTTGAGAACACCTCTGAAAACTCACAAGGCAAGCAGGAAGGTGTTAGCTCAACAGGCTGTGGTCTCCAGGGCAGGAGGGGAGAGCCTTGCTTCTCGGTCTGTACACAAGGAGCTGGCAGGTCTGAGCCTCTGCTTTCTCCCCCTGCTGCTGCTGGCTGCTTTTCTCGGGTTCGGGGCTTCACTTTTGTAAGGGCTCCTCTGGCTTGAGAGCAGAGGCTGGGTCCTGAGGGGCTCAAGAAGGACTTTTAGTTGGTGGTGGGCTGGATGTCAGTGACGTGGCTGTGTGGCTGGTACCTGGCAGCGGTGAAGGCATCTCCCAGGCCCTTGTTCCCCTGGGCCACGTGAAGCTCTGTAGCTGTGCGAGTGGGCAGCCAGAGGTGGCTGCTCCTGCTCTGGCTCTGCTGCCGCTGGCTGGCTGCCCCTGGCTCTCTGGCAGCTGTTCTGCTCCTCCTGCCCTAACACAGCCAGGAGGACCACGGCTGAGCAGGGCATCCTTGGAGTGGGGCAGAGGACGAGGCCTGGGAGGTGCTCAGCAGGTTTAGTGCATGGGGAGGCTGAGGAGAGTGGTGGGTTCTGCCCTGATGACAGAGCACAGACCCCAGCACCCCTGGTTTCACTCCCAGAGCATCATCTGGGATTCAAAGCAGGCCTGTGGGCTGGGTGTGTGAAATGCTGGTACTGGAGCAAGCCTTCTCCCCCTCTCAGGAGAGGGAAAGTTATTAATTCATTTTGGAGATGACAAATGCTCCCTAATGCTGCAGTGAAGAGAAGAGTCAATATTGCAGGCGCTGAAGGAAGGAGCCTGCTCAGGGCTCTTCCTAGCCAAGCTGAACAGCAAATTGCCTCAGAAATGGTCTTGGAGAGCAGCATTTAAAATAAATGTCAGTGGAGAGCACAAAATGCAGCCCTGCTCAGGGTCAGGCCTTGCTGGTGCCCAGCCCGTGGCAGTCTGATGTGAGCTCAAGGCCAGGGGTGCTGCAGCAGTGACCACAGCTCAGTGTCTGCTCTGCTGGGGTCTTTGCCTTCCTGCCTTTGGCTGTGGTGGATGTGCTCCTGAAGCTGTCACAGACTGCTCTGTGTGTGGTTCACAGCCATCAGATCATCATCGTGATGGAAGGGACGAGCAGGTTGGGTTTGAAGCAGAACAGAAGGAGGGGGAAGCAGGAGGGGATGCTGGGGTAGCTTGGGCTGTGACCAGCCCCTGACTGATTCCTGCTTGCAGCCTGTGTTACCCTCTCAGGCAAGCTCAGGATGGAAGCTGTCAGATGTTAAACCAAGATAATCGTCTGCCTGCCCCAGCTCCACACAGGCCTGGCTGCTCCTGCAGCACACAGCACCGCTGGGGTTCCCACACCGCCAGGAACACACTGGTGGCACTTCCCAAAGGTTTCCTGGTGCACTCCAGCCTCAACTCCACAGGAGAAGCTCACAGGGCACAGCTGCAAAGGCCCCCAGGCTGCAGGACACCTTCAGTCCACAGCACGATGTCTGGTTCCTGCCAGTGCAGCACTGCCTCCTCCACACACCTGGAGCTGGCGCTGCTCCCATGGCCTGAGCCAGCTCTGCAGGGCTGATGAGCTCTCCCCAGCCTGTCCCAGCCTGCTGTGACGCTGCCTCTGGAGGGGTGACAGCAGACACTCCTGTGCCACAGCTCATCTCCTTTCACGGGCACCGCTGGTGTGCCAGGTGCTCTGGGCAGGCTTGGGGAAGGCCAGGACTTGGCAAGCCTCACCCAGCTGCCTCCTGCAGCCCAGGAGCCACAGCCTCACTTTGCAGCCAGTCCCTGCTCATGCTGCAGGCACAGCACAGCACGCAGCCCCCGTCTGTGACTGGGCTGCTGAGGCTAATCCACTGAGCAGACTCCAGAGGGGTTAACCAGCGATTGCAGAAGGCATGGGTAGCATTGCAAGCATTTCCAGACCATCAGGGCATGCCTTATGGTTGGCAACTTCTGAATCAGCCCAGCTGACGAGCTCCTGAGTGTCTGGTGGTGCTCTGCCAGCCCCTCAGCCCCCCTCACACTGTGAGGCAAAGCCTGGCTCCCTGATCTGCCGCTCCCCCAGCACCAAAGGAACAGAAAACGACAAGAGTGCTGAGGGGTTTTGGAAGGCTCCACGAGGATGCTGCTTGGCACAGGGCCCAGGCTGCCTGCATGCCTCTGCCAGGCAGGGGAGGGCAGCTCCACTGACTCCTCACACACGCTGCCACTATCTCCTCCTCGGCAAGGCAGCAGAGCCTGCCCACGGGCACCTTACCCACTCCCTGCCACGCAGCCGCCCCCACCCCACAGCTCTGGAGCTGCTTCCTCTCTGCTCGACAGCTGGATCCTGCCAGCTGTGGGGCAAAGCTCTCGCCACGGGCAGGGAGAGCTCGGGGCAGGGCCACAGGAGTGGGCGCAGCTTGCTGGCGTTTATCACTTCCCCATGATAGGATATCGGCCGCGCTGCCCTGGGCACCGGCTTCCCACAGCAAAGCTTCATGCAAGGAAAACAAACCTCCTTCCTCTGGGAGGCAATGGCTGTGCTTGCAGAGCTGCTGGCTCCAGCACCAGCCGGCAGCAGGGGCACAGAGCTCACCCAGTAGTGCAGCCCTCCACAGCTCACTCAGGGTCTGGTGGGGTGCAAAAATGCTCCCTAAAGCCCAGAATCAAGCCTTCAGGAGGCACAAACAGGAGCCTACACTTATGTGAAGCCTCGGCTCTGTAGTCTGCTGAACACCAAGGGCTGTTTTTGAACCCCAAGTGGAGATATCATCTTTTTTGAAGCACTACAGCTCATTTCGGTGCTGGCTGATGGCATCTGGATTGCAGGTGGAGTTTAGAAAAGCTGCCCTGCTCCCCGCGTCTGAAGTGACTCTGAGGGGACACAGATGGAGTCAAAACACAGCCACCCGGTGTGTGACCCTGCCGGGAGCAGGGCTGCTCAGCTGACACCGCGGGGCTCACCCAGGTCTGTGCTGGGGGAGGTTGTGCCTCTTGCTTACGTGGCAGCAGTTCTGGGCTCTGCCCTGTCCCTGCCAGCCCACCTCAAACCCCATAAAATCGAAGGCAGCTGCAAATTAACTGCAGCGAGCCCTGGAAACTGCCTGGTGCTTCCCTGCTGACACTCACCCGGACCTTTTCCAGGGGTACTGCCAACTGCTGCCTGCTCTGAATGCAGCCCTGCTTCTCCAGGGGTCTCAGAGCCTGGCACCCCCAGTAAACCAAAGACATACCCCCGCACTGGAGGAACCCAGGCTGGCAGGAGCTGCTCACGCTCTCCAAAGTCAGACAGTGGTTCACCACCAGGCAGTAAAAGCAGGAAGCAAGAGCTGAAGGGAGAGCAGCACGAAAGCAGGATGGGAAAGGGCTGGTCGGCTCAGCAGCAGCTGTAAGGAATGAGGTCACCTTCTGAGGATGTCCCCTCCCTGGAGGTGTTCAAGGCCAGGCTGGATGAGGCCTTGAGCACCCTGGGCTGGTGGGAGGTGCAGGCCCATGGCAGGGGGTTGGAGCTGGAGGATCTTTAAGGTCCCTTCCAACCCAACCCATTCTGTGATTCCATCACGGGGAGGGAAATTAAATCTCAGCAGCCCAGGTACCCCAACCCAGCCAGCTGTGGGGCAGCAGTGAGCATGGCAGCACCTGTTGAGCCTTGCTGCTGGGAAACTAAAACCTGCCTGAGTGTTGTTATTTTTTTTTCAAGTGGGGAGTAGCCCTATGAGGCTGCACCAGGAGCTGGTGCTAGGGAGTGCTCTGCAGGCACCATGGCTGGGGCAGCCCCCTGAGCCCTGCCCAGGGCAGGCTGGGCACTGTGTTTGCCTTCCACTTTGAGGCTTCATTCCCAAGCAGCCAGGGCTGCTGTTCAGAGGTTTCTCAGCTATTTCCAAATGCCAGAGCCCGATGCTGGCATTTCTGATTGCATTGTGGTCGCTCAGCATGTCATTTGTTGAAGCCATAAATTAGTGATGGTTGTGTACCCAGAGAGGGAAGGAGCTGGGAGAAGCTCCTGTCCCTGGTTTGAGGAATCACAGAAAACCACCCTGGAAGTTAGGTCCTGCAGTGGTGGGCAGGAAGCATGGAAGGCTTCTCTGCTGCACCGGTGTGGATGGCCCTGCTGTGTGGTCAGCCAGAGCAAAGCTGCTCCCCAGACCCACTGCCTCGCTCAGACACTTTTCCCCCACTCCTCAACCCTGACTTCTGCCTGGATGTGCAGCTGTGCCACGTGGCTGGCTCCCTGAGACAAAGCTGGTACCAAGCTCTCCACGCAGAGATCGGTTTGAGACTTTCTCGCGTAGGCTTCTGCGCTTCTCCCCTCCCTCCCCAACGCCCGCTGTAGACAGACACACCCCTTGTATGTTTCCCCACACCCCCTGTCCATTTCTCTCACTAGAGCAGCAGGAGCTCTCTGCCTTCCCAGCTCTGAGGTTCCAGCTGGGATCAGGTATTGAATCCAGCCCTGCAAATGTCAGTATTGCCCTGACCAACAAGGAAGCAGTGCCAGAACCTGGAGCAGACCCCACAGAGCAGCAAAGGCTTGGATGAAGCCCCTGGGATTTCACCTCTCCCTCTGGAGGAAGGCTGGGATGTGTATGCCCCCGTCCAGGAGCCCTGGGGGCAGGAAGGGCAGGCAGAGCTGCACCCTCACACCTTCTGGGCATAAACCCCTCACAGCCTGCTGCACTACTGCTCCCTCCTGACGCTCACCAGGGTCACGTCAGCCAAGCCGTGGCAGCAGATATCTGCCGGTGGGGAATGGCACGTTCTGCCCAGACTGGGGGCTCTGGTTTTCCACTGCTTGGGCACTGGAGTGCTACGGAGTCTGTCCCAGCCACGGGGAGCGTGGCGCACACCAAGGCGGATGGAGAGGCCTGGGGGAGGAACGTGCTCCCGGCAGGGCAGGGGCTGCCGATCCGGTGTGTCATGAGGCAAAAGAGCGTTTTGTTAGTGCTGATCCTTCCAGCGTTCCCGGGGCAGCGGCGTTAGGGATAAACTGAACATGCAACACGATATTGGGACATCTGTCAATACTCGGAGCTTCAGAATAAAAGGCTCATTTGTTGCCCAGTCGAACAGGTCATAATCCTGCCCAGTCTCCCTGCAGCCAAATGCCACTCATTGATTACTGCTCTGGCCCGGAGCAGCTGCTCCGGCGCTGAGTCAAGGGCCAGGCACGCAGCCGGCTTGGCTCGGAGGCCGGGCGGCCGCAGGCACGCGACAGGGGTTGCGGTGCCCCAGGGCCGGGGGTGCCAGGGGCGGCCAGCACCCCGATGGGCAGCCGCCAGGGAATGCCGCCCCGCTCCGGCACCGCCACAGGCGCGGCGTGGGCTGAGCCTTGTTTCCACATCGAGGAAACACCCGAGCCCTGCGCTGGGCTCTTCTGGTGTGGAACCCAAGCAAATCCTTCTCTTTCCAGCCAGGGGTTCAAGCATCCGTGAGGGGTTTTGGCCCAGTCCTGGTCTTCTGGGCGCCTTCTGCTGGATATGCCTGGGTGGGCTGCACCGTCCCACCACAGTCAGCACCATTAGGGTTGGGCTAGATGATCTTAAAGGTCTTTTCCAACCCAAATCAGCCCATGGCTCCCTAGCTCTGGATGCACGGGACTGTCCTGAGCCTAGCGATGTCCGCGGGGAGGGCCCTCGGGGCTGCATCCAGCCCCTCTGCACCGGGAGGGGGCGATACGTTCTCCCCTCGGTGTGGCGGGGGGCACTCCCCCGTGGGGGTGGGGACGCTGAAAGGTTGGACCAGATAATCCACGAGGTGCCTTCCAGCCTGGCACTGACTCTGTGCTGGGGGAGGCAGCGCTGCCCAGTCTGGACGGGCAGACCCGGGGCCGCGACGAGGGGCTGGCCACCGGCATCGGGGAGGAGCTGGCCGGGCAGAGCCCCCGGAGAAGGGCACTTTGGGGCATAATTCATCGCGGCGAGCTGTAAATACGGCGGAGGCGGCGTTACCGCGGCAGGGGAACGCTGCCGCCCGATCCGCTGCCGCCCGATCCCCGGCCGCCCGATCCCCGGCCGCCCGATCCCCCCCCGCCCCGGTCCCGGTCCCGGTCCCGGTCCCGCCCCGGCTCTTACCATGGCTCCGTGGCAGCAGCTCCGGCTCCCTCCCGGGGCGGCGGCGGCGGGGCAGGACTTTTATCGGGGCTCCGTCTCTCCGGGGCTGCCACCTGACCGTGGCGCTGCCGGGGCCGCCCTCCGCCCGCCGAGCCGCGGTTACCAGGCTACGGCGGGGCCCGGCCCGCCCGGCTCTGCCCCGGGGCGGAGGCAGCTGGCGGCCGGCCCAGCCTTAAAGGAGCCGCTGGCCGGCGGGGGCCGGGCCGGGGGCGCCTCTGGGGACGTGATGTTGTGTGGGGGTGCCTGCTGGGATATGACGCTGTGTGAGGACAAGTGGGGGTCCCTATAGGGACACGACCGTGTGGGCAGATGTGGCGGGGTCCCTGTGTCTATGGGGACAAGTGGGGATCCCAGTGGGGACGTGATGACCAGTGGGGACAAGTGGGGGGTCCTGGAGGGATGGGAGCAAGTGGGGATGCCTGTTGGGACACGACAGTGTGTGAGGACAAGAGGGGGTCCCTCTGGGGTCGAGTCAAGTGAGGGTCGCAGTGGGGACATGATGGTATTTGAGGACAAGTGAAGGTCCCCATAGGGACATGACAGTGTGTGGGGACAAGTGGAGGTCCCTCTGGGGAAGGAGGGACCTCTGGGGGCTCACGCTGTGGGGACTGGGTGAGTGCCCAGTGGGGAGGGGGACAGCCCTAGGAGAGAGAGCTGAGCCTTGTGTTTTGTGGATTCAGGATATAACCAAGACACAGCCCCTTTCTCCTTTCTCCTCCCTGCCAGGGTAAAGGAAGGAGGGTGGCCCGGGGGTCCCTTTGTTCCCATGGCTGGATGCTTGTCAGTGGCAGGGTCCCCATGGAGGGACAGCATGGGCAGGGGGATCCAAGTTTGACTTCGTCTGGAAACTGTCAGGCTAAGGTGGAAGGAAGGGTTTGCTCCCACCACCTCCCTACCACAACAGGGATGGGACAAGGCTGTCTGGCACTGGGGAGAGGAGGAGGAGGGCAGCCCCCAGGTTAACCCCCCAACTGCTGGAGCAAAGCGCCGGTGCTTGTCCTGCTTCTATGCGGGTCCTGGCTTTGTTGTCGCAGGTTCAGACTGAAAGAGCAAAAACCCCTCATGGGAAGCTTCCCCTGCCCCGAGCCCTTCGGTCTGCATCTCCCTTCAGCAGGTTTCATGACTCAGCAGCCCAGATGGAGCCATCCCTCACAGCCCTCAGCACCAAATCTGTTTATTGCTCCAGAGGCTGTTTTTCCAAGAGCCTCTCAGCTTTCTAGCAGCCAGGCTCTCCCTCACAGCCCTGCCTCTCCCGCCAAGGCTCTCGTCACACTGCGCGGAGGTGGGTGAGGAGCAAAAATAGACAAATTAAGAAAACCTCAAAAGGCCAAAAAAATGAAACTGTGAGTTGGGCTCTGCAGGCTCAAGGTTTGCTTTGCCTCCTCGTTGCATCAGCTCTGCTCCTCTCTGCTGCCCGCCCTGGAGCTGCACTAGCTCAGGGGCATAAACAAAGCCCTGGGTGATCTCAGGTCTGCTGAGAGGCTGAGGCAGCTGAACCTCCTGAGATAACTCCTCAGGAGCTGGGTTGGAGGGACCGTGCCCTCGGCTCAGGGCTCAGAGCCCTTGCAGTGCAAGCCTGGGCTGGTGTTGTCCATGGGCAGTGTAGGGAACGATGAGTATGGGTTTTGGGGAGGCAACCTCAGCAAAGGCCGTCCCCAAGCATCTGAACCTCTCATTTTCCCCTTTTCTGGACATCATTACATGAGCAACAGGCTCTTGCCCAGCCCGAGGCCACTTGTCCCCTATGAGTCTTGACTACTCACTCGGCAGTGGATGGGTGTTTTAAATGCTGGTGTAACTTCTGCTTTTAACCTTCACTCTGCCGGGAGCTTTGTGTGTTTCTAGCATGCAGAGAGGGACACCTGGGAGGCCTTTGACCCAAGGATGCAGCAAATGCTGTGGGAATAGGAGCTGAAAGGAAAAGTCAGCTCCTCCCCACACTCAGCCCCTGGCTTGGAGCAAGAGCCAGGAAGGGAGTACCTGGAGGTACTTGGTGGGTGCTGCTGGAAGGCTGGGATCCTCCAAGCCTCTGCAAAGAGCCATTTCAGCCAGAATGGATGAGCAGAGGGGCAGGTGGGGGCAGGAGGGTTTGCTCTGGAGGCAGGGGATGTGTCGGGCAAGTGCTTTCTCAGACACCTGCTTGCCCTCAGCCCTGGCTTGGGGGTCAGCAGTGCTTCTGTGGGACCCCCTGCAGCAGAGGGAAGGCAGCCTGTGCTCCCATCACGCTCTGCCCAGGTGGTGTGGAGTGAGAGCAGCTCTCCTGTAAGGCAGACTTCCTGCTGTGGGCAGGTTTCCCCTGACACTTCCCATAGGATGCATTTCTTGGAAGAGATACAAAGGCTGTGCTGGGACAAAGGTGCTTGAAGCAGGACCAGACTCTCGCAGTGATGCCCCACGGTGCCTTTAGGTGTGACGGCATCGGAGGGGCTGAAGCCCATCTTACCCCAGCCCAGCCTTGCAGATCCCGTGCCCGGTGTGCTGGGGTGAGCTGGGCAAGGTGCAGTCCTGGGCACATTCCTGAAGGGCGAGTCCAGCCCGCAGTCCATTAGCTGGTCATTAGGGCTATTAGCTTAATCACGGGGTGTTTCCTGCCACGCTCTGTGATCATCTGTGATCAGCGTGTGAGGGTCACGCAGGCTGCTCCGTGGGGAGCAGGTGGCTGCTTTCCACACATCCGTGGCACTCCTGTGCGGGGATCTGCCACCCTCCATCCATCCATCCTCTCCAGTTTCCATGGCTACATCAGAGTTTACTCTTCCCCGCCCTCGGCCGCCTGCATGGGCGTGATGCAAAAAAAGCTTCCTGCGTGATGCAGAAAGCCCAGGGCCGTGGGACCTCCCGGCTTTGGCATCCCAGCGTGTCACACCGCGGAGCAGCAGGCGCCGCCCAGCCCAGCAGCGCTCGTACCCCAGCCCAGCGGCACCTTGGAGGGGCTCAGGAGAGCTGTGGCACTTTTGGGGTGCTGCCTTCTCCTGCTGAAGGCAGCAGGGACCCGGGGGAGGCAGGGAATGACCTTCTGGGGATAAATGCAGGCGCGGAGCTGTCGGCCGCCTCTCGGTCGATGCGAGGTGACAGCGCGGAGCAGAGATCCCGGAGCAGGCGCTCAGGCTGTGCCTTGCTAATGCGGGAAAACAAAACCTGAGCGCTGGGTCACCGCCTGCCATTCAAGCGGCCGAATGTGGGGCACTGGAGGCCTCTCTGGGGAGGGAGGGCGCAGGGGGCTGTCACAGCACAGCTGATTTCGAGCTGCTTTACAGCCACGCAAGGAGCAGAGGGAGTCTTGCATCCAGACCCACAGCCGAGCTCCCCAGGCAGGAGGAGGCTTTGGCCGAGGGGCTCTCAGGACGTGGGTGGGTGAAGGGTGTGTGGCTCCAAGCCCACGGGAGCTGTGATTCACGGCCCGGTGCGGGAAGTGCTTCCATAGCCCAGGTGTGTTTTGGCTGCGAGGAGCCACCCAGGCCAGAGGCTTAGTCACTGCTGGGACAATCCTCATGCCTCACCCCAGCAGCTCAGGCATCCCCCCTGTGCCTGCCTGGCCTGTGTGGAGGGAAGCATTGGCCCCCTGAGGCCAGTGGTCCCTCTGCTGTCCCACCTAATGGGCTGTAGGTGGCTGTGAGCCCTACAGGGCTGTGAGGAGCAGCGCCACTCTATGCTGGTTGGCCTGAGGGGCTCCCTTCTTGCCCCTGGGTAGTCAGTGGGGGAGCAGAGATGGTGGGGTGCAGGGACCCCATGGCGTGGGCTGTGCTTCAGCAGCTCCTCTGGTGAGACATGGGGCACAGAGGGGTGCTGGGGAGGGTGAGGAGAGCTCCAGCCGGGCTCTGGCACGCTGAGTCACAGGGCTGTGAACTGTGAGCTGTGAGCCATGGCGTGAGTGCCTCCGGCCTGGCCAGCGCCGCTGCTCCTGTCCTTTCCCGACCCCTCTCCCTCTGCCCTGGGGCAGGCTCCGTGGCCAGGCGGGGAAGCGAGGGCTGATGGCCTGGCTTGGCCTGGCAGCTCAGCCTCCCCAAAGGTGCCCACTGCTCCTTGCACCTCTCCCACGGTGGCTCCTTCCTCCCCATCCCAAGCCATGTATGGCCACCTGCCTCCTGGGCAGCCAAGCTGAGGTCAAAGAATCACAGAGCTGTTTGGGTGGGAATGGACCATTAAGGGTCATCCAGTCCAAGCTGCTGCAGCCAGCAGGGACACCTGCAGCTAGGGCAGGCTGCTCAGAGCCCCAAACAACCTGACCTGCAGTGGTGCCAGGGATGGATCTCTGACCCATCACAAGACCCTTAGACATCTCCTGGGAGCCAAGCCTGCAGCGTGCTCCTGCAGGGCCTGCCTCAGCAGCGCTGCTCCGAGCTCCCCATGGCCTTCAGTGGGGAGGGCTGGGCAGTGCTGGTGCCTGCAGAAGCTGCTTCATGGAACACTGACTCTCCAGTCAGGTTTTGCAAAAGAAATGAGATGTCAGTGATTGTATGGAAAGGTCAGGGGATGCCAGGCTGCTTTCTCAGGTGTAAAAGGTGATCTTTGTGATGGAGCAGCCACTGCCTAACAGCTGTGGCGCCACAGAAACCTGAGGGAGTGGGCACCCCACATGCTCTGAGCTCATACTTGACCCCACACCTGGGGTTTCTCATGCTTTCTCCTACTCCATTGTTGCCCTTTGGTTTCCCATATGGTCCTGACCCAGGGCTGCCACGATGTGCCAACACCAGGCTGGGATGTGTGGCCTGGGCTGCGGTTCCTCTCTGAAAGGATGCTTAGCTCTGTGGGGAGCAGCCAGGCAGGATGGAGGCACAGCAGGACAGGGGCACGGCAGGGTGAAACCTCACAGCATGAGGTGCTGGTGGTGTCACTCCCTGTTCCCCTCCATCAGCTCCAGCCAGAGGGAGTGGGGTGGAAACACCTCTGCTTCCCCTGTGCCACTCTCTCCTCACTCACTAATAAATCCTGCTGGCTCTTCCCGGAAGGCTGCTGAACCAGTTTGTTGGAGGAGCAGAGGGATGGCTGTGGGGCATCGCCAGGTGCCTTGGACTTTTCTCCTTGTTTGGTGTCACGCTGGCCAGGAGGGCAGCTCGGGTGTTCCTCTAAGCACAGCTGAGTGTCTGCTGCTCCAGCACCGGTGCTCTTTGTCTGCAGAAGGAAGAAGTTTAGGTTTCACCGGCCCCACCTGATGGGAATTCGAGCAGGCACTAAAACTAGGGCTGCTTGTGCCGACGTTATCGGCCTGATCTGCTCTGCTCTGCGAGGAGCGGGGAGCGCCTGGGATGTGCTCGTGGCAGCCCCCGGGATGTGCTCCTGGCAGCCGCCACCCCCGGGGCTGAGTCACCAGCGGCCCGGGTGCGTGAGCTGCCGGTGACGGCAGCGGTGAGACCCAAAAAGAAAGCCCCAGCTCCGGTGCTTTCCGCGGCAGGCGAGGAGCAGAGCCCCGAAGAGGACTCAGCCCTCGCAACAGCTCCTGCCCTGGTGACTAAGCCTGCGCCGGGGTGGAGCAGGGGCAGCCTCCCCGCACCGCCCCAGCCCTGCCTAATGAATTCCGCGGGTCCCCTACCGGCACACGGACCCCAGATGTCCCTCTCCTGCCCGGCCCCGGTCTTGTTCCACGTTTGCTCTCCCACGTTCACCTGAACCTCTGATGGAGCCAGCTGCAGCCCTTAGCTGGGAGCTGCCGGCTGCTAATGAGCCCTGGCCCCCAGAGCTCTGTGAGGCCACGCAGCAGTCCCCCAGAAACACCCCCGGGGGTGGGTTTGCATTTTTCTCTCCTTCTAAAATGTTACTTGTTTTGTTTTCCCCTGTCTGAACTAGCACTGGTCCCAGGGCAGGGTCTGGTTGGAACTGGATGATCTTTAAGGTCCCTTCCAACCCAAACCTGTCGATCTGAGTAAGTGTGGGCCCCTTGGCGGCAAAGTTATTGAAACAGGCCTGTGGGGACTGTCTTTGATTGCCTCTTTTTGCACAGCAAAGTCATGATGGGGGAGTTTGAGGTGTCTGAAAAGCACTTTGTGGGGTTTCCTTTCACTGGCAGCAGCAGTCCAGAGAGTTAGTGTCTGGGTGAGACAGGGCAGCAGGACCCCTGCGTGTGCTGCTTCCCAAGCCACAGCCTGAGCACAGGATCAGGCTCACAGAATGGTAGGGGCTGGAAGTGACCTCCGAAGGTCATGGAGCCCACCTCTCCTGCCAGAGCAGCATCAGCTGAAGTTGATCACATAGGAACCAAAAGCCAGGGAAGGCTCTGGCCCATGGCAGGGGCAGCAGCAGCCACCATCCTGCCCCTGCCATCCCGCTTGGCTGCCTTCCTGTTCCAGCATCCCAGTTAAAAATAAGCCCTCACGCCGCGGCAGTGAATGGGGTTCTGATTTCCCTCTGCTGCTGCACAGGAGAGCTGTGTTGTAAATAGAAAGCCATATCCATGGCAACCCCAACTTTTCATTATTGTTAATTGCTTGCAGAGTGCCGGAGCCGCGCATGGCGCTTCCCGGCGCCGACAAAGATAGAAGGCTCTGCTCGAAGCCTCTCACACCACAGCCAGGAGGCAGCCAGCTCCTGGGAGCCTGCAGCTGGCTCTGGCAGGCAGCAACGGAGACATTTTGTGAGGAATCAGAGAGGAGCTGGGATTTAAAGGAGGAGGGACAGGAGAGGCAGCCAGCAGCTCAGGGGCAGCTTTTCTCCCCCAGACACTGCCCCAGGTGTTGGGAAATGGCTCAGAGCAGGGAGGAGGGGAACAAAAGCCACAGGCAGAGGGACTGCCCTGTAGCCAAGCAGTGGCTTGTCTCTCCTGAGGTTCATGCTGGTGGAGAGAGCATGGAGGGGAGGAAGGGCCAGTGGGGCTTGTCACCAGAGGGGCAGGGATCTGCTGGTGTTGGCTGCAGCCCTCCTGCCCTGCAGGAGCCTTCTGCTCTGTTTGGAAAGCAGTGCAGCTGAGCTCACTTCTGAGCGGAGGAGCTTGGCCTCAGCTGGCACCATCTGAGTGGCTTTTGCTTCTCTGTTCATTGGGGTTGATTTTATTGGAAGAGGTTCACAAGCTTTAGAGTGAAGAGTCCCATCCTGCCTCCCCACAATGGCCAGTCTGGCCCCAGCCAGTTCCAGCTGGTTCCATTTGTACCCCAAATCCTGCCCCTGGTGTGTCTATGGCAGCTGACCACTTGCCCATCCTCAGCCCATGGTGTGAGCAGCTGTGGGCTGGTTGTGCCTTGGTAGTCTCTGCATGGTCATGGCCAGTGTCCAAGGGCCTCCCACAGGCCCTGGTCCCCATCTCACCCCCAAGCTTGGCACAGGCACAGATAAAGTTTTTTAAGCCAACTGCCTTCTCTTGAGGTGCCCTTCCTGGCCTTACTGCTGCAGCAGGTGGTGTTACAGCCTGGCAAGCAAAGGCAACAGGAGCAGCAGAGGTGCTGGCCCTGGCACAGGCCTCACCTGCTTGGGAGATGCCCTGTGAAAGGGGAAAATCCTTTTTTATCCTTGAAAACATCCCAGCTCTGCCCCTTCACTGCCTCTTGCTCTCTTACTGTGCAAAAATGTCTTTGCTGGTTCCCTTCCCAGGCAGCTGAAGGCCCTTCCAGAGATCTTTTCCCCCTAATATTTTCCAGATGGCCAAATTGTTTAGCACTGCCCACAGCAGAGGGCTTGGCAACAGCTCAGGCCTGGGCAGTTCTACGTCTGGCCAAAGCAGGTCACCCTCAGTCCTGTCTGTGTCCCTGTGGGGCAAAGGAAGGTCTCTGGGGCTTGCTGGGTGGGGAGGGTGCTGACCTCGGGGTGGTCACAGCAGCTCCTGGGGGATTTGTGCCACCTCCTGCTTTCTGCACGAGCCACAGCGCAGGGGACTGGGCCAGAGGAAGGTGGTTTGGCTGCTTGATGATAAAAGACAACTGGGCAAAACATTCCCAGGGATGTGCAGCTCACTTTGTCCCTCCCCCTGGCATTCCCACTCTCTCCAGTCCCTGTTCCCACACTTTAACCCCCGAGGTGTAGTTTGCTGCTGCTGCTGCTGCTCTTGTAGTGAGGAGCTGAAGGATGCAGATCCAGGCAGCTGTGTGACCTTCCCAGTCCCTCTGGGAGCCCAAGGAGGTGGACAGGAGATTGGTTTGAGCCATTTTGATTTTTATTACAAACCAAAACACTTCACATTCACAGCACTCCAGGTACACAGGAGAAAACAACCCCCAAACCTGAACACCTGCAACAGGCATTGGTATGGCTGCAGCTCACTCAGGCTTGTTCAGATGGTGTCCCACACTTGAGACCACCCCAATCCCACTGCTCTGGCTGTTGGATCACCCAGGGGACATTATTTCAGCTCCAGACAGCAGCAATGGAAGCTGTTTGAGGCAGAGTTTGCTGTGCAGTGAAGCAGGCCAAGCTGCATCTGGAGAGAACCATCCTGATGTGTTCCACCACCCCAGCACCCTGCCTGAAGCTGTTCATGGCTCAGCTGGGTGACAGGGTGCTGGGTGCAGCTTGGTGCACCTCATCTTGCTTTGCTGGTCAGCTGGGTCCACCACTGTGACAAGCTGAGAGAAAAAGGCCCCAGGAAGAGGAGGACAGGAGGGGCTGATTCATGGAATGGTTTGGGGCTGGAAGGGTCCTTGAGGATCATCTTCCAGCCCCCGGCACTGGCAGGGATGCCCTCCACTAGACCAGGTTGCTCACAGCTTGATGTGTGTGCTCTGGGCAGGTTGTGGTGCTGCTGTCTTTTGGGTGATGACAGGGGGTCCTGAGCACCTCTGTGCTCTGAAGGGCTGTGAGCTCCAGCAGCCTCTCCAGTGAGCTGCAGCAAGGAAACCTTAACCTGGGGGATTTTATGTAACTCGACAATCACAACTCAAGTAGGGAGCAGCTGAAGCTGATTGGTCTGTACAGTGCTCTCATGCTGTGATATGTGCTAATACCACATAAAAGTAACAACTGTTGAGGAGCTTCCCTGCAATGTCCTTTCCCATCCTTTATCACAATTAAATTAAAAGGACTGGACCACTGCAAGCTCTATTTTTATACCCTGGGGCATGTGCTATCTCCTCTGAAAGCTGCCAGGGGTTTAGGAAGGGAGCACAAGGGAGGGGACTACATTTCTCCAGCCCTGTGCTCACACAAAGCCAAGCTGTGACTCTGCTGCTCCTCTGAGCTTCTCCCTGGCAGGATCAAAGCTCCGTGGCTCTCCCTTAGCTCACAGGAGGTGTGGGAGCTGAGAGCCCATTCCCAGCTCACACCACAGCTGCTGCTTCCCAGTGGGATTCTGCCCACAGCGCTCAGAGGGCACCCAGACGAGGAGGATTCACCGGAGCTCCCTACTTGCTTGTACCAAACCCACAACCCTAACAGCTTTGGAAGGGAAGGCAAAGTCCTTCCCTCAACTCGGAAACCCTGCCGCTTGCCTGCTGCTCCGCTCAGGCCTTGGTGATGTAGCCCTCCCTGATCAGGAAGTCGTAGATCTTCCTGGTCTTGTTGACATCGATCTTGATGAGCGCCCGCGCCTGCGCCAGCCTCAGGCCTCCCTGCTTGTTGCACTCATTCACCAGCGCAGCTTTGTACTCCAGGTAGGCTCCAGGGACCAGCCTCACCATCTGACAGAGCTGCAAGACAAGAGGTGAAGCTCAGGAGCACCAACGCTCCTCACACCCTGGCACTGCGCAGCCTCTGCTGGGGGACTGCCTGTGAATATTCTTCCGCAGCCACTCAGATGTGCTGTGGGAGTTGTCACAAACACAGAGCTGTTTGGCTTGGAAAAGGCCTCCAAGAGCATCCAGCCCAACCCCACCATGGCCACCAACCCAAGGAACATGGCCATAGGTTTCCTGAACACCTCCAGGGATGGGGCCTCCACCACCTCCCTGGGCAGCCTGTGCCGATCCCTGACCACTCTGGCAGCAAAGAAATTTTTTCCTCCTCTCCAAGCTAAGCCTCCCCTGGCACAATTTCCTCTCCTATCACCTGAGACTAGGGAGAAGAGACCAACCCCAGCTCACTGCAGCCTCCTTGCAGGGAGTTGTAGAGAGCAATGAGGGGATGGGAGAGGCAGGCAGCAATTGCAGGATGAGCTGTTCCCAGCCACAGGTAGGGAAGGGGAGGAGCTTGTTGGCTGCTGCCCTTAAATAAAACCCCACATTCCTGACTGAAAAATAACCTAGGAGGATGAAAGCAAGCTCTGGGCCCACAGAGTGTAGCCATGAGTGTGCTGTGTGGGCGTTGTTCTTTACAAACCCAGGGAAGCAGCCATGCCAAAGAGCCTTGCAAGCTGCAATTGGGCCTGCTGGCCAGCAGCCAGGCAGGGCAGCTGCCTACTAATCCCCTGCAGACTGAGCCTCTAATGCCTTGCTACAAAGGCAGCTCTGCACACACGGCCTGGCCCTGTGGAAGCTGTGCAAGGAGGGCAGCCTGTCTCTGGAAGTTTGGAAGGAATTGCTGCCAGAAGCCCCCAGGCTCTGCTGTGAGGCTGCAGTGCTCCCGTCTAGCTTCCAAACCCCAGCTGCCTTCTAGCCAGGGGGCTGTGCTGCTCCCCATGGAGAAGCTGGCTCTCTCCTCCTTGTAATGAGGAAATGCTTTAATGATTGTTCCTCATTGATAGGAAATTGCAGAACTCAGAGGAACTCAGACTTTGTGTCTCAGCTGAGGAGCAAATCAGATTCCCTGTGCAGGCTGCTGTCTGGTCACAACTATTTATGTGCTGAATGGAGCCACCAACACCATGATCCATGGTAGGGCTGTGAGCTGATTGCCAATGCTGCCATGGCCAGCCAAGGGTAAACAGCCTCCACACAGAGGGAGAGGGCTGAAAGCCATCTGCATGTCACAAGCACTGAAACCTGCCTCGTGGGAAATCTAAGGGCCAGGGATGGTCTGCATTTAAAAGATGCAAGATTTGGTACTTCAGTGGCTTCCCAGCGCTGCCTTTCCCCGAGTTAGAGCCCAGTTCATCTGGCTGCAGAAGAAACTGAGCCAGGACTTCCAGTAGGCCCCCTCACTGCATTGCTCACCTCTCCTGGGGCTGCTGTCACAGCCTGCAGCCCTATTCCCGTCTGTTCTGCTGACCTTCCCTGCTCCTGACTGCTGCAGGTGGCTGTGCAAGAGCACAAACTGCAGTGCCAGGCTGAGCTCACGACCCAGGGCTTGAAGCCAGAGTCCATCCTCTGCCATACATCTGTGCAGAGGCTTGGGCTGTGCACTGCAAGGAGGAGACATGGAAAAACCTGACAAGAACAGCCTGGTGTCATGGTGTCACCTGCATGGCTCCCAGCGCTGCTAGGTGAGAACACCCATGAGTGGCTGAGGCGTGGCCTGGAGGTGTCTGTGACACAGAAGCAGCTCCAGTGCTTGGTGGTGCGGCCAGCGAAGCCCTTGGCGACATCCTCTGGCTGCTATAAACCCTGAGAGCCCTGCTGCTCAGCCTGTGCTCACAAACACTGACTGAGAAAAACTCCCTCTGCCCACCTCAGCACGAGGAAGAGAAGAGGCCATGCTCTGGAGGCTGCAACAGCTGCTGGCTGTGCTCCGCTTCTCCCTGTTGACTGAGCTGACCTGCCCTATGTGGGGGCCCAGCCAGAAACCTGAATGGATTCTGTGAGCAGGGAGGAGTTAGGGCATGTGGCTGAGGTGATGTTCATGGCATCAGAGATGGATGGTGGGAGCAGCCCTGTGCTGTGGAGAGAAAGTTTTCCCTCAGCTCCCTTTCCCTTCCTCTCCTCACCTCCTTCTCCTTCTCGTTGAGCTTCTCGGTGCCGGGCAGCCCGGTGAGGTTCAGCGGTGGAGCACTGCGCCGGCCTGCGGGACAGGAAAGCACAGCTGAGCAGCCCTGAGCAGCTTGGTGCTGGCTGCTGCTTGGCTGCTAGCACAGGGGCAAGGAAACCCCAGTGATGGCAACCCAGTATGATCCCAGTGCTCAGCCCAGCACAGCCTTCCCAAGGCTGGCAAAGGGATGAGACCTTGGGAAATCTGCAGCTCCATTTCCCCAAGGACTATTGCTGGCTGCTGCTCCAGAGCCTGCCCTGCCAGGGGCCTACCTCTGGGGCTGGGGAGTGCCTCTCTCCCCTGTGCATCTGTAGGAAGCAGATGGGAGTCTGGCTGGGTGAGGGGAGCCTGGCCAGAGAGGGAACTGCAGGGCTAGGAAGATGCTGGAGCTGTGTCTGTGGCAGGTGCAGAGGAAATGATTTCCCAACACTGCTCCCTGTTTCCCTGGCCTGCAACCAGTGTGCTATGGTGAGACAGGACAAGGCTGGATTTTACTCTTTTACAAACCTAGGAAATAGCAGAGACACACAAACTACACTGAAGGAGGCACACTGAGGCTGCAAAGTCCAGATCTCAAAGGCTAAAGCCAAGCCAAGCCAGGTTAATTTGCCCTCCTGCATATTCAGGGTGATGCAGCCTTCAATTACAGCCACGTGGCAGCCTGGGCAGCACCCCTGCCCTGCTCGCTGTGCAGCCTGGCTGCAGGGTGGTTGCTAATTAGCAGCTCCATGGGGCTGTGTTTGGGTTTTATTAACAGGTGATGCTGGAGGTAAACACTGCCTGCTATCAGAGTCCAGGGCAAAACAATTCCTGCTCCACTGGGCTCTTCCCCATGGGCCATGGAGTGTCTGACAAAACCTGAGTTTGGTTCTTCAGCTGGGGGAACTGTCCCCACTCCACGGCTCTGGGTGAGCAGCACGAGACACACAGCACTGCTCTCTCCCAAACCCCAGCGCTTGCCCCTCACCAGGTATGCTCAGCACAGTGCAGGATGCAGGGACTAATTGCTGGCTGCTCTGACCCACATTTCTCCTGCCAGGAATGTGGAAGGACAGCCCAGAGGCAGTGTTCACCTCACAGGCATTTGGTTCCAGTGGTTTATTAGCATCCACATCAAAACTGGATGCAGAGACAGAGCTGGGAGCCACTTCTCCTTGGCAACAGTTAACAGCTTTGTAGTAAAACCTGATCCCAGTCCCATTGATTGCATGTCAGCTTCACCAAACCAGATGGGACTTTGTGCAAGTCTTGCTCACAAGGGCCTTGACTGAGCCCTGGCTCTGCTCTTAGCGGGCACTAAATGGAGTCCTCCTCTCGGTCATCAGAAAAGTAAAGAACATAGAAGCATAGTCACTGAAAAGGAAAAGTGAAGCTGCCCAGACACCTGCACCATCTCCTTTGTCACTCTGGAATGCTGCACTCAGTGCCTCCTGCTCAGGCAACTGGTTTTGGGGGTTCTGCCCTCCCAGACCTTATGTCAGGTCGATATTGCTGTGGACAGTGCTACACAGCCTCATGAAATAAAGTTTTGCTCTCATGTGGAAATTCTGTTCTTCCCTGCCCTGCTAGTGAGCTCCAGGCTAGGTTCTTCCCCTTGTAGTTAGAAAAATCCAGAAACTGAGCAAAACTCCTCCAGGATTTGAGGGTGGAATGAGCTGCAGACTGAGGCAACGTCGAGTTAAGCAGTGCTTAACCATGAGGCTTGAGGCAGAAGGGCCTCTGTGCCCTGGCTGTCAGGGCAGTGGTGCATGGCTGGCTCTTGGTCACAGCCCATCAGCTCACACTCACCTGAATTGGAAGGCACTGGCACCGTGGGACTCAGGCCGGAGTCACTGAAAGGAGAAGACAGTTTCAGATTCCCTCTGTGCTCAGAGTCACTGCAAACATTGGCCCTGGAATGACTTCTGCCCAGCTCCACCCAGCTGCACAACCCAGGCACTGAGCTGAACTCAACAGCATTTCTGAATGTTTAGCAGTCCCAGACTGAAGGCCATGTCTGAAACCTGCTTCAGATCAGAGGGGAGGGACACAAAGAACAGCTCAGCCTGGGCTGCCTGGGGAAATGCAAACACCTCAGCCCCTGTGGCACACAGGAAGCACTTCCCTGGCTGCAGCTCAGTGCTTGTGCAGGGTGACTCCACATTAATGATACTGCTGCATCCAAAAGCATCTCAAACGTTTCAAGCGTCATCTGTGCCCTCATTAAGAGCCATCAAGACCTCATTTCCCTCCATGGCTTCATTAACAGCAGTTAAATTCCTGCAATAGAGAGAACAGACTGTGAGCCTTCACTGGTCACCAGTCTGTACCTCCCCAGCGCTGCTGCTGCCATCTCTGCTTTCCTGACCTCCTGGGTTGTGCAGACTCTTCCTGGTGCAAGCCACAGGGAATGCTTTTGTTGTTATCATAGCATGGTTGGGGTTGGAAGGGACCTTCCTTGGATATTAGGAAAAATGTCTTTGCTGTAAGAGTGGTCAGGGACTGGAACAAGCTGCCCAGGGAGGTGCTGGAGTCACCATCTCTGGAGGTGTTCAAGAAATGTGCAGATGCAGTGCTTCAGGATCTGCTTTAGTGGTCGTGGTAGGTGGGTCAAGGTTGGACTCAAAGATCTTAAAGGTCTTCTCCAACCTTAATGATTCTGTGACCTTAAAGATCATCCAGTTCCACCCCCCTGCCATGGGCAGGGACACCTCCCACCAGCCCAGGTTGCTCAAGGCCTCATCCAGCCTGGCCTTGAACACTTCCAGGGAGGGGACATCCACAGCCTCCCTGGGCAACCTGTGCCAGTGTCTCCCCACCCTCACTGCCAAGAATTTCTTCCTGGTATCCACTCTGCATCTGCCCTCTGCCAGTTACCACACAGCCAGGTGTTTGCTGCAGCTGCCTGAAGCAGAGGTGTGTGACCCAGCCTCCTGCTGTCCCCTACATGTCAGCTTGTCTGCTGAGCCACTGCTGGCAGGCGCTGCTGTCCTGGATGTACTGCAGCACTTCGGAGAGCATGGTGCGCTTCAGCCGCTCCTCCTCCCGCGTCCTCTTCAGGTGCTCGTAGGTCCTGGCACCTGCAGTGAGCATACACCACCACGTCCTCGCCAGCTGCACTGCCCAGCACCCCCAGGCTGCTGCCTTTCTCCTTCAGGAAACAGGAAACTGCTCCCTAGCTTTGGAGCAGGCTCTGCTATTCTCCCTCCTGACAGCTCCTTGGCAGCAGAGGGATCAGGTTCCAGCCCGCGCCCCTCCCCCCATTCGTTTCAGGCCAAAACCGAACAAAAAAGGCTTCCACGATCCCATTCCAGGCTAAAGCAGGCTGCTCCCTTTGTGCAGAGGTCTGAGGCCTCTCCCCAGATACCACACTTGTTGACAGGCAGCAGCACCGGCCAGGGATGAAGCCCTGGAGAGCGCAGTGCCATGCCACAGATGTACTTGCTGAGCCGTTTGCAAAGCTCTGCTGGGCAGCGCAGGCTCCAGGGGCACAGCTGCACCCAGGCACTGCTGCTGAAGCCTCCCTCACTTAAGGAGCCAGGCAAAGGTGCTTCAGGATCAAGTGCCTTTTTGATTCAGCACATCCCGAACGTTGGGAAATCATCTCTCCACACCCTGATGAATGGGGATGGGCTGAATAATGCATCAGGTACTTACTGCAGAAGTTGGTGATTCCTGCTGCTCTGTACTCCTGCAGCCGCCTGATCTCTCTGCGCAGCTCAAACTCCACTGTCCCACCCAGAAGGGAGATCCAGAAAACAAAGGAGGGTCAGTGGGGGTGGCAGTGAACTGTCCTGCACCAAGAACATTGCTGCTGCTTATTTGTCAAACCTTTGCTGTGAAGCACACAGCCACAGACAGGGTTAACCTCCCTGCCCACATCGCTATCAGATCTCAAACTGGCTGTGCCCAGCACTCCGTGGCCATGGATTTAAGCTGGCTTCTGGCACTTGTGTGCCCACAGAGCCTATTTCATCTCCAGGCTTGGACAGTTCTTTTGCCATAATAACACCAGTGTAGGATTTCTGGAAGGCACACCAATAGGTCTGAAACTCTCCCCCATCTTGGCTCCTTACAGCGTCTCTGAACTCTGAGGGGACCTTCCCAAATTTTCCCTTGCAGACAACTTCCAGCAGCCAGGAAGATGAAATCCCCATCTGCCTTTGGCTCAGAGATATTTAAGTGCCTGCAGCTTTTATCAGCTGGCTGCCAGGCACTGCTCAGCTTTGCAGTGAGCAAGTTTGCTTGTCTCAGGTTTGTTTACTCATCCTTCTCAGGAGAGCTGGGCAGGGCACGGGCTTGGCTGCCGGGTTAACTGGAGAGGGCTTGGCCGATGCTGCAGCAACAAAACCAAGCTCCAGGACTAGGCACTCACGTGTGGCACTCGAGATCTGCAGGATCATACCTTCGGTTATTTCAGGCAGGCTGCCCTGAAAATACAGTGGCAGCTCCCTGCAGGGCTCTGTTCCCTCTAATGGCAGCAGTTCCCCAGCATCAGCAACAGCTGAAGCAGGAGGCAGTGACTCCCCTGCCGCTGTGGTCAGGCACAAAGACCTGAGATGATCTGGTGATGGAACAGAGCCTCTCCCTCCGAGGAAAGGGCCATGATGACAGAGCCACTCTGTAATTATGTGCACACACAACAACCTCACGTGGATCTTTCAAAGAATTCACAGCTTGCTGCCTGCTGCTGAGCTCTCAGTGCAGAACATTTCAGGCCCTTTGTTGTTTCAGTGACACAGAGTCGGCAGAAATGAAGAGTGGCCTTTAGGTCACAGTCACAGAATGGGTTGGGTTGGAAAGGACCCTAAAGATCATCCAGTTCCAACCCCCTGCCATGGGCAGGGACACCTCCCACCAGCCCAGGTTGCTCAAGGTCTCATTCAGCCTGCCCAGGTAGGGGACATCCACGGCCTCCCTGGGCAACCTGTTCCAGTGTCTCCCCACCCTCACTGAAAAGAATTTCCTCCTAAGCTGCAGTATTGATAAGAAAGCTCTGCTGCTAGCACATGACCAGAGTGCTCAGTCAGCTGAGACATCAAACAAAGAACTCAGATGCAGCTCAGTGGAAGAAAACATTTGCTGCTCATTTAATAACTCAAACCACAAATGTGTTTGGGTTTTCTGAGGTAGTTAGATGGGGGAGGAGGAGAAAAACAACCTCCTGCCCTTCAGCAGTGACATATATTTAGGGAAGACTGTAGGATGCCCACAAGCCAGCTATGAGCCCCTGTGGTCAAGAAGGCCAGTGGCCAATGGGGTGCATCAAGAAGAGTGCAGCAAGCAGGCCAAGGGAGGCTCTCCTCCCACTCTGCTCTGCCCTGGTGAGGCCACACCTGGAGTCCAGTTCTGGACTCCCCAGTTCAAGGACAGGGACTTGCTGCAGAGGGGACAGCAAAGGGCTGCAAAGATGCTGCGGGGAGTGGAACAGCTCTGTGATGAGGAAGGGCTGAGAGAATTGGGGCTGTTTAGTCTGGAGAAGAGCAGCCTGAGGGGGATCTGATCAATACTTCAAGGGAGGGTGGCAGGAGGCTTTGTTCAGTGGTGCCCAGTGCCAGGAGAAGGGGCAGTGGGCACAAACTGGCACAGAAGAAGTTCCATCTAAACATGAGGAGGAACTTCTTTAATGTAAGGCTGCTGGAGCCCTGGGGCAGGCTGCCCAGAGAGGTGGTGGAGCCTCCACCTCTGCAGACATTCAAGCCCCACCTGGATGTGTCCCTGGGTGACCCTGCCTGGGGGGGCTGGACTGGATGATCTGCAGAGGTCCCTGGCAGCCCCTGCTGTTGCGTGGCTGTGTGAAGCCCTTCCCCACGCACTGGGAGGGGCCAGGTGCTGCCCCAGTACTCACAGGCGTGGCTCTCGATGAACTTGTCGTGCTCCAGCGGCCCCAGGATGCGCGCGAAGCGCCGCATGGCGTCGTGCAGCTCCTGCAGCTCCTTGGGGTAGCGCCGCTCCAGAACTGCCGGGGACACAGCACAGCCCTCAGCACCCCTGCAGGAGCCCCAGCCTCTCAGCTGCCTGGGGATCCACTCTCTGTCACTACCACAAAGAGTTGAGACAAAGCAAGGGAAGTGTCCAGGACTGTGAGCTCTGAGCGCAGCCAGGGCAGCACTTCCGTGCTGGGTGCTCACTGCTCAGCAGTGAGATGCACTCCAGAGGCCAGGATGTCACCTTCACCCTTCTCCTTACTCAGAGGAACCTGAAATGCTTCTGAAGAGCAGTTCTCAGGCAACAACCAGAACACTGAGCTGGAAGGACTTGGAGCCAGCTGGCTGGGAAGAGCCGGGGCAGGGAATCTGCAGGAATTCAGCCCCCCTGAACTTGGTCTAGCATGAACAAACCCCAGGGGAGCATGGGAACAGTGAGCACAAGTTCTGCTTCCTAAGCAGAGCCACCCTCAAGCTAAGCAGCCACACTTGATACTCACTCTGAAATTTCCTGAGGTTGATGAGGCCATGATCTCTTATAATCCTGTAATTGAGAGGAGCAAATGCTGTTAACAGGAGACTTTAACTGCTGTGGCACCTCAGGAACAACAAAGGCTTCAGAAGACTCTTTGATATAGACCATCAGAGGGTCTGGAACCAAACACACATGAAACTTCCATGGCCCTGGGGCTGGCCAGCTGAGAGACAAGCTGGGGTGATGCAGGGTGGCTTTAATCAGGGGAATTCTGGGTGGTGCTGTGCATTGCTCCAGCTCTGACAGCAGCAAGCACAAAGGGAGCCACAGTCACTTCAGAGGTTTGAAGCAGCTGCTTTAGGCACAGATTTCACACCCACAGTGCCTTACAGCTTGTTCTTCTGAAGCTGGAGGCACAGGAACATCTCCTGAAGCATAGCTTCCAGCTCCAGAGAGACCTTCTGCTAGAGCAGGGGTGAGAGGTGGACTGCAGGCCCCACCCCTGGAGCAGAGCAGGGGATTTTGCCATGACAGCTTAGCTTTTAAAGAGGGGAACTCATCCCTTTGAGGTGCTCCTGCTGGGGCCAGGAAATGAACAGAGAGGAAAGGCAGGTGAGGTATTTCCAGGTGCCTGACAAACCCATGTGTCACAGGCTCCAGCACAGGCCACGTGGCCTTTGCTCAGTGGTGGTTCCACAAACAGCCAGCCCTTGGTAATGTTCAGATCCCAGGATCTGGGCTTGGCAAGGGCAGCCTGGAATTTGCTCCAGAAACTCCATCACAGTTTCTTCAGAGTAGAAAACCCACTCCTGAGCTATGCAGAGAAGCCTGTCTGAAAGGGACGTCAGCAGTGCATCTGGAAAGAGTCAAGGCTGGGAGAGATCTCCATGCTCATCCAGTCCAAGCCTCAACCCAACCCCACCATGGCCACCAAACCCTGTCCCCAAGTGCCATGGCCACAGGTTTCTGGAACCCCTCCAGGGATAGGGACTTCACCACCTCCCTGGGCAGCCTGTGCCAGTCCCTGACCACTCCTGCAGCAAAGAAGTTGTTCTTCATCTCCAACCTACCCCTCCCCTGCCACACTTTCAGGCCATTTCCTCTCATCCTATCACCTGAGAGAAAGAAAAAGAGGCCAACCCCAACCTCACTCCAAGCTCCTTTCAGGTAGAAGGAAGCAGGAGAAACTGAAACACTATGAGGGCAAACCAGATCCAGGCCCAGGCCCCAGAAAAGAGAGGAAGTGACCTCAGGGCATTTCCCAGATTTTTGTCCCATGCTGCTGCAGGAAGGTTACCAACCCCACAGGATTTATGACCTGAGCTCATGGCAGCCTCTCCTGCTGTGATTCATCAGCATGCAGGTGACACCACAGAGGGGTTTTTATTTATGGGTTACAAAGAGCCAGGCCAACAGCCCAGCTCCTGCCTGTCCTGCAGCAGAACTGTGCTGCACGAGGGGAGAAGGCCTGGAGGAGTCTCACCCCACATTATGAATTCCTCCAGCAGGGAGTGATGCAGCAAGAGATCATTTTAAATATTGAACAAAGTGTTTGAAAGTTCTAATAAAATTGAATTTAATGAACAGATTGAGTCATTGCAGAGAGCTGTCAACTGCACTGAATACATTACTCAAATTCAGCTCAGCAGTAGTTACCTACATCACACACTGTGGAAAACTAACGTGGGGACCACTGAGAATTCAGAACAGTGATGCAAAGGCTCCTGGGGGGAGTGGGGGTCGAGCCATTAGTCACAGACTGGCAGCTTTCCCCCCCCCCCCTAGAATAGAAAATGAACCATGTGCAGTCCACAGGCAGGAAAGGAGCAGGGATTGGCCTCT